>OX383284.1:16250000-17500000 GCA_947523025.1 Dryobota labecula
AGATATGTGTTTCGTGCGAATCTTTTTTAAGAAACTACAATAGTTTCGGGTCACAAAACAAATGAAAACGGGCTAATTGTTCCCTAAAATTAGTTTATAAGTAGATGTCAAGCGTCGTTTAATAAATCTTTCGATCAGTGGTTTCGGAATAAGTCTAATTATAGCTATATAGAACGAGTATAGAACCAACTAGTGGAATATGCGGACAATTCGTAATCGTAAGTTATTAGGGTCGTCGAATTTAACTGATTTAATGTGGAATTTATTAATTTATGTTAACTTATTTCAATATAAAATTTAGATAATTTAACGTTTGTGTTAGTAATGTAAAAAAATTACCGGCCAAGTGCGTGTTGGACCAAACACAATGAAGGATACCGTATAGTTGGGTTGAATTTATCCCAAGAACAAAGTTAACATTGTAGTTGAAAAACAAGTTCTCCCATACATCCCAACTGCAAATGTAAGTTTGTACGCACAATATTGAGAGACAACTATGTCGTTTGCAATCATGTCATTAATATTTTATATACTTAGATTATTTTCTATTTTGTGAATGTGAGAACGTTGTAGGCCTAGTAGAGTGTAGATTTGTTGGCGGTTTCCTATTTTGTTAAGTACCTGGTAATTGTTGAAAGGCTTACACTGTCCTCCCATACCTATTATCACTGTTATTTAATAATATTGTAAAGCCAATTATTTTTAAAAGAGTAACCGTGGAGTTTCTTGCCGGCTCTTCTCCATAGGAAACGACTAATTGAAACCGTGCACCTAGCTTCTGACGTTTCATAAGTGCCCATGTAGGTTTATGTGAAATAAAATATTTTGATTTTGAACCGAAGGTTAGTGGTGTAACACGCTTGGAAATATACATTTTATACTTCCAGGCGCGTTTATTAGGATGGCATTAAAAGCAAAAAAGTGAAAGCAAAAAAGTGGTTACATACCAACTGTTTACTGCAGCTGCCATTTGTCATTCCACCAACGCAATAGAATTCAAAATCGGTTGAACGGATTGTAAAAAAGGTTTTTTTATGTTTAATCTTATTTAAATTGGAGTATAACTATTTATATCCTATTGAAGACTCGTGAAAATTATAAAATGTACATGCATGCAAATACGTAAATCACCTGCGGTCCGTCTCGCTACTTACCCACCGATACTTATCGGCCAGTTTTTAATGTCGATTTATGACACAATGTTAGCCTTTATTTTATTTGTACATTCAGCGTTGTTATTACAAAAGCCCGCCATCCAATTTCCCCGTTTTATTAATTTTCTTTTGCAATATGTTGCATCAGTTTCCTAAACTATAACTGGCTTGCTGGATGAAACTAAATTGAGCATAACTTTTTATGGGGCTTTTTGTTACGAACTCTTCTAATATATGTAGCTACTCAACTTTATCCAGTGAGACAACGAGTAATGTCAGACTACTTGGAAAATATTGTATAACAATATTTAAAACGTGTGGTTCTTATTGTGTACGCTATTGTTAGGGGTTCCACACACTTGTTCTGGCCGGAATGATTCGTACAGTTGGACGGCAAAATTGAATTTATGTAGTTATTTTGTTCGAAAAAAGCTGCCCGAACAAGATTCAGCGAGGGTAGAAGCCGGCCGGAGTTTGCTGATCGGTATGAGCCGAATGAAATCCGAAAATGTGTAGTTATTGCTACGGGTCGGTTTTGTTGTTCAAGAAGCATGTTACCTATTTATGCACTGGTGTACCTATTTTATTTGTTATCTTTTTAATATTATTATCTTCTCTTAAACAGAGCAGCTGCCATCTTATCTCTTCACCACCCTTGGTTGTAGAGAATGCCTAATGCGTTTGTACCTTGGTAGGACACAACGAGGTCGTTGTGTGCGAGAAGTTTGAATAAATAAATAAATAAGCAGTATTTTTTAACAACAAAGCATCGAATGTGCCGAGCCGAACAAGTGTGTAGCACCCCTAATTACCAGTGTGATATGAACAACAGAAAATAATAATTGCTTTGGACAAATTCTGCCAATGAAAATGGAATTGGATTTACGGCTAGTGGATGATAGAGCTAATACCTAGATACATTCATATTTGTATACGTTCGTATGTATATGAAATAAATAATGCAGCGCGACTATGAGGCATTCCACTTTGAAACGAAAAATATTTTCAAAGTGCTATCAATACATTTCATTCAATTTGCATGAATTTTTGTCCACTGCAGAGTGCTTTAGCTTTTACCACTTTTGTTGCTACCTTTCAAACCTGCTGGTTTTATGACAATTTTTCGGAATCTATATTTGATTGAAGTTTATAAAAACTGGACAGTTTATAATATTTCTGGTGATCAATAAAATGATACATAGTAAAAAAAAATATATGCCATTATAAAATAACACCTCTTATTTGAATATTTATTTTTATTAGTGCAAAAGTGTTATAACCAATTTACAAAATAAATTATCATTTATTAAAACATTATGCCTGTTTTCCCCGAAGAGGTCAGGCTGGCCTGTCCTTACAGTATACTCACTCCAGACGGCTACTAAGAAATTGCTGACGGAAACCCAATAACGATCGATCGGTCGATCCCAGAACGTTATGCTCAGTAGTAGACATTATTATTTGAAGACATTAATTTTTGGTGGAACTCCACCAGCAAAGATCTTGTCTTTAAGGCACAGAAACGATGCGTTAGGGCTATGTTCGGTTTAAAATATACCGAGAGTTGTGTAACTTTCTTTACTCGATCGATTGCTGTTTTTATTTTACATGTTATACAAAATCTAAAATACGAAGTGTACTTTATAAAAAAATATAGAAAATTAATATCGGGAAACGGTCGGTAATCTAGTACAGCTTGTCTTCCGACAAAAGCGTCCTCTAAAGATTCCCATTCTGTCCTGTTCTTTGCTGTTCGAGTCCATATACTATATTGCCAAGTATAACGAATTTATTCGATTGACAAATTCACGAGATTTTTGTTTTTAAGCAAATATTAATTTAAGCTGTATTATTCATCACGTTGCCGCGGGACAGTCAGCGTGTTTTGTATATACAAAATCTGTGATACGTCCGTTTTGAAGGTTTACATTTTGTCCGGTTTTAAATAAAGGGCGAAGGCAAAGCTGTGCTGATGGTTGTTTGGGAAATTGCGGAAAATTGCCCGCGGAAAAATTACGCAGAGAAGCGGACGCCGGCCACATGGCGCGCGACGATACGCCCTACATAACTGATGACTTTTCAATGGCCATTCATTCGCGGACACGCCGACAGCGGCCACCGGCTCGCTCTTAGCACCAGACATACATTTATAGAACCACTCGTGTGTTCATGGGTGAAACAATTACCTCTATTGCCGACTATTGACTCTCTTTTGTCACACATTTTCGCGTCTAAAAACCGCGTGTACAACTATTCAGTTTTTAATGCTCATACATAACTTTTAGGGAAAACAATGTATCAATACCTATACTATATTCAATAGAAAAGAGGTATGATTGTTTGTTCTAATGATTTTAAAGCAGCTTAGTTACAGATGTTGATCACAATATGATTATTTTAGTTTACATTGATAAAGAGGAAGACTTTACGGTCTCCATTTCCAGGTTGAGCAAAACTTCAATTAAATATTCCTAAAGAAAGAAAGAAATAAAAAGTATTTTTTGGGTCTCATACAGGAAGATCACATTAGTTAGGGTGTAGCGGTATCAACAAACGCCACATGCGAACTACGCATCAAAGACCTGACGTCACAAATCCTGCATCGCGCTATCAAAGTTTACCGCGCGACTAGCATATATACAACATTCCGACATCAACCGTTGGGCAGTTGCCCACCAGACACAATACCCGTCTGGTCGGAGGATCCTCCCTTTACTATAGAGTATGAGTGAAGTTTACACCCTGTTCCTCATACCTCTAAAAAGGTGATAAATGGAATTATTCCTCCAATTTTCATAATTGCACCTACCACTGTTTGTCTCTGCTCCACCCAAAGGTTGACTGGTAGAAAATGCCTATGGCATTAAGTCCGCCTCTGTACATTTTTTTTGTGCTAATGTATTAAATAAATAAATCAGATTTTAAACTAAACACACTCATAGTAACACTAATAAAAAATAAAATAAAAAACAAAAGTAAAATGAAAACAAAATCCTATACGGGGCCAAAAGACTCCCTATGTATCATAAGGTATGGGTTCCTAGGTATCTACATGTACTCCTACATTCTACTCCGATCTAATCTACAATTTGTATTCTACCTAATGAATAATGAAAGGCCCGGCCCCTATCACATGGAACTCAATACCGATATTGACAAAATGTGTGTGTAGGACAATAAGTACCTATACCTCTTTCATTCTTGTCAAACGCTTTCAACAGCATAGACGTATAGGTACCTGTTTTATTTTGATAAATAAAAACATAATGTGTGATTAGGCCAATGCTATCAAATTAATGGCAGTCATAGCAAAGAAATACATAATTTATAAACTATTATAACTGTCGTTAAACTAATTAAAAAAAGACGTGTGGCACTCGGGGACTGCCGCGGTAAAGCTATTGCATAGCATTTTGTATCAACTTATGCAATTATAATTATTTATTTATTTTATTTATGCAGTATTTCTTTTTCTTTGATATTAATTCAAGTTACACTTTTTGAGCGTGGTGACCGATAAGAAAGTAAAGTCAATCCATAATCGGCCCAGAACTTTGGAGAACCGTTTAAAAGTGGTTTTTATAAGCTATGAAGAACGTTAATGTTTAATGTTAATTCTAGCTAGATTTATAAATAAATTGCTCACATACCTCAACAACCTTTCAAAAACTTTTGAATTACGATGCCTGCCATCTAGTGGATAAAACCGACAACAAAACACAACTGAGACCACCAACAGAGCAACGCTTGTCTCGATTACGAATCACAAGCCACGCCAATGTCACCTCTATTTAGTTAGTTCTACCTGCGATTACTAGGTGGCGTTGCGTTGCGCGGTAAATCCACCACAGAGTTTCGTAGAGTCGTACAATACATCTATCGCACGCACACAACGCCGTGTCGAAGACTGCCGAACTGAAACGACGTTAGACGATGCACGGCCTTCAAGCCACACCTCCGTGCCCGTCGGAGTGGGGAGCGCGAGGTTTTTTCGTTACGGAATTTCTGGATTCGGTCCCCGCGCTCAAGGCCCGCGATAGAAGCTATGCAATAGCTTAAAAACAAAATAAATAAGTGCTGAACGTCGTAAAAGTGTATAACTACGTAAACAAAGTCAAATACTATTCAAATATAAGCATAATAACAACTTTAAAATAGACGAAAATGTTGAACCTAAAGTAATTTTAAATAAAAAAAGAGTGACAAACTGTTTTGACAGCGAAAAAATTCCATGTACATGAGTCATTTCCAACCGTCTAGTCAAGTTTAAAAATTGTTCAACTGGAATGGTATCAACTATTTGGCAAGCTTTAATTAAGTCATTGTAGCCTTGCGGTGCAACAGGGGAACTGAATGTACTCGTAATCGACTGGTCGTGAGTTCAAACCCCACTATCAACAATCGCTTTTTGTGAAGATCATAATTTTATAAACTAATATTTATAAGAATAAAATACGCAGTACACAGAAAAAGGAACTGCCAGAAATTATTAGATCACTAGAGGGTACTGGTGTAGTAAAATAACCGTCGGAGTGGGGAGCGTGAGGTTTTTTCGTTACGGAATTTCTGGATTCGGTCCCCGCGCTCAAGGCCCGCGATAGAAGCTATGCAATAGCTTAAAACTTCAGACTTGATTATTTAACGGGAAGCATCGATCGCACAAGTCCAAAATAAGAATTCGGAAATAAGAATATGTTTTATATTTATATTAAAAAAAAAAATGATTTACACTACTTTCTTGAGAATAAGAGCTAATGAAAATAAAAACGCTTTGGCAAATTAATCAAAATCCCCAGCTTAATTTTCATCTAATATGTCATCCGGTTGACAGTACTTAGACAGACAGTGATATTATTTATACCTTCAAATTCATACATAATGAAAATTTTTGTAAACCACATGATACATAATTCATATTCGAATTACCAATACCTTGTTCTGCATTTAAATTAAAATGTCATATCTGTATTGATACAAATGTATTCATAGCTTCGCGGTCAGTCTAGGTGGATGATATCAACATAACAATGCGATGCATACAGGACAGGGGACCGTGCAATTATTTCGGCTAATACGATTATTTCCTTTTTAATTGAGGTTAAATTTTCAAAAGTATCACAAAATTTACAAAGTCGTCTGACCATTAGGTTATAACTTGTATGGTAATACTGGCTTATTTGACAAAATATGACTCATGCTGCACGATAATACTAATATAATCTATATATATAAAAATGAATCCCTATTTCCCTTGGTCACGGCATCACGCGTGAACGGCTGGACCGATTTCGCTAATTATTTTTTTGTTGTGTTTGTTATTGTTAGGAGAAGGTTCTTATGTAAGAAAAAATTAAGAAAGTTAAGTTTAAAAAAAAAAAAATTGTAAGAAAACGACCATATTTACATTTTTATTGTAATAATAAGTAGGTAACTCTATCTTCTAATGTAACTTTATGGCGTTTGACATAACGTGTCAGTCATCATTTGGTAGGTCTGAGAATAGATTTTATAAAAAAAAAATAAAAAAATTGAAGGTTTTTGTTAGGTAGGGCAGGGTAGGTAGGGTTGGTAGGGTAGGGTAGATAGGTGGGTAGGGTAGGGTAGGGTAGAATAGGGTAGGGTAGGTAGGTAGGGTAGGGTAGGGTAGGGTAGATAGGTAGGTAGGGTAGGGTAGGATAGGGTAAGGTAGGGTAGGGTAGGTAGGTAGTTTCCTTTGCGCGTAGAAAAACTGCCACAGTCAAATAGCTTTTGACAGAACGAAG
The DNA here is from genome assembly GCA_947523025.1 of Dryobota labecula. Lineage (NCBI taxonomy): Eukaryota > Metazoa > Arthropoda > Insecta > Lepidoptera > Noctuidae > Dryobota > Dryobota labecula. The sequence goes on from OX383284.1 coordinate 16,256,917, forward strand.
CCTGTCGGGTCAGCTAGTAATTATATAATTATGTAGTCAATCCTGCGTGAGTTTTTAAATTTTCATCGGCGAGGTCAATATTCATCAAAGAATTTTAACACTGCGGTGTACAATATTGCAGTTTTAGGTCAGCGCCATCTCTTGACCGATAATGGAACTAATGTATTTTTTTATTTTTCCTGTAATCTTTACATAAACTACTATCACATAAAATAAATTCAGATTTTTTCTATGCAAATAACGGAGATAAGGGGGAAGGAATGGTTTTTTTTTTTTTGTCTAAAGTCGAAAAAATGGGGCCTAAAAATATTAATGAGTATGTGCACACCCTAGTAGTCCCACTTCTATTTTTTAAGACACCCAGTTAAGTCCCAGTTGCAAAAAAAAAACTTTCTTATTTGCAACATAGTTGGGTAAACGTCATCTTAAATTATTCCAAATTTTAAGTTGATAGCGTTAGTAGTTCTTGAGATATCTAGCTGTGACAGAAAGACGGACAGACAGACTGAGTCGCACCATAAGGGTTCTTTTTTACCAATTTGGTACGGATCCCTAAAAAGAAGCACATAAATATCAATTCTTTGGAATCGAAATCAGATTTGCATTGCTTTGTTGAAAGTTGACTGAAATAGCATAATATGTCATAATTGACTGCTTAGATCCATATATATGATAATCATTTAAAAGATTAAATCTGTAACTATCTGATAAATTCGTTTCCTATTCAACACAGCGAAGTAGTAATGGAATAATTCGACTGTTGTCTTACACTGATACATTGTGTTCGTTCTCATCTCAGTATCACCTACCTGTATAGGAAAACTTTTTTTCGATTTCTGACTTTTCCAGTACTCAAACCTCAGTTGGTCCCATAGAGTTTTTTGATCCTCTTAAGAAACAGGATCGATTAGCATCAAAAAACTTTTTTGTGAAAATTGCCCATTTTCTTGCTGACTGTTGTAATTTTTTTTCAAAATCTGTGAATGCAGATCAATTTTTTTCTATAAGTTAAGGATAGTCTCTTAATTAAGACCATTTTCTTGTAGCGACCACGGTTAAGGTACCTGCCCTTATGGACCCATCTGAAAACATAATGCAACACTGCTCATCCCCCATAGCAAATAGCGTGATAACTTATACGTAGTAATTTGAACAGACCTATAAGGAATATCTATGCAAAATTTGAACAAAATCTGTTCGGTAGTTTTTGCGTTTAGCTGGAACATACATTCAGACAAACAGACAAAAATTCTAAAAACTATATTTAAGGCATCAGAATCGTTCCCAGACCTCGTGGCAATTACTTTTTTTCAAAAATATTCAATGTACAGTTTTAACTTCGCTACGATTTTATTATATGTATAAATAAATTTAAAAATAAAAACTTTTTATTTCAGACTAATTTGGCCCATAGTATATTGGTGTATAGATATAGACAAACTCAATATCTGTGAATACTTCAAGCGTCTACCTCTGTTGCCGTTATCAATATCGAGCAAAATCGAGCAAAAAAAATTCACGTTTGTTCTATGGGAGCCCCCTTAAATATTTATTTTATTTTGTTTTTAAGTATTTGTTGTTATAGCGGCACCAGAAATACATCATCTGTGAAAATTTCAACTGTCTAACTATCATGGTTGACAGACGGACAGACAGACAGACGGATAGTGGAGTCTAGTAATAGGGTCCCGTTTTACCCTTTGGGTACGGAACCCTAAAAACCATAGGCTTGCTTGGTCGTAACTTAAAAACTGAGCATAAAAGACACAATTAAAATTTTGAAATACTTCGTTGATGGATGGAAGAGCAGACAGAAACATAAAGCTTGCAGTTTCCGATTTCCGTCGGGTTATTGTCGTAGCGCAACAATTGAAGACAGGAATAGAGCTTGAATAATTTATTTTAGGTACAGTTGTCACGTGTTTGAACAGGATGAAACATGGGCGATTCACTCAGCCAAACAGTGGCGTACAAAGCAAGAGCACCGACCGTTCACCCGCTCCGGTGCACCGTTTTTCCGCCTCTCAACCTTTAAATTGAAACAAAATCGTACACACCGTTCCAATTGCCTTTATACACGTGCCTAACTGATGCACACGTGAAACACGCGGATATTATAAATGTTGCATACATGCATACCTATGAATGATTCTTTGAAACATATCGTTTTAGTATTTCCACATATGAAATGTTATTACGAGGACTGTTTGAAGCACTGCAACTGGGGTCTGGGATGTTCAGTGTACTGAGGCGTGGCTGGTGAAGAACGAGCTTCTAAATGAATCTATTAGTAGAAGTTTGTTTCTTGAACATATTAAGAGTAGACGTCAAGCATGACTTTCTAGGTTTTGTTTCGTTTTCGTGGTTTAGGAACAGATATAGACATAACAACAGATAGAGAAGATATTATTCGCAACATCAACTTGTCGATGTGGTGGCTCTGACTAACAAGGACCGGAAGGATTCTATGTCCCTAAAATTAAAAAAGAGCTGCTCCTTTAAAGGGATCCGCAGCCACATGGCAAAAGAACCCTTATTATTTCGTCCTGTTCGTCAATGTGTCTGCCCGTCCGTCCGTATGTCGCACAACCATTGTATTCGGAGACTATTGGCACTACATCGACATAATTGGGAAGGAAGGTGTATTCTATGAACCGCCAAACAATGCTGTTGTGTCATTATGAAAATTTTTACATTTTGATCATCATCATTATCATCATTTCTGCCGAAAGACGTCCACTGCTGGACATAGGGCTCCCCCAAGTACCGCCACCTCGACCGGTTTTGTGCTTCCCGCATCCAGCGGATTCCTGCACATACATACATTACAGTACATTTTGATAAAAGTGGGCAAAGTATGAATTCGAGGGGGTGATGCTACCCGAGCCGTAGGCGACGACGTCATGGGGCCGAGATGGTCAAATAATTATCAAATATTTATAATTTTTATTAATATATTTTTTTTTTAATTCCTTCGGTTTTTAAAGGATAGGCAGTACATAATAGGCACTGAGTTGAAGCCGCCAAACAGCCTAATATATTTTATGATTAAAAAACTTACTTTTACGTGAAGTTCGATCATAATTATACCAAGCGCTTTGAATATTTTTAGAACACTCGTAATTAATGTTAATTTGTTGAGAAAAAAAAAAAAAAATTGAAATATAATATTTATTTTGTTTTGAGCAGTGGTGGCCCAGTGGTAACAGCCGCAACTTACGGTCGTAGGTTTGGACCCTGACAGGCGCTTTACTTTGTGTAAATTGTTTCATCACAACCGCTCTCAAAACGGTGAAGGAAAATCTTGAGAAAACAGGCATGTCCTGCAAACAAAAATTCGTAGACATGTGACATCTACCATCCCGCACTGGGACCGCGTGGTGGATTACGGTCCACTCCTTATCACAGAAAGAGGTCTGTGTCCCAGCACTAGGAACATTATAGGCTGATTATGTATTAATGTTTATTTACCATATTTTATCTATTTACTAAGGTTAAATATTCACATCCATACTAATATTATAAATGTGAAAGTAACTCTGTCTGTCTGTATGTTACGTTTTCACGTCTAAACCGCTGAACCGATCTTCATGAAATTTGGCAGAGATATAGCCTGGGATACGGAGAAGGACAAAGGCTACTTTTTTACGCGATAACTGACATCTTCGCGGGCGGAGCCGCGGGCTAAAGCTAGTTAGACATAAAAAAGTTATGAAGTCTCTTCGGAGGTTTTAAATAAAGCGCACATCTCTGACTACTATGTATCTGAAGCGCACTTTAAATTAATGAAAACAAAGTATAACATATTCTATGCGGATGATAAGGAAGACGGAGGAGAGAATGTCCTGTTTGTGCATGTATTTCTAGACAACAGTCTCCTAAAAATGACAGGAGTGTTTAATAAATAAAAACCGGTCAAGTGCATGTCGGACCACGCACAATGAAGGGTTCCGTAGTTAAGAACAAACTTAAATTGTAGTTGAAAAACATTTTGTCCCATACATCGATATACGTCACAGTCAGTTCTCCAATTGCAAATGTAAGTTGGTCTACTATTACTCCATAACTTGTAAAATTTACTACAGCTGTGATAATTTTCCTTTTAACTTCGTTATTATACTACTGCCGTGAATTATTCACTTATCCAGAAAGAGCAACAAAAAAAACAACAACATTTTGCAGGAGGGCAACAAAAATTAACACTTTAAAGCTTAATATTACACAAACGGTTCTCTGAATCAAAAATGGTTTTCACAAACCCGAAATATTTTTGAACGGCCTATCCAACGAGACCATGGGATAGAATAGAAAAAACTATCACCCCCACTACTAAGAGTCTGAGCTAAGCCGCGGACAGACAGACAGACAGGCAGAGAGACAGATAGTCATGGCGAAACTATAAGGGTTCCTTGTTGTCTACGGAACCCTAAAAAGTACGCATATGCATACTACTTAAATACACTGCATTGTGAACCCTAAAGCAGTGCAATAAAAGCTAATTTACAAGCGTGTTGAAAAATAATTAGGGGTAGCACTCCCAATACATGCAACTCAGGGATGATTAAAAAATTTGTGCACATAAGCGTGTTGCTGGATCCCATAATTAAAAAGATTATAATGTTTACAAGTGAATAATTGGAGAGATAATTCTAAAGTAACAAAATATATGTCTTGAAAGTTTTCAACCACACGGTCGAAAATTCTGAAAAAAAAAAAAAAAAAAGTTGGTACAACTTATAAAACAGTTTCATTAAAAAAGATTTTTAAGTAGATATGTCATGTAGTTTTTAAAATATGGGATGCTTTCGGTTACAATTGCAGAAATAGCTTTGTTTTTCAGTTTCTTTGAGAAATACTATAAAATACAAACTTATTTTTCCTGTTTATAGTATTCTATATAAATAAAAATATTGTATATACGATCTAGAGGAATGTGGTTGTTTTTATTTAGATCGAATTCTGTTGCTTCGTGTCTCAATATGAAACTTAAAAGGCATTAGAAAATTCTAGACACACTTACCGATACGAGTATAGTTGATTGAGCCGTTTTTCATAATTCCTTCTCAGTCACGAGATAATGTTTTTGAAGGAGTGGCGCTACTGGACCGGTGACAACCCTCTTAAAAGACCAAAGTTTGCAACTAGTGGGATCCTTAATAAAAACTATACTTACTATATTAAATTAAAATACAGGCTGGCCAATTTGGAAGTATACAACTTTAAATTTTGATTATTTTCATTTCAAACGAAAATTACATGATATTTTTCTATAATTATTTTACTCAGGCTTGGCAATTTTACTTCGATCAATAATAGATTATTGATCGAAGCAATTTTATACGAAAATTAAGATCAGCGTAATCTCCTCCTTTTTTAAACTCAAAAATGCGATCGTTTTTCATTAAATTTTCGCATACTTTTTTAGTTATCCCACTAACAGAGTCACAAATATTCTTCTTTTTGTAATCAAGATTGACCATGACACATCCCTTTGGATAAACCCATACAAAAAAAGTCAGGACATGTCGCGAAATCCGCAATGATCAAAATGGTATTCGTTACTCTTAAGAGCCTATACTACCTCAAATGGCTTAGCATGATCCTCCGTTATGTCGAAAATACTTCAGCATTAATTTTGAAATAAATATATGGTAAAGTTGAGGATTAATGTTAAGTACTATGTTAGCCGAAAACACGATTCCATAAAATTTTCTCGATAGAAAAAAAATCCAAAGTTACCTCCAAACCGAACAATAAACCGCTGGTAATAAAAAACTACTTCAAATTTGATAATTAAACTTTGCATATTAACTGAACTAACTATAAAGCAGGTCTTATGCTATTTACTTTTTTGAAATGATCATTATTTTCACCGTAAAAATAAATTACCTAAACTATCGGCGCCTTGGAGCCTTTTCCCTGCCGCCCTGTCCTGTCTCGCTTGCTCGCGTGACCGGTAGCAACAGTGTGCGAGCGAGATACTGAGTGAGGTGGCGCTGAGGTAGTATAGACTCTTAATGATTTGTTAGAAAAATTGGTTCGTTTTTAAATTTGTTTAAGAACTTCAGGGTAAAATTACTGAAAGTATTGCGGTGGTCATGGTCTTATAGACTGTGCATAACGAATATGCCGCATTTTAACTAAATAATAAACACCAAACAAATGCAAAATTTGGCTTTAAATCAGAATCGTGGCTAAAAAAATTTTATACAACTTAATTGGCCACCCTGTACTAATAAAATCTTAGGTAAAACTAGTCAAACAGGGCGAATAAAATACGGCTCTGAACAGCATTTTTATTTTTAAATAATTGATTTATATAAATATTTACAATATCCTTGAACTAGAAATGTACAGGGTTATTGGTAAAACACTAACAACCTTACAGCAATGTGTTATTAACATCATAAATAACAACTTTTGTTTTATTACTTTTTACAAAACAGAATACATTTACCAAAAACAAGCCTTGAAGATTTAGTTGTTCTATTTAACACATTTCAATTCTGTATTTTGTGGTACAAAAGATAGGGGTGACAATGCACGGCAGGCGTAAGTAGGTACAGTCAGTTACTGCAATTAGCTGACTCCCCCCCCCCCCTTGCATAAATGGGTGAGATTTTTTAGAATACGAATCGATAGAATTTATGAAAATTCTATCGATTCGTATTCTAAAAAATCTCTCTTAATTTTATTTAAATACCTATACAATTTTTTTTTGTAAAAATTCTCAACCTTGAGTAAAGGGGGGTCAGCTAATTGCAGTAACTGACTGTACCTACTTACGCCTCCCGTGCACTGTTGCCCTTGCCTTTTGCACTAGACACGGCAGTATGTTTTGCTACGCATAGAGTTCGTAACATTTAGAGCGTTGAATTTAAATATTTTTATTTTTGTATGAAAATATGATAAATTAAAATCTGATGAATAATTAAAAGTTAGTGTTTTACCAATGACCCTGCATATTCATTGGATTTTACCTGAACTAGGAATAAAGGAATACATAAAAATTCTCTAAAATTCCACAAACTAATGCAACTGTTGTATAATAAGGAATATTAAAACACGAATGTGGGTTTACCACACGAGGCGAAGCCGAGTGTGATAATAGTATCACATGAGTGTTAATTATGTACAGTTGCATACAAGACTTTATCTACACCCATGTTATCTACTCTTTGATATTTTACAATTCATGAAATGTTGGTACGCCTTTTCATATTGTTTTCTCGACTTTTCTGGTAATAATTGGTTAGAAATGTCCTTTGCTGCATTAGAAATATTTGGTGGTGTGTTATCACTCATTTTTGTAAACAACAAACTTATAAATTTTTGCAATACTAATATCGAACAAAGATGGTGTAAAACGCGCGTATGTACATGACAATGTCCTTTTTTGAAATTCATAAATGTGGCTGTTTGATGATTATGGAAGGGATCGAAAACGCAAAAGAGTTGCATAATTAAACGTAGTACATTAAACACTCGTTTGGATGATATTATGGTTACTATGACACCGGTTGTTTTAATGTTGGCAATAAGCTAACTGTTTCAGAAACTTTTATACAGGATTTATAGCATGGGTGTAGATAAAATAACTTATCTGACTATAAATTATGGTTTTATTTAAATTAAAATAGCTTAGTCAACTTTTATGCATCATCGTATGTACCTAAGACATATTTTGCAACATTTTCTATATTGATTTAAGCATTTTTTTTTTTTTTTCAAATGCTGATCGTGTTTATTTTGTAGTCCAGAATTTACCATGTCAATAAAATGTTAAGATTACGTGATTATTTACACTGCAAATTGTAAAAACTAAAGTTTTTTTTATGACATAAAACAAGTAACTAAAGGACGTTATACTAAAGAGTTAAGTACATATATGTATAACGTAAATTAAAAAGGGCTTAGAAATATAAGTCGGCGGTGAATTGATTATCAATGCCCGAGCGGTTTAAAAATTCTCCACTGAAGTCGCTCCTCTGACATCGTCTTTTTGAGGTAGTGCGTGCTTTTTATTTATATAAATCTTCAGTATTTAGGTGTTCGTAAATATAACATACCTACTTTTTATTTTTATTAAGTATTTATTAACAAACTTACAGAAATCTTAAAATAAAAACTATGCCCCGCAAAACCGTTTTCACGGTTTGTCTGTGGGAACAGAACAAATAGTTTTATCTAATAATGTTTATTAGTGCGGACACTTAATTTTGACTTATTGCACTATGATACTTACAATAATATTATATTATAACCTATATGTATGGGAAAAACATCCCTTATAAACTCTGGAAAAAGAACTTTTTTTCAAATTTAATTTTGTTTCCTGACTTCTTATTTCAGTAGGCAACTGGTTGAGAAGGTATGGTACTCTTTTATCAAGCGTTGGGTCGCCAAAATAATTCCTTATTCTAAGTACATCAAATTTACCTGCTGATACCATCCTAGTTGCGTGGTTATGGGTAACTAGCGAGTGACGGTCCCAGTTGCCATGACTGTTAACCAGAAATAGGTATTTATGTTTTAAGCTGATAGGAAGAATTTTACAAATTTTAAATAGCTTATTATAATAATCTTTACATTTGTTTTTCGTTAACATTTCTACTTGTAAACTAGCTTACTGCTTGTTTGCTACTGTGGAATTATTTTTCTGCTTATGCATTTTAGAGCATTATTTTCTACTGAGGAGTAAGAGTAAGAGGTGTAAGTTAACACTCGTCATAAATGACAAAGTGAGTAAATCGTTGTTCAAAGGTGTTAAGTAGTGGGGAGCGAAGCATAGTCGTCGTCGTGGTGTCTCCTGAGGCTCAGCCTCCCGAGCCACCCGAGCCACCCGAGCTACCCGAACTACCCGGGCTACCCGGCAAGTCGGGAGCAGTCGGGACTCTTTTGATACATATTTTATGCCCTTCACTACTCTAAAACACATATCTCGCGATCTCTTTTTGCTTAGATTAAAATAGTTTATTTTTCTTTCTTTTATATGTATGATTCTCATTGATATTCACTTTGTTCTTTCTTTTTGTATATCATTGCCAATATTTTGAACTTATCGGTAGCTGAAATATATCGCCGTCTTTTGAAAAAACTCTGCGCTCGTAGGTATAGACTGGCCATTATACGTGCTAAGTTCAATGTCTGTGCTAATCCGGGTTTTACAGTCTTGTAATTTTTGCAAACTTGTTTTGAAAGGGCAGGAAGATTACAAAAAGGAGAGGGTCCCGGGTGAAAGAAGACCGGATAAAAAAAACCTGCGATCGTAATTTGTGGCGGAGAGGGTGGCTAGTGGTACTTCCTCGCTCAAAATTACACGTTATCGACATTTTGGCATATAGACTGCTAAAATAAATGTATTGAAAAATTCAATAGGCGAAAGAGATTACATTTTACATTAGAGTTGGTGGTATTTTTATAAATTTGTGATTAGATTTACAGCATATACCTACATTGCTATATGCGGATAAGCTTCCCTAGTGATGTTTCCACGAGAACTTGTTTTCGATGTGGCTCCGCTAACAGTTAAATAAATTAGATAAGACGGGATACACGCCGATGGAGGCACTTAGCAACTTTCTGTTTTGTCAACACTTTTATTTGTGTATCTACATATAGTTGACCATTAGACTGATTCAGATAGTGAGCATATATTCACACAAAATAAACTAATTAATTTACGATAAAAAATTGCAATAAAAAAAAACATGCAGGAGTTATCATAAAACGTAAACAGAGTAATGTTTACTTTTAAACAAATGAAAACCAGAAAGACCACTCAATTAATTGCAGTACTTTAATTACGATATTGGTCCGTAAATATTCGTAGCTGCACCTCATCCCTCTCCGGCAGATTCAGCAGTCCGCTACAGCGAACAATCCTGGAGGGATACTGCCATAATCAACACGCTTGACAGGCAGATTGGTGATCGCACTACGCTATTATTTGTACACGGATCGATGCCACTGTCTATCATTCGTAGTATTTTGTAGATTTACCAATGATGAACGAATGGACATGAATTTAATGTTTACTGCATACAATCAAGCAAAGCATTCCCTTAAAATACTTGTACAATCTATTCATGTCTGTACACACGGCATCACGTAGCCAACATTGGCACTGTTTTACATAAATCAGGAAATCAAAGTAGCATTTTTTCTTTTTATCGTTTTCTCTTGAAAAGTCCCACAAAGCTAAGCCACCGCAGCGCACTGGGAACAGACACGGAATATTGTCTGCCTGCCCGCCTCGCATTTCTAAGCTCGGACGCTTCATTTAATCAAAACCTCGTCCTTTGAGTGTTTATTTGACAAAAGTATCTTCAAACCGGTTGGTATTTTTCTATTTGGTCTACGGTTGCTAGCTAATCCATTAACATAAAATAAAGTAAACCCTCTTTGAGTCATCTGGTTCCGCAATATACAGGTTCAACAAAATTAAAGTAGATTTAAATAGTAGAGCGTAAAAGTAGCGGTGCAATAATAAGTAGTAAGCCACGAGCCACGAACTGGTTCATGTAATTTCGGTAATATAATCGAAAGAACGAGTCACTTGTAAGGAAAGTTTTAATATCTATTCCGATTAGATTCAGTGTCAGGAAGGAACGCAGATAGCGTCGGCGGAGTTGGAAGGAAATATTAGATGGATCGGGCTTCGAATACAAATATGGGGAGATAGGGAAATCGGATTTGCCAGTAGTCCCAGACGTGTCGTATTATCGGACTCTTTTTGTGAAACATATCACATTTTAATAAGACAAGCTTCCAATACGACGTCTTTCATAACCGCTGTATCGTGTCTACTAAAAAGGGTTTCTAGGGATAAGTTATTACACGACAGTGTATAGGAAAATGAATTACAGTCTAATTTTATAGCAATGGTGAGCTTTAGTCCCACGTCTGTACTAATTACTGTATTAGGTAGATACGAGTAATTTATTCAATTAAGTAAATTTTAAAAAATCCTACCGCACTGCAATGTTGACACAATCAGGTTTTATAAATACGGGTCTAAGAATCGTATTGGATCTTTATTTGAAAATCGAGACTTGGCAGAGGTGTCCCTCAAGGGTTGACCTTTACACTGTCACCCTTTTCCAGACCGATTCGCCGTTGAGATTCAACAGATTAAGGACTTCATTTTGTTATTTTTCAACAGTTTACGGATAGAAAACCTAGAGATCTTTATCATGATGGTTCTTGCCATAGTTTAAAAAGCTTTTATTATGTTCTTTTTGACTGAAAGCTTTTTATTTTATGAAAAGTTTCGGTAGGAAACACTTGTCTTGAAATTGAATTTAATTAGGAAAAATAATTCTTTTTCCGTAGCTATACGTGACCCCGCGGCTCGGCACGGTGTGGTTCGATATGGCTCGGCGTGACTCGGTGTGACTCGGCTCCGGCGTCCAAAAGTACAAGAGTCGGGACGCGCCGCGTGGATTGTTCGCTCACTAATTAAATCTCGCCGACGACGACGCGGTTTCAAACCGACAGCCTCTTAATTATTGTTCCGGCGCTTAACATCTGTCTTAATGTCACTTTCTGTTTAATTCCGAAATTCTTTGACTTTAGATATGTTATAAATGTTAATTTCTTCGTGTAAAATCTTAATTATTATTAAAATGAACCGCTCAGTTTAAGGTTCAGTTTTAATTAAATAAATTCAACTATAGTTACCGAAAAAAGTATTTGGTACTAATGTAAATAAATCCCATCAAAAACTTCATTAAAATGACTTAGTCGCCGACATCTGAAGGGTGGGCACGTACGTCCGCGTTCAATTGCTAATACTCGTTTCAAGTTGGTTAAAAAGCTCTTATTGCGTTAAGAAGGTAACTGCGAAAACATCCGAAAGTTTTTAATTTTCTTACTGGTATACAAATTGGTTTCTGAAGCTACAAAAGGAGCACACGCCGCTCCTCCGCGCGCGGCGTCCGACGGCCGAATACAAATTAAGAGGCAGACTTCGTTCGCGCAAAACTAGTTAATGTGTGCAACGGCTGGATTTGAGATAGTTCTAAAAGCAAAGGGTCTATCTACGAAAGCTAATCATTCACTTTATAACTTACTTGTGTTTTCTTGAAAATGTTCGTTGGGATGGAGAATTTACATCTACTTTCCTTAGACAGATACATCTTACAGTTTTTGTTGGAAAATGCTTCGCTTTCTTGTGGAGCTCCCTGTAACATATTTTTAAAGAAATCAAAAGGTACAAGTCCTCCCTTCGACCAAATAAAAATCCATAAAATAAACAAGTTTACCATTGCCATAGGCACTAGAGGATCTTATACATATTTGAATTTAAGAAATGAATAAAAAGTTCTAATTAGTGCTCTGCAGGGAGGAGCCGGGGCGGGCTGCGTCGAACGCTTTCTTAATTATTTATGCGCTGCAGGCTGAATAAGGAACACATTTGCTTCACTGCGCCAAATTAAGACAGATATTAAAAAAAGCTTGATATTTATTCAGTTTTGAAAGATATTTTTTTGGTAAACACAAAAGTTTTCAGTTTGAAACAACAGCATTTAAAATTTAAATCGGTTAACATTAAAAAGGAACGTGGTCCGAAGGAAGTATCGCGTGTGCACGCTTTTATTTATTTCTATACATTTGGAAAGTCAAATTAGTTCAGTACATTTTTAAGAAGTAGAGGAGATCGGTCGGCGGCGAGTCGGACTCGCAGCGCTCTCAGTACAAAGGGCCGGAGCACAGCGGGCGGAAAGTTTTAATATCCCTCCGACTGGATTCAGCCGCAGCCGGGGACGAAGGTACGGCCATATTGAAAGGAAATTCGCATTCAACACTAATACGTATATCGAATGATAAGGAAATCCACCAGACGGTTTGGTTACCGAGATTTTTTTGTACGTTGTTAAAATTAACTTTTTTGCGAGTTGGATATTTCGTGGTTACCTAGATATACGTATTAGAATGTGATTTAAGATAAAATACGTACCTACCTTTATTTGCAAAATGATATGACGTTCCCGAGATATTCCAGGTAATACTTTTGATGTCCCTGGTTTTCCAGCGGCTGGTTTGCCAACTTGAAAGAAATACTGGTTTTCCAGTATTTCTTTCAAGTTGGCAAATTCGATAATAACATTACCTTAAGTTATGATTACTTACGGAATATTTCGAAATACCAATAACGAAATGTCAATAACATTCACAGTCAAACATTTGTCGCGGTTCTGTAAGACGTCGAAAGATTATTTTTCGGGTGTCCGACTGCGTCGGCAGGGCAGGAGGGTGCGTCGCTGAGCGGACGAAATGGGGACGACTCTAAATCCATATTCGATCAGTAGGATCTGCACTGAGCCGATCTGACAAGCTGCCGATCTGTTTTGCATTTATATAAACAGCTTTTTACCTCTAATATTGGCACTCCTCCTCCGAGTTGTTCCGAAAACTTTGGACGGTATTAAAGGGTTACTATAGGTACATACCTACCTATATTTTGGGTAATATCCTACTGTTTAGAATGTCATAATAGATATGCGAAAAATTTTGGCTATCTTCCAGACTGTAAGTAACTAACTATGACATTGGAGGAAATGTAGTTAGTTTTTAAACTTTCTTCGTGACGGGAAAGCTTTCAGTTTATAGATTCCCTCAATTGTTAGTACCTACCTTATGTAGGTGCCTATATTTTTCTAAACTAATATATCCATCCATACTAATATTATAAACTAGCTTCTGCCCGCGACTTCGTTCGCGTGGAAGTCATAAGAAACCACAATATACTAAAATACCAGCCACATTTTAATTTTTTCCCGACACCTCCAACAAATATCGTTAATGTATACAAAAATGTTTACAAAAACTTAACAAATTATATACTAAAACCTTCCTCGAGAACCACGGTATTCATTGGTGAAAAGAGCATGAAAATCGGTGCAGTCGTTTTTGAGTTTATCGCGAACAGACAAACAGACAGACGCGGCGGAGGACTTTGTTTTATAATATGTAGTGATGTGAAAGTAACTCTGTCCGTCTGTATGTTACGTTTTCACGCCTAAACCGCTGAACCGATCGTCATGAAATTTGGCAGAGATATAGCCTGGGATATGGAGAAGGATATAGGCTACTTTTTTACGCGTTAACCGACATCCACGCGGGCGGAGCCGCGGGCAAAAGCTAGTAATATTATAAATGTGAAAGTAACTCTGTCTGTCTGTCTGTATGTTACGTTTTCTCGCCTAAGCTGCTGAACCGATCGTCATGAAATTTGGCAGAGATATAGCCTGGGATATGGAGAAGGATATAGGCTACTTTTTTACGCGTTAACCGACATCCACGCGGGCGGAGCCGCGGGCAAAAGCTAGTAATATTATAAATGTGAAAGTAACTCTGTCTGTCTGTCTGTATGTTACGATTTCACGCCTAAACCGCTGAACCGATCGTCATGAAATTTGGCGAAGATATATTCTAGGATATGGAGAAGGACATAGGCTATTTTTTACGCGATAAACAACATCAGAGCGGGCGGAGCCGCGGGCAAAGTCTAGTAATAATATAAAGAGAAAAGATTTGATTTTTTGTATGTTTGTTTGATACGTATTCACGCTAAAACGGCTGAACGGATTTGGATGAAATTTGTCACATGATTAGACCACGACCTGGGTTATAATATAGAACTACTTTGTATTCCGATATTCTCCCGGGATCCAGACTAATGCGGGTGAAACCGCAGGGCCCAGCTAGTATGTTAATATTTTGTGACGAGGCTTCATCACGTTACGTACGATCTTCCCAAGAGCACGTAGGTATGTTCCAGTTTGCGTATACGTTCGGCTGACAGGAAGCGATGCGAAGAGGGGCGCGCGAGGGATGCGGGAGGGGGGCGGCTGGACCTTCATCAAGCGGTTGACTGGTATTAGGGCGTGCAATTGTTCCAGTGCGCCGCATTCCACACTCTATACAACACATATTTCACTCTGTGATTTCACAAATTAGCACCCATGTCTGGCAGGACCCGAATCATCTAAAAAAACTAATCATTCATCCGGAAACAGACTTCTGTACGAGAAAATTTTAAGCACTCAACCGCTGGTACAATTAAAATGTTGGTAATCCCATATTCTGTTTTCGTTGCGTATCATGGAACAAAAACTGTTTGTTTAAAGGTGTAATTACAAAATCCCTCGTGTACTGAATTTTCCGGTGTTTTCGCGCGGTGTACGAGTACGTGCCGTAAAAATAATTCGACGCTCCTCGGGGATCGTTTGTAAAACGTCACGCGTAAAACATATTATAAAGCCAATAAAACGTGTTTACAAGGGTGAGTAGAGCTCGCCGTCCTCGGGGCGTTTCGTTTCCGCGCGATATCCGTAAACATTTTAGCGCTGCAATAAATTTAACATTATCCAAGTCGCGAGACATTCTGTTTTCTTCCGTCCCGGGATCAGTTGGTTAACGGTTGTAATCTCGGCTGTCTCGGATTTTCTGCTCTCTGGTAACAGGAATTATACAATTATGTGGCTTACGCATGTTTCTTCCGCTCAGCTTTATTTATGAGGAGTTTTTATATCTTCCGTTTTTGTCGTCATCGCTTTACATGGATTATAAAAGGGCAGCGTTTAGTTCGTCCAATTAATCGATTTCTACTCTTGGCCAGTGTCTGCCTTTACAAGATACACTTTGAGTAGGCAAGTTAAAGTTGCTTACTTTGTCCTAGGTACCTTGTGCTCAATATAAAGTAAATTTCCACAGAACGACTTAACCGAAAACGACATTCAACTGCGTAATACAATCTAATCGTAATTATTTCCTCGCTTATTAAGATTCACTTGCATAAACAGCAGATTGGCCCGGGAAATCCGGTGGGGCCCGGGTACCCGAAAAGCAACCTCAAATTAGTCGGAGAAAATAAAAACCGCCCTGTTTTTCTCAGAGCGTCTGTCAGGGGTGCCTCGAGTGGCTACGGGGTACACTGTTTTGGTCAATGGACGCCCATCTGCTCTCATTATGTCGTGAAAACACTCGCTCTGAATTTTATGAGACTTATAAATGTTTAACAACGCATTTGAGCAGTGAATACCACAATTTTATGGGTCAGTGGTCATGTGCCTTTAGAGCACGTGCTCAATATAAAAAACTGATATAAATTTATGCGCTGAATGAAATGTGCTTCATCGATTAAATTTAAAAGCTGCATCGAGAGTACAATAGAAACGATACTAATAATAGCTTCCACCGCTGACCAATCCTATTAAAGTAATATTCTTCCACTTAATTAATTAAGAGAGTGAAATCAGCTAATACTTTCACAATAGATTAATCAGAGCATGTCTGCTGTCTGCATTGCAATGCCCTTTTGCAACGCTGATCCACTTTTCTACGGATGCGAGATTAAAGGGGAGAGTAACAAAATGAGAAATGGAACGATTTCAGGACGCATTGTTAGACGGCCGCCCGTTGTCGGATTTATGACAAAGAACAGCGGATGATTCAATCAAGCCGGTTCTTTAGTTTGTTATATTCATGTTACAGGAGCCCATCTACGAGCCTTATTGTTATCACAATGTTGCCTTTTTGCTCCATTTGCGCGTTTTCTCTCATAAAATATTTTTTCTAGGAATTCTTAGGTGGACACTGGATAGCCCATAACTATACTAGGTGCGCCCATTTTTCGCATAGTCGTGGATGTAGGTATTTGTTAGAAGCATTTGATTATTTCTTTTAGGTTTACATAACATCTTCTTTATCCAAATATTATCCCTGTTGTCCCCAATAAATATACTGAGGTGAAGTGTTCTTAATAAATATTTTTCATGGTAGGTATCCTTCAAAAACACTGTATCTTGTGGACTACAATCATATCTAAAATGACATTAAGTTTAAGGTACCTGCCCTTATTGCCCCATCACAAAAATCCACCTTAAGTCATGATTGACTGCTTAGCTCCATAAAGGTAAAGCGTGATGATAATCATTTAAAAAGTTAAATGTGTTATTATCTGCAATATTCTAACGTTTTGGCTCGTCTTTTTACAGTTAGCGGTACACTGTAGAATACGAACGTAATGCAATACTGCTCATCCCCCATAGCAAATAGCGTGATAATTTATACCCTACCAACTGACCAAACGTGTAGGAAATATCTATGCAAAATTTATACAAAATCTGTCAGGTAGTTTTTGCGTGATGCTGGAACATACATTCAGACAAACAGACAAAAATTCAAAAAAAAATATTTTCGGTATTAGAATCGTTCCCAGACCTCGTGCCAATTACTTTTTTTCAAAAAATTTCAATGTACACTTTTGACTTTGCTACGATTTTATTACATTTGTAAATTGCACAGAGGAATTTCGAACATGGTATGTTTGCATTAAGGGATACTCTAGGTGTGGAATGTCATGCGTTCAACACTACTCGTATACTATATAAAAGACATAATATGTAGAGTAAGTAGTATTTCTCGTATTTCTCCCCCATACGGGAAGTCGCATAATCATGTAGATACTTAAATTCCTGTTTTGTTTACTTTACAAACAACTCGTGCGTTATGATATTGTTATTTGAATAAAATGTATGTTAACTGCGCTCACAAGTCTGAGCAGCGATTGTATAAAAGGGCAAACTTTTGGTAAATAGGTATTCAGTGCAGGGGAGCAATTTACAATTTAAATATTCTTAATGTCTCCAAGTTGTCGCAACGGGAGGGGGCTGGGGGCTCACTCCGAGAGTGGGGGGGCACAGGCACGGCAATAGCAGCGACTTCCACTACATCAATCACTCGCGGACGCTGCGTCTGAACATTTCTAATTATTCGCCGCGCTTTGAATAGCCCAAATTCTTATTACATGTCCACACCTACATCAGTGTTAAGTTCAGTCAGGTACATG
This sequence comes from Dryobota labecula, assembly GCA_947523025.1. Taxonomy (NCBI): domain Eukaryota; kingdom Metazoa; phylum Arthropoda; class Insecta; order Lepidoptera; family Noctuidae; genus Dryobota; species Dryobota labecula. Next base: position 16,274,774 of record OX383284.1, read on the forward strand.
TGCCTAGTATCCGATAGCAGCTAGATGAACCTGTTTTTAGAAAATAACGCTACGACTAAATACCGTCTCGCTACACGGCAAACTTCATATAACAAAATCGTGACAACAACCCCGGAATTAACTCGTGTAATATTGTCGCGCAACTTTAGGATTTTCCTAATTAAGGTAGATAAAAACAGCAAACTATATGCAGCAAGTAGCGGGCGATGTTTCCTGACATTTATTTTGAGTTAAATTACAGACAGGAAGGTGAAACTTAATTTGAGGGCACGTTCTGCATATTTTGTGAGAGGCGTGTTTGCTCACAAACGTCGCGAGGGTCGCTCGTCTCGAGAGGCTCTCCAGTTCGAGGGCTCGAGGTGACAGCGCCGTCTAATCTCCGAGCTTCGAGTTTATCTCATTGATACACTTGGACCACTTCCAGTGATAATTCACTGATCAATTACTGCCAGGCTTGTGCATTTGTTATGTTGATTCATATTTTATAGGGCAAAGTTCGTGGCTTTTCTAGGATTTTACTTTGTTATTAACTAGTTGCTACCCGTGGCTGCGCCCGCGTCGTTTTTTCTAAAATAAGTCTAAATTCCCAAGTTACGCCTTATAAAATCAGCTATCTGCTCGTGTGTGAAAGTTCCGTCAAAATCGGTCCAGCCAGTTCGGATATTAGCCGGAACAACAAGCAGACAGACAATATTTTTTTTTTTTTTTTTGTATAAGTGCCGTATATATGTACTTTCATATGCATTTAGTAAAATGCTGTTATTTTGATATTACAAATAGACACTTCAATTTAATTAGTTTGTGTAGATTTTGCGGTCTTACTTCAGGGAAGATCTTTAAACATATTTTATTTCAATCTTATTAAGATATCTTCGCAAGATATTTTCCTTACCTAGAGGTACCTACAGATAAGGAAAATATCTTGCAGTAAGTAATTAAACTTTATAGAAATTCTTAACCATCTATGCGTGAACTTTATCGACTTTAACGTGTATTCCGAGTCCATAGTCCATTGCTAATAGAGTCCGAAAGAAAATGTTTTTTTTTTTTGCTTAAACCCAAAACGATGTTCGGTTTTATTTGCATTTTCTGCCGAAAACCGAAAACGACAACAATGTTTTTTTTTTGTTTGTCGATATGTTTTTGCTTGGTAAAAGTAAAATAAATACTGGGTCAATCCATTAATATTTGAATTTAACCGTTTTAAATTCTCACGAAAATTTACTTTATCCTTTCTCAAGGTAAATTTATTAATAAACAATCTGATAACACACATGAAAAATGAATTTTAAGTATTGATTTTTAAGTAACCTAATTTTTTTCGGCTACTGCCTAAAATGTTTAATTATTCGGCCACTACCGAAAATACTAAATTTTTCGGCCGAAATCGAAAATGACCGAAAATGAATATTTATGCCGAAAACCGGTTACAAAATTCTGACGGACGCTACATGATGCCTACTCATTTAAAATCAAATAGTGCATGAGTAATTACTTAATTAGATGAATACAATGTTAATTCTTTAAGCTGGTCTAGGTATGTGAATTTTGAGAGCATCTTCTCATAAATACGTTTTAATCTTCACTATATTTCTAGAAAGCGGGTAGGCAGTCCAATAGCTGTGGCCTTGAATCGGCGATGACACACAATCACACTGAATCTATAGATGAGCGACACACCGCGTGTTAAGAGTCTATACTACCTCAGCCCTACCTCACTCTGTATCTCGCTCGCACACTATTGCTACCGGTCACGCGAGCAAGCGAGACAGGGCAGGCGGCAGGGAAAAGGCTCCAAGGCGCCGATAGTTTAGGTAATTTCGTTTTACGGTGAAAATAATGGTCATTTAAAAAAAGTAAATAACATAAGACCTGCTTTATAGTTAGTTCAGTTAAAATGCAAAGTTTCATTATCTAATTTAAAGTATTTTTGAATACCAGCGGTTTATTGTTCGGTTTGGAGGTAACTTTGGATTTTTTTTTCTATCGAGAAAATTTTATGGGATCGTGTTTTCAGCTAACATAGTAGTTAACATTAATCCTCAACTTTACCATATATTTATTTTAAAATTAATGCTGCAGTATTTTCGACATAACGGAGGATCATGCTAAGCCATTTGAGGTAGTATAGGCCCTTAATTATTAGTGCACGGAGCCCGATTCACTTCTATCATGTGAGAACTTTTATCAACACACTTGTCCAACAAGTTCTTTCAGTTTCAGGTTTTTCGATAACATAAACGTTCACGCCTATATTCCCCGAAATGTTAGGCAGAGGTGTATAATTAACGCCACTAGACTTCATTTGGCTTCACTTAATCGTCTCTCGTCACTGAATAATAAAATTTTGTGAATAATTTGTGCACCAATCATAAAAGTCCATAAAAGTGCGAGTAAATACTAGCAATAAATTGTTACATTCCTACAGTTGACTGCTTATTTCCGCAATTTTATCTCACTCATTTAAATTACCTGCACCGGTTAATTAATACTCTCCTCATTACCTTAACCAACGAATAGCGCGTAATTAATAATGTTATAATTATTACCATTAATAACGCGAAATCATAGCTTGATGTTGACACTGTAAAAATATTTAATTTTACTGTTAAAATACACAATTTAAATATTTAATTAAATACATACACTGATCCCGGAACAAGAATCGTTGTAAGGCGTGTCAGTCTGTCGGTCAGTCGGGACGAATACTTAAGTCCACTTCGGCAACGAATAATTATTACTTTAGAAATCTAAGCAAATACCGTAAGGCAGGCTGCCATACATTTTTCACTGCGATGGGTAAAGCAAATAAAACTCCCATGGAAAATACAATTTTTGTTTACTCATTCGTAAGTTTTATACAAATAATAATGTATCAAGCAGACAGTAAAGATTTTGAACTAGTGGTCGATCGCTTACCTAAACATACTAGCAATTCTATACGCTTTTATAATACTTTTACAACTAAGTACTTTCTGGGCTGCAACAGAAAAAAAAGTTTAACTAGAATACACGAAAAAAATTGCATAAAATAATCTTCGAGTATTAATAAAGCATAATTTAACATTGGCGCTGTCGTTTTCTCGCCCATTGAATGGCTAAGCACGCATAAGAAAATGTAACAAATAATTATTCGCAACATTTTCCCTCGTGAAGGGTGTGAGAGCAGCAAGTCGGCAGTCGGCGACACAATAGATGTGTTTACAGGAAATCAGCGTGAACTGTGAACGCCTTCTCGACCGGGGCCCGCACAAGCAAACATCGTGCACAATAAACACTACCGCTACTACTGATCCTACTTTATCCACAGACTAGCAATATTGATTTCTTCCCCCTTCATTCTATCTAGTAGTTGAATAACTACTTCTTTGTTAATTAATATTCGCCACTTAAATTCTAGTAGTGATTTTAACGAGACCAACAAGTAGTGAGCCATTCACTCGGGATGACGACGTTTGGTTCATCACCAATGGCGCACCGTCGAGAATGAAATGATTGCGAGCTCAAAGTGTTCCGATAACTCTGGGTTTCTTTGAATGCGTCGTGCATTCATTTAAAGTGAAATATAATTATGTAAACGTTTATTTTATTGCGGTTCCTTGTATAATTATTTAACGTCGTTAAATGGTCGGCAAAGAGCCGTTCTCGATAAAAAATAGATGCGGTACAAAGGCTAAATCTAGCTAGCAGAACATATTTATTAATAACTTTGTGTAGTGTTTGGGTCACCAAGATACAGGCTGTGCCTAGTTTGGGACCCGTTGTTTAACTTGTCTAAGTCTTCTGTTAGTGAGAATGTCATACCATGCTATTTGTATATTTAAGAACTTTGTGTAAGCTAATTAAATGAATTTGAATTTGAAAATAAAGTTGTGCTTAGAATAGAATTACTTAGTTCAATTTTACATTTGGCGATTATGGGAGGAATTTTCAAGTATTAAGTTTGGCAAGGCTTCGTATTGTCTTTCACAATTTCTTCTTGCAATTGTCCACGCATCCAATTTTGGCTCTATTAATTAATGTATAAATAATATCAAAATTTTACGAACGCTCACCTAGTACAATAATCTTCATAGGCATGTTACAAATCCTCTCAATTACCAGATTTGAGCAGTAAATCCACTCGAATTCTCTGTTCTGTCTATGGAGATAGAAGAGAGATGGCGTATTTGTATTCATTCACAGTTTGAGAAGGCGTTATGAATAAGTATGGCATGTTGGTGGCATTATCTGCGTGTTCGGTAATGTATTCAAATATGTATCAAGCCCCATCCGCACCATGTTGCCGTTGTTATTTTATTTCGCACGCGTGACGCCGTACATACCAGCTTTATTTTTTCGCGATACAAGAATATCATATTGTCCCTGTGTCGGCAGATATTTTGTATAGACAGAAATGAGCCTGGACATTGTCGAAATAATTTTCGTTATTATGATTTGGTAAACTGAAAATTTTAATTTCTATTTACTGATTTCGTATTTGTTTATCAATATCCTATTTACTTACTATTATTTAGTTACACAGTTAAATATAGCTTCACTATAATGCTATATAAATATTGTCTACCGTGTTCAAGTTCTGTGTGTGTACAACAGACTGGTTAGATATTGAAAGAAAAATTGTTGAACATAGGACAGTTCTGTCCGTGCTCTCGCCGTTCAACGGATATTGATTACTTGTCTGTAAGGAATACAAATGTATCAAGGAGACTGTTCTAGCGCTGCTGAGCGCCATCCTTTGTACTGACATCTAACATTAAACTTCATAGCCGACCCTGCGTTTTGTGTTACAGTTACTACACATTGTGCTCAAGCACAGCACGTACAATATTTTTATTTAGCTTTTGTCGTCTCATGCGAGAATACAAAGTGGTGGTTGTTATATTTTTTCTAAAACGTTTAACATTAAGATACAATTTATATCTTCCTATGATCCCAGGAAGCGGGCAGCTAACATTGCAGGCGCAATGAGAGCCTCAGGCAGCTAACTAGCAGGTGCACGTTAGCAAAGAAAAATGAAATAACGCAAAAAGTAGAAGTCGAGTCGGGCGAAGGGGGACGCTGAAACCGTTGGGGTGGTTCTTTCGTGGAAAGCCAGTTTCCTTTAGTGGAAACAGATAACGATCCGCTGCCGACGACAGAATACGTAACTGCACTCACTAAGCGTACATCTACATACTAACGGAACGCTTGCCTATCAAAGGTATCTCACACAACAGATTCCGTTTATTGAGCAGGGAGAAAGTGCTCAGTCAGTGTTGTCGTCGCGATCATATTCCGCTCCATTCAATGCGTATCACATGAGCGTACAGCTTTCTACGCCAATTACCGTCCATGCAGATAAGAACCTGCGGCTTAGCGCGACATTATAAGGCTAGTGTTGGCAGTGATTTGTGATGACCGAAACAATAAGTTCATACGGCGCCCTTATGCGAGCTCGGTGGACGAAATCAGGAGAATAGGTACACAAACATATGCGAGCGGGTAGGATCATTGATTCCTAAGAGACGCTGCGTCATACTTCCGTGCGCTGCATTGCAATGCAAAATTCACAATGTCCGCAGGATCTTAGAGGAAAATATTATAGGAAAAATTCTGTAGACATTTCTATGGTCGCAACTTATAAATTATTTGGTCTATGGTCCTATAAATAAGTCTACAAACACAGTCGAGCAGTGTAAATGTCATTTTTGAATGCTGACTTTTACGGTTTGAGAACTTTTTCAGCAACCACTATTTATGCGAATGCCAGTATACTATCACCTGCTCTACACATAAAATGAAGTCTCTTTTCACGCTCTTATTTTTCTCACGGGAAACCCTCACGTCAAGTAGGCAAGTAGACAGGACTTCAAGCAGTACTTGCAGTAAGTGCGTCAATATCACTCAAGTTCACGTTTATTAGGTATGTGCAAGTATCAGCACCTACACTAATCTAAAGACTGAAGACGTATAAACAGATGTAGGTATAATGGTTATGTTATAATAGGAAATGACTTTTGATGATAAAACAAACTGATAAATATTGAATAATGAGCGACTAGTATAACATATCGGCAAATAACAATCTACCTCACAGTCACGTAGTCAGTGGACCGCAGACGTACAAAATGCAGTGGTACTCTAAAATCCGATACACACTAATTGGCTAATATTAATTTACTAGCAAGGTGCAATAGAAATGTTTCATATTACGTGTGCGTACATACAGTGTTGCGTGAGCCGCGCGCGCCGGCACGCGGCCCACGGGCGCCCGCTCGTGACCTGCATCCATTGCGTTACGATACGGCGACGTGCCCTCCATTCTGTTATATTGTATTGCCAATTTGTAAACATACGGCTTACTACTATCGAAACATACCAGACTCAGCTTAAAATACGGAACAAAATATACAAGAATATTTCAAAACAGGAGTGTTTTTTAGATTTCAACCTGGTTTTCCTTTGAATGTTTTACACGAATGAAATTGCGATGGATTGTGCATAAAGAGTCTATGCCAACGTGACCCGTGAGCTTTACTGTAAAACAGATTGTAGATCACTGTCATGGTCATAATCAGTAATTGGCTATATAGTTTTATGAATTCTGACTTAGAGTTAGAGGTCAGAATTCATAAAACTGTAGCCGTAGGGCTAATAAGATAAAAATATAATTTCAGATTCCACAAACCAGAGCCCTAACAAAAACGCGACCAGGTATCCCTCACCAATGATCAAATATTGGAATTCAAAAATGAAGTAATAAGTCGCAGATAGTAGGGCGGGCGCACCGCACAGTGCGCTTAATGGGCGGCATTACCATTCCAAGTCGGTAGGTGAGCGGCGAGCGGTAACCCGGCGCCGACCGCCTTGTGAATATGCAAAGTGAAACACGTTAAATATTGAACTACCGTATTGTACTAAATTGTGCCTAAATGTGCGCTTTAATTCTAAACTCTTCTCACTATCTACAACTTTTAGTTTGTATATTATTAAACCCAAACTGCGCAATTTACCATTACACTGGCAACTTGCCAACTTTAAAACTTCCAAATTAGAACAAATTAGAGGTTTATTATAAAGTAAATGAACGAGGATGCGACTTCGGAGCTGGAATACGATTAAAAAGAACACTGTTTTGGGAAATCCGCTTTAAACTTTATTTTTGTTAAGAGTCCTCGTTTCGTTTCCTAGCTTATCATCAGAGAATTGTTATAGATAGAATGAACATTTTATTTCATAACATCAAATAAGCAACAGTTGAATCTAACTTATAATTCTATTTTATAATAACTCGGTTGCTTCTGTACAGTTCGCGACAAACTGTTTCTCGGAACTTGGCCTTAATGAAGACCTCTTGCTGCTGTAATGAAATAGTTAATTATAGTTTCTGCGACAGAAATAAGCAACAATATTTAGTACCTACCTTATTTTACTTTTATCCGACTTTGAAAGAATAGAGGAGATTCTGGGAAATTCACCTGTGTACGGAACGTGTGGGACACAGACCTGCGACCCGTAATGTAAAAACCTATGTAGATAAGTAACTACGCAAAAATTGATTTCGTCAGCTTCTCGGATTAGACTGATTTGAACCATCAAGTGTGTAACAAGCAATAGTACCTAAGTATGTCTGTTTCGAGAATTCTACATATTTGGGATATGTAATAAGAAACGTGTACGACATACAGACGACTAGGTAGATAATACATAAAAGACGTGTAATCTCACAACTACAATAATTTATGTGTACGCATGTATTATGTAACCACAGCGCACACCACACGCCGTAGATATGACACGTCATTCAAGTACGGAATACGAATCTAACGTGAGGAGAATATAATAACAGTGTATCCGCATAAAATATTTCTCGATAAACTGATAAAAAGCATACGCTGGCATGTCAGAGCAAAAATTGCCAAGCGTCGCGTCCCTCGCCGCGCGGCATTGTGCCCGAAATGACACGCGAAAGGCGTCAAGAGCGGCGCGCTCCCGCCTTCACAAAAGGCTTACAGATGCGCGCACCAGAAGATTTTAATGAGGCAACGACTCTGTGTGATTTTATCGCGTGTGCCGTAATGAGAAATAACCAAGCGCATCCTCTTTGACTGCGCTCGTACGGCGCTGCCAGCAAAAATGCTACAAGTGACATCTATGCCTTCTAATTTATTACGAGTGCAATAACTCTCGCACAAAGAGTATCAGATAACTGACGACTTGTTAAGCCTGAAATGCGCAGTTTTTCACTTTATTTCTAGTGTAAAGGCCCAGTTGGAATCAAAAGCAGTGGACTGTATTTTATAATTGTTTTAATAGGTGGTTCAGAAATATAGCAATCTAAGTACTAGTCAAAAGGTACGTCCGAGCGCGGTTGCATCGTACGAAACGGAGACGATTTTATCGCCGACGCGATTTATTTACATCTGGTAATGTACACGGAGGCAATCAACCATAAATAAACACCTATATGTACGATACACAACATGGTAGATGTAAAAGCCCAGTTGGAATCAAAAGCAGTGGACTGTATTTTATAATGGTTTTAATAGGTGGTTCAGAAATATAGCAATCTAGTACTAGTCAAAAGATACGTCCAAGCGCGGTCGTGTCGTACGATGCAACCGCGCTCGGACGTACCTTTTGACTACTACTAGATTGCTATATTTCTGAACCACCTATTAAAACCATTGTGTGTATCGTACAGATAGGTGTTTATTTATGGTTGATTGCCTCCGTGTACATTACCAGGTGTAAATAAATCGCGTCGGCGATAAAATCGTCTCCGTTTTACAAACGTAATAAAACAAATTAGGCGGCGAAGTAAGTTACGAGGGCCCGGTACACTGGCCAATTTTCATCAATGCAAATCACGTTGTCGACTCGTCAACCCAATTACCAAGAAGTGAATTTAAATAAAGATAAGTATCGCCCTCGAGGAGACAATGCTAATAGGAGGCGGAGGCGTGATAATAGGCTCCGACTGGGGTTGAGCGGCGCACCGCGGTAGGTGCTTTAATTAGATCTCGCGACTTACGCCGTCAGCCCGAAACACTTGTTCAATTAGTGATTAGCTTAAAGAAACTTTATTACGCAAACGTTTAGTGCTCTTCGGTTTCAAACCGTGACAATATGATGAAGCCGTTTGTATGTAAACAACATCATGAATATACAGCATGTATAATTCTAACAACCAGACTATTTCGTTTGTTGGTATTGCGTAGGTGTACCTAATAAAACAATAAACTATTAAAGTTAATGAATTCGGTAAATGCTATCAGTCAGTATAAGCGGGCCGAATTTAATTTAAACGTAGAGAGGTAGGTATTTTCATTATAAAGCATTTCATGGACTCACTGGTCTTGCGGTGGAACGGTTTGTTTTCGTTCTGTAGATTTTTCAGTTTCACCATCGAACATAGTACTGTGTCTTTACAATATATATAATCGAAGATAGGGTCGTTTTAGGCATAGAACTTTATACCAGCATTCATACTAAATGTTACCTATCTTTTAGGGTTCCGTACCTACCTAAAAAGGAAAAAACAATCCTTATAGGATCACTCGTGTGTCTTTCTGTCTTCTAGTCTGTCACAGCTAATTTGCTCCGAATCTACTGGCCCGATTAAGTTGAAATTTTGCACACATATGAACTTTCATGACTCAAACACGGATGTGCAAAGAAAATAAATTAATTTTGTGGATAGGTAATTTAGAAAAAAAAAAAAAAATGTTTAACAAACTGTACACACAGCCATAAATCAAGCTATACCAGACCAGTTTAGGCTGATCTCACATTTTATAGGATTTCCGTACAGTGAGAGGTCAGCTTATACTGGTAGTGTATAGCTTGATGGCCGTGTGTACCATGTGACAAATGGCTTACGGATTTCAATTTTTTTTTTTTTCTTAATAATTTTAAAATAAATACACTTAAAGTTATTTAAGAAAATAGATGAAAATTTATCGTTCCACCCCATTATCTCCAAAACTACAGCGACAAAAATAAAAAAAAAGCAAAAAATAGTTCTTACTTATAAATTACAGGAAAATTAATAAGAAGGCTATGGTCTTAATATAACATAGCAAATGTCAATATTTGGCGTACAAACTTCCATTTTCAGTTGGAATGTATGGGGAACATGTATTTCAAATACAATGCTAAGATTGTTCTTGGGATAAATTCGCCCCAACAACGGAACCCTTCATTGTGCGTGGTCCGACACGCACTTGGCCGGTTTTTTAGGGTTCCGTAGTAAACAAGGAACCCTTATAGATTCGCCATGTCCGTCTGTCTGTCTGTCCGCGGCTTAGCTCAGTGACTCTTAGTGCTAGAATAAGTTCAACATTATGTCGCACAATATGGCCCCTTGGTTCATTAAAAGTGACACTGCCAGTCTCGCGAATGCGTCGGCATGTGTCTTGGAAGCTTGGAAGACTCTGCGGCCAGGTAATCGTCTACCAGGAAAGCGTTGGGTACAGTGAGTACAGAATTAACAAATTTGTTAAAAGATTCTTATGGCATGTGGCACATCATTAGCAAGAGGATAGACTCTAGTCTATCAACCACACAACAAGGAGCCCTTATATGCCCATGTCCGTCTGTCTGTCTGTCCGCGGCTTAGCTCAGTGACTCTTAGTGCTAGAAAGCTGTAATTTCGTATAAGTATACATATTAATCACGCCGACAATGTGGTAAAAATAAAATCTTGGAAAATATGTTTTTTTTAGGGTACCTCCCCTACACGTAAAGTGGGGATGATATTATATTTCTCGTCTGTCCCATAATGTGGGGTATCGTAGGATAGGCCGTTCAAAAATATTGTGGGTTTGTGAAAACCATTTTTCGATTCAGGGATCCGTTTGCGTACCTAATATTTACTTTTAAAGTGCTAATTTTTGTTAGAGTCAAGTGTCTCCCCTCCCCCCCTGCCAGCTAAATGGTTGTATTTGGATTTGTGAAAAAATTCACAGCAGTAGTACATATAATATAATTAAAAAGAAAACTATCACAGCTAAGTAGCCTTCACAAGTTACCGAGTAATAGTCGACCAACTTACATTTACAATTGAAAAACATATTCTCCCATACGTTCCGTATGGAATAACATGTTTTTCAACTGCAATGTTAATTTTGTTCTCGGCATAAATTCGTCCCAACTACGGAACCCTTCATTGTGTGTGGTCTGACACGCACTGGGCCGGTTTTTTTTAAAAGTATACAGGCGTGAAAATTATGTACCTACTAAATGTGTAATGTTATATGTTAGGTAATACGGGCTGGTGTCCGCAACTCCAGTACTCCACGTCAAAGCGCGTATTTTGCGTATGGAATGTTGTAAGTTATGCACACCTAGGAACACAATTGTGCACGTATTCATACATACATACCTACCATTTTATGGTGATAATAAACTTACGATTTATGACATTCGAAATCTTGAGTACATATTTATGATTGGGCAACAAGATTGAATGGGTGTTCCGAGCATCAGTAGTAAGCGCCGGTGACAGGGACGGGGCCGATAAGGGGAGCGGGGCGAGGAGGGGCTGACTTCCCGCGACCTGTCTACATCTGCTTCCGTACTTCCGCTTAACTGACCGCAACATGACCCGGCCCCGATGACCTTACAAATACGTATGTTTCGTCCATAAGCGTATGTCTAATGCTAGGTACACACGCAGCGATTTTATTCGCCGGCGTCTCGCTGGCGATTTCAAAATCTCGTGTCCAAACACAGATTTTTGACAGCCTATTTGTTGCTAGCGATGTCAAAAGTCGCTGTGTGTGCCTAAAATTAAGTGTAACCGCACAAACCGCACAAAAGGCAGTAAAGTAACACTGGCTACTCTTTCACCTACTCTTCTGACATCATTTTGCACGCAGGAAATAATATTTTAGTATTAATTAACACACAGAAATGTGTGGGTTAAAGACCTGTGAGTAGACGAATGTTAACGTGCTGACGTAATGTTGGCAAATTAAATAACCAGTATGAAAAAGGATTATACCCAAAGTATCAAATTCAGACAATTTATGTAAACAAAGTAATGTCACTGTCAAAATGACAGGACAGTGGTGCAAAACATTTTATCATTAAACTTTTTGTATCTATAAAAATAAAGTGAATTAATCATAAGAAATATGCAAACAAAATACCGTTGCCAAACAATGTTTTGTGTAGTGTGTCTGAGACATGGCATATGATCGTCATAATCAGCCCTTTAAAGTCCACTGCTAGACGTAGGCCTCCCAAAATCGATTTCCACTCGAAACAGTTTACATCCGTTTTCATCCAACATGTGGCTAGATATGCTACTTACAATATGAATCTATGAATGAGAGTTGTAATATTTGTGTTGTCGAAGATGTAAAGAATTTGAAAATGTTTGGATCTCCTGCATTGTTACCAGTATCATAAAATATTTTATACCAGAAAATCTCCTTTTTTTAATAACTTTGTTTAACACTGAAAATTTATAAAAATCATTACGGTATGATTATTTTTAATTATTACTTCTTAAATCAGTACTTAAAAGAAAATGGAACCTTTTTTCGCCATTTTATGTTTTGATATGTTATCCCCTTTGTTTACATAAATTATCTGAATTTGAAACTTTGGGTATAACACATAATTATAAACAATGCAAAGGATTTGCAGCCTGATTGTATTGATTTGGAGCCTTCTAATACCTACAGGCATTGTTTGCCTAAAAGGAGACACCAAACACGTTTAAATGTAAAATGTAATTTTCTATTTGTCACAATAAACTATTTTGTATTTGTATTTTGTATTGTTAAAAGTAAAAAATTTGGTAAAGGCACCATCACATCAAACGTTCTCTTACCCACCAGACTAAGAGTGTTACACACTTTATTTTATACACACAATATGTGACACTGGAACGTTTATTTAATGCTGCTGATAGTATCTATTTTATGTCTCCCGCTGGGCGCAACCCTTAGCTTTCTTCTCCCCTAAATGCTCCTTCGCAGACTGTTTTAAACAAAATACACACGTGAAAGCTAAAATAAGTATTGGCTTCTTTTGCTAGATTTACTAAAAGTATTGCACATACTGCAATCATCTCCAAACTTATATATGAATAAAATATATTATTCCCATTTGTGAAACTTATGCTTACATTGATAAGTATATACAGAATAACGTTAGACTGATTAATGAAGATATTTCAAATCACAAACCATTGTGTTTTTTAACAAAACAAATCGCTTGTAAAGCTCCTAATAAAAAAGAAACGAGCTGAATAACAACAAAAGCAAATACTACCAATTGTACCGACATCATTTTTTCCACAATCCGTCTACTAAAACTAATATTATGTATGTTACTTTATTTCTATTTTCTGTATTCACTCAGGGTTTATGTATCTCGAATAGTCACGTCCGTGTCTCGGCGAAGGGTAAAGCATACAAATAAGTGAAAGTCCGAAACCGCCCAAACACCCGCCGCCACGTTCTTTATCTGTGGATCTCTTAAAAGAATTTCATCGTATATGAGAATATTACGAGCCACATCTGTGACAAGGGACGTATAAACTTAAATATTTGGCTACAGAACCGAACTCACCATAACCAAACTTTATATTGATTTCGTTCAATCTAATAAGTACCTAAGTTAAGTGTTAGTTAGGTGATCTTTTAAACGACAAATATTAGACAGTTACCTGATGTTTTATAACAAGTACAAAGTGCCAATCAAACTTTTGGTTTTTGGATTTTAAATAAAACCGCCACTTTCTAATCATAATAATTACAGTAGGAAACGCTAAAAAGGGATTTATTAATGTTCACGAATTGTGTAATGAAATTAATTAAAGCTATATAATAAAATAATAACATTAATTATTTAATGTAATTAGTGTAGATTATAAAAAATAATTAAGAAGTATGGATTTGTAGAGTCAGCAAAGGTAAAAAAACGAGTTTCTAAAACTTCCCTGAACTTGCACGTACGATAGCTGCATATGAGGCCTCACTCTCAATTTCTCTTGCTGTTTTGAAAACACTTTCCCTTTCATGTGGAGTTCCGTCAAAACTTTTTGATGTAAAAACAATAATTGGAGAAGTCTTTCAAAACAGATAAAACATAGAACGATAGGCTATTTGTCATGATGGCGTGTCACGGGTATTATAACGAGGTGTCTGTGTAGCCGCAATCAATTTGGCGGTGTGGGCCCTGTCAATTTGCGGCGGGCCGGAGCCGCGCCGTGCCCGCGCCGTCGCCGGCCCGTCCGTGCCTGATGACTTCCGACTGACCGCTTCTCATTTGCATAAGGGCCAGCTTTAATATGAGATTATTCTCGAGTTAGGAGCGACTGCGGTCCCATTCATTATTAGTTTTGGAATATTTAGTCGACCCAATCCCGGACGTAATCATTTGAATTGCCACTCGTATTTGACATGCTTGTTAGCAAATTGCTATTCGATCGAGTAGTTTTAATAATAACGTACAGGTCAATATGTTTTTATTTTATATAGTTTTTTTAATCCATTTTAATTGTTTTCAATAGTATCTACCTTCTTAGCCTATCTAGGTATGTAGTTTTACATGAAAACAAACGAATTGAAATAAAACTTATTTAAAAAATTCTCGTGTCACAATGTTAGTTACCATACTCCTCCGAAACGGCTTGACCGATTTTTATGAAATTTTATATGCATATTCAGAAGGTTTAAGAATCGGCCTATACAAATCTACTTTTTTTTTTTGTTTTAAGTAGATAGGTAGGGTAGGGTAGGGTAGGGTAGGGCAGAGTAGGGTAGGTAGGTAGGTAGGGTAGTGTAGGGTAGGGTAGGGTAGGGTAGGTAGATAGGTAGGTAGGGTAGATTAGGGTAGGGTAGGTAGGTAGGTAGGTAGATATGTAGGTAGGGTAGGGTAGGGTAGGTTAGTTAGGTAGGTAGGTAGGTAGGGTAGGTAGGGTAGGTAGGGTGGGTAGGGTAGGGTAGGGTAGAGTAGTGGAGTTTATACTATAGCTTTTGACAGAACGAAGTCTGTCGGGTCAGCTAGTATTGATATAATCTCTTACAAAACCAATTCGTTTTAAACTCAATAAAGTTATTATATTTGCATTCATATTGTTTGTTACGTGCCAACACGTAACTAAATACAGCAATAAGGTCTAACATCATGTCGGAATTTAATCGACGAGGTGTACACGTCGCTACATTGTAATCACAACAATAGTACTAACGTGTAGCCGTGGCGAAGGCAGCGTCTTGCCATCGGTGACAAAGGGATTACCCCCCTCCCCCCGCGCCGCTGTCTGCGGTTTCTTAATTAACCCCTAAATACCCTTGCACGCGCCGCACAGCCTCGTGCGGTATGTAAGATTATTGCCAACGTTGCCCTTGTTAATTTTAATGTACGGTATTATTGAAACAAATAGAAGTCCTCGTCGCTACAAGCGCCTTATTAACTTAAACGTACATACGTATGCTCTTGCTGTGACTCAATATTAGCAGGTTATGTATAAAGGCGGTATAATTCGCGTTGTTATATGTTTGTACTGTCTCATGGCCCATAATCTTGGTTTGGGTCGTTGACGCGACCGTTATTGATACACTGAACTAATGTTAAAGTCTTCTGTAACATGTGAGTGTTGTTTGTCTTGAATAATCTCTGTTATTCATCTAGTAGACACATCGATATACGTAATTGCTCTGAAGGCGTCTATTACTGTTCTATTTAGGGATGGGCCGAACATGGGTTTCACCGAATATGAACATTCGGCCGAATGTTCGGTAAAACTTTTACCGAACTGAATATTCGGCCGAATATTCGGCATAATTGACTCCCTTACGTGAACAGTATACAGGTCTGAACTTGTTCACCGCAAAGCGTGCGGATTACCTCCCGCCCGCTACCCCCGCTGTACCAAATGTTGTTATTGCATGATCTAGTAAGGAGTAAAACTTCGCCCGAAACCGCTACATACTTATATTTTGTTTTTAATATCCATTTTTTATCTACTGTTATTGGAAATAAAGCTACAGTGTCGTCAAATACATAAAGCTGCACTGTAAATTACTTACCTAATAAAAATAACACATTTAACACTCAACTCATGATAAATCATACACGGCTCAATACAGTAAAAACTGTGAGTACCAATTTGCCGAACATTCAGCGACAGAGCCGAATATTCGGCCGAATACGAATATTTGGTAAACCTGCCGAATATGGCGAATACCGAATATAAAACGAATATTCGGCCCATCCCTAGTTCTATTACTGTTATGTTTAGGCGATTTATTTTGAAGATTGATTTATTGTACGCGTAAACTAGAAATCAAGTGGCATGACAATATCATTTAATTAGGATTGATTCCTCAATTATTGTGGCACTCTATTCATGATTGACTAACGTAACGATCTCAAAATTAACGACGTGTTTGGAATGTCGACTGTGGAACTTTACAAATTACCATCGTGTAAGTGTTACGTAATGAATACACGTCATTGTTAGGGGGAGGTGCCTCCGACCAACAATATTGTATCCATTGTTAGAAATGAACGTAGAGAAACGCATACACAGCTAATAGGGTGCGTTATAGATGTTAATGCGCGATTTACATCGGTTGAGTCAGGGGCATCCGGGCAGAAAATGGAGCATCGTGCTTAGAGCTAATACGATCAGGTGAGCAAACACGCAACAACCGGAGCTTTCATCTTCAGTCGGGTATCTCTTAGCCATGTTCATACAAACATACGTAAATCTAAATGTTAGCTCTGTGGCAAACTGCTGCGTACGCCGAATCGAATAGACTCTATTGAGCGAGTATAATATTGACAATATTACAGAGTAAACCATACGCTTCCTTTGTTTAAATTAAAAGGAAAGAAAATAAAGTATATTTTGGAAGAGCTGAAAGTCAATAAAAGGCAACATGAATCTTTGTCCATCATCATCATCATTTCAGCCGAAAGACGTCCACTGCTGGACATAAGCTTTCTCCGATTGGGGGGGTTTGCCATAATCGCCACGCTTGGCAGGCGGGTTGGCAATCGCAGTATGGTGTTAAAAACGCATAGAGAACGCTGCTGCCCATTCTCTAGTAAGTCCCTTATTCGCCTTTTACGACACCCACGGGAGGAAATTGGGTGGTGCTATTCTTTACGTCCGGCACCACACGGTACAGTACCGTACAGTGGTGCCGAATCTTTGTTACTAATAGACAATAGTTAGTATTTTGTTAACTCGATCATCTTGACCTTGCATGTCATGTCGTTAGTCAAGTGTATTTCTCACGGTCAACAAGATTTTCAAGGGTTGCGCTTGAGTGGCGACGATGAGTACCTACGTGAGGGGGAATCGGCAGTGAAAAGTAACATCGACATTACTCCTTAACAAGTTAATTTTAATGCCATTTTTTACCTATACAAATAAATAAAAGTGTCTGATTGTAATGTCAAAATAACGACTTTTTACTAAATGCATATGGAAGTATAATATACGGTATATAAAACAAAAATCAATATAAAAAATAAAAAAACTGGCTTTCTGTATGTTCCGGTTAATCTCCGAAATGGCTGCACCGATTTTGACGGCACTTTCACTGGCAGATAGCTGATGTTATAAGTAATAACTTAACCTACTTTTATTTTCGACTAGCTGCTAAACGAGGGTGCGCCCGCGTGAATTAAAAACAATTATATTTTATTTATTCGTAGAGAAAAAGCCAGGCGGGCGACGCCGCAGGCAACAGCTAGTTACTTATAAACATACGAGTAGCAACGATGAAATAAGTTCCTTAATCTATCTTATATTTTTGCCATAGAAATGTATTATCTTCTGTGACGCGTTGGTCAAATAAAAGGGTTTATTTTGTAAAAGCACGCCATAAAAAACTCCTTGGAACTACTATTTTCTTCAATCTGTCCAAACCGGAATAAAATAAATCTATTGTCAGTCTGAATGCGGTAGTGATATGTAAACAACTTCCAACCAGACTAACTATCGTCACTGAGCAAGTTTATTCTCCAAACACAAACGTAGGTACAGACACGTCGAAGTGAAGGCATGTTCAATCGGACCGGTTCGCGGCTCGTCGATTTGTGTGTATGCTCAAACAACACGGTTAGTCTTTGCGTCACAGCTAAATAAAGCCCTCTCGTCTCAAAATTTTGTATTCGCCACATTAAACATTGGAACCATTAATCAAACACAGCACGTTGACTGCGAACGTTTGACTGTTCCCTGACTCAATACTGTTGTCGTAGACGACATCGCTCCTTTCTTTACATAGACTCCCGCCTCGCTCACGGGATGACAAATGTTTACTTGCTTATTCAACCCCTGTATAACCCCTTCTCCTTGCACAGTTCAACACTTCCCGCTTTTTACAAACAGTATTAACATTTTCACCACAGCGATCAAATACTTAAACATTCAGCACCTCGTGTAGCGACATAAAAGTAAGAACTTAAGAAGAAAACAAAGAACGCCAATTTGGCAAGTCGAAGACAAACGCATTTAAAATGGGCAGAGCAGAGCAAGGGCCATCTATCTTGGAGCTTGATAAACGACGACATTATTCCTTATCGCCCACTCAATTTGTTTAAAAGCGTTCTGCTTTGATAATTTGAGAATTACAAATCGTATCTCTTGACACAAAAATGTCCTCATAACTGCAAAATCTTGCCAGCTTGATAAGGCTAAGGGGAGATCGGTCCAATTTATCTAAATTTATATCTTTGGAATATGCCCCGAGACTACGAAAGGCAAAAAAATAGGTCGATAGTACTTCTTTTTTGTGTAAGACTTATTTGTGTTAAAGTCACGCATGTATAAATTTTACACTGAAAAAAATATTTAGCCTAACTACTTCGGCTATTTCAGGAATAATCAAAGTTTGACAAGACTTTATAAAAGTTAACTTGATTTAATAAAAGTGATACACAACAGCCAGCACAGGTTTTGGTTACATGTTGCATAAAGTTATGTGGTCACTTTTTTGTGTTACATGTTGACGAAAGTTTGGTTATGAATAAGTAAACATTTTTTTCAGTGTAGTAAAGAAATAGTTTTTGTTCCAGTGGTGGAGGAGCCGGAGTTCACGGATGTCATTCAGAACGTGACGGTGCCGGCCGGCCGCAGCGTGCGCCTCGCCTGCTCCGTCAAGAACCTCGGCTCTTATAAGGTAACTTTACTCATCCCACCGTCACAACAGACATAACACATCAGGTCGACTTAGACAAGTATATCATATGTTCCAGACTGCTTTCTTTTAAACCTTGTTTATCTCCGACACAAACACAAAATCACATCTCTGAATGGGCTTCACTAGATAGGTCGGAGGCGACGGCAGCGCGGTGAATAGACGACAATATGCGTGGAGCGGCGAAAGGAAACATAAAATAAGAAGCATTTTATCATTTGATTTAGAACGCGCCGTCGTAATAAAGTGTCCATATAAATGGAGGAAGATATGATTTACAACCCCTACGCCGAGTTTGCACCTCGCTCTTGTGGCTGAGACGGTTTAAAAACTAAAATATTTTCAGTAAGTAGGTATGTAAAGTTTGTGGTTTTATTTAAAGAAAGAATTTGCATGTACTTAATAATAGCAAAGATTTAAATACACTAATCCGGAAAAGGAATATTAGTTTTTAATAGTACATTATTGCAAAGGCCGGGAAATAGGCAATTGCAGGTCGAGTATTTAGTACTTCACTAATACGAGACAGGCATATAAAGTGCTTTTCTCAACAAAAAAAAATGCAGGGAAATAAGACATACTTTCATGTATTCTTCTTTTGACTTCGCTGGAAGCAGGTTTTCCATTGCTAATTTGGCTTCTGATCTTAAATCTGGTGGAGTACAATCAAGCTCCATTTCACTCTCTGAACCGTGGGAATTCATTTTAACTAAATTTATATTTATTAAGTATGTAAATAACAAATCAAGACGAATTTTCAGCTTTGCCGCCAATTTTTTATTTGTCATCTGTGCCGAAAGGCAAACGCATTTATGCCACGTGAACTCAATTTTTGCTAAGCAAAGAGACGTACTTTGGTATGCCAAGAATGATAAAAGATCCAATCAAAGAGTATTTATTAAACCCAGCACGCCATTTCATACAACATTGCTGGAGCGTTTTAATGTTCCAAATTCAAAAAACACTTCTGCAATGGATTTGATTTTCATTGTCCGTAAATTCGATACTTCGCGTGTTCTTTTTTCGAAAATAATGACAATATTTTCATGCATGTTTGAGAAAATTAAATTATCTTTACCAGGATGAAAGTGCTACGCCAACTACGGCGTAGCGGCTACGCCGTAGCAGCTACACAGCCGCTCATTTTATTCGTGAATTTAACAGTTTGGAATTAGTACTAATACTCTGCGCATTAGATGAAAGATTAAACTTAACGACATCAATTTGGTGTGGCAATATATCTGTAACGAGTAATACAACTACCGGAGTCGTGAGTACAGCCGGCGGACGAACCCCGACAGCCGGCGCCCGGTGACCGGACGACCGATAAGCCGCAAGGTGACGCCGCGCCGGCTAACTGCCGACACCGCAAGCTCCCTCTCCTAGGGGGTGCCTGGTTCATTCGGTTCCCACTGAAACTCCCTGCACCCACTGTTCACCAGAAACGTAGATTAGTTAGTAATAGCCAATCCGTAGGTAAATGCTCCGATGTCTATTACTACGTTCATGTAACTATTTTACATTGAGACTCTCATATCCCTATTCTACAATAATATACAAGGCACGAGACAGTAAACGTAAAAAGGCTGAACATCAATAGTATTTCTATCGATTTCCGTTTGGCCGAATGTTTTATTTTTATTTTATTGCATTTACTTACTTGTGAAGCTGTCTACGGTTCGGGCGCAATAAAAGCCGAGATAGTGTTCTCGTACTTCTGAAATAAAGGCTTAACTGGGGGAGCCATCACGGTTGCCCTGTATTGACAACAAGAAGCGGATTTCTCCGAAAGCCTCGCCTGTGCCATTAGTTTCCCGCATCGGTTAAAAAGATTTGCCTTTTCGTCCGTATTTTTTTTAGAATTATTGACTC
Organism: Dryobota labecula; assembly: GCA_947523025.1. Lineage (NCBI taxonomy): Eukaryota > Metazoa > Arthropoda > Insecta > Lepidoptera > Noctuidae > Dryobota > Dryobota labecula. Next base: position 16,295,806 of record OX383284.1, read on the forward strand.
ATGCGAAATATTGTGATGAAACGACGGAGTATACTGCTTGTTAGGATACTTAAAAGCAAAAAAATATACCTAAGTAAATAATAATTTGGACATGTATAAAAACATTAGCGTGAACCTAAATTGCGTTTGCTTTTGTGTTTAGGGCAGCGCGTTTGATTCACGCGTCACAACAAATATTTGTACCGCCTACGGATATTTGTTCGGAGCCTACAAGTATTTGTAGAATAATATCATTGAGGAGTAAAAATGTGTACAAAATGTTATCATGTTTCATCACAGAAATAAGTGGGGCCAATTTATCTATAGCGTTTTTTTAAAGTATTAAATCAATACCTTAGTGCGTTTGTCCGTTTGTAGTGCCTATACGAATAATTTCAATACAGAACAACAAATGAGAATGCACATAGGTATTTTAATAACAATAAACTAATATGCATGATATTGTTAAACATTCAAATAAATGTTTCCTATGTTAAATTTTATTCAGGAGGCGATTCGGCGAAAAGATTTCCTATTTTATGCAAATGTCTGTAAGTATGCGCACGTAGCCGGTTCATCGGCATGAAATGTCAGATAGGTAGTCGGTAGTAGCACGTATGTGGGTTTGCAATAACATGCCACAACGAGTCGCAGCAATGTTACACTCGCGCCGCATGCGAGCGCCGCCTGTTCAAATTCTGGCATATTTCTCGTGCCTTAATACTGGGGCTGGCTGAGCAAACTAAACCCAAGATGAGGGGAGCCGAGAGCACTTGTTCCGACGACCGCCCAGCTGCGCTACCGCCGCCGCCGCTCTAATGTCTGTAATGATCGTGTTCACCATTACACAATACTGAGGAATACCGATTCATGTTTTAATTAAAGATATACACAAATACGAAGTGAAATGAAAAGCTATCTGGTAAAACATTTTAACTATAACGATAGAACTTTGGCTCGTAAATGTTTTCGATCAGCACTACTTACATCAACCCCAAAATAACTTATTGGCCGAAGATTTCGTGAAAACTTGGAGAGCCCTCGGCACAAATCCGCAGCTGAAGAGATCTCTAAGTGGGCTTTTAGCAGAACTAAGCTTAGCCGTCTCGTGCAAGATGTTCGCTCATTTCTGTCTGCGCCATTGCATTAGTGTGTCAACCGTACTAACGTTTTGTGACGTGGAGAGTATTCTACGAACAACACATTGATAGAAACTGCGCGTTGTTGTTTTATTCTTTAGTAGTGTTTTTGACGTGTTACACATATATGTATAAAACGTGCAAAGCTACGTAGGTACTCACTTTTATACTCTGTGCGAAAATGACTTTAATTTTTGTGTATATCTACTACTAAAAATAAATCTGCCTAGCCTTTTCCCAACTATGTTGGGGTCGGCTTCCAGTCTAACCGGATGCAGCAGAATACCAGTATTTTACATGGAGCGACTGCCTATCTGACCTCCACAACCCAGTAACTGGGTAACACGATACCCCTTGGTAAGACTGGCTGTCAGACTTTTAGGCCTCGGACGACCCGTAACGACTGTCAAAGATCCACGAATGACAGCCGGGACCAACGGCTTAACGTGCTTTCCGAGGCACGGAGGAGTCTCGGTATGTAAAGATGGTCACCCATCCACGGACCAACCCCGGCAAGCGTAGCTTAACCTGACGGATCGACCCGTGCGGCTGTTATTTCTTAGCCACGAGCTACTACTCACTTACTCACTACTATCATATGTAAAATTTTCTTTTATGAATACGTAACACACAGTTAGATATTTATCATATTTATGAAGGTTGTATCAAAAGCGACTGCTGGGCAAATCTCTCCAAAGACCAGCAAAAAGTATCTTAAGTAGTTTTGCGAGCTTTTATTTCTCTTCGCTTTGATAAGATTTTCACAAAATAATATCCCATTTATTGGATCATCCTTTGGTATATAGCAATGGAGATTATTGTTCTTCTGTATTTTGGTGCATCGCTATAAGTAATTTATAACATGACATTTATGGTTATATCATACAACTAAAATAAATAATTGAAGAAGCCTTGAAATGTGCAACATGTTCGCACAATACTTAGACGTCGGAGAGTGAGCGCTACGCTAGTATTAGGTGGGATGTTATGTGGTGCAATCATAGGCTTTCGTTTTTCACGAACATATCACACACCTATTCATTGGTACACCTGCTTTTTTCACATTTTTTTGCAACAAGCATCAAAGTATTTTACAAATGTTTTTTTTTTTTTTTAAATGTCTTCTCGCAGTTCAACCTAGGAGGTTGTCTACTGCTTAACCTGACTTTCTTGTGGGTGCCTTAAAAATTAAGGTCTCCAGCCAGGGTATAAAACTTAAAACTAAGCGACTACGCTAAGGGCACCCTACGGACCTCGGCTTAGGGCGTCGCTGGGGGAGGACAGCAAGGGACAGGCTGGATCGAATTTCGATTATATAGGGACGAATTTAAAGCTACAGGCTCAGCGGCACGGGCTGGCTCGAGCAAGGGTCGGGGCGGGGATGGACAAGGACGTCGCGACGGGCCTCGGTGGCGAGGACGATAGGACGGATGTCGGGAGATGTGTTTCCTAACTGTGCTAGTGGAGGGACTACTCTCCTGAAGGAGAGTGATAGCGTCATAGGGAATGGTGAGAGTAGGACGGCGAATCTTACTAATGCGAGAGAGAGTGTATCGGGCGGCGGCCGCAATCAGGGGATTGCAGTGCTTAATAGCAGACTCAAAGAAGCGCGATTACAAATGTTTAACATTACTTAATGGTTTCATATTACATTGTCTTAAGGATTTTATAGATTTGGCAAGTAGTAATAAAGACTTAACTAAATATTTAGGGATAAAAATTTCGCTACAGGTTTTCAGAAGATACTTAATGACCGTGTGGTGCCGGACGTGCGGACGTAAAGAATAGCATCACCCCATTTCCTCCCGTGGGTGTCGTTAAAGGCGACTAAGGGACTTACAGAATGGGCAGCAGCGTTCTCTATGAATTTATTCCACCATACTGCGATTGCCAACCCGCCTGCCAAGCGTGACGATTATGGCAAATCCCCTCCTTTTAGGGGAGGCCTATGTCCAGCAGTGGACGTCTTTCGGCTGAAATGATGATGATGAATGAGTTAATAAAGGTTCAAAGAAGAGATAGAATCATACATTTGTGCCGTTACTACTTTCCATACCAAAAAATTATACCTTAAATTATGAAATTAATAAATCGTTCTTAATTTGTCAGAGTCAATAGCACTAACCGAGTGAATATAAAGTTAAAAAATGTGAACCATTAGACAACTTGAAACAAACAAAGTTAGGGTAATAGCGTAAGATGAAGCTCTTTAAACGTTCTATAATTAAATCTGTCGTAATATTATTAAACACGTCTACGAATCATCTCCTGCGGCGATAGGATCCGTCGTTAAAGAGGTTCGGTGCGGTGCGCGGTGGAATGGGCAAAGTTTGCAACGAGTCCATTATAAATCAAACGATGCCTTCCAGGCATGTCCTGAGGGACGAGAACGTCTCCCGCCGAGCCACCGAACTTCAACTTTGCCTCCTTAATGCCTCAACAATTAAGATAAAAAGAAAGAAGGGCCTAAATTAAAGGTGGTTAAAAGATAACGAGTTAATAGGCCGCTCTAACTTTACAAGTAAAGCGTGGGTGGGATTTTCGGTGTTATCATAGTAAAGTGTTCGATACGTATCATTTTGACAGTAATTAGTAGCGTAAGTTAAAGTTAGGTAGATATCGTCAATCTACCGGAACTCATCATTGTTGGCTGCTGTTTCGTAGTTCATTAAATCAAATCTGTTTTTAAATAAACATAAACAGCTTTACCTAACACTAAACTCAAAAATGTAACAGCAACCTGTCCATAAAATTTGCGGTTAGGTAATTTTGCATATTTGAAGTAATGGGCCGAGTGCCGGCAGCGGTGCGGTGCGGGGGTGAGGTGGTGAGGGGGGCAGGGGCAGGCAACAACTCGCGTAACGACGTCGTGACCTAACTCGTTTAGGATCCGCAGACGAATGAAATTAGTTAGCCGCTACCGTCATTACGAATATCATATTTTCATCTGCCACTTCCGCCAGCTTCATTAGTCACTTACGTAGCGGGAAACCATTTTTACTTCACAGAAAAATCTTACGCCGTAATTTACCATCAGGTTGGTTTTTCCCTGAAAATAAACCAATAATTTATTTGCGGGAATTTAAAATGCTGTTATATAAATCCGGACCACTTGTGCACTTACTAAATGTTTCTAGCCACCCCGAGTTCGCGGTACGATTGGAGAACTTCGTTAAGTTCAACACTCAACGCTTATCTTCCGACCGCTTATAAAATTTTGATTCCTATTTAATTTTATCTTAATTGTTAGAACAGTAAAAGAGAACTTTGGGCAATATCTCTTTGCTATAAAACGGATTTAAGATAACTGGTTTAACCTTTGGTTAGGAATGAATATACGCAGCTGAGCGTCTTATACTTTTGGCGTTTTATTATAATTTGCTCATAATAATATCGATGTAGCTATATTAGTTGGAAGATTGTCCATCCAGCCGGCGTCGTGGTGGCGGCGGCTGCGACTCGTAATTCAATCAGTGCGGTGCAGAGGGACACACCGTCGTGATTAGATTAGACGCCGGCCACAATTACGCAGATCAGATTTACATCTACCGTCACCGACCGCGCCACACCGTCGTCGCGCCACGCCGCCGTGTCGCTCGCGCCGCTTGTCGGCGTTCTACGCTCCACCTCACGCTACCAACTTCCGAGCACTTCTACGAGATTACTTATACCAACGTAACTAACTTCGAAGATTAGAAAATAAGTAGATCTTACTTAAAGAATTTTACATGAAATTATTTTTATGTAAATCGTTTGAAATATTACTAAGCCTGTTTAATATCCCTGAGCCCCAGGTTACGCCGACAAGTCAGGTCGCCGTCATTAGAGGGGTTACCGTCCCATTGCATAATAAAATGGGCGAAGTTTCCTCAAGTCCATTATAAATTAGACAGCGGCTGAGAGCCGCATCACTTAAGATAGGTAAGATGTGACCCGGCACGAGCTTTAGCTCCCAAACTTCCGCTATATTGCCTCCGCAATCTTGATAAAAAGAACTACCCATGATTCAAACTTGAAGAAGGATTAAGAGATAAAGGATGCACGTCGAACTTTTAAACCTCAGAAACCACCTAACTCTAGTTAATTTTTATTGCGATTACCCGACTTTAATTAATTTTATAGGTGTAGTTTCTTTAAAAGTTTAAAATATGCCAACTCTCGTTTAATCATGGAAAACTTGTAAAGTGTTCGAAAGTTTAAGCGCGCTGTCTCTCAATAAACATTTTGAGTTGTAGATTGCCTTTTACTGAAATTGTTTATTTCAAAATGGATGAGAAGCGTTGAGAATTTTTCATAACAATGTCATGTTTTATATTTCTGGGGTGGATCTAGTGTACATCTACCGGAATAATTGAAAAATGAAGCTAGTCTAACGTAATTTGATGGAGGTAGGTACCTACGGGCGAATTAAATCTTTTTTTTCCGAGGGGAGATTAAAAGTGGGGAGATTATTCGTAGTGAGTATAACAATCTCGGTAAAATGCATTTTAAGCGCTTAATGCCGTGGAAATTGGTGTGAAGCGGGGACGCGATGGCAGCTCCATGCAATTACACAGATGTCGCGGAGACGACTCGCGCACTAGACGCCGAGCCACCACGCTGTACGGGGCCACTCGCCACGCTATATATTTGTGAACACCGATTTCACTACACTAATAAATCATAAAAGATACTGCAATGTTGTCCCTCGGTTGGATCCTGTCCAATCTTCTTTTATTTTGAAATAGTTCACAGTCCACTTATCCTGTCTAGTAGGTATTCTATTATTTTTAGCATAGTTGTGAAGCTGTCTTTTTTTCAGTTAAAAAAAAACCGATAAAAAAAAATTAAAAATAACTTTAATTTCGGAAGTCGGATTCCTTGGTTCTGTATTTTCGTTTTTTGCCACCGACTTCCGAAATTAAAGTTATTTTTCACATTTTAATGTATTTTTTTTAAAGCCGGTTGTTTTTTTTGTTAAAAAGATTTTTATTTTTCACTTTTTGTTATGATATCTATCCGACAACAATTCGATTACCACTACTTGCTACACCGCACAAACAACAGTGACACAACATACCTACCTATACGAAGTGGATTAAATACGTATTATCGAAGCTAACTCAAAAACTACCCAAGCAAAGTTAATAAAAATCGGTTCATAACCATTTATAGCCCGAGTGCATCTTATGACAATTCCAATAAGCCCAAACACGGCTAGGATACATTATTTTATTACGGAGTTCCGGTGCATACTTTCCGGCTTCATCTTCAGATCAGTTCGATGGTACCATTTTCATCTGAATTCTTTATTTTAATTTGCTTCATAGTCGCTTAACTATCTTAATCGAAATAACTTATCGCCACCCGTGAAATACTTATCATTGAGGAGTTTCCGTGGCCATTTGTGGTCTTCTTCATCAGTTCCACTTCATCAAATGATACTTTCTGAAAAGCAAATGCAAAAGAATGCAAATGCTTGAGTTGGTGATGAAAATACAAAAATCGCTATGTTTGCCTATATTGAGGAGTTCCCTCAATTCCTAATGGATCTCATCATCAGAACTGGATTTTGGGACAAATCTGGAAGTATATCTTTTCAAATAAAAAAAGAATTTTCCAAATCGGTTCATAAATGACGGAGTTCTGAGGTAACAAAAAAAAAACAAAAAACTGGATATTTTTAACCGAATTGTCGGTTAAAAATGTCCAGAGATTCTATACTAGCCCAAGCCCGCTAGAAACCCTTGAACTCCTTTGACTTCGTAACGAGGTGAGCGGACACTTCAAGATGCTATACTAATTAGCCGATGTTTTGTAATTGAAACATCTCGTAGTCGAAATTTAGGTCCTTCTACCTTCCCCATCAGAATTTCTTGAATATGATTTCCTCATATATATTGTTGTTTTAAGTCTAGCCTTGTTGCTGTAAATGTTTTAGTAAATATAAACACTACGAGCGGTCCGCCCCCGCTTCGCACGTTTTTAACGACTTGACAGAATATCGAGATTTGAATATTATATTTAAATATAAGATTAATGTATTACCTTACTTATAACCTTCTAGAACAAATTCTCTAAATGGTGCTGAAAACTGCATTAAAATTCGTTTAGAAGAACATCGCGTTCACTCAGACAAACACGAAAAGCTTCTTTAATTTATACTATTTATTGATAATAACAACATCGCAACATATAAAGTCAACCTGAAATACGCACACCGTGACAGCTGAATTATATTCGAGATAGACACCTACATTTTATTTACAAAAAATATGTCCTCGGAGAAGTCTTTAATTTCCGTTACGTCACTCGTCCAATTGGGAGAGCGATTGGAAATCATTGAAGCATACTCCACACCCTAGTTTTCTCGTTTTACATTTTCTGAAGGTATTTATTTAGGGGAGTTTTTCTCGTTATATTTCAGAGCTTTTCCAAGAAACGTATGTACAATAGGACTAGATTTTTTTTAAACTTGCAATATATTTCGAACAATTGTTAGAAATGAATGAATAGGTATGGGAAAAAATTGTACAGCTTTTCACTGAAATAAAAGGAACGAGATCTAGACAAAATTTGATACTTACTATAAGGTATTGTTGAAGCGGAAGCATTGCGTAAAGGGTAGGAATCTCTATTTAGAAACCTTCACATTCACTTTGGAGTACCTCATTTAATCTTTTCATTATTCGTACCAGGTGGCGTGGATGCACTTCGAGCAGTCCGCGATCCTCACGGTGCACAACCACGTGATCACGCGCAACCCTCGCGTCAGCGTCACGCACGACAAGCACCGCACATGGTTCCTGCACATCAGTGACGTCAGAGAGGAAGACCGCGGACGCTACATGTGCCAGATCAACACCGTCACCGCCAAGACACAATTTGGATACCTACATGTTGTTGGTAAGATCAGTATTTAATCTTGAACTTAGATTAAATCGTGTGCCCGATGGGATTTCCCATCGACCAACTTCCATACAAATGATGGGGGTACATTTTCAAAACTCCTTCTTAGTGCTCACTTTTGTTATATAAGGAACTCTTGTGCCAAATTTCACGCTTTTAGACCGCTAACGCTTTGAAACGCTTAGATTGGTGGGTTAAATAGTCCAGTAAAAAAACCTTTCTTGAGCGTTATTACATTATCAGAACATATTATTTAAGGTAAATAGGTCAACACACTTTATACGTGCCGAGAGCTCTCGCTAAAATTATGTCATCACTCTCCGTCAGCCTTTACAGTACAGCTTCAAATAAAAAAGAAAATACGTCAATTAAAACATGAAAACCGCACGTCTATTAAAGTGGTATTAATGTTTGTTTATAGTGCCACCGACCATCGACGACTCGTTGAGCTCGAGCGACGTGATCGTGCGAGAGGGCGCCAACGTCACGCTGACGTGCCGCGCTAATGGCTCTCCTAAGCCCACCATCAAGTGGAAACGGGACGACAACTCAAAAATCTCCATCAGCAAGGGACATTCCGGTGACACATCGAATTTGTTCATGATCGAAATAGCTTTTTGCTTCGCTTTTTGCCCCGACTTTATCTATCGTTAATTTCCAGTTTCCGAATGGGAAGGCGAAGTGTTGGAGATGGCACGGATTTCAAGATTGGACATGGGTGCCTACCTGTGCATTGCTAGCAACGGTGTGCCGCCGACCGTATCGAAACGCGTCAAAGTCAGCGTTGATTGTAAGTGGCCCAAATCATTTTTCGATTTCAATTACAAAAACCGGCCAAGTGCGTGACGGACCACGCACAATGAAGAATCCCGTAGTTGGGATGAATTTATCCCAAGATCAAAATTAACTGCAAATTTAAGTTGGCCGACTATTACTCGGTAATTTGTAAAGCCTACATAGCTGTGATAGTTTACCTTTTAACTTCGTTATATACTACTGCTGTGAATTTCTTCACATATCCAAATACAACCATTTAGCTGGTAGGGGGTTCAATTTGGTCATTTTTGGGGGGGGACAATTTCTGTTAGAGTCAAGTGCCCCCGCACTAGACTCTAACAAAAATTAGCACTTTAAAGCTTAACATTACGCATCCCTAAATCGAAAAATGGCCTATCCAACGATACCCATATAATGGGATAGACGAGAAAAAAAATATCATCCCCACTTTACGTGTAGGGGAGGTACCGTAAAAAAAGTTACATCCCAAATTACAGTTTTCTAGTAATAAGAGTATCTGAGCTAAGCCGCGGACAGACAGACAGACAGACAAACATGGCGAAACTATAAGGGTTCCTTGTTGACTACGGAACTCTAAAAATGACATCTTTCGATGACGAACTTAAACATCAGTATTATTTTCCAGTTCCACCGATGCTATGGATCCCTCATCAACTCGTCGGTGCTCCGCTCTACTACAATGTCACGCTGGAATGCTTCACTGAAGCACACCCGACTTCTCTAAACTATTGGACGAGGGACGATGGCCATATGATCCATGAAAGTCTTAAGTATCATATGGAAAATACTGTAGGGGTGCCTGCTTACAAGACGCACATGAGGCTTCTGATTAGGAACATAAACAATGAAGATTATGGGACTTACAAGTGCATAGCTAAGAATCCGAGGGGAGAGTCCGATGGCACCATTCGCTTATACAGTAAGTATGCTCCTATAACTGAAAATACTGAACATCATCATCATTTCGCCTTCTTTCCATCTTTTCGTATTTCGGGAAGACGGCCATATTGCTGGACATATTTACATGTCAATTAAAAATGCTGAATGACATCATTTTGTGTTAAAAACTTTAATGAAAAATAAAATGTAAAAATGCTTAAATGCTTAACTTAGATCATATACTTGTGATCTAAGATGCTTAAATACTTTGCCTAGATCAATTACTCAACTACCCTTCAATAAGTTTTGTGTTGCGTTGCGGAAGTGGTTGTTACTAGAATGTTTTTATTCGATAGAGGAGTACTTTCAAAAGTATCCCTGTACATTTTATACATTAAAGCACAGACATATTTAACTGATAAGTAGATGCATAAATTTGTAAAATGTGGTTACCTAGTAATTGATATATTTTTAGTAAAACTTGTACTATTGCATGCTAAATATTGGCCAAATATGTGTTACTCGTACTAAATATTTTATATAAGAACTTCATGTACCTACCATATTTGATGCAATAAATGAATTGAATTGAATTGAATTGAATTTAAAATAATAGTTTATTAAACTGTTGCATATCAGAAGTTTTTAAAACACGAGTGTTTTAATACGAAAATTTAAGCATCCCACCTCGGATAGGTTACGTTTTGTTTTGAGCATACATACAGAAATAGGAAAACTTATTGTGTCGGGTTTTCCATAGTAGCAGTCGCCTTAGATCACTCTACGCCCCCCAAGCAGGGCACACCCAACTGGTTGGGAACTCATGATTTAAATCATCCAACCTATGTATTAGACCCAGACGTGCGATTTGACTTCGTGAAAGTGAATTGTTTAGTTCATCAGCCTTTCATATACCGGCTGGTAAAACAGAATGTTATTTTTTTTGTATCTTTGTAACATTCAATGAAACACTAACCCTTACTTGCAATACAGCATCTTCACCCCCGACCACAACTCCGGACCCTCGCGCGCTGACCGTGCCACCACCTTCCAGACCTCCACGCCGCGACACTCCGCTCACAGATAAGGGTAAGTAAGAAAGCTATGGGCTTCTGCGTCAGGTTCTGGTTAAGTATTGTGACACACACAAACAATAAATAATAATGGACGTATTACTAACATCATAAATTAATAATGGGAATGGGAAATGGGTTATGATTCTATTCTTTACGTCCGGCACCACACGGTATCAATGAATATTTAATAATTATTTTTTAAATTTCTTGTTTTTTCAATTATTACTAAAATAATATAAAGTATGACAACTAACTACCCACTCAGATTAAAGTTTTCTTCCTTTCTCCTACTTTGCTGTACCCTAATGGGGTATGATGTTTTTGTAAAACCTACCACCTAAGTCGACATTGTGGAATGCAATAAATATATTGAGTACTAGCAGTTGCTCGCGCCGTCGCCCGCGTGGCTTTATCTAAAATAAAAATAGCCTAAATTACTCCTTATAACATCAGATATCTGCCAGTGAAACTCCCGTCAAAATCGGCCCAGCCCTTTTGAAGATTAGCCGGAAAAAAAAGACAGTAAAACAATTTTTTTTTTTATAAATACCGTGTATCTATATACTGCCATATGCATTAGTAAAAATCTGTTATTTTTACATTACAAACGGACAATTCAATTTTATTTATTTTTGTATAGATTGAATAAGTTAGATGGCGATCTACGTAATCGGACGGAAATTTAATTGGTCGGCTGTTTTTCTGAACAGGTTTTATAAATGTTTTAGGTAATATAGGTTGATATGCTAATCCAAAATGCAATTAAACATGTGCCAAATCCAAATATACACTGATACACAAGATGGGAAGAAGCGCTGCCCTGACTCCTTCTCTCAGTGTTTGTACACGATATGTCATCGCCCGCAACCTACATTACCCAAAACATTTATAACCTATTCAGAAAAACAGCCGACCAATTAAATTTCCGTCCGACCACGTAGTATTGAAGTTCAAATTAAATTACAAGCGCAAGTAAAGAAGCGTGAAATGCAATAAAATAAGATTCGATCGCGAATGAATATATCGGCTCAGTGCAAATATGAGATGTGGCTACTCAATCCACGGACTCTATATATATAATATATAACAGCAATTTATTATGTTCGTGTGGGGCAATAGTAATTAATTACACTATAGCAAACGTCGCGGTCGAATGGGTTTATCAATATCTGATATCGATGCCAATAAAATGCATTGAAACAACATTTTTATGTCGGCGGTTTCGTTTATTAAGAGATAACATTACCTTTACGAGTTGTATCCCCCATGAGATCGTTCAGTTTGTTTTCATTGTTTGTTGTGCTGTTTCAGTTATTAGTAGGGCCCGTTATATTTGTTTATAGATCGTAAACTGTTATGACTATCTGCTTGTCGCCAGCCGGTAGTTTGTTAACTGACTCCGAATGTTATGAGCCCTCGTAAACTATAACCAAATCGTTTATACATTTTATGAAGTGCTGTTATTATAATCTCCACATCAAATTATTATAAAATTGGTCTATGCAAAGTTAATAGGCGTAAAGTGTATCGCCCTTTATATCATATCGCGTCCATTGATCGACGTAACCTTGCATGAAACATCGTTATAATCCAGCCTGAACTTAATGACACTCTTGAAATGCTAATTTAATGAATGCACATTTAAAATAATTGGCAGTTAAAAGATATTGAAAACAGCGCAAGTTTATACTGATTCATGCTTTGTACAAATAGAATACCAAATTAGAATTTGTGTAACTGACCAAAAACCTAGAAACCCCAAACACCCAATTTTATCCGGGAATCTCAGGGAACCGGTGAACGGAGATTTTTTGAAAATAAATTTTATTTTCAAAAAATCTCCGTTCACTGAATGATTTATTTTAAAAATTTATTTAATTTGTAAAATTTATTTTTGATTTAAAATATTTAAAAAAAAAACGTATGTAGGTAGGTACACTGTTTTCGGCTTGTTTTACCTAGGTAAAAAATTACTAAAAGTCCATAATTGACTTTATGCAGGATGAGTTTTTGAGACGGGGCTGTAAAGACAGGTAACTGAACCATTGTAGCTATAGGAGAATGGTCTAAGGAGACTGTCCTTACCTTTTTGTGCTATTTTGATACACAGATTAAAAAAAAAAACAGTTAGCAAGAAAATGTCTAAATAAAAACTTTTTACTAAAGCACATGAAAGTAAATACAGTACTTATAACAAAAAAACAATTTTGATTTTTTTGTTTGTCTGTCTGTCTATTTGTTTCGGCTAATATCCGAAGCGAAACGGCTACACCGATTTCGACTGGACTTTTACTTTTACTTTAACTGATATTATGAGAAATAACTTATACTCCATTTATTGTAACATTAGACAAATAACTGTTCTCACTCTTTCGTTATTTCGATGTAAACGTTTAATAAACTCCGCTATTTCATGATAAATACAAAGCACTGTAATCTATTTACCATTTACATTAAAAAAATAACTCTAAAATGCAGTAATTTCAACAATATTACACAATAACTGTCGTTATTTAGCCGTTATTTGTTTAATGTTGTACAAAATGGAGTATAGGCTACCTTTATTTTAGAAAATGCCACGCGGGCGAAGCCGTGAGCAGCAGCTAATAGACAATATGCCTTCCCTATGGTGTAATATTAACTAGTAATGTTAGAATCATTGATGTAAGAGCCTGTGTGTATTATAATATCGTGGTGTCATAAGTTGTTCGGCTCGCGTCATTACTCGTCCGTTATTGGGAACTTGGGCATTTCCCCGGCCATGCTGCCGGACAACATCTTGCGCAAACCTATTACGGACAAGTGTTCCCGTCCTCCTTGTTGCAAACTCTTAATAAGCTTTGTTTACACGATAAATTGAAAATGTAGTAGCCCGCAGACAGTACCATACTTATTGCAAAAAAGACTGATCAATATAGACATCTATCAATAAATGTACATACTTATAATATCTACCCAAGAGCCGAAGGATATCATTTTAACATGTTCGCGCGAACTTGAAAAACCCATTTAGGGGTTGCGCCGGCACGAGTGTAAGTTTTGCGGCTGGTTGTTTTTGCGGCGTGGTGTGGCGCGGCGGCGCGCCGTCCACGTTGGACCCGCTACTGTTTTATTTTTTGCAACCATTACGAATTTACGGCTGGCCCCGGATACTCGACAATATTGCGCAACTTTTCAATAACTGTTAGCCGACCGCCTGCCGACGGCCCGTCCCTTGCCATATTGAATCCTTTGCCCAATCAGTTCACGTTGTCGTTTTTCCTCCACAAATTTTTAGGATGGTCCAAACGTTTTTATCTTTTAACAGTTTTTGAACTCATCTATTTATCTGTTACGCAGGTACTAAGTATCAATCGAACCTCAACGAAATCGATAAGGGCAAACAGAAAACAGATGAAGGCGGTGGGAAGACGCACCTGAACTGGGTAGGAGGTGCATCGCAGGTTACAGGTACGTTAAGTCTCATATTTCTTTTTACCCATTCGTGGAACATATTTTCCGAGGAAAATAGGTTTAATTTTCTCATGCCGCATTTTAAAAGGGAAAACAAAAATTGAAGGTGGTAAACTTAGAATTTTCAAGTTAGTTTATTACTACCACCAGTATGACATCGTTTTCATTAACAATTTCTTGTCTGATAAGAACCTTCAAATTAAAAAAATATCCTTACCAAGAAAAAAACCTACCTTTCAGTACCTATCTACAACAACCATAACTCTCATCATAGTATCTATCTATAACTAACATGAAAATATTTTGTTTGCAGGCGACGCTGACTGGAGGAGAAGCTCCATATGGGTTTTAGTTTCGCTAATCACTGTGCCATATTATTTAATTATGTAACTCTATTATCATTCATCCGAGTCCGCTGTCCATTGGCATACACGTAGGTACATTTAACCGAGCTTGGCTCGCCCGAGATAGTGCAAAATAAAAGGAAATTGTTTTTATCATACATAACCCACGCACGTCATGGATGTATTCAAGTATCAGTTAATATTTGCCTGTACGTAGGCGACTCACATCCCAATTTTATTGTAACGATGTTCTATAATAATTGCCGAAAACGATTTTAAATGTAACAAACAACGAGCTTGTAGCCGTAACTTGCTTTTAAACAATAGAGATTGGATTATATGCAACATAAAATTTTAATGAAATGAAATATCTACTTTATACCCCAAAACAAAATAAAACAAGAAAAACACTTTGAGAAGGGGCTTACCTACTTCAATTTTTGTTTATTTTTAGGCCAAAAAGTAGGTATCAAACTACAAAATATGTTTTAGTACTGACTGACTATATCTCTAAAACTGATAGATTCCCCCCTACATATGTATGACAAGAGCCTTTAGCACCGAGATGCAGGGTGGAAATAGTTTTATCATCAGAATCAATTAATACGATACAGAGAGCAATTCACATCCAATTAACTCCTGGTTCGGGCTGATCATTTAAGCGTATATTGTGTTTTAACTAATTTATTGTGAAACTATATGTAACTTACACCTTGTAATCTTTTTGTGCATAAATCTATGAATAAAAATAAGGAATCTGCAGATAATCCGGTCTCTACAATGCTTATTATATAGATGACCCTCAAACTATGACATCATAAAAGGACACTAGATATGATGATGAAATTGATTATAACAAAAACGATTCGTATTTCAAAAAGCAGCCAATAACGAATTTTGTAAACGATATAACAAAATAACGTAACTGAGCTTAGAGCTTCGACCAATGAATTAACAGCTACTCGTTACATTAAAATAATTCATATTTAAGTAACACTTATGAATTTATTGTCCTCGAAAACAGGTATCTTAGAATAAAAACGAATATTAAAACGTAGTCTCATCGCCGTCGTTATGTACCTACAATAAAGACTATGAGGTTTAGGTTTCATAACCGAAATGATATTCGTAATTACTATAAGCGTTGTTGTTAATTATATAAACTAAAGGTATTGTATGTACAACAGTTCCTCGAACTTACTCACGGTTCAGCAGAATTTCACATAGATGTCTTAAAACATTTATTTTCACCGTTGACATAGTTCTAAAATCTGCTCGGCCGTGAACGTATGTAATAGACAAATTCACTGCACACATATTATTATTAATATATAATACAAAGTGCACTATTATCATAGTTATTGATTATAGAATAAGGATGTAAGAATTAGATAGAGTAAGACTGAATGAATTATAAAATTGTGTCTTTAGAGGATATTTAAATTTTATTATTTTATTGTGCTTATGTAAACCTCATGTTCGCTGTGATAAAATATTAACTGAATTGACGAAATTTCCAAATTGAGCATATTAAATTATTTCCTGTATCACCGTGCCGTGGTGTGTAGATCCAGTCTGTATTCCTAATGTGACTCCTGCCTGCCTTCCTATATTTTCGAGATAATGAAAACTTTGTGATGCGTGAGTTATATTTCATATGAATGTATTTTGTGCTACTCCTGTATTTTACATTTTAATATCCCAGATATTTTAATGTTTGTAGTACACATTTGGATTTGTAGCTTTATTTAAAGATTATATTGATTTCTTTATCAGTTTTTCTGTATTGATCCTTTACAAATCCAAATTTTCTTCTGTCAATTACACCTAGTTTATATATTGTAGTAACATACCTATATGTAAATGTTACCGTTATCATGTTGCCAAATTGCTAAATATAAGATAACGCCACATAGATAGAAATGTTGTAAATATATTCATTAAGCAAAGCCACTGAGTGTGTTTTTAATAACAGAGTGTAATGAGTGTTGATAGCGGTCACTGCGGCGACGATTGTAACCTTACTACGTAATACACGTAACGACTAACAGTGAGTAGGTAACAAACTAAATAAAGCTTGTTTTAAACATCAATCTTTTAATATTCCATGCAGTCCATTACCCTTACCCTTGGTGCACACCTAGTAATAAAAGCGTTATAAATCTAATGTCTTCAGCATTTATAGTACATTGTGATACAAGGGTGGAAAGTAGGTTATCGCAACCGAGCTGTCATTAACATGCCCGAGCCGGAGGCGAGGGTTTTTAATGACACGAGTGGTGTGGTGTGTTTTTCAATACAGTTGTGGGAAATATTAAATAACAAATCAAAGAATTAAATATGTTTATCACACAAAAATTTAAAATTTTCAGAAAATGGCGCGTTTTTGCAATAAAACATTTTTTTGCAACGAAAACAGCCAATTCGATTTTTGACAAATATTGATGTGAAAATAATAAAAATAAAACTGGTAATTAAATATATTAAACAACCATTTAAAAGACTTTTTAGAATTCAATGCTAAGACGTACGGATTCATTAACTTTTCCTCGTATAAAATCTATCCCATTTTATTCTATGTATGAAAACTCCTTGCTACTAAACTTTTTAAATTGACTTATTTTAAAACTCAACTGGAAAACAAAATGATCGAGCTCGTAAACAAAAGTCACGACCGCGTAATAGAAAGATGCCAATGCAAAAGATTTAATTTTTGAATCATAATTGTAGCCTCTGAAAGTACGCCATGTTTAACAACTTTATTGAAAATACCTTTTCAATTAAAATTTTCAATGAAAAAATAACCTACTTTCCACCCTTGTATCACAATGTACTATAATATTTATTATTATTTTAGCAAATCTTCTCATCATTCTCCTGCCCTTATCGCAATTTATTTGGGGTCGGCGCAACATGTCTTTTTCATCCATACTTCTCTATTAATCGTCATCTAGGTAGTCACTCCCTTTCTAGCCATATCATCTTTCACACAGTCCATCCATCGTTTCTTTAGTCTTCCCCTACTCGTATAGCCATCCACATTCATACTCTAAACTTTCCTGACGACATTTCCCTCATTCCTCCGCATCACATGCCCATACCATGAAAACCTATTTCCACACAACTTTTCAGTCACCGGTATCACTTTCAGACTTCCTCTTATAATATAACTCATTTCTTATTCTATCCATTCGCGTAACAAGCGTGAGCATTCTCATCTCAGCCGCCTGCAAAGCCTTTCATTAATCCCTTTTGTGGCCCAACATTCTGATCCATACAAGACAGCAGGTTTAATCATTGTTTTATAAATCTTCCCCTTAAGTTAGCAAATCTTCTATCAGCAAATTTTTATATAATTTTTTTCGATTTATACCGTGTAAAAATCTATTCGATTAGATTTTTCGCTACTACGAGTGTCAAAATAATGTAGGTACGCAGACAAAGTTTCCCCCGTCATATTTTGATGGACCGAAATGCTTGCAAAC
This sequence comes from Dryobota labecula, assembly GCA_947523025.1. Taxonomy (NCBI): domain Eukaryota; kingdom Metazoa; phylum Arthropoda; class Insecta; order Lepidoptera; family Noctuidae; genus Dryobota; species Dryobota labecula. The sequence goes on from OX383284.1 coordinate 16,313,847, forward strand.
AATCTGCGGAGAATCTTTGAAGATTAGGGCCGGCTTCGAGGCGCCGAAAAGGCTCCAACTACGTATGGCCGAACGCCAACTTGTGTAAGCCAATCTAACTTCTTTTAAATGTGTTTTTGATATAAAGAACACATTACCGTACGCATCGCTTTCGACTTCCAAATCCTGGAGCAAATTAGCTTTTGATTTATAAGGCTTTAAGTTTGTTGAGTTCGTAAATTGTGTACGCTCCAATATCTTCGTCCACTTTAGGAATACTGATACATCGTAAATATAAACTTTTTTTCTTCTTCTCAGAGTAGTAAGATAGGAAACGACCTCATCTATTTTTAATGATTGACGTGTAAAAGTGTTTGTACACACCTACTTACAGAAATAAAATCATTTATCATTATCATTTAAACACAATGCCGTGTTTCACAAACAAACGAAACGCCTCAGTATAAAATGACTGTCTTGAAACTTCAAATCTCCTGCCATCACTTATATTTTGAAAAGAGTGGCAGGACAAAGCAACGAAACTAGAAACATTTTACAGAGTTGAGATAGAGCTCAGTTTCTAAACATCTCGGTCCGGCAGCCAACTGGTCCTACAATAACAACCCAGTGGATATCAAATTATAATAAAACATCACAGAGGATTTATTACTACAGTTTGAAATTGGCGCTATAATCCTTCAGTAGAAGGAAAGTATACTAGATAAACATAGCTGAATACTCTAACTAACACATAGGTTCTGACCTTATATTTTTCCCCTCCCGGAAAAATGTCACGTTGGACGGACCTCCAACGACACTTCTCCCTGGTTTCCCTGCCCTCTTATATCCTTCAGTTAGGACCCTCCAGTACCCAATCGGTAGGGCCTAATAAACCTAATATGATAGATATCTAATTGTTTTTATTTATTAAAATTGTTTACTTTTTAACTTGTTTATTTTCTTCTTGAGCCGGGACTCCTCTAGTTCTGATGATATGTAGGTGATAGTTCTATCTCTGACTTTACATTTTACCCTCCCGAAAAAATGTAACGTTACAAGGTACACGTTCTCACGGTATATTTTATTTCACATACAACACAGCGCTTTAAATAGAATTACCTAAACAACGATTTAAAAAAACGCAATGTAACGGAAAATTTAATTAGGAGGTACTTCACTACGAGTTTTCGTAACTACTTCATGTTTAGGTTGCTACGCAGTTATTTTAAATAACTCTAAAAGTTTTTAAAGTGAAGCAGAATATGCTTTTATATAAATTAGATTATATTAAGAGCCAAAAAGGTACATTAATACTATTAATTAATTGAATATCGGGTATAAATCGATGAGCGTCTGGAAATTAACTTATTGCTTCTTCTTCAGACGGTACGATCACAAAATGAATCTTGTCGATTTTCAATTATAAAATAGTCAGCTGATACTCGGACAGGACAGTCGTCGGAACGATAGATATAAAACTTTACTTCGTTCACTTAAAGCTCAGAATGCAGTGTGCATCGTGTGATAATTTATAGCCTTTCATCTAGAGTGCAGTGTTTGTAACAGTAGCCTCATTACTTAGCGGCGGCGCAGTAGGCGTGTGCTTCCGTCGAAACCGGATATCGCAGGGCGTACAAATAAAATTAACGCTTATTGCCATTCACTAAAAGCACCCCAAATTAAGAGGTTCGCTTTTCATTGGCTTCTACTTCGAGGTTTTACGAATGGAGTAGTTTTGTTGTTTACTTGGTTAGTTTTGTTGCCGAACCCTGAGAGTTTTGTTTCTTGTTGATACGAAGTATAAAACTGCTAATTGTATTCTTATTAGATTTGTTTCCATTCGTTCCTCGGCTTTGTTGTCTTGGCTATTTTTATAGTCATCAATCAAAATCTCAAATGCTGGAGGTTAAAGTAGCGAAATTATAGAAAAACTTGTTAAACTTTTAGCTTCCGAGTTGGGTCGAAGACTTTAGAAAATTACATTTAAAAATCGCTGAACTTTACATAGGGCTCTCGGTACGAACTTAAATCCACTACGTATATTTTGCAAGAATTTTGAATGACCAGAATCTCTTAATTACCTGCACAAACACCGATACGCCGAACTATTCAAAGTGGCGCACTGTGCGCACATCCTGATTGAAGACAAATTCAGCAGAGTACAAGTGAAAACAAACCAATATTCTCCGGGTCGGTGATCGTTTCGGTCCACATAGAGCCTCCATAATTTTCAGGAGGCAAATTAATCCGAGCACGGCTGGGCTGATCGGCGGTCAGTGCGTCCTCGCATACTAATGCTATTGTTTATCGAAGGGGCTAATCTGTGCGTACCAGCCGTCACTGTCCACCCTCCAAATTATAACGGATCACTTTCGGCCGCGTCTAATCCTGCACCCCTCGCCCGTCTCGATCACCAACTAGGCTGGACTGGCAGACAGATATATGTATCTACGTATCAAATATAAAATGTGACCTACTTTTCAATATACATATTATGCGTTTTTGAAGAATATACCGGGTGTAAAAAGACGCTTAACGTAGCCGACAGTCACATATATTCCCCGTCATTATGATCATTTTTTTGTAATGGACCATACCTGGGAACCTTCTGGTTACGGAGATATTGAAGGTCAAAGTTCCAACTTTTTTTTTCTTTTTTTTTTTCTGGAAAACAAGTTTTAAATGTTATAAATTAACTTAAAATAACCCCACAACTCTTGTACCGTTGCATGCACCCATAAGCACAATGTTTTGCGTGCGTTAGATTGCGCGCTGCAGTAAACAGCGATTCATCACACCAAAAATAAAATTAATTTCCCAGCAAAAATGTTTATTAAATGTTGCTTAGTTTGATATACAGAATGCGTAGGTAACGGCTATGTGATAAGTCTTTTAACACCCTGTATAAATACAGCAAAAAGGTCAACGTTTAAGCACAAAGCACTGCGTTCTTAAGGAATATGTCATCGTTCACCGAAAATATCAAAATCAGCAAGAAATTCCTCTTTATCGAGTAGAATTCCAACCTCAGACAATAAATACGAATTTCCAAATAGCAAAGCCCATTAGGTGCACTTTACACGACGGGAATCGAACCCATTGCTTACTACTTAGCAGTTTAGTCTTAGGCGATAAGGAGACATTTTTTAAATGTAGCGTACAAGCGGAACTAGAAGCTTGCTAGGGGTTGACGATAGATGATGATGATAAAAATTCAAAAAAGGGTATCTCTTGGTTTATAATGTATCAGTATAAACTAAGAGATACTCTATTTTGAATTTTTATATGTGGATAAAAAACCCCGCGACTCACTCATGCACAATCAAATAAAACACTCCTCTATAATACACTCAAAGTAGCACATGTACTCACTTTCCCTACTTTAATATTTCTGTCACAACACACACGTACAGAATATTTATAAAATAGTCTTAAAGTATAGGACAAAAGTGTGGCATAAGAGTCAGCCCATTTCAGCGTTACTAACATGTGTAAAGTTGTAAAAGAGTCGTCCCACACTGAGTGATAATAAAGGTAACCCTCTGCGGCACCTTTATCGTTATCGAATAAAAATAATCCCGGGATTTTTCGGGATGATCGTAAATTATAACGGGATTCACAGGGGTGGTTAGAGTAGACGGTCGCGTCGCCTCGCCTTCGCTAACAGCTTTCACCTAGAGAATGTTGACTTTCTTTTCATATACCACATTTTAATAAATCTTAAAATATATATGTGGCCTAAATACTGTTATGACAAAACAATGGCAGCTAAAGCTAACCAACACTTATGAGCTTTACAATGGGATTGTATATGAGAGGTTATTTAATAGGTATATACCAATAGAATCTGACATAAACTCGTACTTAACTATTAAGTTAAGTACCGATTAGATATAGAGATAGATTTAAGCTTCGGCGTTTCGATGGCTATTAAGCCATCGAAACGCCGAAGCTTAAATCTGTAGTTCAAACTACCAAAACATGATTTTAGGTGTAACGTAAAATTTATTGTTCCGTAAATAATTCATAAAATATCTTTCCACGACACGACACATTTAAAATGAACGAGACGGTAAAGAGGAGAGTCTAACAATAACCAGACCCTCAACGCATATTTTTGACGGTGTGAAGCGCTGAAAATCCACCGATACCAACAAAAGTGGCAACTGAAACTAATGAATTATTCATACCGGCGGCGCGGTGCATGTTCTATCACTGTTTTATCTATTGCGGGGCTTACGGCGACCGCGACCCGCGCCCCTCGCTCGCTCGCCGCCGCCGCCTCGCCGGCCCGCGCAAGGGTTAACTACCTTGCAACCAACAATTTTAGTGCCGTTTGAGAAGACTAGATAAGCTTCATGTTGGAAATAAACATTAGCGTAATGCGACCGCTAACGCAGTAAGTGTTAAACAAGGGCCGTTCGCTTATTTAGTTAGGCACCTATTGTTTATGCTTTATTTTTTTTAATAATTTCTGGGTCTGTTCCCTTCTTGGATTTTATTGCGTAGATACGAGTATTTGTTAATTAACTTTGTCAAAGTATCTACACAACCGTTATACAATACGACAAAGTTAAACCTCTAAAAGATACTGTTTAAGAAAGGAATTTATAAAGCCCTCAAAGCATTTCACAAAGCAATTCGCCGTTCCGCAATTCTTTCATTCTATGAAGCAGCCATACAGATAGTGTCGAATAAACAAGGATAACAAAGTGGCAAGTTTTCAACGTGCACAACATGTCGGCGCGATATTGGTTGCAGGCGACGCGACGACACGGCTGGCGGCGACCGCTCCCGTAAACAAGATAAACCCGGCCACGGGATGCCGGAGGAGCCCTCCTGTAACCGCTAACCGGTAACGCACCACCACACATAAATCTGCACAGATTTCATTGAACCTCGGGCCCGCTGGTAATCTCGACTAAGTTTACTTTCGTGGTTTACTTATAAGTGGCATTTGCTTGCCTCTTTTTACTAAGATACAATTTTAGATAATTTGATATAGTAGATATTTCCAGGAGTTTCTATGGTTATGTTTATTAATTTTTATTCAGCTAAACTACCTAATGACAATCGAATAGTTTTAATATTACTTAAATCTGCAATTAGTCATACTTTGTCAAAGCCTAGGCGATTGAAAAGCATTATTTTTCTTTATTTTTTTTTTCAATCACAAATAACATCCAAATAAAACCTCTCTGAAATTAAATTCATTCATACATTCATCAATGAATGCATGTCGTATAGGAAAAAAATAAAAGTGAACACGAATAAACGGCAGAGGACAAAATACCCCAGAACTTGTTGGATGTTTAGGTGCCGAATACCTAGTTCAAATAAAATGTGGTAGGTAAGTACATTATGTTGAGCCATGTTTCATTTTTGTAAACCACGGAGCAAGTGCAGCCTCCGGCTAAACTACTACTAAAAGCATTGTTGGGGCTCAGGACTTATCCTTACTGAAAGGAATCGAAAGATTGATTTTAGTGCTGAAAGTACCAGGACATTACTTACACAAATACCATAATGCCACTCAATTAAGATAGAAATAACATCACAAATCATTAAGGTGATTCACCTCTTTTAGTAATGAGGAAGAGTACAAAGAACGAGTATGCCAATAATATGGGAACTCAAAAATTCGAATACAGCTCAAATCAAATCAAAATATTTTATTTCGCATTAACCTACATGGGCACTTATGTAACGTCAGAAGCTAGGTGCAGGGTTCCAATTGGTCGACTCCTATGGAGAACAGCCGGCAAGAAACTCCACGGTTAGCTTAAAAATAGAGAGCCTTGGAAAGTTGACAGTTGAGTTGAAGCAGACGTATTTTAAAAGCTCCGTTGCTAGAGTCCATTTCAATATAATCCATCATTTTCAAATCAGCATTACACTCTGTTTTCACAAACATTTAAATGGAGCAAGTTTGTAAACTTCCTACACGTAGGAATCGATAGTTATTGAATCGAAATTGAATAAGCAAGTTAAGGAACTGTTAGTAATTGTCTGTCGGAGCACAGAGCGCGCTCTCGGAGACCATCGTAGGAGTCGCCTACCCGTCTGCACACTATAAACAACTTTCGCAATTAAACTTTTATTCGGTAGATCGATATTACTCAACTCCCGTTTATATTTTGCTTATCAACCAAGTACAACTTGGATAAAGTTTTAGAAGGACGAACGAACTCCTTCTTAGTTATCTACTCGGAAACGTGGTCCAAAAATACATGCTCTAATTCCGACTTGCATAAACTACGTGTTTGTTTGTAACATAATGCTGGTTCAGTTTTAACTATTTGTTTTTCTTTTAAAACTTACAAAAGCTATCGAGTCTCGACAGTAACTGTCGTGAACCCTTTTAATTATTGGCTAGTATTTTTTGTACATCGAATGCAATAACGACTTTAAAAGTCTATAGTTTTCAATAATAGTTCCTGAGTTTATTGATAAAGTTCGCTTATTATGATTTTATGTGAATATGTTTGGAAAACCACAAACTTGTTTACATAGAATTCAAATTGAGTTTTTAGTTTGAATTATACACTCGCAGTGGCTGCCAACTGAACACTGCAATAATACAATGTTTAGTGCCCATTTGTTAGAGTTCTTAGGTTTCGGTTCTTCAAATGAGTTTGCAACTGTTTTAGTTGAATCGAATTAGAAGAAGCAGGTGACATTCAAATAAAGTCACGATAAAGTTAGCCTGAATGCGAGTAAACCAACATCAAAAAAAGTTGTTATATTGAAATCAGCCATTACAACAAACACAGATCAAACAAACGTAAGCCTCCACACGGTCCTAACTCTCCTTACAATTTTCACAGCCACTTATTAATACGGAATAAGGAAATTCGAATTTCCATGTATTAAACGTATACGGAAGGGTAAGGCGCCGTGTCGTGATCGTGGCCGCGGGACGGCGGCGCGACGCAGCCGAGCCGGCACGCGCTCGATGCCCGCACATAAATCTCGTCGGCAATATGAGACGCCGCAATATCACAATAACCCCTTCCTTCCAGCGCACGACGTCCTTACTACACGCCACCAGTCACGAGACCTCCTCAAATTGAAATTATTATAATATAACATACCCAGTCGTACTTTTATGAATACGCGTATTATAATTTTGGAAATATGTGGTGTACCTTGAGGTGTTCTATTTTAGGGATTATTTTATGGAATAGCTTCCTGTTGCTATGTAAAATTTTGATATTAAAAACATCTAAATAATATTTTTAAATCCGCTATTCTTCGTAATTTTGCAACTGTCAGTAACTGGAACGGTTAAACTGTGTGTTTAGTGAAATACATGTTTGAATTTACTTATTCTTATTTTTGCTTCTGTTTTATTTAATTATTTTTATTACACAGAACACATATTAAGAGAAGGTTCCTATGAAATTGTATTGATAGGAACCTACATTGGTTCCTATCGATACATAAAACCGGCCAAGTGCGTGTCGGACCACGCACAATGAAGGGTTTCGTAGTTGGGATGAATTTATCCCAAGAACAAACTTATCATGTAGTAAATGTAAGTTGGTCGCCAATTACTCGGTAAAATGGAAAGCCTACTTAGCTGTGATAGTTTTTCTTTTAACTTAGTTATATATAGGTACTTCTCCCGTGACATTTGAATTTCTAACTACAACCGTTTAGTTGGTAGAGGGGGGGACACTTGACTCTAACGAAAATTGGTACTATAAAGCTTGATAAGTCACGAACGGTTTACTTAATCAAAAAACGGTCTTCCCAAACCCCATCTTCCCAATATTTTGAAAAATCTATCCAACGGTATCCCACACTATGGGAAGGACGAAAAAAAATCATCCCCCTTTACATGTAGGAGAGGTACCCTAAATAATTGTTATTTTTTTTTTTTCAAAATTTTATTTTCTCACTTTTTCAGCGTCAACGTGTATACTCATGTCAAATTACAACTTTCTAGTACCAATAGTTTTTGAGCTAAACCGCGGACAGACAGACAGACAGACGGACATGGCAAAACTATAAAGGTTCCTTGTTGACTACGGAACCCTAAAAATGATTATGACAGAAAGGATAATTATATCTTAGAATTAATTACCCTTTCTGCGATGAGGTCTGTTCTAGTTTAGCTTGATAGGATCGAAGATGCTGCGTTACATAGATAGTGTTTCCGTGAACATCAGACCAAGACCATCCGTATCTCCTGTGTGCCTTTATGTCTTGAAGTGAGTGTCTACCACAGGTACGCCAACCAATCTTCAATTAATTTTGCTTGGTATTCTATTCATCTGTGGACAGAACAATACTGTGTGACTATGTCGCGTCCTTGTCTTTGTCCTTGGTCATCGGTTAATACCATATAAATATGTATAGGTAGAGGAAACTCAATTGACTTGTGTTTCAAAGACACTTGTTAAGTACATTAATTATTTTGTAACATGAAAAGATTGCAGATTTTTTTCTAACAAAATGAGATGGTTTTCCGAACATTCAATCAACAAATCAGCTAAGCTATCTCAGTCCACTGCTGAACATAGGCCTCTCCCATGCTGCGCCACAACACCCTGTCCTCCGCCTTCCGCATCCAGTCTATCCCAGCCACCTTTTTGAGGTCGTCGGTCCATCTAGCTGGGGGGCGTCCCACACTACGCTTGCCGATACGCGGTCTCCACTCCAGGACTCGTCTGCTCCACCGGCCATCGGTCCTTCGACAAATATGGCCAGCACTGCCACTTCAGCTTGCTTACTCTGCAAGCTATGTCGGTAACTCCGGTTCTCTTCCGGATAATGTCATTCCTGATTTTATCCTTCAAAGAAACTCCGAGCACAGGCCGCTCCATAGCGCGCAGAGCGACTTTAAATTTGTGGACCAGCCCGACTGTCAGTGTCCACGTTTCGGCACCAAAACATCAACATCCGAACATTATTGCACGTTAATTCGTCTGTGATTCTAATGTAACAATATTAATAACCTGGTACAAAGTATTTTGTTTCTGTTGTCCATGTTCTTTTTCAACAAACGAATGCGTGTGTGAGCATCAAACAGATCAAGAGGTACTGATTTGATAGATGCTCTTTATATTACACTTTTCTGATGGTATCAGATGTCAGAGTGTCCAATTTCAGAGCCGGCTTAACTCACTGGCCTGTCTATACATACAAATCGATACTAATGCCATTATCCGATATTATATCAAGTGATAATACGTTTCACAATTGAATAACTTTGATAGATATACAAAGGCTGAGCGGAGAAACCGAGGGAACACGTTCTCATTATTCAAATGCATCGAAGCAAATTATGGTAATCTGGGAAACCTGTTCTGTTTCACTAATATTAATAGGTAGACAAACATCGGCGCCCGTTGTGCGTTCCGGTCCGTATTGCATTGCTTATTCAGAATTTCACGTCGCCTGTCCACTGTAGTGCGATGACTCTGCAAATACAAACACAGGACACATTTAGGAATGGAATTTAGTCCTCAAAAGGGTCTACAGGTCCTACAGCTTGTCTTGTAATCAATGAAGATATTAAAATAAGGCATTTTTTTGTATTTATTATGTTTAAAATGATTTGGTTCAACTGAACAAATAATAATTAATGAAAGTCGTTTGCGGACGAGCTAGGATAAAATAATAAATCGTAGCAGGAAAGCTACGGCGTAGCACACGGGTGCTACGCCGTAGGTTTCCTGCTACGATCTCTAAAGAAATTAATAATAAGCCTGCTTGTCCGTTCAAGGTTTATTTAGGCTTATTATTTCTTTAGCTAAATGGGGTAAGTTAGTTGAGCTTGATTGTTACATAGAAAAGAGATTTTTATTTAACCAAATCATATCAAAACCTAGAAATCCAGTACCCTTCAAGCCCAGTGGGTATATTATTAGTTTTCTTTTACCAACAACTCTAATGTATGTAAAAGGTGAACAAACAACAGTGGCTGATGGCAAAATTAAATAAAGCAATACTATTTCCACATGTCATGTTACATATGTGACGTGTTCATCGACAGGCGAGTGCGAGGCGCGAGGCGTGACATCACGCCGCTGACGTCGCGTCACAACTGTGACACCGCTGTCACGCCGCGTCCGCGTCGCCCGCCGCGACGGCGACGTCAGCGTCCGTCCCCACAACACTGACTTTTCACTGTATGGATAGTGATACCTACTCATTAATATATTACACATTCTGTCAACGAGTCTGTACTTTTTCAGCAGATTTAATTAAGATTTTGACCGAAAAGCGATTTGCAAAGCATTTGAGTGATTTATTTTAAACACGTACGGCAATGAGAAAATTAATTTAATAATAAAAGTTTTAAAGTGAAACTTTTCTTTCTTATCTTTAGCTCTAAGTGCTCCTACGCTACAATGACTGGCAAATTCACATGTTCGTCAAACATGTGCATGATATTGATAATCTACTAAATCCAGGATTATGTTAGCTATTTGAAGGAAATAATTTTATCACAACACTCCTTCCCTTTTAAAAACGTTTCAAAGGTTTATCCAGGGTTTGCTATCTAATATTTTTTAATGGTTTTATTTTATGCTATCGGAAATTTCATGCGGCTAAAGTAATTTTCCGCGAGCATAGAGCGGAAATTACCACATAGTGTAGTGACGTGTTCGACAAACGTCACGTAGCCGGATCCGAGCGCGCAGATCCTTATATCCAATTTCCGGCCGTTTTTGTTGGAAATGAGAATTAGCTGACGTGACGTGACGGAAAGTTAAATATCAATGTCGATCGTATCAATGCCGAGGCGGACACGGCGATGGCCGCTGCTACCGATAAACTTGTTACGTAACATCGAGGGGACGGTGAGATAAAACCGCCATCCTGTCTAACAGCTGTCATAAATGTTGTACCGCAAACATCTATATCTTTTATGATCAACCATCTACCGTTTCTTTTAACTCATAAAGGTAGACAAACACAAGAAACTCGAATCCCGTAGATAATAAATACAGTCGTTTTGTTTTTATACAGCATTTAACCAAGAGTATACATACAGGTTGTTTGGCGCATGGACCGACACAATTTTTTGGGGGGTTGGGAGGGTCATTAGCGAGGTTTCATCCAAAGACCTCATGTCCTAAGTATCACGGTTATTAAGATATGATTTTTTTTAGGTTTTTTCCTAAAATTACCCGGAATCTCGCATTTAAATCGTCATTACTTTTTTATTAATGGTTCTAATTGCACGAAATAAATTTTATTGTATTCTGCGATGTATTTTTATTTTAAATAGATCATTATTTGATGCAATTGATTTGTAAAAAAATACTTATGTGGTTTCAAAGTCAATTTTCTTTTTAAATGTGTGAAAAATTGCAACTTCTAAATTCAGTATTAAAAAAAAAAAAATTGTTTTATTTTAAAAAGTTCTTTGGATGAAACCTCGCTAATGACCCTCCCAACCCCCCAAAAAATTGTGTCGGTCCATGCGCCAAACACCTTGTATAGAGTATCCGAGCCTCCGTTTTTAGTACATGAAAAGTTGGTAATCCAAACAAATAAGTATCAAGATACAATCATTTTCTCGAAGGTGGAGCGGTGACATTGCAATTTGTGTCCTTGCAAACTCGTTGAGAAGTTGAAAAGGTATGTTTTTTACTTAATATTTTTTTTCGAATGATATTCGGCGGTGGAGAGGCTTGGGTGTCACTCGCGGAGTCAGTGGGGCGTGCGTAACGAACTCGTCAGTGCGCCTCGCTCCGCCCGTCTCGCCTCGCCTCGCCTCGACCGCGCCAAGGGTCGCTCTCACCTCGCAAATAAGTCGCGTATAATTTACCTCCATCTGTCAGCTAGGTGCATTGAGTGCACGAGTAGTCGGAATCTGCGGTGATCGCGTTATTACATTGAAATTATAATTGGACACTGCGCTTTGGTTAATGAAATATATTAACTGTTCCCACGACTTAGCTAATTGAAACGGATTTCTGATTCTTGTTGCATCGAATACTAAGTACCATTTTAAAATCTTGCTTGGACCATTTTCTGATTGGTCTCATAATTGGTAAACATTGATTTGATTAGTTATGACAAATGTTCCGTTTAAATATACATATAACTTTTCCATCACCTTGAGTATGAACTTCGCATTCTTTTGAAAAATCACGTTTTATTCTCCGAATAACTTTTACGTAGGCGTCGCTGTCGATGTGCGCTGAAGGGTTTTTACTTAATATATATATATATATATAAAATAATTAACTTAATATATATATATATAATATAATATAATTACTCGTATTATGGTTCTCATTTGTTTCGCTTTTATTTTTAGTGAAATGATTTCAATCCCTTTGTGAGATTAATGGTATGATGTGCTGTCATTATTTATTTCGTTATAAGGACTGATGATCACAGTTATTAGCAATAGATTAATTACCAATATTTTAATCTCGATACATGGCGTGTAAAGGATTAAATGAATTGGCAAAAACAAATCAACAGTAGAACTTACAAATGCAAAAATACCGCCGCTACTCCATGTACCATTCACATCGACTAAGTACAGGCGCAACGCCTTCTGCATACGTAGTGTTATAGCTTTCAACAGTTTACCATCACACCTGGAAATTGATTTATTTTGCACCAGCGCACATCAAATTAGAAAGATTTTAAACAAGGAGTATTTTGGTAACGACAACCGTATATAACTTTTAATTCCGATTTTGATGTTGCACGACTTGACATACCTAATAATTATATTGTCTCGACATACCTAATACGTTTATATATGTGTTTGTATAATCTGTTAGTCAATTCGCTGTAACTGGTCAACGCAAATAACGCGTAACTAAGTAGATTTAAACTTGTGGAAGCTTGTAATTAGCAAATTTCAAAACATAATCAGGATATTCAATGTTGTTATTAGTCTGTAAACTTTCTTTAAAATTTAATAAATAAATATAAAAATACGCATAATAGATTAGTATAATATTTGACGTTATAAAAGCTAATACGTAATCCATTAATATTATTGCAAGTACGCACAGAATCCTTACCTGCGTCGGCACTCAGTTGGCGTGTTATTGAAAACCAGACTCGATCCTTATGAAAAATTACTTTTTCGTCTCGTGCCGTACGTTCTCGGGCTCCCTTTCGTTTCGTACGGTCGGATGCAAATACGAGATTCCTTTACTCGAACACAATAGACGTAATGTTGAGCTCCGCCACTGGAAAATGTTGAGATAAGTTATTTGTCTGTTAGCATTTTGTGCGAGTACATTATCATTTCGCTACGTAAATATAGAATGTAATCATTTGTCAACATGTTTCTTTTTTTTTTTTTCGAGTTCCTTATTGGGACGAGGAATATCCGTCTTACAATTTGGGTTTATTGTCCGTTACCTGTCACATTAAGCTGCTTAACAATCATGAATAGCTGAGTTGCCAGTTGTGATTTTATTTTGATTGGTAATAAGGAGAGTTAAACATCTATACGTCTATACAAATGAAATTAAATTGAAGTGTCTATTCGTAATGTCAAAATAACAGCTTTTGAATAAATGCAAATGCGGTAGTTATAACAAAAAACTATTTTTAAAATTTTTGTCTGTATGTCTGTCTGCTTGTTCCGGCTTATCTCCGAAACGACTGGACCTATTTTGACGGGACTTTCACTAGCAAATAGCTGGTGTTATAAAAAGTAACTTAAGCTACTTTTATTTCAGAAAAAGCGATGTGGGCAGCAGCTAGTTACAAAATGAGACTAAAATATTTAAAAACAATGTCTTAGCTAAATTAGAATCATCATAGATGAGAAAACCATGAGTTGTCCACTATCCCTATGACCAGTTAGAACTGTGTGCTATTAAAACGAAAGTCTAAAGAACGTACCGATCAACCGCTGATAGATATTGTCGTTATAGCAACTCAATAAAACTCACTATTTCATGTCTCCATTTAAGACCATAATTATACCTACGAATAAAAGCAATAACGAATTAACATCAGGTTGTAGTAGTACAAGGCCAGTTAAAGCCGAGCCTCGTCGGTTGGTTAATGTGCTAAGGGGTAGGAAAACTTTCAGGTAAGCGTCTTCTTTCGTGGGACGTGATCCGCCTACAGTATGCACAGGGCCTTACTTGTAGGTACACGCTTGTCCCGTTTACGCGACAGATAAAAAATACTGTCACCATGAGTTACAAACTTTAAGGGTGATGAGAGGGCATGACGGACGACTTCCAAAACAAAATACACTTTTTCAACACGTTCACAGAATCCAATAGAAACAGTTCCGTGAAACTTAGACAAGCGAAGGAATAAGTAAGAGTGGGTGTGAAAGTAATATTATGTGAAGTTCACTTCTACGGATTGACTTGCAACCTATCTGAATAACTTAAATAATGTATGGCCGTTGATAGCATCTTTACTCTGATTTAAGTTGACAGAGAAATGAGGGACAACTTTTGAAACAAAGTTTTCGAAAACACGCCAAAAAGTTACAAAACTTCATCATTTCAGCCGAAAGACGTCCACTGCTGGACATAGGCCTCCCCCAATTGGGGGGGTTTGCCATAATCGCCACGCTTGGCAGGCGGGTTAGCGATCGCAGTATGGTGTTAAAATGCATAGAGAACGCTGCTGCCCATTCTCTAGTAAGTCCCTTAGTCGCCTTTTACGACACCCACGGGAAGAAATAGGGTGGTGCTATTCTTTACGTCCGGTACCACACGACTTACCAACGAAATAATCCTAAACAAATCAGATAAATATAAAAAATGTGTCAAAATTTAAAGTAGTAGGTTTTTATATTAGGTACGCGCCGCAGCTCCCTGTCATGGGACCGACTGAAGATGAAAATATAATAATAGAGGCGCATCAAACGTGATATTATTAAGGGCTTTCGTGACCGGGGTTGCGATTGGAGGGGGAGGCCCGACGCGCACGCACCACGCGTGCACCGAATACCGACCCATTCACATGCAAAATCTACTCCTTACGTAAAACGCGACATAGGTAACTAAAGTAAAGTATGCCATAAATCCACCCATTCTTGCAACTATATTTCGACTTGGATTTATTTCTTGCGGCCTTGAATTATATTGACCACTTCCTACTTACTTAGAAATAGCGCCTGTTCAGACATCTCAGAAAACTAAAATCTTAGAACATAGAACTGATTCACCCCCCATTCAATTATCACTGAAAATCGAACTTTTATCTTCACATCCTTTTGTCTTACAGTCGATTCTTCAATTGGCGTGCAGGGGAAAAATCTTTTATTTGTTGTAGAAGAGAAGTAACGCCCGTCGGCGCCTAATCAAGGAGTTGGCCGGGACTTGCGCCGCTAACGAACAGGTGTACCTATAAATACTTTCCGGGGCGATTGCTCCAGGCTTTAATCAGCGCCGCAGCACCACTTTACCGCTATTCATTGACTCTCGACTGACCCGCCAGCGCCGATTGGAAACCTACACTCCCGGGAAATACGGCCGAAAGAAAATTTACGCGCTATTTCGCCTCCTTCGGATTTTGTGTAAATTAAAGAATAAACTCTAATTAATACCCTTGGCGCATTTAACAAATATACTTGTTATGACATTGTATTATAGTGATGTAAAGTGATTTGTATTTTCATCAACTTCGTTCATTTTTTTTCCCGTAGAGATATAAAACTACATTCCATGGTTCCTCTTTCGACATAATCCAACTTAATAATGAGTTCTATAATAAAGTTACTATAAAACAGAGATAACAATTCGCTCATTAAGTATCTAAATATAAATAAGAGATTGACGCGACTATTCACCGCACGTCGCGGGCGCACGCTTTGTGCCAAACTTCGGCTGTATCGAATTAAAAATGAATGCATGTGCGGTAGACGCAGCTAGGGCTGCGCGCGGATACGGCTAAGTGCTTTCACGATATTTTTAATCTTAAAGGCTGTTGTGTTTTGGCTGTTTTTCTTATTTAGGAAACGGGATATTTAACTTCATGAAGACTTAAAAAATATGAAGGTAAAATAATAGGAAAACATGAAAATAAAATGCAATAGGTACATATTTGATAGCAATGCTGATTTAGTTACAAAATTGATGAGTTATGGTTATTAATATACTAGCTTATGCCCGCGACTTCGTCCGAGTGAAATTTCGGGCCACCCATAGCGTCGCATCCCGTCGCTCGCCCGCGCTATAACTTCGTTATCACTTAGCGTTCTTTCCGACTTTTGTTCTTTTCGCTTGGCTCCTAAGGATCTCATCATCATCATCATTTCAGCCGAAAGACGTCCACTGCTGGACATAGGCCTCCCCCAATTGGGGGGTTTCACAGTATGGTGTTCAAAATAAATAGAGAACGCTGCTGCCCTTTCTCTAGTCGCCTTTTACGACACCCACGGTAGGAAATGGGATGGAGCTATTCTTTACGTCCGGCACCACACGGAACTAAGGATCTAACGTGATGTTATATAGGCTTCCTCGATAAATGGGCTATCTAACACTAAAATAATTTTTCTATTCGAACCAGTATCTAGTTCCTGAGATTAGAGCGTTCAACCAAACAAACAAACTCTTCTTTATACTGTACTGTATAGGTTTATAATATAGCTGACCAGCGCAAATTCGTCTGCGTCACCTAAAGAGAGAGAGTGGTTTAAGTAATGAATTTACTACTTATTTTGTTACGGAGTTATTTTAAAATTATGATATTTCCTAAGATGTTGATTGAAATCAAGTGATGTCAAGGACAATTTTGTTTACATTTAAATACTTGTGATTAATAACATATTTATTTGGATAAGGATTAATATTATGTTGATAAAACTCCTTCGCAAATAATGCATTAATTTCGAAAAAAAAATGATTACCATAAAAAAGGTTATAGTGAGTCAATCTTAAAAGACATATGCTGTCGCGGACTTTTTTTTAGAACTTTTAAAGAGGAACAATTCAATCATACATGATGCTTGCGTAACTTAAACCGTTTACGCAGCGCACGCAACGGAAGCTCTCAAAAAGGAATAATTTTTCCCGTTTTTGTAACATTTTTCATTTATGCTCCGCTCCTATTGGTTGTAGCGTGATGTTCTATAGCCTATAATATTTCTCAATAAATGGACTATCCAACACAAAAAGAATTTTTAAATTCCAACCAGTAGTTCCTGAGATTAGCGCGTTCAAACAAACAAACAAACAAACTCTTCAGCTTTATATATTAGTATATATATATATAGATAGGTACTCAGTTTTCATTTGGATTTTAAAGTTACTCAATAGACTCACATCAATGTTCGACATAATAAATATGTCTAAATTCTTCTGTAGTTTCAAAACATATATACTTTTTAGATGTACCTAAAGTAAAGAGCCAGCCCTAAGCAACGGAGTCATCAGAGTATTCCGCTAACGTTACGTGCTTCGTACGACCTTTCAATGGGAAGTAGACTCAGTTGCTTTTAATTGGATCCGCACCGCTTCTCACCATCTGTCCTGCCACCACGCACCACCTCAAAAATAGACCAGTTTTATCAAACTGTTGCAACTAATTAAAATGTTCAATTGCTGCTTTTATTAGCGAGTGTCGATTTAACACTTGAAGAAGTTTTATAACCAACCCCGTAGCACTTGAAATCAATGAACGTGTGAACTAAAATGAAATTGTAGAAAACACGAACAAAGTTAGACTTTGGTTCACTGCACCTCTCGTTTAGCTTTCAGGGCTGAGAAGTCTTGTGAAACACGTTCTCATTTAGTTCTTAGAACACCTTCAAAAGTTTTTAACTGAAATGAACGCACGAGACGATAATAATGAATATTATTTATGGAGACACATTTCATTAAATATGTCTAACGGGCCTCTGCGGATTGGCTTCGGCCCCTCATATGCCTTCCAAAGGTCTGAGACCCCAGGGTCCCGAGAAATGTCAAAGACGTAGAAACATATAATTAAAATAAAGTAAATTTTAAAGACTTAAGACAAATTCTAGACTTACTTACTTATTAGCATTTTAAAAGTCTTCCATTACTGCTTTTTACATCCACACATCACGTTGTATGATCGATCAAACAACACTCCAAATAAATACCACTACAACCGAAACCACTATCCGGTTTGTTTCCAATCTCGTAGCCAGAAAACAGAAACATTTTTCTATCTGTATGATAAATAAGTCCCTTTGCAACTGACCGCAATCTTTATAATAACCGAGGGCATGCCTATCTCCGGTAATGAATACAAATAAATCAGAGAGAGCATCGCAAACTCTTCGAGTAAATTAATATAAAGTTGTGCAATCCTACGTGCATTAGTATTCAGAGTCTACGTTCATATAATACGGAAACGAAAGATTTTAATGAAAGCCTGCCATTGCAGTCATTCTATAGAGATGATGATACACCGATACAGTAATAAATTCATCTGCAGGCGTTACAAATTGATATAAAACTACAAAACTTAAACAGCATTTAATACGGTATGTTTTAGACCCAAAAGCATTATATTCCTTAAATAGAAAAATAAATAAAAATGCAATGAGGTTTATTTTACTTAAGACAATTTTACTTAAAAATATGTACTGTGTACAGTCATAAACAGAGCATAAGCCATTAAAACCTGAGAAAAAAAATTGTATTTAAAAATAATAATCGCAATGGCAATGGATAGACGGTAATGGAAAAGGGAAAGCGAAGCTTTTCACAGAAGTGGCACATTACGGGCCGAATAGATAGATGGATAGAAAAATAATAACAAAAAACTTATGTCGTCGTAGATTCTGCGTAGCACCTGCTGCGAAAACTGACATTGACGTAGTAAACATGGCTACACCATATGTATTTCGTGTCCATGGAGTTTCTTGCCCGTTCTTCTCCATAGGTACCTACTACGCTTTGGAATGGGCATGTAGCTTCATTTTTCTACTCCTTGACAATTCAAAAGTGCCTGTAAATGGTTTAATTGAAATAAATAATTTGAGTTTGAGTATTCTATTAATATCATAACATATTCAATATCTAATTCATCTTCTGGCAACGATACAGGTAATATTACATTTTCTACGTTATATTTTTAATAATTTAAGCGTCATATATGTCATCATCATTCTCTTACCCTTATATAAATAAATATATGTCACTACAACTAATTGAAAAAAAAATGCATTTCATATCTACCTAATTTATTTTTAGGAAATCCAAGTTTCTATATATATATATTTATTTATTTATTTATTTATTTAAACTTCATGTACAATAGTGTTACATAGGTGGACTTAATGCCACAAGGCATTCTCTACCAGTCAACCTTTGGGTTAAATATAAAAACAACGATAGTACTAGATAGAACTAAAATACTAACTTCTTGATTACGAGAATTTATATAGTTTTATTGATACTAATACACATATACAAATAAAATAAACTAATAGATGAAGGTTATAATAATATGCACCATTCATTTATCTTTTCAATTAAATATTCTAAGCCCAAATCAGATTTATTGCAGTGGTATTAACATCTCCATATAAGTAAGTGTTGATGTTCGGTGGGATCGCGCAGAGTCGGCGCCGCGCCGCAGCTGTTTCTTTAAGTACTTCTCTTCTACGGCCGACCACATTCCACTGCACCGTCTTCACTCTCCTTCATTATCTACTCTGCATTCTGTTTCATTGCATATCTCCTGAGAAGTCTGGACGCTATGCGCAAACAGGAGGTTCAATTGACAGTGAGCGTATTATAAAGTTAGTTATGTAGAAATATTGATTTATTTAATAGGATTTTGCATGTTACTTCAAAGAAAATAAACAAGTACAAATTGAAGCTTTTCCGCACATGAAGTTACCTTCCAAACAAATATAAAAAGGTTAAAACGGGTTAAAACGAAGGAGTAGAATTAATTGACATAATATCCCTTTATATACTTAAAAAAAGTTTAAAACACTAGTCCCAATACCACTTATAAGATCTCTTTGTATTTATCGAACGAGACATTTTTTTTTTTAAAGTCAACAACTTTACTTGATAAGAAAAGTTAATTAAATACGCTTTTATTGCAAAACAAAGAAAAGTGGAACCGTTGTTGGCCCAGTTTAAGAACCGGACAAAAACGCGATATTGTAAGGTGAAACAAGGGCAGCTTCAAAATGACTTAAGACTGACATAATTATTTTATTCAACACGTTTGCTCGAAAAGTAGCTCTTATTGCACTGCATTTAGTTTTAGAATGCAGTGTGTTGAACACGTGTGCTTTTTACTTTGCATTCCCGCCCTAGGTCGGGAAAATACGCCACAGATGAATGAGTCAGAGATGTGAGATTTTTTCGCAGCAAAGAACGTTCATGCCTTTTTGAAACGAAGTTCTTTAACTCGGATCGCGGTAGGAGTTGACTGGTAGAAATCATCACGTAAGGAAAAAGCGTTATGCCCCCCTCCAAGCGACTTTCTCTCTCTTGAAGAAAGAAAGAATTGAAGAAGTGAGAATTTAATAAGCGTTTTTAATACATAGCCATCTAGTAAAAGTTTCAAGAAGTTGTAACTTTATGGGAGCTTCTAAAAACTGTTACTAGATGGCTTTGTATTAAAAACGTGTCCGTGGATGGGTAAAACTGTATAAGAGAGCTAAAAGCAACTTCGATAAAAAAGTCAGTGTCAAAGTTTCAAATGTCAAAAGTTAAATTTTTTGTTTTAAACCATACGTGAGAAGGAAGCTCGTTCCTGACGGGGATCCCCCAACCACAAGTTTTTTCAGGCCTTTGTTTATTTTGTGAATATATTAACTATGTAAATAAATAAAATATGATAAATAAATATTACATCAGACTATTTATTTATATCAACATAATATTGACAATAAAGATTGTTGTAAAAAAAAAATTTACAGGCACGAAAAAAAAATCAACAAGCTCACCTGATAACGACCACAAATATAATATTTGTTACAAAATGTTGGTTTCTTAAATTTCATTAATATTTCCTTTGCAAGTGTGCTAAAAATCATCGTTTAATACGTGAGCATTAAAATGTGCCATTGGGCTGCAATCCCACCTCAAGTGCAATGACAAACTTTGTACACTTGCATCATAATGTACTACACTCCCGGACACCTGAATCGAGCCACCCCTCATCATATTTTTAGGGTTCCGTCTGTCAGATTGAAAAAAACGGAACGCTTATAGGATCACTCATGTGTCTGTCTGTCTGTCTGTCTATCACAGCCAATTTGCTCCCAATCTAATGGACCGATTAAGTTGAAATTTGGTTCACATATAAATTTCTGTGACCCAAATACGGATGTAACGTTAATAAATGAATTTTGAATATAGGAGTCACTTTTGCGAGGCAAAAAAGAAAATTATAAAAAAAGTTTCGCAAACTGTACCATGTGACATATCAAAAAACCGGCTAAGTGCATGTTGGACCACGCACAATGAAGAAATCAATTAAATTGTAACAAATCGTCTTCTTGCGTTTCTCAGGGGCAAAACCAGCGTGGAATTTTGATGCAAAACAATGGTTTACATAAAGAAAACGTTTATTTAGTAACTTGTGTTACCTCTAAGAGCATTTACGACGGCTGTCAAACGGTTTGGTACGGAATTAACGAATGCTACTATTTCCTATTGTGGAATGATCTCATGCTTCCAAGATGGCAGTTTTCAGCTGCAAAGTTTCTGGAGCTGGTTGGTTAGTTCGAACACACCTCTTCAGTTCATCCCATAAGTGCGGTATTGGACTCAAATAAGAGCTTCTTGCTGGCCATTCTATTACTACGATACTAACGTCATGCAGGTATTTTCGCACAATTCTTACAGTGTGCACCCTTACAATATCATGCATAAAAAGTAAATAATGGCCCACAAAATCAGCGTATGGCATCACATGAGCCTCTAGGCATTGACGAATGTGTCGGTTGCTATTTATTTATTGTTCGCAACCGTGGTCCCATCACAACCTCAAGGCCAGTTTTTCCTTTGGTGAAAATTCTGCCCCAGACTGTCCAGGACCCACCGCCATACCTTCTCTTCAATTCAACATTGCTAAAAACGTTTTGCGGTAGATTTTCATACGTACATCATCGCCATACAGCATACTCTTGGCTTCATCCGTAAAGAGAATCTGGGTCCATTGACGTTGAGTCCAATACAAGTGTTCGCGTGAAAACTGTAGGCGTGCCATTCTGTGAGCTCGTGTCAATTTGGGACTAGGCTGGCTTATGAAGTTTCAGGCCACATTCTTCGAGTCTCCTTCTAACTATTCGAGCGCAAACAGGTGGCCCATAGGTCTCGAAGCTGTTCTTGGACCTGTACTGAGGTCAGGTGACGATTACACAGGCTGGGGTAAAGATCAACTGATCTTGTTGTGCTCTAGTGACCCGGTTTCGTGGTCCTTCTGGACGGTTCAGGAAGCCCCCAGTCTCCAGGTATCGATGGTTAATTCTTTGAACGGCAGAACGACTTACATGAAGGTGTGAATTTATGTTTCGCTGATTAAGACCAAATTAAAGAAGTGCCACAGCTTGCACGGCCACGTCGGATGCAATATCCATAATTTGAACGTCAGATTGAATTAAAACGTAAGGAAAAACAATTTCAATACTCTTTTTATGTGTAACAAAACAAATTACGGAATAACTATTGACTAATCGAAGCTTATTGCTTCTTTGTGTGCGACCATATTCCGATTTTCGTCTCTTTTTCAAATTCATATTTGGAATAATGGTGATACCAAAATGATGATCAATATGTCAAATTCAAAACTGCATGAAAACTTTTTCTCTGACTTATCGTTATTTTGATATTTTTGGCCTATAAACATAAAAATGCACGGTGACTCGATTTAGGAGTCCGGGAGTGTATTTCTTTCATTTGAGGTAAATGATAAATGATAAATGATAAATGATTTTATTTCTGTAAGTAGGTTTTTACAAACACTTTTACACGTCAATCATATTTTAAAACTAGATGAGGTCGGCGTTTCGTATCTGACTACTCTGAGAAGAAAGACCGAAACAAACTCAGAGATCACAGTCTCTTTTAAAGTCCAGACATAATCTTGGTCAAATCATGTGAAGACCATGTAGATTGGTGTCTGAAATGGTCTTTTGAAGAAAGAACCACACAGATTGAGTGGACCTATCCATTCAGTGCACGCATTTGTCAGTAATCGTGCAGCTCAACTCAGAACATAAGGAGCTCAACGATTCGACGAACAATACCAAAGAAAGGACATTTGGGCAGGCCGCATAAATTACTCAAACTGCCATACCATGATCAGAGAAAAAAAAAAAAATACTGAGAAGAAAAAAATAAAAATAAAGACCCACATAGTCTTCACATTCACAATAATTAAAATAATAATATTATACTTCACAAGTAAATATTCATGTCAATGTGTATAAAGCAATCACAATTAAAAAAGTTTCAATATGTAAAATTTGGAGCAGCTCAATCCCAAGCCTTTTTGTCCTCAATATAATCTTTAATGGTATAAAAGGCTTTCTGGCACAACTTACGTTTAATGAATGATTTGAATTTATTAATGCTTAGATCTTGAACGTGGCTTGGAAGTTTATTATAAAAGCGTATACATTGACATCTGAACGAACCACCTATTTTCTTGAGCCGAGTTTTAGGTACAACATACATGTGTTTGTTCCTAGTATTTATATTATGGATATCACTGTATTGTTTAAACAATTTTATGTTTTTATGGGCATATAAAAGATTTTCAAAAATATACTGAGAAGGCACAGTCATAACATTAATTTCCTTAAATTTCTCTCTGAGAGAGTGTCTCGAACTTAATTTATAAATTGGTGGAGGTGATTGGTGATATGTAACACGAGTAGAACTTGTCTAAGTTTTAGCAAAAAGTTTTGATACTCTCTTCCAACCATTATGATAAATGATATTTATTGGTTAAAAAAAAATATTTCAAGATTTTATTTTACCACTTTGTCAGCGTGATTAGTAGCGGTTTTTATTTAGTTTATTTTTGAATTGAATTGAATCGTCAAATTTATTTGTTGTTTCTCTAAATTATATTTTATTGCCATTTATTTTTTAATCCCCTAGTGGGACTTATAGATTTCCGTAGGTGTGTCCATGGCATTACTGACTTCAGAATACCAGCGCTGTGGTATTTTATTTTTAATATCGCATCATTATGCTGAGATAGTGGCCTTTTTGGCCTCGCACAGGTATTTTTCTATTATGTTTTTTGTAGTTGTTTACAATGTAAATTTTGTTAATTTTAAATGCTCATTTTTTTTTTTCTGTTTCTAGTTCTTGTGCGTGTCTCAAATAAAATATTTTTCTTGATTTCTATCTTGATTACTATGTATACAGACAGACAGACAGACAGACAGAAAGACAGACAGACAGACGGACATGGCGCAACTATAAGGGTTTTTTGTTTACTACGGAACTCTAAAAACAGTTTTACAAAAATTAAAATTATATTATGTTTTAAAACTAGATGAGTTCGGTGTTTCTTAACTGACTACTCTGCGAAGAAAGAACGAAACAAACTCAGAGGTCACAGTCTTTTTTAAAGTCCAGACATAATCTTGGTCAGACGTCAGATATGAAGACCATGCAGATTATTGTCTGAGATTATATTTTCAAGTAAGAACCATACAGATTTATGTGGATCTGTCCAAGACCAGCGGGGTAATTGCGAAACACACATTAGGAATAGGTTTCATTTTGACAGTTCAAAAACATTCATTGCGTTAATTACGTTGTCGGGCAGACAAATTTTTCGAACATTTGAAGCAATAGATCAGCAATATCCTTCAAAATCATTCAGATTTTGATTGATAGTGTGTTACGCAAAATTTAAGGTGCTGTTAGGCAATTAGGGTGCTGTTCATTTGAAATTCTTCTAGGAAAAGTAAATTCAATCAAATAAGTACCTACGCATCTACGAGCCATATTTACGGGCGGTTTTTATAGGTGCTTTTATAAAACCGCCGGTGGTGTAACCTATAAATATGGCTCATTGAATTTTAGTGAAAGTTCTGGTAGACAGAGCGTCGTCTCGGTCACTAATACCTGCGTGACAGTCTCTTCCTAAAGCTCGATGTGTCACATTTACACCCGGTAAGGCCTTTTATACATGCACGGTTTCTTTACGGAATGGTGTATAAACCGCGCCGTAGAAAAAACGTGTCTTTTAACAAGTTTACACAGTGATCCATACAACACTGACGACCGCGCCTACACAAGACGTAAAACCGCGCCGTAGAAAAAACATGTCTGTCAACAAGCTTCCATAGTGATCCATACAACACTGACGACCGTGCCTACACACGGCGTATAAGCCGCGCCGTAGAAAAAACGTTTCTGTCAACAAGCTTCCATAGTGATCCATACAACACTTACGACCGTGCCTACACACGGCGTATAAGCCACGCCGTAGAAAAAACGTTTCTGTCAACAAGCTTCCATAGTGATCCAAACAACACTGACGACCGTGCCTACACACGGCGTATAAGCCGCGCCGTAGAAAAAACGTTTCTGTCAACAAGCTTTCATAGTGATCCATACAACACTGACGACCGTGCCTACACACGGCGTAAAATCGCGCCGTAGAAAAATCGTGCCTGTCAGCAAGCTTCCATAGTGATCCAAACAACACTGACGACCGTGCCTACACACGGCGTATAAGCCGCGCCGTAGAAAAAACGTTTCTGTCAACAAGCTTCCATAGTGATCCATACAACACTGACGACCGTGCCTACACACGGCGTATAAGCCGCGCTGTAGAAAAAAGTTTCTGTCAACAAGCTTCCATAGTGATCCATACAACACTGACGACCGTGCCTACACACGGCGTAAAATCGCGCCGTAGAAAAATCGTGCCTGTCAGCAAGCTTCCATAATGATCCATACAACACTTGACGACCATGCCTACACGCGGCGAATAAACCGCAGTTTTTCACGGCAAGAAAAACGTGTGTGTACAAAGGGCCTTACTGTATGTAAGTTTAAGCTAAGGACCCCGTCATGTGCGTGCCAAACCCGCTCGACGTGGGTTTTAGCAATTGCTCGAGGATCCATAGACACACAACACGTAGATTGTGATAGACATTGAAACTGTTATCACCGTTATTATAGCACTTAACAATCGTTCTAGAATGTGTATACCGCTAACCGTACAGATTCGTTTGGATAGTTTTTCTTATGTGTTTCTTAGATTTTGTACAAGAACTATAAAATACTAGCTTTTGCCCGCGGCTTCGTCCGCAAGGATGTCGGAAAAAATCCAACGGGAACGTACTACCGGGATTGAAAGTACCCTATGACCGAGATTAAAGATACTGTTGAATAATTCAAAAACTTAAAAATAAAAACTTTTGAGTTATTCAAGGCACGCAGTAAAATTCTGCCCTAAAAACTTAATTACCACTCATTCCCCTGTTTGGGATCAATTCTCAAAAACCCCATATATTCGTAATCGTTCTTTTTTTTGCCTAAATAGTAAATTTAGAGATTTTTCTTCGAAAATTAAGGACTTTTTCATCTCCCTTTTTAACCCTTCGGGGATGGAATTATCGAAAACGCTGAGACACGTATAAATTCATTTTCAATCATCAGCCTAAACAGAAAATTTTAAGATCCTTACTTCAAAATTGACGGACTTTCATATAAATTTCCATCCCCTATTTAACCCCTTTAGAGGTGGAATTCCCAAAAATCCTTTCTAACTCGTACTCTTCACAAAGAACACTCCCTCCAAATTTCAAGTCTCTAGGTCCAGCGGTTTGGGCTGTGCGTTGATATATCAGTCAGTCAGTCAGGACTTTGAATTTTATATGTATAGATTACAGGCGCTGTACTGAGACGGTTCCTGAGGTAGCGGCGCAGTGCGGAAGGAGTGTCATGACGTGTCGCGAGAGCTCAGTCTTTGGCCCGCTGACGGGCGTACCATAATTTTAATTTTCATAATTTTCATTACATACCAACCATTTTTTTTTTTTACATTCCTTATAGCGTGGATATTCTATTCTTCGCATCTGACCACTCTAAGTTGATTTTAATATAAGAATTTGAAAATATTACATTAATTTTTTGATAAAGGTTGAAAACCTAACGTAGTGGACGAGAGAGATAAATAAGCAGCTTTATTATTGTTTTACCTTGAACCTCATGTTAGTACTACCTTGCCTTGCCCATATTGAACCAGATTAATCATAGTAGCTATTTTCACTAACCTCACAGAAATCGACGCCGCTTATGACAAAGCTTCCAAACCAGCTTGAAACTCCAAATTATCAAAAGCACCAAGAATAGAATCGCGACAAAAAACGCCAACACTGAGGTTTTGTTCCCAAAAGTACGATACAATAACAAGTGGTAGGGTAGTTGGTGTGCCTTGCCACCCCCTCCCTCCCTCCCGCGGTACTCTGGCCTCATTAAACCCCGCTATTTGTTTAGGACCACAGCTCAAACACGCCGTCACTCCGCCAGGACTAACAGATTTTACGATTTAAAATATTTAGGTAGCAATTTTACCTTGGTGCGTTTATGACAACAAACATCCCGGTTTGTATTTGAAATTGAAGATAGGCGTAAATGAAAACCGAGCAGCTGTTGTTAGTTTTTGTGAACTGTTTGTGCCATCAGCGCCGTATGTTTCTGTTATTATACTGGTTCTGATAAAATGAATGCAGCTTGATGATTTTTTGCATTATTTACTAAGAAAGCAGGCAGTTTTGACTTACACTGACAAGTCAAGAGAGAAATAAAAATACCTCTTTCTTACGTTATTTTCTTCAGTTATAAATCTGAGGATTTTCAAAGCAGACTTAGTGTTGTCTTCGCCATCCATGAATTCGCGAAAGGCAACTAAGGAATAACATCAAGAGGTCGGGTAGTAGCGTTCTTCTGCTTCATATATATTGGTCTTCGTAGCAGCAGTTACCTTTATAGACAGGTAAAATCTTGTTTACAGTATAAAGTCATACTGTCAACAAGATTTTACCTCAAAATAATGACTTAACACAGCAGGTATTATTTTTATTTATTTATTTAACATGGTAAGTACCTAACTTATGAACTTAGCCCCACAAAACCATTGCAATGGTTTGACTCTGGGGTCAGTGAGTCTCTAGACAATAATACTTAATCACACTTACATATCCAAATATATTTTATTTTTATTTTCTATTAAATCTATTTTTATTTGTTTAGGTATCATCTACTACTTTCCTTTTTCCACGTCAAACTTGAACATACTCTAACTCTCTATATTTCCACAATGTGAAATCTTTAACATAATCATAACAGTAACACGACAATATCCGCTACATAACCCCGACATACCTTACATATGTTCATCGGAACGTACCGTTTCAAGCCAGATGTCACTTCACAATGCCAATGCACGTTGACACAGTACATTTTCATTGCAAATTCTGTCATCGTGCGACATACACGGAGGATCCACAAACAGTTGACTTACAAATGTCAAACTTAAACGAACCGGAATGGACCCGAGTCTCACGTTAAGCCGCGTTTCGCGAAAATATTCTCGTTATGTAGTCGTACAATGGTAACATAGATCTACATAATATCAAATTGGAACGGAATAATCATTAAATTTGTTTCTAGACTAAAATTAGCCTAGTGTTCCTCAATTCTGGTTCACAGTATCTGAAATGTTCGGTTGATTTTCTGCGGTACAAGTTGCGACATCAATTTACGGTCACTACAAGAGTTTTGATCTCTCTTAGTCTGATTATTTGTGCGTGTGAACCCCGTACAGGAAAAACCCAAACAACGTTTTTCAGGAACAGAACTATCCATCCATACTAATATTATAAATGTGAAAGTAACTCTGTCTGTCTGTCTGTATGTTACGATTTCACGCCTAAACCGCTGAACCGATCGTCATGAAATTTGGCAGAGATATAGCCTGGGATATGGAGAAGGACATAGGCTACTTCTTTACGCGATAACTGACATCCACGCGAGTGAAGCCGCGGGCAAAAGCTAGTATAAAATATTTTAGAAATAAAACCGGTTGTTTTTTGTGAATCAGGGCCTAGAACGCACTGAATGTGTATTCCAGTTGCGATTCGTGACGAGTAACGAACCACGCACGTCTCCGCAGCGCTCGATCGTTCAGTCATGCACAACAGAAAAAAATGTATGGCAATAAAGGCGAGTTTCACTACTGAATCTCGATTGCAAGCCTTTAGACTTATGGTAGACAGAAATAATAAAAAGACTGTGCATTATTTATTATTTTGCATTAGATAAGGGCACAGTTTTCTCAGTCTCTTTTTTACTGGTACTTCCTTAAAGTAAAAGTTTGAATATTATAGATAGAAGAATTGATCATGAATTGATTGATGAAAGGTTTTATAGGTATAGGCATAAAACATACTAGGTATACAGGTCAAAATAGTAGATTGTTTGCTCCCTTTGCCTAGGGAGCAAACAACAATTTTAAAGGCGAGAGTGTTTCCAAAGTACTTCACTCGAGCTTAAAATAGTGTTGCTCCAGAGGTAAACACTCTACTTTTTATCACCCTCTTCCCAAAGTCACCAACATCCGATTTTTTTTTGGAATCCGATTTTGTATTAATAATTTATATGTTTCGCATAATCTTTTAAAAATAGTTACCTGCATTTCACCACTATTATTGTGCAGAAGTAGGTGATTTGTCTTAAATTAAACACGATTGCAAAACAAACTAGACCTGACGTAAAACCTTTTTAGATTAAATTATAATTTTAAAACAAATTTTAATCAGGTGGCTGAAATAATGATAGCAGCTAATTAAAAGTTATGTACACACATAGTAACGAGCTACACCAGGAGGGCACAGCACTGACGTATTATATTATATTCCGATCATGTTTTCAATTACTGCCATATAATATCATTTTTCATTTGGTTGAGCCGCCTCGCGTGATATGTATTAACAATTTTCACTAGTTTATTGAAAGATACCGACTTAGCGCACGTGTATGTCATTCAGTAGGGTAGGTATTGAAGGTAATGTACAAGGATAATAACTTATTTGGGATCAGATATAAATAGATATGAAATGTAAGTGCACGAGTAATAATGTAGTAATAATTATGGAATTGTGGATACTTGAACTACACTTGAATAAAGAAGAAGAATAAAGCTATATGATGAATATTAATAATGTAGGTTCACACTTAGGCCCGCTTGCACCACAACTCAACTCATCATTAAATTGTTTAACGTTATTCATATTTTTTTTTATTTTTTTTTATTATTTCTCTGATATCTTCAAATGATTGACAGAAACAAAACGATGTCATAAATACGTTTAGCACTAACCGCATTTAGAGATTTGTGGTGCATGTCAAAGTCGAAGCATTTATTTCAAATAGGCACATAAATGACACTTTAAACGTCAAAATTTACAAGGAAATAAAATTTATTCTAGTTGCCCCTTCCAAAAGGTAGTTTCGAATGGAGAAGAATGGGCAAGAAACTCCACCGTTACTCTTTTAAACTTTTTTACAATACTTTGTTTACATCAATTACTTATATAATTACATATGTATATGTGAAGACGACGTACCTAGAATAAAATTTCTATACTGGTAAAAACTATAATAAACGAAGCAATAACGGATAAATCAATTGTGTTAAAAAAAAAGATACATGGTACTCACATATTTGCAAATATTGTTAACGTAGATTCTTTTACGATTTTTTTTACAAATAATAAGTCAGTGTGCGAGTAAACTTATAAATTAATGTAATAAAAATATCAAAATATCGTAATAAAAATAATCCATACTAATATTATAAATGTGAAAGTAACTCTGTCTGTGTCTGTCTGTCTGTATGTTACGTTTTCACGCCTAAATCTCTGAACTGATCGTCATGAAATTTGGCAGAGATATAGCCTAGGATAAGGAGAAGGACATAGGCTACTTTTTTACGCGATAACCGACATCCACGCGGGCGGAGCCGCGGGCAAAAGCTAGTAATAAATAAATGAAATATCGTATGTTCGCTCGTACTATAGTAAATAAATAAATGAGATACCAGATAAGGAAAATATGACCGTAGTTAAGGGTACTTAGAAGCTCGAAAGTCTTCTTTCAGTCTTACCAAGGGGTAGGTATCGTGTTACTAGTAACTAGTATGGGCTGTGGAGGTCAGATAGTCTCTCTCGCTCGTTCCATATAAAGTTCTGGTATTCAGCTACATCCGATAATACTGAAAGCAGAACCTAATATTATGTAGTTGCGAGAAGGGTAGGCAGATATTGACCTGAGAAGGAAAATCGTTTTGAATTAGGTATTGTTTGAAATTAATAATGAAACCAATTTTTCTTTTATTGTTTAGTTTTTAGTACCGAAATTATTCAACTTTGTTAGTTTTCTTGTATGCTTTTCATTGCCCCGAAAATAGCTCACGTTGCAAAATCCTTTCAGATAATACCGATGGAATTTTGGTCAATACGACAAAATACGAGGATAGAGTAGTAGAGAGTCGAAGATAGATATGGCGTATTGATCGAGTCATTGATGCGACAACAATTTGCCGGTCCGCTCGGCTCGAGTGCTGCTATGCAAATGCTCGCGCTCCATTTTACGCTCGGCCCGGTGGCGGCTGCGGCGATGGCGGGTACTGGCGGGGGCGGCCGGGGGTGAGGGGCGCGCTGCATGCCGCTGTTCCGGATGTTCCGCTGTCGTCGCAGGAAATTGAGAGCGTTGCATAAATCCTGATCCTACAAACCAAATTTGATTCGACCTAATCCGGATATTGATACGAAACAAACACTGCTGACATTTTCAAAAATTTTATCGAAGTTTATTTTAATTTTAATTTTAACCACATTTGACATCCAGGTAATTGAGTTTCCTTAGATGAATATGTTTTGAAGCATTCTTGTGGAGACCTCGCAATGTAACGAACAACGCCAGCAGAGTGAAATATTGTCGAGAAAATTGAATACGTGCAAGCATTCACAGAGTGTTCGATGCCCTGTCGGGTGGTATACAGGGGCCCTTTAGATTATATCGACGAGTATGACCATTTACCGAAGGTAAGTAAAATCATTTAGAGAAGGGGAAAATTTAAGGAAATTAAACCCTATTTTCATGCTGAAACATTCTATATCATGATTTATCAGATCTATTTTTAATTCAAACTGCAGAACATCCATATGAATGACAATCATTCAACATAACATTTGTCATCTTTTTAATATTTTTATAAAACAAATGTATGTGTTAATGAAATAAATAAATAAGCCCTAGTAGCATTTTTGTTGGCGTTTGGTTGGGCCAGATACTTCTGAAGGTGGCCCAACTAAATGCCAACGGAAAATGCTACTAGGGAGGGTTCCTTGTTTACAACGGGACCCTAAACACGAAT
This sequence comes from Dryobota labecula, assembly GCA_947523025.1. Lineage (NCBI taxonomy): Eukaryota > Metazoa > Arthropoda > Insecta > Lepidoptera > Noctuidae > Dryobota > Dryobota labecula. The sequence continues at coordinate 16,346,151 of OX383284.1, forward strand.
TCAATTTGTATCACGAATTATTTGTGACATATAAATTGCGAATTCTATAAACCAGCAAGGTAAACGAAGATTAATCTAAAATCCGTTTGAAAAAGTTCACAAACGAATCTTCAGCGAAATTGCCCGAACGAAACAAATATTTTTTTACTATTTGCGGGAAAATACTGGATTTGATAAGAAATTCCAATATTTAAAATTGCTCGTCGGCTCTTCCCACCTGTTCTCTGTGATTAAAGTGCGTTTCCGTTCCGAACACTCAAACCGAAGACGAAGCCAAATGCAAATGTTAGCTTAAAGAAACCTTTTGCGGTGAACCGAAGGAAAAATTACACGCCGACTCGTCTAGTTCGTGTGTCATTTTATCATTTACGAGTATTTTGTAAACACGAGACATCAAAAGGAACTCTTTGGAATAAAGCAAACAGACTTCCTTTCATTCGTTCGAGCAACACTAATTCAAGGCACTTAGTTGGCAGACACACAGCGGTACATATACGGCAGTACGGCATCAACACACACTGTAATGTCTAACAGGTCCAAGTGATTTTATCGACACTGAATAGAACTAGGTACGGGGAGGGTACATTAAATTCAATAACACGAGTTAGGGAGTTCGACGCTCGCTCCGACCGTCCTCAAAATAAGTAAAGAAGGAAAGTTTCGAAAAACTCCGTTCAACTTGTACCATGTTTTATGTGTACATTTTTTGTGGAAAAACTAAAATAAATATGTGTTTTTTATCAGTCAGATGTTTTGCGCGTTTGTTGTTATATTGAAATTTTTATGTTGTAAATAGTGTTTTCAGTAACATGCGGTTCTTTTTAATTTACTACTGAATAAAAAGGTTTTTTTTTTTTTTTAGTTAAACCTTATTAATTTCCTCGAAGTTTTCTACTGTAAGCCGTACCTAATTTTAAGTTTTAGTTCCTTCTTATTTGCAAGAGAAAACCAAAATCAAATTCACGAAAATTTTACAACTGCGTCATCTAAAATTATGCAATTTGTGCATCTCGTTATGCAGTTTAGAAGTGAAGTGAAAGTAATGTTGTCATAGGAGTATTTCGTTCAATTTCAAATATTATTATATTTCACATAAACCTACTAATGGAACGTCAAAAGCTAGGTGCACGGTTTCAATTGGTCGTTTCCTATGCAGAAGAGCCGGCAAGAAACTCCACGGTTACTCGTTTGAAAATAATAGGCTTTTACAATGTTTACATATTACAGTGATAATAGGTATGAGAGGACAGTGAAGACCCGCCAACAAGTACTAACTTAAAACACAAAGGCAAAAAAAAAATGGAATTTTGTCAACAAATAGTTCATGCAATGCATTGTTACTCACCACAGACTTGGGATAGTTCACTTGTTAGGCCGTTCACATCTCCAGCCGGCCGTTGTGTGTCTATCACTGAACTAGTAAGTGTCCCGCAGTTTGCTCTCTAATTTCCACTCACAAACATGTTAACATGTAGTTTACTACAAGTACCTACAACTTCAGAATATGCTCTCGTGTCACTCCCTAAGCAAACAGCCCCTCGTATAAAAGCTATTAATATGATTAAGTTGAAAATTGCTGCTAGCAGTTAGGAGCTACTTGTACGTTAGACTTGTTTTGATAATAGTCTAAGTATAAAAGCTCATTTCTTAGCTGGAAAACTTCCTTGCAGTGTTTTCCTTATTAATAATTTTCAATTGCTGACACAATCAAACATTTTTGTTAAGTATTTATTTATTTATCTTTGGATCGCCAACAGAGGCTACACAATTACATGCATGTTAACATAAACAGAGACAAATACATGTGTGCGCCTCCAATTATGGGAGACCACATTATTCACTTAATATCTAGGTAGGTACAACAAGTTTGACAAGGATGAAAACATTAAAATAAATCAAAATACAATCGTGCAAAAATAATAGAAAAAATAAGTTTTTTTATTTTTATTTCGTTCTGTAAAATAAATTATAATTAAATTCAATAAACTAATTTAAAAAATCAAAAACCCGACTGCAAAAAAGACATTTTCTTTATTTTTTATTCTACTATGAGTTTGCTCTTGACTTTAGTCTAGGTCTGGATGTCAGAGACAAAGTCTACGATGGAGTGAGCTTACCCAGAAGAAGCCTGTAGAGCATTCTGTAAAAATCTCACGGTGAAAACTTAGGTGAAGTGAGCTTGAAGTGACGTGTAATTCCACCTGCAGTGCTATTCTGTAAAAATCTCACCATGAAAAGACAGGTGAAGTGAGCTGTCATTCCATTGATTCTAGGGATTGACACTGTGTATTGATGCTCACTTCACCTGAGTTTTCACGGTGAGATTTTTACAAAATAGATTGGCTGATGCCTGAGATTGCCACTGTTGACAGCTCACTTCACGCTCACTTCACCTAAGTCTTCACGGTGAAATGGTAACAGAATAGCACTGCTGTTCACTCTCACTTCTGTTCGTTCTTTAAAATTAATGCACTAAAAAGACGAAAACAAGATAAACTATAAGCAAAGTATACTGTACTTTGGTTTAACATACTTTATGTATTATGAGCTGAAAGCCTAAGTTAAATACCCGCAGCAAGCTTAGTTGCAAGCGGAACCAATTAATTTTCTTTCGGTTTATAATTTGCAATTGGGTTCCGCCTGCTACTAAACTGTTTGTATTGTTGAAAAAGAAAATTACAATAAAAATTTAAACGTAGGTATAACTTATATATATATTATATTTGTACTTAATCCAGTTTTAATTTCCTTTATTTTTATATACTCTACTCGATAGTTTAGGTTAATTTATTTTTAAATAAACGTATTACTATTTCGCACCAAATATCCACCATTTTTTTTTTCAATCATCTTTCTAGTGACACTTGGGTTTTTAAGACGAATATAACTATACTTTAACTGTCAAAATCCAACCAGCCGTTTGGAAGAGAGGTAATAAAGAAATTTACTTAATTAATAACTTACTTTACTTTTTTTTTTTAATAAACATAAATAATACATACAAGATACGCGCGAAAAACATAACCCTTTCTTGGCAGTCGGGTAAAAAAAAACATAAAAAATACCATAGATGTCAAAGGAAAAACACACAGCTTGTATTCTTTCAATGAAATACAAATAACATCATAATTTGTGTATGTACACTCACCTCATACAAGCTGCACACCGAATGGGATTTTCCAACGCCCTGAGATGTTTCCTAAAAACGATGATACAACTAACTTTTAATTATAATCAGAAGTCACTTCCACGTTTGTAACTTCAAAAATGACAAACTTCCATACAAACTCTCTTCACCTATTTAATCCCTATAGGAGATAAACTTTTGTGCAAAATTTCATATTTGTAGACCCAGCGGCTTAAGCTCTGCGTTGTCTGTCAGTGAGTCTATCAATTAAAGATTTTTATTAAGTATATTACATTTCCAAAAGAAACATTTTTTTTATAAAAGTCTCATAATTGTATGAAACTGCTGAGATATTAAATGGACCTTACAATGAAAAGATCTTATATTTTCAGATCTTTCGAGGCGTAGAAAATCAACATGACCTTTTCAGACACCCAAAAAGTTTTACAACGAGTTCTTTACAGCGATCACGTAAAAATCTACAAGGCTATGTACAGGAAGGGCTTGGGAGTGGGAGGCCGGGAGTGCAGCACACTGACGCGGCTCTCATCAAGCCATCATTATGGACGCGCCATGTTTTTAAAATGGCTTTGGATTGCGCATAGCCGTGGTCCAAATTAATCCCCTACTACAATGTTGCTACGTTAAATTGGGATAATCTGTTTTGAGGGAAATATGCTTCGTTATTATGAGAAAAACTTTACAAAGCTTCAATATTAATTATTCGCCGCTGAACCTTTCCGTCAAGCCGTGACTTCCGTCGTGATTTTGCATATAATTTTCTACTCAATGAACGTAACCCACTGTGTGCTAAGCCAGAGCAGCAATTATGAAAAAATATGAAGTGCTATCTGAGGTAACTAGATAAGGTATAAAGAGGTTCTACTCTGAAATATGATTGAGGATTTCTTTATCTGCTTTATTATCCTGATTTTTTAGGGTTCCGTAGTCAACAAGGAACCCTTATAGTTTCGCTTGTCCGCCTGTCTGTCTGTCTATTGTGAATATTGAGGGTTTGTGAAAACCATTTTTCGATTCACGGATCCGTTTGCGTAATATTAAGCACTAAAGTGCTAAGTTTTGTCAGAGTCAAGTGTGTGTCCCCTTCAAGGGCGGATCCCGGGGGGGTCATGGGGGTCATGACCCCCCCCCCTGGGCTGAATCCAGGATAGGTCCTGAATCAATTTTAATTTGTGGTCCACCCAGGGGTCCACTAATTAAAATTGTTAAACATAATGTTTTTATATATTTTTTGTCACAATATAGATCTTATATAAATTCTTGTGACTTGACCACGACTATGTGACCCCTCCCTGGCGCCAAAGCTGGATCCGCTCTTTCCCCCCTTGCCAGCTAAATGGTTGTATTTGGGTATGTGAAAAAAATCACAGCCGTAGTACGAGTATATACAGGAAAAGTTTTTAACCAGTGCATAAATTTTTCTGGTGGTTCAGTATCAGTAATAGAACACATTTCCGTTATTTATTCAATACTATTATATTCTATTTGTAATAATATCAGTGGGCGAGCGCACAGCTGATAGGTACCTACTACTGCGTTCCGCTTCACTGACCGCGCCGCTGGCGCGTTGCGCGACGAGTATCCATTATACCAGTGTCAAAATAAACATCTTTCGTTAACGATAACTTAATTTTTTTGTACTAAGACATATCAAATTAAGAAATAGGTGTATAATAAAACATGTTTAAGTTTAATTTGTCAAAATTTCTGCACTGATTAAAAACCTTTCCTTTATAACGAAGTTAAAAAGAAAACTATCACAGCTAAGTAGGCTTTAAAAGTTACCGAGTAACAGTCGACCAACTTACATTTGCATTTGAAAAACATGTTCTCCCATACATTCTGTATGGGAGAACATGTTTTTTCAATTACAATATTAAGTATGTTCTTGGGATAAATTCATCCCAACTTCGGAACCCTTCATTGTGCGTGGTCCGACATGCACTTGGCCGGTTTTTATTTATTAAACACTCCTGACATTTTTAGGAGACTGTTGTCTAGATATGCATGCACAAACAGGACATTCTTTCCTCCGTCTTCCTTATCATCCGCATAGAATATGAAAGACCGTCGACAAGACACACAATATTTTATACAAACAAAATATCTCGAGCAACAATTTAGACTAAGATATTAAATAAAATAGTATACTTGAACTGTTATCGAGATACAGTTTCGGGTTGCTCGAGGTTCTGTCGGGTTGTCTGCGAGGTTCGTCGCGGGCGGCAATAACCGGCACAATGCGGCACAACTAACGACGAGGGGAGCACCTCAGCCCACCCTCGCCCCTCCGGGAGGTAATAAAACCACGCATTCCACTTGCAAGTCACGGACTAGATTACCGAGAGCCGCGACATCCTTCGATGTGCCGATCGCCGAACTGGTTGGCACACATCCGATATAGAGATGATATTGAGCAGACACGGGAAATAATCAGATGGAAATGAATGGAGTTATAATTGAATGGATGTTCTATTTTATTATGATTGAAAATATATTTCAGAAGTTATTTTAAAATTAAGTGGCTGCATTCTGGCCAACCATTGACTCCTATAAAAGAAGAAGTAGAGGGTAAGTTGTGGAAAGAGACTAGTTCTTGAAGAAAAGTACTCAGACACTTTCATTGTATAGTCGACCTCGTATATGCATTACCAAATTCGAAAAAAAAAACTCCCAGATTAATTGAAATCACTCTGTAAGGTTGCAAGCATCTATCCGACACGTTGATTTTAAAGTAAAAAATCGACCTTGACGTTTTATGACGTGCAAGTGACATTCAACCTTAATGTGGTAAAGCATTTACGAGGTCCACAATACCTACCTTTACCTATATAGCAATCCGTTCAAATCCAATACGAAAAGAATACATACAAGACAAAAAACCGGCACAAAAATCCGAGATCAAAGCAAAATCACAATCGGTTAATATTTGACCATTGTTGCGAGCACGAAGCTAGAGCAAATTAGAAGCGAACAAAGAAAAGTATGTCCTATCAATAAGTGGCGGTGGAACTGGCAAATTGAATTGAATAAAACACACAAGTCCTCTAACGAGCCGGTGTTTACCCAAGTGGACACTAATTGGCTTAGCCAGCGGTCGCCGACGCGCTTGCACACTGGAATAAAGAAACTTGTACACAGTTTGGGCAGGAGGAGGCATTTGGTTACTTTGAAACATGATCGCCTATAGTTTTTGTGATGCTCTATAATTCGGTTGGGAATTTTTGCCATGAAATTCGGAACTTAACAGCTACGGAGCGCAGTAAATTGGATCTTAAACTCATTGATAAGATCAGGAACAAATTAATTTACTACTGGATACAAACGGGTTTAGTCGTTACAGCCAATTGAGAAAGAAGGTGAAAATGCAATTACTTTTTAACCAGAACCTTGTGATCAGGTATTAGTGGATGATAAGTAAGAATTGTGTGATTAAAAGCAGGCCTCTAGGAACATTGAAACCCAAACTAAACTTAAGACTGCCTTATCGTTTTATGCCATATCTGATTCTATTTACTAATTCGTCAATTTCGTCCAGCATTATTCGATTAGGGTAGCTTCGGAATGAAGATGCAATCACTGTAAACTGGAAACATAGGCCTGTCAACACTTACTTGACCTTCATTGTTAAGTACTCGAACGATTACGACGACGAGAAGAAAAACACAAGCACAAAAGAAAAATAAACTATCATTACTAAAAATGTTTAAAGAAGCAATATACTTGCGAGTAGGTTTTTAATTTGGTTCATACAACAGGCTCGCCCGTAAGGCAAATAATTTACTGTTTCTTTTTATTATATTTTCCTTTAGTCGTTGAAGAAAACAAATGGAGAATCCGTTTATAACAAACACCGCTGAAATGTAATCTTCGCGTAATAATTTTCTCATTTTCATCAGTTCGAAGAATAAGTATTACGTAGGTAGCGATTTAGTCCCTGGCAATAAAAGGACAATTGACAGAATCAAGAAGCACTTGCTCTATTTATCACGATTTAAAATGTGACTAGGTATTTAAAAAAAAATACAGCATCACGTTGTAAATGAAACCTCTGGGATCCGAACATAATAAAATCTTTCCCCGACCGCGCAACAATATATTATATTTTAATATCATGTGTATTACCAATACAACATGAATATTCTGTGTGCAAAAGTAATTTTAAAGGCTATCACAGAAGGCGACGGGCGCGGGGCGACAGTGGCGGCACCCACTGACATCAGTGGCTTGTATCTTGCGCTGAATTTGCATATAAATTGTATCTTCTGGTCATAGCGAGCAAGATGACACGCGTCTATGATGTGACCGCTACGGTAACCATAACTGCATATTTATGTCCACACTAATCAACGCCCAAACATGTTGGCAGAACGATAAAGAAGCCCGTAATCTCGTATATAATTAATTATTTATGATTATCATTAGTACACTTTATACGGATTTTTTCTAATTATTGTAATCTATCAAAATTACGCCTTAATATTAAGCACAGAACATAAACGAAGAATAAACGAAGCCATAACAATCCAAAATTTTAATGACCCCAAATAAATCTACGTGATCGTTACTAAGCAAAATTAAAGGTTATATTAGTCTTCATCAGCGCGCTTCCGAACGATGCAGGGCAATAAAACGATGAAAAGAAGCTAATTTTTCAGCAAATCATCTCCGGCCACCATGAAGTCATCAATATTCATTTTGCGGCGCGCCTCCGAAACAAACACCTTTGCGAAGGAGCACAACGCGCTTCCTTTGAGCGAACTATGCCGGGGGCGCGACCGGCTAACTCAATTTATTTGGATAATTGGCTTGTTTCACTAACGGTCCCGACTCGCATCAATTAATTCAGTGTGTAGCGATAGATTTTTGATAACAACATGTAATCATTGGTTTTCATATCTTGTAGTATTTTGGGTTCTGATTTGAAGGGACAAAGAGACAAATATACAGAATGTGACGTGTTTTAATAAGTGCAAATTGTGTAATGCCTTAATATAAGTAGAGTAGTTGTTTACTATGTACAGTCACGAGCACTAATATGTATACACTTAGCAAAATTCAAAAGCAATTTTCTTGTGACTAACGATTGCAACTTCGAGATAAGACCTATTGTATAATAGTAAGCATAATTTTGCTAAGTGTATACATATTGGTGCTCGTGACTGGTATACACTTAGCAAAATTCAAAAGCAATTTTCTCGTGAATAACGATTGCAACTTTGAGATAAGACGTATTATATATAATAATATAAACTTATACTATTATAAAGTAGGTCTTATCTCAAAGTTGCATTCGTTATTCACGAGAAAATTGCTTTTGAATTTTGCTAAGTGTATAAATATTGGGGCTCGTGACTGCACTCATACTCTTTTATCCAAGCCCCAGATACCTCAGAAAATGCTTACTATGCTAATATTATGTGACTTTAATCACAGAAACACACACGGATACCTAACTTTCCATACATAAAATCTTGACTACCCCTAAAATCCAAACGGATATGTCCAATGGAATATCAAATAACACATTGAAATGGTCATCTATAGGGAATAAACCAAACATTCGAATCTATTGTTTGTTTGGACGTCTCCACTGTTTGTGATTATCAAATCACTATGCCATTATGGTCGGGGCTATTAATATTCTGAATAGGGAGCGGAATAATTTGGGGGTAAGTCCAGCGTTCGGCTCCGCTCGTATTAGTAGGAGTCTATCGGCTACGGCTAGCTCTATCCGTGCTACGCGGCCGCCGTCTACGTATCCAATGTGCATTCGTCCGGCGTAGTACACTCGTAGCGAGCGCGTAGCACTTCGTAGCACAGCAGTAACTTCTTACTAACTCGTTCAATTAATGTTTGTATTTAGATTCAATTTGCAAACTAGTTAGCAAAGTAAGTTTTCATTAGGTTAACTACTAAATTCAAACATTCTACAAACAATATTTAATTTACAGAATTCTTCTTGAAAGTGTGAACTCAAAGTATTCGTATTTTTGATTGTATTAACATGTTCATGAATATCTGCATTTTATAAAGTACTAGCTGACCCGACAGACTTCGTTCTGTCAAAAGCTATAGTATAAACTCCACTACTACCTACCCTACTCTACCTACCTACCCTACCCTACCCTACCTACCTACCTACCTACCTAACCTACCCTACATATCTACCTGCCTACCTAGGTAGGTAGGTAGGTAGATATGTAGGTAGGGTATCTACCTACCTACCCATCCCTACCCTACCCTACCTACCTACCTACCTACTTACCCTACCCTACCCTACCCTACCCTACACTACCCTACCTACCTACCTACCTACCTACCCTACCCTACCCTACCCTACCCTACCCTACCCTACCCTACCCTATCCTACCCTACCTTACCCTTCCTACCTAACTAATACTTAAAAAAAAGGGTGTTGGCCGATTCTAAAAACTTCTGAATAAGCATATAAAGTTTCATAAAAATCAGTCAAGCCGTTTCGGAGGAGTATGGTAACTAACATTGTGACACGAGAATTTTATATATAAGACTAGCTTTTGCCCGCGGCTCCGCCCGCGCGGATGTCGGTTATCGCGTAAAAAAGTAGCCTATGTCCTTCTCCATATCCCAGGCTATATATCTCTGCCAAATTTCATGACGATCGGTTCAGCGGTTTAGGCGTGAAAACGTAACATACAGACAGACAGAGTTACTTTCACATTTATAATATTAGTATGGATTTGACTTGTACCAAATAAACAATGTTCAAGGTTTTTATTTTCAGATAGATTATGTTACTTGAAGGTGCAAATAAACATTTTTTTTTTTTTGTTTTTTTTGATTGTCTTATAATTGGTCTGAAATTAAATAGTGCACGCACTAACTGAATCTTTGTGAGCAACACATTTCATTAGACATTTGCTGAATGATTCCTTTAAATAAGTTGAACAGAATTTCAGTAAACTGTAGCTATTTGGTGTAGCCAGTGCACGTACGCGACCGCAACGTCCAGCTAGGCCATCATTACTGCGGCTCAGCGCCAAATTGCGATATCCGCTGCCTTCGCCGACTAGTCGCCTGCACCCACCTTGCAGGTAGTTGGCGCAATCAATTTTCTCATTTCAAATTAGTACTATTTTGTTTCACACAATTGTAAGGAGTTCGAAACTCATAAGCTTGTAAACTGTTTAAAGCGCTCGTGGTCGAGACAGCACCTGCAGTGCTATTCTGTAACCATCTCACCGTGAAAACTTAGGTGAAGTGAGCGTGAAGTGAGCTGTCAACAGTGTCAATCTCAAGCATCTACACGTCACTTCAAGCTCACTTCACCTAAGTTTTCACCGTGAGATTTTGACAGAATTGCTCTACAGCAGTAGTTGTACAGGGGGCCAAGTCTACTAATGTACAAACGTTGCAATGGTCTCTTCATTGTGAGTTTTTGACAGATTTGCCATACAAACACTGTCAAATACTCACAATGGCGAGACCATTGCAACGTTTGTAAATTAGTAGACTTAGGCGCCAGTGAGGTTGAAGGTGAAGAGTTCTTCTTTGTGCGGCGTAGAGTTGGCGTGGCGCGCTCCCTACGCTGTCCACAGTAACAAGCCACTCCTGTTTATTTTACCGCAATGAATTTCCTAGCAATATTTTCTTCATTTTTTTAATTTTGAATACATTTGAGCACAATTCTCCGTGGCGGTTGTGCGCCCCCGGCAATCTCCAAATTGCCTCTTTATGTGCAGATGTTCCGACCCTCGGTTTTTCCGTCTTTTGAATGTCGTTTTGCTGTTAAATAACCTGCTCTTCTATTGTAATTGGGGTTTGCAAGTTTACTTTCTACTTCCGATTCCATTGTCACCATAATAGTACTAAGTGGAATTGAAAACATTGCGAAGGAATGTAATTTATTATATTTATTTAGTGAGATGAACAATTCCAAGATTGTATTTTCCTATTGATCCATATTTACGCTCTAAAGAAAGGTGTGTTAACCATGCTGTTGGTTTATCTGTCATTTTTTCACATCTAAACCACTGAACGGATCGTGATGAGATTTTTAGGTAGTCCGAGACCTAGAGGACATAGGCCACTTTCATCCTGGATATTTGTATTAAATAAAAAACACACGCAAACGAAGTCACGGGCAACAGCTAGTCCATACTAATATTATAAGTGTAAAAGTAACTCTGTCTGTCTGTCTGTATGTTACGTTTTCAGGCCTAAACCGCTGAACCGATCGTCATGAAATTTGGCAGAGATATAGCCTGGGATATGGAGAAGGACATAGGCTACTTTTTTACGCGATAACCGACAACCACGAGGGCGGAGCCGCGGGCAAAAGCTAGTAGTTTATAAAATCACAATACTCAAGTACTTACGAGATAATTTCATAAAAGTAAAAAGCCAGAATATAAACCAAATGAAATTCTTAACCTTTCCATTATTAGTATTTTAACTTTATTACATCTGCCTTTGTATTCACGAAAACGCAATATTAATAACAAAAAGTTAAGTGGGGCATGCGGTAGCGAGAACTGCTGTTTACGCGAGTTCTTCTAAATTTAATCTTGGGAGGGTAAAACTAAAGATCGCAATTACACGTTTTAAAAGATTCCAACTCATTTATTTTTCCGTGAACAAATTATTTCTCGTGAAGCAAATTAATTCCTTAGCATTATACTTCTTTCAAGATCTGAATAAATTTGAACGAGATTTCATAAAAAAATAGACGGGCTGAGGGCCCGCGGCTAGCGGCAAATTACGTCTTTATTTACAAGTGCGTGCCTGAATATTTTTTTACCATTGGAGAGTAGATATAAGTATAATTTAGTACTGTAAAGACAAAAAATACACCAAACAAACATACACTTTAATTCCTGCATTAACGTGACCACCTACAGGGCTCAACTCGACAAGAAGAATGACCACACTGAATGACCACACTTGATTATTTCAAAGTCGCAGTCTAATGTATATTTATAAAATTGAAGTATTTTCTATATAAATTCTCGTAATCTAGAAGTTAGTATTTTAGACAATGGTGCCGATTCCCTTGTTCACAAACTAAACTAAATTTAAGTTCAGTGCATCTTTTTCTTTCTATTTCATTATGAAAAGGACAGAACATAAATTTTAGTTTAGTCCTGTCAAATTAATCAGCGCATGTCACTACTCCATACAAGTTTAGACGTGATTAAAAACTTGCCGACTAAAGTTACGTCAATTTACATCAAGCGCTGATTAATTTGACAGGACTAAACTAAAATACATCTTTTGTCCTTTTCTTAATGAAACAGAAAGAAAAGGATGCACTGAACTTAAATTTAGTTTAGTTTGTGAACAAGGGAATCGGCACCATTATCTTTGTAATATTTTTATATTTAACCCAAAGGTTGACTGGTAGAGAATGCCTTGTGGCATTAAGTCCGCCTATGTATCACTAGTGTACATGAAGTTTAAATAAATAATTAATACGTGTGGACGGAGGAGGGATTTTTTTTTACGTACAACGGGGAAGTTCTTGGCCTTCATCTCACCTGATGGTAAGTGATGATAAGGCCGAAGATGGAAGCGAGCTTCACCCGGAATCCTCAACCACAGAGGAACTGGCTATCTTACCTCTAACTGCCGAAACACAACAAATGCTGTTAACATTCTTGTTTTGGCGACAGACTTAGATAAGATGGTAGTAGCTAGCCAGGCGGACTTAGAACAAGCCCTACCACCAACCAAACCGAGCAGACATTTTTGTCCCCGCTGGGAATCGAACCCGGGACCTCTGGATCTGAAACAGGTGGTTTTACCACTAGACCACAGAGGCGGTTAAAAACAAACACAAAACTGTCGGGCGTCACAATAATATATGTCAACTTACATGAAATTGAGATGTAGATGCCTTTGACTATCATTTATGATAGAGGACCAATGTTAAAAGTAGTTAAATTAGTTCACTAATCTTTGACAAAAAACGAATGACAAATGATAATTTTAAAAATAACATTATTAAAAGTAATCATTTGACAAACATCTCATTTTGCAAACATTCTCTAAATGTAATCATTTGACAAAATACAAATTTACTTTGCAAACACTTCAAAATATCATTCCAAAAATATTCAACATATTATCTGGGACAGATCGTTTATAGGCACGTACTAATTTCATACAAATACTGATACCATTTTATTGACAGTCAATTTAAAAAAATACACGCTGCCCTAACCAAGTAAACAGGTAGAATTCGCTTCTGAAAATTTGTGATTCGTTTTTTGTCAAATGACAGGACACCAGTAAAATCATTTACCATTATTACATCTAAAACAAGAAGTAAGACATCATATTAGATTGTGGAAACAGCTAAGAGAGAAATAAGAAATAAATAAAGCGAGATGACAATAAAGTTACTTTATTTTATTAGTAGAAACACAATCATCTCCGCTCGCCAGTTGCTCGCTCACGCCTCAGAATAAGAAGTACAACTGAAAATGAATTCACGTTAACACTTTATTATTGTGAAAACCAATTCACCTTCATAAACTATAGCTCTGGAAGACATGTCTTGAGACTGATTACCATGGATTTAACTATTCGTGATATTAAGTTATACATGTAGATTACTATATTTTTTGTGGCTAGACGTAAGAGTAGTGAGTTGTAAAAAAGATCTTCATAGGCACGGAGATATTTCTTATAACTCACTTTTAATTATACTAGCTTCTGCCCGCGACTCCGTCCGCGTGAAATTTTTTGTTCCCCCGTTCCCCAATCCGTTCTCGAGATATCTCAAAAAAGCCGTTCCATACAAAATGTATGGAAATAATAGTGAATTTTTCACGTTTCAAAAGTTATTCTGCTATTCGGGGTGGAGACAAATCCAACAAATATCATCATCATTTCAGCCGAAAGACGTCCACTGCTGGACATAGGCCTCCTCCAAGCACCGCCACTTCGACCGGTTCTGTGCTTCCCGCATCCAGCGGATTCCTGCGGCTTTCACAAGCAAAGAAACAACAAATATAAGATCATACAAATCGGTCCAGCCGTTCGTAAATGGTGTAAATAACCCGACTTTGTTTAATATATTTAGATTATCATACATTACAGTTTAAAACAAAACATAACTAGATCCATAGCAATCTAGATCTGTGTCTTTCGTCTTTATGTTATACAACCTTGTCTGATGTCTGGAAAATACGTAACTCATTCAAAATACGCAGGTAGTTATACTTACGTCTGGATCCTTTTCATAAGAGCATTTGTGTACATCAAATGATCTCTGGCACTTGTCTTTGTCCGGGGTATCTAAAAGCACAATTATTGTACCGTATTATGTTATAACATAATAATATAATGTTTTTGACTTAACTAAAGACATATTTCGACGAACTCCAACCAAAATTAATTGGACGCTTACTTGTGTCGTGATTGATTGAGGTTCTAACATTTTTAGGGATTCATACCTCAAAAGGAAAAAACGGAACTCTTTTAGGATCACTCGTGTGTCTGTCTGTCTGCCTGTCTGTCTATCTATCTGTCCGTCTGTCACAGCCAATTTGCTCCGAATCCGTTTTGCTTAATCCGTTTCGCTTGCCGTTTTGCGTGGATGTGACGCATATTTACCCCAAACTAATTTTTTTTTTGTGTTGTGTTCTTTTTTTTGCGTCATGTTTACCGCAAATAAACGTTTTTTCTTTCTTTTTTTTTTAAATCTAATCGACCAACTAAGTTGAAATTTGGTACACACTGATGTTTTTACCAAATTGGAATGGACGTGTTACGTAAATAAATGAATTTTGAATATTTGGGACACTTTTGGGATACAAAAAAAAAAATTAAAAAAAAATGTTTTGCACACTATACCGTGTAACAAGTATATTTTTTAATAATTATAAAATAAATAGTTTTAACGTTTTTAAAGAAAATGCATGACAAAACAAAAAAAATCTCCGAAAAGAATATAGTTATATACATACTTATTGATTACAGGAAAACCTATAAGAAGTCTATGGTCTGAAAATAATATGGTACATCTCCCAATTTTGTGCGTACAAATATTTGCAGTTGGAATGTATGGGAGAACATGTTTTTTAACTACAATGTTAAGTTTGTTCTTGGGATAAATGTATCCGAACTACGGAACCCTTCATTGATGAGTCCCACATGCACTTGACCGGTTTTTATAGTGTTACACTATCCTCTCATGAGTCCCAGTGATAAAACAGTGATACTGAAATACTGCAATTATTCAATATAATTATACATATGATGTAAACCCTTAGCAACTCACACCAAACTTGTTAACGAAATGTAGACTACACTGACTCGGACGTAAGGCACCGTGCACGAAAAAAACTCTCTTTTGTCAATTTCTTATCTAATTGTGAGAAAACTTAAAATAATCGAAACATTAAGTCTGTGTTACTATAAAAGTACAGTTTTCATGGTGCTAAACCATTCGTGTCGGTCACAGTAGCTGGTAATAGTTTCAATTTTTGTGCTCTCCAAAATATAGTTTATTTCGCCGTTGATTTACTTAATGAAGATATTGTATAATCATTAAATATTTTTTTATTATATTTCAAGGATAGCTGAAGGCTAATTTGTGATTTTTAAATTTCTTGATATGATTTGCTAAATAATAGGAAAAAATATATTACTGCCGGGGTTTAAAACAACAAAAAAAAGGTTTTTTCAATATTATTTTTCTGCTACATTTTGTATGGAAATTGAAAAAATGGTCAGCCACATGCAAGTAAACCATATAATAATGTTAATGATATTTTTTAATGTTCAAAATCTAAAGTAGTTTCTTGTAGAATGATGATCAAATGTCAGTCTCGCGTCATTTTTCGGAAAACTTGTTGCGTATATTAGTGATTTATCGTGAATACTTAATTTATTTGAAAAATCCCTTTCCATGCAAAACAAAGAATACGACTTTTTAAATCATAAATTATTTTGTTTAAATTATTTTTCCCTTTCTCACAAACAATGAACAAAATTGATCAAAATCAGTCGATTTCGTGCACGGCCCCGTAAGGATAAGTTCGAGAAATACTATAACGAAGGTCTAGTGTGTATGATGATTTAAATAAATAACTAAATTAATTACTAGTCATACTGGTAGGTTACTTACATTCAATCTTGCACCTTAAAAATAATTGAAGAGTAACCCACGTATTTTAAAAAGTTTAAATAATACCAAAAATATTTCCCACTCACCGAGATGTTTACACGAAAATATCATTTTGCTTGTTCTATCGTAGTATTCGTCTGGTATCAGACTGACCAACATGTCGTAGTCCACGGTACCATCGTCGTCTACCTGCCATTGACAAACAATATTTCCATCATCACAGTAATCAAAATAATAGTAGAAAGAAGTATGTATCTCTATCTTCTACACATCTATACAAATAAATTAAATATAAGGGTCTGTTTGTAATGTAAAAAAAACAGCTTTTTACTAAATGCATACGAAAGTTTATACGGTACTTATAACAAAAATCGTTTGTTTTTTTTTTTCTCTCTGTCTGCCCGTTTGTTCCGGCTAATCCCCGAAATGACTGGACCTATTTTGACGAGACTTTTACTGGCATATAGCTGATTTTATAAGGAATAACTTAGGTTACTTTTATTTTAGAAAAATCCAAGCGGGTGAAGCCGCGGCCAGCAGCTAGTTAATGTATAAAATATATTAACAAACATTCCTAGTTGTTGCTTAAGTCAAAAGTCAAGGTAGCATTGCGTATACGTAAAAATACAAAGCAAACAAATTGAATTAAAAATAAATTTAATGTCTGTTTGTATCTAATTTCGTACACGACAGGGTGGAGAGAGAAACAAACAAAAGACAGATAACTCACGAGGCTCGCTTCCTCCAGCAGGCAAAACATATAGCACTTCAATTTCGGGTCCTCCTTAAATATGCCGTTTTCGCAATTCGTTATATCCTCTGGGGGCAAATAAGAATAAAGACTCTTTAATGTTCGCAAACATGAGACATTGTATTTGAAAACAATGCTGTGGGGAGATGAACTCAAGTTCTAGGTAGTGAACAGAAAAAAAGTAAAAGTTTCTACAAAACTTACTATGATCATTATTCAAATAGTTTAAGTATTAGAATATTATTTAGTTATTTTCGATAAATAGTGATGATGCCTTTTGTGAGCGCTTGCTAAGGCTGTGGCTGGTAGCTTAGCCGCGCCAATTGCTCGGCGTCATTCGCATTCTAACATAGAACAAAGGAGAAAGAAAATTTTCTTTTGAACGCTCACCCTCTGCCACCCCTGTTTTACCGACACACTCATCGTGAACTGTTTGTATTATTTCTTTGATTTCGTCACTGAAAACCTGAAATGAAAATAATAGAAATATAGTTAACTTAGATGTTTTCAATATACTTTGGATGCTGAATTTGACACATTTGTAAAACAAAGTAGCGAATTACAATTCACGCAATATACGAGTACTCATTTGTTCTCAATTCAATTGTTATTTCTAATTGCCAAAGTTAAGTTATTTACTGCAACAAAAGATCCAATCCGACCATCTTGCATCCCCAAAGCGATGCGCCAAACTACTTAAATCGGTACCTCCACAAACACACATTAGAACCACAAACTTCCCAAGATTTCCTTATTAAATCATTTTCTGTGTAGTGGGCGAACCGCTGAGACACCCCGGTCTCTTGATCTACACGACTACCTTTGTGAACAAGGGGGGGAAATAAGTCGTTTCAATATTAAAAATGAGATAACATTCTCAAAGAAAATATTAAGTCGCGGTTCCCCCGGGAACAACCCAATGCGCATCAACTTGTATCATAATGTTAAATATTAATTTAAATGGTGAGGGACTGTCTCCATTGTGAACTTTCTGTGTTTTCTCAATTTAAATAGAGCATAATTTTGGAGGACTTTGTATTACTATGTCGAGTTGTGGTAAAAACTGAATAGTTTAAATATTAGTTCCAGGGATTATGGTGCCGATTCTCTTGTTCACAAACTAAACTAAATTTAAGTTCAGTGCATCTTTTTCTTTCTATTTCATTAAGAAAAGGACAGAAGATTAATTTTAGTTTAGTCCTGTCAAATTAATCAGCGCCTGTCACTACTCCATACAAGTTTAGACGTGATTAAAAACTTGCCTACTAAAATTACGTCAATTTACGTCAAGCGCTGATTAATTTGACAGGACTAAACTAAAATTTATCTTTCTGTCCTTTTCTTAATGCAATAGAAAGAAAAAGATGCACTGAACTTCAATTTAGTTTAGTTTGTGAACAAGGGAATCAGCACCACTGTCACCATGTTTTTAACTAATCATAAAACCAGTTTTCCACCTAGTTTTCGCTGAAAAATGCGGAAATATGGAAGTCGTTCTGCAACCGGCGCGGGCGGTTAAACTCTTAAAAACGTCATGTTTCATTAGAGGTGCGTTATTCGACAGTCTCGCAATAGTCTTGTTAATGCACAGTCATTTATTATTGGGAACGTTTTCAGTTATCTGTTTTCAGGAGTGCGAAAAAGTCGTGTATCATTGGAGATGGTCGCCGGCCGGCTAGGCGGCGCACCCGCGCACACGATGCATTACGTATTCGCGCGGCGACGTTGAGCAATAGTGTCGCGCGCCGAGCCGTCACCCACCCATCACTCCGACACACCGCGCCTCCGCAAACACTTCATAAACTTATATTTAAAAGTGACAATTACACTACTTCTATCATTGATGTGATTCTTGTGTTTTGTAGACGATTTTATAAGGCAAGCTGCTTTTGGTAACATTAAACATTGGTAGGCTATTAAAGTCAAATGACATGTTCCAAGTATAAAAGAAGATCTTTAGAAAAAAACAAGAAGATATACTTACTTCATTTACATGTGACAAATAAACCAAATCAACTAACACACTGATACATTTTGGCTCTGACAGATATTATAATCATTACAAACTTACCGGTTTCTCTTTACCGCCATAAGCAACAACAACCAAACACAGTACCACGGGCAGCGTTCCTGAGAACATGGCGCGGCTGCCTGTGCGCCAGTGGACGCCTCGCTCGCCAACTTCTCTTATATTAGGTACCGCCAACTCCACCCCAACTAAATCACACAGTTAAGGCACATAGTTAACGCGCAGTTATACAAAGCCAACAATTAACGAGTTAAAGGTGTTACGCTACTTGCAGCACAAGCAGTAATCATGAGGCGGAAACTTTTCGAACCATGAATGAGTAAGCAACTAGCTAAATACACGGTGCAACTCAGCCTTAAGATAACTTATTAAGTATTCTGTCTGACACGGTGGGAAATATCAGAAAGGTAAACGTGTACCTAGTGGTTTTCTGATAGATTTGTCCAGATTATTTGTGGAAAAGTTATTCACATAACAGCTTACTGAAAAGAGAAGTGTAGAAAAGAAAGCCAAGCCTCTAACACGTTCTGGGACATTACGTCGTAGGGCGGGTATAAAAATTACAAATTACAAAATCCATTCTTATAAGTTGCGTGTTTATAGTATCACTGGTATCTTACTTGAACGAGTGATTTCATATTTAGCAGATAGATCTTTCTTTGCCGTGATAAACGGTTAGCAATCTATCGTATACAGAATGGATTTTTTAACCTCACCTGGAGGGAAACTACTCAAAGGAAACATTCTTTTATTTTTTTAAAGAAACAATCCTGCATTCAAAGATTTTCTAAAATTGACTTGCCACACTCGGGAATCGAAGTGCTTAAATCCGAAAAAATAACAGCCTGTACTTTTATTGCATCAATCGATAAGTTCAATCATAAGGATCAAATCTCTCTAACAAACATGATAAATTAAATGAATGGAAAACCATAAAAATTTTACTTAATTGAACGAAAAAAAGGGTAAACTAACTAATTAATGGCTCGTAATGAGCTCCATTTGATTGGATAAGTATTCAATTTATTCTTATATGAAATTCATTTCGAGAAACTTTTAATAGCGAGTTGTGATGAATATTGGAAATCTTAGTGTGAACCTCAGTTCTTAACTCGTTTACAGTTGCATAGGATTTTTGGCAAATTGATCTAGCAGGCCATCTGATTGTGCCGTTTATACCAATCCAGGTATTGAAATGGTCATTAACATAAGCAGTGGTGATTCTGCTATTATGGGCCGGAGCACCATCTTGCTGTAGAATTATACGGTTTCGCTCTTCCTCGGGTAAAACATTTAGCAAATTTCTTAAGAGGTCCGGTATTTCAAGATACTTGACAGTGTTTACATGAATAAGTTTAGATGTTTGTTAGTGAAAGATCCTTTTGACCCTATCGATTGATGCCATAATAATACAGAATGTTATTTTTTTTTTTCGGATTTTAGCCGGATCGATTCTCGAGTGTAGCAAGTAAATTTTCGAAAATCTTGGAATGCAAAGATCTTTGAAGGAATGTTTCCTTTGAGTAAAATTTGCTATCTCCAGTATTTAGAGTACTTTCCCTCCAGATGAGGTTAAAAAATTCCATCCTGTATAATATCTCCTCTGGAGTCCCACAAGGCTCACATCTGGGCCAATTTTATTTAATTATTTCATGAATGACATTCCTAGCCGTTTTCGGCACTCCGAAAATTTTATGTATGCGGATGGCTTAAAGTTTCTCAGAATAATTAAGTCTGTCAGAGACTCCTCGCTGTTACAGATGGATCTTAATAGCCTCATTCAATGATGAAAAAATAATGAAATACATTTGAACTCAAAGAAATGTTACCACGTTAAGTATACAAGAACAAATAATCTTAAAAAAGCAGTGTATTACATTAATGACGGAAAAGTTAATTAAAAAGACACTTACCACCAAAAATTAACCTTTGCACCACACTTAGACCACATAACTAAAAAAGTGTTCAAGATGCTGTGTTTTTGTCATAAGACAGTGTACTGTGTGTTTTTACTATAATGTTGTATGTAGCATATTAGAATACTGTAGTGTGGTATGGCAGCCGCACTATGCTACGAATATAACGCATTCAAAAACACTTGGCATAGCCAAAAAAAAAATTGAATAAGTTCTTCAACACTTTAGAGAAGAACGCATATGTTTAAACAACACAATGTTTGTATGTAAATATTTAAAGGAATAATCGACTTGCTGCCACTGCTTGCACTCATTAACTTTCGGGCTCCACATGAATTCTTTGTCCTCCACAGAGAAGAACGTTGTTGGGATTTAACTGTCCTTATGCTAGATTTTGCATGGTTTTAAAGTTGTAGCGATCTAATCAATCTTTGGTTCCCTAACTAAGCAGAAATCTAAAATTCTTAACCGTTTGTCTGATTAGTTAAGAAGCCTTTTTGATGCTTTTCTATTTAGCATATTTTTTTCTTTAATATGAAGTTTCCTTCTAAACTTGACATGTACACCCAAGCTGTCAATTAACATAATTCAATTTTGGTAATGTGATGTTTACCTACAAGTAATTGTTCCACTGTATAAAGTTTTCATTTCATGATTTTTTAAAGATGTTAGTACTGTAAACAGTTGTTGGTAAACCTGAATAAATAAATAAGTTCTTATTTGAAAAGGAACCTGATAAACGAAAAATAAAAAACTTTTTCGTCGGTTAATTTTTTTGATAAAAAGTGTTTTTTTTAACATATAATTTTCCTATCAGCACCAATAATTGAATCAGGTAACAATAGTAGATTGTTATACAAGGGATGAAAGGGGCCTATTTAGGCACTCGAACTATTGGCGCACGAGCGTAAAGGTAAAACACTCTGATTTTCATTTCGAATACGAGGATAGTAAATAAAAACCTGATTAGTTAAACAAATACATAACTGAATTTGATGAACTCATTTTATAAAAATACCTGTTTCCAAGTTTCCGTAAATAATTACTAGTTACTCGACAAAACAACTGAAGATCGAATTGCCGCTTTCCCGCCTTTTTTATGTTTATTTTTCTATGGCATTCTACCAGCTAGTATTTTTTATCATTGTAAATTAAATAATATTTATTTATTTATGTATTTAACAATTTATGTACACACATATAAACAGACA
The DNA here is from genome assembly GCA_947523025.1 of Dryobota labecula. Lineage (NCBI taxonomy): Eukaryota > Metazoa > Arthropoda > Insecta > Lepidoptera > Noctuidae > Dryobota > Dryobota labecula. The sequence goes on from OX383284.1 coordinate 16,368,323, forward strand.
AGAAGAAAGGAACAGAAAAATACGTACAAAGGTGATGCTTATTTCTAATGAAATCTCTTCCAGGATACCTGCGATAGGAAAGTAGATATAGAGAATAATAATAATAATTTAGTGAAAAGTAAATTATAAGTATAAAGTCATGTTATAAAATAGTTGATATTATTTTTAATTACAATTTTACGCCGCGATTTAACAGGGTAGCTGTATAAAAAGTTGGAACATGGCTTGCATTGTTTTTAATTTTTTTGACAGCAGGGAAAATCGTTTCCCAGGGACGAAAAGTACTGTTTTCATCCCTCTGATCAGGTAGCGTTCTTTCCAAGTATGAGAAATGAAAAAACAATTTATTATCAATAGTAATTTAGTTACAAGAAGGGCAGGAGGGAGAGTATTTCCTGAGTCAGATCCCACTTTGGAACAATCATTGTTGCCACCGTGAACAATGAAAGGGATCTTACGTGTTTTTGTGCGCCCTCCTCTATTGTGCCCTACACAATAATAATTATAAAATTAATGTCATAATTTGCTATGTTCGCTGACGTAGCGGCCACAATGCGCCCCGGCGATATCACACTAATGATTATTAATGGTCCGAAGACAGCTTGGAAAATCACGCTTAACTTGTAGTCATAGGTGAGCGAACTTATTGAACATTAAATTTAAAACGCAACCTTTTTTCTTATATTGATGGAGTCTTGTATCCTGATGCGAAACAATAAATGCAGGTGAACTCGTTAGTTTACTACATTATGCTTAAGGTGCGTTAGCATTTTTCCTGCATTATTAGCGTCGACTTGAAGACTAACCAGATGCATCTGAATTTCAATATTCAAAACGACAACGGGCACACGACATATAAAAAATATGAATAAAACATACAATCACATAACATGTGATTATAACAGATTAGAGATAATTAGACCAAGCAGGGCATTGAAATACTTATAAAAATATTTTCTATTTGGCACCAATCATTTATAATATGACCCCTAAACATATTTAAGCAATTACTACAACTACTACTTATTACGCAATTATTACTTATTATTACTAGACAATTTTAAGTAAAAATTTAAAAAAAATATCTTATTGCCAAATGTTATTACAGTTTATCAGAATTGTTTGATGACTGAAAAATAAATGCATCGGTAATATCATTGCGACATTTCTTTAGATTCACTCTTTATAACTTATTTTTAAATACTAATGATGCTGACTAAGGACAGCTTATGTTTTAGCCAAAAACAACTGTACGCCATACCTAAATGACAATATACGTGGCTACTTTCTCATTTGTATAGGTATAAAACCTGTATTTTCCACTCATGTTTTACAAAATAAATAAACATGTCCCGGAATTAACGCACACCACCAAACACCCCAATTAGAATATTATGTTATAATTATAATACATACACTGAAATTTTACTGTTATATATATTAATGTTTATTTATTAAGTTATAACCCAAAGTCTCTAATTCAGATAATTTATGTAAACAAAGTAATGTCAAGAAATGTCACTGTCAAAATGACAGGACAGTGCTGCAAAACATTTTATCATTAAATGTTTTTGTAAATAATCATCGATAAAATTAAAGTGAATTAATTATAAGAACTATGCAAACAAAATACAGTTGCCGAACAATGTTTTGTGTAGTGTGTTGGAAACACACGCCATTTTATGTGAATTACCATTATGAAGATATTTTTTTGTTATGTTATCCCCTTTGTTTACATAAATTATCTGAATTTGGGACTTTGGGTTTTATAGTTATACTGTTTGTGGAAGAAAATTGTGGTCAATTAACAAATCTACGCATGCACACGTAGTAGGCACTTGTTCCATTTTGGTTTGTTTTGACTGTACAGCGGAAGTGGACTGTAATTTTCGTAGTTTTCATTATTTTTGAGATAAAAAGTTACCTACATATATGAAAAATACAAATATCGATTCAGCAAACGATTCTGAACAAACTACTTTCATAATATGCATTCATTCAAATAAACATTGTATATGTATCTATATCTATTAATATTTTTATAACGGGAAGCTGATCCGTACTTCGTAGAGCAACATAGTGTTTTTTTTCCAATATTCGATTATCTTCCACGCATTTATACCTATGCCGTGTTCAATCGACATGAAAAATCCATTAGACTTGTTTGCGTCGGCGACTGGGCCGATAGGCGTCGCCAGTGACCGTGCCTAAGAGGATTTGTTGCTTCCCTGTCGGTTGCATCGCGCAGCTGTGCATTCGTTAGCTGCATGCGCAGTCCGACAACTCGATACAACGGGTATTCCATGCTGAAATGCGAATTGGGTTATTACAATGAAGCGGTATTGTTTGTCTTTACGGCTACAATATTGTCATCAGTATGTTGGATAATAATTTGGTTGTGATAGCTATTGCAACGCGCCATAGAGCTTTCGTCTATAGTTTCTCCACTGGGTTCTATTAGGGCTATTAGATTTGATTATTTGGCTCCACCTTTTTTTTTATTGGTGGGAAATTATCAAATAACTTCTCCCACTGTGGGCGGAGCGGGAGGACGTGTCTGACTTTTACTGATTAAAACCCACCCGTGTTCCTTCAGTTGCCTGTGTGCCAGGGCCGCGGTATCCCTTTCGGACAAACCCGCAACCCTGGCAGGAACCGGTCCTGGCAGACCCCGTCAGTGCGTGCTGACATCTCTTTGAGGCGCGCGTGGAACACAACGCGCGGTCGACCCGAACCTGGTCCTTACCGGACGGCGAGCTGCCCATAGCTCGCCGACCGCAAGCCCGCGCCTACGGTGGCTGGGAATCGGCTACCGATTCCTGCCGCCCAGGGCGTCTCCTGCAGCGACTAGGGGCGTGAGGGCGCACAGACTGACGCTCCTTCACGCGTTCCGCCTTCTTCTTCACGAGCATTACTGCTTCGCAGAAGGAGGTGACTGCCTCCCATGCACTCTCGATCCGGACCATGGCCTGGACCAGGGCCGGACGCGAGAGATCGTCGCCGCCGAAATTTGGCTTCCCCTGGAGACTTAACTTAGCGGTTATAGAAGTGTGACAGAAGTATTTAAATCGTTAATGCCACTACCATATCAGTTAAATAACATCAAACAAATTAAACTCTTCTGTGTAAAATTTCAAAGTTCACGTAGTAAACACGATAACTAAAAACGTTCGCTGGTGAAATTCAGATATACGACGTCCTGGCAAAACTGTTGACTAGTTTTGGTAGGAAAGTTTCTACAATATTTCTATTGTATGTAAACTCGTCGGACTATTGCCGACGCGGGGTAACAAGTAAACTTTCACATTCGTAGCTTTAGACGCGCGTTCACAACCAACTTTGAACTCCCGACCGAGATAAGAGGACGTTTTATGGACGTGTCAACAACATCTCTAATCATGCTGAAAAACTATTAAATATAGAATGATAAACATCGTTTTGTAAATTATTTACCTGGCTAATAAAAATGTACTTAACTGTATCCTGACTACGTGATTAAATCAACATACCTAAATAGCTTCAAGCCTCAGATAATTTAACTGAAATAATGCAAAATGCTTTGTAACTAACATATCCGGATATACAACGTGTTTTTTTTTTTCATATCCCATAACTCTAGAGTTATATTCTATGAGTAAATAATACAAAAAGTCCTAGATTATGTGGTCCAAAAATGCATAGTTTCGAATATATATTTTTTTTTAAACGTTGCCCCACACTAGGAATTTATCCTGTATCGTGGGTGCGTTTACAAACATTTAAACTCACATACACGAACAGCCAGACCCGGAACAACTACTTGTAGGTCATACAAATATTTGTTCCGTGCGGGAATCGAACCCGCGACAGGCAGCGCAGCAGTCAATCGCTTAACTACTGCGCCAACCATGTCATTAATCATATTAATTTAGGTCGAAAATTGTCACCCGTATGACGAATTTTTACTTTTGCGACGTTATCAAACTGATGAAACTGTGACCCTCGATGTGTGTAGGTATCTAAGTTTAATTGATAAATACGAGTAATTCATTTTCATTCAAACCAATCATTAATATCTAAAGCTAAGAAAATGCGACGTTGTCATATTTCACGTAAGGATGTTTTACATTAATAATCGTGACTTTGTCGAATATTTTTTTATGAAAAAATAAAAAAAATAAAAATAATTCATATGCCAGTTGATTCTTTGATATGGTCTCATTCCTACCCTAGAGTTATGGGATATCAAAAAAAACACCTTGTATAAGTCCCAACTGCCACAGTTCAGATAGTTAAAGGTGTTAACTGGGAGTTTAACAGTGAATCATAACACAATGGGTCCTACAAAACCAATAAATTCGTATTGTTTGACCACTATAGACGGGACAGACCAACCGAGAAAGAGCAATTGGATTGTCTTCCGACCCCTGCACCCACTGACAATAAATGTTGGCTCTGGCAACTCTGTCAGGGACTAATAGTTGAACAAGTGTTCTTGGACCAACACGGAGACTGAGGGGAACTATTATATTGGGTGGTAAGATGCTAAATTAAAAACCGGCCAAGTGCGTGTCGGTCTAATCACAATGAAGGGTTCCGTAGTTGGGATGTTTTAATCCTACGAACAAACTTAACATTGTACAGTCAGTTATTGCAATTAGCTGACCATTGCATAAATGGTTGAGATTTTTTAGAATATGAATCGATAGAATTTTATAATTCTTAATTTTATTTACATACCTACACGAAATCTACCCAAAACTAGAAAAATATGAAAATAATACGAATTGTTAGTAAAAATAAAACCTCAATCATTTGAACAAAGGGGGGATCAGCTAATTACAGTAAGTGAATGTACAACTTGAAAAACATATTCTTCCAAACAGAATGTATGGGAAATTGTGTTTTTCAACTGAAAATGTAAGTTGGTCGACTATTACTCGGTAACTTGTAAAGCCTACTTAGCTGTGATAGTTTTCCTTTTAACTTCGTTATGTATACTAATGCTGTGAATTTTTTCATATATCCAAATACATCTATTTAACTGGCAGACTCTAAGAAAAAATAGCACTTTAAAGGTTATTATATTACGCAAACGGATCCCTGAATCGAAAAATTGTTTTCACAAATCCGTAATATTTTTGAACGGCCTATCCAAGGTTACGCTATACTATGGCATAGACGAGAAAAAAAAAAATCATCCCCACTTTACGTGCATTAATGATCTTTAGGTACCTATGTACCTTAAAAAAAGATATATCGATGGTCATACGTTGACAACTCGTAACCCACATTTTTTGTGCATTACGATCAATGGGAAGATTTGGCGCTTAATTTAAAAATAAAAATTATGTACTTATCTCATTTTGCGAAAAAAATTGGGTTACGAGTTGTCAACGTATGGCCATCGGTATGTCAAGATTTTATTGTACCACTTTGTCGGCGTGATTAATATGTATGAATTAAAAGTTTGTATTATACCCATGCCAAATTGGACGTACTTAAACGAAACTATCCAATCCACAATTAACCTGGTCAAAAATGAGTTAATAAGTGTACCAAACTGATGCTAAATATCGATACTATCGGCGAGTAAAATAGATCCAAGTAAATAACAACAGTTTATCATTTCGATCAACCTCAGAACCAGGGCCTCAAGTCTGCTATTACAATAGTGTCAGAATGGTCCCTTCATTGTGAGTTTTTGACAGATTTGCCATACAAACACTGTCAAATACTCACAATGGCGAGACCATTCTGACACTATTGTAATAGCAGACTTGAGGCCCAACCCACATGCACGGAAATATAAAATAATTATGTTATATTTTCTAAACTTCAAACATCAAACTTTGTGCGGATTGGATCCTTTTCGTTTAACTGCGTCCAATTACAGCTTTCTAGTACTTAGAGTCACTGAGCTAAGCCGCGGACAGGCAGACAGACATACAGACAGACGGACAGATGAACATGGCGAATCTATAAGGGTTCCTTGTTGACTAGGACACCCTAAAAATGATTAAATATGGGACAGGTTAAATATTAAGTGACTGTATACAATTACAGTACCTATATAGGTAAGGTACCTACCGCAGTAGTAGGTACCCATGATTATGTATTTTGAAAAAAAGACTTTCACAGAATAATTATTATTATATATATTTTAACTCATAGGTATATAACGTTACCTACCTAAAAATCTGCCTAGCCTTTTCCCAACTATGTTGGGGTCGGCTTCCAGTCTAACCGGATGCAGCTGAATACCATTATTTTACATGGAGCGACTGCCTATCTGACCTCCACAGCCCAGTAACTGGGTAACACGATACCCCTTGGTAAGAGTGGCTGTCAGACTTATGGGCTTCTGACGACCCGTAACGGCTGTCAAAGATCCACGAATGACAGCCGGGACCAACGGCTTAACGTGCTTTCCGAGGCACGGAGGAGTCTCGGTATGTAAAGATGGTCACCCATCCACAGACCAACCACGGCAAGCGTAACTAAACCCGACGGATCGACCCGTGCGGCTGTTATTACTTAGCCACGAGCTCCTCATAACGTTACCTACCTACTTACCTATAAATTAAAAACGTTTGTCGTAATATTCGAAAATTAGGTACTCAGACTTAATAATGTCAAAGGACAACTAGTACACAGACCTCCGTAGTTAATTCCAAGAACGACTAATGAAAACGCTTTCAGCAACAGAAAACAACTTTGAAAGCTTCACTTTTGATTAAAATTTACATAACTAAAACATGGACATCATTAATTTGTAAAGCAATAATCATTTGAAGATAGTGAGGAGAGACAAGTGGCGAGGAAGTCGGAGAGACGTCATTACCGCAATCAAAGCCGAAAGCCGCAAGCCCCCGCACCCGCTAACGACGAGTGCTCTCGATAAAAATTAAAAACACGTGCAAGCCCAGTCTGAGGAAAGTTTTAATGAGAGTACACCGAGTACGCGGCTCGTTCGCGTACAGATAGTTATCTAGGTCCGTCTCGTCTACACACATGCTTCGTAGGTAACTGCGTATTTATCTAATTACGACGGCCCCTAAATATGGAAAACAGAACCGAGACTCGTAGGTAGGTAAGGTAAGTATGAACTTTCCCAGGGAAAATGTCACGTAGGTAAACGTATATGTAAAGTTGTATAGCTTGAATTTTTTCCCTTTTTCCTGATTATGAGTTATATATATGAAAATAAATATCTGTAGATAGACTGCTTGACTATAGATCAGTATCATGAACATTCTGGGTAAAAGTAAACTACTTACATACCTTAAGCATTTACTTCAACATGAATGATGTAACCCATATTTTGTATCTAACAATATTTTGTTTTAAAAGAGTGTCCGTGGAGTTTCTTGCCCGTTCTTCTCCATGGGAACCTACTACGCTTTGGAATGGGCAACTAGCTTCATTTTTCTGACTGACCGACCCCTTGACAATTCAAAAGTACCTATAATTGGTTTATTTGTAATAAATGCTTTGAGTTTGATTTCTAAATTGTAAAATGAATGGACGAAACTTTACGAAAAGTTCGTGTTAAATATGTACATACATCATTGAATGTAGGTACCTACACTACCTACCGAATTTTATTAGTGTATCAATACGGAATTTATTATTATGGTAGGATATCTTCAGGACACCCTGGGGGGGTAATTAATTAAATTCATTAAAGAGATTTGAATTTCGAACTGAGCAGCTACTTTATTCTTTAAAATCCATACTAATATTATAAATGTGAAAGTAACTCTGTCTGTCTGTCTGTCTATATGTTACGTTTTCCCGCCTAAACCGCTGAACCGATCGTCATGAAATTTGGCAGAGTTATAGCCTGGGATATGGAGAAGGACATAGGCTACTTTCCATACTAATATTATAAATGTGAAAGTAACTCTATCTGTCTGTCTGTATGTTACGTTTTCACGCCTAAACCGCTGAACCGATCGTCATGAAATTTGGCAGAGATATATCCTGAGATATGGAGAAGGACATAGGCTACTTTTTTACGCGATAACCGTCATTCACGCGGGCGGAGCCGCGTGCAAAAGCTAGTATTATATATGCATTTGCCTCGTGATAATCGTTTCACACACTAATAATACGTCGAAATGCACAATAACCTTCTTGTGCCGTAATAATAGAGTCTTCGCCGTGAATGTGCTGATTAGGTGCGAAATGAAGACGCCTGATATTACGGGTCGAGTGTAATTAAAAACCAGGGCATTCATTATGCGAGCAACAACAATTTTCAATTATACAGTGACACTTACACAGAGACATAAAATGTCCAGTCAGGGCTGTCTCAGCCATGAAATATTGGATGTCTCAAAATAACTTCAAAAGAAAAACTTAATACACTATAATTTTTTATTTTTATTTTTTTTATCTAGACGCACTTGAAGTTACCACCCCTACCTAGTTGATATTCCACCAACTCGCACTAAGCGTTTTCAAACGTCTTTTATAATGCGCACAGCAAAGGAGTGGAACTCTCTGCCTGCGTCTGTGTATCCGAACGCATACAACCCTAATCTATTCAAGGTGAGAGTGAACAGGCTTCTTCTGGGTAAGCTCACTCCATCGTAGACTTTGTCTCTGTCATCCAGACCTAAAGTCAAGAGCAAACTCATAGTAGATTAAAAAAAAAATGTATACCTATATATTTTTGTGTAAAAAATATAAAGCTTCAAAACAGGAACCAGAGTAGTTTTTACCATCAGACCAATTTATCTAAAAGTTCAATAGATGTGTTAAAATCTTCTATCTAAAACGGTCTGTTCGATAAAAATAAAACTGATTTATAGCGCGCGGGTAAAATCTTTTTGGCAAGGTGCATTTTCCATTTTATGCATATCGGTACGTTTTCAGGCAACATAAAAAATCCATTAGATTTGTGCATTGGCTTAACGAGCGATGACGTGGGGTGGACGCGGAGAGGCCGGCCGCCGGCCGGGCGGCGGCAACCCTCAGTTAACCGTGCGTAAGCGGCTTTATTGCGTTCATATCAGCATCACCGAGCTGTAATAGGCAGGTGAACAGTCTGATAGCCGTTCCGTGTATCCGTTCCGATCCAATTGCATGACAACAGAGGCTCTTATAAATATGTTACATTTGCGTTTATTACGATACTGAATCTGACATGCCGATTTCCTCACGATGGTTTCCTTCACCGTAATGAGAGCAGTGGTGATGAAATAATTTACACAAAGTAAAGTGCCTGCTTAGGTCCGAACCCACGACCTACAACCCGTTACTCGCGGCCCACTCGGCCACCACTGCTCCCACTTTTTAACCATGCTTAGGTACTCAAAACGGATTGGTGATCCTGACTTAGTATATAGAAAAAAAAGAAAAGAAAGAAAATACGTTTATTTGTTTTTTTTAAATAATTTATTCGTCCTACGGGGTAATTATGATACGACGACAATTCGACAACATTCATTGCCTAGTGCTACAATTACTGCTTCACTACCACTAAGTGTAGTGGTAGTGGAGCAGTAATTGTAGCACTAGTAATAACTTAGTAATATTGTAATTGGCCTTATTGGCCGCACCTACCTTAATACTTAGGTAGCTAGTGAGCTACCTAAGTATTAAGGTAGGTGCGGCCAATAAGGCCTAGCTAAGCGGGAATTAAAATAAATCAAAAACGATTTATACGAATTAACAAATTTTAATGTTAATTAAACATTTATCTCAATTACTATCAATTATAAACAAATAACGGCAACTTCTGCTATAAAAGTAGTCAAAATAAAACATTTAAAAAAACACTGTCTTTAGGCCTTATTAAACTATGGTAGCTTAATAAAGCCTAAGACTTTAATCTACAAAATTAAACAAAATAAACTTCTTATATTTGGTAATTGAGATCCATAAATAATAATAATACAATAAAGACAAAAAAAAAATATTAGGAGCAATCTGGACACTCAAAATTATCATCGTCCTCCTCTGACAAACCAACGCAATCCTCATGGTAGCACTTGCTGCATTTACTACATCATAGATGATATTATTATTTATGATAAATTATCCTCTTTGTTATTCAGCTCGCAAAGCGGCGGAGAATCTGTGGTATTACAGGTAATCCTATTGCAGCAAACCTCACAATTTTGCTCACAAGCTCAGCCGCCTGTTCCGTCACTAAGTAAAGGTTTTCGACCTGAGATTTTTTTAAACTGCCGGTCTGGAGGTGGTTTCGTTTAGTTCTTCTGGGCACTTTGTACCGTTCGACAGCTTGTATGTGCTCAGTCGTCCACACTGCTCGGACTGCCGCCACCAGGTCGTCTTCAAACCACAACGCTCGCTTGGGGGGCATTATATGTAAGTAAATAAGTAGTCCCTAAAAAACACTAAACCAATTAGAAAACAGTTGTAATTACAACATCAATTAATTAATAACGACATTGTCTAGTATTTTTAACGGCATAAGATAAACAGTAAAACAGTCACTTGATGATGATAAAAAAGTAGTGTAATAAGGCCTATGGTCAAATTTTATAGGCCTTAATAACCGCCGACCACTTTGTAAAGAAAATTTAAAAATTACATTATTCGGTCTAATTTATACGATTCCAACATCACAGGCCTCTAAAGCATGAACTAATTGATAATTAAACTGCAAAATAATGTAGAAAAGTGTAATATTACAAAAGTTACTTACGTTTGATTCGACCGTTCAATTCGAGCTGAGCGTCCGCCGGCCACGATAAATGACTCCGCACTGATCACAGAGTACTTTATACTATACTGAAACTGGCACTGATGGCAGCGAGCGAGCGAGCGAGTTGTCACATGTTTGGGGCGCCTTCTTGGATTGTTAGCTACCTATGACTGTGACTTCAGGCGGCAGGGATAATTTTATGTTGTGTTTCAGTTACTTATTACCCGACAGGCCTTATTGGCTGCACCTACTTTAGGTATTAAACTATGACAAACGTGCCAATTAATTACCAAAAGAGTAAAAGAGCTTTAATTTGAGTAAAGCAATAAAACAAGCTGTGTTTTATTAATCTCAATAACACTCCTTCACTCTGTGCAGTCGGGTAAAAACAGGAATAAATTGTGAGAATCTTTGCAAAACAATAGTTGGAAATGGTGTACGCGAGAAAAAGCCGGATGCAAATGCCATTCATATTAATTAGCAAAGCGAGACGGGGCTTTTACGAAATTAGACCGTGATTTCACTGAAGATTTATTGTTGTGTTTGAAATGGTTTTCGGAGCAAAGGTAGCCATTTAGACGCAAGCAAATTGGTGTTGTCAGAGCGGGTTTTAAATTGAATTGACTGAAGTCGCTTATTTGCCTTCAACGTGACTCACGGAAAAAGGTGGAAAGCTGCTAATTTATTGGCTTCGTACACGATATAGAAAAGTGGGAGCTTGATGCGAATGATTGATGACCGCAGGCTACCTCACGGGGCTTGGCGACCGCGGGAGCACGCCGCATTGCGACTAGGTAACACAGATAGGTAGGACCTACCTACTTAGGAACAGACGGCGACGCGTCCATTTTTTTTTTTTTTATTATTTGAATTATTGAGTAAAATCGGAACGGAACTTCTTAATTTAAAATAATTTGGAAAAAAAAATGAAAAAGTTCGACTCTAACAAAAATTTTGAAAGTTATAAATAAGTCCTTGATCTAACACACAACATCTTTTACGCTTTCGTCAGACACTCTCATTCAGTCACACGTATTATAGGGGATATGGTTCTTCACATTAGGTATATTAGTATTAGATATATTAGTATATTAAAAAAGAAAACAAGATCATTACAAAAGTAAAATCAAGCTCAAAATATGACTGGGCCAAAAAATTAAAGTGTTAATCTAAAAGGGCGTACACCGGTCCACTAAGGGTCAATTCATACTAGAGCAGAGTCGAAGCGCATCGAAGCGTCAATCTGAAACTTAACATGGCAAATTCACCCTTACCTCCACAACATAATACATATATTTCTTCTAAGATAAAAAAGACGCACGAATTCGCGCGCATTCGACAGAATTCGCGCGTCGGAGCGCAACCAACGCTGATTGGTGCGCGCGCGTTACGTTGTAGAGATATATAAGGGTGAATTTGTTGTGTTATCCTTTAGATTGACGCTTCGCTGCGCTTCGACTCTGCGCTAGTATAAATTGACCCTAAATAGCGCCACTCCTTTAAAAAAATATTATCTTGTGAATGAGAAGGAATTATGAAAAACGGCCCAATAAAATTCTAACCTTGGTGTGTCTAGAATTTTTAATATCTACCTTTTATAACGTTTCATATTGAGACACGAAGCAACAAAGTTCGATCTAAAGAAAAGCGGGCACATTCCTCTATATCGTATTTTGTTGCTTCGTGTCTCAATATGAAACTTTCTAAAAGGAATTAGAAAATTCTAGAGACACACTTACCGAGGTTCTTTATTGAGCTGTTTTTCATAATTCCTTCTCAGTCACGAGATAACATTTTTAAGGAGTGGCGCTTACAAGTACCTATTTATAGTTACTAATTATTATTCGAATAAAAAATTTGATTTTGACTTTTTGAGTTGATTTGTTTGAAACGTCCCGTAGGTATTGGTCCCTGAAAGTTATGGCAAGCCTAGTTATATGTAATCATCATTGTCCTACCCTTATCCCAATTCATTTGGAGTCGGTGCAACATGTCCCTTTCTTCCATACTTCTATTAGTCATCTCGGTAGTCACCCCCTTTCTTTCTAGCCATATCATCTCACACAGTCCATCCATCGTTTCTATGGTCTTCCCCTACAAGAGTAGGGGAAGACCATAGAAACGATGGATGAATTATTGCCATCGACATTCATACCTGCTCAAAACTTTCTCACGACATTTTCCTCATCCCTCCGTATCACATGCCCTTATCATGACAACCAATTCCACGATAGGTAGTTAGAAAAAAAAATACAAAGATTTAGAAATAAAATATTTTTATGCGGATTGTTTATAATAGGGAAATAAACATGGAATAAAGCTGTGCTAGGAATAACTTCGGTATAACCATACCTACATTTTTTGACGTTTATACTTGTCATAACTTTATTCCGTGTCTATCCTAATACAAATAAACACAGAATAAAGTTATACTAGGCATAAACGTCAAAAAAATGGTGATAACGAAGTTATTCCTAGTATAACTTTATTCCGTGTTTATTTGTCAGGCCGTAGGTGTTTAGTGTGTCTTGTCAATGTGTAGTGTTTTATATGGTAGGTATTAAAAGGATAAAATATCTTAATTTCTGTAATTATTGAATATTAATTATTTAAGTTCCTTAGCAGCAACTTAGCATACCCTGTTTGGCGTAACCTAACCAAATCAATTTCAAAATTTTGGCAGAACTACCTAAGTACCTACTTATTTTTTGAAGATGTAAAAAACCTTTAGAAGTTATTCTTCCATCCCTGTCACGAAAAACGGTCATTTGCACTGAAAGTTACTATGGCAATAATGGCATAGTAACTGTATAAACAGGTACTCTCTGTCGACAGTAAGTAGGATATTCCGTCAGTTCGTCCATTCATTATTAGGTAGGTACCTGAGGTGCAAAACCGATTGAATATAAGAAATAAGGTATCTACGGTAAATAAATACACAAAATTGAAAATGCACTTTAATTTTCAACATTACTTTCACATGACAACATCACACTGGTCTTGATATTACATAGGTACCCCCCTACTTTCCCATTCACAAAAAAGTAACATTATTATAATGATTGATGGCAAGAGAGGCATAAAACCTACAACACGAACAAACATACAACCTACTTTTAATTTCTTTGCCTGCATTATACAATACGAATGTTTTACGATAAGTCCTAAAGGCGACCCCACACTATTTAGGTATTTAAATTAACTTTAGCATCTTTACTTTTCATGAGCAACTTTACCCATGAGAAAAAAAAATATAAAAAAAATATCTCTCGATTACTACAAATCTGTAGCCGCCATTTAGTATCAAAGCGATAAAAAATTAGAAAAATCATTTATTTGTTACAGATTTTAAGTAATTGAGAGATAAGTGCAGTACTCATCAACAAAGTTGCTCATGGAAAGTAAAGATCCCACAGTTGACGGTATATTAAATATAATAATAAGTTTAATAACATTATAATTATATCATAACGCGTGAGTTATAATAGGCTGACAAACGGCATTTTGCTGTTTTACCGCTATTCAAATACATAATTATAGTTACTACGTATATAATTGACTAAGTTCCGACCAAATTTTAATGCTGATTTGTAAGAAAATTGATTTTCTATGGATGTAGAGAACCGTTAGGTACTAGCCGTTTGTCAGACTGTTGTTTTTTTTTTCATTTTTTTCGCCTGTTGTTTTACTCTAAATTTCACTTCATAGATTGTAGTCTATGGACTGTTAAAATAACAGATTTTTATTAATGCAGAGGTAAGTACAATAATCCACATTAGAGCGCTGAACTCTTACAAACTCCCTCCGCGCTATATATACCTTTCAGGAAGTTACTGACCTCAGTAAACAACAAAATTTGGCACATATCGATACAATCAGTAACTGAAGACATAAATTATATTAAAGATGTTTGCAGAGATGTTTCATTTAGAGCCACTTTTGCAGCCCACCGTACTTATTGAGCCTTCGTAACAGTTTCACCCAAATAATAAAAAATATTCTATAGAATGGTAAAAATCCTACAAAGAGAGAGTTTAGGTAATTCTACAGTATCTAACATTACTATTTACTACGACTATAAACATTATTATCAAAACATTACACGCATCCCTGATACGACGGGTCATGGTTTTATTCTGTGAAGCATTAAAGGAAGGTTTCTTTTAGATTGATGAGGGCTCGTTTTACATTATAATTTGATTCGGTTTTGATAACTTGTTTTTTACATTTACGATTTTTTTTTTTACTTTAACACAGTACAACATAAATACATAAATGTATTACCAACACCCTCATAAAATACATACTTCCATTCCAATTCCAATTTTATAAATCATAAAAAAATGTTCGTCATAAGTTTCCGTAGGTAATAAATAGTAGTTTGTTTTAAATTTTAGCTCAAGGAACGTAAAAATTAGCCTCACGATTGACTTTAAGTAGCACATACAATACTGGTGAAAACACATCTTTGAGCGCAATCACATTGAGGATTTGCCAGCGAGTTTCTAGAGAAGCGATTTTTGTAATCGTACACTCCACGGGTACGAAGCGAGCTAGCTGCGATTACGCGACGTGTTCTCCGCATATTCACAATATTGTACACTTGCTTGTCTCGCTCTCTCTTGTACACTCACTTCAATCGCTCTCATTCCGCAAACTCGACAATCACGTTGCGCACACGTGGCGTGCTCGCTACGCACACGCAGCGAGGGTGTTAGAAATCACCTCGCTGGAAACACGCTCGCAAATCACCAGTCTGATACGGCCCTTTAGTGCTACTCATTTTAATACTTTCGTCTAGTCTCTTGAACAATTAAATAATTTATTTGATGCTGAAAAGAAATAATTATGTTTTCTTTTAATTCTTTCTTTTCATCATAATTTAAGAAGTTTAAACTTTCAGTTCCAAGTGTTCCAACATAGTACCTATTCGGTTTGTTTGGACTACAACTTCCGAATACCGTGTTATTAGTAATTTTTACTATTTAATAAATCATTATTATTTTAAATATCTCTGCACTTTTGCATCTGGTATTAGTATGTACATACGGCTAATTATCAAGCTATACATTTCCAGTATAAGCTAATCTCGCATAGCATAGGACTTCAGTGCAATAAGAGATCAGCTTATACTGGTATTGTATAGCTTGATATGTAGCTGTGTGAACCTCAAATTCATAATAACGTAAAATTCTTCAGTACATAGGTGTATACAACTAGATAAGTTGTGCGCTAGTTTAGTAATTAATATACATATGTATAAATGACTCATGCTATGAAACAATATGATTAGGTAAATTATATAATTTTTAAACACAATTTAACTATCAGGCTTGTAATTAAGTGAAATCTTTTAAGAATTAATAAGATCTCGTCACATTTACACTTAAGCAATTAGTAGTAGGTAATTTAAATAGTAAGAATGAGGCAAAACCAAGTTTTTGCAAGAAAAATTATTATCTATAAGTTAAAGCAGTATGGAAAATACTTATTTACTCAGACTTTAATCCTAATGCATCTTTATATTATTAAATGTTACGTATACTAAATAATTATTAATATGGTTACTGGACTTCATATGTTACTGGTACAAGTCATTCATCAAGATTACATCATTCTACAAATTGACTGATAAAGTTTCAATAGAAATATAGGTAAATAAAGAGGTACAAAAATACAACAGTTTTTAAAGTAATAGAGTTATTATTAAATGCAACAACAACCAGAAAGATGCACATGTAAACAAATGCTAGAAACAATGGTTTGCTCTTTGACTCACTACGTTTAGGAAACACAACCCATTAAAACTTAAAGTAATTATTAAATAACTAATAAAATAAAACATATATCACCTTGGAATTTAATCGTTTTCTTATATTTTTTTTAAATTTAATACTTTGATAGCCTTCTTAGTTCTCAAAACACACACCAAAATAATTATTTTGTATTTATATAATAAAGTGAATACATGTTATTATACAGAGTTATTGGTAATTATTAGTAACATCATAAACAAAAACTTTTGTTCTATGACTTGTAATAATTAATAAATAATATCTAAAAAAAAAAAAAAACGCTCAGCGCAAATCAATCTGCAGTGTCTAGTGCAAAAGGCAGGGGCAACAATGCACAGGAGACATACGGAGGTACGACAGGAAATACAGAATTGAAATGTGTTATACTCCATTTATTATAACATTAGACAAATAACTGTTCTCATCCTTTCGTTATTTCGATGTAAACGTTTAATAAACTCCGTTATTTTACGATAAATACAAAGCACTGTAATCTATTTACCATTTACATAAAAAAAAATACTATAAAGTGCAGTAATTTCAACAATATTACACAATAACTGTCGTTATTTAGCCGTTATTTGTCTAATGCTATAGTAAATGGAGTATAGATAGAACAAGGAAATCTTGAAGGTTTGTTTTTAGTAAATGGAATATGTTTTATAAAAAGTCATAGAACTAAAGTTGTTGTTTATTATGTTAGTAGTCCTTTTTTTTTTGGGGTGGGATATTATCAAATAACTTCTCCCGCTCTGGGCGGAGCGGGAGGACGTGTCAGACTTTTACTGACTAAAACCCACCCGTGTTCCTTCAGTTGCCTGTGCCAGGGCCACAGTATCCTTTCGGACAAACCCGCAACCCTGGCAGGCACTGGTCCTAGCGCACCCCGTCAGTGCGTGCTGACATCTCTTTGAGGCGCGCATGGAACACAACGCGCCGTCGACCCGGGCCTGGTCCTTACCGGACGGCGAACTGCATGTTAGGAGTCCTGCAAGGTTGTTAGTGTTTTTCCAATAACCCTGTATATATTTTTTCTAGATTATTGAGAAATAGTGTTAAAACAGCATATTTTTGTCAGTAAACATTTCACAGACGGAAATTTACAATAAATAAAATACAATGTAGATATATTATTTACACTGTATAATTAATTGCAAATATGTGTGTGTAAGGTACTTGAAAATTGCATGGAAGTAATATTATGAGCAATTTGAATTTGAGCTTCAATTGACAGGACATTGGAATTGATGATTTTACTCAAAATGCTCAAGTATATTGTGCATATTTGGCTGATAAAATTTGTTATGTCACAAACAAGGTGGAGGTAGAGGCATATCAATCAATTTGCAGACTTCTAATAGGAAATTTTTCAATATGGCTGCTTGGTTATCTCTGGACCCGTTGATTGTTATTGTCGGAATGAATGTTGGTTTCAATATGTGAGTATCATCGCCATGTTTCTTCAGGAGAGTTGATCCAAGATCCTGATGAGCACAATTACTGATTGGATCAGGATCAATTTTCATTTCCTTTGCACACTGAAATTAAATATTAGGGTTTATAAGTATGTTTTTATTTATTTGTTTGGTTCACCAACAATTGTTTACACTGGTATAAGCAAATGCAACAGAAGCAGCAAATCAGAATAAAGTGTGACAATCACTTATAGATAATCTCTGCATACACACATAACGTTGTTGTACTAACAAATTTTATTTTTATTAAAGACTATTTTACAGTTGCGCTGATTAGAACTTAACAAAATTAAACTAAACCAAAACAAAATCTAAACTAACCAAAATTAGGTAATACAAAAAATTCGTATTATTATGTAGCCTAAGTTCACCCACCCAGCGAGATAACGCAGGGCCAAGAAACTCAATGCTCAATGTACATTATGTGGAGGAATAAGGGTAATGTCATGAGGAAAGTTTTGAGTATGAATGTGGAAGAGGATGAATGTGGAGACCAAAGAAACGATAGATGGACTGAGTGAAAGATGATGATACGGCTAAAAAGGGAGTAACTACCGAGACGACAACTAATAGAGAAGTATAGAAGAAAAGGACATGTTGTGCCGAACCAAATAAATTAGGATAAGGGCTAGAGAATGATGATGATAGTATATTGTACTATTGTGGGCACGGAAATCTAACCACCTCGAAAACAATAACCCGTGCACACGATGACCACATCTGTTAATCACCTCTTTTTGCGACGACCAATAAAAAAAAAAACGTTCGTTTCAATAAATTTCTCAGGCTCTATTACAATGATCACAGATGTCTGACCACCTCGGCTGATTTTTTTACGGTCATGTTTTTAGGGTTCCATACCAAAATGGTAAAGAGGAACCCTTATGGTGCAACTCAGTCTGTCTGTCTGTCAAAGCTGGATATCTCAACTTTCATTTACAGAAACAAGGGCCTCAGCAAAAATCTGACACTGCGATGCTATTGGTTGATGAGCGTAGGTAAGCATTACCATAGCGGCCGAGCACTGCAAGCACGAAAAGTCCTTACGGTGGTCCAATTTTCGAGACCACGATGGTACATATTTAGGGAATATAAAATTTAAGAATTAATTCAAATAACTTTTATATTTACCCTGGTGAGAGCACCATCAGAATCTATGTTATCTGAGATCATGCATTCTGTTATCTTGACAGCGGTAGTCATGTTTGCCACGGCCTCTATTGCACAAGCATGGACCTTGTTTGCATAGCACTCTTCTTCACCATGCTGACATTGAAAAATATACTTCCCGTTCTCTTCTTTGGTCTATAAAAATATAAAGCATTTTATTATAATTATAATGTATCAATAAGCAGAAAAATGTTATATAGGTCTGTAGGTCATCCAAAAATACTTAGCCATCATATTTGACAATATTACAATTTTCAAATGTGTGACACAACTAAAATATTTATTAGGATGCTACAGCATGTTTAAATGAGAACAACATACTTTGTTTTATGCATATTCAATCAAACTTTGTTTAGTCAGTTAGAAACCCCAAAAGGTTTAAAAGCTGAGTCATGTTTATGAAATCCAATTTTATTTATTCTTTTGTTTTAGCATTTGGTGGAAGTTAAAATACTGGTAACATTTAATACATATACTTACTGTAGCCTTTCCATAGGGTACTAAAGTTACATCTAGAAACTCTGAAAGCTTCTCTGTCACGGGTGCCAAATGCCTAACAAAGAAATGTTTGGAGTCAGGACAAAGGGCCTCATAGTACACCCTCACTTTCACTTTGTCTTGTTTATGCTTATTGTACTTGTCATCTTCTAACTCCACTATGCCAGACTATAAAACAGAAAAATTACTTTAATTAAATGTTAATTCATGAAATGAGTTCGGGGGACTAAATACTTTCACAAAATACTTCTAAAGGATGGGCTAGACCTAATAACCTTGATTTCACTTTAAAAAAGTTAAATGTTTTAAATAAAAAACAAAAACTTGTACACATTACATTCAATGATGTAGAAAAAAACAACATAGGTATGAGCATTGAGGAAGCAACAGGAGTATTGTTATGTAAGGATTGTAGCATGTGGAGTTTTCTAGTTTTCGCCTTACCCCATTAAAAGGCATGATTTTATGTATGAACATAAGACATTTATGCTGAATAAAACAAACACCTGCCTCATCTGATTCGCCTGACTGCTTTGTTGGCCTAGTGGTTGCAAGCATGACTGCTGAGCGTGAGGTACTGGGTTCAATCCCCGGGTCAGAAGAAGTGTTATCAGAATTTTCCATTTGAAAACTCTCAGTGGCAGCCTGGGGTCCGGTTGTGTGTCCTGGGACTGGCAATAGGCTCTCCTTGCCCTAATACATGAGACTTATAACATAACTGGCAAAATGTGGGTGTAAATACTCTGCTTACCCTTTTGTGGGAATACAGGCATTATAGTGTGTAAAGTAACCATTATTATCTTCAAAAAACATTAAAGACATACTGCTGGGACACAGGCCTTCTCTCTGTGAGAAGGAGTGGGCCGTAATCCACCACGCAGACCCAGTGCGGGTTGGTAGATGTCACATGTCTTTGAATTTTCAGTTCTAGGACATGCCAGTTTCCTCACAATGTTTTCAGTCACCGTTTTGAGAGCATTGGTGATGAAATAATTTACTCCATTTTTCTCATTGAAGAGATGTTAAGGCTCAAATTGAATACAACTATTCACACAAATAAGGAAAATCAATATAAGCTTTAAACTGCATATAATTAGCCTGAAACTGCTTATATTCCCATTGGAACCACATAGATATTAGATAAAATTAATGGTTAGTAAGGATTAAGATAAAATATTGATATTCCAGCGTAAGATAGATTAGGTACATACCTCAGATATTAATGTTGCGTTTTTATCGGGCAATAGCCGGAAGAACTGCCACATGATCAACATTAGCAGAAGCAAAACTATTAATCTATATCTGTTACAACTATAGAATGCCATTGTTATTGATGTCAATGATTTATTTCCATCCAATATGTAGCGCTTCTCACTATCGCCAGATTCACTTTATGCAGCTGTTGGTATGACACCAACGCCTTTATACCATGTCTGATTCCACTGAATTTTAATACTTATACTATAATTTATAATGTTTATTGTCTAATTATCTTATATGCAATGCATTTTTTTTTTTTGATAATTTCAGTTTTTTATATTAACGCAAGATGGTAAACACTCAAGGATTGAATCACGATTGAATGATTGACTTGTCATTTTTGACACTTAGTTTGACAGTCGGTATTTTTTTTTCCATTTGTTCGTTGTGGAAACAGGCTAGGGTCAGGGACCATGCTGCCTAGTCATGACAGTCGGTAACTTTACTTGTCCTAGGCCAACCAAGAATCTCAGAATAAAACCATTGGCTGGATAGTGGGATATTGCGCCCTCATAGTTTAGAAAAAAGCTAAGCCTTCGGTGACCTTAGACCATATTGGTCGAACGTTTGGTGACCTTTTGCCTTGCATCTCACTATCTCACTCACTCTTTGATAACAAGCTGGTAGAGTAAGAGCGTTTCCGCACTACATCTGATACGAATTCGAGATCAGAGTTCCATCTGAATTGGAAATGTTCTAAATTCGGACGGATGGAATTCGGATCTAGTGCGTAACCCTTGATACAAATGGTATTATGGGCACTGCGGACCGTCATCGTCATACCACGAATTCGAATCGGATGCAGTGCGCAAACGCTCGAAAATTTTCCAAGATAATTCTGTTGTGCACATGCACCCAAGCACAAAATCAAGGACTGATAGAGAGGAGCCGCCGAGAGGGACATTATTTGTGGAGCCGTTTGACATCCTGAATCTGCTTTTACCGAAAAAATTAAAACCATCCAACTGTGAGTCAGACCAACACAGTGAAGGGTTCCGTAGTTGGGATAAGTACCTATAATTTACATATTGGCAAGAGAATGACGATTTAGGTACTTATGCAAAGTAGTTATTTTATCGGCTGTAAAAATAAGTTTGTATTTCACAGCACTCATTTACATAATAGCTATGAAAAACAAAGTTATTTCTGCGGTTTCCACCGAAACTATTCCGTAGCTCAAAAACTATTGACTTAGATAGCAGCACGAGCAGTCACTAGAAACAAGAACCCAGCAATACCCCTCACCCGTATGTGGGTTGATTTTTTTAATAGAAGAATTCCAATTTTCATCAATATAGGTAGTCCTGTTAGTCTCTTGAGTAAAACGTCTGTGTCAAATCCGGACTGCTTGTTTCTGCCATTTGAAAACCTTTTTTTTTGGGTTGGAAATTATCATTTATCTTCTCCCGCTCTGCGCGGAGCGGAAGAAGTGTCAGGAGGGCGTGTCGGACTTTTACTGACTAAAACCAACCCGTGTTCCTTTAGTTGCCTGTGTGCCAGGGCCACGGTATCCCTTTCGGATAAACCCGCAACCCTGGCAGAGCCATTTGAAATCCTGTTTTTTTTTTTTTGAAGACTTGTGTTTTTTTTTAAACTGGCACAATATAAATGATGAAATCCGAATGCTTAAGAGATACGGGGAAACTGTCCTAGGAACCATTAGCTCTCTTTTCATGAAAATAATGTTGACATAGGTACCTACTTAATTTTTTGGTCAAATAAGAGTTTTCCGTAAATTACCTTATTTAATACAGTTTAACTCTTGTTTCATGTTACGGTCATTACATTCTTACGGAAGAAAAAAATCTAGACGGCAAAAGTGGGCCAAAGAATCATCATTCTCTTGCCCATGTTCTCTAATTGGACGTAGTAGACATACGAAAAGGATCCAATCCACAACCTGGTCAAAAATGAGTTAAGTGTACCAAACTGATGCTAAATATCGATACTATTGGCGAGTAAAATATATCCAAGTAAATAACAACAGTTTATCATTTTCATCAACCTCAGAACCAACTCACTTGCACGGTATCAGTATTATTATTATTATTTTTTGTTATATGTGTTTATATATCTCGGGACCCTGGGGTCCCGGACCTTTGGAAGGCGTACGAGGGGCCGAAGCCAACTCGCAGAGGCCCGTTAGATGCTTTTTAATTAAATGACTATGAGGCACCAACCGACGATTATCCCTGTACGCACTATGCAAGTGCACCCAAGGACAACCTCCGGTTGGTGTAGGACTATTGCAGGATATGGAAACAAAGATATTGGACTATGGGTTTGGGTGGTTAAAATGGACTGGTTACCTAAAACTATGGAAGGACTATGGCCTCTGCCTGATCAATGTATATACATGGATAAAATGGCAGGGGGAGACTTGCACACTCAATAATTGGCCCCCGAAAACGGTCGCTAGCACATAGTGACGTAGCGACAAGGGGGCAACATGTCCTGAGGTGCTCGAGGAGTGGAGAGATATTCCACGGCTCTCAGAACAATCCCAGAGCCCGGAAGATGGTCAAGATCCCTACAAGCACTTACTGGAAAACTTCCTTCCTCCGAGTACGTTTGCTCTTGCGAATCTCCACTCAAGCCGGCCAATAAAGGCAAGAATGAGGTGGGAGCTCAGAGCCTCGTCAGTGTTCATTCCAGCTGGCCAATAAAGGCAAGCCAGAGATGAGGAACATGACTTCTCCCGGGAGATAGGGTCCGTGGGGTCGCAACTGCCCAACAGCTCGCCACATGCTGCCCTGCGGGTTTCTGTATCTCTTTTGGTCTGGCTCCTCACCCTAGACATGTTCCGGGAAAGTAAACTCTACCAGCACAGACCTAAAGTTCGGAGCGTGCAAGCCCCACCACGACGTCAACGTAGAGATACAGCGGTGGGGCTTATTATTATTATTTGTAAGACACACTAGCAGCTAATTAGCTGATGCGTGTGTTTCAAATAGCTTGGAGATATTTAATCTGTCCAATCGGTTCTTGAAGCAGGTTAGTGTGGGAGCCGTCACATTTTCCGGGAGCTTATTCCATGCTGTTACAACTCGGTTAGGCAAGAATTGCTTCAAAGGCTTTTTCCTTTACGATTTTTCCCACAGTTTTAGGGAATGTCCACGCAAATGTTTGATTTCAGTATCAGTATCAGTATCTCTAAGAGGACTTTGTGTGGATTGGATCCTTTTCGTTTAAACTACATCCAATTTATTTGGAGTAGGCGCAACATGTATTTTTCTTCCATACTACTCTATTAGTCACTGGATAGTAAAATATTATGCCGCAATACAAATATTATGATGGTGAATAAAAGAGTAGTTTACGTAAATAAAGCTCTATTCTGTCAAAAGTAGAGAAGCAAATCTTTCCACATCGTAGAATCCTGCTTTGACTTGTCTGCCTCCAAAAAATCTGCCATTTAAATCCACAACTGCTTTGATAGCACTTTCGATACGCTTAAATTCAACAAAAATTCTGACGGCTTCATCTGATGGAGCATTGGGCATTTCAAAGATTAATACTTTTATAACATCTCCGTATTTAGTGTTACATTCGTCTTTCACTTCCGGTTCTAATTCCTCGTCTACATCGCCTGGTCCAACCATATTCTGGAAAAAGTATTTTATTGTGAGTAGGTAACAGAATTGTGATATTATAAAATAAAAATAAAATAAAATTTATTCAAGTATAAAGTAAAATTATGATTTAGATTAATCACAATCGAGGAACATTTTATTCTAACTGTAATGTAGACCTGATCTAGGTTTATTAAAAACCTGTGTTTCAGGCCATTTTACTGGTGATGTGATGTGATGATGGTTATGACTTGTAACTTCAAGATATAACCATCATTTTCAGATCACAAAATTATCTATACAAATAAATAAATTTGACGTGTCTGCTTGTAATGTAAAAAAAACAGCTTTTTACTTAATGCATAAGAAAGTATAAACGGTACTAATAACAAAAAAAAAAAAAAAAAAAAAAAAACAATTTTTAAAAGTTTTGTCGGTCTGTCTGTTTTTCCGACTAATCTCCGAAACAGCTGAATCGATTTTGACGGAACTCATTGGCAGATAACTGATGTTATAAGGAGTAACTTAGGCTACTTTTATTTATGACTAGCTGCTGCATGGGATAACCCGCGTGGTTAAAAAAAAATTGTAATATTACGAACAGATGCTTCAAATTCTATTTATTTTTATATAAAAAGCCACGTGGGCGAAGCCGCGGACAGCAACTAGTTGACTTATATTATTGCTACATGATATGGGATGTCCTTACTCTCAGTAACACCACTTTGCTGGGTGATTTCATTATCTCAGTAATAGATGGCTCCCGATTGAATGAATGTGGAGAATTAGATGCTTGCGGCGAGTCTGGAAATTGGAAAGATTAAAGTTGATTGTACATAACACGGTTTTTATTATAGGTCCTTGTTTCTACTAGAATTAATTAAATACCAGCTGAACTAATGATTTAACATGCCCATTAAAAAATTTATAATCATGATTTAGCTTAGCCATGATAATACATTTTGCAATTTTCAGGGGTTGATTTCATAAAGAAATTCATAAGCTGATCTCCATATTAAATCAATATTAAAGAAACTGAATTCTGAGAGATTTTAAAGTATATTAACAAATATAGTATTATATGAATGCAGCAACTAGGTAGTTAAAGTTGATCAGATTCAATCCAGCTTTTTATGCCAAAAGTAACATTTTCCGTAATTTGTGCAATAATTGTAATTTCCAACGCAAATACCTGGTCCTGGCAGGGAAGGCATAGCAAATCCAGGAGGAGGCATTACAGTAGGAACTTCTTTCTCATGAATAATGCGACCACCACGTTTGGAAGTCTTTTCCACTTGCAGCGCCACTGACATTCCTTGTTCTTTTTTACCCAAACCTTGACCTTCCTATAGAAATAATAATAACAAAAGAAAACTTATAGCTCTTATTGAATGTCTTGAATTATAAAATGAACGAGTGTGGTAATAAAACAATAATAAAGTGTCATTCCTTAGACTACAAGTTTATAAAGCCACGTTTAAAATCATAATTATAATACACACTGATAGTTTTGTCGCCTTTTAAAAGTTTATTACCTTGAAACCATATTTGGCCATGATTTTAGCAGCTATAGAGCTAGCACCATATCCGCCAATAGAGAACCCAGATGGAGGAGGGGTTTGTGTGGATGGGGGCCGAGGCGGGGGGGAAGGCGTCTCCGCTGTGAGGGATGGTGGCGGAGCTATGGCTGCACCTGCTGATCTTTTTGATATCTCCTCAGCTTCTTCTTCTTCAGGTTGCTTAATTGCAAACAAAAAATATGGTTAAAAAATATATATTTTTTTTTTTAATGACACTGATTATACTTTTGTGTTAATGAGTATGTGGCGGCATTTACAAGCCACATGCGAACTACACATCAAAGACCTGACGTCACAAATCCTGCATCGCGCAATCAGAGTTTACTGCGCGACTAGCATATATCCATCCAGACATCAACCGTCGGGCAGTTGCCCACCAGACACAACACCCGTCTGGTCGGAGGCTCCTCCCTTTTCCATAGAGTATGAGTGAAGTTTACACCCTGTTCCTCATACCTCTATACTGGTGGTACATACTTTTGCCACAATGTACTTATTTATGAATTAATTTCAATGAAAAATTACAAACCAGAAGGTCTTTGGGATGAAGAAAGTTTTGATAGCCCAATTTGTTAGTTATCAGTATCACACACAAAATTATTTTTCTAAGATGAAAGAGGGGTTGTAAAACATTGAAATAATTACCATAGCCACAAGAGTTTTTTCTGGTATTGTTTCCTCATCATCCCCAAACCTGCTTTTACGTTTTCTTTCAGATCTGTCACCTCTATCCCCATCAAGCTGCAGTCTTTTTGCTTGTATCTCTGAATAAAAACAGCCATGCGTAAAATAATTAGAAAAAGAAAATAAGTGAGAAATGTTGAAAATGTATCCAGGGGATGCAGCATCAGTAGGTATTAGCGCAGATAATTCAAATAATTTATTTCAATTAAACCATTTACAGGCACTTT
This sequence comes from Dryobota labecula, assembly GCA_947523025.1. Taxonomy (NCBI): domain Eukaryota; kingdom Metazoa; phylum Arthropoda; class Insecta; order Lepidoptera; family Noctuidae; genus Dryobota; species Dryobota labecula. Next base: position 16,395,244 of record OX383284.1, read on the forward strand.
TGAATTGTCGAGGAGTCGGTCAGTAAGAAAAATGAAGCTACATGCCCATTCCAAAGCATAGTAGGTACCTATGGAGAAGAACGGGCAAGAAACTCCATGGACACTCTTTTAAATTAAATTGTTACAAAAATATTAGTTACATCTATAATGTTGAATTTATAACTAAATGTGAGAACGATGTAAAAATAAAAAAATAAAAACGTACACGTTAAAAGCGTCCAGAGAGGTACAACATATAAAAACAAAAAAAAAAACAATTAAAAAATAAAATAATTAAAATAAGCCATGGCAGCTAAGAGATGACCAGTCCCAACTGACGGCATCCGTTCACGAACATGACGCATGGATTAGCACCATTCAGCTCAACCATATTGAAGGGAGCTAAATGATCCAACACACACACCACAATCAGCAAGACATCTTAGTGATCATGACATAATATACTACTAGCTGACCAGACAGACATCCTATTTGCTAGAACTCGATCACTAACACCCGACACACCTACTGGGTTCAATTGTGAATCTAAGCACAGAAGAATTTTATTTATAAAGACGTATTAATTATTGGTATTCACTTCATCAAGAATACAGTAATATTCATCCAGAGGGCGCTCACCCTCAAAGAAAAAAGATTAAAATAAAAAATTCTGAAAGGTATCTCGGTACTAGAAAACTAATCTGGCTCAAATTCTAGCCAAAGCCAAATATGGTATATTGGTATCTATGTAGACTTTTGGAATAAGTTAGTACTATCTTAACCTATCATATGGCGTAATTATAGTCACAATTAAAAAACACTTGTGTCTCGTGTGGATCTGTTCATATGAAGGGTTATGTAACATGTTTTTGAACAGAATTTAAATTCAGTAGTATAATTGGACATAGTTAAGAAGAAAGGACTCAACCCACATTGTGGTCAGGGATGAGTTGTAAATACCAAAGAGGTCCTAACAGTTGGTTCTTTCACTCGGCAAAAAAGATCCATGACCCTACAAAGAGAAGGTTGATTTTTTAATGTTAGGAACCAAACCACATGTAGCTGGGTACCTTCCGTTAACCGTTAGGACCTCTTTGGTATATAAAATTCATCCCTGACCACAATGTGGGTTGAGTCCTTTCTGCTTAACTATATCCAATTCAGGTTTCTTGTAATTTATTTTTATTTAAATAGATGTAATTACATTAAATACCAATTACATCATTATTACCAGCCTTTCCAAGGGATATTGTGTTACCCTGTTACAGGGTTGTGGAGTTCAGATAGGCAGTCTCTCCATGTAAAATACTTGTATTCAGCTACATTTGGTTACACTGGAAGCCGACCCCAACATAATTGGGAAAAGGCTAGGCAGATAATGATGATGTAAGTACACTAAATAGCATGGTTTTAATCCGACATTGTGATATTGTCATAGCACCAAAAAATAAATTTTAAATCAATCTTTCTTCCTTTCATGATTTAGATTTGGCTTACCTTTGGCAACTTTTTCATAATCATTAGGCCACATTGGATCATATTCATTAGCAACATTCCAATCAAAATCACGAATATTCAGTGATGCTGCCAGTGTTTTTCCTTGACCTTGAGGGCTGTTTGAATTAGATTCGTCATCGTCTTTTTGTTTACTCTTCAAGTCTATTACTGGAGTTAGAACCTGTAACTCGTAATATTATAATCAAACCCTTTTAGACAAAACAATTTATTTAGGCAATTGCTATTACCTGTGTAGATCGTCTTAACGCCTCACGCTTGGGCTGGGTAACCGCTGCTTTTTTTAATTGCAGCTGAGACTGTAACAACTTAATACCTGAAGACCATCCTGCTACCTTTTCGGTGGTGCGAGCTTTGATTGTATCAAGATCGTCATATAACGACATTTTTGTTTATGTTTATGCATAAAAGAGTTTTGCTAACGGAATATCTACAACACCCAGCCCACTAAACTATATTCAACAATCTATTTCACGATGTGTTTACTAATTTCTTCGAAATAATATTGTACACAAGTTCACAAAAGCAAGCAGTACACTACTGCTACTGTCAAGTGTAGTGTCAATCAAAGTGTCAACTTATGTCCATGACCATTCACAGGTATTTTACCTTTGATTTTGCATTATAGTAATCTTTAAATTGTTAGTATTAAGGTTGCTATCAGAGGTAATTATACTTTTCAGAATTTGTTTTAGTGCGGTTTTCGTATAAAAATTAATGTCAAATGGCTTTGACATTTTGACAATAACTTTTTTATTCCTCTGGCTCTTCATAAGGAATTAGTAAGTACTTAAAAGACTCACCCTACTACGCTTTGAAATGAGCAACTAGCTTCATTTTTCTGACCGAGTTTGTGAGTAGACTCATTTGTGTTTTACTCACTCTCATTTGTGTTATAGACTCATTATAATTATTGTGTAGGCTGTTTGCACGGTTTTTATGTACGGTAGCCAGCACATCAAGTTACCACAAACTTTCAAATTTTCACGTTGGCTTTTGAACTTAATCTTCAACACTTTAAAGTTTAAAATCGTTTGGAGAAATTTGACAGTTTCGTGTAGCTTGATGTGCTGGCCACTGTACACTCCTTTTACATACAAAAGGAGTTTGTTTTAATTTTTAGGCCCTTGATACTGAAGATCAATACTTTTAGGAAAATCACTTGTCAGAGGAAAATCGGAAAAATATTGTCACTGTCATCATGAGAATAAAATAATATCACCAAGTTTGCAGCATAAATTGTATTATACAAGCAGTATTAAATGTTTTAAATGAACTTAAATTTTAAAATGGGAACTCTAATTAGTAGAGATACCAGACGTATTAGTTTTGATAACAATTTTGCATTAAGCCCTCCTATAGCACTACAGAAATCTATAGAGGCAGAGAATGCCATAGCTTTTGATAATATGCCACCGGTAAGTCTTAAGCGGACTACTCACACACCTACCGTAGGGGCAATCTAAGGACCAAGGATGGTCTCGCGCCCCTGCTGCCCTGCTGCAGGGCCAATCTAGGAAATTGCCCTGCTTGCCTATAATGCCTCTATACATCACAATTAAGGGGCATCCCCACTTTTACACCCTAGATTGCCCCTGCTGTAGGTGTGTGAGTGGCCCGCTTTAGGGCGAGTTGTATCACGTCCGCATAGCGCACGCGTATGCGACAAAAATGGCGCAATTTTTTTACTTTTTTTTTTTGTTTAACCACAGTTAGCGGCGCTAACTGTCGTTAAACCATTTTAATTATCTTCATTTTTAGGAGTCGGCAGGGGAAATCATCTATAAGGAAAAGGGTGCAGATTATCAAGAAGATGGTGAAATGGATTACTGGTCGCATAGAATAGATTTTCTGAAGAAAGAACATCAGGTTATCAACAAAATTATTGAAGCTGAATATGACAAAAGTATTGAAAATACAAATAAATCATTTGAAACACCTAAAATAACGCATGAAAGAATTCAAAAAATTAAACCTTGTATCGACTGGCGAACAAAGGTAAGCTTTCATACATTTGTATTATAAATACATACTTATTTATATATTTTAATTATTATTATTATAGTCCGTTCACAGCATGTCAGTCAAAATCACAGTAAGATAAAATATAAGTTAATATTTATTTGCTTAACCCTTTACCAGGCCCCTGAGAACTCCTGTAACAACAATTTTTTTTTTAATGGATAAATGTTTTGTTTCATATTGCATCACTGAAACTGGAAAAAAAAATGCTGAAAACATTTAAAAAAACATATGGGTAAACATAATCCCATTGTCCGCCTAGAGATTGACATTGCTCACTATAAATATACTAGCTTTTGTCCGCGGCTCCGCCCGCGTGGATGTCGGTTATCACGTAAATAAGTAGCCTATGTCCTTCTCCATATCTCAGGCTATATCTCAGCCAAATTTCATGATGATCGGTTCAAAGGTTTAGGCGTGAAAACGTAACATACAGACAGACAGATAGACAGACAGACAGACAGACAGAGTTACTTTTACATTTATAATATTAGTATGGATAAATAAACGATTTTTTACTTTTACTTTTGGAACAAATTCTCCAAACGATGGTGAAAACTGCATCAAAATCTTTGCGTAGTTTAGAAGAACGACGCGGTCACATAGACAGACACGAAGTATAATAATTATAATAGGATATGTACACATGGCTACATATCAAGCTATACATTTCCAGTTTAAGTTGATTTCACATTGTATAGGATTTTCCGTACAATGAGGTGAGCTTATACTGGAAATGTATAGCTTGATATGTAGCCGTGTGTAAATAAATGCCTAACAGATACATAATTTTTTTTTGTTATTTATCCATTGAACAAACTAAACGACCAGTGTTGCATTTACCAACAAAGTGACAGTAAAGCACCTGGGCCTCAAGTCTGCTATTACAATAGTGTCAGAATGGTCTCTTCATTGTGAGTTTTTGACAGATTTGCCATACAAAAACTGTCAAATACTCACAATGTCGAGACCATTCTGACACTATTGTAATAGAAGACTTGAGGCCCTGTCCGTTTACTCCAAACCTCCAGTGAATTAATAATTACAGTATAGCTGGTGCACCAGGAATATCGAACTTTTGTAGCAGTGGAATACAGCTTCATTTGCTAAATATTGCAAGATTATCGCAGACAGATAACGCCATTCAATTATTGTAAATTTTGTTCTACAAGGATCTTTTTGCGCTTGAATCACAGAGGGCGCTATTGGTAAACATTTGTGAAATGGCGTTTAGTTCCGATTTTGGCCACGCACTAAAAGATCCTTGTAGGATAGGTATAGTTTTGTTTCAGTTGTTCTGTCTGATCACTTTTAAATCTGTTCATGCTTATATTTTTACGCTGACTGTACAATATAAATTACTTATTGATTGAATCATTTGTTCACAGATTATGAATTGTTATGAAGAAAATAGTCATCAACCATTGGTATGTGCAAAGTTAGTGCAAGCTTTTACCAAATGTGTTACAAATTGCAGATTGGAAGATTAATTATTGTTAACAGTTTTTGTCATTTTTGATATATTTATTGGTTCAAATAACATAAAAAAGAAATACATATTACTTACATGATATTATTTTGTTTTTTTGTTTAAAAGAGTATATATGTTTTATTGTACATAAGATTTTGTTGCGGAACCTAGACCGACCAATACACAGTTTGCGCCATGACTTATCGGGCCTCAGCTGTTAGTTTCGAGATCCATAGTAGTTTTAGATCTGGATACCTATCCTATCTTGAAACAAGTATCAATACGAGAGGGTCTCCCCATATATGTACACTAGCTTCTGCCCGCGACTTCGTCCGCGTTAAATTTCTTGTTCCCCCGACCCACCCCGTCGCAACACATTGCCTGCCCGTGCTTTTACTACGTTTTCGCAAAAACTTTCATTAAAAAAAAAATGGTGTTCTAGTTAATAGGAATGTAATTCTTCCTCAAGAATTGGGCTGTAAAATGCAAAAAAAAATTTTCAAATCCAACTCGCAGTTTCAGAGATTAGCGCGTCCAAAAAACAAAAAACCGGCCAAGTGCGAGTCGGACTCGCGCACGAAGGGTTCCGTACCATCCATACAAATCCTTATCCTTACTAATATTATAAATGTGAAAGTAACTCTGTCTGTCTGTCTATTTTTCTGTATATTATAAATGTGATATTAGCTCTGTCTGTATGTCTGTCTGTCTGTCTGTCTGTATGTTACGTTTTCACGACTAAACCGCTGAACCGATCGACCTGGAATATAGAGAAGGACATAGGCTACTTTTTTACGCGATAACCGACATCCTCGCGGGCGGAGCAAAAAAAACGGCAAAAAAATCATGTCCGTTATATGGGAGCCCCCTTAAATATTTTTTTTTTCTGTTTTTTAGTATTTGTTGTTATAGCGGCAACAGAAATACATCATATGTGAAAATTTCAACTGTTTAACTATCACGGTTCATGAGATACAGCCTGGTGACAGACGGACAAACAGACAGACAGACAGATGGACAGCGAAGTTTTAGCAATAGGGTCCTATTTTACCCTTTGGGTACGGAACCCTAAAAACTGACTCTTCAGCTTTAAATAGACTTCCTCGCAGAGTTGATCATTATTTTGCTGCGGAGTTATTATAAAACAGTTATATCTCCTAAGATATTCATTGAAATTAAATGATGTAAGGACAACTTTGTTCAAAATTAAATATTTGTGCTGAATAACGTATTTATTTGGATAAGGATTAATACCATGTTTATGAAAACTCCTTCGCAAATAATACATTAATTTCGAACAAATTTGATTACCATAAAAAAGGTTATAGTGAGTCAATCTTAAAAGATAGACATATGCTGTCGCGGACTTTTTTTTTTTGGAAATTTAAAGAGGAATAATTCCATCATACATGATATTTGCGTAACTTAAACCGTTTACGCAGCGCACGCAACGGAAGCTCTCAAAAAGGAATAATTTTTCCCGTTTTTGCAACATTTTTCATTTATGCTCCGCTCCTTTTGGTTATAGCGTGATGGTATATAGCCCATAATATTCCTCAATAAATGTACTATCCAACACAAAAAGAATTTTTCAATTCCAACCAGTAGTTCCTGAGATTAGCGCGTTCAAACAAACAAACAAACTCTTCAGCTTTATTTATTTATATATAATATATATATATATAATATATATTTAATATTTATTTAACAATTTATGTACACACATATAAACAGACAAGAAGAAAGGAACAGAAAAATACGTACAAAGGTGATGCTTATTTCTAATATATTATTATATTATATTATTATAAAGTATTATAGTATTATAGTATAGATAGTATAGATTATATACTCTATATTATATATATATTATTACTATACTATAAGCGCTTGTCGAAGTGAACGTGATTTCAGGGCCTCAAGTCTGCTATTACAATAGTGTCAGAATGGTCTCGCCATTGTGACTATTTGACAGTGTTTGTATGGCAAATCTGTCAAAAACTCACAATGAAGAGACCATTCTGACACTATTGTAATAGCAGACTTGAGGCCCTGCTTGATCTACTGTATTGTACGGTGGCAGCACATCAAGCTACACGAAACTGTCAAATTGCTCCAAACGATTTTGAATTTTATAATTTATATGTAAGTTCAAAATCAAACGAAAAAAAATGTTTTTTTTTGTTAACTTGATGTGCTGGCCACCGTACATACGAATTCCATATATTGTTCACACTTACAATGTTATTTCAGCGCGTCACCAATATCGGAACTGACCCCGCCATCTTGTTTTTTTTGTCAATACAATTTCTGTGACACCTTTTCACAAATGATTACTAACAACGCTCGCCTGTCAATGTCTTCCAGGCCACTTATCGAGAACCTCGAGCGGTTATTAATCGTTGAACAACGTACACACGGCTACATATCAAGCTATAAAAATCCAGTATAAGGTGATCTCGCATTGTATAGGATTTCCCTACAATGAGAGATCAGCTTATACTAGAAGTATATAGTTTGATATGTAGCCGTGTGTACACGGTACACCTACATACTGCTCGAGAGCAGTTTACAGTAGTTATGTAAGTTATGAGCAGTCCGTTAGGTCCGTTTATTTAACGGATTATGGTCTCTCTATTATCATGGAAGATCGTTTTTAGCGATAAGACCGACCATTGTGTCACCCATTGTAAAATGTCTAAATATAAATCTGCAATTTTTAAGGTTTGCATTAAAGAATATTCTATCTATCTATGGGGTCGTTGTTCGAAAACCATTCGTTTGGGTTTTGAGTTTGTTTTGTTATAATATCATGGATGGAATTAGTAAGTACCTACTTACAAACTATACCCAGTCTCTAATTCAGGTAATTTATGTAAACAAAGTAATGTCAAGAAATGTCACTGTCAAAATGACAGGACAGTGGTGCAAAACATTTTATCATATTTTTTTTTTTTTTTTTGTTAATAGTCATCTCTAAAATTAAAGCGAATTACAAAATACCAAAACACCGTATACAAAATACCGTTGCCAAACAATGTTTTGTGTAGTATGTCGGAGACACGGAATATGATCGTCATAATCAGCTCTTTTAAGTCCAGTGTAAGGCTCCCAAAATCGATTTCCACTCGAAACAGTTTACAGCCGTTTTCATCCAAAATGTGGCTAGACATGCTACTTACAATCAGAGATGTAACGGAGCTTCGATTCCGGTTCCGTTAAGTCGGAACTTCCGATTATTATTACACTTTCGGTTCCGACTTCGGTTCCGATACTTTTGTATCGGATGTTAATCGGAGGTCGAACGAAACAAAGCGGGCGGCGCGCGACGGCCTGTAACCTGCCGAACAGGTTCATACATGTCGCGCGGGGAATCCCCCGACCCCCACTACGTGCACTCTATTATCAATTATTTTTTCACTTGTTATTATTTGTTACGCCCACGACACGTTTATAGGTTATAGATAATTGTTTTGATTTTTGCGGCTTATTATCAATGAAAGTGATCTGTTTTTGTGTGGGATAATGAAACCTAAATCCAGTTGTATTTGGAACTACTTCAATGAAGTTAATTCAGATTCGGCAAACGTGTAAACTGTGTATGAAGACGTATTCAAGAAAAGGAGGTACGACAATGTCCTTAAAAAGTCATTTGAAGTCTGTCCATGCCACTGAATATGAAGAATTCATTAAGTCAGAAACTGAAAAAAAAGATCCTCGACTTCGACGCCCCTTCAGGATGCTAAAAAACAAATGACTTTAAAAGAAACTTTGCTGAAGAATACAAAATGGTGCACTTCTAATGCTAAATCTAAGGAAATTGACATATTAATTTCGGAAATGATTGCTTTGCAAGACCTACCCTTCAATTTTGTGGAAGGTATAGGATTTCGACGACTTATGCAGTTTACTGTGCCGAATTATCAGTTAAAGGGAAGACAATTTTTTACGGAAAATATTTGTGGTCATTTATATGAAACATTAGCTAAAAATATTAAAGATTTGCTCACACAATTTGAAAAGATCTCATTTACAACAGACATTTGGACCGAACCAAGTTCGAATGTGTCTTTATTGAGTCTGACAGCGCATGGCATAAATAGAGATTTTAAAAGGCTAAAAGTTTAAAATGCCATACATTTGACGGAAGACATACAGGAGATCTAGTTCTTGAAAAAATTAACAGTATGTTGATGGAATGGTGCATCATAAAAGAGAAAATTAATTGTTTTGTACGCGACTCAGGATCTAATATGATACGAGCAATGAAACTCCGCGACTTACCTGATGTCAGTTGCACTGTACATCAGTTGCAACTGTGTGTGCGAACATTGTTAGATTCTGATGAAGAAATTAAAGCCTTATTATCGAAATGCAAAAAAATTTCGACGCATTTTAATCATTCCCAAATAGCTCAGACTGAACTGCATAAAATACAAAAGGAACAACTCAACCAAGAATGTTTGAGTGTAAAACAGGATTGTAGTACGCGGTACGTTCTTTAATTTTTGCATTTATTTTTTTTTACCTCCAGATTATATTTCAATCAAAGATCTATGCACGCTAATACAATAAATTCAAATAAAACTACTAAATGGATTTTATTCAAACTTGCTGTCGTATAAGGACGCTGATTATAATGAGTGTAAATATTTCGTTTTTATCATTAATTTAATTTAAGTTATACTGTATATAAGTGTAAATTGTAAGCGTTAATTAAATTAATTAATCTGTTACAGGTGGAATAGTACATTTTATATGTTGGAAAGAATGATTAAAATACAGGATTCTCTATGCCTGTACGCATGTAAACACAACATCTCTCAGTTGTTTCCTGAAGAATGGCTGCAGCTTAAAAAAATAGTGACTATACTTCAACCTTTTGAAGAAATTACCCGAAATATGAGTGATAATAACGCCAGTATCTCATCAGTAATTCCACTTATACACACACTCAAGTATACGTTACAAACTGAAGCCAGTAAACAAGATACGAATGAAAAATTTAAAAGTATAATAAAATGTACCGTCGATCAATTAAATTCCAAATTTGGTGACCTTCAAGCAAACAATTTCTTTGCAATAGCAACCTATCTAGATCCTCGGTATAAAACAATTTTTTTTAATGAAGTGGTTAAGGAGAAAATTGAAACCGAAATAATGTCACTATTTGATGCAGACACATCTAAAAACGAGGCTGATAATATTGGCGCTCCTGTAGAAAAACGGGCAAGAATGGAATTACCAGCAGAAGCTAGCCATAGTAATGTCCAAACAGTTTTGTCGAATATATTGTTAAGTAGTGATGAAGACGATGATGATACAACATCTGGAAGATATGCAGTTTTTGACAAATTTGTTGTAATGAAAAGTATGCTAAATGAGTACAATAAAGAAAAACGTATAAGTATTAGTGATGATCCGTTATTGTGGTGGAAAGTAAATGGAAATATAAAATTCCAGCCCCTACAATCAATTGCCCGGCAATATTTGTCATGTCCACCGGGCTCGGTAGCTAGCGAACAACTTTTTAGTGGTGCTGGCCTAATTTACGACTCTTTAAGAAATAGATTGGATGGGGACAAAGCATCAAAGCTTTTGTTCATAAAGTACAATACATTACTTTTGGAGTCGATTTTGATTTAATTTGTTTTAGCTTTTGTTCATTTATTGTAATGTAACCAAATGTAACACGCTACTTTGGGTTTTAAGTTTTAATTTTAATTAAACTTTAAATTCATTAATTTTATCTTTTGTTTATTTGGAATTATGCCAATTTTTTTTCACAGTTGTTTTTTATTTTATAATAAAAAATAAAAATGAAAAGAATTGACTATAAATCATGTTTTATTTGTCCTTAAACAAACTGACCCTGCCTCCGATTTCGGTTCCGATTTCGATTCCGATTCCGATAAATCAAATTTGAAAACTCCGATTCCGATTTCGGTTCCGATAAAACTACCTCCGTTACATCCCTACTTACAATATGAATCTATGAATGAGGGTTGTAATATTAGTGTTGTTGAAAATGTAAAAAATTTGAAAATGTTTGTATCTCCTGCATTGTTACCAATATCATAAAATATTTTGTACCAGAAAATCTCCTTTTTTTAATAATTTTGTTTACGTCATCCATATGCGGCGCGGCTTGCCAGCTGTTGACGTTTTGGCGCGCGCGCTGGGTTAGCGGTTAAATACGAAAATTTATAAAAATTATTACGGTATGATTATTTTTTAATTGTTATTTCTTCAAATCAGTACTTAAAAGAAAATGAAACCTCTTTTGTCGCCATTTTATATGAATTACCATTAGGTACATAGATATTTTTTTGCTATGTTATCCCCTTTGTTTACATAAATTATCTGAATTTGAGACTTTGGGTATAGCATAGTCAGTCACAACCATTTGACAGGATTCCGAGTCAAAAATGATACATTTCTGGTTACCTGATTTGCCTAGTCCTCGACCGCATTTGGTTTAATTAAATTGCCAAGATTTTCGAGTTTCGAATTCCTGAACAACGTTTAGCTACTTATAAGACTCCTTAGATAATATTGATTGGTGTTCGATTCTACACGGAAGTGTATCGAATAATTGTGAATCTATGCAGATTGCTTCAGCAGGTTTGTCTCATTTCTGAAAATGTCAATGTCAGATTGACTGCATGTCACTTTTTGCTAGTTGTCATCAGTAATTTACTTGTTGTCGAATTCGGTCCAGTTTTTCGTTAGATTCAAATTTTTATGTGGTCAAGTGAATTATGTTGTTTTGTATTAGAATTTAATTTAGTGTATTGTTCTCTTTTCCCTACAATGGCTACAAATGATTCGAAAGTAGAAGATGTAGCTACATGCCACACTATTTTAGATAAAATAAATTCAATAAACAACACAGTTGTCACCAAGGTACTACTTTGAATTATTAAACAAGTAACTTGATTACAAGTATAAAAACATTATATTTAAATTGATGTGTACTTCTTCGTTTCTAGGCACCAGATATTCATGACTTCACAATCATAAAACCGATAAGCCGAGGTGCTTTCGGAAAAGTTTTCCTCGCACATAAAAAAAGTAATAAGGATCAGTTATACGCAATCAAAGTTATGAAAAAGTCGGACATGATCAACAAAAATATGGTCACACAAGTTGTAACTGAGAGGAACGCTTTGGCGCTGTCGAGAAGTCCTTTTTGTGTTCATTTATTTTACTCATTGCAATCAACTTCATCTATTTACTTGGTGAGCTAACAAGGATAATTTTGACCAAAATACTACTAAACTTATAAATTAAGGCTCACTAGATTTAGTAGGTGTCTAGTCTTATATTGATAGTGTTGGATTGATTGACTGATTGTTGTATTTGGGATCCTTTTAGGTCATGGAGTACATGGTTGGTGGTGATTTAAAATCCCTGCTTGGAGTTTATGGGTTTTTAGAAGAATCTATGGCAGTATTTTATGTAGCTGAAATCACTCTTGCATTGGACTACCTGCATAGACACAATATTGTACATAGAGACTTGAAACCCGATAACATGCTTATATCTAGATCTGGGCATGTGAAGCTCACTGACTTTGGTTTATCTAAAATTGAAGTTAATAGAGGTAATCCTTTCATAATTTAATACCATAAGTCTGTTTTAATTTTTAATTTATCAGTAATAAAACAATAACAACTGCAGGAGATTTAAATTAGACATTATTGTTGCATAGCAAAGTGTTGTGATCTAATAAACATATCCTCCCTCTTTCAGATTTGGAGATATCAGATTTCGTGAACTGCACACCCAGCCTCAACATGAGGACCCCGGGACAACTGCTCTCACTCACATCTCATCTGTCCTTTGGTTCGGGTGGAGGAGACAGCACACACACTTCTGTGATGTCGACAGATGCTTGTGAGAACCTTCTTGATGAGCTTAAAGAAACCAGTATGCTTTTATTATTTATAAAGAACATCTTATCGTCACCTTAGAGTGAAAACTTCGGGAATGCAATTTTGGTTATTTTTGTTTTATTACATTTTTGGAAAGAAACCTCGCCATTCACGTCCTAGTTTCACACAAAAAAGTTTTGGAACCTGTAACGCCATCTATGACGAGTTTGAATATTGCACACTAAGTCCCGTATTACAGAACGTTACTCAATACTCACGCATTACATAAAACTAGTTTCAACCAATCAAATGGCTTGAATCTAGTCTCAAGTAACGCTTGAGTATTGAGTGACGTTCTATAATACGGGCCTAAGTCCCGTATTACAGAACGTCACTCAATTCCCAAAATGGCTTGTATCTAGTTTTAATTAGTAATGCTTGAGTATTGAGTAACGTTCTGTAATACGGGCCTAAAATACACATATTTGAAGAAGCTGTGGTAATAAAATTTTACAGGGCGCAGTTTTTTCTTCCTCTGCCTTTTTCGCCTATACGAGGTTTTCACTCTAAGGCGGCGTTATCTATAATAAATCCATGGTATAAATGTGAAAATTTTGCAGGTAAATTAAAAAATCTCTTTGATGGAGTCAGCGGTTTCGAAAGTTCACCATTATTGAATCAGTCAGACATGTCAGGGATACATCCGTTTATGAGTGCTGAAACTATTAATTTTGAAAATGTAAGTACCAATAATTGTACTTGATTCTCTAAATGGACATCAGAATTTCTTCTAACACAACAAAGCTAGTGTTCCAGAAACTCAATCTACAGTGTATTGCTCTAATCATTTCATGAAAGTGATGAAATGATTTGATAATTCTACAAATAAACCATGCCTGTTATTTTTATGGTACCTACTTCTTATTTTGTAGTCTCAAGACTCGGGCTCATACCACACCTGTGAGAGTTCAAAGAACAGTTCCAACTCCAGAAGTAACAAATCTACAGATCCGAGTAGCAACAGTTCTGTGGGGGAGTCAACTGTGCTGTCAGATTCCCAGCATGATCAGTCCACCTCTCCACTGTGCAGGGGACACTCCTTAAAGAGAATACCTAGGTAACAAGTCACTACCTACTTTATAAAATACTGCCTATTGTAGATAGTATTTTTATTTTTTTAAATCCATTTTACTACTATTATGAGTAGAAGTCAGATATTTGGATGCATATTTACCTAATTAAAAGTAAATTTTTGGCTATGGAATTATGGAAGCGGCTTTTTAAATCCCGGCATGCCCAGAAATCTGGGAATACATAATTAATTAGATGCATACTATGGAAGCAACTTCAAAAACTATTTAATTTAAAAAATCCTGGGATCTGAGATTGCATAACTATTCGGACGCATATTTATTTAAAGCAAATTTTTCGCTATCTGGACACAACAAAGAAAATCAACCAAATTCCACTAAGCACAATAATTTGTTTCAATAGGAACATGAATAAATAGTCTGTTAACTTATCCTGTTTGCTATGCCAAACAGTTTGGTATAGTAAACATACATACATACATACATACTTTACAACGTTCTGTAGGTCAGAAAAAAAAAATACTCAAAATTATTTGTCAATTCCGGAACCACGAGATTTTTACGATCGATACAAAAGTGCATTCCATAAAAGCCAACACCTAAACGTAAGTAAATATACCTAAATCTGATTCTATAATCAGAAAATAAAATTTATCGATACCGGTATCGAAGGTTTTTTTAATACAAAAGTGCATTCCATAATAGCCAACCCTTCAATTTTAGGTAAATGTACATCCGATTATCGGATCTCTAATTGGACGTAGTTTAGCAGAAATGACTCAACCCATATTATGGTAAAAAATTAGTTGTATATACCAAAGAGGTCCTAATGGTTGGTTCTTTCACTCGGCAAGAAAGATCCGTGACACTACCGAGATAAGGTTGATTTTTTTATGATGGGAACCAACCCACATGAAGGTGGGTACCTTCCAATAAACGTTAGGACCTCTTTGGTATATACAACTCCTTTTTGACCATAATGCGGATTGAGTCCTTTCTGCTAAACTACGTCCAATTACGAGTACCAACATATAAGTGATATTTTTTTATTGAGGTGTTTTAGTTTCTAATATTGCCTCAAAAGAAGTTTACCTACTCACCTCGAGGATTCGCATCACGAATTTGTTTTGCAACCACTCGTTGTGCGAACCTTTGTTACGCGACGATCGGTCATTCGTGAAACGAATATTCGTTCGCGAGCATACCTTTTAAGTTCTATCCAACTGAAGGAATCCTACGCGGGGTGCAGGACGAAATTCACGGGGTGTCCTGGCGCGAATTGCCGCGTGATTTCTTAATTATTAAAACAACCGATGGGATTCGCCAGTGTGGGCAGAGCTTTAGAGCAGTTTTTTTTTTTTTTTTTTTAATCTGTTCGGTACTGACCAGACTATTTATGAATAAAATGTTCGTCGCGTAACAACTTTCTTTTATTTACTTATCTTTGAACAAAAAAACAATATCATTGCAGCTTCAGAGCCAAAAAAAGAAAAAGGGTTTTGGATTGTGATGGAGACACACCTACAGGTGTGACTAGCCTACTAGAGTCTAAAGCGAATCACAGTGGTCTGACGCAAGAGATCATGGCCTTGGATTTGAGTCAGAATACGCCTAAACGCATGTCTATACACCCTACCCCTGATAAACGCAAGAATCCTATAAAGGGGGTGTTGAAAAAACGGTAAGTTAAAAACACTTTCAGTTGTACATAGTTATTCAAAGTTATAAAATATAATATTCTTTATTATGTACGCCATACAAATTAAAGATATAAACATAACATCACGGCTTGTTTCACCAAAGGGTTGGGCAGAGGTGTACCTATAGTACTCCCACATTTCGCCACCTATCTTTAAAGTCCCATGTAATAGGCGAGCCTATTGCCATCCGAGAAATTCCAGATGGAAAAACCCAATAACAGTTTGCCCGATCCGAGAATCGAACCCAGGATCTCATGCTCAGCAGTAGCGCTTGCGACCACTAGACTAACGAGGCAGTCAGGAAATTAAAGGTATAAAAATGTAAAAATTGAGCGTAGTTAACCAGAAAGCGATCATCGACGAAAATCGAGTTTTCAAAAAATTGCTTTAATAAACTCAAATCAAAAACAATTTTTACAAACAATTTTTTTATTTTTATAAAATAGTAAAAATAAACAATATTGTCACTGGAGTAGCTAGTATAATATTGTAATAATTAATAAAATATTATTAATCACGAAAATCAATTTTGCAGAACTAGACGATTGCGATGGTCGGCTTCTTCAAATAAGAAAATCAAACTGAAATTATAAACGAAATTTGCAGAAGCCAGCCAACTTCGATAGCCGGATTCTGCTTAACAATAATTACGCGTTTCTGGATATTTTGCTAGATCAAAAAAAACCAAAAATTGTTTTTTTTAACACAAAAAATGGGAGATAATGGTACATGGTCTCATTTGACAATTTAATATATTGAGTAAAAATGTGGTTTGAAAATATCGTGTCTCTGGAATATGTAAAGGAAAGTAAATCTTATGCCATGGACATTCTAATTCATTTTCGCAAAAATCGGGGATGGTCGCTTTCAGCTTAATTACGTTCAATTGTACATAGCGTGACACAATGGGCGGTCTTATCACTAAAAGCCAGTCTATAGTACAGCTAGCTAGTCTTTATTAAAGTGTTCAAAGATTGAAAAAAAAAAAGTTAGGTATATTATGAGATTATAACCAAAAATTCGAAATCGTCATTATTGTCATTTTCTTCACAGTTGGGTCTCACAAAATGACAGCCATCATTTCAATGTCGGAGTAATATTCTCCACGCCAGTATCGAATAAGTCGCCGGAAACAAAGAAGAAGGAGACTCGCTTCAATCTTCCTAAAGAAGACCAACCGCCATCTGGGACTAAGGAGAAAACTTTTATGTTTGGCAAACATGTCTCCACTAGTTTAGAAATATTTCCTACTAGAAGATTAAGTAAGGTAATTTAATCAAGTATTTATTACACTTCAATCCTATACTTTAACAATTCAACATGGTTGTTATCAAGATGTTGTTGGTTGGTTAAACACTAAAAACCTCTCAGGATTATATTACTAGGGCACGCCACAATTGTGGCGATAAGTCCCCTCTTTGAGGAGTGGCTAGAAAGGCGCCACGGCGTCCTCACCTTCCGCCTGACACAGGTCCTCATCGGACATGGTTGTTTCGGGAGGTTACTGTTCAGGATAAGGCGGGAGGAAACGTCCGGGTATTACCACTGTGTGGATCGCCCGGAGGCCACGGTGGGGCATACGATGGTGGACTGCCCGGCTTGAGCAGAGCCCCGCCGTGTGGCGGCGGGAATCGGTAGCCGATTCCCGGCCACCGTAGGCGCGGGCTTGCGGACGGTGAGCTATGGGCAGCTCGCCGTCCGGTAAGGACCAGGCCCGGCTCAACGGCGCGTTGTGTTCCACGCGCGCCTCAAAGAGATGTCAGCATGCATTGACGGGGTCCGCCAGGACCAGTGCCTTCCAGGGTTGTGGGTTTGTCCGAAAGGGATACCGTGGCCCTGGCACACAGGCAACTGAAGGAACACGGGTGGGTTTTAGTCAGTAAAAGTCTGACACGCCCTCCCGCTCCGCCCACAGCGGGAGAAGTTATTTGATTTTCCCACCAAAAAAAAAGGGCTATATTACAAACATTATAAACAACTTTTGATAATATATATTGATTTGACTTTTAATAATACATCAGAATTTCATACAAAAAAAAAAAAAAAAAAAAATATTCACCACTCTAAATGTATAGAATAACGAAATCTTGAAGGTTTGTTTTGGTAAATGTAATATGTTTTGTATCACTACATATTATAAAACAAAGTCCTCCGCCGCGTCTGTCTGTCTGTCTGTCTGTCTGTTCGCGATAAACTCAAAAACTACTGCACCGATTCTCATGCTGTTTTCACCAATGGATAGCTTGGTTCTTGAGGAAGGTTTTAGTATATAATTTGTTAAGTTTTTGTATGCATTTTTGTATGAATTAACGATATTTGTTGGAGGTGTCGGAAAAAAATAAGCCGTCTGGGAGCTTTCAACGAAAACGCTGTCTAAACCCTTGGAGATATAACAAAATAATGTATGGTGGAATTATGTATCTTATAAAGGTCTTCAAAAAAGTCCGCGATGGCATATGTCTATCTCTTAAGGATAACATACTATATCCATTTTATTGTCTTTTTGTAGGTATTTGTTTGCCGAATTTCACTCTTGGAAATATGATTACGATAACAATACGCTATAATATCAGTAGCTATTAGCCAAATTATGTTCGTAGATAAATAAGCTAGCTACTTATGTGTATTTCAAACAGTACACAAGAATATTTATCATAAAAACATTACTAAACACGGCGGCCTTATGATCAAAATTTGTGCATTCCAAAACTTTCGTTACTTTTTCACTAACATACTTATCACTTTTCGATAAACTATCACTCAATACGAAACCTACACTTATTTCTCAGTAATTCTGTATAAGATTCTTCTAAGATTAAACCGTTTTCTCATTGAATCCATTACTTTACGCACGTATAACCTTGATGAATGTTTACATTAAGCACCGCGCCACACCGCCACATGACCACAGAGTACAGACGTATTTTCTTTTCTTTTTTTTTTCGTTCGTTTAGTGGTGTTCCCGCTAAAATGTCAACCGGTCAAATATTAGTCGATTAATCGAATTCTACAGCCAGATCGTGTTGTAAGTACAAAATAAATGTCAAATATTTCGTCCAATTGCGAACGTGACCCTGAGAAAAGTTATGTACCAATGGTATTCATTCGATATATCAAGCGTTTTATCAGCACAAACAGTGTATCATGCGACATTTCGGAGGATTTCGTTTTGTTTTCACATTGTTGGTACTTACGTGAATTATTTTAAAATTATTATTTGTGTCGCACTTTTATTTCGTGTTGTAATTTGGTACAATTGATTGCTTTAAGAATTTGAGTGAAATTTCGTATTTTGATTTTGTGTTTGTTATCTTTAGGTAAAGACTCATTCACGTTCAGAACATAAGTACTTTTATTATATTAAATCATTTGTTTCGGTTTCTATTCACATAGTGAATCACTTTAAAATTAATATTAAGTTAGAATTTTGAGATATAGCCTGGGATATGGAGAAGGGGCATAGGGTACTTTTTTATGCGATAATCGACATCCACGCGGGCGAAGCCGCGGGCAAAAGCTAGTAAAGTCATAAAACAAAAGTAGTCGTTTATGATGTTAGTAATACAGTCCTGCAAGGTTGTTAGTGTTTTACCAATAATAACCCTATAAAAGACTGACAATCAGCAATTTTTGAACGGCAAATGCTACAAAAGACTGCACCAAAAAAACCTTCACCACATTCTAGTGTTTGAAGTTGGTAAATCGAAGGTGCGCAACAAATTCCCAAGCCAGCCAACCAGCGTCTGTCTGTTATTTTATAGGAAACTAGCTTTTGCCCGCGGCTCCGCCCGCGTGGACGTCGGTTATCGCGTAAAAAAGTAGTCTATGTCCTTCTTCGTATCCCAGGCTATATCTCTGCCGAATTTTATGATGATCGGCTCAGCTGTTTTGGCGTGAAAACGTCACATACAGACAGCCAGACAGAGTTACTTTCACATTTATAATATTAAGTATGGATTCTGATTAGAAGTTCAGCGGGTAATTGCGTAAGACACATAAGGACAATCGATCGGAATGGGTGTTTTTTGACAGTTCACCCGCGTTCATTGCGTTATTCACATCGTTGAGCAGACAATTTTTTTCTGACCTATTAAGCAATGGATTAGCAGTATCCTTCAAAACTCTCGGATTGTGATTGAAAGTGTGTTACGCAATTAGGGTGCAGGTCAAGTACTACAGTCTAGTCACAGTCAGTCAGGCTAGTAACAGACATCATATATACAGGAAAAGTTTGTAATCAGTGCGCAAATTTTGACAAATTAAACTTAAACGTGTTTTATTATATACCTATTTCTTATTTTGATATGTCTTTGTACAAAAAAATTAAGTTAAGAAAGATGTTTATTTTGAAACCGGAATAATGGATACTCATCGCGCAACGCGCCGGCGCGGGGGGCGCGATCAGTGAAGCGGAACGCAGTGGTAGGTACCTATCAGCTGTGCGCACGCTCATTGATGTTATTAACAGATTGTATCCATATTTTGCTGATTTCAAGTAGGACCAAAATAAACCAAGTATTGAACAAATAATGGAAAGGTGTTCTATTACTGATACTGAAAAACCAAAAAAAAAAAAAATGCGCACTGGTTCAAAACTTATTCTGTATATCATCTTCCTAGTCTTTTCCCTTTTCCCAACTATGTTGGGATCGGCTTCCAGTCTAACCAGATGCAGCTAAATACCAGTGTTTTACATGAAGCGTCTGCCTATCTGACCTCCACAACCCAGTTACTGGATAATACGATACCCGTTGGTAAGACTGGTTGTCAGACTTTCGGGCTTCTGACGACCCGTAGCGACAGTCAAAGATCTAAAAATGACGGCCGGGACTACGGCTTAACGTGCTTTCCGAGGCACGGAGGAGTCTTGGTATATAAAGATGGTCACCCATCCACGGACCAACCGCGGCAAGCGTAGCTTAACCTGATCGATCGACCCGTGCGGCTGTTTTGCTTAGCGACAAGCCCCTCAGACTAGTAGCAGACAGACTTTGTAATTTAAACTATGTACCATCCTGATTTTCAGAATGACGACTAGGTTTTTCATAAAATATAATACAATAAAGAAAATACTGATCTACCAATACAATGCACATGCAAAAGTATGGGTAACATGCGCAAAATACTGACAGGCTTATTTGAAGAAGCCTTGGCAACAATATATTAAAGGTATCAACATGTTACAGGGCGAAGGAAGTCGGTCACCTACAGATTTGTGTAGGACTCCATTAGCTACTACGCACACGCCTTACAGGACACCAAAGAGCGTAAGGCGAGGCAACTTAATCTCAGACCAAAGGATTTTAGGAACACCTGACTATCTGGCGCCTGAGTTACTTTTGAGGTAAGATGTAGCTTTATAATTTCCTCTCAAAGCAACTAATTGTATAGATATATGTATAATTGCCAATACTGTTGAAAAGAGGAAGTAGCAGTCCTGCGTCTAACTTAGCTCAAATGTCGTTGGACGGCAGTTATGACTACTTAGGTCCCTAAGCTACCTGCACGATTGCCACCCTGTAATATAACACAATTTCTCCAATCCATGCCATGATATTGACGGAATGAATCGACATGCTTCGCTCTCCAACTGTTTTCAGACAAGGCCACGGTCCTGCAGTAGACTGGTGGGCGTTGGGAGTATGTCTGTACGAGTTCATGACAGGCGTTCCACCTTTCAACGATGAAACCCCGCAATTAGTCTTCAAAAATATACTGTCGAGAAGTGAGTATCATTGGAGTTTATTCCTTAAGACTCGATTTTCATATAAGGCCCCCGGTATGGAAAATTTATGAGGAGTGAAATTAATACAAGCGTTAACTTAAAAGCGTTAAGCGAAAAACCAAGATAGCGGCGGCTGAAATTTTAAAATTTATCATCATGGGTGTCACTTTCATGGTTTTCGAGGGTGTTAAAGCCGATAGTAAGGTCAAAATGAAAAATAAAGATGGCAGCAGCGAAAATTTTCAAACTTATCATGGGCGTCGCTTCATGGTTTTTGAGAATGTTAGAGCCGATAGTGATGTCAAAATGTATAATATTTTACCGAATCAATATAAAAATGTGAATAGAATAAAAATACATACATGCTTTCAGTATTATAAGAGATGCATTTATTAACACTCTTTGCCTATTGTATATTCAAAGACAATCGTATTTAAGGAGTAAACTCCAGTCGTGCTTCGGACCTGACACACACAAACTTTTTTTTTAACTAGAAGTTAGTCGAAAAACTTATTATTTTTACTCAGCCGACAGCGAAAGTACCTAGATAGATGGTTATCATTCTTTATTGAAGCTGCAAAACATCTACACTGCCTTTTCGGAATTTTCGTTAGCTCTTTACAAACTAATATCATGATTATATCTATCGTACACTTATGTATTATTATCGGTAGCCGCTACGTGCTTTTCTTGACTTATCCCGCCGTAAAAGGATTGTCCAGCCAGTGTGGCAGGAATAGCGGGGCTTTAAACAGTGTGTATCATCACTAGATAGGAGGTCGTTCAAGTATTACGTAAACACCAAAAGGGGGGAGGGGGTTTGATGACATGGGGGACGGGGGGTCTGAATGAATGGTGATTACGTCAGCAATATTTATTTTTTTACCTTTTTAGATTTTTCTGCAAAATTTAGTTTATAGATTTCTGATTTGAACAAAATCGCTCGCTCTTACGCGGTGTATTATGGTTAGAAAGAACCGAAGTAGGGAAATTATTTAAATGGGCATTCAATTAATTTATAGTCTATAAATTCCTAATTTCTAGACTCATGAATAACAATAAAGAAACCTGAACAGATCTAAAAAATACCAATATTTACGTAAGCATAGGAGGGGGGTATGGGCTTTGCTTACTTTTGCTGACAAGGGACAATACTTGAATGGCCTAATGTTATGATAATGTTTCAGACATCGAATGGCCGGAAGACGACGAGGCGCTTTCTCCGGAGGCAGTGAGCGCGATCGAGGCGCTGCTGACGATGGAGCCGGCGGCTCGGCCTGCAGCTCCCGCCGTGCGAGCCATGCCGATATTCAGGAACATCGACTGGGACAACCAACTCGATGTGGAACCACCCTTCGTACCCACTCTTGATGATGTCCATGATACTGGCTACTTCCAAGGTACGATTTATACTGACTTGACCTAAATATCCCTAAGTGCTTATATACACGAGCGATGCCGTTACCAAAGGCAGAGCCAACTGGCGGCATCTACAACGCCACATGCGAACTAGTCATCAAAAACCTGACGTCACACAAATCCTGCATCGCGCAATCAGAGTTTACCGCGCGACTAGCATATATACAACATCCCGACGTAAACCGTCGGGCAGTTGCCCACCAGACACACCTGTCTGGTCGGAGGATCCTCCCTTTTCTATAGAAGATTAGTGAACTTTGCACCCAGTTCCTCATACCTCTATACAACTGCAACTGCGTTGGCGGTTGCCGACGCGTCGACGGCTGCAGTTGCCTCTGCCGTTGGCACCGTGCCGCTCGTGTATCTGAGCACATACTAATCCTTTAAAAAAATTCTTTTGACATTTTTTTCATGCAAATGTTTTTTAACCAATGCAAGTTTCTCCTTTGTAAGAACTTCGCATCGATATAAACTAATGAAGTTACGAAAGTCTTGGTTTAATTTTCCCATAAGCTTTCATTGATTTTCTTTTGTGTCGGCAAGAGCCCTTTTCTAATTGCTTATTGCTTATACCGCGGTGAATAGGTTGGCCAGTCAATAAGGTTAAAGGTGTGCTGTAGGGCTTATAAACGATATCAATAAGTTATTTCATTTGGGTAGGGAATAACTAAAGTAGCTTTTAGACTTTTAATTTAGTAAAAACATAAAATGGCATCAGGTAAGTATTAGTAAGAATATTTTTCAGTAGTCAGAGATAAACTGCCACTTTCATTGTACATACAAGTTGCACATTATTTATTTTAATACTAGGTTAAGTATTCCTTGAAACATACTCTGTAGAAAGTTTCAATGACATAAGACAAAATCGGCTTAAAATTATTTTATGTTTCTCTTTTGTTTCAGCTCGTAATATTCTAGAACAATTACATGTTTCTAACTTCGACATGTAATTTAAAGGTCGGTATATCATTCAATATGAAATTAAATAATATAGCGTGCTAAATAATTGGAAAGAGGGCAGGAAAGTGATGAGTAAATTGAACGTCGTAATATAATGCGTATACACAATTTTTATATTATTGTGATTATTATCGCTTCTTTTTTATTATTACTACTTACAATTATGTACCTACTCACCAAATCCATAATATAGACTGATTTGAAAACAGTATGCCATTTCACTAAGTACCTTTAAGATATAATTATTGTTGAAAAGTAATTTAATTGTGATAATCAGTGTTTATTAAAATAGTTAATAATTTTTAAATAAATAACAGTACTTTCGAAATATGTTAATTTTTATTTAATTTAGATCCTTAAACTAAATTGGCACAATTTCCATAAAGTTAAAAGTTAATATTGTTGCAACTAATTGAGAAAAGCAAGGTCATTAGGTTGTTTTTCTCAAAATAATTGTCCGTAAAAATTATTCATGGAATAATCACTGTCAAAGATAACGTTAAATTTTGCTTGTGGAATTGTACTCATTTGAGTACCACGAAATCTACTTGGCGTTTTTCTGGATCCAAGGCAGGAAGTAGGTGATACGTGTGTACACTCCGGGGTACTGGCCTTTGCCGCAACCGATGCCCCACGACACGATGCCCACTTGTGTCCAGCGACCATTCTCGTTCACCATCAGGGGGCCACCGCTGTCACCCTGTTCAAATATCAATAGAAAAATAAACAAATGCGAATCTGTTGGCACGTTGGGCACTTTTGGGATGGGGAAAAAGCGCTGAACTCGTTTGACCGTCACGCTCAGATACATTTAAACAGATGTGAGTAATAATGTTTAGGTACGTAGAGTTTGTGAAGCTAAGAAGTTTTCACTTCAGACGTGCAGTCCTACGACTGACAGTTTTTTTTTTTTTTTGACATCGTCTTTTGTCCAAGAACTTACACTGCAGGAGTCCATGCTAGCTTTGCCAGCACAAAGCATGTGTTCCACGATGCCGCCCGGGGCAGCTCCGCCGTATTTCAACTTACACTCCTGGTTCGACCAAACTGGAATCGATACCTCTTGAAGGACAGAAGGCTGCGGTCCACCTTCAAGAAACAAAGTGCAATGAATCATAAATACATAAGAGCGGAAAACAATATTATAAACAAAAACGACCTAAATTATTTACCAAACAATTTCAGAGGTATTGTTAAAATAAATATGCTAATGTCTTTTGTAATACTTAATACAATTCGCCTTTGTTCTGTATGATTCAACATTGTTTTCTTATTTATTTCATTCTGACTGATACCGTGTTCCAGTAATTTGTGACTGTTGACACTTACTTTCACGTAAACTTCCCCAACCGATGACCGTCGCAACTTTGCCCTGATATGTGGATCTACCACCAACCGGCATGCAGATAGGACGAATGTTCTTTGTGAAGGACACAGGCTGATCGATCGTTAGAACGGCGACATCGTTGTACTGAAATGAATGAAAACAAAAATAGTTCTAGTAGATGATATAGCAAAATTAAAAAGAAAGCCTGGTTTACAAAATGTTCTTACCAAAGTACGCATGTCGAATCCTCGATGTCTGACTACTCTCTTGATTTTCCGTTCTATGTGTTGAGTCTCTGTGTTTGTTCGGATGTTATAGTCTCCAATTCTTGCTGTCAGGCGAGCTACATCCCATGATGTCATACTGAAAATGGGCATCGTTTTTAAATTGTTACGATTATAATTAGTCCTTACTAAGGGTGAGCACGCACTACGACTTTTTATCACGCGATTTGTTTGTCGCAGAAATGCAACGCATGTGGTTTATATGGAAGCGCGCCTGTACACGAGGAACAAATCGCCGCGATTTTAAAATTGTGATTTGTAACATTTTTGACGTGATTGCTCGCGACGCGATTGTCAAAAGTAAATCGCAGCAATATAAAGTTGTATGGACCCGCACGCACTGCGATAATATTATCGCCCGAAGGCCCTAAGACGGATTTCCACTCTTCAAGCGTAATCATGTTTTGTTTCTCCAGTGAAATCCCAAAAAGAGACGCTAGACGTGGAGGGGAATAAGATATAGTCGAAAATCATTGTTTCATGTAAAAGAAACCTTTGATATATCTTTCAGCTGTGAAAGGATGAATCCAATATTGTTTTTTTTTTCTTCCTCCATCTCGTCCAAAGAAGCAGGGCAAGACGAGCAACTTGTACGAAATCCATGCTGAAAATGAAGAATTTATCGATTTTATCAAGCGGGATACTAAAATCGTGTCGCAAAAAATAAAATCGTAGTGCGTGCTAGGCCTAAGTAGATGTTTGAATCTTTTACTCTAGCCTATCCCTGTCTTATATTATGGTTTACATGAAAGTCGTCCATCAAAGCTTGCAACATGTCCCATTTATTCACCACGTTGGATGCCTTTTCAAAAGCTTTTGGGTTAGAATAGATTTCAAATTCTAGTATAACTTACTGTGCCACGCAATGTGCTGCAGAAAGGACATGCCGGTCGTCCATGAGTGAACCTCCACAGAACTGACGTCCAGCGTTGAACAGTGCCACGATCCATGGCCATTCGTTGAGCTCAGCATTATGGCCTCCCACGATACGTTCCTCGTCTTGGTATGTGCTTTCGTAAGTCTGCAATTGATTGGGAGGGAAAGTAGTATCAATTAATTAAGGTAATTTGTCTGTTAGTAATAATTCCATATTTTTTTTTGGTTTTCATTAAAATCTGATGTTATTTGGTTAAATATTCAGTAAGGGGTTAAATATTGATTCATGAGGAAGGTTTAGGTGTATAATTCATTAAGGTCTTGTGTAAATTGGCTGAAATATGACGATGATTGTTGAAGATGTCGAAAAAAAATTATGTCGACTGGGAGCTTTACGCTAAGTGTACGGGCGTCGCTCGCCGCCACTCAGGACACTCGCGAGGGATTGCATTTATGTTTAACACGAACGCCGCACGCGCCGCCCCGCCGGACGCTCGAGTCAAGCTTGCACTCAATTCGCTGACGTGTGCCGCGTAAACCAATAGAGCTATATGTGGCCTCCAAGCAAAAAGGGTCCAGTAGTGGGGTATTGAGTTAAGACTAGTTTCGGTATCTAGAATAGTCAATTGATAATAAGGATTAAAAAATATTCAAAAACTGGCATTTTTTTTTTATCAGACATTTGAAGTTCGAAACTTTGAAAAGCTTGATTTGAGAAAAAGCATTTCCAAAGTTTGACATCACGACCACTGGTACCTTTTTACTAAACTTTCTCTTAAAATTTCTGGTACTTAGAAATATCATATAAAGTCATTTACTTTAAGAACTTGTACATTATTGAGCATTAATTTATAATCAATTAAAATCGCAAAATGCAATTTTTTCACTCCACTTTACAAAACTGCGTATATCTCGGAAACTAAATGCCGAGAACTGGACCCTTTTTGCTTGGTCGCCCACATATGTCTATCTGCAATTTTCATTTCTCTCTGGACCTAATTCTGAAGTCCACGTAGACGAAGTCGCGATCAGAAGCTAGTTAGATATAACTTTAGGAACCAAGAGACCAAGTATTTTTCGTTTCGTACCTGAGGTCCATTCTTGACTCCGCAAGATCCATCCACGGCAGGCTGAGAAGGTTGAACTGGTTTTGCAGGCACACTCGGCTTTGTAGGGTACGCTGGCGCCCATGTCTAATTCATCAATTATTTTATCAGTATTTTATACATAGTCGGACGTTATAGTGAAAAAGAATGTACTAATGATACTTTTTACCTGTTTGGTTGTGCTAGGAGGTCTAGTAGCCCAAGTTGTTGATGAAGCAGGGAAGTTACTTGGTGGCTTCGTTACGCCTGCAACTTTTGACAATATTTTATAAGTTTAGATTGATATCAAAATTCTGTTTTTTGCATTTTCTGTAGCGCTTTATAAAATAAATCTTCTATTGTTTTCTTACCCAAAGATGGCGGATGTGTAGGTGCAGCGTGATCTGGAGGGTGGGTCGGTAGTGGGGGGATTGTTGGTGGCCACTGTGCAGGGATCTGCCGGAAACCGTTGTTGTTACCGTAAGACCATCTCGTCAATGCCGATAGAACACCGCCCGAAATTCTGTTGAGAGTAACACTCCTTGGTAAGGTATTTTTTTTTATATTCAGTCGGTGCAATTTATAAGCTTCCGGTAGTACATAGCACTAAGTTAAAGTCTTCAATCAGGGAAGGATATTGTGCTTGAAATTGGTTATTTAATAACTGGATTGGGACATGTTTCAATTTTAATTTTTGTAGCATATAATCTCACCCCGCTAAAGCTGGTAGCTGAACTGGAACAGCAGGTTGCAGGTAACCGAATCTTTGGACATCAGGTTCCTGTTGTGGTGGTGTGCCCACCGGCTCTGTGCAGCAAACTCCAAATACCTAAGTTCCAATAAACATTCATGAGATAGATGTCAGGTTCTTATGATGTTTTGGTCAACGAAAAGAGTTATGTTCTGATCTCTTATGAAAACTAGTTTCTGTATTCCCATTTTTATTCAAGTGGTTATTTTGAAGGGCAGGTCGATTCTTTATTGTTCGATACTTGATCTGCTATACACTATAGGCTACGATGAAATGAGAAATAAGCGATGAACGTGGATTCCAAAACCATTTACTTATTTGACGTTGAAGATCTTATAAGACTCTTAATGTATAGTGTTCTATACCTCCATGTTCTCTCCGTTGACGTAGCTGCAAGTGTCGTAGTGTCCCATCACCCAGCCATCCCAGCCTGAAAAGTCTGCTACTTTGAACAACGGGTAGCAGTCGCGGAAAGTCTTGCACGATCCCTTCTTGCCAAGAGTCGTTTCGCATTCCATTCCAAACGCTCCATCTGTCTGCTAAAATGAGGAATAAGGGTTAAAAAGGAACTGTACATAGAAAGTTGTGTATATAAGTATGATTTCTAAACTATTTTGAACCTGTCTAGGTCGAAGCAGCAATAATTGTTTTCCATCTCGAGTAGAGTTCGATGCATCGCGCTTCACACGTCCCACGTATGCTAAAAAATAATTAAATGTCATAATGAAAATCCTTAATTCAAGTTTAAATAGTAGTTATTATTATATCTATAATTTAATTAAAGTAAAACATTTACAAACAGTTGGGTCCAAATATAAAAAGCAGAGGAGCGAGTACTCATCTGTTTAAATATAACTAAATGTACAGTCAACGACAAAATCATTTTTGTTGGTTCCAGCATGTTTCATAGCATAAAAATGACTTAACTTTAATCCATAACCTTAAAAAAAAGTTATGAATTAATTAAATGGTTGTTGTTTGGTCATTTATTTAAATTAAAAGCAGTCTTTCATGGGTGCAAAAACAAAATCATAATTTCGTTAGTCTTTTAAAACGATCACCCTTTAAAAAATAAAATGTACGATCCCTTTTTATGATGGCTAATCAACAGTATCTTTTGTAAATTAATGCAATTTGGCCATATAATAAAAATAATGAACGATAAAATAAGAGCACGATGTATTGGGTACATTGAACCTGTCACATAATGACAGCTCAACTTAGTTGTTTATGATTAGACATCACAACGCAAATGAATAACGGTTGCTTTAATAAACTCCAATGAGCATGTACCGTATTAAGGTCTAAAAAGTATAACTGCGATATATTAATTATTATCGTCTCTCGAACCTGTTTTGCGACGAGTAGGTATTCGTCGCAAAACAGTCCTACTCACATAGATTGATCATAAACAGTTGCTAATTAACTCTTTGATTTTTAATTGATGAACTATACTTTCCATGAGAAAGTGTATAAATGTATATTATTTATGTAGACGTGACAAAGCAAGGAATACAAATTACCAAATGTACGTTTTTTTTTACCAAATGTTTTATTCCAACAATATCGACAGTAGAGTAAACGAACTTTGCCAGCGATAATCGTAAACATCGGGAAAATTATTATTCTAAAGGCGATCTAACAGCATAGCTGGAGTACAACAACGTACGAAACGTGTCGTAAACATGCATGTTATTTATTTCGGATCGCTGCATAACGGTTTCCGTTATATTCAAACCTCAGAATGCCAAGTGCAGCATGCCAATAACATAAATGACCTAAATAATGTGCTACATAGTTGCAGAATTATGTCATTAGACTTTTCTTTATCTCTTTTGTCCATTAAAATTGATTGAAACAATATACTTGTATAGCCAGATAGATGAGCAAATAGCCATTTAAAGGTGAACTGGTCGGGATAGTATGTGTATATTTAAGAAGGCCTACGAGTTAAGTTGTACGCGTAAATAACCGACCTTGAAGATGTTGGGAGTTGACGTTGAATCGCTCTCGAATTACGACCGAGGGTTCTAAATAATTAAACCTGATTTTCTGAGATGCCTTTAATGAAAATATACGACCTTTAAAGGTTTCTAGATTTAAAATGAAAAAAATCGTATCGCGCCCATGTTATTAAACAATTTTAAGCTTTATAATCTACTTTTGAGAGAATATTTTACTCTGCTGGATAGACTGCATCGCGTAGTAATATGCAGTGGTATGCCAACTGACGCGACACCTTGAACTTGATACCAATATCAAGTAATTTAATTTGCCTGTTGGGTAGGGGCCTAAAAAGGAATAAACAACAGTTATGGTATCGTTTATGTACAGTGATGGTAACAAAATATTGTAAAACGATTTATTTTAAGAGTAACTGGAGTTTTTTGTCCATTCTACTCCATACTAAACGGATAAGATCGGATTTGGAAGGGCAACTAGATTCAATTCTTCTATTACCTTGTAAACATTGACATTCAAAAGTGCCTTAAAAATGGTCTAATCGAAATAAACGATACTTTGACTTTAAGGTCCCATTTGCTGTAAGTATTGATCAAAATCATTAAAAAAAAGTGTAAATAAAACAATGACAATATTTTTTTCAATTATGTTTTGTCACGAACATAAACAAGTCTATTCGGTGACGCGCATAAATCTAATAACATTTGCTTCTGGATTCCGGGTTCAGCAATCTATGCGGAGGAAATGTCAGCGGCGTCGTCCCGCTTCAATCGCCAGTCTCCGATCTAATTAATGTCCTCGAAGCGAGTCACAAAAACTTTAAAAACTTGAGCCGTGCTATGGACAATGATGTGATTGATGTGATCGCTTTTAGATGTGTGGGCGTATGACAATTTGCATTGAATTGATCCCATAGGTATTTCCGAATAATAGCCCACGTGCTTTACAAGTTCTGAGTACCAACTCAATTACAGGTTGATGACCAACAAGTCATCAAGTTCAGTACAGACTGATGAAGACATTTTAAAATAGAAATGTTGATATTAATTTGTGTCGTTAAGTAAATAAAACCCTGTTACCTATTTTAAAATATATTTTTATTAGTTTATAAATCAACTTGACATTTATTACCGATCGCAGTTTTTACGATGGACATAGTACATCTTGCAAATTTTAACTTTCTCTAGCCTCAAAACCCCATACCCACATGTGTCGTCCATTGTTTTGAGTCCTCGCAATACAAACACTTGACGTTATACTCATTCTATGAATAAACTGTACGTGTGTCAGTAAACCTTTATGTTACGGTTAAAGTACATACCTCAGCACAGATAAGGTCAAGATAAAGAGGCAAAAAAAAAATCTGGATTGATAAACCTTAATTTTAATTTCACAAACTTATGCGTAATATGTCTAAAATGTTTGTGATGTGCAGATGCGATCGCACTCTTCTAAAATTTATTTTCTCTTTTTTGTGTTTGTTAAATGTTAAGAATTTTTAACGCTGACTGTACGTTGACCAGTTTGAAAAAAAAAATATTAAAAAAAAAGTTAAAAGATGTCGCAGCAGTAAGCGACTGTACGCTTATTATAGATGTTATACATTTTATAATTCCCTTTTTTGTATTTATTTTATGTAAAATAAAAATATATTGGATGTTCGCTTACCATTTAAAATAACCGCATCATCGGTGTAAAACGCACCATCAGCGGCTGAGAATCCATTTGTATCGACGTCGGAGTCACTCCCGTAGCCCAACGCTAAAAGTCCCACCCAAATAATAGTTAATTTAGTCCCTAACAACATTTTATTGTTTCGATAATTACGACATTCACTTAGAGTATGATGTACAAAAAGGATAGTTTAATTTTAGATGGTGCGCGTCGCGGGTGTGTGCAGCCCGCAAGGAGTCGCTTCGCAAAATGCTTGGGTCTCTTGACTCCACGCCTTTATAATATTTTTGCACTGACTACATTAGGTTAAAAAGATAACAGAGCTTTTTATCCTTTTGTAATGACTTTTGCGGTCCAATACAAGCGAGCTTTATAAAATATGACAACCGTTTCGTTCGGCATGCCCGAAAAGGAATATTCGATTGATGGTGTTTATTTTTGCTGCATTCACACGGCATCATGGCCTGACATAAAAAATATTTATGAGATCAATGAACCTTATAAAAAAATGTCACATTGAACAAAACGATATTAGTCAAGTTTTATCTGGGCCTGGAACAAACACTAACGTTATTAAATGCAAAGTTTATGTACGCAAGAATTTCTCATTATTTCTTTCTTTCTTTTTTTTTTCATTAAAAAAACCATTAGGATAATCAGCCGCACTATAATGTTCCCACTGCTGGGATACAGGCCTCCTCTCTATGTGAGGGAGTGGACCATAAACCACCACGTGGGCCCAGTGCGGGTTGGTAGATGTCACATCTACGAAGTTTTAGTTCTAGGCAGGGTTCGGAAAAAATCCGATTTTTATAATAAATATCAAAAATCCGATTTTTTTATATATATCGGATATATATCCGATATATATGCAGGCCAAGAAAAAGAAGCGAATTTCATTCTGTAAGGGGACACCTAAAAACGTGAAAGGAATTTGTAAAATGATATAAGTGCCAAATTATCACATATTTTATTTAAAAAAAGTAACAAAAGAATTAGTGTTTATTTGAGAAATAATTTTTTTATGAACACTTAAAAAAAAAAAAGTACTTACATAATATTATAATAATCTTCATTTTTTTGTGAGATAAATCAACTAATTTTAATAATAATTTGTAATCATAAAAAGTAAATTATTCTGAATTGTAGATTTTCGCTACGTGTTACCAGGGTAAACATTAATCTCCAAAATTATTGTTCAGAAGACAGGAATAACTCAATTGATATATGTCAAGATAAAAATCTATTGATATATATCCGCTGATATATATCGGCGAACCCTGGTTCTAGGACATGCCGGTTTCCTCACGATGAAAAAACACCGTCAACCGAACACCGTACAAGAGGTTCATTATCGTACATTGCAAAACCACTAAAGATAAATTTAATGAAAAAAGAGTTGAGATGGTGGGAGTCTTGCAGCGTGTTTATATGTAAAATTGAATTGAAAGCTTTGCCGCAAAAATTGCTGCCCCACGCTTTAATTTACTAATTTATTCTTTCAAAAGATTATTTTACCTTTATCTCTTACACATAAAACCAACCAACTTAGTAGACATTTATCCTTTGACAAGGATCCCAAAAAAGTTAATGGGACTCAACCACCCTTAGCTTTTGGGATGGTTTTTCCTGTTTACAGCGTCACGATTTTGATACATGTGATCCCATAATCCCACCTATCTAAAATTTTATGTATGTATGTATCTAAGTGCTTAAAACCACAACAGGCATTCAGTTTAATGTCAGTGACCTTTTCGAAATAAAGGAACTCCGTCGTCAGTTTGAACAACTGGCTTATTACCTATGGGCAAGTTATGTTACATGCAGTCACTTTGACAGTCAATCAGACGGGTGATTTGCATTAGATTCTAAATACATTAAGAAAAGTATTGAAAACAGTAGATAATTTAATTTTGGACAATTCCTCCCATATGCGTTTTAGGTATTGATTACTCACAGTAGGTACTCACACAGCATTCGTCACCTGAGCTTATATGAATAACAGTTCATCACGCCCCTTATCTTGAGAGAATATCCAGAGGTGTTCAAGTGTCAACTGTAAATTAATCTATCAAGTCTTGTATTGTAAAGAAGCTAAACGAAAAGCTTGAATTTGTAAAGAAACTAAACGCTGAAAACTGAAAGCCGTTATTAGTGGAGAGGTTCTAGAAGGTAAAATAAATGCTCCACTTGGAAATTGATTTCTAGTCTTAGACTGACCGCGCTTGAAACCCAAAAGACGGTTTTATCAATTTCGTATGTGGAATGTTATTCATTTGTTTAGATCACACAAGAACAAGATCTGAATATCGATATGAACTGACGCTTCGTGCCTCGAACAAGTAGTGCGATTAGATTGAAACGCGTACGATACCTATTAGCGTCATTAATCTTTTTTAAATGTCCCGTTATGTCAATGTCGTAGATCAGTATCTGTCAGTGCTATGCAAAAATGTAATACGGTCTTACACTACTTTATGGATAACCTCGTACTTACATTCTCATTTTGTTCATTGCGTGGGCAATAACATTTAAGCTTTGTGGCGCTTCGTGAGGTCCGAAAACAACAAATTATACACAATTATTATGTTTACTCATGTCAGGTACAGAGTGCTGATGACATGGGACGGCCAAGATGTAAATGAGTAAACTCTTTGTCTGTGAGAATTAAGTACTTAGTGGATAGACAAAAGGTGCTGTATAAATTATAGATCGTGAGCCAGCAAGGTTCACAGACTGTTTTCGAAAAAAAAAAAAAAAACTAGATAATATCTTTTTAGGGTTCCGTAGCCAAATGGCAAAAAACGGAACCCTTATGGATTCGTCATGTCTGTCTGTCTGTCTGTCTGTTCGTCCGTCCGTATGTCACAGCCACTTTTTCCGAAAATATAAGAACTATACTGTTGAAACTTGGTAAGTAGATGTATTCTGTGAACCGCATTAAGATTTTCACACAAAAATAGAAAAAAAACAATAAATTTTAGGGGTTCCCCATACTTAGAACTGAAACTCAATTTTTTTTTTTTTCGTCAAATCCAAACGTGTATCCATACCTATGGATAGGTCTTCAAAAATTATATTGAGGTTTCTAATATCATTTTTTTCTAAACTGAATAGTTTGCGCGAGAGACACTTCCAAAGTGGTAAAATGTGTGTCCCCTGTAACTTCTAAAATAAGAGAATGATAGAACTAAAAAAAATATATGATGTACATTACCATGTAAACTTCCACCGAAAATTGGTTTGAACGAGACCTAGTAAGTAGTATGTTTTTTTTTTTCAACTATATTGTTAAGTTTATTCTTGGGTTAAATGTCATCCCAACTACGGAACCCTCATTGTGTGTGGTCCGACACGCTTTTGGCCGGTTTTTTTTAGATTACCGGACCGTTTTGTTGCTTTAACAATGCCTTTAATAATTCGTCCAAGTCAACAACTTTCAAAAGCTAGTCAAACATTAGTCATGTGAATAAGACACACGTCATCATGTGTTGATTTCAAAGTTCTAAGTTTATGAAGTATTTCACTTTAAAGCTTAATATTACGCAAACGGATCCCTGAATCTAAAAATGGTTTTCACAAACTCGCAATATTTTTGAACGGCCTATCCAACGATACCACACCATGGTATAGACGAGAAAAAAATAATACTTATATCATCCCAACTTTACGTGTAGGCGAGGTACCCTAAAAAAAAAATATTTCGAGATTTTATCTTACCACTTTCTGGCGTAATTAATATGTATACCCTTGCCAAATTACAGTTTTCTAGTACTAAGGGGTTTATTCATAAACGTTGCTTAAAGTTAAGTGACGTTCAAACGTCAAAATGTATGGTTAAACAGTCGCTAATCATTACTTAACTTTAAGCAGCGTTTATAAATAAACCCCTAAGGCCTGTGTTCACCAACATTCAAACCACCGGTTAGGTATTTAAACAGTTGATTTATCTCAAATTTCCTAAGTAAAGAACTGATTAAATATCTAAACAGTTGATTTAAATGTTGGTGAACACAGGCCTAAGTCTCTGAGCTAAGCCACAGACAAACAGACGTCTGTCTGTCTGTCCGTCATGGACATGGCGAAACTACAAGGGTTCCTTGTTTACTACGGAATCCTAAAAATGAGTTGTATAGTATGTATACCAAAGAGGTCCTAACGGTTGGTTCTCTAAGAGTCTCTGAGTTAAGCCACGGACAGACAGACGGACATGGCGAAACTATAAAGGTTCCTTGTTGACTACGGAATCCTAAAAAATCGTAATAGTCCGAAATAAGGTTTTTAGGGCAAGAAAACTTGGAAAAACTGAAAGTGCTTTTTTCTATAGGGTTTATGTATGAACTCAAGACCATACTTAACTCAATGTTCGAACGATGTTTATGCGTACGGACAGATTAATGTCTGTCTGGTCAGCTAAAAGCAATTAAAAAAGTCCTCGGCTTGTAAATAACTGTCTTGTTGTTTTATTAGTATACCATGATTGTGAAATCGGAAACAAGACTAGTAGTATTTAATTATGTTAGCTCTCATTTAAGACCGACGGCAGCTGTCCACATTTCGTGAGAAACAACTTTAATAATATTTACTACCAATCTTCTTATGCGCTTGCAAAAATACATTTTTAATGCCAAGAGATCTCCAACCTCACTAATAAGTATATACTAATCGGCAACTATCAATCTAATGAAGCAACCCACATATAGGTGTGTACCTTCCGTTATTCGTTAGGACCTCTTTGGTATATCAACAAATTTTTTACCATAATGTGGGTTTGAATCCTTTCTGCTAAACTACGTCAAATTATAACAGCATTGTATGTAGTGCGCATTATATATTAGTCTCATCTGATGATGTTACATTAATTTCTATGCCATGAACATAACCGTTATCTATAGAAATAAATAAAATTGAAGTGTCTGTTTGTAATGTCAAAATTACATTTTTTTTTACTAAATGCATACGAAAGTATACATTTAGTAAAACTTACTGGGCCTTACAAATAAACGCGGAATAAAGTTATCCCAGGAATAACTTCGGTAGGTATAACCATACATTTTTTGACGTTTATACCTAGCATAACTTTATTCCGTGTTTATTTGTATTAGGGACTGTGTACTTAGATTTTTTTTGTTTTTGTTTTTTGTCTGTCTGTCTTTGTTCCTGCTAAACTTCTAAAAAGCTTGACCGATTTTGACGGGACTTTCACTGTCAGATAGCTGATGTTATAAGGAGTAACTTGGGATACTTTTATTTCAGAAAAAGCCACGCGGGTGACATCGCGGGCAGCAGCTAGTTTTATTTATATAAATTACTATCATTTGGACTAGTGTGTTCCATTTAGAGACTAACGTAGATTTATTATTAAACAAACATACCTTTATTTTTTAACATTGACAAAGTATATTGCTCAAAGAAAGACTCGTTTATAATCGCCTCAATTCTTAGCTGATTTGAAGGATTTATTAACGTAGTTTATTTCGTTTTTAGGGTTCCGTACCCAAAGGGTAAAACGGGACCCTATTACTAGGACTCCGCTGTCCGTCTGTCTGTCTGTCTGTCTGTCTGTCTGTCTGTCCGTCTGTCACCAGGCTGTATCTCATGAACTGTGATAGTTAGACAGTTGAAATTTTCACAATGCCGCTATAACAACAAATACTAAAAAACAGAATAAAATAAACATTTAAGGGGGCTCCCATACAACACCGAATTTTTTTTTGCTCGTTTTTGCTTGACATTGATAACGGCAACAAGTAGACGCTTGAAATATTCGCAGGATATCCATACTATATACTATTATCCATACTAATATTATAAATGTGAAAGTAACTCTGTCTGTCTGTTTGTATGTTACGTTTTCACGCCTAGACCGCTGAACCGATCGTCATGTTTGGCAGAGATATAGCCTGGGATATGGAGAAGGACATAGGCTACTTTTTTACGCGATAACCGACATCCACGCGGGCAGCTAGTTTAGTTATATATTCACTTTAAAAATAAATAATTAAATTAAAATAAAACAAATATTTAAGGGGGGCTCCCATACAACAAACATGATTTTTTTGCCGTTTAATGGTACGGAACCCTTCGTGCGCGAGTCCGGCTCGCACTTGGGCGGTTTTTTATTTCAGATAATAGCAGAATCTACCCACTTAATTGATTGTGATTAATTCGGTACAGCTTCTGTGTGTTATTGGGTTGGATTATATTTCTAAGTAGCCGCTGCCCGCGGCCTCGCCTGCGTATGAGAGTATGTCATGCTCACTTAGATGTCTCGCTGATGGTGGCGTGTGTGTTGGATTTTTTAGCTCCCTTCAAAATGGTTGAGCTGAATGGTGCTAATCCATGCGTCATGTTCGTGAACGGGCGCCGTCGGTTGGGACTGGTCATCTCTTAGCTGCCACTGGTTATTTTAATCATTATATTTTTGTTTCTATTTGTTGTACCTACTCTGGAGGCTTTTAACGTGTAAGTTTCTATTTATTTATTTTTACATCGTTCTCACATTTAATCATAAATTCAACATTATAGATGTAATTAATATTTTTGTAACAATTTAATTTAAAAGAGTGTCCATGGAGTTTCTTGCCCGTTCTTCCCATAAGTACCTACGCTTTGGAACGGGCATGTAGCTTCATTTTTCTTACTGACTGACTCCTTGACAATTCAAAAGTGCCTGTAAATGGTTTAATTGTAATAAATGATTTGAGTTTGAGTTTAGCTTTTCCTAAAATAAAAGTGTTACTACTTATAACATCAGCTATCTGCCAGTGAAAGTCCCGTCAAAATCCGTCTAGCCGTTTCGGTGATTAGCCGGATCAGCCCATTACTTAAAACAAACAGACACAAAAAAAAATTAAAGATTGTTTTTTTATGTACTTACCGTAGGTATATACTTTCATAATTATGCATTTGGTGAAAAGCTGTTATTTTGACATTACAAACAGACACTTTAGTTTTATTTATTTGTATAGATAGCTTTTGCTCGCGGCTTCGCCCGCGTGGATGTCGGGGAAAATATCCCATGAGAACGTATAACCGGGAGTAAAAATACCCTATGTGTTAATCGAGGTTAGAAACTCTCTGTGTGCCAAATTTCGTCCAAATCCGTTTAGCAGTTTTTGCACCAAACCGGAATACTCGTATACATCCAGAAAAACGGATTATGGGCATCACACTCGTTTCCACACTTCGTAGCAATTATTTACTTATTTCAAAAATATTAAATGACAGTTTTGACTTCGTTACTATTTTATTATATCATCATCATTTCAGCCGAAAGACGTCCACTGCTGGACATAGGTCTCCCCCAAGCACCGATATAATAATAATAATAATATATTTATAGATTATACATATAATAAAATAGAGAGATTGAGATCCAAGTTGTCATCTTATTTGCTAAGAACATGAAAAAAAGACAACCTAAATACTGAAAACTGGAATGACAAATCTAGCAATGGGACTGGAAAAAGTCAGGCACATCACAAAAATTGAGGAACAGAAAATGCCTATAAAATAAGTATATTCAAATGATTTCATAATCATGACTTTGCTTTCTACTTTTCAGAAGGCGCCGCATCGACCAATTTCTTCGTTGTCGTTGTCATTGTATTTCATCAAATTAGTAGTGAAATTATGTAGATTCTGAAATAGGGTCAGCTCACACCGAGACGCGACGCTGCGCGCACACTTTAAAAGAGCGACTCAAAATATAACTTTATTTTCTACATGAAAAGATACACATTTCATTGTGAGAATTTAGAATACGTTGTACCATGCAGCGCTGCGCCTCGTGATGCCTCGCGGCGTAGAGCGACGCATCGCGACGCAGCGGTGCTTCGCCGGTACGCGCGGCGTGTAAGAGTGTCACTGCGCATCACGAAGCCGCGCGACACCGCACCACGCCGCGCGACGCCGCGAGGCGCAGCCGATGATGCGCTTGCAAATGGTAGACTGCGGGTGGACGCGGGGCGGGGCGGGAGCACGTGGCGAATGGAGATACGTTCCGCTGCGCCGCGCGGCGTCTCGCTGCGCAGCGAGGCGTCGTGTTGCCAACGATTTTACTATGCGCCTCGCGACGTTGTGATGCGTCTCGCGGCGGCGCGCGGCGCAGCGCGAAATCATGGCCTCTTCCAGTATCGTCGCGTCGCGTCTCGGTGTGAGCTGACCCTTAAGGTACTAGAGAGAAACGCTGAATGGAGCCAAATGCTAAATGGCTAAAAGGCAATGGAAACTGTGGTCCAAATTTACACCACTGACGAGACCTATGTAGTGTAATGTAACCGATATGAATAATCTATTACATATAATACATACATAAACTCACGCCTTTTGTTGAAAGGATGAATGAAACGCGACTAACAAAAGGTCGCGCGTCAACGTCGGGAGGGGACGCCCTAGGAGGGCATATAAGTGACCTAATGGGTGATGTTCTTGAGAAAGGTCAGGTGCGTAGTACTCGCAACCGGCGTGCGTGTTTGAATTAAATGAAGCAAAAGGATTATGGGAGCGTAGCAGGTGGCGTTGTTTAGTTTCTGCCTACCCCCATAATGTATTAATTATGGAGTATTTTTGTTTCAAACATCCATTAAAAAAAGTTATAGTTAAATGAAAGTTTTTATTTACTAGCAGTTCGCATAATGATTATATTTTTATTATTATAATTATGCAGATGATTTATTATATATTATATATAAAAAACTTTTTACAAAAAAAACAACATATTTAAAATAAAATAAAAAAACAAAAAATAAATAACTTTAATTTTGGAAGTCTGTGGCAAAAAACTAAAATATAAAAATAACTTTAATTTTGGAAGTCGGTGGCAAAAAACGAAAACACGGAACCAAAGACACCGACTTCCAAAATTAGAGTTATTTTTATTTTTTTGTGTTTTTTAAGTCTCTTGTTTTTTTTTGTAAAGTTTTTTTAAAATCAGTCGTTCTGTGTTTTCTTGAATATAATTGAATAAAATAATAACGACATCTGCATAGGTATAATAATAAAAATATAATAATTATGCTGGGAACTGCTAGTAAATAAAAACTTTCATTTAACTTTAACTTTTTTTAATTACTTACTAATTAAATACTCCATAATTAATATATTATGGGGGTAAGCAGAAACTATAGAACGCCACCTGCTACGCTCCCATACTCCTTTTAATTTTTCGCTAAAATCCGTAAGGGTTTTTTAAATTCTTATAACCATTGTCACTTGTGGGATCAAAATAAATCGAATGATCCCTCATTTCTTAAAATCAATCAAGCCAAAAAGTCATCAAGCAATGCAAAAATAATTGAATAAATAATATTTTATATTTAGCTAACTTTTCGCTTACATACATTTATTTTTGTATGAGAGACTGGGGAATCTTAATAAAAAGTTACTTCTTATTAAATAAACAATTCAGTGAAATAGGTCTCGTTAGTGGTGGACATTTCGTATGAGTATTTTATATCACCTTTAATTTATCTTAATTTATGTATTAAAACGGACACATTTATCTATGTTTTTATTATTCTAGCGTATGGCACTCTTGGGTTGCACCTGAAAATCAGCGTCAGGTGGTACACCTTGTACCACCACCAAATTGAAGCCACGGCAGAACAAGTACTCACCACATGGATTTTTGTTTTCCGTAGGTGCAATGCAAGCTCTGGGGCTGCTTTTAGTATATGAGGTGTTACACACTTGTTCGAGTCGGCATGATTCGGCACAACCGGGCGGCATAAATCAATATTATGTAGATATAATGTTCGGGAAAAAGATGCTCGGCTATTTTCGAATTATGCCGAGCCAACCAGAACTGGATTCAGCGAGGATAGATGCCGAACGGGGTTTGCCGATCAACATGAGGCGAATGGAAGCCGAATAAAACTCATAGCCTTTTCCCAATTATGTTGGGGTCGGCTTCCAGTCTAACCGGATGCAGCTGAATACCAGTATTTTACATGGAGCGACTGCTTATCTGACCTCCACAACCCAGTAACTGGGTAACACGATACCCCTTGGTAAGACTGGCCGTCAGACTTTTGGGCTTCTGACGACCTGTCACGATTGTCAAAGATCCACGAATGACAGCCGGGACCAACGGCTTAACGTGCTTTCCGAGGCACGGAGGAGTCTCGGTATGTAAAGAGGGTCACCCATCCACGGACCAACCACGGCAAGCGTAGCTTAACCTGACGGATCGAGCCGTGCGGCTGTTATTACTTAGCCACGAGCTCCTCATAATAAATTTATACTCTACGCAGATGAAGTAAAATAAAATAGTAACGAAGTCAAACCTTACATTGAATATTCGAGTCTGATGCCGAAAATATAGTTTTTAAAATTTTGGTCTGTTTGTATGTATGTTCCGGTTTTAACAAAAACGGTTGAACGGATTTGGATGATATGTGGCACACAGATAGTTTATAAACTGAATTAACCTATAGGTTATTTTTTAATCCCGGTAGTACGTCAGTATACACCATTAGCTGACCCCCCCTTGCATAAATGGTTGAGATTTTTTTACTAACAAATCGTACGATTTTATTTTTTTTCCTAGTTTTGGGTTGATTTCGTATAGGTATTTAAATTAAATTAAGAATTATAAAACTCTATCGATCCGTATTCAAAAAAATCTCAACCATTTATGCAAGGGGGGGTCAGCTAATCTTCCACGCGGGCGAAGTCGTGGGCAAAAGCTAGTTGAAGCATAATTGAAGTGCCTGTTTGTAATGTCAAAATAACAGCTTTTTACTAAATAAATAACCGCGGCTTGTCCCGCGTGGGTTTTTCTAAAATAAAATTAGCCTAACACTCCTTGTATCATCAGCTATCTGCCAATAAAAGTCCCGTCAAAATCAATAAAATGATAAAAAAGTTGAATAGCGATTGAAGCATTTTTCATGCGGTAGTATGCGGTTAATTAGCATAATTATTTAATTCTGCATAATTATAATATAAAATACTCGTATTAGTTTGCTTGTTATTATATTATACCTACTACCTACTATTAACTAGAGCTAGAAAACTGGTATAAAAAAAATGGTTAATTTCAAACACCTTGTAGAGAATATTAAAAAAAATTGCGCTAAATACTATTCTAAATAGTTTTGTGTGTATTGGCTGCACCAAGGTTATTTAAAGCTAGCGTGCATTAGGTGCGGTGTGGCTTTGTGTAAACTTAAGGCGGTGTGATCCTACAGAGAGCGCGCTTACTAGTTTTTTGAATCCATGGGAAACATAAAAAACATTGTTATAAAATTCTGAAAAAAAAAAAGTTACTTAAATATCTTATTTAAGGATCTGGCGGACTTACAATCACTTTTAATAACACGAGTAGATTAACTTTGCTGGATCGAAAAAAAAAACCTTTTCGTAATGTTTAATCAATCACATAGCTACAAAACAGAAGTTTTTTTCTTATCACTACATATTATAGAACAAAGTCCTCCGCCGCGTCTGTCTGTCTGCTCACGATAAACTCAAAAACTACTGCACCGATTTTCATGCTAATTTCACCAATGGATAGCGTGGTTCTCGAGGAAGGTTTTAGTATATAATTTGTTAAGGTTTTATATACATTTTTGTATACATTAACGATATTTGTTGTAGGTGTCGGAAAAAAATAAGCCGTCTGGGAGCTTTCAACGGAAACGCTGTCTAAACTCATTGAGATTGAACAAAATATGTATGGAATTGTGTATCTTATATATAGGTCTACAGGAAATCCGCGATAGTATATGTCTATCTCTTAAGGA
The DNA here is from genome assembly GCA_947523025.1 of Dryobota labecula. Taxonomy (NCBI): domain Eukaryota; kingdom Metazoa; phylum Arthropoda; class Insecta; order Lepidoptera; family Noctuidae; genus Dryobota; species Dryobota labecula. The sequence continues at coordinate 16,438,712 of OX383284.1, forward strand.
TAACATATTATATCCATTTTATTGTCTTTTTGTAGATATTTGTTGTCTTTAGATAGTTGGGACATACTTATCCTTTTTATTCCGGTAGTATATTTCCGTGGGAGAATTTCCGACATTCACGCGGGCGCAGCCGCGGGCAAAGGCTAGTTTTTTATATAAATGTAAAGGTAGTAAGATTGTTTAGCACGATTCGCTGAGTTTGTCTTGATAAAATGATTAAAATAATTACGATGTTTAAATACCTACCAAATGCGCGAGGCAACCACTAGCGATTTCGCGAGCCTACTTCAACTCGAGCAGGATGCGCTGTAGCCCGCGAAATTCTACTTTTCTCGGGTTTTTTGCAATTTGCAGATCCGTGTCAGGTTGTATCTTGATCAAAATATAATACGCGACAATAAAACATATGTTTACATAATCTTAACCATAAAAATTAATAATACATCTCTCTAAGTTAGATTTCGTGCTGATTCGTCGAACGAACGAAATCTAAAGAATCTGCAGAAATCTAATTTAGAATTGCATAAAATGCAAGAAAATTTGAATTTCGCGGGCTACCACTGCGCATCCCCCTTAAGTGATCTCAAGTAGGTCATCTTTACGCTTTCGCCTCCTGGCGAGATACGCAGGGATATAATCATATCAGTAAACAGAAGTGTGTTGGAATGTTGTGAGATTTAAAGCTGCCTACACAGACAGATGGCGCTCTTTGGAAGCGTTTTTCCACAGTGAAAGCACTCTTTTTTTTTTTCTTTTTTTACTATTTCGTTAAATTTCCTAGACATATAAAATCACAGCGTTCCATCAATAAGTCTGAGTAAAGCAAGAAGTTAATACTTACTTTTTAATGAACCATATTATTAGATATAGGTACACAACACAATCCTACAGCGCTATATCTGTAGGATTGTATTGTGTCTTTTAATGCACCATATTATCTAATAATATGGTGCATTAAAAGTAAGTATTAAATATCCAATAATCTCTAAATGTGAGACCTCATTTTCAATATACAATTTGATTACTATTAATTAACAACAATAAAATAACAATAAAATTTAACACTTTATCTCTTTTTCGGTAAACATTTATCGATTCCATTAAACGCAAAATATACTTTGAATATATGATAGGATAATTGCGATATTACCTAGCTTTATTATATATTCACCAAACCAGTAGTGACATTGAAGGCTGCGTTTTATGCAATCGGCGCTCGATGTAGGTACGGCGGGTGGAGCGGCACCGCGGCGCAGGCGCACCGGCGCTGGACCGAAACTTACAAACGATGCCACAACTTAGGCTGCAATACTCGTGTCTTATGTCTTGTTTTTATGTGTCAATAAATAAATAATTTTAAGAAAAGTACTTGAAAATATCTCAAAATGTTTATTTCAAAAACAGTTTTTTACTTGTTGACGATGTTCAGTGCTTGTTATGGTGCAGTTGATATCAGTAAGTTATACATATATTTTAATATACTAACTAATCAACTTTATATGTTAAAGTTATATTTTTGTGTAATTTTATACGTATTTAAAGGCAGCAAGCATTAATTATGGCGTAATTAAAGGCAAAAAATCAGAACAGATGGGTAATATTTATTCTATAGAAAAACCAAAAGCTAAAACTTTTATGACTTGAATAATTGCCCTTAGCATATTTAAAAAAAAAAAAGAACATCTTAATAGAAAGATGTTTGTTTGGTTCTCATGCCATGGCTCTTCCTGTTTTCCGATAAAATAAAAATTACATAGGTACTTACTCGACTTACACGAGTAATGTTTACACATCATAATAACGGTTTAATGCATACATGTCCACCAACACAGTACGGTATAATTTTAGTCCCTTCTCCATAATTAGCGTCATGATTAAGCCGCAAGTGACATACGTATTTCCACGTACTACTTAAGCAAAACGTACTATTAATGTAAAAACCAACTAAAGTAGCATTTAGAACAGAAGGATTCGCAAAGACCATGAACTCTAAAAATGTTAAAGAAACCGCCGAATCATTTTAATTTAAATTGTTTTGTTTTGGCTGACATGACTAACTATTCCGAAAAAATAAATTAATGCATTCTTGCCATTCATATATAAGGCCGCTTGTACACGCTAAGAAAATTTACCGTGTCTGCTGCAGACAGGACCAATTCATCATGTACACGACAAGAATTTTGTCAGACCTAGGCACGAAAACTTATCGTATCTGCTGCAGATAAGACAAATATGAACGTGTACACGATAAGATTGTTTTCGGGCAATCGTGTGTAGGGTATAGTAGGCTGCTCTAGTCAAGTCTGCTATTAATTTGCAATTGTTTGTGAGTGAAGAACACGTCCACGCATTAAACGTACACTAACAACCTGAACCACCTCACCTACCCCTTCGCTCAGCCACACAGAGCGGCTTATTCCACAAATCCCCCCTGAAAAATCCCCCTTAGGAGGAAAAGTGGAATATATAAAAACCAGTCTAGAATTAACCCCTGCTTATTTCACTAATCCCCCAGAGAATCGCCCTCAGTGGGTAAAACTGAACCCTAATATAAAAAAAACCACTTTCAGGGGGGTCTTGGAATAAGTTTTTTTTTTTTCAATTCTAGTTTTCCCCCCTAAGTGGGATTATCAGGGGTGAATTCTAGACTGTTTTTTATAGATTCCACTTTTCCTCCTAAGGGGGATTTTCAGGGGGGATTTGTGGAATAAGCCCACAGAGCGCGTCATGTCTAGTGAAGACAATATTTTTTCTTGTTCAGCACCGTGGTAGTGTACACAGTTCGTGTGTAAAACGACACGAATTCTTGCGTAGGCCCGGTGACTTTTCTTAGCGTGTACAAGATGCCTAAGAGTTACATACATAACTCACACCTTCCCATGGGGGTAACAGAAACTATAGAACACCACCTACTACGCTCCTACCATTCTCCTTTTGCTTCGTTTACATTCATACATCTAGTCATATACGCACGCCCGTTGCAAGTAGAGAGTTGAGAGTGGATTTATTTATCTATTTTATATTTCAGGAAAATATTTGAAAGTTTGTGACAGAAATGCAATAGATGTGAACGAGTGCATGACGGACGCAGTGCAAAAGGGCATTGCAGTGATGATCCATGGCATAGACGAGCTGGGAGTGCCACCCATTGACCCTTACCTGCAGAAGGAATTCCGAGTGGACTACAAGAATAATCAGGTACGAAATATATTCCTATTCGCTAACACTTGCACGAAAGTCAAAGATAGAACATTATTATTCGACATCTTTAATTCTACTGTGCTGGTCGCAAAGTCGCAATTAATTCCATTCAACAGGCAGTAGCAATTCGTGGCTAAGTAATAACAGTCGCACGGGTCGACCCAACAGTCTAAAAAAAAAAAAATTGACATATGTACATATATAATGAAAAATTGACCAAATAATATTAGTAACAAAGGTCTTAAAAACAATGTTAGTATTGTAGCATTCTCGAATAAATTCACATAATTATAACAAAAAAAAAAAAAACATTTTTAAGCTACGCTTGCTGGGGTTGGTCCGTGGATGGGTAGTTTTAAATTGTTATGTTTTATTGTAATCATTAAAACGGAGCTTAGTGGCCACTATTTTCCGTTTTAATGATTACAATAAAACATAACAATTTAAAACTACTGTTTGTAGTAATAATAACGAATAGTCTTGTGAAGCACAACTTGACAAGCTTATTTTCTGCATTTTCATTCTAAAATAAAAGAAATCACCGAAATAACGATGAGGGCGCCACTGTGCGCTCGGTGCAGTCTTAATGATTTGACTTTGACTTTGAATGGGACCTCCAACAACAAAGTCTAAACTAAAAAGATCCGATTTGACCTTTTAAGCACGGAAACCCTAAAAATAAGTATTAATGAGAGCAACGTATAAAATACGTAATCAGCTTAAAGCCGTTCACATTATGAACTGCTTAATTTAATTTATCAGATCAAGGCTCCTTTTAAGGATTCCGTAGTCCCTTGAACCCTTATATGTAGTTTCGCCTTAGTGTTTATTTAAAACTAGCTTCTGCCCGCGACTTATAAAATTTCGGCCCACAACCCACCCCGTCGCATCGCATCATTCGCATCGCCCGTCCGCGCAATTACTTCGTTTCCGCTTAGCGTTTTTTCCGACTTTTTGTCGTTTTGCTCGACTCCTTAGGGGCGTAGCGTGATGTTAAATAGCATATAAACTTATTTTGTTGCGAAGTATTTTAAAATTATGATATCTCCTAAGCTGATGATTGAAATCAAGTGATGTCAAGGACAATTTTGTTTACATTGAAATACTTGTGATTAATAACATATTTATTTGGATACGGATTAATATATGTTGACAAAACTCCTTCGCTAATAATGCATTAATTTCGAACTAATTTGATTACCATAATAAAGGTTATAGTGAGAGATAGACATATGCTGTCGCGGACTTTTTTTTTAGAACTTTTAAAGAGGAACTTTAAAACTTTTTAACTTTTATTCCATCATACATGATATTTGCGTAACTTAACCCGTTTACGCAGCGCACACAAAGGAAACTCTCAAAAAGGAATATTTTTTCCCGTTTTTGCAACATTTTTCATTTATGCTCCGCTCCTTTTGGTCGTAGCGTAATGTTATATAGCCTATAATATTTCTCGATAAATGGATTATCCAACACAAAAAGAATTTTTCTATTCCAACCAGTAATTCCTGAGATTAGCGCGTTCAAACAAACAAACTCTTCGGCTTTATAATTTAGTATAGATAACGGCTTTATAATAAATGCTTAAGAAAGTTTATACAGTACTTACAACAATAAAAAAACATTTTTTTTTTGCTCTTGTGGCTGTTTGTTCCAGCTAATCTCCGAAAAGTCTAGATCGATGTTGACGGGACTTTCTCTGGCAGATAGCTGATATTATGAGGAGAAACATAGGCTACTTTTTTTTTTTTTAAACTACTCGGGCATAGCTGCGAGCAGCAGCTAGTTCTTTATAAAATTTCGCCTGAATGAGAGAAAACATCGTATGGAAAATGAAAAGTAACGAGAATTATCAAAAAATCATCATTCTTAAAAAATAATAGCATTTCTTGTTAACTGCCTTGCTTTTGCCTTTCTGTTATTTTAGTTACGATATTAATTTGTTTTTAATCATGATTATAGGTACGATGCCATTAGTGAACGATTTTATGAACGCATTGTAAAAGGAAAGTAAATACTGATAACGATCCACTGGTCGTGAAGAAATCTAAACCGCACCTAAATTATTCAAAACAATAACTGAACGAATTATTTTGACCATAAAGTATAAAACCTATCCTGACCTGCATAGCTATTCAAAAACTTCGATACGCTTCCGTGCCGAATCGAACATTAATCAATGTTATCGAAGAAGTCCTCAGCCAATCCGAAACCTGGAAATTTTGACAGTTTAAACCAAACAGACGACTACTATTCTTCCGACAGCTATTTCGTGTCGGGAATCAGGTAACCAAAAATTTAAAAAAACCAACAGGTGTAATTTCCGATTCGGAAGCCTGTCCAATAGTTGTGAATAGATTGCTGATCAAAAACGACTTTTGGGCTGGTCATAGATATGGAGGAAAATGGGATAAAGGGTGACGTTTGTCTCGAAATGCACCGACATTTATTTGTTACTAATAAATCAATAATAATAAATAACAATAATAGCACTAGATTCCCGATAAGCGCTTCAAAAACGGCCCGGAAAATAAGAGCACAAATACTTTTGTGGTCTTATTTCAAATTAGTGTCGTCCAAACATAGCCAACGTTAAGACGTCAAAATGCCGCAGTGCGCGTTCATAAATTGTGTAAATAACCACCGTAACACCAAGATTTTGGAAGGAATATCTTTTTTTCGGTAAGTTTATATCATTATGTTTGTGTTTTTCATAAAATAATAACAATTAAATAGTAAATTATACATCATTTAGCAAATATTATGATTGTTTGGCCAATGTTTGCGACAACGCACCAACTATTGTAACAAACATCGACTGTTCTGGAACAGGGAAAAGCATTGAGTAGTATTATTATTTTATATATTATTTTTGTTTGTAGATTTCTTAGCGACCAATTTCACAATGCAAAATATCATAATATAAAAAAATATCGTAATATATGTTTTTGTATCTATTGTCGCGAAAGAAAGAGGAGAAGGAATATTTAAACCTTGAAAAAGTTATAAGTAACAAATTGTTGAATTTTTTATTCAACAATTTGTTCAATTCATTTTGATAAATTGGACATAACTGAACTGATCAATATTACAACCTGACACGGACCTGCAAATTGCATAAAACGAATTTCGCGGGCTACCACAGCGCATCCCCCTTATTAAAATAACTATTGTACTAATTTAGTCCTACTACCAACTTTTTTAAATTGATCAAAAATATTTGCTTCCTTAACCCATTAACGCCCGCTGTCCTCATTTGGGGATACTTCTTTAAGTATCCACATTTTTTTAACTTATTTTAGCTATCCTTAGTTAGGCAAATTCGTAGGGCCCAAGAGTGTGGCTTTGTAAAACAAATTATACTTTTGTGATTTATTGGATTGAGTGGATGAAATAAGTGATTTTATTCACTTCATTGAGCAAATATGTGTTGGATTTTTTCTCTTTTTTTTTTGTATTTATCACTTGGGCATAGTTTCGACTAGTAAATATGACTAACCGATCGTTTGATGTTGCAAATGACTATCGAGGACTCGAGGAAGCTATCGAAACATTCTGAATGAAGTGGATGATCCAGCTGTTAGTAACGTCATAGTGGCCATTCCTCCAGGCAGCAGTTCATAAGAGGCAATCCCGTACGATTTGGGAACAAAAACTGAATGATTGCAATTGCTGATGGTTATTGTTATGCCTTCGATGTATACTGCGGTAAATCAGTAGGAGGACCTAGTAATGAGCCTTTGGGATCAAAAGTGGTAAAGGGCCTGTTGGAAAAAGTAATCGCTCGTTTGCATGAGGATATCGTGTATTTCGTCAACTTTTTTACCAGTCACGCATTGCTGCGAGATTTGCGTGAAGCTAGTTATCGTACAACTAGTACTGTGAAGGAAAGTAGGACGAAGAAATGTCCTCCAGTGCCTTGACAAGTGTTTGTACCCCCATGGTACAAACACTTGTTAAGCCACTAGTGAACATTTCATAACATTTACAAACTATGACTTTGTTTACCCTCTTGGTAAGGTAAAAACATGGAGCTCTGCAGAAGGAAGAAAGGTAGACGTGGACATCCCTTTTGTCTTCCAGAACTACACCAAAGGCATGGGCGGAGTTAATCAAGCTGACCAGTCAATCGCAGTATACCTAACAGCTATAAGAGGCAAAAAATTGTAGTGGGTTCTGTTTACCTATGTACATGTTGGATTTGGCTGTAGCTAGTGCTTGGCGTCTCCATGTCCTGACCGCTGAACAGAAACTAGACCAGCTCCAGTTTCGGCGAAGTATTGCCCGATTTCACTCCTCTTTCAGTAAAGACCCGATGAAAAGCGTCATAAACCTTCTTCAGTGGTGCCAAATATGAATCTAGATAGTGTTGGATACTTCCCCCAGAAACTGCCAAGCCAGCTAGGATGCAACGAATGCCAGATGAAAGCACGTTAGCAATATAAAAAATGCATCAAAAAATTGTGCATCGAAAAAGTATGCTTTGAAAAATACCATACATAAGCCCATTGGCCCCATTTGAGGACGGTGTTTTTTAATACATAAGGAAGTTATTTATTTTTAATTTTTGTTTATAAAATGTCTTACTAGCCTCCAATAGTTACGTCAATAAAGTTTTTATCAAAATTTTACTACTAGTTTGTATTTGGGTCCAAATGGGTTAAAAAAAGAACATTCGCTTAAAAAAATAATATTATTATTCTGCAACTCTACATCTTTCAATGATTACTGTGTTCTGAGCATTGAAATGTCATACCAAGAACTACGTCTAGTTCCAAAATAGAGTAAGCACAAAATTGTCAACAAAATGTCTTTAACCTTATTGCTTAGGTTTTAAGTTTCATTTTATAATAAATATTTTTGTACTTATTATAAAAATGACTTTTTATTTTCAAGTGACATTTTAAATTTACCTTTCTCCGATGGTAGAAGGACTTGAATATAAATATTTTGCAATCGTAATAAAACTTTATAGTTGAGTGTTAAGGTTTATATTGAACTGATCAGTTGTTAATATTATAAAACTTTTTTCTATATTTCGTAGTAACAAATGTAAATGTGTATGTGTGTGTAAACGTGGCCACTTCAATGACTTATTTTTGTTCCTGATCCTGTATCTAGTGCTATTATTGATCGAAGTTACTGGATATTAACCCTTCATATTCATATTCGGAACGTAGATCTACGCGAGGCACAATGGGTTTCTAATTGTGTCTCTAATTACGACATACGAGAACTTAAAAGATACTCGCAGAAACCATTTAAATATCCAAGTTATTTACATACATATAAAATCCATAAAAAAGTCTTAAAGTGTTGTTGCTGGTTTTATATTTCCTCTAACTTGAATGTCACAGCCATTAAGTATATCTTTAAGTGTTATGACCTGACCTCATAAAACTCTATTGTTTTAAACGTTTTGCCGAATGTGTCAAGAATAACAATTTGAATTTTGAAACGTGTATTTTAGGATTAAAAAATTATCCTTTTGTGCTTTTACCTTGAACATGTTTTGAAACAAATGGCTTATATACAGTCACAACAAATGTCGTTAAGTTGTCGTGTGTGTGTGTTATATCTTTATATATTATGTTTTTTAGGTTTCCGTAGTCAACAAGGAACCCTTATAGTTTCGCCATGTCCGTCCGTCTGTCCGTCTCCAGCTTAGCTCAGAGACTCTTAGTACTAGAAAGCTATCATTTGGCATGGATATTAATCACGCCGACAAAGTAGTAAAATAAAATCATGAAAAAAATAGTTATTTAGGGTACCTCCTGTACATGTAAAGTGGGGATGTTTTTTTTTTTTTTCACCTACCCTGTTGTGTGGGGATTGTTGGATGGGTCTTTCAAAAATATTACGGGTTTATTTTTAAATCATTTCTGCGGTTGTAGCCGAAAATATCGCATAGCTCAAAAACTATTGACTTACGTAAATAAAAAAGTTACTTAGAAGCTTCATAATATGGGATTCAACGATTGATCAGACGAATTGATACATACTTCTTCATTCGTGTTTGTAGCATCCATTTCATGGACAAAATAAAATGTTAGCAACAGGCACACGCATATATGTGCATTGAGTAAAATAATTCTCATCCTTTAGTTACATGTACCTATTGGGAGTACCACCCCTAATTATTAGGGTCCCGTACCAAAATGGTAAAAAGGAACCCATATGGAGCGACTCAGTCTGTCTGTCCGTCTGTCAGAGCTGGATATCTCAAGAACTACTAATGCTATCAACTTGAAATTTGGAATAGTTTTAGATGACGTTTGCCCAACTATTTTGCAATTTTTTTTTTTGCATCATGGTCGGAACGGGGTTTTTAAAAATTCGAAGTGGGGCTACTAGGGAATGTGTGGGGTATCATAATGAAAGAGCGCTATTTGCACATTTTAATTTTTTATGCCGCATAGTTTTCGACTTTTGTCGAAAAATTTAGAAATCCGTTCAATTTATCTCCGAAGTTTGCATAGAAAAAAAACTGAAATTATTCTATGTGATGAAGTTTATGTAAAGATTACAGGAAAAATTAAACGATGTCTCTAACGTTATTGTTTGTTAATCGTATTGTTTTCCTTGTTTTTGTTTAGTGTCTGTGCTTACTAACATAGCCGTAAGTTTTACTAACATTCTTGTTGAGTCTTGGTTACTCCAATAAAACAAATTCTTCTTCTTCTTCTTCTAAATAGCACACTTTTTCCAATATTGCAGTTTTAGGTCAGCGCCGTCTCTTGGCCGTTAGTGGAACTCATGTAATTTTTTATGATGTTTTTTGATGGTACGGAACTCTCGGTGCGCGAGTCCAACTCGCTCTATACCGGTTTTTTTTACGTAATTTCACTACCCCATTATGCATTGTGTAGCGGTGCACAGACAGAATACACCTTTCCAATTTTCATCGATATATAGTGCCAGTAGTCTTCGATTAAAATGGCTGTGTGTCATCCGTACGGACGGACCGAGCGACGGACATGAAAAAATTGAAGGTTTTCCGTTTTTGTCCTTTGGCTATGGAACCCTAAAAACCCTATTGAATTGAAAGAAAGATGAAAGAAAAATAGGTTTATTTGTCACAGAAACACGTGTTTTCAAAAAGATAATTAACTCTAGTAGGTAGGTAAACAGAAAAATAAAACAAAATACATCTACGAGTACATTATAATCACGAGTACAAAACCAAAATAGTCGGATTTATTTCTGTTTGTTGTAGGTACCTACTCTGGACGCTTTTAACGTGTAGTTTTTTTTTTACATCGTTCTCACTTTTATGTAGTTATAAATTCAGCATTAAAGATGTAAGTGATATTACTAATATTTTTGTAACAATTTAATTTAAAAGAGTGTCCATGGAGTTTCTGCCCGTTCTTCTCCATAGGTACCTACTACGCTTTGGAATGGGCAACTAGCTTCATATTTCTGACTGACCGACTCCTTGACAATTCAAAAGTGCCTGTAAATGGTTTAATTGAAATAAATTATTTGACCATTATTACCCAGGTAGAAAACATGAAATACCGAAAACTAGGGTGTCAATTTATATATTATTTAAAATTATTACTGAAATAGACTTTCGTTGCTGACCTTACCTTTATCGTAACGTAGGTTAGATAAGAAGAAAACGTGATGCGCCGACCTCAGGTACCATGGGACAAGGGCAAGAAGATGATGAATTAAAGGCATAAAGGCGCGGGCCCACCGCGGTGCGCGGAGAGGCTACGCACGTGTATTAAGCTTCGCTTTGTAAGAAAATGTATGTGGTTGTGTCCACTGCAACCCACGGAGAGGCTACTAGGAATTGACGTCATTGATACATGCGTGGCTTGCTCGAATAGGCGGTTACATAGCTCAACGCTGTCGACGTGGGTCGTTTCCACTGGAGTACACGAATATATGACCCACGATTATGTAAAGCTCACTTATCGCACACCTCCCGCAGTGAAGCCCGTGTCCGTGGACTGCAGTGGCACGTACGTAGCCTCTCCGTGCGCCGTGCCACGCTATACACAGTCGTGGGTCATTTCGTGGTACTCCAGTGGAAACGTAGACCCACATTGTCAAACAAATTAATACACGCAGCTAAAATGCGCCGCGTGCCCGTGCACAGCATGCGCCGCGGTGGGCCCGCGCCTTAACGTTCGCGTCTACTTGTTTATTTTCGTTGTTTCTAATACGTGTGGCACGCTGGGGACTTGAGCGGTATTGATTATGGTACATCTTTGGTTCAAAACATACACGGTTAGATAAGAAAAAAACGTGATGCGCCGAGCTCAACTAACATGGGACAAGGGCAGGAAGATGATTAATTAATTGCATAACGTTCGTCAACATGTTTCTTTTCGTTGTTTCTAATACGTGTGGCCCGCTGGGGACTTGAGCGGTATTGATATGGTACATCTTTGGTTCAAAACATACCGGTTACAAATAAACATCTACTTGAGAACTAGGATAACTTCTGCTGCTTTCAGTTTTAAACTTCAATTTGAGCAGACTTATAAGATTGAGTTTTTCAAAATTAAAACTTTTCTGATACTTTTAAACCCCTGCACACTTTTAAACCTTTTTTAATCAAACTAATGGTAAGTACTCGTATTGCATGGATTACAGGTTTGCCTGTAGGTGATATAAACCGCAGACGAAAAAATAAAATACTACATAATTATTAGTGTCCTGAGAATGACCCAAATATTATAATCTATTTAGTACTTACCTTGTGCCCATTGAACACTAAAATCATTTAGGTAGCTTGTTTTTAATTTTTTTATTAAATTTTTATATTCACTTTTTCACAAGGCAGGCGTGTTTTTCACGAATCGTATATGATTTCGATAACGAAAATTGTTTAATATGACGAGTATAATCACCCTCTTAGAAGATGCAGGAGCTTAAATCGCCACCCTGTGTACTAATATTTTATTTTAAAGCCAGGGGTGCAAGTACATCCTCTTGCAACCCCCCTCCCGGCGTCCATGTTCTTACACATTGTGTAGATACTAGATTGAAGCTATACATTGATACTATATTATGGAACAGTTGTAGACACTTAAATTATTTCTTGTCCCTACATACATACATACATCATATACATATACATACATCATTACATCGGTACATCTTTTTGAGGCTGACTGTACGCCCTCGTCAACAACGTCGACATTTGCTTGGCGACCTTCAATCAGCTCTTTGTTTATAGTCAGAAGTAAAAAAAAACTTCATTTAAGTTGAAGGTTAGTCTGTGAAGGAAATTCAATAACCGGCTTTACTTAGTTTCTAGATCTTATTTAAAAAATCCTAAATGTTAACGACATTTCGTCTCGATTCTACTCTACTTTCATATCCAAGGTGAGGTATACTACATTGGTATTAAGGTATAATCCATCTCTCATGTGTGCACGTTCTCTCTTTTAGTAAGTATTCGATCTTTAGTGTATGCTGCTTATAGTAGAGGTTCACTATCACTAATATCGGTTCATTGGTTTGAGAGAAACTTAAGGATAAACCTAGGTATTTATCCAAATAAAGTCCAACGGGTTCGATGGCTTTAAAAGCTCCAGTGGATCATCGCCACTGAATGAATACCACTTTTTAAGGTTCATGTGAGACATGGGCTGTACTGTACACTTCGAGGGTGCCAGATGGACTATCGGTACATCGAGTTGCTGAAGTGCCTGTACGAAAACGCCTACACTATGTGAGTCAGACTCCAGGACCAGACCTCTAAACCCTTCTGCAGCGAGGTGTGAGACAGGGAGATGTTATCTCTCCGAAACTGTTCACCGCTGCACTGGAGGATGTCTTTAAGGTTCTGGACTGGAAAGGGATTGCCATCAACATCAATGGCGAGTAAATCACTCACCTTCGATTAGGCGACGATATAGTTGTCATGGCTGAGACTATGGAAGACCTCAGTACAATGCTCGATGACGTCAGAAGATCTTCTGAAAGAGTGGGTCTTAGAATGAACATGGACAAGACAAACGTCATGTCAAATGCCCATGTAAAACCCACTCTTATGAAGATCGGAGACGCTATACTCGAAGTTCTGGACGAGTATGTTTACCTAGGACAAACTGTCCAGTTACGTATGTCCTACTTCGAGAAAGAGGTCAATCGTCGAATCCGACTCGGCTGGGCAGCTTTCGGGAAGCTAAGAAATATCTTCTCGTCCCACATACCGCAGTGTCTCAAGAGGAAAGTTTTTGACCAGTGCGTGTTGCCAGTGATGACCTATGGCACTGAAACGTGGTCACTTACAATGGGCCTTATTAGAAGGCTAAAAGTCACCCAAAGGGCAATGGAGAGGGCTATGCTTGGATTTTCCCTACGTGATCGAATTAGAAATGAAGAGATCCGCAGGAGAACCAAGGTAAGCGACATAGCTCGAAGAATTTCCAAACTTAAGTGGCAATGGGCAGGGCACATTGCTCGCAGAACAGATGGCCGATTGGGACCGAAGGGTTCTGGAGTGACGACCACGTACCGGAAATCGTAGCGTTGGAAGGCCTCCCACGAGTTGGACCGATGACCGATGAAGGCCGCAGGAATCCGCTAGATGCAGGAAGCATAAGACCGATTAAAGTGGCGGTGCTTGGGAGAGGCCTATGTCCATCAGTGGACGTCTTTCGGCTGAAATGATGATGATGATGATGTTTTTCAACTACAATGTTAAGTATGTTCTTGGGATATATTCATCCCGACTACAGACATCTTCATTGTGCGTGATCCGACACGCACTTGGCCGGTTTTTATCCATAATAAAAAGGCATAAAACCCTGCCAACGTGAGAACCTTTATTTTAATTTTGGTGGGTAGATACCTACACTTTTCGGACACTTCATTGAAGAGATGACCTTCATTTATTTTTATCCTTTTAAATGTATGAGAGCCTACATAATAATTGGTTGTTTACAATGGCGTATTTTAAGATTTGTCGCCCTGGGCTAATACGGTTTGCAACTCCGTAATTTAACAAAACAAATAAATGCGAGAATGAGGGAAGTGAACTCAAAAATGTTAGCACCTCGGATAGATTAGATTTTGTTTTTACCATTCATACTAGTGATATTGAAGCAACTTTTTCGACTTATTCATAAAAGCTTCAATATCATTAAGAGACTTTAGGATTCAAGAGCGAGCGTAGCGAGCTCGAAAATATTTTTTGGTCATTCATACAGTTTAGAAGTTAGGGCGGCTAGAAGATAAATAGCGTTTGAATCAAGCACCTTGCGCCGCCCTTCGCAGTCTGCCGCCCCAGGCCATGGCCCTATTGGCCATAGGGTAAATACGCCACTGGTTGTTTAGGAATCATTGTAGGACAAAACCAGTCTTCTTGTTTTGTATGTATAGTTATTATGTAATGTACTCTCATAAAACAAACAAATTAAATCTTAATTGCCTAATAAAACGATTTCGATTCTATTTACAGATATCCGTTATTGTATGTTGATGATCCTCCTACTACTATGTTATGACTACGAATGAGAATTTTGTGAAGTAGCATAGAACATTATATACTCTTTATAACATAGCAATTTTAAATCGGCAGTTCTAGGTCCTGGAATATGCTTAACTAATTAGGCAGGGATCACCAATGCTAAAAAACAACCGACTTACTTAAAAAAAAGTGAATAATAACTAAGTTTCAAGTAGTTTTTTTTTTTTTTTGTAAAAATATCCGATATCTTTCACTTTTTAGTTATGGTTCCTACCTACCCCACACCAATTCGTATACCACTACTTGCTATGTAAACAACAGTGACAGGAAGTATTATGTACAACATCAAACTCAAAAACTACCCGAGCAAAGTTAATTAAATTTAAATGGGACCACCGCGCCAACTTCCTCTACCAAATGAGAAAATCGGTCCACAATTGACGAAAATATCGGTGAACATACATTAAAAAAAGAACATAAAGACGAACATACTCGTATAACCTTTTTTTTTTTTTGTAGTCGGTTACTAAAGAAAAGATAACTATCGTTAACCTGTCATTGCCCAAGTGGTCGGGGTGCTATTAGTATTAAGGTGCTCTTCCGAAGGCGACCATAAGCGGCAACGTCACCCAATCGCAATCACAGTTCGCAGCGAAACGACTGGTTTCTATGTAACTCTATGCAAACGTAGATGCGCCAAAGCCGCCTGACGTTGCGGACAAACGTAGACCGCATACCGCAAACCAGTAGTGCCCTCACTGGCTGTCACTAACATAACGACAATTTAATTAGCGGTAGGTGTAGAGTAAACTGTGGTAATGGCACTGGAATGGTTCTCCTCTTACCTTCAGGAACGTCAGCAGCCCGTTCATGTTGGGGAGATGACTGATGACTTGCAGTTGTACTGTTAAGGGCCGGTTGATGAAATATCTGAAGTTATCGACCATATTAGATAGGGACTTGGAACCATTAAAACCTGGTCTGATAGATTTGGTGTAGCGTTAAACCCTAATATGTGTCAGGCGATCATCACCAGTAGTTCTCAGACTATGAGTAAGGTGGATGGTACAACCTTGCCACCAATAAATTTCAATGGTACAATCATCCATTTAGTACTGGTGTGAAGGACATAGGCTTGCACACTGATCGTACCTTGAACTGACGTATTCAAGTCGCTAGGGTCAACCAGAAGGTTACTGAAACGCTGCGGGCTCTGTACCGACTGAAAAATGTATTACCAACGAGTACGAATGCAATGCTTGTGCAGTCCTTAATTTTCCCTATCATCAATTATGGTGATGTGAGATACTATGACCTGAATGCATATCTCGACAAACTTGATCGTCTTCTCAATTACTGCATCGTTTTCAATCTGCGTAAATATGATCATGTCTCTGCGTACCGGTCGCTTTTAAAGAAAGAAGAAGAAAAAAGAAATTCTCCTAATTATCTAGTATTCACTTTCAGTACATTTGTGCCAACCGCATCGATTAAATCGATGGCCAACCGCAATAAAAATCTATGATCATCTAATAATCGCCTTCTTCAATGTTCAACTCACCGCACAGACTTTATTCACTCTTCCTTCTTCATTCAGTCTATTTCTGTGGAATGCGTTTCCACTGGGCCTCAAGTCTGCTATTACAATAGTGTCAGAATGTTCTCGCCATTGTGAGTATTTGACAGTGTTTGTATGGCAAATCTGTCAAAAACTCACAATGAAGAGACCATTCTGACACTATTGTAATAGCAGACTTGAGGCCCTGGAAATCAGGATGGCAACCAACCGTTTATCATTTAAAGTAAAAGTTCGTGAGCACATTCGTAAGAAGCTGGCAATGGTGCCGATTCCCTTGTTCACAAACTAAACTAAATTTAAGTTCAGTGCATCTTTTTCTTTCTATTTCATTAAGAAAAGGACAGAACATAAATTTTCGTTTAGTCCTGTCAAATTAATCAGCGCTTGACGTAAATTGACGTAATTTTAATCGGCAAGTTTTTAATCACGTCTAAACTTGTATGGAGTAGTGACAGGCGCTGATTAATTTGACAGGACTAAACTAAAATGTATCTTCTGTCCTTTTCATAATGAAATAGAAAGAAAAAGATGCACTGAACTTAAATTTAGTTTAGTTTGTGAACAAGGGAATCGGCACCAATATCATCACAAAGTTAACATTCCCATTGTTTGTCTTATTGGGTTTAGTATATCCGTGTACCTTTTATGTATATTTATTTGTGCTTATATTTATATATAATAACGTATATATGTATAATATTATATTTATATTTTGTAATGGGTATATTGTGTATCTTTATATTTAAATAAATATTTATTCCTTCCTTTTTCGTAATTGCACCTACCACTGTTGGTCTCTGCATCACCCATAGGTTGACTGGTAGAAAATGGCATCAAGTCCGCCTCCTGTAAATTTCTGTGCTTAAAGTATCTATTAAATAAAATAAAAAATAATGAACACAAGAAGTTCTTACTTTTTGGCATGCCTAGTATATTCTGGCTATTAAGCATTGGTCACAAGTTTCACAGCAACTGGTAGTGATATAATTTGTCAATTAAATATAAACCTTTCCGAATAAATTACTTAAACATGTTTTTTGATTGGTTTCACTGAACTTTCAATGAGTTAAAATGATTGTATTAACAAAAATATCTACGAAAACTTTTCGTTTCGCTTAAAAATTTTAATTGCGAAAAATTATGCGATTTGGCGTTTTATCATGATTGATTATAAGTACAAAAAATATCCGATCATATTCTTCTACCAAAATTTGTTACCTAAGCCAATTTTCATATTTGTAGATCTAGCCTACTCATTAGATTTGTATAAATTCTGGTTTGGTAGATAAAAGAAGGTCGTTTCCTCTATTGATATTCCGAGCTCGTAAATAAGTACACGTAACTCATAATAACTAGGTAGGTACTAGGCTCAGCTCAGGTGACAATTTCCATTAAATAAAGCATCACAAATCCGATTTGACTCAACAGTCGACAGGCTTATACGATGCGTGCCTTTAATTCTGATGAACTATGCCGCTCGTCCAGAATTTATTGATTTAAGAAGGTACCTACATACCTCCTACCACGGAGTACATTTCGACGCTTGAAAGGCAATATTAACCAAACGACATGTTGGCAACTTTACACTATACCCAAAGTCTCAAATTCAGATAATTTATGTAAACAAAGGGGATAACATATCAAAAAAACATCTTCGTAATGGTAATTCACATAAAATGGCGAAAAAAAGGTTCCATTTTCTTTTAAGTACTGATTTTAAGAAATAGTAATTAATAAATAATCATACCGTAATAATTTTTATTAATTTTCGGTTTTAAATAAAGTTATTAAAGAAAGGGGAGATTTTCTGGTATAAAATATTTTATGATACTGGTAACAATGCAGGAGATCCAAACATTTTAAATTTTTTGACATCTTCAACAACACTAATATTACAACTCTCATTCATAGATTCATATTGTAAGTAGCATATCTAGCCACATTTTGGATGTAAACGACTGTAAACTGTTTCGAGTGGAAATCGATTTTGGGAGGCTTACGTCTAGCAGTGGACTTAAAAGGGCTGATTATGACGATTATAGGCCGTGCCTCCGATATACTACATAAAACATTGTTTGGCAACGGTATTTTGTTTTCATAGTTCTTATAATTAATTCACTTTTATTTTATAGATGATTATTTACAAAAAAATTAATGATAAAATGTTTCGCACCACTGTCCTGTCATTTTGACAGTGACATTTCTTGACGTTACTTTGTTTACATAAATTATCTGAATTAGATACTTTGGGTATAGAACATTTTAAAGAAATGTTTCCAATAAAAACACCTTTAAAATGCTTTTTTTTGTTTATACTCTATTAGAGTATACACAAAAAAATATAAAATACTCCATTTTAAAGTTTTCTTTTTTTTTTTTGGAAAAAAATACTTTAAAATGCTCTAGTGTAAAGTTGCAAACATGTCGTTTGGTCAATATTGCCTTTCAAGCGTCGATTTGTATATAGGCCTCCTACTATACAAATAAATAAAATTGAAGTGTCTGTTTGTAACGTCAAAATAACAGCTTTTTACTAAATGCATATGAAAGTATATACAGTACATATATTAAAAAAAAATTATATATATAAGTTTTGGCTGTCTGTCTATTTGTTCCGGGTTATCTCCGAAATGGCTGGGCCAATTTTAATGGGATATTCACTGGCAGATAGCTGATGTTATAAGAATTAACTTATATCAGTCTAATAAGAATTAATAGGCTGATTAGTGCAGCTTTTAAGTTACTTTGAAATGTAATTATGTACTAATCTAAAATAGGTATAAGTACCTACTATTAATCTAATCAAATCTCATTAAAACCACAGCAATTTTT
This sequence comes from Dryobota labecula, assembly GCA_947523025.1. Lineage (NCBI taxonomy): Eukaryota > Metazoa > Arthropoda > Insecta > Lepidoptera > Noctuidae > Dryobota > Dryobota labecula. The sequence goes on from OX383284.1 coordinate 16,457,761, forward strand.
CAAAGTCCTTTTCCAGTTTAGGTACACTAATTAAGCGGTGAAGACCAGCAGTTAGTTATGCAACTAACTTACCTGGTCCAACTACCTCGTAATTATGTTAATCCTAGATACCATCAATTATACAGTGGCTTATGAAGGAAAATACGTTGAAACACACCTTTTATGAATACTGGACCAAGATCATAACCTTCGAACTTAAGAGATAGATTCATAGACCTCTATGACCATAATTAAGTACCGCGAAACGGGTTCGTTCGTTAGTATATCGTCGGTCAGAAGTAAACTAGCCAATCTGTCAATGTTAAATTGTAGAGGAGGACGATTTTAATAAAAATAATGTTGCCGTAAATCAGGTAGTTTTTAATGTCAATTCATGTTAATGAATTTGAATAATATTATTGACCTTCTTTAAATACAGTAAAACAAAATAATGTCATTATCACCGGTTATGAAGATATCGCAGATTAATTAGTTGACTATGGCAATGGAATAAGAGTTACTGATTTTGTGCATATCTTCTGTATTAGTAATGCCACAGATACAATATTTTGCCACAGTATGTGTCGCCAGAAAATAGAAATGTCCATGTATTTAACTCAAAACTGCCAAAATGTCACATTGGTTAGTTGACTATTGTACCGACGATATGTAGGTACCGAGTAGTGCTATACGATACTTCTTTTTAATTAATTTAATTTAATTTAATACATGTATTTTCTATCTTTCTTTTCTTTCTTCTTACGCTATCGGTTTGCAAAAAATATCAGCACCCTAATTGCGTAACACACTTTCAATCACAAAACATTTTTTTAAAGGAAATTGCTAATCCTTTGCTTCAAATATTTCGAAAAAGTCTTCTGCTCACCAACGTAAATAGCGCAATGAATGTTGTTGAATCGTCAAAACGTCAGGCATTGCTATTATAAGTGTCTACTTCTAACAAAACCAAGACGGCCTCAATATTACAATAGTGTCAGAATAGTCTATCATTGATTTTATCATTGTTGATTTTGACAAGTTTGTAATCTACTAATATAATGGCACCATTATGACTTTCCAATGGTCAGCCACTGACACTCCATGGAAATAATTGGTAATCTCGTACATAATGACAAGTGATACTTCCTACTAAACTTCCAACTTCCTACTACTTCAGATTGCTTAAATAACACTAATAAATAATGGTGCCGATTCCCTTGTTCACAAACTAAACTAAATTTAAGTTCAGTGCATCTTTTTCTTTGTATTTCATTAAGAAAAGGACAGAAGATAGATTTTAGTTTAGTCCTGTCAAATTAATCAGCGCTTGACGTAAATTGACGTAATTTTAGTCGGCAAGTTTTTAATCACGTCTAAACGTATATGGAGTAGTGACAGGCGCTGATTAATTTGACAGGACTAAAATTTTGTTTAGTTTGTGAACAAGGGAATCGGCACCAATATGTAAAAACATATTTAAATGGAATCTGGCATGAATAAATGTTCAAAATGCCATTGTAATACAATTATATTACGAGACCATTGACCGACCAATGATCGACCATTATGAATTTAGCAGATTACGAACTTTTAGCAAAATGACGATGGGATCGTGTTGGAGTGACGAATTTACAAAAATAGCAGACTTGGGCCCCAGTTTCAAAAATATAGAAATGCAGTATTGTGTTTCTCCAAAATAAAGCTCATTAATTATTTGATCTGTGGCGGCAACTACAACGCCACGTGCGAACTACGAATCAAAGTCCTGACGTCACTTAAATCCTGCATCGCGCAATCAGAGTTTACCGCGCGACTAGCATCAATTACCGTCAATCAATTATCATCCCGACATCAATTACCGTCGTCGAGCAGTTGCCCACCAGACACGACACCCGCCTCGTCGGAAGATCCTCCCTTTTCTATGGAGGATGAGTGAACTTTCACGGGTGTCACCCTGCGCCTCATACTTCTATAGATCAATTGCTGTAGTTAGCTACCTGCTTCTTCATATAATTTCGGATTTTACAGGCATTTTACCCTGAAGTTAGACGCTCATTTCAAGAACTCAACCTGTATTATTAAACCTCCCTTTTTAGGGTTCCGTAGTCAACAAAGAACCCTTATTAGTTTCGCCATGTCCGTCTGTCTGTCCGTGGGTTAGCTCAGAGACTCATTAAATAGATGTAATTTGGCATGGGTATAAATATTAATCACGCCGACAAAGTAGTAAAATAAAATGTTTTAGGGTACATTTTTGTAGGGTCCCTTGCACATAAACTGGGGATGATATTTTTTTTCTGGTCTATCCCATGGTGTGGGATGTCGTTGGATAAGCCGTTCAAAAATATTGCGGTTCTGTGAAAACCATGTTTAGATTCAGGGATCCGTGCAAATTTTTGTTAGAGTCAAGTTCCCCTCTGACAGGTATGGTTGTTTTTGGATATGCGATAAAACATAGAACGAAGTTATAAGGCAAACTATTACAGCTAAGTAGGCTTTACAAGTCAACGAGTAATAGTCGACCAACTTATATTTGCAGTATGGGAGAACATGTTTTTCAACTACAATGTTAAGTTTGTTCTTGGGATAAATTCATCCCAACTACGGAACCCTTCATTGTGCGTGGTTCGACATGCACTTGGTCGTTTTTTCTTTCAAATTATCCGACCTAAGCTTACGTTACCTTCATAATTATTATAATCGATGGTCATTGGTGCCGATTCCCTTGTTCACAAACTAAACTAAATTTAAGTTTAGTGCATCTTTTTCTTTCTATTTCATTAAGAAAAGGACAGAAGATAAATTTTAGTTTAGTCCTGTCAAATTAATCAGCGCCTGTCACTACCCCATACAAGTTTAGTGATTAAAAACTTGCCGACTAAAATTACGTCAAAATACGTCAAGTAATTTGACAGGACTAAACTAAAATGTATCTTCTGTCCTTTTTATAATGAAATAGAACGTACCATTGACTTAAGTTGAATAAGACGAGAATCAAAGGAAACTATTCTATTTTTATTGTTTACTATGTACTACTTATGTCATCATCTGACTAGCCTTTTCCCAACTATGTGGGGGTTGGCTCCCAGTCTCACCGCAGCTGAATACCTACCAGTATTTTGTTTTTACTGTGTACCTATGTAAGATGCTGAAATAATTGTTAATATAAAAATCTAAGTTAATAGGTGTCTGTTTTATTGCAAAGTTTACAAACAATGGAAGAAATATCATGAGAAAACCTACACACCTACATTATAACGTCTGAGGTTTGCGTAATCGTGTAACAAAATCAAGATGTTTGCGAACAATAATCGAGATTCCCATCCAGTAGGTAGACGTCCGCGTTCCCAACGAAAGTCACCGTCGACTTATGATTGACCTACTGTCATTTTATTTTATTAAGCTTTATTTTTTAACGTCTGAAATCGTGAACCTGTCTTGAGCAAGGATGATCAATGCTAGTGCCCTCTCTTTATGAGAAGACGCCTTTGTCCTGCAGTGGGATGAAACCATTCTAAAATTAATCTGAAAAGCACGCGTCAAAGTAGAACTGTGAAGGTTTTCGACTCCACGACACGCTCTATAAGTAATTTATCAATGTAGGATAATGTATCACGGGGTCGTACCAACTTGCGGGGGAGTGTGTCACAACCAAATCTAGTTCATAAAATTAATCCTATTTTTTCAATCAGATTTACGTTTTTGTTATGAAAGAGATTCTCGGATTTCGGATATCAAAAATAAAAGTATTTTTTTTACTTTTGTACGCATATTCCACTTATACGTCACTAGCTTTTGCCCGCGACTCCGCCCGCATAGATGTCGGTTATCGCGTAAAAAAGTAGCCTATGTCCTTCTCCATATCCCAGGCTATATCTCTGCCAAATTTCATGACGATCGGTTCGGCGGTTTAGGCGTGAAAACGTAACATACAGACAGACAGACAGACAGATAGACAGACAGACAGACAGAGTTACTTTCACATTTATAATATTAGTATGGATTTCCGAATGTTGCTATTACATACATAAATTATTTTCCTAATGTTTTTTTCTTTTTACATTCCAGATTTCGGCGAAATTGGTGCTAAAAAATATACACGTAGAAGGTTTGAAGCTGGCCAAGGTTCACGATGCCAGGTGAGATTGTGCAGATGGTTGTTTTTTTTTTTTATCACCATTTATTTTTGTAAATCCCGCTATAACGGCATCCCTCATTTTTTGATAAAAGTTGTTAACAGTGAGTAGTAAAACATACCATGCTTAAAGTTTCAAATATTTATTAGAAAAGATAAGTACAAAAATAAATTTACTTTACATTTTGGAAGTGTTTTCGCAGGAAACTGCATTCCCAAAGTGTCCTCAGCTAAATTATTTTGTATCTTGTTGGCAAGATAACCGGCAGCGGAGAATGCTCGCCTAGCTACGCTTGTAGGCACTACCGACTTTAGGGCATTAAATTGTGTGCTAACGTTAAGTATCTACTCATCGTCCCTCCTGATTCATAAAGAGTCATCTCTTTCTTTATGATGGTTTCTATAAGAGGAATTTGAGAGGGCGATGGAAAAATATTTGTGGAGTTTAAAGTTTACTCTAGCTCCTCTTGCAATGTCAGAGCTCGTGATAGGATGTGCCCGTAAATTATTTTCAATCCCGCAAATCCCGCGGGATCCTGCACTCTTATCTCGAAGTGAGCGGGACTGATGAAATCATGCGGGATCTCGGTATACCGAGATTGGAAGCCCTATTACAAACCAATGTAATCCATACTAATATTTATAAATGTAAAAGTAACTCTGTTTGTCTGTTACATTTTGACGCCTAAACCGCTGAACCGATCGTCATGCAATTTGGCAGAGATTATAGCCTGTGATATGGAGAAGGACATAGGCTACTTTTTACGCGATAACCGACATCCACGCGGGCGGAGCCGCGGGCAAAAGCTAGTAAAGTAATAATTTTTTAATTAATTTCAGATTGCGAGCGGATGACGACAAGTTCCATTTAGAAGTAGACCTGACTAGCCCCCAGGTGGCGGTCAGAGCTCAATACCATGGAGAGGGACAGTTCAATTCCCTGAAGATTTTAGCTTATGGCGAAGTCAATACCACAATGAGTAAGTATATATATTGATAATATTATTAGCATGAAACAACGCCTTGATTTAATTTAACATAATTTGTTTGTCTTTCTAACTTTGGTCCAACTACAGTTTGTTACAGTTTTTACGAACAACCTTGCATGACTGTATTACTAACATCATAAACAACAACTTTTGTTCTATGACTTTTTACAAAACACTAAACTTACCTACATTTACCAAAAACAAACCTTCAAGATTTCGTTGTTCTATACATTAAGAGCGTTGAATTTAAATATTTTTATACTTGTATGATAGTCTGGTGAATTAAAATCTGATAAATTAAAGTCCAATAGTCTCGAAATTATCAAATAACTTCTCCCGCCCTGGGCGGAGCGGGAGGGCGTGTCAGACTTTTACTGACTAAAACCCACCCTAGTTCGTTCAGTTGACTATGTGCCAGGGCCACGGTATCCCTTTCGGACAAACCCGCAACCCTGGCAGGCACCGGTCCTGGCGGACCCCGTCAGTGCGTGCTGACATCTCATTGAAGCGCGCGTGGAACACAACGTGCCGTCGACCCAGGCCTGGTCCTTACCGGACGGCGAGCTGCGCATAGCTCGCCGTCCGCAAGCCCGCGCCTACGTTGGCCGGGAATCGCCTACCGATTCCCGCCGCCCAGGGCGTCTCTAGCGGCGACTAGGGGCGTGAGGGCGCACAGACTGCCGCTCCCTCACGCGTTCCGCCTCCTCCTTCGCGAGCATTACTGCTTCGCAGAAGGAGGTGACTGCCTCCCATGGACCAGGGCCGGACGCGAGAGATCGCCGCCGCCAATTGCCTTCGTGAGGACACGGCGGTGCTCTGCCCAAGCCGGGCAGACCTCCACCGTATGCTCAAGTCCTACAGTCCTGAGAGGTTGTCGGTGTTTTACCAATAATACTGTATGTATCCTCGGATATAGTCATGTATAACCGTTAGCCACTTCGTCCATCTAACTCATCAAGTCATTACACTCATTAATAAACGACGTCTTAATTATTGTTAATATTTTTGCAGCTGACTTGATTTACACCTGGAAGATCGACGGTGTTCCGGAGAAGAACGGCAGTGACACATACATCCGCATTAAAGAGTTTTACATGAGGCCCGATCTTGGGAGCATTGTGACTTCCTTCAGAAACGACAACGCGGAATCAAGAGAATTAAGTGAGTCCTATACAGTGCCGGTTTTAGCATTACCAATGCCTTGGGCGAGCTTTCTATGGCGCCCCAATTCATACATGAGAAGAAAAGTGTTTTTGTTTTTAAACAACTGTGTATTTCAATAAAACTTAAAAAAAAATCTGTTCTAGCCTTTCTATCGGCAAAATCTTATTAAGGTATCGAAGTCTGTTTTCTGCAATTTTATTTTCGATCGACAACGTTGCCAAGTTTGTTAATCTCGATTGAGATATTGTCGATTGCAGATAGGTTTTTATCAGCTTACGATTAGAAAAACTCCTTTCATCACTCGCTACCGTGACCAATATTCTCAATGGAAGGAAGAGACGGGAAAACAGACTTGAAGGGGCGCCCCTTCATGTCTGGCGCCCTTGGGCGTTCGCCTAATCGCGCCATTTCCTAACGCCACTACTGGTTGTATACCTACAAATTTTGAGAGGTTTGACCGGGTTTTCAATACTAAGTTTGGCTTTGCTAGTCATCAGAGAGCTCACGAAGGGAAAGACAATTAGTCTGGGTCGCTGTCGCCAGATACAGTGAAGAGTACTATGACGACGAATTTAAAAGAGTGTCCATGGAGTTTCTTGCCCGTTCTTCTCCATAGGTACCTACGCTTTGGAATGGGAATGTAGCTTAATTTTTCTTACTGACCGACTGCTTGACAATTCAAAAGTGCCTGTAAATGGTTTAATTGAAATAAATGATTTGAGTTTGAATATTATTGATTTTGAGAGTACACATCTCAAAATCAATAACAAAATTATAACTTGAGAAACATGATTGCGACAAACAGCCATAAATGGTTATGTTGCAAAAGCAACTACTACCTATGAGCACTTGAGCAGTTGGACTAAAGAACCTAACGCCTAAATAAATAAAAATATTCCATTTAAAAAATCTAAATTAAACGTGGCTATCTAAAATATAACTTTTTATTACTGTGGATGTTGTATAAACCAAAAATTTTCTTATTTTCAGCTGACTTGGGCACGAGATTCGCGAACGAAAACTGGAGAACCTTGTACAAAGAATTTCTACCTTACGCACAAGCTAACTGGAATAGAATTGGCGTCAAAGTAGCCAATAAGTTATTTTTGAAAGTTCCATATGATCAACTGTTTCCTGCGTCTTCATGATTTGCAAATAAAATAAAATGTTACTAATTTAACTAACGAACTCATCATCATTATTTTAAAGTATACATCGGTGTTCTGTGATACCTATGATTATATTATTATTAGGCTACAAAATATGTTTAATGTTAAAAAAAAAGAAAATTTTGATCATGCTATAAAGGTCAAATTAAATTAGCTAGGGAAAGTCCGCAGACGTGATGGACGTCGATATCTACATAATAAAACAAAAAAGAAATTAATTTGATAATATTTTTTTTGGTAGTAATGTGGCGGTATCAACAACGCCACATGCGAACTACGCATCAAAAGACCTGACGTCACAAATCCTGCATCGCGCTATTAGAGTTTACCGCGCGACTAGCATATATACAACATCCCGACATCAACAGTTGGGCAGTTGCCCACCAGACACAATACCCGTCTGGTCGGAGGATCCTCCCTTTACTATAGAGTATGAGTGAACTTTACACCCTGTTCCTCATACCTCTAAAGTAACTATATCTGGTGGCATAGTTACTTGAACTATCAGTTTATTTTATTGGTGTAAAATTCACAGATGGGACAAAAAATCAGATTTTCTGGACTTCAAGTAACACGTACCAGCAATAGTTGGCCCCCAAAAAAATATTTACTTATCATATTTTTTTGTTCATGTTAAGATATCGATTCCCATTACGTCTGCGGAATTTAGCTAACTGATTTAATACAAAAATAAAACACAAACCTACATTGGCACTTATGAAACGTCAGAAGCTAGGTGCATGGTTCCAATTTGTCATTTCCTTGGGGAAGAGCCGGCAAGAAGTGACTATGTACTAGGTATAGTACATAGTCACTTCGTAGTCTCGTGTCCACGTGTGTGGTCTTAAGATATTCAAGGTCACAAAAATCAGTTTTTGCGAATATCTCACCTCCTATGGTTTCAATGATGTTTACATCTATTATAAAAACTTTTAAGCATAAAATTCTCTTAAATTTTTTGTCTTAATACAGCACCCAGCCACCCAGCGCTCAGCGAATGCAAGGTCAACCTTGTGTCCCGGTAAATAAAATATGTTGTATAAAGTTAATAAATCAGTAAAAACACAACAATTTGCATTATTTATTAATTAATACATTCTAGCACTAAAATATTTATATTAAGTAGGTACCTACACAAAAAAGGGGAATTCCTCATTAGGCATCAAAAAATTCGTCCGCATCGCTATCAGTAGAAAAAGTGCCCAAAAGGCTGGCGCCGCCGTTGCCATGTTGGATGGCAATTCTGATTCTTGGCCTAAAAATACTGCCGTCATAAGGAAAAAGGGCACATCTAACATTTTATAAATATGGAGAAAATCGAGTTAAAATTTTTTATTGGTTTTTGGCGAAAAATATCGACTATAATATTATTTTTAGGAAATAAATAAATTAAAATAAATTCATTTTCACGATTCCGATACGATTATTGAAATATAAGTTTTTATTTTATTGGTATTTATTAAATAATCAACATTTTCTAATTGGTAAACTTTAAATCAAAGAGCACATCTGTGGTAGTTATGCCTTTAATATTTAACGCAGGTCAATTATGCCTTTTCAACTAAATAAATAATACTAATATTTATCGTGGTACAAATAAAAGCCGCATTTATGCATTATGTGACCTTTTGACGTACTATAAGTCAGATATGCTCTTTTTACGTCAATAACTTAAAAATTGGCTCAGTTGTGCCTTTTGAGCTTACGGTATTTTTGTTTATCTTGTTCCTAAAATTGTACAAAAAATATTGGCAGATGGGTCTTTTTTTTCTGATTCCGAATATGTATATAACTCAATTTCGGAAAAAAAAATATTTGTGCCCTTTTTCCGTATGACGGCAGAATAGGCCAGCCCTCGGGTCATGTGAAGAGTCTACAAACCGCTTGGCGATTTCCCGAAACGACGACGAGCACTCGGACCCTACGGTCCTTGTGTTTTAACCCCACAGGTTAGTATTATTAAACGAATATATTTGATAAATGGAAAATATTATGAAAATAATATAATGTGTTAATTCATAAATAATGCAAATTAACTTTATGCGACGTATTATTTACCGGGAGTACCGGGACTCACGGTTGACCTTGCATTACGCCATGTTGCTCTATTTAAAAAAACGGATATTAAGCGTATTAAAAATGTTTAGAACAAAAGTAGAGTTTTATGCTCCACACTTTTTATAACAGATGTAAACAGAATCGAAACCATATGAAGCGAGATATTTGCGAAAAAAAAAAAAAAAGTATTTTGTGACCTTTGACCTTGAATATCTTAGATGGGAACACGAGATTTTATGAGACTATTGAGACAACAAAAACAAAGGTTAAGGGTAAACAAAAATTAAGGTTTATAGGTAAAAGTATAGAGCTTATTATCTCTCATTTCGAGGTGAAACCGCTCATGTGGCTGGACTGGTAAATTATATTTGAGGTGCAAATCATTTTATATTAGACTTTAAAAGAGAAGTTCTCAATTCGACTTATTAGGTACCTATGTTTTTTATTTTTTCATTTTCTAAGCCCAAATTAAACCCTTGTTAATATTTATTCCCGGGCATAAAATAACTTGCAAGGGAAGTCGCTACAAACACTTTTAAATGAAATGACAAAGCTGTAAGTACTAATGTTGAAACTACGTCAGGTCGTGTTATACCTAGTGATTTCAAGAATCTGCTCTTAATTCAGAATAAAATACCTGATGAAATATATTTTGTTTTACTTCATTTACGCATCCGGTCCGGCAGAGCAGAATAGGTTTTCTGCTTTTCAGATATATCTCTTCGTGTATGATAGCTAATTAAAACAATCTCGAAACATTCAGCGATTACCTGTTGGCCAAGCAAAACAAGCATACGTCTTTATCTTAAAAAAGCCGGCCAAGTACCCTATGGGTTCCATAGTTGGGCAGTGTTGCCAGATGCATTGAAGCTTTTATCTGTAGTGGAAACTGCTAAAATCTGTATTAAATCTGTATGCCTTTTTATCATGAAATCTGTATGGTTAAAATAACTAAAACAGAACCAACTTACCATAAGCAGCCTAGTTACTTTGTTCTGCTTCTTTTGAAAATCAAGGGAATAGGTTAGGTAGGATTAAATTAAAATAGACACAAATTATTAATAAAATTGTCATATTATGTCTTTATTAAAATTAAAACTATAATTTAAAAAAAACAACACGTTATCAAATCAAAACTTGCAACAAACGAACAAATAATTTACTTTATAATTTGCATTAATTAGTCATACATATTTTTGTTAAATTTCAGCTGTAATTTATCATCAATCTCTAGGCTATAGCAAGATTTTTCACAAATCAGTTGCTTTGTATGCAAAAGACCTTCAATAGTGTTCGTATTAAGTCTATTGCGTTGTTTTGTCTTCATTAAATTTATAGATGAAAAGATTCTCTCTACGGCTGCACTAGAATGAGGTAGACTGCAGTGTTACCTCCTTACTAATAAACGTTGTATAGCGTCTGTATAGTTACACAACGCTTTGTCTTCATCTTTCGAAAGTCAAATTACTGACGAGTGAAAGAGAGAAATCGGTGTGTAACTATACAGCAGCTATACAACGTTTATTAGTAAGGAGGTTATAGTGGTGTATTTATTTTATTATGTTCCGTTTTAAGCAGATTACGGAAATTTAGTCGACAGAATGTGAAAATTCTGTATAAAAATCTGTATCCAATGCTAATCTGTATCGCACATCGAAAATCTGTAGAAATACGGAGAAATCTGTTTATATGGCAACACTGGTTGGGATGAATTTACCCTAAGAACAAACTTAACATTGTACGGTGGCCAGAACATCAAGTTACCACAAACTGTCAAATTTTCTCGTTCGATTTTGAACATGATTGAGATTTTGAGAAATTTTACAGTTTCGTGTCGCTTGATACATAATTATCTAGTTGAAAAACATGTTCATTTTTTTCATCATTTTAGACTCGGCAGTTTCTGAGATAAGGTGGGGGAATGGTCAATTCTTTACCTACTTTACAGTTTTTTTTTTTTTGTTTTACCTTTAAATGTGACCCCCATCTGGACCCCCATAGTCAAAATTCATTTGTTTGCGTTACTCCACGGATTAATAATAAGTGGCAAGCGTTACTCGTCCGTGTTGAAATGATTAGTCACAGAAATTCATGATTCGATTCGGAGCAAATTGGCTGTGGCAGATGGACAGACGGACCAGAAAAGTCACGGAATTAGGAAGTACTACATAGTAGAATTAGAAATGGTTTATTGAACTGGGCGTCATAAAAGTTCTAATTCATATATTAGTAAACAAAGTAATGTCAAGAACTGTCACTGTCAAAATGACAGAACAGTGGTGCAAAACTATACTAATATTATAAATGTGAAAGTAACTCTAGTACTCGTGTAAAGTAAGTCTGTCTGTAAGTTACGTTTTCACGCCTAAACCGCTGAACCGATCGTATTGAAATTTAGAGGAGATATAGCCTGGGATATGGAGAAGGACATAGGCTACTTTTTCGCGTTAACAGACATCCACGCTGGCGGAGCCGCGGGCAAAAGCTAGTCATCTATAAAATTAAAGTAAATTAATTATAAGAACTATGGCAAACAAAATACCGCTGCCATACAATGTTTTGTGTAGTATGTCGGAGACGGCCTATAATCGCCATAATCAGCCCTTATAAGGTCACTGCTAGACGTAGGCCTCCCAAAATCGATTTCCACTCGAAACAGTTTACAGCCGTTTTCATCCAATTTAAGGCTAGATATGCTACTTACAATAAAATCTATGAATGAGAGTTGTAATATTAGTGTTGTTAAGATGTAAAATGTTTGGATCTCCTGCATTGTTACCAGTATCATAAAATATTTTATACCAGAAAGGTACCTTTTACTTTGTTAAAACCGAAAATAATTACGGTATGATTATTTTTGAATTATCAGTACATAAAAGGAAATGGAACCTTTTTTTTCGCCATTTTATGTGAATTACCATTACGAAGATATTTTGATATCCCTTTGTTTACATAGATAAATCTGAATTTGAGACTTTGGATAGAGAGTATTCTAAGACTGGCGTGTACGCTGATTTCAACATAATATTAGACTCGTATTATAATATTACAATTTAACTAAAGCAGATAAGGCACTAAATAGACAAATTAGCCTATTATTGCTAGTATTTTTCGTACTGAGATTACCAGCAGTGATCTTAGTGTTCTACCGCGGGTCATTTTTTACAGAAGTAGTATCGTAATTTATATAATAAAAGATGATGTTTGGTAGTACAGACGCCAGCAGGTTAAGCTACCCGAAACTGTCAGATTTTCGCAATCAACCTTGAACATAATACTGTAGTGATAAAGTTGAAAATCTATTAAAGAAATTTGACAGATTGTAGTAGCTTGATGTGCTGGCGTCTGTACATTAAGGAATCCAATTTTATTAGTGCTCCCAAAATAATACCTTTATAAAAGCTTGGCAATATCAATAAGGCTTTTAAGCTATTGCATAGCTTCTATCGCGGGCCTTGAGCGCGGGGACCGAATCCAGAAATTCCGTAACGAAAAAACCTCACGCTCCCCACTCCGACGGTTTTACAACACCAGTACCCTCTAGTGATCTAATAATTTCTGGCAGTTCTTTTTTCTGTGTACTGCGTATTTTATTCTTATAAATATTAGTTTATAAAATTATTATCTTCACAAAAAGTGATTGTTGATAGTGGGGTTTGAACTCTCGACCAGTCGATTACGAGTACATTCAGTTCCCCTGTTGCACCGCAAGGCTACAACAAATAGTTGATACCATTCCAGTTGAACAATTTTTAAACTTGACTAGACGGTTGGAAATGACTCATGTACATGGAATTTTTTCGCTGTCAAAACAGTTTGTCACTCTTTTTTTATTTAAAATTACTTTAGGTTCAACACTTTCGTCTATTTTAAGGTTGTTATTATGCTTATATTTGAATAGTATTTGACTTTGTTTACGTAGTTATACACTTTTACGACGTTCAGCACTTATTTATTTTGTTTTTAAGCTATTGCATAGCTTCTATCGCGGGCCTTGAGCGCGGGGACCGAATCCAGAAATTCCGTAACGAAAAAAAAAAAATTAATATCAAAGAAAAAGAAATACTGCATAAATAAAATAAATAAATAATTATAATTGCATAAGTTGATACAAAATGCTATGCAATAGCTTTACCGCGGCAGTCCCCGAGTGCCACACGTCTTTTTTATTTCTAGAGATTGTGATTTGTGAGTGAGATTCAAATGAATTGAATGAAAAGAAACTTGAAATGAAACGTATAATTCTCTATTTCTCTGTCTTTGTCTTACATTGAGAATTTTGTGTATATCTGTCCTGTTGTCAATAATGCCAATTGTGTTGTCAACATGTCCAACAAACGAATGTCACTTTAAATATTTTATCTCGGTTTCGAATTTTAAGATTTAACCATTGTATTTATGTATGTATCAGAAAAATGGGTGTAATTTTAAAATATGTTGTAGCCGGTTTAGTGCGGTATTGGCTAATACATTTAGATTATTGGCAAACAATAGCTAATCGAGTAGAAATTGCGACTCCTCTGAACTCATGGAAGAGGTTAATGGAAGGCGTTTATTTGTATGATCACAACATAAACCCATATGAGGGAGACTCATTTCATGAATCTCCTATAATGCTACTGGCTTTCTACTACATTATGAAGAAAGTGCCATTTATATTGCCAGTTCTGTTTACTGTTTTGGATCTCCTGACTGCTCATCTTCTGTATAAAACTTCAAAGGCTTTTATACGAATTTTCAAAGAAACCCAAGAGAAGAACTTGCTTGATGTTGCGGAGGAGTCAAAACCTATGCTTCTGGATGATACACAATTGAAAGAATCTGCTGAATATGTGTTATCGGTTTACTTGTTCAACCCATACTCTGTTTTGAATTGTGCTGGTATGACGACAACTGTTATACAGAATTTGTTGGTGGCTACAGCTCTGTGGGGTGCTTCAAGTGGCCAGAGAATAGTAGCATGTGTATTCATTGCACTTGCCACACACCAGGCCCTCTATCCAGTGCTGCTGATTGTACCAATTGCTATCCTATTGGCTGACGTTAATAAAGGATGTACCAAATGCTCTTACATCAGAACCTTACTCGTGTTTGTGCTGAGCTGGGGATTCCTTATTTATTTGTCAGCATACATAATGGATGGTTCTTACAATTATGTATACAACACTTATGGATTTATGTAAGTTTCAATAGAGTTACACAACATGACACATTATAAGATTTCATCTAAAATTGTTTTTCTTTACAAAGAATAAAATATATAACCAAATGAAATTATAGATAGCAGTGAGGGATGTTTTTTACTATATCAAGTAACTATCAGATTCTGAATCATTAGGATGATGGGGGGAATATGAGAAAGCAAACACCATTTTCAAGGAATTCACAATATGTTAATCCATAATATAAAATGTTTCAGATTGACCGTGCCTGACTTGAAACCAAACATTGGCTTGTTCTGGTATTTCTTCACAGAAATGTTTGAACACTTCAGAGTGCTGTTTGTGTGTGCGTTCCAAATCAACGCACTGGCCTTGTACATAGTACCTCTCACTCTGCGGTTCAAGAGAGAGCCTGTACTACTTGCAACAGTACTTATTGCTCTTTCCACCATATTCAGATCGTACCCATGTGTGGGTGATGTTGGATTCTACCTAGCACTACTACCAATGTGGAAACATTTATTCACATGTAAGTATACTGTATGAGAATTTATTGTTGTAAGTAAAACACTTAAGTACAGCTATGCTAAACATGCATTTCTATGTAAGATTTGCATGAGAATGCAGGCAGTATCAGGATATGATAATTTATGTAATTTGCAATGTGATATTGACTGGAGAATACACATAAATCTGAATATTTAAAGAGAGGTTTATTATATTATATATATTTGAGAATGGTTGGTAATAATAATCAAAGTAACTCTTGCAAAGGTTGTATGAGCAAAGTGAAGTAAAACTTTATTGAAACTGTAAAGCTCTAAAATACCATTCTTCTATACAAATAAATTTAATTAAATTGTCTATTTGTAATGACAAAATAACAGTTTTTTACTAAATGCTTATATTATGAAAGTATAAACAGTACATATAACAAAAAAAAACTGTCTGGTAGATCCGGCTAATCTCCGAAATGGCTGGACCTATTTTGTCGGGACTTTCACTGATACATAGATGATGTTATAAAGAGTAACTTAGGCTACTTTTATTTTAGAAAAGCCACACGGGCGAAGCCGCGGGCAGCAGCTAGTATAACGGCCTCTACACACCAAACCCGGCCGGTCGCGACCCGCCGTCTTTGGCCGGCGGTATAGGCCGCCGGGCTTGTTTATCATAAAACTGGCGGTTTGGTGTGTAGAGGCCTTTATACTAGCTGCTGCCCGCGGCTTCGCCCGTGTGGCGTTTCTAAAATAAAAGTAGCCTAAGTTACTCTTTATAACATCATCTATGTATCAGTGAAAGTCCCGACAAAATCGGTCCAGCCATAGAGGCCTTAATTTTATTATAAAAACAAAAGTTTCTAATAGGCTGTGTATTTTTTTTTTTACAGTTATGCAGCAGAAATTCATAGTTGGCTGCACATTTATCATCACATCAGCTCTTGGGCCAACAGTTTGGCATCTCTGGATATATTCAGGATCAGCCAATGCCAACTTCTTCTTCGGAGTTACGCTCTCTTTCGCCACCGCACAAATATTCCTCATAACAGACTTACTGTTTGCCTACATAAAGAGAGAATTCACCTTAAAACACGGATCATCGCGAAAGGTGGACGGAAAACCAGCCAAATTAGTACTTCGATAATAGTTTTTAAGGTTTTTATACACCTTTCAGTCAGTAATTAAACAGTGCTGTGAATAACTAACATTTCCATGTAACTTAATTTTGCTAAACATATATTATGAAGGGTACTTGTGCATTAAAATCCTCTTTGTTTTTATTCCATCCAAACTAACATTATCTTATAGTTACATGGTGATTCTTATAGGTATATGTTAAACATTCACAACTTATTTATACTTAAAAATACTATTCTGTGTGCATTAATCCAGTAAAAACTGGTTTATAATAGAACAAACGTTTTCTATTCTAAGGTTAGTCTGTAAAGTTATTTTAGAGATTATATGACTGCATAGTATGATACAAAGTTACAAGCCATAGGGGGCATTATGGCAATACAGACCGTTGTTTAAATTGAAGTAAGCTTATTGGTATGAGAAAGAACTTTCTGATCATAAGCTTGACCAGAGATTACCTTAACTACTACTTATTTCTCAAGCGTCGAACAAACTAATCAAGAAAGTCTTGTTATTACTTTGTATATTAATAAAATGAAATATTTTTAGGCCCGCTTTCACCACAATAGGGATGTCATGTGTAAAAAAAAAAAAACTGTTAGTCCGTCATTCTGAATTTTTTGCTTTATCATATTAATAAAAAATGACTTCGATAAAACACATTAAACTTGGGGAGTTACGTCACAGCTACGTATAAAATCTACTTAGAAGTGACGTCATGCCACATTTGAACTCAATGTATCGCCGTAATGTTTTGATTACGTAAAAAAAGACAAAATACGTGTCTAATATTTTTTAATAACGTACATGCCGGACAAAAAATATTTTTTTAGTCATCATCCCTATTCATTAAACACATTTAGCACTAAACGATTTTAAAACATTGTTCTGTTTCTGCCAGGAACAGGTAAGTTTCTGTCAGGGGCTTGTGGCTAAGTAATAACAGCCGCACGAGTGGATCGACTAGGTTAAGCTACGCTTGCCGCGTTGGTCCATGGCTGGGTGACCATCTTTACATACCAAGACCCGTCTGTGTCTCGGAAAGCATGTTAAGACCTTGGTCCCGGCTGTCATTCGTGGATCTTTGCCAGTCGTTATGGGTCGTCAGAAGGTCGAAAGTCTGACAGCCAGTCCTACCAAGGGTTATCATATTACCCAGTTACTGGATTGTGGAGGTAAGATAGGCAGTTGCTCTATATAAAATACATGGCATCCGGCTACTTTGGCCCATATTGCAGAACGTCACTCAATACTCAAGCATTACTTAAAACTAGTTTCAACCAATCCAATGGCTTGAATCTAGTTTTAAGTAATACTTGAATATTGAGTGAAGTTCTGTAATACGTTCTGTAAGACTAGAAGCTGACCCCAACAAGATAGAATGATAATTTAATTATGTTTAGTGCTAATCGTATTTAGTGATTTGTGGTGCAAGTGGGCCTTAATGTTGTATTTTTTATGAATTTGAAGAAAGAAAGAAAAATATTTTATTTGGGACACGCACAAGAAATATAAACATTAAAAAAAGATCATTTATAACTACCAAAATTTACATTAAAAAACAACAACAAAAAACATAATACAAAGTACTTAATATTCTCATAAGTTTCATCTTGCTTCAGTGAATATTTGAAGACACAAAGAAGGGTATCTTTTTATCTATCCCTCATTTAAGTTTGCTTCTATTTAAATAACATTTTTTTAAATAATAATATTGATTTTGTTTGAGATGATGGAGGGATCAATATTATTTTGCATTTACATGTAGGTATTTGTTGTATATTTGGTTGTTTACCGTGTGAAAGTTACTTCTTCACAAATGTATTTCACGTCACAATTGCATTTAAATTTATCGTACAATGTATTAATGTTTTACACAATCTGTCTATTTAATTTGTTCTTAATGTATATCTTTGAATACCAAATAATATAAAGAATAAATTTAGTTTTTTGAAACTAGGTTAATATTGTACAGATGGATCCTAAATAAAAGGTAAATTATTTTTATAATTATTTTATTAATCCAATCCCTTTATTTTGTTAATCTGTTGGAACAAAAAGGTATAGTTGCAACCTGGTTTCGTAATGATTCATTATCACTATCTTATCATTTCGCTGTGATCTAAATAGTAGCACTCCTACGCGTGCTTCACCACGCATTGTGTTATTTTGTTTTATTATTTTTACGAAAATAATGTGAGTGAATAAAATATGAGGAAAGTAATATTGTACTTAACATTGTTAATTAGCTGTAAGTATATTTCTGAAGTAGCATTGTAAAAAGCTGTAGCCGCGCCTTTATTGTAAAGTGATTAAAGCATTATCGTTGAATTATTATTATAATTTAGATAATGATGTGAACTTAAAAATGTGTATATTTTGGTGTAGTTGCAAAATGTGCGCTAGTGCCGAGTATACCGGCCCACTTGCGGGACTGCTACCGAGCGGCGGTGCCCGATCTGCAGGCTCCGAGACGCCTCGATGTGTACCTGTCCCTGTTGAGGAAGGTGGAACAGTATTCTCAACTGGATATGAGGCTGCTTACCTCTGCTTTACTTAGAAGGTACTATTTTCTGAAATGTTCCGTTCTAAGGAAAAAATCAACTACGAAATCGTTTAAAAATGATTTTAACGAGATGCATTATAAAATGAATTATAATCGGGGAATGATTTATTACGTTACAAAATCCGAATTTTGCTAAAAAGAATCGTGTGGATACAAAAAATCCTCATAATCGTATTCATAAAGCAGGATAATCCTTTATATGAAGAGCAACAACAAACAGCGCCATCTATTATGTCATGACAAAATCTGTAACGGTCTGGCTGATTTTATAACCAGATTCTAAGAAAAAAAAAACAAAAGTTAAAAATCAATCTTGTTTCTGTGCTTATCACCTAGCCAAGTGTTTGCTCAAAGATATCTTTGATAGCGCCCTCTATAAAGTTACATTGTCTTTAACTCGCGACATTCTTACCTAAAGATTAAATACTTATGAACGTCTAATTATTTCCACAGCCTACGGCTAGATGGCATTGAGCAATCTTCAGCAAACGCCGTGGAAACCGAATTCATACTACCGTACAGGGCATCCAGCTTCCAATTCCACAAGTACAAGATCCTAATGGATATATTCCTGCCGAGTCAAGATCTCATACAAGTCGACGAAATTCTACCGGTAGGCGAGAAATGCCTCCTGCATAGAATGCTCAGTTCGGCAGTGCGACAATGGGAGCGTGGCGATGAAAATTTAGTATGCCCCTTATCGGCACAGCTATCTCAGGGTAGCAATAATATGCAGGCACAAAGTAGCAGTAGGTGAGTATGTAAACAAACATGAAATGATAAATACAAGCCAAAACATCCGGTCATTCATCTTTGACGTGATAATATGTATTCGCCAAACTTTACTTGGCTCTCGTTTTCTTGTACATAAAATAACTTTTACTATCGTAAGGTCAAAAGCCACTTCGTTGCCTAAACGTATACCGTTTATAAACAAAGTATGAATAGTATACAAATAGTATTCTGTAGTGAGTTTTTGTAGATTATATTAATTTATTGACGTCAAAAGTTCATTGGGTTTTATCGCTGAAATTTTGTGCATTTGCGTCAGCAAAGGTCGGCTTTAGATTTAGGTAGACGACCTTTTTTACTGCAAAATAACAATATACAAATACCTAGTAATATTGTAATAGGCTAGTAGGTTTTATTGGTAAATCGTTATTTATTTGGGTATTTAAATAACAGGGTCGTCGATAAGAGTTAAGATGGAGTAGGCATAGGCGTACCCAGCATTTTTTTGGGGTGTGGCAGAAGTATATAAACTCGATAAGTAATAGGAATTTAAAAATGCTCTTTATTTACTAACCTTACTTCAATATTAACCTGCGTTTTTTTTTGTGTTATAATTATTTATGGCAGAGGATATAGATTTTGCATCCATAGCAGTCAATTTCACAAAACCTAGAAACTCTTCACGAACCACCATTTCCACCAGTTGCTCTTTTCCTGATGTGTCTCAGCTGTCGTCTGCTAGGATACTGAAGGCACGTGCATTCTTTACATCAGCTGTGATATTGTTTCTAATGACATCCCCAAATAGATCGATTATAAATATGAATATTAATGTTGTTACTTATTAAACCTGATTTTTTAGCTTCGAGTATTAGTTAGAGGGCAAGGCATTTGCCCCACCCTGGTCACTGACAAAGGTGGGGCAGATGCCCCACCTTCCGTGGGTACACCCATGGGATTAGGCATGGTTAGCCATGTCTCTGTCGAAAGACCAAAGGCTGTTGGATTAAACGAGTAGGTGTCGTGCGTATATAAGTCGGATATTATTACGAACTTCCTAAGTCACAGTAACTTGCAGATAAACTTGTACCCAAGTTTGACACATAGAAAAACATGTTCATCATCCTACAGTTAAACCGAGGCCAAAATTCTCAACCAAATTTTTCAGAGTAATCAGCAGATGTCCGATAGAGGACGGCGTAATTCAAACGAATTGGGGAACCATTTCTCCCGGAACATTAGTAGCCGCCATTGCCGCTTCACTGGAATCTCAACGAGTAGCTGTCACAGAAATACTTAACGCGAATATTTTCAAAGAAGATATTGCTGAACCCCTCATGGTGTCCGCTAAGCAAGAGTGGTTTGAAGACATAGAGACATTAGACCCTGGGCCCGGCACACAAAGGCAATCGGATGTCGCAGATATTGGAAACATTTGGGTCGCCACACTCGCTGGTAGGGAACTTTTATTAATTAAATGTTGATATGCCTTATCATTACAACTTCCTTCCTTGGAATGGTTGTACTAACTATATCGTAATTTTACTAATTAGTTAGGTACAGAGGAATTTTAAATAACTAATGTTAATTATATGTTGATGAATAATACGGTTGATACAGAGAATGGCCCGAATGACTTGATGTTAATTTCATACCAGCCTAGCCCAAAACGACACCTTTGCATGCATAGGTCTTCTAAACACCTTAAATAAGAATGCTGTGCATGGTGTGGTTCGTAATATTAATAAACAATAATAATACTTTTATTCATAAAATTACAAGGCATAATAAATACTACAGTTTTGCTTAAATATAAATTATATTACTAAGACTTACGTGCCTGAACTAGGAAATCCTGTGTTTCAGGCGAAAAGTGATAGAATATTCATAAAAAAATGTATACATATTCTAAAAGTTGACAATAGACAACATGTAATGTTGAGTAGCTTAACTGTTTCTAAAGATAAATACTTTTCGTAGGTAGTTTTTTTTTATATCACTGGGGATTACAAAAAAATTAATAAACTAGCAGAAGAGTTGGTGATTAAAACATGTTTTTATTTTCATACACTTTTGGCTACTCATCCTTGAAGTAAACGTGTGCTTTGAACCATTTGGACAATAATGTAGGAATCAAAACAATTTTCCAGGTGATATAGCTGAAGTAGTAGTAAACCAGGGTCCTCGAGTGGGCGCTGTGACGCAGAACATGGTAATCGGCAGTAATAACCGGTGGAACGACACGTTGCTGCCTCGAGACCATTATATCTTCCCGCTAAACTTGACTGTCGCCGACTGGCAGCTCACGGATGCTGAGATTTTAGCTGGCATTGATGGTAAATGGATTATATAGCTATTTTTGTAATTGGACGTAGTTAAACAGAAAGGACTCAACCCACATTGTGGTCAGGGATGAGTTGTATATACCAAAGAAGTCCTGACAGTTAACGGAAGGTACCCAGCTACATGTAGGTTGGTTCCCAACATTGAAAAATCAACCTTATCTTTGTAGAGTCACGGATCTTTTTTGGTGAGTGAAAGACCCAACCGTCAGGACCTCTTTGGTATATACAACTCATCCCTAACCACAATGTGGGTTGAGTCCTTTCTGTTTAACTACTTCCAATTATCGTAGATAATTTGCATGCGACATTACTATTATTTAGTTACTAATCAGACTCACAAAACATAAATTTGTATTGGCATGGCGATTATCTGCATCAAGGCCAGACACCATTCCCTCAGTGTTGGGCAATTATACCATTACAGCTATATGGATATTTATGGCTAAACTAAGGTGTTTAAAAAGAAAACACTGTAGGTATATCACCAGCACTCACTCACACATAAATTAAAATTTTCAGGTCTTATATTAGCGCATCATGTTCCAAAATGGATAGAGCAGAGACGTTCTCTAAGGCTATCTCAAGTCTTGGACATGTACTACTCCAACGAAGGCGTATCATTCGACTCGACAGTAAAAGCTTGCAACCGTCAGAATCTCTTCACAAACATAGTAAATAAGAATGATTTGCTCACGGAAACTTCTAGATTCGCTCATGTGTTGTCTCTAAGACAGATTACTGTGTATATACCAGTTGAAGAGATGGAGAGGATAACGAATGCTGCGGTCACTGCCTTCATGGATTATGCTCGTAAGTGTTAAGGACCAATAGACAATAACGTTTAAAAGAATAATTATATCTAATACTAGCTGCTGCCCGTGGCTTCGCCCGCATGGCTTTTTCTAAAATAATAGTAGCCTAAGTTACTCCTTATAACATCAACTATCTGCCAGCCCTGTCAAAATCGGTCGGGCCGTTTCGGAGCTTAACCGGAACAAACAGACAGACAGATAAAAATTTAAAAATTGTTTTTGTGTTATAAATACCGTATACAGGGTTATTGGTAAAACACTACCAACCTATCGGGTTTATATTACTAACATCATAAATCCCAACTTTTGTTCTAAGACTTCTAAAAAAAAAAAATAGTTTTTTGTAAATGTATTATGTTTTGTAAAATGTCATAGAACACAAGTTGTTGTTTAGGATGTTAATAATGTAGTCCTGCAAGATTTTTAGTGTTTTACCAATAACTCTGTATACTTTCATAAGCATTTAGTATAAAGGCTCGCGCAGAGTGGCACGAAATCGCGGGCGCGACAAGGGTCGCGGTGCCTGACGCACCTGCGATATCGCGCCAGTATGTGCGAGCCTTAAAGCTGTTATTTTGACATTACAACCAGACACTTCAGTTTTATTTATTTATTATTATTATTTAATTTTTATGTGTTTACATATCTCGAGACCCTGGGGTCCCGGACCTTTGGAAGGCGTACTAGGGGCCGAAGCCAACTCGCAGAGGCCCATTAGAAGCTTTTTAATTAAATGAGGCACCAACCGACGATTATCCCTGTACGCACTATGCAAGTGCACCCAAGGACAACCCCCGGTTGGTGTAGGACTATTACAAGATATGGAAATAAAGATATTGGACTATGGGTTTGGGTGGTTAAAATGGACTGGTTACCTTATTATTATTTATTTACTTCAATCAACTTTGGATCATAGGTACAATTAAACAGAATTATAAAATCATTAACAAAATTAAAATAAACATCACAATAAAAAAATAAAAAAAATAAAGATGGTTGTGGCTAATGTTGGGCTTGACATTAAAAAAACAAGTAACGAGATAAGTACGTCCTCTGCACCCGGAGAAATTAGCCCGGTTATTACCACGAGAAAGAAAAAGAGACGATTGGGTGTTGATGCTTCATCGCTGCATTCGTTAAGAGCGCTGTCTCGGGTCCACTAGAGCCGTAGATCGTATTTTGTTGCTTCGTGTCTCAATATTAAACTTTATAAAAGTTATTAGAAAATTCTAGACACACTTACCGATATAGTTGATTGAGCCGTTTTTCATAATTCCTTCTCAGTCACAAGATAATATGTTTTTAAAGAAGTGGCGCTAGTGGACCCGAGACAGCCCTCTTGTCACACTCACGATGGGTTTCTTTGTGTTCCATAGTGTGTATAGAAATTCCAACTACAGCTTAGGGCAGCTAACAGGCCGAATGAGTAGACGCCTTACAGAGTTACAGTTACGTTTCTTGTGGACCGTCTGCGTGCTAACTGCATTTAAACTGCATTTTTCAGCATGCTTGCTTTTGGAATGCAGTCCAGCTCTGAACAAGCAACAAATCTTATAACCTTAGATATTGTATTTATGAAATATAATAATAATACCAGCCTATTACTGTCACAGTGCAGGGTAAAGGCCTCTTCTCATACAGAGAAGGCATTATTTTTGAAATGATTGGAATTAAATAAAATTTAAATTTAAGGTGAAAGCGACAGTTTAGATTGTGTTTTTTTTGCAATTTGCAGGTCAGTATCAGGTTGCATGTTGTTCTAAATGTGATTTGCGACCGTATCAAATATTTATTTATAGAATTATAATCATAAAAATCATCAATACAACTCTGTTCATATAATACTATTGAAATCATGACTGGAGGATTGTACTCACTTAAGGAGTTGTATTACTGATTCTAATGATAATAATTCTGTAAATACATATTTGTTACAGTCGCGATCATACTTTGTTCAACATACGCCCAGACAATGAGCTGCAAATTGCAAATATTAATTTCGCGGGCTACATTAGCGCTTCCCCCTTAACAACAGTGATAGCCTAGTGGTGTGCCGTCAAACTGCCAAATTATAGGTCTCGAGTTCAAACCCAAGGCACGCACCTCTGACTTTTCGGATCCATGTGCGTATTCTATAATTGGGTCATTATCAAGACACTTATTATTTGGTTGACTTCGGTGGCAATTTTTGTTTTACATAAGGCATAAGTCACATGAAATATCAAATCTAGAGTTAATTTAAAACATTAGTAGTACTCTAGATTTGATATTTCATGTTAGTTACGCCTAAATGTAAAAAAAAATTGCCACCGAAGTCAACCAAATAATGAGTGTCCTGATAATGACCCAATTATCACTTGCTTAAAACACGTTGAAAGAAAACATCGTGAGGAAACATCATCATGAGAGATATTTTTTAACAGCATGTGAAGCCAAGTCAGAGGCCCATGGGCGTCATAAAAACTGACACCAGGTTAGTCACTAACCACACGAAAAATAAAGAAAGAATTTTAATTTCAGCAACCATAATGCTGAGAAATCATCGAGGTTGTCAAGTGCTCGGCGGTGCCCCGATCATAGACCTAATAGTCGCTACGGACGGGTCATGGAGAGGCTACGACGTTGAACAATTCATGTCGTGAGTACAACACTAAGGCCCAGTTGTATCACAAATCGCTAAACACATTTAACGCTAAACGAATTTAAACCATCGTTGTGATTCTGACAATCGTTAATAATCCGATCCAGCCTGTCCCTTGCTGTCCTCCCTCAGCGACGCTTGAAACCGAGGTCCGTACCCCACAGGTACTCTTAGCTTGTAGTCGAATCTGACCATTGATTGATAACAGAGACTAAGTAAATACACGTTTAGAATTAAATGTATTTAGTGGTTGGTGGTGCAAGCAGACCTAACTGCCATTCACACAAGGCCTTGCGTTACGTAATTATGCATAATTTAATTATCGTTAAAAGAGGATTGCAAAAAACAACCCGAGCAGGAAATTAGATAAAGCTGGAGTGACCTCGAGACTCGTGCAAATCGGTTGTATGTTAATTTTTAAAATGGATATAAAAAAGAATGTCTTGAAGACTTTTTTTGATGTCAGCAAAAAATACTTTGAAACTTTTTATTTTTTCGGTTTGAAAATGTCACTAGCTTTTATGAGTAGAGCAACTTCAAAAATACATCCTGTTTGTGTATGCAAATGTAAGCCTAAAAAGATTTAGTTTTTCAAAAGAGATTACAGTAAATTTCAATTAAGACATGGTGCCTATGAATTTACTACAAGATTCCTTTCCCAAATGTTTATCAAATTAAATAAGTAGGTACTGATTAAGGTAGCAGAATTACATCTTTCACATCTATATAAACCACACACAGCTTCTGCATCGCTATCTCTCCAATCACATGCATCCGTCGTTGAAATCGCCAACACTCAGACAATTACTGTTTCAAATATGAATTGTTCTATTTGTGTTTTGTCATCAGGTGGCTCGGCGGATCATTCGAGATAAATATGCAACGAGGTTCAATATCCCTGCTCCACGGGAATACGGGAGCTTGGATCGCTCCTCCTTCATATAACCTTACCACAATGTATTCCTACATTAGGAACTTTACTGAAGAATGTAAGTAACATTCCTGAGTAACTACCCCACTCAAATTGAGTGGGAAGGCATATTTTAGTTTTATAGTAGGCTTGTAGAAAAAATATCGATGTATCGATACGTCGATATTTTTTGTTCGATATATCGATATAAAATATCTAGTGTCGAAAATGTATCAAATACGATCATATATTTCCAGCAGCAACACCGTTGTTGCCACTGACTAAAACCGTATAGGAATTCAGACCCGTAAAAAAGTAGATATATTTTTATCAATGTTTTGTTTATGTGATCAGAAATGATGTTCCTAGTATGTATGGTATTTAAATCAATAAAAAACAAACAATATAATTTTTTTGATAATTTTACCGATAGGTATATGGATGTTTTTTTTTAATATCTATACTTTTTGGCGCTGCTTGCATCGTTATTACTTTCATAGTCATTATGTATTATTTAAATAAAAGATAAAGATATCTATAGTCTGCTTCCGTATCTATAGTCCCAATTCTTTCAAGGGCTGATTTATTGACTCTATTTCAAGTTAGTAAAATTCCATTCATTATAACAATGTTTTGCTTGTGTTATTCTTAGTTAACTTATACCTACGTGCTTATAACTTCTTCACACGTTCTCTTTTGCCGTAACAAATATTCGCCGAAATACTAATTAGGTCTGTCTTTCAACTTACTTTGCGACAAAAATTTTACTGAAACTAAGAATAGTACTCGTAACACCCGGTTTCTTGAACTCGACAAAATCTACATTTTAATGTAGCCTGCGAAATTCAAAATATCAAACGCGGCTCCATTGGAGTAACCAAATTCTCAATTCAAAAACTGGTGGCATGCTATTGATATATATTCGTCATAACATCGCACTATGACAATTTTCACACCTTAAAATTGAGTATCGAACCCTGTCCTAGTTTTGGCTCATATACTTAAATATTTTCACTCATAAAAATCCGTGGGTATATTATTGGGTAGGTAGGTTACAAAAAATACAGTCTTAAGAGCCAACTTTTCTGTTAACTTTTAGGGCCAAACCGTCTCAATCTTCCAACGGTGTTGTCGACCGTCCTGCAGCATTCGCTCAACAGTTCACTGATGGAAATAGCAAACAACGCGAGCGCCGGCCGCAGTACTGTGGTTCTCATAGTGAGTCCCAGCGACCGGTCGTCCACGACCGAGATGGACCGCGCCAGGGAACTGATGAAGTCACTCAGAACCACATACTTTGACGTCTACTTTACGTACGTCGCTGAAGATCTGTCAGATTTCCAGAACATTAACAATGAGTATTTGGATTACTCAGAGCTATTTTTACAAGTAAGTTTTATCTGTCTCTTTATTATTATCATTTCAGCATTCTCAGCCCAGAATCACGCATTGGTGGGTTATAGTGTAGGGCCTCCTTTATTCTCTGCGAGTCTTCACGGCTTTCAAGGGGCTTGTTGCTTAACAGCCGCGCGGGTCGATCGATCAGGTTAAGCTACGCTTGCCGCGGTTGGTCCGTGGATGGGTGACCATCTTCATATACCAAGACTCCTCCGTGCCTCGGAAAGCACGTTAAGCCGTTGGACCCGGTTGTCATTCGTGGATCTTTGACAGTCGTTACGGGTCGTCAGAAGCCCGAAAGTCTGACAACCAGTCCTACCAAGAGGTATCGTATTACCCAGTAACTAGGTTGTGGAGGTCGGATAGGCAGTCGCGCCATGTAAAATACTGATATCCAGCTGAATCTGGTTAGACTGGAAGCCGACCCCAACATAGTTGCAAAAAGCTAAGCAGATCAGTCTTCACGGCTTTGTGCGGTTGCTGGTACTAGTTTATTATCCATACTTCCATACTAATATTTATACAGGGTTATTTGTAAAACACCAACAACCTCGCAGGAGTAGATTACTAACATTATAAACAACAACATTTGTTCAACGAGTTTTTCGAAAACAGGCAAAAAAAAAACGACTTTTCATAACAAACTCGATCAGCTGTTCGGACATTATGTAAGGAGAGTTGTTTTTTTTTGTCTGTCTTCGTAAAAGTCGTAGAGCAAATGTTGTTGTTTATGATGTTAGTTATCTACTCCTGCGAGGTTGTTGGTGTTTTACAAATAACCCTGTATATGTAAAAGTAACTTTGTCTATCTGTGTGTCTGTTACCTTTCACCATGACCTGTGTTAGGACAAAGGATACCTTTTTATCCCGGTAGTAAATTCCCGTGGGATAACTTCAGACCTTCACGCGGGCGAAGCCGTAGGCGAAAGCTAGTGTGTCTATAAAAATAACGCGTGTCATTGCACTTGTTCAAGCGAAAACAGTTTTTGCAGTAGGTACTACAAGTAGGTAGGTTCATGTCCTTACTACCCACCGACGTACTAGCAATGTGTAATTAAGGTAGTTAATTGCTACAACAAGCTACTCGCAGTCGGCAGTTAAGTTCAGTCGGAACGTTGATCCTGAAGTTACTAAACGACATTCCAAGATTCCTGTGATGCTGCTTGTTTACTTTATTAATATCAGGCTGACATTTTTATTCGTTTATTATGTAGTTTCGTTTATATTACAAGGAAATCTAAATACAGAAAAGTCTTCCTCGAAATATTACTTAGACCAGAATTAAAATGGTATGAACATCAGTTATTTCTGTAGTCGAGGAAAAGCGTAACAAATCAAGCACTTACTAATCTCATCTCACTCGCGTGCCGTAGTTTGCCCATCTCTGGTCTAAGACAACCATGGCTTAAATGGTTCTAAATTGTCTGTACTATCTCGCCCTAAAGCTTGCACCCATCTTCCAATTACTCTGTATAAAGCATTAAAAATAATAAATGAGTGAAACCGATCAAAATCTCTCATCTAAAAACTCATTTAAGTCCATACTTTCCATACTTTATTAATCTGTCTGTCTGTTACGTTTTCACGCCTAAACCGCTGAACCGATCGTCATGAAATTTAGCAGAGATATGGAGAAGGAATTAGGCTACTTTTTTACACGGTAACCGACATCCACGCGGGTGGAGCCACGGGTACAAGCTAGTTACTTATAATAAGCATTATCTGCTAGAAAATTTATTTAACTTTCTTTTTGAACTTTACGTCACTTAGCTGCTGCCAGCGTTCAGCAAGTTTATTTAAAAAAATTGGAGCCATGCAAAAGACACTTCCGCATAATTGCCGTTCCATATTGATGCACCATGCGAGAAAAGATTGCATTTTCTGGTACCCAATCAGTGGTTCCTTTAGCCCACAGCTCATCTGACATACGGCACACATGTCTGGACCACTTAGGATTGTACATAATTTTTAATATTTCAGACGACTTCAACGAGCGTGCAAGATGTGATAGACGCAGTAGATACGTATCTGGTCAAGAGCAACATTCCGCAGCGGCTGATAGGCGCCCAGTGTCCCTTCAACAACACGGCGTTCAACCAGGTCGAGTACGAGGACTTTGTGCTGCCCAACCGACCCATGTTCTATCGCATGCACCCCTATTATTTGAGGCTGCAGTCTTTAATACGCGTTCAGGTAAATATTTATTTTAATGTTAATCATTACCGCTGATAGCCTGATAAAGAATTATCAGTTAATTAACTGCCAAATCTTACGTCAACAATAGAAAAACAAAAAAAAACAACAATGTCCCTGGTTTTAGAAGATCGTAGACCACATACGTTCTTTAAGACCGGTAATAAGTTACCAATTAAATTACTCCATCTTTCTTCCAAGAATAAAATCTCGTTTTCTGTAGTACAAGACTTGTGAATCTCGCTATAGATACCTACACATAGAGTCGGCGACCGATTGTCGGTCTGCGATCTATTTTGGTCTGTGTGGAATAGTATTTTTATCTATCCTGTTTGAAAAACTGGTCACAAAAGTGCATGTTTTGCGTTCCACGGTTAGAAGTAGACTATGTTGCGAGATTATAACTACGCTTGTAGCTTGTAGGTATTTGGTTTTTGGTTTTGCATTCTTTTCGTAATTATGTATTCTATAAAACCTGCTTGTTGTTCCAATTAATATAATACCACTTATAGGAACAACAAGTACATACTTTTTAAAGTAATATTAAATATTGTTAAGAAAAGTAAATAACACAAATCAAAAAACAGTACCTATTATCTACCTAATGTTCGTTCCAAAAGTATCTGATGGAAGTGTAGACAAACCCCGCAGGGTGATTTCGTAACGCATTCACGGGGGCACGTGCCCCCCCCCCCCCCAGACGGTATTTTTGTGTACTGTGGAGATTCCATCACAATACAAACTTAGAAGGAAATAAAATTATCAGGATTGTTAAAATATATGAATAAAATAACAGAAAGAACATGAGTGAAACTCTTGCCTATTATTTCTGGCTGGAATTGCAATTTTGTTCGTGCCCCCTTTCACGCACTTGCAAATGAAAGATGATATCAGCGTTTGCGAGAGCGGTACTTCCTATACCTACATACTTGAACTTGTAGAAATAAACTTGAAGTATGATACTTCAAGTTTATTTCTAACAGTTATTGTTGATTTTTTTGCCCGTCCGCCCCTTGTCCGCTCCCAGAAAAAAAATCCTGGATCCGCCTTTGGTAGGAATGGGTTTCATTTTGACAGTTCAATAACATTCAAAGTGTTATTTACGTTGTGGAACAGATTTTTTTTTCGTACATGAAGCAATGGATTAGCAATATGCTTCAAAACTCGGATTATGATTCAAACTGTGTTAAGCAATCAGGGTGCTGGTCTTTACTAATAATCTTCCAAAAGTCATCTGCCTAGCCTTTCCCCAACTTTTGACGGCACGATTGCCGCAGTGGTTAAGCGATTGACTGCTGCGCTGCGTGTCGCGGTTTCGATTCCCGCAAGGAACAAATATTTGTATGATCTATATGTAGTTGTTCCGGGTCTGGCTGTTTGTGTCATCATCATCGTTTCAGCCGAAAGACGTCCACTGCTGGACATAAGCCTCCCCCAATTGGGGGGGTATGCCATAATCGCTATGCTTGGCAGGCAGGTTGGCGATCGCAGTATGGTTTTAAAGGTGCATAGAGAATGCTGCTGCCTATTCTCTAGTAAGTCCCTTAGTCGCCTTTTACGACACCCACGAGAAGAAATGGGGCGGTGCTTTTCTTTACGTCCGGCACCACACGGTACTGTTGCTGCGGTGTTGTGCTGTTTGTGTATGTGAGTTTAAATGTTTGTAAACGCACCCACAATACATGAGAAACTCTTAGCGTGGAAAACTAAGTTACGGTCGGCTTCCAGTCTAACCGTATTTTACATGGAGCAACTGCCTATCTGACCTTCACAACCCAGTTAAAATTAAACCCATGACGATCAATTGTCATTTTATGTTTGTTACGCAATTAGGTTACAGTAATAATTAGTTATGGCCGGTAATTTGCATGCATGTAAAGACACGAAGTCCGATCTAAAGCAAAATGATGTTATAGGGCAATTTCAATACCGTGACAGGACGTGTCTTCTTCAATATTAAAGCGAGATTCTTCAAGTTAACCTCTAGGAAATGTAATTTTATTTAGAAACGGTAGTTATTAAACACGTGAAAAAATTATATGTTGCTTTTGAGATCTTTCTGTAGGTACGTCGGATACTCGTTACATAATTAGATAAAGCTCGCTCGATAGAAAAAAAAATCCATACATACCCTTATTTTGTAGATTAAAATAATTTTATTTCAATATTATACCACATTATGTATTGAAAATCACATCAAAATAAACGTCTATGAGGATGTAATGTCCGTCGGGTAAAATTGTTAATATCGTAAAACATATAATTTTCAACCCAAAATTAACGAAATTCACGACACAATTTACTCGCGCCCAGCTGCCACCTCTAGAACAAAAATGCACGCTGGAAGAACCTCGCCTTAATCAAAGCAATTTCCCCAGTTTCGTAACGATGGTCATGGCGAGCTGTTGGTTTGCTCGTGGCGCGGAGCGGAGGCCTCTCACAGCTGCCAGGTCATACTCGAGCGAGGGCTGCACGTCTTCAACATGACGGAGCCCTGCCCTTCGCCGGACTTCTGTCCACCCGCCTACTTCACCGTCACTGCAACGTCCACTGCCAATCTGTGTGCAAGTAAGATAATATATTTTAATGGCACCTAAATAAAATAGTTTATGCATCTTCTACTGCCTTTTATACTCCGTTAATGTATGTATTTTTCATTTCTCATGCTCTAAAAGTACGCCAATACAGCCCTACGAAGCGAGACTAAATTGACCACTTTAGTCTCTAGGGAGTGAAAAGTAATTCGTTTTTTTAATTTCCTTCATGTGACATAGACAAACTCAAACAGCCAGCAAATATACTATTATCTGTGGAGTGTGGACCATATTCATTGCGAAAATGTTGAAGAGTTTTGGTTTCATGGCTTTTCCGCAAAGAAGGTGGCGCCATGTGTTTTAAATTGTTAATCTGTGACTGGTTTAGAAGAAAAAAACTGACCGCGAAAGTTTCATAATTTTTGTCGAGTGTAAATTTGTTCGGTTTTAAATAAATTTATTGAGAATGTCCAGTGACAGTGAAGAGTTTGACGTCGAGCAAAGAGCAAAAGAAATAATAGATAATCTTTTTCCGCTAAAATCTTGGAAGATTTACCTAAAAACTTACGAAAGTTTTATGGACTGGAGGAATAATATTTTCTAAATGTTTTCGACAATTTTTCTCGCACTCGAAGTACAGTTTGCACCTCGAGACTAACTAAACGCCAACTAAATATACCCTCGGTTTCATTGACTCCCCCTCTGGTATATTATTATGGCTTCGTTTAGTCCCTCGATATAAAATATACTATTATTGTTTACTATATTTGTTACTATACTCCATTTGAAATAAGATTAGATATTTAAATAAACCTTTTTTACAGTCCGTTCAACTGATTTGACTTTTATTGCATTTGGTGGCATGACAAATGGCAGCTGCAATAATTAGTTGGTATTGTAACAACAATTTTTCCTTGAAATGCCATCTTGAATTAAATGGGCTAGCCAGTAGGGTGTATTTCCGCTGTCCCCATCGCCCGTGTCCCCATTAATGATAATTCACATAAAATGGCGAAAAAAAAAAGGAATACACCGCCAGTAGTTATAAATACAGCGTTTAAAATTCGGAATATATTTTAGAAGAACACCTTGAGCCTAACTCACATTCACTCTAGCACACATTGCGATTACGACATGCAATACCAATCATACAATTTATGAGCGGATTTATTTACTATAGGTTAAATATCAATAGCCGATACATTATTCATAAATAATATTTCTATAAAATTACATCTATACTAATCCATACTACTCGTAATATAAATGTGAAAGTAACTCTGTCTGTCTGTCTGTTACGTTTTCACGCCTAAACCGCTGCACCGATCGTCATGAAATTTGGCAGAGATATAGTCTGGGATATGGAGAAGGACATAGGCTACTTTTTTACGCGATAGCCGACATGCACGCGGGCGGAGCCACGGGCAAAAGATAGTATTATATAAAGGTAAAATTTGTTTATGGGGTAATCTCTGGAACTACAAGTCAGATTTGAAAAAAATCTGTTTGAATTTGTTAGCCCAATTCTTGAGGAAGGTGATACACTGTGATCCTAAGGAGCCGGGTAAAAGAAAAATAAAAACATTAAAAACGCTAAGTGAAAACTAAATAATATCGCAGGCGGGCTATGAGTCGGGGGAACAACACACAACAAAAGCTGGTAACTAAAATAAATATATATATGTAATATGTATAAATAAATACATTATTGTCACAATTGAGATTATTATTAAGGGTGATTTATTACTGCCCTTTATAATAGCTGCCTTTTCTTACTTTTTAGCAAAAATAGGAAATAAAAAGTAACCGTCAAACAATAAAACTTATTATTTTCTGTTTTTGTTATTATTAAAACGACAAAAAGAATTAACCATCTGTAGGCCCCGGGGGGATTCGAACCCCCGATCTCCTGTTTACTAGACAGGCGCTTTAACCAACTAAGCCACGGCGCCGTTGTCAGTGTCGGCAAAATAATGTATCGTTTATCAAGCTAAATAAATGTACGAACACAGTCACAGATAATATAATACTACAGAGTCAAGATGACATAATAAGTTAATTATTTATAAAAGATAAGATTATCTTTTTGTAAATAGATAACGGCGCTAAACAAAACTAGATTATAAAATACGATACAATCAGGAGGTTTTAAAAGGCACTTAAAAATTAATGCACTATTTATCTGCAGATAACGACTGCCGGCTCCCTCATCAAGTGGGGTACTACATATCGCATGGAGGGTTACGGTGCTTACCACTACGAGGCGAGGCGAACAATAAGGAACCTTTTGTTAAATTACTTTTTGTTACCATTGTACTATTATTTTTACAAATAAAAACCCAAATTTAAAATTGATTTTACTTTTTTTTATAATAAAATGACCAAAAGAGAGTTGTACCCCTGGTGGGACTCGAACCCACAATCCCCGGCTTAGGAGGCCGATGCCTTATCCATTAGGCCACAGGGGCTTAATACATTGGAATGAATTTAATAATCATTACGTTAGTTCTGAATAATTTGGAAAACGCATTTTTTTTTATATTAAAAAAAAAGCTAAAAATAAAAACAAAAGTTTGACCGTATAAATTAATAAATACTTCTGCTGCTTTCACTGACGGACTGTGTGGTTATGAATTCCATTGCACGTTCATTCAGAGAAAAAAAAAAAACTTTCTGCCTAGTATATTTGACTACTCATTTATTTGTATTCGTTTGTCGTCGATGACAAACTATTTCATAGGACCTACTTTAGACACCTTATTTAAGCCACAAAAGTTTTAAATTGACAAAATTGGCTGTCATGAAGTGTCGACTAAACATTATTAGTTTCAATTTAATTAATGCGTTTATTACATTGCTCTTGGGTTACTCTGATAAAACTCTGTTACCTATTATTATTTTCATTAAACAGCGCCATCTATCCGAATACTCGATTTTGTTTTATATACTTTGCAAGTTCCTGTCTACGTCTACATTTGTACACTGTAGAGGTCGCTTTATTAGAATTTCTGTTGAATATTTGTTTCTTTTGTATTACCTGCGTTTATTATTCTTCAATTTTAATAAGTAAAATATAAGGTTAAAATAAACTGGAAATTTACAAATTAACTAACTCTAAAAAAATTGTCAAGAATTTATTGCTTGCGT
Organism: Dryobota labecula; assembly: GCA_947523025.1. Lineage (NCBI taxonomy): Eukaryota > Metazoa > Arthropoda > Insecta > Lepidoptera > Noctuidae > Dryobota > Dryobota labecula. Next base: position 16,493,332 of record OX383284.1, read on the forward strand.
TAATTAAATAAAAATATAAAAAGTGTTTATTGAAAAATTTAAATTAGTTTTTTTTTTTTGGAAATACTTCTTCTTGAAGAGATACTTATTGCTTTATTTCGCTTACAATTACAACGACTCCGTGGCGCAACGGTAGCGCGTCTGACTCCAGATCAGAAGGTTGCGTGTTCAAATCACGTCGGGGTCAAAGTGTCTTTTTGGAAAAAGTTAAGTTTTTTTAAACATATTATTTGGCTATGTAGAGTTATGTAACTATTTAAGTGCCTTGACATTGGCTTATCATTCTACACCCGTCCTTAAAATAAATAAAAAATATTTATGTTCACCGAGGTCGACCCTGCTGAGCTATAAAATATTAAATAAGTACATAATTGGCTAAAAGTAAAATGGTAAACTTATAATAAAGAAACCACTTCTGTGCGGGTTAGTCTGCTTCCAGTCGTGTGTTCACGACACTTCGTGGGCAATTGATTTGTTCAAACAATTAGTAAACACATGACAAAACGTTTTTGTACATATCTAAGTAACCATATACCTACATACTTGCAAAAATCAATATGTGCATACTTACGTGCATATACTTTAGTACCTACCAAATTAAGTACCGACCTACACGCCTGTGTGAGTGTATGTATTTGACTGTATGACATTGGAGCAAGTCATGCATGGTAATGTAACATAAGCAGTTCAAATTTTTCCGTTCATTTAATCATTAAGTTGAAAAAGACATTAGTGCCGATTCCCTTGTTCACAAATTAAGCTAAATTAATCAGCGCATGACGTAAATTGACGTAATTTTAGTCGGCAAGTTTTTAATCACGTCTAAACTTGTATGGAGAGGTGACAGGCGCTGATTAATTTGACTGGACTAAACTAATATTTATCTTCTGTCCTTTTCTTAATGAAATAGAAATAAAAAGATGCACTGAACTTAAATTTAGTTCAGTTTGTGAACAAGGGAATCGGTACCATTATATTGCTAGCATTATGTTTATTATACTGCCGCACTAACGAAAGATGCAATAACTCGATTTTGCCGCTTCTGAGAACTGTATTTTTGATTATTGAATTTGTTATGAAGTTTAAATTGTTGCATTCTTGCTTACTGAAACACCGAGTTCCTGAAGGATCAACAAAAAGTTGCTTAGAGAGAGTTAATAGATTTCGATTTGCTGACTCCAAATATATAAGTCAACGAATATATAACTCAAAATCGTCCAAAATCGAGTTATTGCATTCTTCGTTAGCACGATCGCTACTAACGCGAGTTTGAAGGTCGTAGGTTCGAACCCAGCCAGGCACTTACATTATTTCAACACCACTGCTCTCAAAACGCCGATGGAAAACATCGTGAGGAAACCAGCATGTCCAACCAAAAAATCGAAGACATGACATAGACCAACCCGCACTGGGCCAGCGTGGTGGATTAGGACCACTTCCTCTTACAGAGAGGTCTGTGTCCCAGCAGTGGCAACATTGTAGGCTGATTTATTATATTTTATTTTATTTTATTTATTAAGGGATAATAAACAACTACAACATAAATAATACACATTGTTAACAAAACTCTAAATAGTAATGTTGCAGTCCACTGCATTATCCGCAGATAAGACATGTTTAAAGATCAGTGGTTGCCAAAATTAACAAATATTTTGTAATAAATAAATAAGTAACTATAGAGCTAGCTATAGCTACAAAACCAAATCAGAAATAATTTTATTTACTTAAATTATGCAATAAATAAGTAATAATAATAAGATTACAATTAAGATAATTTTTCTATAATATTATATTTTTTGAGCATGCAAATATCGACACCTGCAAGGAATAACATTGTAACTAATATTTAGTAACTTTACAGGAGAGCGCGTCAAAGATTTAAAAAAATCTCTCAAATTTCGGTTGTCTTATTGCCAACCAACCTTGAAAATATGAGTCAACGAGGGATTAGCTACACTTTCGTATGATTATATTATTATATATATGTATATTTTAAGACTTTTTTGACGCGCTCTCCTGTAAAGTTACTAAATATTAGTTACAATGTTATTCCTTGCAGGTGTCGATATGTCAATATCAATTAAATTTGAATTATAGGATTCCAACATTCATTATGAAGATAAAAGATAAATAAAAGTTTACAGGTGGGTACCTACTTAGGTAATAGATTTTTTATTGTAAAAAAGTCACTGTCTTGTTTTAACAAAAGAAAATTAATTGAATAATGCTGCCAATTAAAACAAAACACGATAAATATTAAATAAACACCATATAATTTTATAATCGTATGTACAACAGGTGTCCGGACATAGTAGTGTAGTAGGTAAGTACCTACCTACAATGATGGTGAAAAATACTTACTGTGAAACGTATCCTTTATCATGCTTAATTAATTAATAATTATCATGTATGGTGAATAAAAACTTGGTATTATCTCGATAAATATTAACATATCCTTCGTGCATACCTATACTTATCGTCATTCGTTCTTCAGTGACTTTCAAAAGCAGGTGTGGCTTTTATGTCACTCCAATACCGGTTTGCACCGAGCTCTTGGTTCAACACTGAAAAACACAATTAAAATCCTACTAATTTAATATTCTAATGAATCCCAAAATCATGCTAACACTGCACATCTCAAAGTCCATTATTCTACAAATCAAGGCTCGCGCAGACTGGCGCGATATCGCGGGCGCGACATGCAGTGCGACCCTTGTGACTTGTCGCGCCCGCGATCTCGCGCCAGTCTGCGCGAGCCTTCAGTATATTGTACGGTAAGACCTACACTGGAAAATCTTGATTCTTACCTGTTTTTTGTGCTTTACAATCGCCAGTATCCAATTCGTTACATTTTGAGTCTTGGATCTCTGCAATAAAAGCCTTATTTTTATGTTTAATGAAGTCGTTACTGACTTTTCGGACTCGGAGGTTTTGATCGAGACGGTCAGGTGACGGGCTTACGTGTCGGTTGGCGCCGTTTTAAATGAATCGCATTCTTGTTCATGAACTAGGGTTGCTGAACGATATTTCTAAATGACTTCTTAGACAAAAACACTTGTTTTATTCTCCAAATTTGACTAAGTAGAAAATAGCAAAGTATATCATTAGACAAATACCCATTATGTTAATGCATTGTTTGAAGGAAAACGTGCGGAAATAACTTGTTATGATGCAAATAAGTGCTAACCTAGATGCTGAGTTAGATTTTAATTGTTGAATTGCTTTCGCTGAAAAAAATAAAGGCATAAAGGCCTCAAGTAAATCTACACTAATATTATAAAGAGGAAAGATTTGTACCTATTTTTGTATGTTTGTATGTTTGTAATGAATAGGCTCAAAAAGTACTGGGCCGATTTAAAAAATTATTTCACCAATAGAATGCTACATTCTTCCAATTTGACATAGGCTACATTTCATTTTGAAAAAAATTAGGGATCCTTGGTAAAATTTGAACAATGTAACCGAAGGTGTAGAAAAATGAGTCTTAAAATGATAATTGTCTACCCCGTGCGAAGCCGGGACGGGCTGCTAGTAACTTATATTTTGGGCGTCTATTAATAAACTCTACAAAACGCTGATAACCCTATCGCACAACCACCAACGAATATCCTTGTGAGTGTTTCCCGCATAACTATTTCGAGTTACGTGCATGTACATGAACACGCCTTCTTTTGTCGACGTGTGTGTGCCTGAAGGCTTGTCTGTATTCAGTTTCGAGGCCGTAAAGTGATTGGCTCATTCGAAGTAAAAATATTTTTATCTACGGGCCATACACGTTCATTTAGTTAAACATTTATTAGCTGGAGTTCGGCTGGTTTTGCTAATTGTTTGTCACGTTTTATTTTAGGCGATGTAGTAATTTCTTGAAACTGCAGGCATTCAAAATGATCACCTAGGTTCAAACACACATAGTCACATACCTAATATGAGTAGGTACTAAAATGTGTATGTCGTTGACGACCTCGTCCGTTATGTGTTTTGTTCAATATGTATCCTCAGCGTGACTGTCATTTTCAGTTTGTTTTTTTAACCTTCCATGCCCCCGATGCACAAGGCTTTCAAAGGATTGTTGACGTCAACCACCAACAAAGTCTACGCAGATCGTCCAACGTTCTTCAATATATCTTCGTTATTGTCTATTAAGTTTTCGTGAACCTCTCGATCCAATTGACCCTCGTTCTAGTGGTTGTGCGTGAGCACCGTCTCATCTGTCAAACACATTAATTTATTGACTATTTCATGCAGAATCAGAATGTTTTTTTAATGTTATCGGCGTAACTATCATTTAATTTGTCACTTAATTTTGAGATTTACGAATAAATGTGGGCATAAAATGTGTTGATGTACAATTATAGAGTCATCTAGGTAAGTAAATCTATGCATTACTTACAATAATGTATCAACACAGATTCTGTGGTATCAATTCAAAGATAGGTCATGGAGGTACCTAACCTACCTATACAGTATTCGGTAATTTTTATGCCACTAAATGCTGAATAGAAACTTAAAAAAGTATAAAACCAATAAATAGCTTGATTTATTTACTATAATATATGTACATAGGTGATAATGATGACAGAAATATTTATCAGAAGTCTTCAATGTCATCGCAGAAGTCCACGGAGATCCAAGGATTTAAATAAAAACACAAACAATTTTAAGTTTTTAGTAAACATAAATTTTAAGACAAATAAACACTCAAATGCAATCTAGCCATAGGTACACAGTTCTATAGTTCTATAGTGTTGGTTTTGAAATGAGGTTGTTTAGGTTGTCGTATGGAGGACAAATGTTAAATCAAATATTAACACAATGATCAATATTTGAGCTGAAGCAGCGTCACGTGAAACCTACTGGTTGAGAGCCAATCAACAAGATAATCACGATTACGAACCTATCTCGAACAAAACGTGCAAAAGCCCAAATCCATTTTGCAAAATGTGAATCCATTTCATCATAATTTTGCTTTAAAAAACCGGAATGGTGCAAAGGAAAGATACCTTCCTTGTAATTATTTCAAACGATGGTTTTAAACTTTAGACAAAGTGTCTTACATGATTAATTTATAACTGTTTCCCTAAATAACCCCCTGCATAAATCTTCAGAGCACAGGTACATGTGTAAGTTATGTGTGTTGTTTCCTTAAATCGGCTAAGGTCTTTCTTAGTCATAATTGTTACCTATCAACCTACCGTGAATAGATTTGTCCTTTACCATAATTGACACTACTGAGTAGGTAATTAAAAATATACGCTTTTACACTTGTGCCTTCTTTCTATTTTCTGCATCATAAGAATCAAAACCGTCACTTGACGTATGCTTTTAGACATAGTCCCAACTGGTGCCATCCATGACACTCTTTCTACTTTCGCAACTGCCTACCTCACTAAGGTTTCATTCTTTTACAGCGAGGATGCGATTATTTAAGTATTAGATTTAGATTTTTAGGCCTCTGATTTAGAATTTTTATAATATTTATACTAAAAAAGAAAAGACCCTGAAAGTGGATATTAAACAATAACATTCCAGTCTTGCCGATTTCAAAAGAGTGCACTTGTAGTTTCCAGCACTTATCATTGTTACTTTCAAGTGATTGTAGAAAGTAACAATATCGACAGTATTAACTAGGTATTAAGTATTTAAGGACAGATCGAGCCGCGAGCCACGCCCACGTGTTTCGCATCATGTTTCTGAGATGACGCTCACTCGAGCAATCAAGCAAGTCATGTGAACCCATTGCCCATGAATCACTGGCGTAGGTACTGTTATGTTATTTAAAGAAACTAGTCTTTGTTAAACTATGGTCACACACACACAGGAGTTTCGAAAATATTGCCCCATGATTTCAATTTTGAAGTCATTTCAATTTATCTTGTTTTTTTTTTAAAGGTATGTTTTACTCGTACTTAGGCATGCTGTCATGGTCTTCAACAGTTGTTTCAATAAAGTTTCGTGAAATAAAATTAAAAAAAAAAAAACATGTCAAATATTCTATTGTGCAATTATTGGCTTCTCCAGTTTCAATGATGGTGGCACGTGTAATGGCGTGTAACGCTTCGAGACTCGTCGAGTGCAACAATAGTTCCACGTCAAGTTATATAGTACGTTTACTTATATATTCTTGTATTTTCACAATGAGTGTAGTGCAGCGATATGGAGCCATGGTCACGAGCTATGCCTGCGTGACAGATACCGTGTGACGTCGGGGGGCTTGGTTGTGCCAGCCAATCAGCAGCTGCCACCCGCAGCGGTCGTCTGCGTCAGAGACGTAAAATAATGTGTTTCTTTCCTTAGTGATATTCGGGCAAATAAATTAAAATGTGGCAAACAACTCATTGTGTGGGTGTGTCGAACCGTAGGCATGTTCCTATCAATGTGGCTTTTTGTTTCTTAATGAACTAGATAAAAGAAACTAGCTGATAGATATCAGCTAGTTTCTCTTATCAAGCTGTGCTCTCACAGCTTGCTCTTTTAGTACCTACCGAAATAACAGACTGAAAAAGAAATGATAAATAAGTGGATTTTTAATACTCCTGGAAGCCCGATAACTTGTTATCGAATCATTTTGAGATGTTATCATCATTACCAAACAAAAATGGCTCATACTGCTGATGCAACATGATATTGGATTGATGCAGTCTATTCGCATACCGGGGAGGCTTGCGCGTGTCGACCTATGAACGAGCATGTAGGTACCTACGGATTGCACATGGTTGCGTGTTACGATGCGCGTGCGCGCCACGCCACACCTCCGCGCAATACGTACCGACAAGAGTACCTACATGTTCGTTCCAACGTATACGACTTTCTAAGAATAGACGTCATTGACCTCTGATTAACTTGCGGTTTTCAGTGATTTTTGCTCTTTTTGGAATCCGTATGTCAAAAGGAAATAAAAGGAACCCTATAGGATCATTTTCCAGACCCTTTTCTCAGGAACGGATATAGGTATCAAGTTGAAGTTAATATCAAATACTAAAGTTAGCGGTCCCTTGTACGGGTGAAAAATTTAAGCTTTTTAATCAAGGCACTCAAAAGATACAGTCAGTTATGTCACATGTTTTGATGATTATCTCTTTCCAAAACCAATGGGGTACCTACTTCCCGTTGACCTACCTGCATAAAATTTGGCAAGCAGCAAGGTCTCACATTACAAGTAAAGGAAAAAAAAAATGCAAATTGTCATCAGTCATCACTTTTGGTGCCAAACCGCAAAAAAATTATCACGGCAAAAAATCCACCTACGCTCTTCAAGTGTAGACAGACATTGAAAGAGATAAGTTGGTAATTATAACAGATGGATGGCATCCTGACCATCATTGTGCATAATTTCGTCATTCCTAAACTACGCACGCAACAACACTGGTGATGGTAAACCTTTGATAATCCGCAATAATAAAGGGTTACAGACGAAGAACCAGTGGTATGAGCATTTGAGCAGAGAGGAAGCTTGATTGATAAATGATTGCGACACCTCGCCGCCAAATATTCAGAGTAAACTCTGCATCTCAAAAATCTGAAAAATGAAAATATGATAACATTCCTACTATCACTAGGGTGTTTTTTACTAGTGTCATCTCCAATATTAGAGAGAAAACGAGACTATCGTATTTAACAGTCCAGTGGTATTCTGTGTTGTTAATATTGTAAAATTAAATTAAATCAGTTACGTCATAATTATACAGGTAGACGTATGGTAGATGTAAGATAAATAAATAAATTAAAATATTTTAGCTTTAACATGTATGTACGTATTTAATATTTGCTTTAAAGTGACGCAATTATTGTAACAAGACAGCTCACCAAATGTGTGGAATTTAATGCACTGTGGTTGGTGTTTCCACATGGTGTTTTCCGTCACTGTATTTAGTTTGTGATACATTGTTTGCTCCATGTATTAGCACGTAGCCTCACGGAGGTTGTTGTGTTGTGGTTGGTATCCTTCTACCTACAGTGCCTTTATGATCAATAATTTCATTCCACCCTAAAGAAAGGCACTTAGTACCTACTCGAATTCCTTTTCTGCTAATTTAAAAATTCTCGTCAACAGGAAGGTTTTTATTTAACGTGGCTTATAGTTATTTTCTAATCATATTTTTCCTCAAATTATTCTAAAGAATTTCGCGGTTGGGTTTATTATTTATATTCTTCTTCGTGTCACGACAATTATTCAAATTTTGTCGGCCTAAAACGTCTAAACTAAATTTCTTTCAAATGCAGATATTTAATATATAATACAATAAAACTTGTGAGCTAAAAATAAAAATTGATGATGATAATTTTAATAATAAATTGCTTTTTTTTTGGTGGACATAAAAAAGACTATTAATTTGGTAGTATGTCATGCTGTGTTGCCACTTGTCTGCAAAGCCTTGGTGAGAACAGCGAGCGGGCTGGCGCAAGTCGGTGCAAAGTCCAAGGTCCAACAGCGAAGTGCCTAAAGTTCGCAGATTGATTTTAGCTCTCTTGAATAGTCGAAGACTGATGAAATCTTTCCAATATTTTAAATTGTTTGTCAGTTCTTCGAGTATGGATATTTGGGTTCGATCAAAACTGATAAGGAATTTAGGATAAACATTATCTAAGTACCTATCGGCTGTGAAAGCTAAAATGCTATAAGTATAAAAGCTCTCACATCTCGTCGTATCCTACGAATAATGCCCTAACGAACATAGGGGCCTTCTTTTTTTATTGCATAATTCAATTCTGTTCATCATACCACATATAACCAGTTCAACAAAACAATTAAACACGGGATTTAAAGGACAAAATGCGTATAAAATATAAAGATAATTTATTGAAAATAATCCTAGCCGAACCATAAAATACCAAAATAAACATTATAAGAAATCACCAATACATATTTTTTCATATTTAATTTAATTAAACACAAAAAAGTGTCTCCTGAAAAGTAGCTATTATGCAGTTATTGCTATTCGTAGGATACGACGATCTTTCAGACCGCTTCTACGAATACTGCGACGACCGAACTAGAACCACAATCAAATGTTTTTCGTTTTTGTAACCTTGTATTGTCATTTAATGGATTTTTACTAGAAGATATATATAGATAGATACTATGCCACTGCAACTTTTTCAGTCGTCCATCAACATAGTGTTTCAGTTTTACAAATTCAACATTATGAAATTGCAGGTAGTTATTGCTGTTCTCTATTTTGTCACAGGTACGGTACAAAAATACGGAAATAGAACTAGTTAGTGGTCCTATAATGTCACAAAATCACGTTTAATTAAGATTGTAAACAAAAAGAGATTAACAAAATAAAAATGTACAGACGCAGTAATACCTTTTGTTTTTGTGAACTAATTAGGTACCTGTAAATCCATACTAATTCATACTAATCATACTAATATTATAAATGTGAAAGTAACTCTGTCTGTCTGTCTGTATGTTACGTTTTCACGCCTAAACCGCTGAACCAATCGTCATGAAATTTTGCAGAGATATAGCCTGGGATATGGAGAAGGACATAGGCTACTTTTTTACGCGATAACCGACATCCCCGCGGGCGCAGCCGCGGGCAAAAGCTAATCCATATCCATACTTTAATATTATAAATGTGAAAGTAACTCTGTCTGTCTGTCTGTCTATCTGTCTATCTGTCTGTCTGTGTGTCTGTCTGTATGTTACGTTTTCACGCCTAAACCGCTGAACCGATCGTCATGAAATTTTGCAGAGATATAGCCTGGGATATGGAGAAGGACATAGGCTACTTTTTTACGCGATGACCGACATCCACGCGGGCGGAGCCGCGGGCAAAAGCTAGTTACTTATAAACATTGAGTTGCTGCTAATACAAGGTAGCCTAAGGTTTTGTAAATAGTAGGTTTATTTTTCTGAATTAAATTTCCTTTAATTACAACAATCGTTAATTGAAAGGTGGCTATTATTATCTACTTGCCTATTGTTTGCCAATATGCTTATTATTTAAGGACTGATTATTTTATACCTTACTAGCTTTTGCACGTGGCTCCGCCCGCGTGGATGTCGGTTATCGTGTAAAAAAGTAGCCTATGTCCTTCTCCATATCCCAGGCTATATTTCTGCCAAACATGACGATCGGTTCAGGGGTTTAGTCGTGAAAACGTAACATACAGACAGACAGACAGAGTTTCTTTCACATTTATAATATCAGTATGGATTGAATTTTAGTGCAAGTACCTACTTACTTACGTAAATGTCATTAACATTTGATAACCATGAATATGAGGAATATTTGGAATTCGGTAGGTATTGGAAACACCAGAATTATTTCCTGTTCCTCAATTTAGTTATGCACGTAGCTTCAACACAAACAATACATTATTTTCTGCACAAAGGAAACCAATTCAAATTCAGCACGTGCTGAATATGAGTCTTTTACCTATTCAAGTTTTTTTTTTATAAACTTTCCAAAATGGCAATGAATTTGGCCACAATTTCGAGTTTCGGAGTACGTTTTCCACCTATTACTAACCTTTTAATTAATGTTTACATTACATTTAAATATCTAATTGTATGTCACTTGGTTTTGGATCCATATTGACAAATTGTTGATCCATTGATCCAAATGCGATTTTAAAATGTATGCGAGTAGTCTTTCATGTGTTCATGTCTTCAACGAATCATGAAATTGGACATCGTACAGACAATCAGACAACTGACTTGATTGATATAATTGTTGTCGATCGAGGCTGGAATTTTCCGTTTGCCTTTAAAATGGAATAAATAGTCTATTACTGACATGAAATACTCTATCAAGGATAGATTGATCGGCTCAGTAGAAGACCTATTTACTGTGCCTATTCATTACATTTGGTTTATTGACGCACATTCAAAATACTTTGGTAGGCACGTATCTGCATGTATTTATGCACATACCTGATGTCAAAGAAAAGCAACTTTCGACTATATTTGACGAACGAACTTCAAATGGCCCGTGGTTCACGGCAGCGAAAAAAAAAACGGCTGTCTCTTCATCATTGGTTGCCGTTAGAGGCATCCATGAGAATGGCTTATTCCACAAATCCAACCTGAAATTCCCCCTTAGGAGAAAAAGTGGAATCTATAAAAAACAGTCTAGAATTCACCCCTGATAATCCCGCTTAGGGGGGAAAACTAGAATTGAAAAAAAAAAACTTATTCCAAGATCCCCTGAAAGTAATTTTTTTTACATTAGGGTTCAGTTTTCTCTCAGGGGGGATTAGTGGAATAAGCCCATGAGAATATGTTTATACGATGGATAGTATAAACTACCTACATATTTTATAAATGGTGCAGCACGGAATTTTATACAGGTTGTCTCAAACGTGGTCCAAAGGCAAATGGGGTAAAGTGGAGCTGGCCACCGATCATTTAAAAATTGGATGTTGGTATATTCTTGATTCTTGACAGTTCAGAAAACGGTAATTTAATAATTTCCAAGAAAATTTACATTTCCACTTGGATTTTTCGACCCTGTGAATAAAATTTTCGACGTAGCAAGTTCAAATCTGGCTGGAAGATACCATAAACTTTAGCGAAACCGTCTAAACCCAGCGAAATTTTCTGAAATGTTCAGCGTATCCCAAATTTTCACTTTTTAAATGATAGGTGGTGGTAGTGTCGAGATGGCCCGTTGGTTAAGGCCTCACCATGATGCATGAGGTTGCGGGTTCAAATCCGGGCAAGTACCAATGTGACCTTTTCAATTCATATGTACTTCCTGGGTTTATCTTGGACATTACTGACATCGATGAAAGAAAAACATCGTGAGGAAACCTGGACTTATAGTTAGTCTGAAATCGCGAACCCGTCTTGAGCAAGCGTGGTAATCAATGCTCGTGCCTTCTTTGTATGAGATGTGGCCTTTGCCTTGCAGTGGGATAGTTATAGGCTGGCTGGTAAATAATAAGTGGCCACCTCCGTTTTTCCCCATTTTACTTTGGTCCACTACGTTTGACACATCCTGTATAATAGGTACTAGCTTTTGCCCGCATGGGAGTCGAAAATTATCCCACGGATCGTATTACTGGGATGAAAGTATACTATGTCCTAACCCAGTTCATGGTCTATCCGTGTGTCAAATTTTATCCAAATCCATTGAGCGTGAAAAGCTAACAGACATCGACAGATAGATAGCGTTACTTTCGGATTTATAATATTAGTACATAGTATATCAATGTATTAGTAGATAGTATTAATAGTATATAGTAGGTATCTATGGAAGTATGGATAACGTCTAATTTAAGCCTTTTAACAGCGGTCCCTCATCGCGGTCGTTACTGAAATACCTAGTTTTCAGCAGTGGCCAGTGTTACAAACAGTTTCTGCATTTAAAATTTACATTATTATTTAGTTAGCCTACACTGTCCCACTGATGACAAAACGCCTCCCCCAAATCCTTCCAGCCATCCTTTTCTAGAGCCACCTAGGTCCAGCCCTGAGCCGGCTTCGGTGGCGCCGCCGCCGTCCTTCTTCAGGCACCCACCGTGTGGAGACTATTGCTCAGCGGTCACTGTGCATGCGGCTGACGTGACCCGCCCAATCCCATTTCAGCTTGGCAGCCATTTTGCCTACGTCTAGGATCCCCGTTTTGGAGCGCAGCGTGGTTATTCGTAGTCTGTCTGTTCGTTTAACGCCCAAATTGCTGCGCTCCATTGCTCTTACCTAATTATGTCATAATAAAATTATAGATATAGGTATATAGGAAAGGTGTACGAGATGATCCGTTGAGGTGAGATGATCCTTTTATAATGCAACGAAACTATTAGCGACATCTAGTTGTTTTCATTGGTAAAACGTAGTCCCCGATATTCCCACGCCACAGTCAATCGGACTGGCATCGTGAGTGAAAACCAAAAAATTGTGCAAAAAAAAAAAATTGACATTGGTCTAAGGTATTTAAGATTGACTTTATGTCAAATGTGATCTAGGTAGTCTATTGTAAAGGCTGTTGTATTGGTAGGTACCTTTGTTTATTGCTCTATTCTGTTTTTTTAATGGTGTGGTAACAGTTGAAAAGTTATCGAAAATTGAATAAAAAAGTTGATGTTGGGGCGAGATGATTATGGTACTGCATCTTATGATAAGTATGTTGTCTTATGTTATGTCATTTGTATGTTAATAGATTATGCTTTAATCTATTATATGTATTTTTTCTAACAAATATTACTTAATTAAATAATAATAAGCCTGCTTTATGGACAAAAGAGTAGTAGACGTGTATTCGTTACACTTTATCGATTTCAATTAATAACAAAATATACTTTATCTTGTTTTAGACTATGCCTCGTAATTAATTATAAAAGAAAAACTAATAATCCTGGTGAGTGGTCGGAAGACTCCATGATCAAATCGCTGGGTTCGAATGAAGATAGCACATAACTAATGGATGGTGCACCGCCGCCGCGCCAGGGTCCAACATGGGCATGTAATTTATATGGATGGATGAATCTGGAAGTTTTTACCAATTGTTTTGATCATTTTTTAAGCCACACGAAGCCTTCTGCAGAGGACCCTAAGGTGCTATTGATTTAAGATAGCCACCATTCACCCACAAAAAATTTGGAATTTATTTTAAAACCTCGGGAATACCACTTCACCATTGCCTGCATGCCTGGCTGCATACTGCACCCATAAACGGCAACCTTTAGATATCAGTACGATTTACCCCTTGAGCATGTACCACATACACAATCAATCACTCTAAAAGTGGATGAACAAGAATCCTGGCAGGCCAATGACTGTTTTTTAAATTGCAAAAATTTTTGGAGAGGCTTACTTACAAGCAGCAGTCCCATTAAATTCCATCAATGGGTTTGCCAAAACACCGATTTTGGCACACCCATGAAAACTCTGTTAAGTTACCTATATTTTATGTTATTCTACCAAAACCTAGGAAATTTCTAAAATGGGGGCAACATGGTCCCCAGGATCATCTTGCCCCTACCGTAGGGGTCATCTTGGACACCGGGGTGTACAAGACGATTCTTTGGTAGTGTTTTAAAAACTTTGAACTATAATATTATTAAATTAAAAAAAAAAAAAAAAAACTGAGTATGACAACCTAAGTCTACTAATTTACAAACGTTGCAATGGTCTCGCCATTGTGAGTATTTGACAGTGTTTGTATGGCAAATCTGTCAAAAACTCACAATGAAGAGACATTGCAACGTTTGTACATTAGTAGACTTGGCCCCCTGGTAGACAGATTTTACTATTAAATGAATAAACGCTTTTACATATGCATTAAGTTGAATATCGTTTAAACTACAAGCATTCTCCTTTAAAAAATCATCTCGTAGACTTTTGCCTACTTAGATTTATAATAATGAACGCAAAAAAAATAACTATCAAAAAAACAAACGACTTTCAAAAAAAAAAAACCAAACAGTGAAACTTAACTGTAATTTCGGTGTCCTTGGTTCTGTATTTTCGTTTTTTGCCACCGACTTCCGAAATTAAAGTTATTTTTCATTTTTTTTTTTGAAGTCTTGTTTTTTTATAAAAAAGTTTTTTTTATTTTTCACTTTTTAGTTATGGTACCAACCCCACAACAATTCGATTACCACTACGTGCTACACCGCACAAACAACAGTGACATAAGATATACGAAGTGGATTAAATAGTATGATCGAAGCTAACTCATAAACTACCTAAGCAAAGTTAATAAAAATCGGTTAATAACCATATTTTATAGCCCAAGTGCATCTCGTGAGAATTCTAATAAGCCCAAACACGGCTAGGATACATTGTTTTATTACGGAGTTCCGGTGTACACTTACCTACCTTCCGGCTTCATCTTCAGATCAATTCGATGGTACCATTTTCATCAGAATAACTATCTTAATCGAGATATCTTATCGCCACCCGTGAAATACTTATCATTGAGGAGTTCCGGTGGCCAGTTGTGGTCTTTTTAATCAGTTCTACTTCATCAAATGATACTTTTTGAATGCAAATGCTTGAATTGTTTATGAAAATACAAACATCGCTATAGGTATTATGCCTATAATAGGTATTATGCCTATAATAGGTATATGAGGAGTTCCCTCAATTCCTCATGGATCCCACCATCAGAACTTGATTCTGATAAAAATGGGACCAATATAGAAATATATCCTTACAAACAAAAAATAATTCAATTCGGTTTATAAACGACGGAGTACCTACTAAGGTAACAAACATAAAAAAGAAAAAAATACAAACGAATTGAGAACCTCCTCCTTTTTTAAAGTCGGTCAAAAATTAAAAATACTAAACAATGAATAATGAATGAGAAATACTACTGCTAATATTATTTCTATTTTTATTTATTATAGATAATGATTGTAATTCTAATAAAAAGGAAGTTTTATATTGTTAGGTATTTACTTACTTACTGTCTAGCTAGATAGAATTGTTAAGTAAGAAATGAAGGCTTTATTTTATGAGTAGTTAGTATTTTAGTAATTATCATAGGTACAAGCATACTTATCTAATTAACGGATTTCCACTACACGTCATTTCAGACACGAAATTTAGATTTAATTGGCAATTATTAGACGCCTGTTTTGTTTGGTGTTATTAATTTCTTAACGATGCGATGTACAGATTACAGAAATATATTCCAGGTTAAAAAAATATAATTTTTACTTTTATTTCGCTCAGAGACTGGCTTGAGTAGGTAGGTCCTACCTATGTCTGCATCCTGGGCAATCAGCCACGCTACCAACCCTGCTAATAAGCTTCTAATCTAGAACCCCACAGCGTAAGAGCTCTTGATTAACTCGTATGCCGATACGATAAACAAAGTCCTCATCAGTTTTCACAATTTCACAAAACCATATAACATGCCACGAGTGGGATGCTTGTAATGTTCATTTCGGTATTCAGACTTGTTTTCAAACTCAGCAATATGAATGATGAAGACACAGTAACAGTTGATCAACATCCCGAGAACGTAACTACCTACGTAGGCAGATACTGGTCCTGCCTTGGTTTTGTTGCTTCAGTTGTCTCCTCTCACTAATTAGGGTTTGGGGTTTACGTGAACAGTAATGCACTGAGCTGATTACCTCTACAGCGTGTCATATCAAAGGCACGGATTCTTTTGGTGATAACAAACTACAGGGCAATATTTTTTAATACCTATACCTACATAAATAAAAAGTTAAGAAACATTTAACTAAAAATCAAATGTTTCCAATTGAATTCTACACATCACTAGACCAAGTCAGCTGATCGGTGTCAATAAACTACACACAAAGAAACGGCGGTAACAAGTTTGTTATGATTTAAATTTAATAAACTATCGAAATAAAAAAAATATTCAGCATTTTCTAGTTAGTGCTCTTGAGCTGAAATTTTGTACAGAGATTCTGAACCAGATACACTCTTCACCCCGTTTGTATGGATATACCCTTTCCGTAACACGCTGTATATGTCTGTTCTATTAGTCACCTGAGTAAATTTTGTCGTTGCATCTAACCATTTACTTATAAGTCAAACTCCATGTTTGAACGTAACAATTACTAAAATCAATGTTTAAATATATATGATCTAAGGTTTAAATTCTGAACTCTGCCCAAATGACGTTGTAAAACTCACATCCAACTCGAACGATTTTTCTCGAGCGAGTCTCGTATGGTACCGAATAGCCGCCACACCAATGTCTTGTTTCTTAAATATCGACTTATTATCCAGTTGCAGCGAATGGAAAGTTACTGCTAATGGCGTTTACAGACTTACTGTGATCATAAAATATAGCAGACAGACATCTTAGTGAATCTCCGGAAATGAAGTAGGTACCTACGCCGCTCGCTACATATTGAGTGCCCAGATACCATTTGAGATCTGTGCCAGCCGTATTTGTCTTGAGTAGGTAAGCACGTACAGGCAGGCAGATATTGTCCTAATTAAAATTAGGCTATCTTTACTAGGTTAGGTCAGCGAAGCAAAGTCTAAGGTTGTTTTTGGTTTAGCTGTAACCTGATAAGTCGGACAAGGTAACAATCATATCCTTAATAAACAAGCGCCTCGTCGACGCGATACTATTATAATACAAGTAGTGATTTTTTTACAGCCTGTATGCTTGCTTGCTTGTTGCAAGTTAACTTGGGGAAAATAAAACAAAAATAACTCTAACTCAGGCTAGCTATGGGCATCACTACAAATACCTAGACATTACCTGGAAATAAGATTTTCTTTCATGCACATCATACAGCATAATCAGCCACTAACTGCTGGGACATAGGTCTCGTCTCTTCGAGAGGCTGTAATCTACCACGCGGGCCCAGTACAGGTTGGTACATGCACTCTAATTCTTATATTAAAATATTTTTACGCCAAAGGCTGAGGCTACATTAGGCCGCGACGCGACCTGGGACACGTGAGTTTATGTCTACACCGTACATCAAATATTACTAGCGATTTTTTATTTCTTTATGCGATGGAAACAACATTACTGTAATCACGGCATCGGCTACATCAATATTATCAGCGAAATTGAAGCGATTTTTTTAGAAAATTTCTCATTTGCACGACTAATTCAATGAATCGCTCTTGCTAATTCCTTGTGTAGTATGTGTACTGTAGCCATTTCATTGCCGAATATACGCCGGATTTTCGCTTATAATGTAGCCATACCATGTTTATCTCGTTTCGCTCTTCCAGTCGCATCGCAAATCGCTGCCTACTGTAGCCTCAGCCTAACAGAGCACAGGTGATGGAACACACATTTGTTTAAAATTACGACACCGCAAAGATTTATTAGGTAGCCTAACAATACTGAAACAATTAGCAAGCGTTGAAGTAGAATGTTTCATTTAGAACTTATTAGCAGAGAAGGCATGTGCTCTTTAAATTTTCATATTTCTGGTTATTACATCAGCCAAAAATATGATAATCAAAGCTAGGTAAAAAACATTTGCACTTTTCAGGAAACTGATGATGAACAGATTACTCATTATCGTCGTTACCTGACGCAATCTCTGTTTATTTATTGCTGTCCAAGGCTGTCTATAGTCCGACTTCGATGCATCGAAAGTACTGATTGTACTTGCGGTGGCGGCGCGTGATTGGCTCGCAGTGGAGGCCTGGCCGGGTGTGGCGAAACGTGTCGTGCTCGCTCTGAGCTCTGCTCAAAATAATAATATTAAAGTTGTACCTACTGATTGACAAAAAACTACAAGGAACTAAATACTTACTTAGCTAAATTATTATTTATCAATTTAATGAACAATTCTTAGACAAGCAGGCTATCAGGTTTATAATCAAGCACGTAATGTTTGCACATTTTTTGCAGACTTCGACTCAACATTTTGCTGAATCAATCGAAAGACACAAACGCGAAACAATTTTGATTACTGCATCGAGGTCGTTTTATGTTAGGTAATTATTGTAAACTAGGAAGTTATGCGATACGGTTTAGATTATTCAATCCTCGACTTTGCTGGTTAAAGTAAACCCTACTGCAAAGATTGTTAAATTGTTCAAATATTGTATCAGGCGGGTTGCCACAGAATTAAAGAGCGAACAGAAATGTTTTAGAGATGTCCCATGACACAAGGACGACAAAAAAAAAAATACAATAAATTAACCACAAACTATTAAGTAGTTGTTGCGGTATAGTCTTTGTTAATGGACGTCAGTTAATTTAATACATAATTGCACAGAACCACCTTCGACTAAGTTTCCTGTAATTACATTTCAACAACAAACAAAGGACGGTAATATGTATTTCTATTTCACGAGAACTTCACGCATGGTCTATAATTAATTGTTCTATTAATATCATGTCATAGGTATATTTACCCTGTATTTTAAGAGGAATGTCTTACGACTCCCGACTCGTAGGTGGACATACGTAGATGAACCTGCTTTTTCTACTCAAACAAGATATCATGGACTTATTTTATCCCCTCGAAGTAGCACCACAAGTCTACGACACGAAAGAATCTTGGTATCAATACCGGTTTCAGGTAGATAGGTACGGATACCAAGCCGGCTAGTAAGCGCGGATGGATAGGATGTCACGTAGACGAAATTGCGATATGAGACAGCAACGTGCTTTTTTTACATTTTATGACTTGCCAGTCATAAGTCTGTGAAAGATGTGCATAAGCAGTTCTTGAGATCTGTATGGAGTACCTTCTTGAAGTTAAACTCTTCAAAAAAATAGCGTTTGGGTAGTAAGTGGGGAGACTTCCTTGGAACCGGATTAATGTAAAATTATGTAGGGTGATAAATCATACCTATCTTATTATGTAGGTAGTTGTTTTTCCGCCTTGGTCTACAAAACTTGCTCCAATTTTTACTAACTGAAACGGATTTCTCGAAACAAAAATAACCAAATTACTTTCGTAATTCTGACTATAAAATTATTCCCAAAATTGTTTGTCACAAGATTAGATAAGTACCTACCTGATTGATTACGAGATATCGTCATGATTTTGCGACTCGGCGGTATCTAAGCAAACGAATTGATAACATTCCTTTTCTTATCAGTGACACACCTACAATTCACACTGCAGCGTACGTGGTCGAGTCATTGATTAGAATTCGCACTTAAAAGTATCTACTAGAAGACTTGTAGAAATATGATGGCAATGTGCCATACTATAGGTAACTACATAAGTACTATTTTTATGCAATGGGCAACGACCTATAACAGCAATAAATGTAATAATAGTCATAAAATTACATAATACCTGTAATATACCCCACATATTTTGGCATATATACCGCTTGAGATAATTTGGCACAGATTTCAAAGCTTCTTAGAATGATGTTTAAAGTTGAATTTATTGAAATGGTTTGTTTTGACAGATTATATCAACTTCTTCAATGGATCTCCAAAATCCACTGAGGATTCCTGGGTTTGCACAGATATACCTTCGAGTGGCATATTTGGCGTGAGTTAGAGAAACAGCGGCTTTGAAGGCCACGCACATGATTTTATTTTTGGAAAAAAAATACAAATTGCACGTCTAGAGGTCATTCAAATTAAGTGTCAAGAGCGCACATGAGCATTCCAGAATAAACTGCACAGAACAGCAGGCAAAAAATATTAAAAAGATGTTGAATTATTCATCGTTATTTACAAAGAAAAACAATAGCGGAGTCGCAGGTTAACATGGGACGAAAAGATCAGGTCACCGTCGATGGATGTGCGTCGCCTACAAAATAATTCAATGTTTAAAGTGATTGTTATTGATTTGACATTGGCGCTGTCGATCAGAGATGAATTGCTACGCAGTAGGTGGTACTTGATGGTTGATAGGCATACTTGTGTTAGTGTGAAACACAACACCGATGACGTTATCATACCCTATGTTCCCTGTATAGTGCTAATTGATAGCACCGTAGAAACTTAATAAAAAAACACACAACTTATGAATTAATTCGACGGCACGGTTGGCGCAGTGGTTAAGCGGTTGACTGCTGCGCTGCGTGTCGCGGGTTCGATTCCCGCACGGAACAAATATTTGTATGATCTACAAGTCGTTTTTCCGGGTCTGACTGTTTGTGTATGTGAGTTTAAATGTTTGTAAACGCACCCACAATACAGAAGAAATTCCTAGTTTTTGAAAAAAAAAAAAACTGAAGGTATGGGTTTCTCTTCTCTATTATATTTACATATATCTAAGCAAGCTTTCAGATTAAATCTAGCATTAACATCCGAATTGAAAATAATTTCATTTCGCGGTAAGCTGTCATTACCACCATGCACTTGGATCCTGATAGAGCGATACTGAGTTGTAAGTGTTGCAACAAAATGGCGGGAGGAGCTGGTCAGAATAAGACT
Source organism: Dryobota labecula (assembly GCA_947523025.1). NCBI lineage: Eukaryota > Metazoa > Arthropoda > Insecta > Lepidoptera > Noctuidae > Dryobota > Dryobota labecula. Next base: position 16,514,100 of record OX383284.1, read on the forward strand.
TCAAGACTGAAAACTCCAACATTTTGCGTTTTAACCAATTTCCATATGACTCAAAAAATTAAGTCCCAATTATGAGCCAAACAGCTGGGCAGGGCACATTGCTCGCAGAACAGATGGCCGTTGGGGCCGAAAGGTTCTGGAAAGGCGACCGCGTACCGGAAGACGTAGCGTAGGAAGGCCTCCCACAATGTGTACTGATGACCTTGTGAAAGCCGCAGGAATCCGCTGGATGCGGGAAGCACGGAACCGTTCGAGGTGGCGGTGCTTGGGGGAGGCCTATGTCCAGCAGTGGACGGCTTTCGGCTGAAATGATGATGATGAGCCAAATAGCAACTGTTTTCAAACTGACGCTATCAGTTGAGTTTCAGTCTTCAGATTGTTGTTGGTGTAAACGATTTATGTAAGACAGATTTCCTAGAAGACATAACAATCTTATAACAATGTATGTAACAAGCAATGGCGCTGATCGTATTATGCATGACGCACGTCGTTTGATTCGCAAACGTCATTAGCTTCCAAATGTAATGCGTCAGCGACTCCTTACTAGCTTATACACGTCTTTTAATTACGGGTTTAATGTTGGTTAAAAATAGTCTTTCTTACTCATTGTTGAAGTTTTTGGAAGATTATTTTGAAAGAACCAATGCATTCCTCTATTTAATTAGAGCCTTGAGCCTACGTACATTTCTGATGAATCTGTTTAGCATCTTTAGCCGTGAAGAAATCCAAATCATGTCCAATCTTGCAGGATTTGTCCATTTCTTAATTTTTTGTACCAAAACTTTTGCGTTCATGATATGTATCTACCGAGCGCTACTGGTATGTACCCTGCGTACAGTTCGTCTGGTCGTGAAAGGGAAATGGGATCGGGTCATGCAGCTACTGCACACACTCCCTGAAGTACCATATGGAAAACGTTACTTGCCTGTCGAATCAAGCAACGTTTTACAAATGGGCTAGGCTGTAAAGTTTGGCCACCAGCGCCTCGTCGCCTATAAGCTTTTTGCTCTGCGTTCTATCGAGTCACGTGCAGCCAACTGGTAATTTGCAGAACCACTCCATAAGTGACAGCAATACTCCTCAAAGGAACGGATCTGCGATACTTCACACCTTATTTAGAATTCCCAGCTTTTTGGCTGCAGTCTGTGGTTGAGCCGAAGTTCAGGTCTGAACTGGTTTACAACTCCATGTCCAAAAGCTAAAGACGATCAGTAACTGGTATAGATGTTCCTCGGCAAGTAGGAGCAATAACTGGGTCTTTTTTGCAGTGAAAATACAAGCCTCTGTTTTCAGAGCGTTGTTTCTTCAACTAAACTGTTCATCTCTTTTATTTTTTATGTTTGCCCCAAGATCTTGCAGCAATATGTTCATTGTTTAGTTGGTGTAGGTACAGTCTGATGGTTTCAGCTCAATGCTTGGCAAGTTTTCTGGATTTCAGAAAGTCAATTTGTTTCAGGTTATGATTTTTGTTAACCTTCTACCGCGAATACAATTTTGGACGTTCATACTGAAAAGTATACTATACATAAGTAATACTAAAAAGTAGGTATGTTTCCGAATTTTGACTTTTTAATGACTTCTTTTATTTTGCACCTGCAAATGCAAGCACCAATAATTTTTATAATGCAGCAGTTTTGGATTTTAAGTTTTGTGTACAAAAGAGTACAGTTCCGCACCTAAGTACAACCAGTTAGTTCTGAACAAAGACAAACACATTTCTAGAGTTTTCTAGCATTTAAATAAAACTATGGTAATAAAGGGGAAGTGATAATTTACACAACTGACGTCTTTGTTTAGCTTCCGTGATTTATTGCAGTAATTATCAATAGAGTCGAGACAGAGTTCATGTTTAACAACGGTCTATAGTCTGTACTGTACTAACGACCAATCATCATTAACAAACGCATCAAGAAATCAAGCCGAATGTAAATTCACTTATATTTATGAATTATGATAGTTGTGAACTTAAGATGTATGTGTAGGTGAGCTTGTTACACGTGGAAAATTACCAGGACGGGCATGTTATGAAACTTATGACTGCTCATATTCTGGAACTCTCCGAATGGTAACAAAACTGAATGAAGCCGATCTTGTTCGTTGTATAGATAAGTACATCATTAAGTTGATTTCTTCGTTGTTCCAGAATTGGTGAGATTAGTGGATGTGGATTGCTTGATTAGTAAATGTTTTAATCAAATTGTGTGAAATTAAAAAAAAATAGTATAAAAGTAATATCAACAAAAACCGCGAGAAGATTCTTGTTGACATTTAGAGGTTTTTTTCCAACATTTCATTATGATAAAGAGCATTCTCAATTTTTTATATAATGTCAGCCTCAGCAGAATTAGTAAATTAATGTTTATCAACCTACTTAATGTCAGCATTGTAAGTAGGTAGTATATTGAAGCTAGAACAGGAACTTAGATTTATAATAGAGAAGGTGAACGGGTGGCTCGCCTGGTAGCTCGCGCCTCGCGGCTAGAGCGGGCTACGCCCATGACACATTCAAAAAAGTTGCTCATTCGATTTTTTTTTGTCCCCAATCAATATGTGAATGTAGCTTGTGCAGACCTTGTAGTGAAGGATAGTGTCGAAGGATTGCCTCATTAAGAAATCACAAACGTAGATTATTATAATACAATAGGATAAGTATTTTATCATAATGTGTACCACGTCGTTTACACTTATCACAATGGCAAATTATTATACCACGTGTTGACATTAATTCTCATCTTGTTTTAATGGCTGTGTACCTACTGTAGTAAATATCATCAATCCCACCCACCAGGTAAAAGGAAAACCATCACATCATTATTACCTACTATTTTTCAAACACTATGATTAATACACACACCATATTGAAATAAAACGGTAGGAAACTGCTATTAATTAAAACCATATTTGGCCATGTTGATTTGGCAAAACCCTACGTATCTAATGAACAACATATTTACCTACCTTATGGAATTGATGGCTCCACTTTCATACAAATGGTAAAATTATAGCTAACTTTGCGTACCTAATTTTCATCATGTACCCATGATTATTGTGTTTTCAGTTTATGTTGTTAACAGTTAAAACTTCATATACATATATATATATATATATATATATATTTCTTTTTTCTTCTTCTATAAAATGGTAAACTTGACTGACTGACTGACTGGGTGATATATCAATACATAGCCCAAACCGCTGGTCCTAGAGACATAAAACTAGGAGGGTGTGTTCTTTGTGAAGAGTAAGTATCCACTAAGAAAGGATTTTTGGGAATTCCACCCCTAAAGGGGTAAGATTGATGGAAGTTTATATGAAAGTCCGTCAGTTTTGAAGTTAGGATCTACATGTGTTTAGGCTGACAATTAAAAATTAATTTATACGTGTCTCAGCGTTTTTGATAATTCCACCCCCGAAGGGTTAAAAAGGGGGATGAAGTTGAAAACTCCTTAATTTCGAAGAAAAATCAAAATTTACTACCTAGGCCTTTGGTTGGAAGCTAACGCAACGGTGTTGTTAGAATTTCAACCCTTAAGGGAGTGAAAAGGGGTGGGGGGGTCCTCAAATATCACACGTAGTGGAGGACAATTCGCCATGAACAAAGCTGTATATTGTTATTGTTATAACAATTCATAATTATTTAGAAAAAAAGAATTTATACTTTACGCAGACGAAGTAAAATAAAATAGTAACGAAGTCAAACCTTACATTGAATATTCGAGTCTGATGCCGAAAATATAGTTTTTTGAATTTTGGTCTGTTTGTTTTGGATGATATTTGGCACATAGATAGTTTATAACCTGGATTAACGTATAGGTTATTTTTTAAACCGGTAGTACGTTGCCGTCGGATATTTTTCGACATCCACGCGAGCGAAGCCGCGGGCAAAAGCTAGTCTGTCATAAAGTCAAGCTTTGAAAGGTGAATCGCTACCCTCATATAGTGCCTCAATTATAATGAGTTAATGTAGCTTAGGATAAGTGCATTTTGTTCATTGTTTCCGTTGGTAAATAAAGACATTTGAAAATGAATGAAATGATTGCTCCGCTATCAACTTAATATACTTTGATAGTCTTTTTAGTATCAAGGCAAATCTGTCCTGATATTAAAAAAGCACATTGGTTGTCGCACACTTTGCTACTCATTATGATCATTGCTCAGCAGTTCTCGATAAAAATGGGACCTGGATGACGTCCACTTTCCACTCAACACACGATTTTACCAAAATTATCACAAATCTAGCTATCTCCAGCGATTTCGCCCGCGTGTATGTCGGAAATTATCCCACGGGAACAAACTACCGGGATAAAAAGTATCCTATCCTATGTAGTTAAAATCCAGGTTATATCATAAACTATCTGTCCAAATCCGTTTAGTCGTTTTTGCGTGATTGAGTAACAAACATCGTCGAAGACGTCCACTGCTGGACTTAAGCCTCCCCTAATTGGGTGGGTTTGCCATAATCACCACGCTTGGCAGCGGGTTGGCGATAGCAGTATGGTGTTAAAAATGCATAGAGAACGCTGCTACCCATTCTCTAGTAAGTCCCTTAGTTGCCTTTTACGACACCCACTGGAAGAAATAGGGTGGTGCTATTATTTACGTCCAGCACCTCGCGGTACTCCCGGCATCACTCGGTACGTGACCAAACATCAAAACATACAAACTTTCACTTATAATATTAGTGGGATAAATAAAGCAGCTTTGATTAAATAGTTCGCTTTATTTTACAACAACACATCTAAGATGCTGTACACTTCTTGAAGTAGGTATACTCGCAGCTTATTTGCCCATGCGCTGTATGGACCACTCCTGCTGGCAGAGGGGGCACCGGTTGTTCTGTTTGACCCACAGGGACATGCAGCAGAAGTGGAAGCTGTGGTTACACTCCCCCCACACCACCACGCAGTCTTGTTTGCCGTACGAATCCTTCTTGCTCTCGCCCTGGCACCGCAGACAGGCGTCTGTGGAAAAGAAAACAGATAAGCTTAGCATACAAACTATATTATTATAGCTTAAAATAGTATGTATAAAGGCTCTCGCAGATAGGTGCGACGCGACGGATCGATGCGACTCTAGTACAACAATTTCCATTAAGTTTTCATAGAAATTGATCCATACACCAAAGTCGCGTCGCGCCGTCGCGCCGCGCCTGTCTGTGGGAGCGGGGAGCCTTTACTTAAGTCACGAAGAAAAATGAAGACGGATTAGGCTAGACTTTTATCCAGCAATTACTCAAATATTTTTGCAAGACAATCTACATATACCTAAGTCTAGATAAAACGGTGTTTAGTAAAAACTGTTAAGATCGTTACACTCTGTATAATTAATCATGTAGGTATAGGAACCATAGGTGGTTCTGACATTGTAATTGCTTCTTGTTAATAAAGGTATCAGACTTTTGTAAATTTTTAGGATTCCGTACATTAAAACAAAAAACTTAAACCTTATAGGATCATTTTTAGAGTTCCGTAGTCAATAAGGAACCCTTATAGTTTCGCCATGTCCGTCCATCTGTCCGTCTGTCCGTCCTCAGCTTAGCTCAGAAACTCTTAGTTCTAGAAAGCTAATAAGCTAATAATAAACATATTAATCACGTCGAAAAAATAGTAAAAAAAATCAATCAGATAATAAAAAAATATTATACACGTATTTTTTGCTTTATCATATTAATAAAGAATGACTTAGATAAAACACATTAAACTTGGGGGGTGGGGGCTCGTTACGTCACAGCTCAGTATAAAATCTAGTGAGAAGTGACGTCATGCCACATTTGAACTCAATGTATCGCCGTAAAGTTTTGATTAAGTAAAAAAAGAAAAAATACGTGTCCAATATTTTTTAATAATCTACATGACGGAAAAATTTTTTTTGTACTCATCCCTATTTTATTTATTTGTATAGATAACCATTCGCATATAAGTGAAAGTTGTTTTAGGCTTTTGGTCCTTTAGTTTTTCACGCCTTATTCATGTCGAGTTTCATTATATAAAAAAAGGTAGACGAACCTATCGGTACCCTACAGATAAGTTCGTCTAACCTTTTTACAACAGTACATAAAAGTTCATTACTATCTATACTGGTATAGTCTAGTCTACCAGCCAGCTCAAAGCTCAATTGCAGTCCGTTATATAATGGACTGCGAGTGCGACTCGTAGTCGTACGTCGTTAATTGAGGAACATTAATGCTGGTATTATTACGATACCGAGGCCATACCGCTTCACATCACTATTTTTTTAGCCCTTGGCATATATGTGGAACAAATATAGGTACCTACGGTAATTGATATAGAATTTAAAAATAAAAAGAATAGGTATCTGTAAATGCATTTGTTTTCATGCAAATGTTTCACAGAAAAATGACATTTGCGATTAATGACATTTTGCGCGGTTTCTACTGATGCTGACGCAATTTAAGAAAAGCGGGCAAGTGCTAGTCGGACTCGCACACGTAGGGTTACGTACAATATTTAACATTACATGATTTTGTTAAATACTTTACTTAAAAAACACGTTTCTTGTATGGCCTTTAAGTTTTAACTTTAATTTATATTTAGTATTTATTTGAAAATTTCAAGTACAGACGGACGGACGGAAGGACAGCGGGGCCCCTATTACTAATAATAGGGTCCCGTTGGCCCTGCACTGCTCTAAAGACTTGATTAACCATACAGTCAAATAACACTAAGTCAAAAGTCGTTTTCAGCATACCATAATATTCCTACGTTGTTAATTTTAATATAAATATACTTTGTAACCTGCAATGGCAATGACTATTTTTGTAATGTTGGAACACAATAAGAAGGTTTTTGGTACCACAGCAACAGCAGAACACTGACTCCTAAGTCACAGGATCACCAAGTTTAGGAGTTCAGGGTTTTCCTTATCCGTGTGTCCTTTAGTTAACCAAGGTATGTATCCTAGTTTTTAAGCAATGTCAAAGGTTTTTGTATCAATAAAGATTTTTATTATTATTATTATTAAAAGTAACTACTTGAACTTGATTATTAATATCTTCCTTTACGTTACGTATAATATTAATTGAATAATCTGATCTCACATGTAGCTAAAAATAAATAAACAGGAAAACAGAATTAATCAGCTACATGTTTTATGAATTTATTTTTCCCGTTTAAAGGCACGGACTCAAGAACTTTCCACTTTCTCAGAACTACAGTAAAAGAGCACAGTAACCTTATAACAGATATATAAGATTAATTTAATAAAACTATGATTATTTTAATTTGACAGCGTCGGAAACCAGTTTTTATGTTACATATTAAATTAAATAACGAATTAGGAATTCCATTGGAATGACGTTGCTTGGACACTTCCTGATGATGAAAAAAAAAACGATGTTTAAGCATCAGTTATGTTCATAGCTACATAAGTGATGCTTGAACATCGTGTTTTTTAAATTGCTGAATGGGGCTGCTCTTGACCTCTATCTTGCCTGATGGAAGCGATGGATGAGGTCTATGATGGAACGAGCGTGCCCAGAAGATGCCTGTTCACTCTTGCTTTGATGGCAGACGGGTTATATATGGAAGGGAACACAGACGCTAGCAGAGAGTTACACACTTTGGCTGTGCGCATAATAAATGTGGAGGAGAAGCGCTGAGTACCTACGACTGGACGGGATATCAACCAAGTACGGATGGTACCCTGCAGTAAGTCTGGTAGTCGTGTAATAAAAAGGCGATGGTGGGGTCATGGACTTCCTCCGAAGTACAGTCTGTAGAAGACCGACAGGCAAGCAACATTACGCCGATGAGCTAGGTTGTGAAGCCTAAACACCAACGTATCGTCGCCTTTATGCCTTTTTGCTTTGCGTTCCACCGAGTCAATTATAGAATACGAGTCTGGAAGTGCGTTGCCGCTCACTATGGAGTATATTTATTTGATACTTTAAGTACACAAAATGTACAGAGGCAGACTTAATGCCATAGGTTTGATCTACCAGTCAACCAGACAGGTTACAGACCTACACGGCCTTATTACGACAAGGTTTTTCTTTAACCCAGGTTTAAACCATCGACCCAATTTTTAATTTCGAACCTTATTCCGACAAAATTAAGGTCCTAATAACAAAAATTGATTTTAAACCCGACTCTAAATTGTCAAGTCTGTATTAATAAGTCGAAATACGAAAAGTGGCTTGAAGATTTAAGCTTGGACCAAAGTTAGAACTTGTTTTGTAATGAGACGCACAAGTTTTAAGACAGAACTATGGCATCACACACTCTAATACATTATTGATTGTATGTTAATTTATATAAGTGTGTAGGTACAGTTCTTTACACCACACCAGTGTGTAGGTAAGTAGATACTTAGTATGCGTTATGTAAATAAGAATTATAAACAAAATTAATGTTCTAAAAATAATATTCGGAAAATATTTCAGGAATTTTAAAGTCAATTGATTTTCTTTTGTCACAATAACTTTTCATACTGTTTTAGTACCATCAATATCAATTAACGTCGCAAATGTTATTAATTACGGGTGATACAGTAATAATCACATTACAAATATGTGTGTTATGACGGCAATCTGAAGAATAAACAATGCGAGCACGTTGCGTTACAGCAGCTACATGATCCTGAAGTGATGTGTCAATGTTCAGGTTTACATGTCACACGCTGAAATACCATGCTATAAAAGGGCACGTGTTTCAGACAATAAAGCGAACGAAACAATAGGATTCGCACGACACAACTCTTATCTTTGGCGAAGAACTGGAAAGTCATGGATTCTAAAGTAGTTATTATAGTAGGTATGTACCTACCAACTTCTTTAGAATTCATGAATTTGGGAATCTTAATAAGCAATATTTTAAGTCTTCCATTTCTATAAAAAATATTATAGTGTCTCGTGCTGATAGACTGCACGAGACACTTACATAACAAAAATAGTTTTATTTCCAATAACGTAAAATCTACAAAGTTCAAGGTTATCTAGCTTGGACCTGTTTGATTACATTGATTACCTACCTGCAAAAATATATTTATTGAGGCTTTACAATATTTAATTTTGATTAAACACTAGCAATTCCTAGTAGGTAATCGAAAAATCTAAGTTCTGGACATTAAAATTCAATTATAAATTGACAATCTTTTGCAGATGTTAACGCTTTGCGGCCGGTATCAAAATATCATCAAATATCTGCAGACTATATTCGTATACTTAGTGATACTAAAAATTCTGAAGATAAACAGCCTTTACCTTCTTCCTATACCCATCAAAATGTTTAATGATGATGCCAACGGGAAATGCATCAACCAACTTCCTCGGACTGAGTTCGAATTTGTTTATTCACTAAAAATGTGCACGCTATTTTCGAATAAAAACAAAATACAATTTTGACGATATGAGTGTATTTCGTCTACTCTTACAACGTCCCAAACAGTGACGTACCTATCCAGGTTACAATAAAGTTTAAAAAAATACTGGAGGTTTACTGATAACAGTAGGAATACTGATGTGATTATTAACCATTCAAATACATAATTAGTACCTAAATTGCCTCTGATCAAGAGATAAAATAGCATAGTCATCTGTCCAGTTATTAGAATCATATATGTCACTGCCTACTAAATTATTATTCATCAGATTGAGATTATCTCTTTTATTCCAATAATTGCGTTTTACCACGACGTTTGACCATACATATTTCCATGTTCTGAGAATCGATGTTCCCTGGTACTTGAATAAGACATTATTATGATGGTTTTATTAGTATAAAATTTATATTCCGCACTCATGCACGCATTGACATTTATTGCCTACCTGTATTGGCCATAAATATACAACGTGGAATATACAAGTAGGGATTCTAACTTCACTACTGCTACCTATTCAATCAGTTAAATCGGAAACTTTCCATAGCCCATCAAGTTTAATGTATTTAGTCAAATATATTCATTGGATAACCATCGACGAAGGCAATTACACAAAAAATCGGTATTCGACTTGTAAGAGAGAATAATATATTTATGTATGTGTCTACGATTTTACGAACGCTAAAGGACATCGTCGGAAATGGCCCCAGGACCAACAAACATCGGACCTACATAATAATTATAAATATATTTTACTAGCAGCCCGTCCCGGCTTCGCACGGGGTAGACAATTATTTATTTTTGGAAATTTGGATATAAAACACTTTTTTTCACAAATATTTTTATTTATTAAAAAATTATTATTAGACATTATGATGTTCTTCAATATTGTTGTACATTATTTTGTTCTATCGCTAATAGTTTCGGCAGCGCATTCGACGAAAGACATTTTAAGACTCATTTTTCTACACCTTCGGTTACATTGTTCAAATTTTACCAAGGATCCCTAATTTTTTTCAAAATGCAATGTAGCCTATGTCAAATTGGAAGAATGTAGCATTCTATTGGTGAAAGAATTTTTTAAATCGGCCCAGTAATTTTTGAGCCTATTCATTACAAACATACAAACATACAAAAATAGGTACAAATCTTTCCTCTTTATAATATTAGTGTAGAAGTGTAGATAGTGTAGATTAGACTAATTGCGAATATCTGTATGAAACGGACATTCTGCGTTCCATAATGAGCAATTAAAAGAGCGACTATCGACATCACTTAAAATATGCCGCCATCTTTGACAATTAGATTAGACATGACAATTAGTGATGTCCATTCTTTCAATAAAATGACTAACATACATGAGGTAAGACTTCCTACCTAAGTATAAATAAATTAAATCAAAAAAACATTAGAATAAAGTCGTTTGCATTGAAGTTAAATAAATAAGTACTTATTTACCTACCTACCTATTTTAATACAAAAAATAGAAGATTTACCAAATACCTAATAGGTACTTATATAGGTAAGTACTTAAATGTTTTTCTGGTTCTCTTAGCTTAACTAACCACATACAGGCAATAGAAATAACAGTGACATGCATTTATTAGCATGTATTTAGAAGTATTGAAAGGATTGTTTCTTACTAAATATAACCTCAAAATCTTTGTTTTCTTTTGAAATAAATCCTTTCTGCAAGTTGTCCGTCATTAAACTTTGTCTTCATGGGCATATACTTGTAAGTTAGAACACGTAAAGTAATTTTCCTTTGCTGTTGGTTCTGGGGCGAACGATGAATGGATGCAGAACAATCTCCTTTGAACGAAGATTGAACATCCATATCCTTACTAATATTATAAATGTGAAAGTAACTCTGTCTGTCTGTCTGACTGTCTATCTGTCTGTCTGTCTGTATGTTACGTTTTCATTCCTAAACCGCTGAACCGATCGTCATGAAATTTGGCAGAGATATAGCCTGGGATATGGAGACGGACATAGGCTACTTTTTTACGCGATAACCGACATCCACGCGGGCGAAGCCGCGGACAAAAGTTAGTACTATTATAAATGTGAAAGTAACTCTGTCTGTCTGTATGTTACGTTTTCACGCCTAAACCGCTGAACCGATCGTCATGAAACTTGACAGAGATATAACCTGGGATATGAAGAAGGACATAGGCTACTTTTTACGCGATAACCGATATCCACACGGGCGGAGCCGCGGGCAAAATCTAGTTTAGAATAATTGTACGATTAACACGTGAAATAAGAGGGGTGTGTGTTGTACGTACCCACTAATACGGCGACCAATAAATTGAAATTTAGGCGACACCGCCCCCAATCAACTTCAATCACGGCAATGCCGACGCTGCGCGGACGCATGTTTACCCGATTTGCGATATTGACCTTTATTCTAAAACCGCATTGAAACTAAATAGTAAACGTATAATTTAGGTAGTAAATAGATACAAATGGAGCTTTTATTCTGTATATTTTTTCTAAAGAAAATAATTATAAAACGCTCCATAATTCGTTGAACGTTATACAAAGAACTGAAGGGAAATCCGGCATTTTGTGGTGCGTGGAAAGGTGCTGTGGTTATGTTACGTTAGTATTTACGGTGACTACCTAATAATGAGTGAGCTAAATCGAACCTATTTAGTCAAGCTTTTCCTGAGTTTAAGTAACTACTTATTTTATCTAAAACTTTTCCGCAAACATCAGCAACCTCGAATTTTTTTTTGAAAGAATGGAGGGTCAACGTTTTTAAAACTTTGGGTATTCTTCTTGTGTCTTTGTTTTTTAAGTCCAATTAGAACTAGTGCCATAAAATACACATTGTTCAAATATTTAGTATTACTGTAAGTTTATAAAACAACTAGCTGCGCACCGCGGTTTCACCAGCGTTAACTTCGATTCCGTGGTTTATAGGCAAAATTTTGCTACTTTGGGTTACATTATTGCAATTTTCTTAAGGACCTCTATTTTTTTAGTTTTTTTATTATGCTTATGTTACAAAAAATTGGTGAAAAAATTGTTAAAATCGGTTCAGTAGTGTCCGAGCTTATTCGGTACAAACTAAGAAACAAAAAAAAAAAAATCCTTTTTATAAATTTAAAGGCAATAAATACATCGTCTTTACCAGAAGAGGTCTTACTATACCTAATATATTAATATAATATTCCTATTACTATATTATACTATTCCTTTTCCCTCAGTACTCGGTGTTACGCCAATTTGACTGCTGTCTAATTGGTTCTAAAACTAACTCTAAGCTCGGACGCGCCGTCAAATTACTAAAAGATATAGATTGTAAATGTTTATTCACACAACTTTAAAAGTTTGTTTTGCTGAAAAAAGGTAAGATACGGAAAGGCTTGTCGATGACATCATTTAAGATGGATATTGACGAAATAATTTATAAAGATTTTAGCATTTGCTTAAGACTTGCCAAATATGTATAGAGTATTCAAAAGTATGACATCAAAATACTAGGAACTAAAAAAGAGTATGTCCAAAAAAACATGGAACGATGTACTAATAGACGATTCAAGTGATAATTAACAAAACCGACATGTCATGTAGGTACTCGTATCTATAGAGGATCAAGTTTGTCAAATCATGCTAATAATGATGATAGATAAATTTATCACGTATTTGGAAGAGAAAAAAATATATCCCGTCGACTTTTGTACCGAGATAAATGTATGAGATTTCTATCATTTTAGATAATTTTAATTTTGACATACATAATTATGTAGTTATCAATAACATTAAGTTATTTAATATTATTGATAACTATGACAAAAGAATAATGTAATCCATAAAGTGAAATTAACTGACTGTGTACTTAGTTAAATAAGTTGCGAATGTTGTTAAAGGCTCGTAGAGACTCGCGCGATATTGCGGGCGCAAGCGTACAATGAGCGTAACGGGACAATGAGTCATCCTTTTTCGTGCATGCAGCCGGCGTTCATCGATTTATTAGACGTTGACACGTCAAAAAAAAAATTTGTATAATGTAAAATTTTATCATTTTGAGAACACAACTGCATTCTCAAAATGATAAAATTTTACATTTTGATACAAGGCGTACTTAATGGAGTCGTGAATCTAATGAGTTTGAAATCAAAAATACTTACGCGTATCAAACGGCGATTTTCGCGAGGATTTTCACTATTGAACCTACAAGCGGTACAATTTCAAGCATGTATGTTGAAAAATAATTACTGAAGCTAAAGTTTTTAAACAAAAAAAAATATATATATATATACACCGTGGCATTTTAGTCGTCTTACAAAGACAGTCCACTTCATGTATCCAATGACTACTAATCATTCATGTAAAAAAAATTTTTTTTTTGAACATTTCAATTTTTTATTTTTTTTTATTAATTATGACGCATGACATAGTTTAAAACACCCTGTTACGAGTGCAGTCCGAGCCTTGTAATACAAGGGTGCCGCAGAATGGATTTAAATTAAGTTTAAGTTGCAATAGTCAGAAACACATTTTTGCGTTAGGGTGAATGAACTCTGATAAAGATGTCGCCGCTCCATTCCGCGGCACCCTTGTAACACAAGACTCGGACTGCACTAGTAACAGGGTGTTTTAAACTATGTCATGCGTCATAGTTAATAAAAATTAAAAATAAATAAAAATTCAAATGTTCAAAAAAAAATTTTTTTTCACAGGAATGATTAGTAGTCATTGGATACATGAAGTGGGCTGTCTTTGTAAGACGACTAAAATGCCACGGTGTATATAAGATTTAGTTGAAACTCTCCCACGGATTTTGGCGTAGATAAAGCAAGAACTACCTAAACAAAGAAACGGTTTCATAACGAAGATCTAAAAATAGTAACTAAACTGTAGCGTTGGCTACAAACGGAATGTCGTAATATTCAACAAAGAAAATTTTGCTACGAGTATGTCAGCACGTCTTAATGGAGACGGGCCGCGATACTTTCATGTTATGCTATATAGGTAAATAACAGGTCATCATCTGACTAGCCTTTTCCCAAATATTATTATGTTGAGATCGGCTTCCAGTCTAACCGGACGCTGCTGGATACCAGTATTATACATAGTGACTGCCTATCTGCCCCCCACCACAACTAGAGTTGGGTAGCTCGTGAGCGAGTGATAGAAAAGAGCTAGCTCTTTTCGATTGACGTCGCTCTCGCTCACTCACTCGCTTGCTAAATAGCTCACTCAGACTCACTAGCTCAGAAAATCAGTACTTCAGTCGGTCTCGGCAGACGTCTCACCGAGCGAGACACCGAAAACACCGACCGAACGGCTCATTCGGCTCGCTTCGTAATACTTTGGATCGCATCGTTCGCTCTTTAAACAACAGCTCACCGGCACAATACGTCATTGAAACTGATCATACGACATCAAAATAAAGTCATAATAAAAACAAACAGTAGTAGGTACTTAGTACATTTTCGGTTGTTTTGACGAAATAGCATGCATGCAAAGTATAGGTACTTTGAATAAGAGTTATTAACTATTGAGCGAGCCGAGCCGTCTCCTTCAACGCGCGTGCGGCGTGAGTCAAATGAGCTAACAGTCGGCGTCTAAGCGATGGAGTCACTGAGCTATAGAAGAGCTAGTGAGCTAGGAGCTCTTTAGAGTGGAAGAGCTAATCACTCTTTTTCTTTTCAGTGAGCTATTTCGCCCATGTCTAACCACAACCCAGTTACTGGGTAATAAGATAGCCCTAGTAAGACTGGTTGTCAGTACTGGTTGACTTAACGACTGCCAAAGATCTACACATGACAGCCGGGACGGTTTACCGTTGGTCCCGGCTGTCATTTGTAGATCGTGACGTGCTTTCTGAGGCATGGACTTCTCGATATGGAATGTATGGTAACCCATCCACGGGCCGACCTCAGCAAGCGTAGCTTCCTTAGCTTACCTTCGATCGACACGTACGGCTGTTTTATTTAGGGTGAGCCCCTCAAGCATCAGTAGTAGGCAGGTAACAGGTATCAGAAACATTTTTGGCGGCATATTGTATTTTGTGACGTCTGTTGACACAAATGTGGATAAGTGCAGACCTAGCTTAAGAGGGTTGTCACCGGTCCACTAGCGCCACTCCTTTAAAAACATAGTATCTCGTGACTGAGAAGGAATTATGAAAAACGGCTCCATCAACTATATCGGAAAGCATGTCTAGAATTTTCTAATACCTTTTTTAGGGTTCCGTAGCCAAATGGCAAAAAACGGAACCCTTATGGATTCGTCATGTCTGTCTGTCTGTCCGTCCGTATGTCACAGCCACTTTTTTCCGAAACTATAAGAACTATTCTGTTGAAACTTGGTAAGTAGATGTATTCTGTGAACCGCATTAAGATTTTCACACAAAAATAGAAAAAAAATAATACATTTTGGGGGTTCCCCATGCTTAGAACTGATACTCAATTTTTTTTTCATCAAACCCATACCTGTGGGGCATCTATGGATAGGTCTTCAAAATAATATTGAGGTTTCTAATATTTTTTTTTTTCTAAACTGAATAGTTTGCGCGAGAGACACTTCCAAAGTGGTAAAATGTGTCCCCCCCCCTCTGTAACTTCTAAATTAAGATAATTATAAAACAAAAAAAAAACATATATGATGTACATTACCATGTAAACTTCCACCGAAAATTGGTTTGAACGAGATCTAGTAAGTAGTTTTTTTTTAATACAACATAAATCTAAAACCGCGTTTGCTGCTACGGAACCCTTCATGGGCGAGTCCGACTCGCACTTGGCCGTTTTTTAAAGTTTCATATTGAGACACGAAGCAACAAAATTCGATCTAAATAAAAACGGCCAAATTCCTCTAGATCGTATTTTGTTGCTTCGTGTCTCAATATGAAAATTTATAAAAGGTATTAGAAAATTCTAGACACACTTACCGATATAATTGATTGAGCCGTTTTTCATAATTCCTTCTCAGTCACGAGATAATATGTTTTTAAAGGAGTGGCGCTAGTGGACCGGTGAAAACGCTCTTAATAGTGCTTAAAGATATATGCCAATGTCGTCATGACACGTTAAACTGATGCAAGTGATGCACGCTGTATACATGTTGTCGACAGCACGTGAAGCAGCTTTTACAATCTCATTGTCTAGGAACAATGATATATTTTATGTAAACAAAGCGGTATTTACATAAATATTGTTATTTTTTTAAGTAATGTTTATAAGTATGATTAAACTTTACACAATATTACAGCGAAAAAATAAGGGCTTCAAGCATCTGTACTCGTAAAATAGACAAACATGATACTGATCGTTATCAACGCATCTGCCAAGTGTGGTCATTTTGGTACCTAACATTTCACTGTGGTAAAAGATCTAAATATGACAGTGAATACCTAAGGGCTTAAAAATATATGTCAACTAATGAAGCTAACAATTGCCGAGACAACATGATTACATAAATGTTTTGTGGAAGATCACACGATATTATAATATTGTATTGGTATTAAATCATAGATGTACCAAAAAAGTAACATTCTGGAACGGCCCACTAGGCAAAAGAACAAGAGGTAGACCTATTACAAGATGGGAAGATGATATTAAAGCAATAACTGGTCCCAACTGGAGACAAGTAGCTTAAGACAGAGTCAAATGGGCATCACTGGAGGCGGCCTTCACCCATTATGGGGTTCCGGTAGGTTAAATAAAAATTAAGTAACTATAAATACTATAATAATACATATACAAATACATAGGATACACATAAAATTATATTAAGTAAGAGATAAATAAAATAACATAGAATAAACTAAACAAAACTAACACATACATAGATTTTAAGAAATGTAAATTTACTGGAAATAAAAGGCTTTTTATTTATTTATTATTGGCATTAAATAACATATGTGTCATCAAGAGGTCAAATGGCAGGCTTTCCGAAAATCAAAGGCTGGTTTTCGGCTACCGTATTCTTGACTTTGTCATTGAAATGTTTAAAGATAGGTGATGAAATTCTAAAGGCCATGTCAAAAGTTCTAACGGCAGGCAACGTGGTTCATGTCGCGTCGTACCTACATAATTTTATCTAGAACATTCTTTGGCTGTTTCGAGTGTGCCAGATGTACTGCCATTCGCGCGCAAAAGGTGATTGCTCCCTTGAATCCCGTGCTCTCTTACACGTAGCCTGACGTAGCTAAGAAACGAAGTATGGGGACATTTAAAAATAACACCGACTGAATGCGTAGGCGCACTATGCATAACTCTACATATTAATTGAACAAAGACATTAAATACACTTGTTGACACTCATTAATGTCTGCTGGAAAGTTTTACTAACCCATATTTCGGGAGACTAAGTACCCACTTGAGGATGAATTGGAGCATGTAAAATCATCTATCAAAACTGCAAATGTTGCCCTCACTTATTTACACCTGATACTTTCATAATGTTAATATATCACGTGCCCAATACAGAGCATGAAATCTGTATGCTTTTTTCAGACTGCAGTTTAGTTGTTATCAATGTTTAACGGGCAGAACTAGGTTACTTTCGACTATTATCAGTAATTTCGCGAGTGGCGACTATAGGTAATGTCGTCATTTGGTGCGTAACAGTAAAGGATAAACGCTTTCCAAACAGATAATTCATATCTTATCACAGTTTACTTTAGGAGCAAGGCCCCTCCCCTAAACAAGGTGAAAATCTGCGGGATAATTACGTGAAACATTAGCAGTAGCAATCGATTTCATTTTGACAGTTGAACAACATTCATTGCGTTATTTACGATGTTCGTCAGACACATTTTTCGACTCACAAACACGATACAATTTAATTACACGTATGACGTATTAGTATTCCTAATATTTATCCTGGTTTAACCGGGGGAATAACTGCAAACAAACCAATGTAACCATTATTAAGGAAAAAACAATACCTATTGAACTTATTCCTGAATAAAATTACACATTGACAACATCGAACTAAAACATTGAAAAAGTAGCATTAAATTCTAGGACTCGATTATACTTACATAATAATAAAACAATCCTGTCTGTGCTTTTTAGATTTTTAATTTTGAGCCTACCTATGATAAGAATAGTGCACATTTCGAGTGCTGCCGCACTGAGTAACCAACACATACGCATGTTCAAACTTGTGGGTGTAGAGAAGGCGCCTCGATTTACACTTTCACACACCCATGGACTCCTATGTGTACTATACGTGGGTGTGTGAGTGACTAGTGCATATTACAAAACGTTCAAAATGTGTGGGTGTTACACGCCTGTGTTAGTCTGCCGGTTCAGGTTCGGCAGCGGTAAAGAACCTTTCTGAAACAGCCTCGTTTTTAAATTTCATAAAAAACAATCCGAAGACGTAGGCAAAAACAATAAAAAAAAATATTTATTTAATTGGTCTATGCTAATAAAAAATAATGGAGTTGTTATTGGTTCTCGTTAGTTTTTGTCATGCCGAAATGAGTTGCAGTCATAAAAAAGTCAAGGACAGGCAAGGTCTATACGAATTAAGAAAATGTTTACAGCCCCTGTCTCGCGCTTTTCTCCAGTACTTTTCCACCAGTACCTTGGCGCATACGCTGAGGTCGCGACACACGATGCGTTTTATTACGCATGGGTACGTACGAGCATAGATTGGACAGTGTGTTATATGATTGTATGAGATAGATGACAAAGACTTACAGAGAAAAAAAGCTTTTTAGCACCATTTTTTCAACATACTGTTCGAACCTCCTTTCGCTGACTAAGCAAGAACTATTTTGCAATAATTACACCTCGTATCGTTATCGTTCTGTTCCCGTTAGATTTGCTACGACCTTTATTTGTAACCGACAAATATAGAGCTGCCCCACTCACACATATAGTAATGACTGTAACTCACTGAATACGATTGACTTACGACTTTTGGGCCATAGGATTGTCGAACCTGTACTGAATATATTTTTGTGAAGATATTGCATCCGCCTGTGAGTAGTATTTATTTTTATTAATGCATAAAATATTCACATGGTAAAATAATGGGCTCCTTCATAATGAATCAACGCAACTCGGAATAACTGAGTAAGTGTTTTCCGGGAATATCTTTTACCAGTTATCATCTCGGCGAGATGTAATTTATGTCCGAATTTCATCTCGATTGGATAACAGTTCATCCGATTGTACATATTAATACTTCCATATTTCCTCAGAATGGCTTCAGTAACTTTTGTTTTATTTTCTCAAACGATTCCCAAAATAGATTATAAGTCTTTCTTCATGATTGCATTTATGAATATGGCACTGATGAAGTTTTTATGTAGGTTGTGTCGGATTGTGGGAGTTCTTCACGAGAAAGTTAAACGTTGCACTGAGTAAGATACCGTTACTGAAGGGACCATACAGGCGCCATCCAAAAGGATTAATAAAATGCTTTTATGGTAATACGCATTCCGGTCGATGGCGCCACCTACGGCCGAGTTCGTGCGTGATCGATGCGGCTCATTACAGCACTGGATTTTCTGTTTATAGTACCTACTTACTTTTACCTTCATGTCTGCATAATTCTGGGAAAGGAATGCGAATACATACTTACATAAAATGTAATGAAATAATATGTACACAGGGTGTCCCAGATATCGACCGACATATTGTAACTGGTGATAACTTTGGTCAAGCCCTCCCATAATAACAAAACATATATTATGTTCCGCAAAATCTTATACTTTTTGAGTTATTCTTTTGACTCATATGTGTAAATAAAATCTTTTTATTTATACTTAACTCTTTCCGTCAAAATATTATTAAATAGTTACTCTATATCTATCTATCTCTATCTTTGACTTCTACATACTTTACAAATTCAACATAAATTCACTATTATTTGTTTTTCTTCGAGTATTTTTTTGTTCATCATTTCAGCCGAAAGACGTCCACTGCTGGACAGCCTCCCCCAATTATTGTTGCCATAATCGCCACGCATGGCAGGCGGGTTGGCGGTCGCAGTATGGTGTTAAGGCGAGGTTCTTCAAGTTAACCTCTAGGAAATGTAATTTTAATGTCGTTTTATTTAGAAACGGTAATGATTAAACACGTGAAAAAATTATATGCTGCTTTTGAGACCATTCTGTAGGTTCGTCGGGTACTCGTTACATAATTGGATAAAGTTCGCTCGATAGAAAAAAAATCCATACATACCCTTATTTTGTAGATTAAAATAATTTTATTTCAATATTATACTACATTACGTATTGAAAATCACATCAAAATAAACGTCTATGATGATGTAATGTCCGTCGGGTTTAACATTGTTAATATCGTAAAACATATAATTTCCAACCCAAAATTAACGAAATTCACGACACAATTTTTACTCGCGCCCAGCTGCCACCTCTAGAACAAAAATGCACGCTCGAAGAACCTCGCCTTAAAAGTGCATAGAGAACGCTGCTGCCCATTCTCTAGTAAGTCCCTTAGTCGCCTTTTACGACACCCACGGGAGGAAATAGGGTGGTACTATTCTTTACGTCCGGCACCACACGGTAACTTTAAACAGTGCCGAAGAAAAAAAAAATGTATGTGGATTTTGCGGAAAATTTGTTTTGTTATTTTGGGATGGCTTGCCAAAGCTATCACAGTATCAGTATCAGTATGTCGGTCGATTTCTGGGACACCCTGTATGAGAAAAAAGTGATTCATTGTGCGTCGCCTGTCGCCATCATTGTGCCTCTCACAATGCTGCGCATGGAAAATTCCACGCTAATTATTAAGTCGGTGGTATTGTATTTTGGGGGCAAAAAAGGTAACAGTCATGATACGAAGTTGTTTCGGCAGATTTAGCCCATGACTGATGAACGTGGGCCTCTTAATGACCGCTGCTGTTAAACTATCACGCTGATCATCCCATAACAGTTTAGGACCGCAGAGAACATAATGTTTAGAAAGATTATCCTTTGATATAATGTGTCACGGTTACGACACTACTAAGCCAGCAGCCATCTACGACTGTTGTCTTAGCGGTTGTATGGCACAATCTTCGACGGAAACAACGCAGAGAGATTATAATAAAGTAATTATTTACACGGTTTTTTGTACTATAAACCGGTTCTTGTACTTATTCCATTTCGAATTAATGTAAAAATTTAAAAATAATATTGAAATTAATAAAGCACATCGCTTACTGTACTTTAGCCTACATAAACAAAATTGGATCCGGATTCAGTGAAACGCAATCAACTTCAATCAAGTGTATTTAATCTCATGTAATTACAGCAAATATTGGATTTTTAATTTCTCCCTTGTTCGATTTTAGTATGGCGACCGAATTCTGAATCACGGTTATGAATATGGTGTTAATGAATACAATACCGACGTGCGCACATGTTCACGTAATAATTTGATTCATGGGAAATTCATATTTACCAAAAAGTTTCCAGTAAATACCCCTTGTAAAATATTTTACGGTACGGAACAATTACATGAAAAAAGGTACCTACCTCAATAACTTGTATTGAACATTTTGCAGACAAGATAATTGTCGGTGAATGCCAGTCAGTGTAAGCCGAGTAGTGGAGGCTCTTGTAAATGATTACCACCAAAAACATTTTCATGTAAAATATTGCCAAGTCGAGAACATTATGGCTCACACTGTCAAAAAGTTATCAGATCTCATGTAGAGCCAAGCTTATAACTCTACACACCCTAACTCTACAAGCCCTAACTTCACAAACTCTACACCTTAGTCAAAATATGTGGCTTGGCCGTTTCGTTACCGTCATAATGTAAGGTGATAAATTTATTCACAGTTCATTACTTTTCTATTATAAAATAGTTCTTGTAGTAGCGAAACGGCCAAGCCACATATTTTGATTACACACACACATATTTTGATACAGTGATCGAAAATCTATTGCCAGAAATTTCAAAGGAATGATACTTAATAAAATACATACTTACAAAGGTTTTATGAAGTGGCGAGCCACATGTTATTATTATTATCAATAAATATTTTAGAAAAACTACTATTTTTTACTTTCCTTATATTCGAAATGAAAAGTAGAGTGTTTAACACGGGTGAAAGTCCTCGTATGGGAATTGATTCCTTTCGTCCCTTGTATAACAATATTCTATAGAATTAAAGGTGCAAAATAATAGGGGATGTCAAATAAAAACAAACGAGTAAGTTAACAATAGAGTTATGCTTTATGAGTATGACGAAGTTGTTATGTTTGGGTCTGGAGTTTTCCAAGGTTTACTAACAACATGTTTACGTGTTACCAACTGTGTTAGTTAATTGACTTCCCACGAGCATATTTGAACAGTTTCATCATAATGAGCTATTAAAAAACCTGTGCTAGTGAATATGAAAACATTTACTAATATTTCCAAAAAGTACTACGGAGGTAGTTATTTACTTGATATTTCAAGCAGGTCAAACAAGTACAGCTAGAATGGGATCAAACAAACGTGCATATCTTCGCAAATAGCGTTGCACTGTGGTGGGATATAGGACATCCAGGAATTCGAAAGCAAGTCTAGAAACGTGTAGGATTCCTAACTAGGTAGGTACGCCGTCGAACTAAACGGAACGGCTAGCGCTATAAATAGGGTACGTAAAACAACTCGTATGGGAATTAATTCTTAGGACACTGCGCCATCTACTTGTAGGTACTATTATTACTTAATCTATGCACATAATAATAAGATCCGACATACGAACACCGATACAAAGAATATTTAATGGTTCGGTATCGAAACGTATTAATATATAAGTACTATATTTCATGCAGTTTGTGAGAGTAGGTACCTAATATAAAAATTATTATGTATAATAATATCTTACTTCCTACCTATATTATAAACGCGAAAGTTTGTGAGGGTGGATGGATGCTTGTTACTCAATCACGGAAAAACGGCAAAACGGATTTGGATGAAATTTGGCATATATGTAGATAGTTTATAACCTGGATGTTATTAAACTTATTACAATAAAATTAAATATAATATAATTAAGAATATTAATATAAAATAACTCAGCAAATAATTAAGTAAGTAATTATTACGTGGTCAATGGCAGCGCTGGTTTTTCAAATGAATGGAGATAACATTAAAATGAATTATTATAGTTTTAAGTTTGACATTTACAATCATAAAAATCTGTTTAATAAAATAAAATAGAGAATATTTGCATTATTATCTGTCTCTCTGTCTGATACCTTTTCGCGCTTCAACAGCTGTGTTTGGATGATAGGTATACGGATAGGCCATGAGTTATGTATGATATAGGATATTTTTTATCCCGGTAGCACGTCCCCATGGGATAATTTCCGACATCCACGCGGGCGAAGCCGCGGGCAGAAAACTAGTATTACATACACCGTCATTTATGTTTTTAGTAGGTACAGTGTTTGGTATTGTTATTGCATGAAAGGTGAATACCGGCTAATCCTGCAAAAATCTTATCATGTTATGTGTGTCTGAGCGCATAATGATAAGCCATTTTGGTATGACTCATAGACTTATTTTTAAAGAATAGAATATGTAGTGAAAAAGTGTCTGAATTGAATCTTAAAACACAAGAAGAGTTCTTGCAAGTTAATAATTTATTGAGGCTGTTCAGATCAACGTTATTATCTTATATATTAAACGCAAAAAAGATTTTATTCTTATCTTAAGACAATAGTAAATTAACAAGCTTTTATACACGTTCTGTATCGCAATCGCAACAATCTATTTTATTAGTACCCGAGCAGTGATTGGTCTAGGTGTCATTATTAATTAACGCAACGAAGGAAAAATAACGGAAGGAATAGTGATTTATAATTCTTATGAAACTACTTAGCCAATCAGTACTCTATACCTACTTTGTTTCGCAACAAAGGCTTCGTGACCCCTGCACCGGAGGGTGTGTTCAGTTTGACCTCTGTAACCCTCTGAGCTTCGTCAAGGTCGGCGGGGCATCCGCTCAAACTTGCTCTCTCTAGTGAGCAAGATCAGACGCAACGACTCATTCACACCAAGCAACTGAACGATATATCTACATATAAATCTTATATAAATATCTTTTAAACAAATAAATAAAATTGAAGTGTCTGTTTGTAATGTCATAATAACAGCTTTTTACCAAATGCATATGAAAGTATAACATGAAAAAAAATAACAATTTTTATATTTTGTCTGTCTGACTGTCGGTTTGTCTGTTTGTTCCGGCTAATCTCCGAAACGGCTAGACCGCTTTGACGGGACTTTCACTGGCAGATAGCTAATGTTATAAGGAGTGACGTACTTTTATTTTTGAAAAAGCCATTCGGGCGAAACCGCGGACAGTAGCTCATTATAATAATACTACTTGGCTGTATCTAGCCCTTTCATTCAACCATTTACTCTTTGTGGTTCTGCATTGTGAATTGTATAGAATAACAATAATTAAAAAAAAAAAACGGGTCATTTGTCATGATAATGATCAAAATGTTTATTTTAAAATATCCGATCGTTTACCTAAATATATTTTTAAACACATGACGCGATCATGATGAGTAACCTTTACTGAAGTGATCAATAATTATTCACTCAGGTGTGTTCATTGAAAATTATAGAGATCGATAGGTATTTAATTAAAAGTTCGTCAGTCGTGCAATTTATAGTAGATTTTTAATAATTCAATAGCTAGGTCAAGTAAAGGACTATCGATCGCCCTAGATATTGTGTTATCGATCAGTCTGTTGACAACACCTACCTGCTTATACTAAACACTGAACCGCAGTAAATATTGATTTTCTAGAAACGTACGCATTACACAACACTGGAATAGTAGAATACGAAACAGTGTAATCATAATCAAGTTTCATTGAAGGATAACTTTAAGTTTAATCAAAGAAAGACAACTGTGTGCGAAAACATAGACGTAGAAGGAAGGATTTTTTATTTTTTTTATCTAGGGCATCTCAGAGTGTAACCACTAAGGTTCCGACTCTTTAACTGGACTTTCCTGTGTCTGCTTTAAGCTCCTAACGAAACTTAATGCCTCCAGCCAGGGTGTTGTCTAGAAGGATCGACTGCAGTTATTTGTTTGTTTTGTATCATACATTCATGACATGTTTATTAAATAATAATCACCAGTTCGTAAAGGTCTTGGCAAAATGTTACAGTTACTATGCGAATGTCGTAACTTTACACCAGCTCTCGATGGAAATTTTTAATCGGAAGTATATCTGATTTGTTGTTGATAAGATAACACTCCCACTTTGATGGAACGCGTGATGTATTTGTGCATAATGATGAAAACATGAATTATTGTTATCTTTTATCGTATCGCCTAGGAAAGGTACAATAATTTTCACAACGTCTTCTTACCAATAATAGTATCGTAACATGTCGGGTCTGTTGCAAAGGAGCGCTAAATTAAACATCGATTGTTTTTGTGGGTGTTGGATTGCAATTCATGTGGCAAGTATGCACCGTTCGCCATAACTGCGCTTTGTACGGAAAGATCAATGGGCCGCGGAACGTTCGAGATCTCCGTCTACCCCGGGACCTGCCTGTTCTCCGCGGAATATTCCACTGACATTTTTTGACTGTGTGACGTGTGTGTGCCTCTTTCATTACTGTAGTTAGGTTTACACAAGTGTGTCTGTGTGGGACGCGGGTGCCCCAAATTACGATGCCTTCGTGTGACGTCCCGCAATTTAGCTAGGTTAGACAGAAACGCTATTTCTGACTCTACCCCAGCTTTTACCTGTGCAGTCTCATAATTGAATGTAAACAAATCGCACATTAATTTCCTTAACGTCATTAAACAAAAATTATCAATTTTGAGCTAAGTAACGCCATCTAAACTAATATGATAAAACTAACTATGAACTATTCCCTATTTTTTCCAAAAACACTGGCTTTAATACACTAGAATAACAAAAGATATGACCGACATAATTACTCTACTTTTATTTATACCCTTTCCAAAATAATCAAAACTTTAAACGCTTGTACTGAAAATGTGTATATTTTGTTTAGTGACGTTAAGGAAATTAGAGTGCGAAATGATAGATAAGGTACCTATTTACTATTTTTCCAGAGCTAAATTTATTGCTAATTTACCTAGTTCTGGTGTTAGGTATGGTTATTAGTTAGCTAACAGCAGTAAGGTAAAACGAAAAACAACCGTCATGGTTAGCCATATGTCAACAAAATGATGCAACGTTTCGCAAAAGCATTGTTGCGGTCACGTCCACATTAAATTTAGGTGATTCACGTATGTACCTATGACGTACTGCTGTTGTGTGACGCAAAAGTTCCTGGGTGTGCGTGTGCCCGGGGGCGGGGCAGAGCTTTCGGGAACGCCGGCTGTGCCGCCTGCGCCGGCCGCCAGACTGTTTAGTAAGCGCACGTGATGACGCGCACGCGGCTGCACACGTTAACAAATTTTACACACATTTAATACAACAATGCTAAAACATGTTAGGCGCAACTGTCAATTTCATGAGAAACCACCAATTACTGCAATAACTACAACTGAGTAGAACAAACTCATAATGCCTATATCGAGTGCCTGTGATACCTAACTATCCTATTGCGATGTCATGTTATTGATAGATACTGGTTTAATGGCGTTTTTATACTCTTATCATATAATTGATACTTACTCATCTAATCAAGTATTACATGTTGCGCAACATTTTGGCAGATAGGTATTCATTAGGTAAATAATTATTAGAATATCGAAGACACACCCTCTGATACAATAAAATTCAATATCTGATCTGATAAAATGCTAACTTGCTTTGGTAAAAACAAATACGTGACAGCGATGTGAGGAATGGGCCATAAACACCACATATACTTACCTGTCTTAAAATTAATATCTCGAGCTGGGTTTACCAGTCCTAACACTCCTAACTAAACATATGCACTGAAGGCATGTTTGTCGCAAATCAGAAATATTGTGTTAAGCACTGAAACATACCCATACCAAACAAAATGTCAGGTCCATCCAATAAGATAAAGTTGAATGATGCAATCTCAACTATTTTGTATATGAATGAAGGCAACAAAAAACAACAACAACAAAAAGCTAGGTAAGAGAGGTTGATTAGCTGTTAAGTGTTGGATCCAAAAATCCTGAAAGGGCTTCCTGATCATTCAGTAAAGAAAGATTCCAGAATTCACATTCTGTCCAAAGAAGGTGTGGCTTCAATGAATCATGCTATCCTAAAATAATATAAGAGATTATATTATTTTATTTTTGGTGATGTTCTTCAGAAAGGTCAAGTGCGTAGCACTCGCAACCGGCGTGCATAGATATATGACCAGATGTATGAATGTAAACGAAGCAAAAGGAGTAGGTATGTAAGGATGGCGCTCTATAGTTTCTGCCTACCCCCATGGGAAAAAGGCGTGATTTATGTATGTATGTATTATTTTAGGAAAGTATGATTCATTGAAGCCACACCTTCTTTTTATATTTCCTATTAGGATGTCGGCGAGCTAAAGTTATCAAAAACGTGACAGTATGAAAATCTAATCTAAGAAATATATCAAGTCATAATTGTATTACATTATTTTATATCTGTAATTCATCATCATCTGACGTGCCTTTTCCCAACTACCAGTCTAATCGAATTCAGTTGAATTCTACATGGAGCGACTGCCTATCTGACTTCCACAACCCAGTTACTGGGTAACACGATACCCCATGGCAAGACTGTTTGTCAGACTTCAGTCAGAAGTCAAAGATCTACAAATGAAGAGTAATCTGTTCAATTTTAATGTTACGTCGCTGGCGCTGACTCCTTTATCAAAGTGGCCCGTGGGCCATTAGATCCAATCAAGCAAGTCACAATGCGTCGGGCAAAACAGTTGTAGAATGACGTGCGCGACCCGCCTACAAATTGTTCGACATAATAACAATACCTACACACCGCAAAACCACACGTCGAGCTGGCGACCATCTCTTGTTCCAATCATTACGTTATTAAATATAAGGAATCCGCTGGATGCGAGAAGCACAGAACCGGGCGAAGTGGCGATGCTTGGGGGAGGCCTATGTCCCGCAGTGGACGTCTTTCGGCTGAAATGATAATGATGATGATGACGACAAGTAAAACATGTGAAGATCCGGAATGCCCGGAACAGCCTGTTTTTTAGTCATTGGCTGCCATCAGGAAACGTCAAAACGAACAAATTTTCAGTGGTACCTACATTATGAAATGCATGGATTAAACCACATTTACCTACATAATCTAGCATTTAACCGCAGAATATTTATATTCTGTGATTTAACCCTCTACTACATAGATACCTATGTATAATGTCATTTTGTTTTAATAAAGGCAACAGATTTATCTCAAAAACGTGTTTTAGGGCAAGATTACAAAGTCTTTTTTTGCTGATTGATCACATTTGCATTTGTAAGAAACGTTACTTTAAATCATTCCTAAAATATAATTAGAGGTATGAATGGTACGGACATTTAGCTAAATAGATAGATTGTCTATTTTTGAAAATGCAATTTTTCTAGCAAAAGTTTTTATTCCGCGTAAGTAAGTAGATATTTGAAATAAAAAGCGATATTTTAATCAATCCTATGAAAGTACACACTCTTGAAAGAATCTTTTTTTTTTTATGTGTAATCTAAATGACACGTTTCTGTGATGCGGCCGATACATCTACTTTAAGTGCTCATAACTATTATCTGAGCTGCTTAGACTGTTGAGAATCATAATTAGGTAAAGGTATTCAGTTACCCTCATTTTAACTTTACTTTTTGGCTGCTAAATCAGGCAAACGCGGCAGTGCGCGCTGTGTGTCACGTAGAGCGGAGCCTCTCAGTCAGGACACACCCCCAGACGAGACGTAGCGGACTTAAGTAAACGCAAGCAAGGTCGTTGATTACGGGACCCGGCGGCCGGTACCGGCGACTGCTCAGACCTGTTACAGCTTGGCAACACTCTCGGGCTTAATTATGTCGCCATATACCAACAAGGATGTTAGAACATAAGTCTCTTTTGATAGTACCTACGCTATTTTTGATAGAACTTTGCGGAATTTGAAGATTAGGTTTTACTTTCTTTACCTTAGAATGGAATAATAATTTGGTTCCGAGGTTACTGCGCAGAGGTACTTGTCCATAAGTTTTTAGAACCAAAAAGCTTAGTGAAATGCAAATTTAATTTTGCGCAAATATATCTTAGTTAAGTATTGAAATTCTCAGTTTAGTGACTTCTATAGTTCATATTAGTAGCGCATTGCAGTATTATAATAAGCGATTAATTGCTTTATATAAATATAGCAAATATAATGAAAACGCTTACTGTTAAAACTGAAACAACCTTGGCAATTTCGATATTCAAGTTTTGCATAAAACTTCCTTGTAAAGTCGTAATCAAGAACTTGACACTTTTTATAACATAAAGCGTTTTCAGATGTAATTTTCCTTTTGCTGTGGTAACATGATTGTTCTTAGCTTAGTTCAGTAAGTATTTTGTACCTGCGTAACCTGGCTATTCAAATTCTAACAAACTATACAAATATTCAAAGTAATTCAGTTGCAAACAGTCGATGGAGCCGTAGTTAGTGTGTGTGTATTGCGCACAGGGTGCACACTATCAACTTCCACGCACACATGCTCGCCCTCACCGAAGTGGGGGGGAGGAGAAGGCAGACGGCGCCGCTGCTACCAACCTTCCTATATAAAACACTGCGCTGCCATCTGCAAGTTTCAATAGATAACTCGATTGCTGAAGAATTCGGTACGCGTTGTCAACATTATATGTTGTCCAGAATTGCAAAAAATGCATGTCGTGCATCTTGACGAATAATAGCGCGGGAATTATAATTTTTTGAATGAACTCAGTGAACTGTAAACAAAATAAATTTAAATAACACGTCGTCGGCGGCAAAATTGTGTCAATTCGCAGCTGTGTGCCATAGCGTTCGTGTGTTACTGCAGGCCTGGCAGAAGGCGACATCCTCTAGCTATTACGAAGTGATGTGGACTATTTGCCGCCAACAACCCGAACCTGGATTTTAAAGAACAATTTCAATACACTGTTCTACAAAGTGCTATATTTCATAAACATTATCATTTTGACGTTCCTTGATAAGTTTTCAAGAGAAGAGAAGCCAGCAAGATGAGCTTCAATAAAAATAACCCGAATGCGGTGGGGAAGATCATGGGCTACCTCAAGCAGCTCTCCACCGAAATGGTAAGTTGATATTTAATGTATTATTTGATAGTGTTGTAAATTTAATTTAACCCACTCGTTAACCAAATATAAATTATATTTTGTTTAACCTTTATTTACGTATTTTTTTAACCCAAAATATTAAAATGCAATCTCACTCAAGTCTTCTGTAATTTAAAGCTAAGCGATTTAATATGTATAAACATACATATTAACATCGACCCGATTATTATGATAGCTAAATCTTACACTAATACATACATTTTTAAGAACAGCATTGCAAAATCGTACTAAGCGAGAGTTCTTTAGAAAGCTCTGGAAAAGGCACACGGCGCAGCACAGTCGCCGGTTGCCGTACGTTCGATGCCGGCCCGCGTTGCCTGGCAACCTGGTGCTGACATTAATTTCCAAACAATTATTCACCGGAAAAATCCCTAATCAATAATACAGTTACTAGTAACTGAACAAAAAAATCTGCACGCGAACTGCAAGCGTGTCAAAAAGGCACGCAGGTTCGCCGCCGGCATTCACGGCCGCATTGAATCAAGGCGGCCTTGCAAGGCCAGGTGCAACGGTAGATGGCGCCGATGGCTTAGGTATTTCTTTTTCAAAACATGAGAATAAATAATGCAGTTTCAAAAAGATTTTAGAAAAAAAAAAAATACCGTAATGGCTTTTTTCAAAAGTTTAATAGGTGCTACTGATACACTCAAATTTAATTTGAAAATTAAGTTTCGATTTACATAACTCTTCGAACATAATTAATTTTCATGCTAAAAAGGAATGGCGTGCCTCAGTAGGCTCTTCATTCGTTATCGGACATCTGTTTTCCCTATAATCAAACTTGCAATGTGACACTAGCGCCATCAGTTAGCGTTCAATTGTAAACTTTCTTCTTGTTACACCAGTGACTAAAAACTTTTCATATATCCCAATAGATGGCGCTTTTGAATGTTATGAGCTTATATAAATTACCATAATATTATCTTCATATGGCGCCAAGTACAAAATAATGGCTGTGAAGTTTCATGTTCATTTAAAACATCACAATTACAATTCAAACATATTATACATTTATGGAAATAAAATGAAGTAAAAGCGTCACTTCTTGAAGGTCACAAGAGTTATGGAAAATAAAGTCTTAGGTGAAGGTTCGAGAAATGGGGCAGTCCCATCGTCCCACGTCCCACCCTATCGCCACTTATGCCACATTCGTCATTGAAGCAATGTCGAGGTCAAACTATGAGTTTGTGTTTTTCTAATTTAAAATGTAAACAAAAACAAATGCCTACCTTGACATAATTGACGAAGAAAATGTTAATTGTAAAATAAAATAACATCTATTTTTAGACTATTTTATAATATGATCAATCATTATAATATAGGTATGGATCGACCTCCTAAAGTCAAATGTGATGATTAAGATCTCAATAGAAACACGTGAGCGTCTTAATGAACCGTGACTTTAATGTCGATCACGTCAATGTCTAGCGATTGTAGTTTAACCGATTGCCTGAAATCATGTGATTGGTTATCCAATATGTAAAAACCGGCCAGTGCGTGTCAGACCACGCACAATTAAGGGTTCCGTAGTTAAGATGAATATAATAAAAATGTTTTCCCATACATTTCAACTGCAAATATAAGTTGGTCGACTATTACTCGTTAACTTTTAAAGCCTACTTAGCTGTGATAGTTTTCCTAATAAATTCGTTATTAGCCGTGATTTTTTTCACATATCCATAAACAATCATTTAGCAGGCAGCATACTTGACTCTAACAAAAATTAGCACTTTAAAGCTTAATATTACGCCAACGGATCCCTGAATCGAAAAATGGTTTCACAGACCCGCAATATTTTGAACGGCCTATTCAACGATACCTCACACCATGGGATAGACGATACAAAATAATATCATCCCCACTTCAAGAGAGTACTTTTGAAGTCCCAAAATTTTTTTTTTCTAATTTTTATATTACCACTATATTGTCACCAAATGTATGCCAAATGATAGATTTCTAGTACCTTAGAGGTTTAAGGGACTCTTAAGTCCCTGAGCTAAACCACGGACAGACAGACAGACAGACAGACGACCATGGCGAAACTATAAGGGTTCCTTGTTGACTACGGAACCATAAAAATAACCCAGTTCGATCCGTTAGGGTGTTGTTAAGTATCGTACAGTCATTGATGTGATCAATTTAAATTTTTAAATAAATACCCCCAAATTAAGAATTTTACGTTTTTTGAATGGGGCGCCGTCGGTGGCTGTGAGGTAGTGGCGTTTTTAAGTCATGACTCATCATGACTTATGACTAGATATAGAGTTATTATGAGTATGACCTCTGTTGAAAATTTGGTAATTTTGAACGAAATTCGGCATGTTTTTGGTAGGTATTTAAATATCGATAATTATTGTTTTCAATAATAATAAGATTTTATAATTATGTTGGTAGGTAAATAATGTTATTGCCGTGCCTGTTACCATTTCGGTTCGGACACGTTTTTTTACACATTGTATAAGTAGATAGCTATATCTGAAATTCGAAAAAAATCCAATACTCAATGAAACAAACTTAATGGGAAAAATACATGAGTCGAACAATGTATCAAGTTTTAGACGGTGTGCGAAGTTTGGGTATGTACTCTCATATTAAACCTTCGACATATTCTGAACATAAACAAAAGAAAAAATCCGAGGAATCAAAGCGATGTCATGCCATAGCATATCAATATTTATTATTGTTTGTTGTTAGCACTGACTTACTGATGAACTGTTTATAAAAATAAACAATTTGGAGTACAATGGAGCAAAAAAACAAAAAGATATTTAGAAGGAAAAAAAGTTACGATACATTTAGTATGAAGTCAGAGGTAATCAGATTGAATTAACGTCTGCAACTAGTTTAAGAATCAAAATTATGACCAGCCACGTCCACTCCATTATGTAAACATCATACTGCCGTCAATGAACCATTGGTTACAGGTATGGCATGCAAAGAAAGTGTTTATACATTGTTCTATAAACATCATTATAACTAATGGACAATCGCACGATAACGTCAAGAATATTGAACAGAGTGCTGGCTGTGCTCGTTAAAGGCAGGCCGACAGTCTGGTCTTTTGTCAATTTATTCGCGAGTATATTCTTTAAAGCGGTCAAACTATGATAGAAGCGCGTAGGTCCTGTGTAGAGTGGTGTTCGGAACAGGATTCTGAGTATGGATCGGGTCATGGCACTAACTACGCATATCACTAGGTTATCGAAACATGCAGTGGCCATATGATAGCTCTTGGTCAATAAGCAATGTGTGTTTTGTTGATCTGACCTCCGACTCCTTGGGCTTACAATTCTTATCATCGGGACTTGACTTACGCACATTGGATAGCAGATATAATAAATGGAGTATGTTTGCGGATGATTACTCCAGTAATGTCTAGAGAACTTGAGTGACCGGTCTATTTTAACAATTGGTGTGTTATAAACTTTAAACTAGCAGAAATGGTGTGATCAGAAATTTAAACTGTATCTACAATAAGTATTCTTTACAATTGCAGGGTGGAAGCGAGCAAGCTCGCCAAAGACAAGGCGACGAGGAGAGGTTGTACCGGACACGCGGGCCCAAGTACTCTCGAGTACCTTCGAAACCGACGCTTTCTGCTTCTACGACCTGTACCTCTCTGGCAACGTCTTGTGGATCCCAGGGGACGTTGGTGCCTAACTACGCAACAATCCCCGAGAACGTTTCCACTGAAAGCAGCAGTGAAGACGAACAAGACTCGTTCGAGAACACCCGACGCCATTTCCAGCAACTTCGGCAGATCAGTCTAGGAAACGAGTTCAAGTACAAGATGGAGATGGAAATTAAAAGTGCCAAGGACGAGAATTTGCGAAATTCGATTCCTTTTGTCAAACAATTGAGTACGGAGAGCAACAAAGTAAAAACTGACTACGCAATCAATGGGGACGCTCCGCCATATGCTCCGACAACTCAACGACTTTACCTGTGGACACAAGTAAGTTACATACTACATGTCGTATAATGATGAAGACTATGATGGGTAATTTGTACTTAGTGTAAACACAGTACAATTTTTTTTATGAACACAGCGCTCCTTTACGCTGCAAACGCGTGCACAAATGGAAAATTCAATTTACAAACACCCTTTCATACTTTCGATAAGACTTGCACTGGAAAAAAGAGTGTATGTAGTCTTAAAATTCGTTTCGATGCGAAATTTTCAGTCAATAGCTATTCTTGCAACTGTCAACATATTTGGACAACTGAAAAGTCAATTATAATACAGTGATGTTTATCATTCTTAAGACCAATAACTTTATTCAATTTATAACCACATATCAGAAAAATGTAAGTTTCACGTAACCTATGTTTGCGAAATAAACCCAACGTTTGTACATTCCAGGTTATGTGCATTAGGTACACAGATCTGGTAAACTAAGGACCCCACATAAACTGAATGTAAATAACTTTATAACATACATACATGGGTGCAGGGGCGGTAAGGGGTACATAATGAAAGGCATCCACCAACGGAACTTCATAGCTTTCTGGATAAAGTTCGCGAGACTACGTATACCGAAAAAATACCGTAGTTTTGTGAATTGATAAATTAATGTGTATTTCACTGTTACACTATAATATTGTGCCGATAAACATGTCACATCTAGGACCGCAGGTGCCAGTTTAAGACGCCACGTCTAACTTTTGTTCTAATCGGTAAGCATTTTGTTAGTCGTTAACATTTTGTTTCTGTTTTGTTTCAGCTCTTGGCTGCATTCGCTGTGTCTATGGGTTCGTTGATTGTCGGGTTCTCTTCAGGCTACACTTCTCCTGCACTGATAAGCATGAACTCCACCTTGCATATGACTAAAGAAGAGGTAAGGTATCTTTTAAATTAAAAATATAGCATGAAACGGTCAATTCAACATCATCAACAGTTTATAATCCACGTCGATTCATTGGTTACACGGTTTCAAAATTGCGGCCCATCGTCATTATAAAATGACTTGCTTGAATGAAAGGACTAGATGGCTTTTAGATTGGTGTAATATAAATGTACCCGTGACCCTTACTTGAGTTTGAAACAACAGTATTCAAATACCTACGTTTCAATTACTATGTAATGTTTTTACATAAATAATATAATGTTATTTTCTTTCTATTACAGGCAACTTGGGTCGGCGGTCTGATGCCTTTGGCAGCTTTGGTCGGGGGCATCGCAGGAGGGCCTCTCATAGAAGTTATTGGAAGACGATGGACCATCATGGGGATGGCTTTACCATTCTTCCTCGGTTGGATTCTGATAGCAACTGCGTCAAATGTGTTAATGGTATTTGCTGGACGAGTTTTCTGTGGAGTATGCGTTGGAATAGTCTCCCTCGCTTTCCCAGTTTACCTCGGAGAAACACTGCAGCCAGAAGTACGGGGTGCAATGGGATTGCTACCCACTGCCTTTGGTAACACTGGAATTCTACTATCATTCTTTGTGGGCAGCTACCTAGACTGGTCACAACTAGCATTCTTCGGAGCCGCACTACCCGTACCATTCTTCTTGCTTATGCTGCTAACACCAGAAACACCACGCTGGTTTGTTTCCAAAGGGCGTACCGATGATGCTCGAAAAGCCCTGCAGTGGCTGAGAGGCAAAAATACAAACGTTGATAAGGAAATGAAGGATCTCACTCGAACACAGGCTGAGTCTGATAGAACAGGTGGCAATGCCTTCAGACAACTGTTTACTCTTAAATACATGCCAGCTGTCCTTATATCACTCGGATTGATGTTGTTCCAACAGTTAAGTGGTATAAATGCAGTCATTTTCTATGCCGCGTCAATTTTTAAAATGTCTGGAAGCACTGTTGATGAAAATGTATCAAGTATCATAATAGGCGTAGTCAATTTTGTATCGACATTTTTAGCGACCGGTATCATCGACCGCTTGGGTCGTAAAATGTTATTGTACATTTCCTCAGTTTCTATGATTATTACACTGGTAGCTCTGGGAGGTTACTTCTACGTTATGGAAGCAGGCGTTGACGTCACCGCATTTGGATGGTTGCCCCTCGCTTGTCTTGTTATATATGTACTAGGATTCTCAATTGGCTTCGGACCTATTCCGTGGCTCATGTTAGGCGAGATCCTGCCATCGAAAATCCGCGGTACTGCCGCATCTCTAGCTACTGGATTTAACTGGACGTGTACTTTCATAGTCACTAAAACTTTCCACAATATTATTGACGCCATTCATATGTATGGCACAGTGTGGTTGTTTGCTGTCATTTGTTTAATCGGATTGTTATTTGTCATATTCTTTGTGCCTGAAACTCGGGGCAAGAGTTTGGAGGAAATAGAAAGAAAATTAACTGGAGGTTCGCGTAGAGTACGGAATATTAGCAACAGTAAGCAACCACCAAGTGGCTGTTAATTTCGGATTTCGCCTAATGTGTAGGAATAATGTACATTCCAAAATCATGTTATGAAGAAAATTGTGTTAGGAAGCAAATTTTAGAATATGTAATAAGGCAAAGCACTGAACCAGTGCGGGCTGAAGACTGAATGGGAATGTAGCCATAAGTTTTATTTTAATAGTTTGTAAATAATAGTAAATTAGAATAATCCTCAAAATGTCTTGAAACAGTTCCTTTAGTTGTATAATTGTAGTAGCATTCGGCTCTGCGACGGTGCTCGCTATTATTTTAGTTCCTTGTTAACAATGTATTGGATCTGTTTTGGAAGACTCACTCATATTGTAACTATTGTGTAATAAATTGTACATAAAAGAACAATAACATATCCAATAGAGCTATATGTATGTATTCAACTGTACAATCTATTTAGAATGAGTAAGTAGTTTCAAATCACTCATATGGAGCTTGCTTGGCATACATTCTATCAAATAGATCTGTAACCTATATTTAATAATGGTCATGACAAATCTGATTTAAGTACTGTAGTAACCAAATAATTATTTTAAGTTACTTGTAAAATATAATTTGATCTTACGTTCATTATGTGTATATTAAGATTCCGTATATTATGGAGTCGGTATTTATTGTTGTTATTTTTAATACAAAATAATTTATAATTTACGCTGTTGTAGTTTTATTTCTTGTTTCTTCAACACTGTCAGGTACGGTTGGCGCAGTGGTAAAGCAATTGACTGCTGCGCTGCGTGTCGCGGGTTCGATTCTCGCACGCAAATATTTGTATGACCTACAAGTAGTTGTTCCAGGTCTGGCTGTTAATTTATGTGAGTTTAAATGTTTGTAACAAACATTTAAACTACTTTAAAAAAAACGTTGCCTATATCCTGTATTGTGGGTTCAATACAGGATAAATTCCTAGAGTGAGGCAACCTTCGATCAATAATATTGATCGAATGAGGCAAGTTTTTTTTTTTCTTAAATAAAAAAAAAATGTGTTGGCTACAAGAATTAGGAACCTACCTACTACTCTGTAGACAGACTCATTATTATAAATACTGATTACAGTGTGTTATTGTACAAGATGATAACATTCTGGAACGTAATAAAAAAGCGCCCTCATCTTCGAGGTCAATGCTGAGTTTTTAGAGTAACCCTTATAGAATCAGTTCGTTGTCCGTCTGTCTGTCTGTCATCGAGGTATGAAGTTGAAATTTATATCAAACTAGCTTTTGCCCGCGGCTCCGCCCTCCATATCCCAGGCTATATCTCTGCCTTTCATGACGATCGGTTTATGCGTGAAAACGTAACATACAGACAGACAGACCAGAGTTACTTTCACATTTATAATATTAGTATGAATACGTACGTCTACGGTTGCTTGGAGTTTCTTGAAGCTTCTTAGTCAAAGCAATAAAAAATATGGCCATTTATGCGACATATTTTGATACTCCCAAATAAATCAAAACCTGTAGGGTACTTTCCGTTGACCTTGAATCATGAACTTTGGCAAGAAGCAAGGTCTCACAGCACAAGTAAGAAAAAGTCCGATAGTCGTTAATTTGTATTTTTATTTATTTATTTAACAATTTATGTACACACATATAAACAGACATTCTTGTCTGTTTATATGTGTGTACATAAATTGTACGTACCGTGCCGTGCCGTTGCCGTGTGTACGTATTTTTCTGTTCCTTTCTTCTGAAAGGAACAGAAAAATACGTACACACGGCTACATATCAAGCTATAAATTTCCAGTATAAGCTGATCTCGCATTGCATAGGATTTACTTACAATGAGAGGTCAGCTTAAACTAGAACGGTATAGCTTGATAAGTAGCCGTGTGTACAAAGGTGATGCTAATTTCTAATGAAATCTCTTTCAGCATACCTGCGGTAGGAAAGTAGATAGAGATGTAGACAACGGGTGTAAGAGTAGAAGAGAAAAAAAAAAACATAAAATCACTAATATAAATACTTATAAACATACAATAAGAGAACATACTTGCATACATACTTGTAGCTCTTGTAGTTTAATCACATATTTTTTTTGTGATGCAAACTTATACTTGCAGTTGGAGAACTGACCGTGGCGTAATTGAATTGGGAGAACACTCATGTTTTTCAAGACCAATGTTAAGTTTGTTTTTGGGATAAATTCATCCTAACTACGGAACCCTTCATTGTGCGCGGTCCGACACGCACTTGGCTGGTTTTTTTATGAACTTGCGAGATCTCGTAACTGAGAAGGAATTATGAAAATCGGCTCAATAACGAACCTCGGTAAGTGTGTCTAGAATTTTCTAATACCTTATAATTATAGCGTTTCATATTGAGACACGAAGCAACAAAATTCGATATAAAGAAAAGCGGCCATATTCCTCTATATTTTGTTGCTTCGTGTCTCAATGTGAAACTTTATAATAGTTCTGTGCGTCCTGTGAAAAGTGATATAAGTCAACTTATATCGAATGTGATATTATTGTTGCACCTTCATCAGAAAAAAATGCTCTATTATTCTGTCTAATTAACATTTTGATACGTCTATTAGTTTTCAAGATCGTATGGTACATCTAAGACGAAATGGCGTGTTTTGATAAATATTTTTGTGTAAATAAATACATATTGACATGTATCGTTCACAATATTCAAGTTATGAAATAAATAATTGTGTTTTAAGATGTATCTCAAGTCATATCATTATTCACATATATTTATTACGTTACACGTTTTTTTTTTTTTAAACAAAACTTTATAATGAAAAAATATAATGAAGACAACATTAAGTTCGTTTGGGCCGATGTAAAACTTCTACGGTTTGACAAGACGTTCTTTCCGTGCCTTAAATATAAAACGGATTTGCGAGGTGATGACTTAAATATGATCTCGTTTGCAAAAATATCACCTTTCACCAAAGCTTCACTCAAAGTGTAAAGCGATACAACTCATTTAGAATCATTATACACGATCATTCATTTGGTGTGTTTTGATACAACATATAGCTTTTTTTAAATATCTCTTACTGCAGTAACGCCTTTTGAGCTGGAACATAATAGGTTGTAAACAATACGACACTAAATACAAATTATGTCACTATTTTTGTAAAATTATTATCCTAACAAAATTTTATAATTTTTTACACACAAAAACTACTATATTGTAAAGTTGACATTTTCGAGATGTATCAGTTTTCACAGGACGCACAGAGTTATTTATGCAACTGTTTTATAATAAGGGGTATTAAAACACGAATGTGGGTTTATCACACGAGGCGAAGCCGAGTGTGATAATAGTATCACATGAGTGTTTTAATACGCTTCATTATGCTGAGCGATGGCCGTTTTGCGTGGATGTGAAGCATATTTACCCCAAACTATTTTTATTTTTTTTGTGTTGTGTTCTTTTTTTGCGTCATGTTTACCGCAAATAAACGTTTTTTCTTTCTTTCTTCTTTCTTTCTTTCTAATACCTAATTATTACAGTTGCATACAAGACTTTATCTACACCCATGACATGAATCCTCTATAAAAGGTTCTGAAACAGTTTTTGCAATACTAATACCGAACAAAAATGGCGGGATACGATGCTATGGTATAGTATAGTGAAACGCGCGTGCGTGACAATGTTCTTTTTTTGAAATTCATAAAGATACCACGAATTTAGTAGTGAGAATGGAAGGGAGGATGATGATCCCTTCCTTACTCATCAAACAGATGAGTAAGGAAAGGATCATCATCCTCGTAAAAGCAAAGGAGTTGCATTATGAAATTCAGTACAACATTATAACTCCCGTTTGGATGCTATTATGGTTACTATGACACTGGGTGTTTTAATGTTGGCAATAAGCTAACTGTTTCAAAAACTTTTATAGAGGATTTATAGCATGGACGTAGATAAAAGGAAATAGAAAATTCTAGACACACTTACCGAGGTTCTTTATATTGAGCCGTTTTTCATCATTCTTTCTCAGTCACGAGATAATAATTTTTTAAAGGAGTGGCGCTGGTGGACCGTTGTACATGCTCTTAAGTCGCTGTTAATTCTCATGCTGTTTCTATCGTAAGGACAAAGTCTAAACTAAGTCAAAAGCCTATACTTTTCCATCAACAAACGACTTCTTGAAAAAAAAATTTTTTTTTTAATATACTTTATGAAGAACAAACCCAAAGTTCTTAGTTCTCATTTTTGACGTCATACTCCCCAGCAACCCCATCACGTATTTTTCCGTTTTTAAGTTTACTAGCTTCAGCCCGCGACTTCGTCCACGTGAAAATTTTCCCCAATCCGTTCTCGAGATATCATCAAAAAAGCCGTTTTATACAAAACTAGCTTTTGCCCGCGGCTTCGCCCGCGTGGATGTCGGTTATCGCATAAAAAGGTACCCTATGTCCTTCTCCATATCCCAGGCTATATCTCAAATTTCTAACGTAATATTAATTTTAATGTGATTCACTATGTGAATAGAAACCGAAACAAATGATTTAATATAATAAAAGTACTTATGATCTGAACGTATAATGAGTCTTTACCTAAAGATAACAAACACAAAATCAAAATACGAAATTTCACTCAAATTATTAAAGCAATCAATTGTACCAAATTACAACACGAAATAAAAATGCGACACAATAATTTTAAAATAATTCACGTAAGTACCAACAATGTGAAAACAAAACGAAATCCTCCGAAATGTCGCACGATACACCGTTTGTGCTGAGAAAACACTCGAAATCGAATGAACACCACTGGTGCATAACTTTTCTCAGGGTCACGTTCTACACGAAATATTTGACATTTATTTTGTACTTGCAACACGATCTGGCTGTAGAATTCGATTAATCGACTAATACTTGACCGGTACTAATACATTTTAGCGGGAACACCACTAAACGAACGAAAAAAAAGTAAACAAAATACCCTTCCACATTTTAAGGTTTAAAATCGTTTGGAGAATTTTGACAGTTAATTATAACCTGATGTGCTGGCGACTGTACGTTATAATTGAAAACTATAAATATTTCCCTTTAGCTGTTATCGCTTTATCACTCACACTAGGATTGAATAATAGGTACTGCAATATCATCATGATGAAGAATTTTTGGTTAGTTTCTTTTAACTGTTTACCCATTTTTTTTTTTAAATCTGTGTGTACCTAAAAGTAATTAAATTTAGGTATATGTACTCTTAACTGTTCAAAGTACTTTTTATTTTAAGTATGTACAAATTAAGTACATATTGGGTACGACCGTATTATAAACTTATTAAATGGAAAAACAGGTGATGGGGTTGCTGGGGAGCATGACGTCATTCTTGCATGCTTCAACGCCATTCCACCATGCTACAGGATTTAACTGGTCTCGTACTTTTATAGTCACTAAAACTTTCCACAATATTATTGACGCCATTCATATGTATGGCGATCAGTATGTACAGTCGCGGTCTAAAAATGTTTATCCGTTTTCAAACTAGATTCTATAGCACACTGTGTGCAGTAAATTCTAAAATGCTATATCTAGGTAGGAACTTATTACTTTTTAATAGTGGTGAAGCATCTATTCTAACAAAGTATTAATGACTTTTTGATTATGAAACTCATTTCTCAATTTAAAAGTTGACACATTGACATAATTGTATTAGTTACAATGACATTTATTTATCAAAAATATTACGTGTGTCACAACTATTAAAGAGTAGTATGTAGACACGACAGACAGAGTTACTTTCAAATTTACCTATAATATTAGTATGGATAATATTTTATCGTTTTTTTTAACAAATAAAGGTTTTCTATACCTATACTCCATTTACTATAGCAATAGACAAATAACGGCTAAATAACGACAGTTATTTTGACATATGGTTGAAATTACTGCACTTTAGAGTTATTTTTTAAATGTAAATGATAAATAGATTACAGTGCTTTGTATTTATCGTAAAATAACGGAGTCTATTAAACGTTTACATCGAAATAACGAAAGGATGAGAACAGTTATTTGTCTAATGTTATAATAAATGAAGTATAGAAAACGTGTAAATAAAAAAAAACTATGCTCTATACCTAATCAAATCACACATATTTATATCATCGACCTTGTGACATAGATGAGTGCATGCAATTATAAACCTTAAGGTGGTAAGCATTTTCAGACCGCGACTGTACAGTAGGTTAGGTTAGTAGTATCTATTTATAGGTTCTTTATCGTCGTGTCTATTTTAAAATTATTTAAATTAGAGACAAATGATTTAAGCCTTGTGTGGTAACAAAGGGCCCTTAGAATCTGAAATTTGAAATTTTTGACAAAGATATATATAATTCTTCTGTGAAAAAGAATGAAAAGCCATATATTTAATTATAGACATAGGCTTAGAATTATAATTTTATTCTGTTACGTTAATTTATAATAATACAATTATTATTATACATGACCTTAGTTTATGTTAAAGATATTTTCTGCCCTTGGGATTTGATTCCAGAATTTCTTAATGGCAAAATTTTCTCTTATACAAGAAGCTATTGCCATAATATGGTTAAAAAAAAACATTACTAGGTACTTTTGTGCTTAGAAGCATAATTCGATGTGGCGCCACCAGTGTTAGTCTGGAGTTCTGGACTAAACGAAAAAAAAAAAAACTAAAGAAATACGCAGTGATGTTGAGGACTGCTCACACAATTGAGCAGCCATCTATTACACCATGTAGCAGCGTAATGATATATTGCCAACCTTTAACAGCTAGGCGTTTAGAATTCGGGGAAACAAGCAATAGTTTAATTAGTAAATTACACGATTTCTTCATCATTCTCGGCCAAAGTATTTCACTTTATTCGATTTCGAACATACGGCGCTACGCATTGACAACACAGTTGATATCAAAATAACCCTAAATCGTTTCATACACCATGTAAATATTATGAAACTATACGAGCATGCTAAGTGTCGTTATTAGCACGCTTCGTCGACCAAGCGCTTGATATAAGACGTCCCGACGCAAATGATTACGATATAATTCCTCGTATTATTCGTATTGTTTTATTTGAAAATAAATATAGTGTCTTAAATCTTAAAACAATCACGGGTGTTTACTATGTGTCACCTACGCTATTGCTACGCGTCGCCTACGACTTTGCTGCGCGTTATCTCAGACTGCTATGCGTCGCCTACGGCTTTGCTGCGCGTTACTTCAGACTTTGCTACGCGTCGCCTACGCCACTGCTACGCGTCGCCTACACTTTTGCTACGAGTCCCCTACGCCTTTGCTACACGTTAATTCAACCTTTGTAACGTACTTTCTACATCTTGAATACGCGTCCGCTTCGTGTAAAATAAGGGGACGCAAGTTTTATTTTGCGTTCACACCTACTACCTACTTTTCTTCTGAATACGACATCGATTTCTGAATTTAACTTTGTTGTGTACATTATGGAACTCTTGTATTACGCCAAGTAATATTTTGGTGGAAACTAATACGAATGCATATTGATTAACCCTATTAGCATAAAGAACGTTCAATTAAACATAATGGTTCTATCGAATCGAAATGAAACATATTATTTATTCAATCAGTGGAAAAGAATGTGAAAACCATTAATAATTTTCTTGATTACAGTAGGTTATCTGTATTTCCCTTTTATAGCTTTCCATCCAGACGTCGACATGTCAACATGTGTAACACATGCTGAACGTTTAGGTAGATCAATAAAAACTGTTTATCGCACCTTACGATCTCATACGTCCGTAAACAAAATACATTCATAGCAATTCATATCACATAATCAGCTCCCACTGTTGGGACACAGGTCTCCTCTCGGTGAGAGGGAGTGGATCGTAAACCACCAGGCGAGCCC
Source organism: Dryobota labecula (assembly GCA_947523025.1). Classification (NCBI taxonomy): domain Eukaryota; kingdom Metazoa; phylum Arthropoda; class Insecta; order Lepidoptera; family Noctuidae; genus Dryobota; species Dryobota labecula. The sequence goes on from OX383284.1 coordinate 16,558,866, forward strand.
AGTGCGTGTTGGTAGATGTCACAATGTCTTCGAATTTTTGGAAGCACTCATAGCAATTCATATTGGTGCCCATTCCCTTTTTCACAAACTAAACTAAATTTTAAGTTCAGTGCATCTTTTTCTTTCTATTTCATTAAGAAAAGGACTGAAGATAAATTTTAGATTAGTCCTGTCAAATTAATCAGCGCCTGTCACTACTCCATACAGGTTTAGACGTGATTAAAAACTTGCCTACTAAAATTACGTCAATTTACGTCAAGCGCTGATTAATTTGACAGAACTAAACTAAAATTTATCTTCTGTCCTTTTCTTAATTAAATTGAAAGAAAAAGATGCACTGAACTTAAATTTAGTTTAGTTTGTGAACAAGGGAATCGGCACCTTTATAAACTTTGCAAATTGGTTTAATTGTAATTTTAGCCGTAATTTTTTTTTAAATAAGATTTTGGTTAAAAATCACTTCCTGATGAACTTTTTTTTTTTGAAACGATCACTACTGAAAGTTCCACGAAATTCGCACAATTATGTTGATTGATCAAATCAATTGCTCAATTCTTGGTGTATTCGGACAATTGGTGATACATTGCGTATTATGCAAAGCAGGCGACAGGCGTTTTTAGGGTTCCGTAGTCAACCAAGAACCCTTAAGGTCGTAGCACACGTATCAAATCGAAAAGGGATCGTCACCGTATCAACTCGAGCCGTTCAGTATTATTTGTATGAAACTCCCTACTGCAACGCACATTAATCGGAATCGTAACGTAATCGCCACGCCTCGGGACAAGCTCACGAACCGCGGTGCGGTGCGTGGTCGACTTGCAGTTCCCGTGCTTACGGTTCTCCGTACCCTAGCTTACGTCTCTTCGTCCACGCCCCTCCCGCAGTCTGCGTTGCCGAACGTTTCTCTGAATGTTGTATGCTTCTTTCTTATACATTTTTCTACAGACTGCAGTATGTTATAAAAGAAATATTTTGGCATATGGAAATAAATATAAAATTTCTCTTCATCATCTATCAAATGTTTTATAATAGTCCGAAATTCTCCTTCAGTTCTTCTTGCTTTATTCATATTGTGTACCCATATTCTTTTTCTTCGTTTCTTTCTATTTTCTATTTCCTCTTCATCAAGTGCTATGGCAATGATAGCCAACTCACGTATTGTGAACCGAGACATAACCGTGCGCTACACTTAACGTGATCGGATTCAAAATGATTGAACAAGTGCCGCCTAGCCGTCAACCAGCGGTCGGCGAGCCGTAGCCGAGTCGACATATCGGAGCTTCTGATCCGCTTTGCGTAACCAAAGCGGATCAGAAGCTCCGATACGTCGACTGCTTACGTAAGGTTGACGACTGTTTGACGGCGACGCGAAAGGCGATCCGGTTACGACCTCTTTCCGATTTGATAAATATGCTACGACCTTTATAGTTTATATCCGTATGTGTTCACTGGCGTATCGCAGTGTCGCTACTCGAGTTTGGGGCCACTCGCTGATCTTCGGGGTTTCAGGTTTGCTTTAGCCAGTCTTCTTCTCGCTGTACTATCACTAATGTCGTCCCTTCGGGTCTGAAGAAGCTGTTGCAGGACTTCAACTGCATTTAGGTGGCGATTTCTCAACACAGTGGAAACAATATAACGGTCTTCTCGGGCACTAGTACACCTGGGTCTGCCATTACCAGGTCTTCTCAAATGGTTTCCAGTCTCTTCGTACCTTCGCTTCACCTTCTGGACCGTTCGTAACGTCATACCCACCATTCTTGCAGTACGGCGCATACTGATGCCTAGTTCCAGAAAAGTCATGATCCTAGCACATTCTTCAGGTGCAACAGGCATGATAAATAAGTTATATGCTGTTGTCTAACTTAGTTTTTGTAACAAGACTCATCGATCAAGAAAACATTTGAAAACAAAAAATTAATGGTAAAATTGTAATTCGAAATAGATTAATTTTGATTTTAAAGTTTTTTGCAGCCATTTCTCAAAAAAAGGTTACCGACTATGAAGTTTTTATGTACAAAATTAAACTCTTTTTCGAGTCCTTTTTGTTTCGAAAGTACATCTTGTGTACTTAACCCTTGTTTCGACGGAGTTCTCAATATGCTAATTTTACAAATTCATTTCACATTTCAATAGCTAGGTTTCTATAGCTTATTAGAGGCGCGTAAAAAAGAAAAAAAAATTTAACACTTACAATTTTTGAGAAAAAGGGGGTCCGTCACAGCGGACTCCGTCGAAATGTTTATTTGAAATATAATATTAGCCTAATACGTGAAAATTAAAAAAAACACTTACGTAGAGCTTTTCCCGTCACAAAACAGCCGCGTATTACATTTTAAACAATATACAGTTATTTTCTTATTGCAATTCATACAACGACCTTCCTCTTCCTTCTTCCTTCCTTCCTTTCTCTCATCCATACAATGACCTTTCTTCCTCTCTCTTTCCTTCTTTTTCTTCCTCTCTCTCGACTTTCTCTTCTTCTCTTTGCCTCTTTCTAGCTACAAAAGTAGTCTTTTGTCGTCTTTTTCTAGTGACTGGGGATGGGGTATTCAAAGATGATATAGGGGACAAGTTTTGAAAGTTTGGTTCTTGTGCTGGATTAGGTATAATTTCTTGTAAAATAGGAGTTAGAGGAACATTGGATAAATCTGGGTCTTCGTGTGTTTCAGATTGTTTTTCAGGTATTGCTTCAGGGGAGTCATCCAAAAGATTCATGCGCTCTAAAGTAGAAACAAGCGATGGTGCAGGCGAGGAGGAATAAGAACCATGCGGATTATCAAGCTCATTTTCAGAGTTTGACATGTCACTTGTTTCAGATTGTGCACGCTCTCTAGGTACAAGTGCAAATATATTTTTAGAGCGTTCATGCAGATTACACTGTCAAAGTGCAAAAGAAAAAAACCTAAGCAAACCAACACAACAATAAAAATTATATCACGAGAATGTAAATTTGTACATAATTATAGGTAATTTATAATATATGTATTTATTATTTAAATATTGATGAAAGGCATGCTCATTTTTATAAAAAAAGCCATTGATATTTATTTTTAAACTTATAAAACTAAATACTTTGCACTGACATGAAAGGCAAAAACACATATCTATTTATGTGTATGTTATTGACAAAGTCCGCTGCCATGGACAAGTAAAACTTCATGTGCATTGCCGTAGTTTCGGTACGGTCCGGCGTGGCGGACAACTACTTAGCAGGTCTGTTTTTAGTAAATAAACTGTAATTACTATATTGTTTTGTTAGTCAATGTATGCGTTATTTATATGGCAACAAATATCACACCAAAAATCCAATCTAAAAGAATAAATAATATAAAAAAAACATCTAAATAACTTGAGCAAAGTTGAAGACTTCCGTGTCGGCGCCATCTTGCTCAATAAGTGACAGATGACAAGTTGCCAGATCATAAATTTATTTTTATACCTTTCCTTTATTATATTTTCTAACCTCTATATAAGATAAATTAAATATAAACTAAATTAAAATTGCAACAGATTTTTCTAAAGTACTTGTCCGCCCTACCGGACCAATTCGAAATAAGGGTTAAAAAGTTATTGCAATTTTAAAAGTGTGCTACTTTGTTTTACAGGCCAGTGTATAATCCACTTTTACGAGACTAAGGTAAACTGATACAATATAATGCAATATCGTCCTATGAAGAAGGTAATAGGGGCTCCCGATAACGAATTACCTGTTATATATTCATATTTCTATTGTTGTTATCTGCTGATCTGGTACAGCTACAGGAAAATTGATCTGGTACAGATGAAATAAGAAAATCATTAATAAAAATAACTCAGTGATCTATCTGGTTAGCAGCGACAGCAGTTATTTTGATTGATGAACGATAATAAAGTTACTTCACCTAGATAGGAGAATGCACTTCCATTTAAACCGACGTCGTGCCAGTTTGTGACTGGTGCCGATTCTCTTGTCACATATGCCTCTGAACTAGACTAAAAATGACCAAAATTTTATTTAATCCTGTCAATCAACGATTTCCCATTCTGAAATTGACTAAAGTGACACAACTTAACTATGTTTTTGGTTTGACAGCACTAAGATGGCACTGAGTTATTAATTTAGTGAAAATGGCAATTTTGCTATTCTGAATTTGATGTTTTTCACCTAAAATTTTGATTGTCTAACTAAATCTGACTATTTTTAATCGCGATTAAAAAGGTGTGAAATAAAATTAGTTGTCATGAACTAAAATTCACATCAACACCTCGACTTCAAGTGCAGAAAAAGTACTGTATCTTTTTTTCCATTCTTTTGCTTGTATCTCGAAAATAGTGTCATATTGTAAAAATAATGAAAATTTCAACTCCCTTTGTAGAGCCGGTAAACCTCTAAAACTCAACATGTAGGTAATAATTTTTCATATTTTCCAAACAAAAACTGAAAAATTCCATAGGAAACATGTCGAGCCTGCCCAAACTGCGCGCCTCCGGCTCTAAAAAATTCACGGGGTAGGGCAAACAAGTTAAGTTGCAATTAGCTGACCCCCTAATTGACTTTGCTCAAATGCTTAAGGTATTTTTTTTTTTTTTTTTTTTCTAACAAATCGTATGATTTTCATATTTTTCTAGTTTTGGGTAGATTTCGTATAGGTATATAAATAAAATTAAGAATTATAAAATTCTATCGTTTCGTATTCTAAAAAATCTCAACCATTTATGCATGGGGGGGTCAGCTAATTGCAGTAACAGTAACCACGGTGCGAAGCCAAAAAAAAAATCGCGTAGAGTACAGGGCCTCAAGTCTGTTATTACAATAGTGTCAGAATGGTCTCTTCATTGTGAGTTTTTGACAGATTTTCCATACAAACACTGTCAAATACTCACAATGGCGAGACCATTCTGACACTATTGTAATAGCAGACTTGAGGCCCAGGAGTCGCGATTGTTAAATTCGATTTTAGTTGTGTCAAAATTATTCTTGAGAATTTTTTTTGCAGAATAGCGCTAATGTTCTCATAGCCAAAAGTAAGGAATTTTAGTGATAGTTTAGTTCGGTGTACAAGAGAATCGGCACCACTGACAACTCAAAAATACGTCGTAGGTACCATGAAACCGAATAAGAAAATACAATGTAGGTAGGTGCCTTTTATAAATGGTTATTACAATATTTAGCGTACAAATTAGTGCCTTGATTTATATGGAAGAAGACAAAATAACTAAAAGCTATTGTCATCTACACGATACTTTTAGGATTGCCAATTCGGATCACACAAAACAAATCTTGTATGTAGATGATTTTATACTGTGACATGTGTCGAGGAGTTCGAAAAAGTTCTGTTACTTAAACAAGATTTTTTAACAGACTTCAAAAAAGGAGGTTTTTTTTTTTTTTTTTTCATTTGGTTAATTTGAAAAATATCAGCAAAACGCTTGTTTCAAAAATTGCAACATTACTTTAATGACTGATTGTTCGCCGGAGGGCACTATACCTTTCCCTGAGTTGACTGCTGAAATTACCGTGGGACGGTAAACAATTGACAAACATGCGTCTATTTATAGAACGGTTATTTATTTATTAATTTGAGGAAAACATGCACAATATTACAGACGAAAATCCAAATTATTGCAATGTTAAATTTCTATAAAACCAGACATATTTACAAAACCGGCCAAGTGCGTCTCGGACTACGCACAATGAAGGGTTCCGTAGTTGGGATTTATTTATCCCAAGAACAAACTTAAAATTGTAGTTGAAAAACATTAATGTATCGGAGAACATGTTTTTCAACTGCAAATGTAAGTTGGTTGACTATTACTCGGAACTTATAAAGCCTACTTAGATGTGATAGTTTTCCTTTTAACTTCGTCATATATACTACTGCTGTGAATTTTTCACATATTCAAATACACAACTATTTAGCAGGGGGGGGGGAATTATTGACTCTATAAAAAAATAGCACTTTGAAGCTTAATATTACGCAAACGGATCCCTGAATCGAAAAATGGTTCTCACAAACCCGTAATATTTTTGAACGGCCTATCCAACAATACCCCACACTATGGGATAGGCGAGAATAAAAAATATAATTCCTACTTTACGTGTAGGGAGCCTTTTTTTTAATTTAAAAAAATTTATATTACCACTTTGTCGGAGCGATTAATATATATCTATACCCATACCAAATTACATCTTTCTAGTACTAAGAGTCTCTGAGCTAAACCGCGGAGAGACAGACGGACAGTCAGACGGATATGGCGAAACTATAAGGGTTCCTTGTTTTACTACAGAACCCTAAAAACTGCAGTTTTTAAGTTAGCTGCAACTGCAACGTTGAAGACACGGAAATATTTACTTCGTGGTTGAAGATGTCGTTATTATATTTTTCACTTTGTACACTGTGTTTTTTAAAGCCCATGGTTTATGCTGTTAAAAGTTTTTAAGTCTTAAACGCTTACAATAACTAAGAACTCTGTTAGAGTTCGAGTTTTCAAAAATGAAATGTTTGAAACGTACAAATACCTCAAAATGTTTCAGTTGTTGTTACACTTAAACAACGACTTAACTAATAAAAAAATATATACTTACCCTTTGAAACGGTTAATTCAAATATATCCACATCTTTTGAAATAATAACAGAATGGGTAAAAATCCCTTCGGGGAAAATTGGCGTGACATTATGTGGTATGTAAAAACATTTCATCGTCGCACTATTCAAATACTATTTAACTTGAAGTTTTATAAGTAACCAAATACTGCTTATGCTATTTACTATTCGGATATATATATTTTCTGAGTTAAAAACCGGCCAAGTGCATATTATATAGCCGGACCATTCATAATGAAGGGTTCTGGATAGTTGGGATGAATTTTATCACAAGCACAAACTTAAAATTGTAGTTGAAAAGCATGTTCTGCCGTACATTCCAATTGAGAGATTTACCATGTAAGACTATATTGTGATGTGACTTCTTATTAATTTTCTTGTAGTCTATCATATATGTATAGAACTAATCTGTATTTTTTTTTAATTTTGGCTCAGTAGTTTCGGAGATAAGGGGAATGGCCAATTTTCTACTATTTTCTTAAATAATTTTAAAAGTATTTATCTTAAAATTATATCTGAAATCCTTACAATAAGCCTTTCATTTGATATGTTACACGGTACAGTTTGCAAATCTTTTTTTTTTAATTTTCTGTTTTACCTCCCAGAAGTGACCCCCATATTCAAAATTCATTTATTTTCGTTACATGTTCGTGTTTTGGTCACGAAAGTTCATAATTATGTGTACCTACTAAATTTCAACTTAATCGGTCCAGTAGATTCGGCACAAACTGGCTGTGACAGACACGAGTGATCCTATAAGGGTTCCGTTTTTTCCTTTTGAGCTACGGAACACTAAAAATGGAGATAGAACGACTGGCTTATAATAAAAATAGATGTATAATTTTCAGGCAGCTTACGTAAAGCCTACTAGTACTACGTGCATGCTTTTCCTGACCGCTACAACATTACTAAACAAACATAGCATGTCAAAACCATAATATCTATTTACGGCGTTTTTTTTTTCCCTATACTGATGGTTCGAAGACTGTTTTGAATCGTGCAACCTCGAGCCAATCAATTTGTGCCCATATAAATCGCAGCGAGTGTAGCGAGACAAACTCATTTCTTCAGTAACTTATGTCGAGAACACATTCAGTGCTGTGGTGATTATAATAATACTATAAGTGTAAAGTGATTTTTGTATGATCAGTTTAAAATACTTATTTCATCATGAAGATTTTAATGAGAGCAGATACTCATTACAGCATACAATACAGCAGTGAATATGAGAAACCGAACTATACCTTTTCACAGGTAGGAATCTTTGTTTTCTGAAGTACACTCTAAAAATTTGTTAAATATAAGATGCGATCAAAATTAAATGATGCTGCGATGAAAATGATCACAATTTCTGTCCCTTTGTAGCGACGTGAATATTTTGGTGTGCATAGACAATAGACACGTGATGTGCTTTCATTGAAAGATATTTGATGCAATGCCCACTAGTTTATAAAATAGTCAACTGCTGACAAAATGTATTCATTCCTTTTTATGATTGCTGTTAATTCCGTGTACTAAAATGCGAGGCGACCAATTGTGCCTACTTAATTAATTTGTTGCTACTTGGTTAGCATTCAACTCAGTTTTGGTCCCTTGTAATTCACAGAAATGTGTTAATAGGTGTTGCAAAATTACCAGTGAATTCATACAAATCAATTAGAATTATATGAAATGAAATGAAGTCGTATATTCTGTAAATAAGATATCAGAATCACTTTTGCACGTCATATTAAAAAATAAACGGAGTCAATATTTCCTATCTGACTACCCCTGAGAAGAAATAGCGAAACAAACTCCCCTGAGTTTGTGTCGTCAAAGTCTATTTTAAAGTCCAGACATAATCTTGGTCAGATCATGTAAGAACATGAGAGAAATGGTCTTTTGAAAAAAGAACCACAAAATTTGAATGGACCTGTCCAGTCAGTGCAAGCATTTGTCAGTAATCGTGTAGCTGAACTCAGGACTTAAGCAACGACTCGACGAACAATACCAAAGAAAGGACATTTGGGTAGGCCACATAAAGTACTCAAACTGCCAGACCATCAAAGTGAGAAAAAAAAAAAAAAACTAAAAAGGATCAAATGACCCACATAGTGCTCACAATTACAATAATTGAAGTAATTTAAATAATTCTTTCAAAGTAAATATTCATGTCATATTAATACAATACAAGTAGGTATTCACCTCAAGTAAGATGATTTCTTTGCATTTTTGAAGTGAAAACTTCTTTAGGCGCGTTGAGCGATTTTTGGTAGGGAAAAAAGAAAAGGAGGTATTTGTACTTTTTGGTTGAACAAAACTCATGGAACTCGCGTCATTGTCACCGAACGTTTTCCATGAGCTATATGTATAAAAGAACAATTATTCCAAAGTTTTGTGTTTTCACTTCCGCCGGCAGTCCTTATGACTGCGAATTTTTCCGTACAAATCATGCGTTATGAATTGTTATGGTACATTACGTTATCGACTCGGTATAATTTTACTATAATAACAAATGTAATCAACAAAGCCAACCTACCCATGACTAAAACAAGAGAACAAAGTACTTTTTAATATCATGCGCTTTTAACAACCTTTTTAAGTATTAAGTAAATAAAACACGGTTACGCGAAATAAGCTGAACGTTTGTGCAAGAAAGAATAGATGCATTGTCTAACTCATAATTATATTGATATCGATTAATCTTGGAAGTAAAAAAGTTTCAAACATACATAAAAACTTTTTTTTACAAATACACATACAACTACAGACGACAGTGCTTAGCGGTAAGATTATGATTAGGTATGAATTCCATACCTAATCATAATCTTACCGCCAAACCTTACAGTCAAGTCTAACTAATCGCAGGCAATTTTGTTTCCACCTATACTCCATTTGAAATTTCACAGTCCGTTCAACCGATTTTGACTTCTATTGCGTTGGTGGCATGACAAATGGCAGCTGCAGTAAGCAGTTGGTATTGTTACCACTTTTTTGCCTTTAATGCCATCATAATTTCATACCAACGGACTGTAAAAAATATTTTTTTAAACGTCTATATTGTTTCAAATGGAGTATAGTTTTGCCCACATAGAATATCGGGCAAGATTAAAATGCACAAGAGCGTAGGAAAATTTCAGCGGCCTAATATTTTTTGCAATGTATAAATAATAGCGTATGCATTTTACGTACTTAACGTGACATAACTTCATCAAGTTATGTAAAATTAGGAAGCTAACTCAAAAACTACCCAAGCAAAGTTAATAAAATTTAATGGGACCACTGTGCAAGCTTCTTCTACCAAATGAAAAAAGAATCACTTAAATCAGCCTAGTAATCATGGAGAAATCGATGAGTATACATACAAAATACATACAGACGAACATAGAACCTCCTCCCTTTTTGAAGTAGGTTAATAAAAGCAAGTAGGATATCAGAATTGTCCATTTATTTACAGTGACGATGTGTAAGTGGACCCAATCAGAGTCAATGATTGCTTAAATTAATAGAAGGCGGTTTGCATCGCAGCGCACACGCCTCCCTGCAAATAACGTCATGCTATTATTGAACCAAAAACACTGCGAAGCCGTTACTATTTGCATGATAAATACTGACTACATCACTGTTCACATAATAGGTTATGATATGCAGAGATGTAGCTCTCTAATGTCGTCCAAAAATATTTGTTGATTTAATTATTAGGTTAGCATTTGGGATGCTAACCTAATACATATTACCCTAAAAACACTATCGTATTATTATCCCAAGTGATATTTAAGCGGAATGATATCCTTAATTCCAGGTTCTTGCTGCTGTGGCAGTATCTATGGGCTCTATGATCATCGGCTTCTCTTCTGCGTACACATCTCCGGCCCTCGTGACCATGATGAACAGTACCGTCATCTCTGTCACAGACGAGGAGGTAATTGACTTGTCGCCGTGTATTTCAATAACTACAATTTAGTTTGAATGTTTAGCTCTGAGATGATTAGAAAATAAATCATCTCAGGTTTAGCTGATTTTCTTAATTAAAACCTTAACTTTTTTGTCTACAGGCTAGTTGGATTGGCAGCTTAATGCCCTTAGCAGCCCTCGCGGGTGGCGTAGTCGGAGGACCACTAGTGGATTATATTGGCAGACGCAGAACCATTCTTTTCATAGCGCCCCCCTTCTTTCTCGGTTGGATACTAATAGCAACTGCAAGGATAATACACTTAGTGCTTGCAGGACGCGTAGTTTGCGGTCTGTGCGTCGGTGTCGGGTCACTTGCGTTCCCCGTGTATCTCGGCGAAACTATTCAACCCGAAGTTCGCGGTACGCTAGGCTTGTTTCCGACCGCTATTGGGAATATCGGAATATTAATTTGCTATGCAGCTGGAAAATACCTGAATTGGTATGAATTGGCATACCTAGGGGCAGCCTTGCCTATTCCTTTTTTCATTTTAATGCTTATGATCCCGGAAACACCCCGTTGGTACATATCTCGTGGGCGTAATGAAGAAGCCCGAAAAGCACTACAATGGCTTCGAGGCAAGAACGCCAAAATTGACAATGAAATTCGTGATATAGCCCTATCAGACGCAGAAATGGGTAAAGAAGGCATAAAACTTAAAGAACTTTTCAGTATCAAATATATGCGATCGATATTAATTTGCTTGGGATTGATGACATTTCAGCAATTATCGGGAATTAATGCTGTAATATTTTATACTGTTAATATATTTAAAATGTCAGGCAGTTCAGTGGACGGAAATTTAGCTACTATTATTGTAGGAGTAGTTAATTTTGTATCGACTTTTATTGCTACTGCGCTTATTGATCGAGCGGGACGCAAGGTGCTGCTTTACATTTCTTCTGTGACCATGACCATTACGTTGGTTGTGCTTGGAACATTCTTCTATGTACAAACCGACTTAAAAATAGACGTCTCAACTTTAGGATGGATACCATTGACTTGTATTATGGTTTACTTGTTAGGCTTCTCTCTGGCGTTTGGCCCTATTCCGTGGTTGATGATGGGTGAAATTTTACCAGCGAAAATAAGGGGTGGCGCTGCGTCAATATGTACTGCATTTAACTGGTTATGTACGTTCACGGTAACTAAAACGTTTCACAATATCCTTGTCGGTATAGGCCCGGCTGGCACATTTTGGTTATTTGGATGTATTTGTTTCGTAGGACTGTTTTTCGTGGTAGTTTTTGTTCCAGAAACACGAGGAAAGAGTCTCGAACAGATAGAAAATAAGCTAACTGGTAGGGCGAGCACGAGAACTCGCAGGATGAGTTCTATCGCGAACATTAAACCTTTGCCTAGCGGATGTTAATTATTAGAAAGACTTAACTTTGGTTGTGAAATGTTGAGCTTTTCAAGGCCAATTGGTTATTCAAAATTTTAATTGGATGTTGTCTCTTATCCCAAAACTTATGTAGCATAATATTTCTATTTAACGAGTGCAAGCACAGAAAATCTTGATTGTACAGTCAGTATACACAATTAGCTGACCCCCCCTTGCATAAATGGTTGAGATTTTTTTGAATACGGATCGATAGAATTTTATAATTCTTAATTTAATTTAAATACCTATACGAAATCTACCCAAAACTAGAAAAAAAATTAAAATTGTACGATTTGTTAGTAAAAAAATCTCAACCATTTATGCAAGGGGGGGTCAACTAATTGTGTATACTGGCTAATCTCTATTGTTTCCTACCTCAAATCTCGAATTTTCTCAAAATTGGTACTTAAATACGAATAATAGAAACAAGTACATAAATATTACTTTTATCTTTAATGATCCTACTTATATATTAAGCATTTTTTTTTTCTAGTTATGTAACCATAAGATTGTTTACTGGATAATGTAAATATTTTTTGTTTCTAATTTATTTCTACAACGTGTTTTTTTTTTTTCATATCCCATAACTCTAGGGTTATATTCTATGAGTAAAAATAATACACAAAGTCTTAGATTATATGATCCAAAAATGCATAGTTTCGAAGATATATCATCAATCATATTAATTTAGGTCAAAAATTGTCACCCGTATGACGAATTGTTACTTTTGCGACGTTGCCAAACTGATGAAACTGTGACCCTCGATGTATGTAGGTATCTAAGCTTCATTGATAAATACGAGTACTTAATTCATTTTCATTCAAACCAATCATTAATATTTAAAGCTAAGAAAATGCGACGTTGTCATATTTCACGTAAGGGTGTTTTACATTAATAATCGTGACTTTGTCGAATTATTAAAAAAAAAAAATATGTATATCAAAATCAAAATATTTTATTTCACATAAACCTACATGGGCACTTATGAAACGTCAGAAGCTAGGTGCACGGTTCCAATTCCAATACATATTCATATGCCAGTTGATTCTTTGATATGGTCTCATTCCTACCAGCTATGGGATAACAAAAAAAAAAACACCTTGTATATTAAAGTAAGTTTTAGTGTTTTACCAAAAATTTATACTTTAAGCATTACATAGTTTTTTATTTTATTTGAACCAAATACATTTTTTCTAGCACATGTTTTTTATTTGATACCTTTTTCTAAGTCAAAATATTTAATTTCACATAAACCTACATGGGTACCTATCGAACGTCAGAAGTTAGGTGCACGTTTCCAATTGGTTGTTTCCTATAGAGAAGAGCCGGCAAGAAACTCCACGGTAACTTTTTTTTAAATGGGTCATTCTCAGGACACTCATTATTTGGTTGACTTCGGTGGCAATTTTTTTTTTTACATTTAGTCATAACTAACATGAAATATCAAATCTAGAGTACTATTAATATGTTTTAAATTAACTCTAGATTTGATATTTCATGTTAGTTATGCCTAAATGTAAAAAAAAAAATTGCCACCGAAGTCAACCAAATAATGAGTGTCCGGAGAATGACCCAAATAACAGTGTAATAGGTATGGGAGGACAGTGTATGTCTTTCAACAAGTACCAGGTACTGAACAAAATAGAAAATGATCAACAAATCTATAGTCTACTAGGCCTACAACATTCTCACATTCACAAAAGTGAAAAGAATCTATACAGGGTTATTGGCACAAACTATCTGCGGTAATGTTTCTCCTTCCCCCTTAATCCATCCAAAGGTTGTCTTTAAAAGATCGCTTTTAGCGATAAGACCGCCCATTGTGTCACCCCTTGTCAAATTTTCTACATATATGTAAATCTGTAATTACTATGGTGTGCAATAAAAAAAATCCAAATTTATTCACACCGTACCGGTTTTATGTCAAATTCTTACGCTATCTCTACTATAAAGCTCTGGAACGCGCTACCTTTTGGCATTAAAAAAGCTGAAAACAAATTTACTTTTAAAAGAAAAGTTCGTAACCACTACTTAAGTCAGACTAAATAACTCTCAAATATTAGTCTAGTCATAGTAATTATTATTAGGTGGTATTTGTTAAAATATCTATTAGTTTATTTTATTTGTATATGTGTATTAGTATCAATAAAACTAAATAAATTCTCGTAATCAAGAAGTTAGTATTTTAGACTATATTTTTGTACCCTATCACTGTTTTTATATTTAACCCAAAGGTTGACTGGTAGAGAATGCCTTGTGGCATTAAGTCCGCCTTTGTACCACTATTGGACATGAAGTTTAAATAAATAAAGAGTATTCTATTCTATTGGTAAAGCACTCACAACCTCTCAGGACTGTTTTACTAACATCATAAACAACAAATTTTGTTCTATGACTTTACAAAAATTTATCAATTTTAATTCATCAGACGATCATAAAAAAATTAAATGAATGAATGATGAATGAATGAATGAATGAATGAATGAATGAATGAATGAATGAATGAATCAAAAATAAAAATATTTAAATTCAACACTAAAGAACAACGAAATATTGAAGGTTTGTTGTTGGGAAATTTATTATGGTTTGTAAAAAGTCATAGAACAAAAGTTGTTGTTCATGATGTTAGTCATACAGTCCTGCAAGGTTTTTAGTGTTTTACCAATAACCCCATATAAAAGATAAAAAATAAAATAAAAACCGGCCAAGTGCGTGTCGGACCACGCACAATGAAGGGTTCCGTAGACGGGATGAATTGATCCAAGAACAAACTTAACATTGTAGTTGAAAAACATGTTCTCCCTAATAGAATGTATGGGAGAACATGTTTTTCAACTGCAAATTTAAATTGGTAACTTTGAAAAGCCTACTTAGCTGTGATAGTTTTTCTTTTAACATCGTTATACATAATTATATACTACTGCTGTGAATATTTTCACATATTATCCAAATACAACCATTTAGCTGGCGGGGACGACGAAGACGACACTTGACTCTTAACAAAAATTAGCACTTTAAAGCTTAATATTTCGCAAAGAGACCCCTGCATCGAAAAATAGTTTTTACATACATGCAATATTTTTGAACGGCCTATCCAACGATACCCCACACCATGGGATAAACGAGAAAAAAAAGTATCATCCCCACTTTACATTATAGACCCAAAAAAAAAAAAATACAATATTTTATTTTACTACTTTGTCGGCGTGATTAATATGTACACCCATGCCGAAATACAGCTTCCTAGTACTAAGAGTCTCTGAGCTAAGCCGCGGACAGACAGACAGACGGACATAGCGAAACTATAAGGGTTCCTTGTTGACTATGGAACCCTAAAAACATATAAATGACATGATTTCCATTACACTACAGTAACAAATCTGAATAAATATCATGTCCTCACGTCATGTGTTTTCAGATCCAGCATCTAACTTTATATCTAACTTCATGCTGAATGAGGAAAACTATGTAGGTATCTCATTCTTATCAAGTACATAAATAATTATTAGGGTTTTTAAATAAACGTGTGGCTTGTAGCCAATTAATAACGATCATCAGATCTTGTCGCGATTGGTCCGTGGATGGGTGACCATTTTTACATACCTAGACCCCTCCGTGCCTCAGAAAGCACGTTAGCTCCCAACTGTCATTCTTAGATCTTTGACAGTTGTTATCAGTCGTCAGAAGCCTGAAAGTCTGACAACCAGCCTTACCAAGGGGTATCGTGTTACCCAGAAACATGGTTGAAGAGGTCAGATAGGCAGTCGATTCATGTAAAATACTGGCATACAGCTGCATTCGGTTAGACTAGAAGCTGACCCCAACATAGTTGGGAAAAGGCTAGGCAGATGATGATGATTTGTGTTTTAAACACAGAAGCTAGTGTACAGTATCATAGATAAATTGATCTGAATGCTGGGTTGTGGAGCACAGGAAGGCATGGTACTCCTCCAAAATAGCTTCGACAGGCAGACATTAAAACAAATTTAATCTATTTATTGCGACGTGAACTGTTGTCAAACGCCTGAAACTTATTTATTTTATATTGTTACTGTAACAAAATAAAGTGTAAATGTTCTACAGTTCTATTTTATCAACTCTGTCTAAGGCTCAAACATACTGTAGCAGAGTTGAGTGTCCTGAGTTTCCAAATCTAGGGCTGCTGAACATAATGCAAATGGTATAAATGTGTTTTTCATAGAATAGAATAAAAATTTTATTTTGCAAATATGGGTTGTACATAATAGTTCTTAAGATTACATTTAGCTCAGCCATATTTTACCAATCGGCATGCAAACATTTGAAATTATTTATATCACTATTATTACACTTAATACTTTGGAACTCCATTGTTTTGAAACAATTTTTGGGTTCTTGTGCTAATATATTTTTTACAATGAGTTCCAAACCTGTTATTGCAAGAATGCTACTTTATTAAGGAGGAATAAGTAAGCAATATTCCTTCTTTTCTCTTCTTGTTATGAAGCAAAATGTTTTTTGTATCTTAAAAATCAACAGATCCTAGGTAAACCACAGATACAATATCATCTTACTGCATTTACTAAAAATGTTTGTAATGAATATACCAGCTCTTTTTGCCCTAAAATTAAATCACTGTACTCCTACAAAGAGAATCTACAAAAAAGCTTAAGTATTTATAAACGAAATATCTTTCCACTTTCCAGCAATAAAGCGTGAGCCCATACATAAATCCCGCTATCGGTGATACTCGATTTGTAAAAGATGTGGTACATGGTAAGACACCAAAACATTTCTAACATCACCATCACCTTGTCAACAATGATTTACTTGAACATTAAGCATTTGTTTTGGGAGATTTGTACACATTAATTAGTAAAGGTACTAATTAGTAGCATAGTGTATCGAATTATTATTATTAATACAGTAATTTTATAAAACTTACCCATAACTTGAACGCGGCAAATAGCACAGGTATCACACTCGACGTCCCAACTCCACATGGCTACTGCATTCCACTTTTTCAAAGTAAACATTTTGTCTGGCTTTTGCCCATCATTGTCTCCGCGGTCCAAGGCATCACAGTCTTCGCCAGACATTTTAGCAAAGATTATAATCGAAAATATTACAATTCACTTTGTTTTTATTTACTTCGACGTATGAAGTTTACGATTTGAGCTTCGCGATGATAGCTTTAGATTCTGTTTGGTGATTTGTCAGCTATATGTCATTTATGAACACAAAATCCAAACATAACAAAATTGTATTGATTTGATCAAAATTCTCCAAAAAAGTAATGTAATCTTATTCAGGAACTCAAATAGATTTTTTTTATTATTCCTCTATCTTTTTATATTTTTCTTTTACTAACTTTGTAAACGCGGCGCAATCAGGGCTGCCCCTGCCCTCTAGTGGTGGGTCGTTGTGGAATTTTTGACGGACGAAACGCAACCGTTTTCCCGACGACGAAAACGGTTGCAAAAAACGGTCATCGTTGCAACTGGTTTGAAAACAGACGACGGACGACGAAACTTATCCAACATGAAATAGAATTGCGTTTTCGTCGAGTGAAATAGTTGCACTTTCTTAAAACTATCAACGGGTTTGATCGTAGCATCACGAACGACAGCATTGACAACTGGTAGGTAAGATAAGGTAATACATTATCGACTGTATTTCATTGACTAAATAATTCGAAGACTGCAGGTTTGTGCAACGAAAACTGTTTGAACCCAGGACGTAAAACAGTTTCATCGTCGCAGAACACAAAACGGTCTTTGAAAACGGTTCGTCGTCGTAACGCCCACTCCTAGCCCTACCAGTACCCCTACCATGAGTTGTTATCGAAAACTTACTCGCTATCGTTAAACTCGCTAGCGTATTAACGTGGATCGAATAGATTTCAATAATGCTTGCACCATGAGTTTTACGGAGTCTTACGCGGGCGCTAACGTAAGCTCGATAGATCGTGTCGTCTAGCTAACTTCACTCCATAAGTTTTGTTTCTTTCTTTCTAAGTAATAAGAAGAGAGAAGGCATATACTCAAAATTTACACGCTACACAGTCAATGATCCGACTAAATAGAAAGGTTGGCGGTTAGTGAACGAACTACTTATGGTATTTAGTGGTTGTTGAATTTTTATTCATTATAAGTATGTCACTGTTGTATTATCGAGTTTGTTGACGTTGTGTGGTTCGCGGAGTTAAATAAGTTTAAAAGATAACAATACAAATAATTTCAACTGATGGTGGAGTTCATGGAAAGGTATGTTTCTACTTATTTTAATAATTAGGGAGCAGCGCCAGTGTAGCCAGGGTTGATTGATATTTATTTTCAATGAAATAGATATTCCATTTTATTTTTCTCATGTTGGCTTGAAATTCACGTTTTTCACGTCGTTGGTCTTCTGATTCAGCGGTCGCTAACATATTCCATGCCAAATAATATCTTCCAGACATTATTTTTACTTAATTGGACTCAAAATGGGTTAAAATTTTATTGTAAACTACGATTCACTCGTCAAAATGCTAGTGAGTAACGTAACTACTATCCTAAGCGTATTTTTCGATAGCGTCTGTGAAATTAGTGACTCATGGTGCCGTTTTGTATAGCGACAGCTGAAAAACGTTAGTGACTATCGAATAGATTACGTTAGGTTTCTTACCTATCGAAATCTATAGTGCTCATGGTACGCATTTTAGTTCTTTCAGTGACCGCTAGGGGCGCTGTATAGTATTTCATACATATTATTTACGGAGACGCTAGCGAGTATTGGCTGTGCAAACTCATGGTAGAGCTACAGTAGAGCCAACTTTTATTATACCGCTGAGTGGTTCACAGGTAGAAAATAGGTTTCTTACAGTTTCTTACACCTAATAAATTCGGGCATAAACGAACCATTTCACCCCTTTTTTTTTTTTTTTTTTTTTTTTGGGTGGGAAATTATCAAATAACTTCTCCCGCTCTGGGCGGAGCGGGAGGGCGTGTCAGACTTTTACTGACTAAAACCACCCGTGTTCCTTCAGTTGCCTGTGTGCCAGGGCCACGGTATCCCTTTCGGACAAACCCGCAACCCTGGCAGGCACCGGTCCTGGCAGACCCCGTCAGTGCGTGCTGACATCTCTTTGAGGCGCGCGTGGAACACAACGCGCCATCGACCCGGGCCTGGTCCTTACCGGACGGCGAACTGCCCATAGCTCGCCGTCCGCAAGCCCGCGCCTACGGTGGCCGGGAATCGGCTACCGATTCCCGCCGCCCAGGGCGTCTCCTGCGGCGACTAGGGGCGTGAGGGCGCATAGACTGCCGCTCCCTCACGCGTTCCGCCTCCTCCTTCGCGAGCATTACTACTTCGCAGAAGGAGGTGACTGCTTCCCATGCACTCTCGCTCCGGACCATGGCCTGGACCAGGGCCGGACGCGAGAGATCGCCGCCGCCAATCGCCTCCGTGAGGACACGGCGGTGCTCTGCCCAAGCCGGGCAGACCTCCACCGTATGCTCCACCGTGTCCTCCGGGCGATCCACACAGTGGTAACACCCGGGCGTTTCCTCCCGCCTAATCCGAAACAGGAACCTCCCGAAACACCCGTGTCCAGTGAGGACCTGTGTCAGGCGAAAGGTGAGGACGCCGTGGCGCCTCTCTAGCCACTCCTCAAAGAGGGGACTTATCGCCACAATTGTGGCGTGCCCAGCGCTGGGTTGCAACAAACGCACCCTCCATGTCGCCATGAGATCCCGCCGGAGCTCTGTCCGCTGTGCCGTGATTTCTCGCGGCAGCGGAGTTACGCCCCGGCGTTTCACCTCCTCGCGCCACTCCCATAAGTGCGCGAGAATTTTTGCCTCCAGATCCCATGGCGGCAATCCGGCAAGGAGGCTCGCTGCCTCACCGGAGACCGTGCGGTATCCCCGTACCAATCTGATGGCCATGACCCTTTGGGACGCGTTCAACCGGCGGGCAGGTCGCCGCTTCAAGGAACGCGCCCACACCGGTGCCCCGTAAAGGGCCATGGACCGCACGACCCCAGCATAGAGCCTCCGGCAAGAGGCGTTTGGACCCCCTAGATTGGGCAAGAGCCGCTTCAAGGCAGCCCCGGCCCGCTCCAGTCTGGGAGCCAAACGTCTGAAATGCTCCACGAAGTTCCACCGGCTATCGAGGACGAGTCCCAGGTACTTCATCGTCGACTCGACTCCGATGTAAACCCCTCCTACCGTTACTTCAGAACCCGTCGGTGGCGCATTCCGAGGACCATGAAAACACATGGCCTCGGACTTGTGCAAGGCCACCTCGAGTCCCAGTTGCCGGATCCTCTCGACGATTGTCGCAACCCAACGTGTCGCTAATTCGGCCGCCGCCTGGTGCGACCTACCCTGCGCCAGGACCAGCGTGTCGTCAGCGTAGCAAACTACACTGACGCCACCCGGCAGGTCGGCGCGCAGCACCCAGTCGTAACCGATGTCCCACAAATGCGGCCCTAGGACCGATCCCTGTGGGACACCGCACGACATCTCTCGCCGGTTCCACTCTCCCTGGTGACCGGAGTATATGACAGCCCTGTCCTTCAAATAGGCCTCGACCACTCGACAGAGATAGGTCGGCATCCGGTGATACCGGAGTGCCTCCCTGATGCAACTCCAGGGCAGGGTATTGAAGGCATTGGCGATGTCAAGCGACACCGCCAAGACGACCCCACCCCGGACCACCGCATCCCCCGTCGTAAGGGCTCGCACGCGCATGATGGCATCCACCGTGGAGCGCCCCCTGCGGAAACCAAACTGGCTCTCCGCCAAATCCGGCCCCACCCGCACGAGCTGCCCGACAAGGCGGTCTGCAATGACTCTTTCAAAGAGCTTGCCCACCTCGTCGAGCAGCACGATGGGCCGGTAAGCGGACGGAGAGTCCGCCGGGCGCCCCTGCTTCTTAATGAGGACCAGTTTCCCCGTCTTCCAACGAAGTGGAAACTGGCCCCTCTCCAAGCATGCGTTTAGGAGCCCTCTTAGTCGAGGCCCTAAAGCGTCCAGGGCCAGAACCCAGGCTTTCCCATGTAAGCCGTCGGGTCCTGGGGCGGTATTTTTGGCATTCAGCCTACGTACCGCTACTGTCAGATCAACATCGGTCACCTCCGGAACATTGTCGTCGTCGTCTGGGTTGTGGTCCGTATCGGGTACCGCAGGAGGCGGAGTCATGGGCGGGGGAGTATGTTCCCCTCGCGAAGGGAACAGAGCGCCCACCACGTCCTCCACGAGCTGGGGCCGGAGACTCTGCGTCAGCGGGGGAGCCCATGGGCGGAGTTTATCCCGCACCATTTTGTAGGGGCGTCCCCACGGGTCTCTGTTCAAAGTCTCCAGCGACTCCTCGCGGGACCGGTCTCTGGCCCGCAGGATCTCCGCTCGGAGGGCAATCTTCGCCGCTCTATACCCCTCGTACAGCTCCGCCTGAATGGCTTCCGTATCCGAAGGGCGAATACGGAGCCTGCGGTGCCTGGTGTACCGGTGTCGCGCAGCAACGCACGCCTCACGTAAAGCGCTTAGCTCCGGCGACCACCAGCACACCTGGCGTCGGGCGCATCCGGGCTGGACTCGGGGCATTGCCACGTCACATACTTCGGACATGGCCTCCTGGAACCACTCTGCCTCACTGTTGATGTCAACAGGCCTGTCCGGTGATGACACCCAGGCCTGCACGATAGAGGCTTCCAGAAGGAGCTCCCGGTTCAGCTGCTTCAACGCCCACCGCGGACCACTCGGGGCCTGTCGGACCGGCGCACTCGAGGTCTGGGCGGAGACGTCAAACCGGATGTACCGGTGGTCAGAATAGGTCTCCACCCCCTCCATGACGCGCCAGTCGATGACACGCAGCGACAGAGCAGGGCTGGCGAACGAGATGTCCACCACTGAGTCACCCCGCATTCGCACACACGTGGGGACAGAACCCCGGTTTAGGACGACCAGGCCTGTCTCCAGAGCCCAGTCCTCCACCATCCTGCCCCGTGCGTCCGTATACCGGGAACCCCAAGCCAAATTCTTAGCGTTGAAGTCCCCGAGGACGAACACAGGTAGGGCACGGAACCCGACGACGACGGCTCTCAACTCCACAAGGGAATTGTGGAACTCGGCGAGAGTTCGGTTCGGGGAAAAGTATACCCCTACCACAACAAGCTCCCCGAACCGTGCTGCTACGCAACCCCGTCTCCTCTCCACAGCCTCGAGGGACGGGGTTCCAGCCATTTCACCCCTCGACTTAACTATCCACCCTCGCCTGCGACTCGGGTAGATTTATTTATGTCTGGCTTCGATTATTGATCGAAGATGTCTGGGGGTAAAATGGCTTCTTTTATGCACTAGCTGTACAATCTACTATTTTTAACCGACTTTGTCAATTATGATCCGATTTTAATATGTAATTCTTTTTTTGTTTGAAAGGTTTTTTTTCTGAAGTGATCCCTTAAAAATTCATGGTCATGTTCTGATAAGTAGCTTTTGAATATTCAGTAGGTACGTATTTTTTCCAATTACCTAGTTTATGTTGATGATATTATAATAACTTCCTGTCCTGTCACTGTTATTTTTGGTTACATTGTTATACTGTTAGTTAGAATTTGGGTGGGGGATAGGTAGTTACTAGGTACCTATCACAAAAGTGTAAAATAAAAACTTTTTTACGAAACAAAAAACTTTTTGGAACTTGGTTGTTTTTTGTTTTGTAAAAAAGATTTTTTAAATTTGCCCATCCACTCCTTTTTTCCGGTTCCGTTATGTGTCATAAAAGGTGCAAAAATCTCTGACTAGTATAGTATATAGTTATTAGGGTGTCCCTTATATGACATATTTTTTGTTTTCGATGCGCATAGCCTCTAATTTTTTTATAAATGCTAAAATATACTCAAATATGAAATTTCAGCTTTCTAGCATGATCGCAACCCGTGCCGACTGAGCTTCAAAGTTTATTTAAAATCGTGTTTTGTCCTATTATTCCGATCTGCTATAAAACTAATATAAATGCAACAAATTTGGTGAGTATGAGGTAAAATAAAATAAGGTAAACATTAATCTTTATTTCAAAACATAAAATTATAACAATCAGCCAGGGTAACTTCTCTTTAGTGTAGTTTTTTAACAGTCCAGATACAAATTTCTATGTTCCTGGGCACAGCGCAAAAAGCATTGTTTTTGCTCTTCTTCTGCCGTGTTAAGTAAAGCTTTGAGTTAGGAATGCATTAGACTGTTTTTAGGACGAATTTATAAACATGATGACGACAACCGAAAACCAAAAATTCTCTCTCTAACGTCTGCTCCAAAACAGCACAAGCTCCATTAAAATGACCAGTATTTTAAGCTTTTATATCGCAGCACATTATTTGAACTTTATTATTAAGGTTCTAGTCAAAGAGAGCAGATGAGACGGCTTTAGCTTGATGTTATCCAGAAGAACTCTCTAGTTTTGGCACTGCAAGAAGCTGTTCTCTATCGTCAAATGAATGAGAATATCTCTTCATTGTGAGTTTTTGACAGATTTGCCATACAAACACTGTCAAATACTCACAATGGCGAGACCATTCTGACACTATTGTAATAGCAGACTTGAGGCCCTGACGTAGTCACAGTCCATTGGGATGGAAAACTATTACCTGGATTGGATGTACGAAGTTCAAAAGAAGAACGTTTGCCCCATTATTGCTTCATTTGACGATAGAGAACAGCTTCTTGCAGTGCCAAAACTAGAGAGTTCTTCTGGATAACATCAAGCTAAAGCCGTCTCATCTGCTCTCTTTGACTGGAACCTTAATAATAAAGTTCAAATAATGTGCTGCGATACAAAAGCTTAAAATACTGGTCATTTTAATGGAGCTTGTGCTGTTTTGGAGCAGACGTTAGAGAGAGAATTTTTGGTTTTCGGTTGTCGTCATCATGTTTATAAATTCGTCCTAAAAACAGTCTAATGCATTCCTAACTCTAAACCTTACTTAACACGGCAGAAGAAGAGCAAAAACAATGCTTTTTGCGCTGTGCCCAGGAACATAGAAATTTGTATCTGGACTGTTAAAAAACTACACTAAAGAGAAGTTACCCTGGCTGATTGTTATAATTTTATGTTTTGAAATAAAGATTAATGTTTACCTTATTTTATTTTACCTCATACTCACCAAATTTGTTGCATTTATATTAGTTTTATAGCAGATCGGAATAATAGGACAAAACACGATTTTAAATAAACTTTGAAGCTCAGTCGGCACGGGTTGCGATCATGCTAGAAAGCTGAAATTTCATATTTGAGTATATTTTAGCATTTATAAAAAAATTAGAGGCTATGCGCATCGAAAAAAAAAAATATGTCATATAAGGGACACCCTAATAGTTATCTGTGGCAAAAATGGCGCCACATGAACAGGGTCTATGCCATAAAAAAAACAAGTTGTTTTAAAACACGTATTTAAAAAAATATTTAAAACAGTTTTAAATAAAACAATGTTTTATTATAAATCACACTTTAAAACCAGTTTCAATCAATGTTTTAAACATTAAGAAAAAACATGGTTTTAAATCAAACATTAATTAGCGAGTGAATGGAAATAAATGAAAAGTTATAAATGTTTAGGACTAGATATAGCTCGAAAAGAAATTAAAGAGGTTTAAATAGGAATTAATAATTAATAACCTTCCCCACAATTATTTTAGGTACTTCCCTTATTTAAATATACTTCTATGTAAGGTAATTCTCCGTCTACGAACGAACATTGGAACTCGGAATTCGGAACATACAAGGTGTATGTAAGTGGTTCAGTATCTATTTGTGTTACCTACCTACAAACTTAGATTGATTACAAAAATAAGTAAGTATTTATTTATTATTTATTTATATATACTTTATTGTACATCAGATTATACATTACAAAAGAAAAGAAAACTTATACACTATAAAATATACAATGGACATAAAATGGGGTTGTCATTGGTGCAAATATAAAAAGTATAACAGTACAATATCCTATAATAGATACACAGATATATAATAGATACATAGATATGTACATACATACTAACTAAATAAGCAAATAAAACAAATGAAGACTAGATTATTACAGTAAACAACGAGAACAAAATCACAACAACAAGTAATGTTCCTTCACGAGTCTTAAACATAGGCAGCGATTGCGCGCGTTTTATTGTATCTGGCAATGCATTCCACAAACGAGCGGCCTGGACAGTAAAGGATTTGTTAAGGAAAGTTGTGGAATGCATGGGCAAGTATGTTCACAGATTAGATAGTACAATAGATAGTACTAAGACTGACTAACTACATAACTAGTATGTTATTCAGATCGATTTTTGTGAATGTTTCCTTAGGTTAATTTTAAAATAATCTAGAAATGAATTATATTAGGCCTGATCGATTTGTGTGTGTGTGATAATAAATTGATATAATAACTGATTGTTTTATAAAATGTAAAAAAAAAAAACTGTCTTTTCTGTCGACCCGTGTCAACTCAACCCGAATAATAATACCAGATATTTCACTCCCCATTACGGTGATTTGTACGGTCAGGCACAACATCGATATTTTAAAATAAATAATATGGAATTTATAAAAAAAAAAATCCAAGATTTTGGTTTTCTATTTACATATAAAGCAAGAAAACAGTTATCTACAACGCCTATTTCAGTTATGTATGATACCTATACTATGATAAGTAGCCTAAGTTCATTCGTTTTTTAAATTGTCTGGACTAAATAAGACAAGCGTTCCTTTGCTAAGATTTTTTTTTTCTTATCGGATCTGATGACAATTGAAAAGTTTTCTATCTCACTCTTGCACATCTAATTTACAATAGTTTAGCCTAGCAACATGAAAGACAAGGGCGATGATGGCATCAAAAAAAATTCACCTTGTATAATCGTTGAATAAGTTGAATTTTAAATTTTATAAATTATTGTCAAAAATAATTGTTAACCATTTTTTTTTAAGACTGTGATTGATGTAATATTGTGTAAATTACGGTACTTTTTTATAACCTTAATAAAAATTACCCATTTTATGCTGATTGCACTCAAATATTTGTTTCTTTTGAAATCCTTATATGAATAATAACTAAATATTTAAATAAATAAAAGCAGTATTTATTGCAGAACAAGTTCATAGCATTCAGTATTCATTTACAAAAATAAATAAATAAATAATATTAAAAAAAAAACAATATTTTAAGTACCTAGTCGATACTTCTCATGCCCACGGAACAAGTGCGTTTTGACGACGTAGTATCTGGTATTATTATTCGGGTTGAGTTGACACGGGTTGAGTTGTCACTGACCCGAAAACTTAGGTGAAGTGAGCTTGAAGTGAGCTGTCATTATTGTCAATCCCTAGCATCAAGAGTGCTATTCTGTAAAAATTTCACCGTGAAAACTTAGGTGAAGCGAGCTGTCAATCTCTAACATCTGGGTGGAATGACATTTCACTTCAAGCTCACTTCACTTAAGTTTTCATGATGAGGTTATCACAGAATAAACCGGCTGTAATTTCACCTGATGCTTGAGATTTACACTATTGGCAGCTCGCTCCACGCTCACTTCACCTTAGTTTTCACGGTGGTGAGATGGTTACAGAATAGCACTACAGGCGGAATTACAGCTCACTTCACCTAAGTTTCCACGGTGGGTGAGACTTTTAAGAATAGTACTGCTGCTCAACTAGTGGAAGCCGAAGTAAGTTTAAAAATAAAACCAATTTTTTTGGTCGTATCATCTCTTTTTTATTTGTAAAAAAATCGGATACACAATACATAGACTGAATATAATGCATCCATAAACTTATCATAGAATGGTTTAAAAATAATTAACTTGCGTAATCTACATTAATATATTAAATTCCTTCGATATAGGTTACTACGGCGATAAACGTTTTTAGATTTTAATGCTAAATATACAGGTTGATTGGAAGAACATTTTTTTTTAATAAGGTTTAAAAAACGTACTGATTTTTTTTTTCTTCTGAACTTTAAATGTTTGTAAAATAAATGTCTAATGACACAGAAGCCTAAAACATGTTTTGCTAGATTTCCTACACATTATTTTAATTAATTTATCATTCAATTTGGCCATAATTATGCAGTTTACATAAAATTTTGAGACTTACCGAAAAAAAACTTAAAAATTAGGTTAAAAAAAATTGGTAAGACTTCGTCTAAGACAACCATTAGGCTTAAATGGTTCTAAATTGTCTGTACTATCTTCGCCTCATAGCTTTGCACCCATATTCCAATCACCCTGTATAACACATTGTTACCCTGTAACTGTTTAAATATAATTCACGCTACATACGTCCATGTATATATAATTTGTATTAAATATTTGCCTATAGACACATATTATTTAGGTGGCAGAATGTTACCTATTCTATTCTTACACAATTATATTAAAACTATAAAATAAATGTTCACTTTTACAAAGTTAACTCCAGAATTAAACTGTTATAGGTAATCTACTTGTTGTCATTTTCCTCATTTGTTACAATAAGCTAACTAAGAAGGTATTAAAAATAATCGGTAGGTTTATTCTAATGGCAAAAAATAATTACGAAGAACCGTAAAGGGTGATGTATAAAGCGGAGAGAAGGACGAGGAAGCTGGCTGTCACACTACTGGCCCCACTGAAACATCCCAACTCTTCGACTTGCACTTGGTACCTGATGTTGTACGGGAACCTGCAGTTTGCGTCTGAGGAGTAAAACAATCAATCAATCAAAATCATTCAAAATATTTTATCTCACATAAACCTACATGCGCACTATGAAACGTCAGAAGCTAGGTGCACGGTTCCAATTGGTCTTTTCTTATGGACAAGAGCCGGCAAGAAACTGTACGGTTACTCTTTTAAAAATAATTGGTTTTTACTATGTTTTGAAATAAAAATGTTAATAGGTATGGGAGGAAGGTGTAGGCCTTTCAACAATTACCAGGTACTTAACAAAATTGCAAATGATCAGCAAATCTACAACATTAGTATGGAAAGTAGAATTTTAACGAGAATCCTTGATTGAGGGTAGGTACTCCCTCTATAAAGATTAACAATATTTTGTTAATAATTGGCTTTGGAGGACAAAAGTCTGTCAAGGTACCGTCGCCGCGTCGGTTTCGTTGTTACCAGACTATACTGTGTGTGTCAAATGAAAAAAAAAAATCGGCAATAAAGGGTTCCGTAGTTGGGTTGGGTCCGAAGAACAAACTTGTAGAAAAACATGTTCTCCCATACATTCCAAGGGCAAAAGCAAGTTTGTATGCACAATATTGTGAGATTTACAATGGTATTTTAAGACCATAGACATCTTAACAGGTTTTCCTGAAATTTTTGAAAAAAAAAAGCTGTTTTTTTATATTCTAGGCTCAGTACGTAGTTTGGAGTTATGGGAGGAGATTGGTCGATTTTCATAAATTTTCGTTAATTATTATAAAAAATATACTTGAGACCTGTATAGGTCTTTTATATCAAATTATTTAATTCATATCAAATGATAGGGCTTACTACAAAGTAAGTTACTGTGTAGTAAGCCCTATCATTTGATATATCACACGGTAGTGTGCAAAACCTTTTTTTAATTTTATTATTTGCATTATTCCTCTCATTCATTTATTTAAGTAACACGTGCGTATTTGGTTCACAAAAATTGATATGTATAGGTAGATACCAAATTTCAACTTAATCCGTCCAGTAGATTCGAAGCAAATTGGCTGTGATAGACGGACGGCAAACAGACAAACGAGTGATCCTATAAGGGTTCCGTTTTTAATTCGGACATACGGAACCCTAATGACTAAATTTTGACCGTAGATTCCTGCTTTGTAAAAAACAAATGGTTTTAGATTGCCACACCACTAGGTAGCTTTGACTTATGACTATACGTAACGATTCGAAAAAAAATCATCATGGGCTTCGCTTTCTGAACGGACTTCTAGAGCCTTACTCAACAAGCAGAGCTTTACGTGTGGTGAGTATTTGTGGTCAAGACTGAATCGATATTTGACTGTACCTGTGCACCCAGCGCTAGCGAAGGTGCCTGCTGTGAGGCCTGTATCTGATCCGACGGACACGAACAGAGGTGGACATTCGTTTATTTGCCAGTATCCTTCGCAAGCGTTCTGCAAGCTGATCTCAACATTTCCAGAAGTCAAGGTCTGGCATGTTATCGCATTGCTGTCCGTAGTGACTGTTGAGTTGCTCCTGAAAAATATTTTAAATTAGCAAAATGACTGAACCAACATTTATGAAACGCCGACAACTACGTGACCGCGTTTCCTCTTCATACACGAATTTCGGAATTCAGAATAGCTAATGCTATGGTAAGAATATTAGCTAGTCATCCAGGTGATATTGCGCAATTGTGACGCATAGCTGACTGCCTATTTAAAGTACCCCGGACCCACCATGTATGACCCAGCGTTACCGCACTGCTGGGCCTGAAGCCTGATATTACAATAGTGTCAGAATGGTCTATCATTGATTTCATAATTGTTGATTTTGACAAGTTTGGTAATCTACTAATATAATGGCGTCATTATGACTTTCCAATGGTCAGCCACTGACACTCCTTTAAAAGAATTGGTAATCTCGTACATAATGACAAATGAAACTTCCTACTAAACTTCCAACTTCACACTACTTCAGATTGCTTATAACACTAATAAATAATATGTAAAAATATATATAAATTAAATCTGGCATGAATAAATGTTTTGAACATTATAATACAATTATATTATGAGCTCATTAATAATAAATCTTTATTTCTCAATAAATGCATTTACATACATTGACCGACCAATGATCGACCATTATGAATTTAGCAGATTACGAACTTTTAGCAAAATGACAATGGGATCGTGTTGGAGTGACGAATTTATAAAAATAGCAGACTTGGGCCCCTGCTCAATATTCGGCTAATGTGGTGTTGTCGTTTCAAACCTTATTCTTATTTCATTTTAAAGAGTATTCGTGAAAGTAGGCACAAAGCAGCTATCAATTTGGATGCTTGTTTTGATTCGGTAGATACCTACCGGAAATCCGGGTTCCGGTAGGTTCAGCCTTATCAGAAAAGCCGGTGATTTGTCAGTGTTTTCCTCTTCGAAATTTTTATTTGTTTCTAACTAGCGTATGTTAGTCATCAAAATGAAAACAATTCATGGAATTAGATAGCTATACATACGGATACCGTAAATGTTGGTAAACTTATCAAGAAAACCTTTATCATTAGATAACACTATCAATAGATGTCGTACCTGGGTTGTGGGACGGACCGAGAGTGACAGACTACGAGACTTCCAACTCCAGTACCACTGCGGGCCACCCTGACCTTCCTGTTATCATTGTTCTCGAAGAAGTAGTTAGCACTGAGCCTATAGAAGTTGATGTAACCAGGTTCAACGTAGTCATCAAACTGCCTTGTGCCTGAAGATCCTCCGGTGAACAAGAAACCACATGTAGGGTTCACGATTCTTCTACCAGCTGCAAGGAAAAACAAATTGTTATAAACCTAAGCAAAGCATTGCTTAAATGTCCTAAATCTGACACGGCTCAAGCATTACTACTGCCTTAATTAAATCTAACCGCACTCTGGGCCTGAAACATGTTGTTTTTATTAAATTTACTCCTACAATCGAGTTTCTGACCACTTTTAGTTATGCTAAATCACTTACCGCTTTGAATTCGTTGTAGTATAGGATCCATAATAGTATCCACATTTGTTCCCGCAGAATTGAGAGCAATAGTGAAAATGTCGCTGTACATGTCTCGTACATAAGTCCATAGAGTGTCGAACTGATTGGTAGAAGTCGCGTATAGAACTCTTAGATCTGAAAGAAGTGGATAAATATTTTAATTAAGATTGACATCACCTTTTAGGTATGTCTTTATATTTAAAAACTGTTTTAGTTAGACCATTTTTATTTAACTAACCTGGTACGGTATTGTTAATCTCGTTAGCGTGTTGCCATGCAAGATCTGTAGGCTGCAAGTTGCCATTATTGATCAGATACAATAAAACTGATGAGTTGCCGCCGATGTAGTTCCTCATGCTTTCGTTCAAAAGCGTTTCTTGCATCATTAAGTTGATACGATTTAAACTGCTTTCAAGATTCACTCCTGACGGTACTGTGGACCAAAACATAGCAATGAAATATTTTAATTGACTAGGTACATACAAAATTCCATTCAACACATTTTGTAATGAGTAAGACTTGCAAAATGTTCAATTCACTTACTTGTGGCGTGTCTAGTGGCGTTATATTCAGCGTAGAAATCAGCCGGAGAGAAGGTAGTATTGACAACGATGCTTCCATCAAAGGCGTTCAGTAAAGTGATACTGGATCCGAACTTGCCGACCTCAATAGAGTCCACCAAGTAAGCGATGGCTGGGAATACTGTTTGGAAAGACCACGAGGAGTCTAGCGCAATATACAGGTTGGTTCTCAGACGGAAGTCATTGCTCTGGGTTAAGGTTGTGACGCAATTCATGTCATTTAAATTGCTGGCTGGAACAAGTTAAAAAGGATTTAGTGAAACAAAAAAAGCATTACAGCCTGGAGCCTGGTTACTGAGACCGAGATAGTTACTATAATATATGGTGCACAATATTCTTAAATTCTAATCCTTATTCAGAATTTAAAGAAACTCATTAGTTCACTGTATCGCGATACTCACTGGTGTAAGATTGTAGATTGGTCACAGCACTTGTGACAAGCTGTTCAAGACCACCGATGATGGTTCCACGAAGAGGCATGTTGGTGTCCAGGGCGGCGGCGAAAGCATGTGTTTCACTGACCAAATTCTCATTGGTTACGTATTGTTCCATCAGTGCGCGGCGGTTGCAGGCTCGCAGATTGGAATCAAAGGCACCGTTCTGTAATTAATTATTTAAAAAAATGTTTCTACATTAACTGTAGACACCTACTTAGAGCCTTACTTGGGTTAGGTTAGGTTAAAGCCATTAAAAGTCTCATTGTAGTTTGAAAACAAGATGAAATAAAGCTTACCCTGGGAGAATAGTACATGTCCAAGAGTTGCGACAGTTTCATAGAGCTGAAAGCTCCCAACGTCGAAGTTATTGTGCTTCCAAGGACGAAGCCGTCGATGTCTCCGCGGATCTCAGGGTCAGTCATCTCAACGTTGACGCGGCTGTGCAGCATAAAGTGCCTGGTCGCCTGTGTGCTGTTCCAGTTGCCAGCGGTACCAATTGATATGGAAGTGCTGCCTCGCTCCGTGCCTTGGATGAGGACGGCTTCGGCCAAGTCGCCTAGATAGGAAATATCACTTAAAAAGTTACTTACTCAATTAATGATAAGAAGTTTTTTTGTTTACATTATATTGCTTGGTTTAGGTACTCAAATAGTTCTAATACGTTGAATAAAGCCTACTCACCAGCTAACGTTGCCGGATATATAGAAGACACAGTTTGTTGGACATTTCTGTAGTTAAGGTTCGCGTCCCTGACCAAGTCCAAGATATTCACACGTTGCGGCTGCGCCCCTGCGGCAATGCCAGCAATAAGGTTACCAGCTGACACGGCACCCCACGGTGTGTTCACCACGCCGTCCAATAGTGGGCAAGTGCTCTCAGCCACCTGACGTTCGGACATAGCACCACTGCTGCCAAAGTTACTGAATTCAACATCGTTATTCGGATCGTAACGCCTCATTTTCCCGTTTTTGTTGGCGGATTTTCTGAAAGAAGAGAAAATAGATTTAAAAACTCGTTTTTAATGACCCTAAATGAAGAGTTACTTGGTTGGTGTTCTACAGGTTCACCTCTGCATAACTCTTCGGGGATTCTAACCTAAACTAATTCTTCGGGAATTCTAACCTAACCTTACTCTTCGGGGATTACAGGTGTGAAGTTATGTTTTTTTTTTTTAATGAAATAAAACAGTTTTTATATAGTTTCAAGAATAAAAAAATAAAAAAACCTAACTATGTATAAATACTCACAAGACTGCTGGCTTTATAATTTCAACATCATCGCTTATGGAGCGACCGGACCTCGCAGTTCTAAGAGCGCGGTATTGAGACAATTGGTTGCAGCTGTTTTCATCTCCTCGAACTCTCGCGTCCACAGTTGTTGACAGCATATGATGAAGAGTACACTAAACATAAGAACGAAATAGTTAAAAACCAGAGTGACCTTAAATCATTAATTTAATCCTATATTTTCATGGCTAATTTCGATAAGCAAGTTTTGAAGCGTTAGCTATAAGTTAAAGTAGTTTCTTAGTTGGCAGATAAAGATAGTGTAAAAACGAACCTTCAGGACAGAAGAGACAGTGTCGTTACCCAAAACTTGCAAGTTGTTGGGGATGAGCCTCGTTAAAAGAAGCCGATGACGATGGAACGAGTGGAACGTAGGAGCGAACGGCAGCACATTTGAAGAAGTCATCGAGTTCTCTGGCTGATGGAATTCAATGCCATCTTGACGGTACCTGGAAGCAATAAAAAAAGGTGGTTTAGCTGTGAAAATCACATGTTTCCATGTCTGCATTGATCATATCTGCCTTTTTGTAAGTGTAGGTATGTGTAGGGATAATATCCCACAAACTGCTGGTTCTGTACTAGTTATTTATAAGATATGTAATGTGTAATATAGTAGAACGTGAACGTACGTGTGAAGAAGCACCGTTGAAAGCTGTCTCAAATCCATGTTGACGTCAGGGTTGTCCTCAATTTTTCTAATGATGTCGATGAGGACCTGCACCGTGACAGGCGGCAAGTTGTTCCTGTTCGCAAGTTCAGGGTTGCTATAGCATTCGCTTAGCGAGTCTGCCACTCTTGTTTGTGCTGTCTGCTGAGCCTGCGCGCTGCCTAGCGCGGCTACCAAGAGGATTGGTAACCAATACATGTTCGTATCTGGAAATCAGGTAAGAAAATTAAAGGGATAAGTAAATACTCCAAATATTATCTAGACAAAAATGGTCTTATGGTTAGGCTTTTCAATGGTTTGGTTTATAATTATGTATACCAAAGTTAAATAAAGCAGTAAATTCTCACATAAATATAATGACACTGGTTTAATACACTATGGAACAAAAAGATCTGGATCAGGTCAGAGACCAAACAAAAAAAAAAAAAAAACTAAACAAAAAAAAAAAAAACTAAACTTGATCTTTGATGGTGTTCAATTGATAAATGTCACATGACGATTAATTTCATTAATATAATGTCTTATGTCTTTGTTCAAGATACAGTGAGTAACAAGATTACGATAAAAAATATCGATGACGATCCCGTATGGTATTTCACAACGAATTTTATCAGCACTTTCAGGGAGCGGTCGAGGAAATTAAAATCCTTGCTCAATGTTGATTTTTCCACTTCAGTTTGATAAATTAATGTGAATATCTTCAAGAATGCTACTTATTGGAATTGGACACAATAATCCGTTAGGTATGTACATACAATTTTGATCTCCATGTACTTTGGAGTTGAAAATTCAAAGTATTCAAACCAATATGTGTTTAACCGACTTCAAAAAAGGAGGCGGTTTTTCAATTCAACCGTATATATATATATTATTATTTTTTAATGTGTGTTCGCGGAAAACTTCGTCGTTTATAAAATAACTAGCTTTTGCCCGCGGCTCCGCCCGCGTGGATGTCGGTTATCGCGTAAAAAGTAGCCTATGTCCTTCTCCATATCCCAGGCTATATCCCTGCCAAATTTCATGACGATCGGTTCAGCGGTTTAGGCGTGAAAACGTAACATACAGACAGACAGACGGACAGAAAGAAAGACAGACCGACAGACAGACAGAGTTACTTTCACATTTATAATATTAGTATGGATTAGTATGGATTAGTATGGATTAGTATGGATTAGTATGGATAGTATGGATAGGTAATAATAAGTTAATAAGTATTTTTTTTTTTTTTTCGTCGTGCTCTTGTCACCGCCGGGGTGCCAGCTGTTTTAGAACCCAATGGCTTGGCACGCGACGATGGGAAGAGACCGGACGGAATGAACATAATGCCTTGGAAGTTAGGTCGGCCTTGGGTGTGGGATGCAACCTGTGTCGACACCCTTGCGCCATCCCATCTTCCTAGCACGGCGGGCTGTGCTGGGTCGGCTGCTGCAGGTGCAGAAACGGCGCAAATATAACAACCTTATTGGGAGCTATATGTTTGAGCCGTTTGGGGTTGAAACTCTAGGACCATGGGGTCCGAGTGCCCACTTGGTTTTTCGAGACATCGCCAAGCGGTTGTTCGACTCTTCTCGTGACCAGAAGGCTGGCCTATTTCTTGGCCAAAGAATCAGCATTGCCATACAACGTGGCAATGCTGCCAGCCTTTTGGGCACTTTTCCTGTTGACAGCGATGCGGACGAATTTTTTGATGCCCTTTGATCCTTTCCCCTCCCATATTTTTTATATATTTGTATATATTATTATTACTTAAAAATTAATTAATGTTAGTAATTTTTGTTTATTCGATGTTGATGATTATTTTTTGTTGGAAAGGAGATATCCCAAGGGTACCATGTCAAGGAAACCAGGATCTGATGATGACATCCCAGAGAAATCGAGGGGAACCTTCGAAAATCGTAGTGGCGACTAATAGTGCGTTTGTAAATTTTTCTCATTAATTATTTTAAAGCACTACTATTTAATGAAGGTCTGGAGTCGATCTGATGATGGAGCCGAAAGACAGTCGAGGAAACTCCTCAACGATTTACAGCAATTACCTGGTGTTTGGGCTTGATTAATTTGTATTGATGAGAAATTTGCACCCATATGGGTTCTAAGTGCCATTACAAGATGGAGACCATAGTCAGTCGAGGGAATTCCTCAACGATTTACAACAGTTATTTATCACCTATTAATTAATTTAATTTAGC
Organism: Dryobota labecula; assembly: GCA_947523025.1. Lineage (NCBI taxonomy): Eukaryota > Metazoa > Arthropoda > Insecta > Lepidoptera > Noctuidae > Dryobota > Dryobota labecula. Next base: position 16,594,604 of record OX383284.1, read on the forward strand.
TGGTATTTAATCCACTCGGTGTAAGCACATGATGTTATAATATTTCATGTCACTGTTGTTGTATACGAAGTGGTGTGGGGTAGGCGCCACAACTAAAAAGTGTTTTTTTTTTTTTTTTTACAAAAAGAGTCTACAAAAAAAAAAAAACTTTAATTTTGGAAGTCGGTGGCAAAAAACGAAATACGGGTCCAAAGACACCGATTTCCAAAATTGAAGTTTTTTTTTTTAATTTTGTTTTGTCTAGATTAGGGTGCCTGTGATACTAATAATACCTACAATGGCTACAACTTTACTTGGATGAATTTCAAGGTATCGTCTTTGTAACAATATCTTTAGACTTGGTGGATTCACCTAAACACAGCAGCTAGTAGGAGAGTAAGTAGATCAAGCGCCGCGATGAGCCGTCGGCGCCGCGCCGGCACAATCTGTTTGCGCAACGGCCTTCCAAAACTATAGCTAGAGCCGAATCCCCAGTCTGTTTTACTCTAAAGATACTAAATGCCCTTCTGACTGTCAACCTTGAATGTGATGTGTTTGCGGATGAATGGAGTAAAATTATGCGTATATGTCTGGTGTTCTGTGACAGAAAATATGCAAGGGAGTCCACTGTTCCATGTTAGTTTTAAATCAAATTACTCGTATAAACAATATAATTATTGTCAACATAATAATTGTTTCTATGTTAATTAATGTAATTGGTGCTGTACCGTTTTAATTAACAATAGATAACTTTTTTTAAACCGGCCAAGTGCGTGTCGGACCACGCACAATGAAGGGTTCCGTAGTTGGGATGAATTCATCCCAAGAACAAACTTAACGTTATAGTTGAAAAACATGTAGACTGTTACTTACTTATTATCCCATACAAAATGTATTTGAGAACATGGTTTTCAACTGTAAATGTAAGTTGGTCGACTATTACTCGGTTACTTGTAAAGCCTAATTAGCTGTGAACTGTGAAAATATCCTTTTAACTTCGTTATATACTACTGAGATTTTTTTTACCTATTCAAATACAACCATTTAGCTGGCAGGGGGGAGGGACACTTGACTCTAACAAAAATTAGCATTTTAAAGTTTAAAGCTTAATATTAGGCAAACGGATCCCTGAATCGAAAAATGGTTTCCATAAACCCGCAATATTTTTAAACGTCCTATCCAACGCTACCCCACAGCCACAGGATAGACGACACAAACAAATATCATCCCCACTTTACGTGTACGGGGAATATGTACACCCATACCAAATTACAGCTTTCTAGTACTAGGAGACTCTGAGCTAAGCCGCGGACAGACCGACAGACAGACACAGACGGACACACAGTGGAACGAATGTATGGGAGCGGTTGGACGTAGACATGTCCGAAAAAAAAGAGTAAAATTATGCCAAACTAATGATGCCATCTTATTCGATTACTTAATGCCTTCATAACTTGTGGTGATGAATTTCTTCATAACTCCCATATTTCGGGAGTAATTTGAGAAAATGTGAAATTTTACTATGAAAATGAGTGTATCGAGCTCTCTCCCTCCTGATTCCGGGCTTGTTTCAAGTAGCGGTCTCTAATATCATAATGCTAATACTAAGAGCTATATTTAATACTAAGACACATAGTGCGCCAAATGTGCACTTTCTGGGATAAAGAGTGATGTTTATTTTATAACACAATATTTTTATTTTTTGTTTATTTTGTTGATTAAAACCGTTTTTCTAAAGGTTTACCTTATTACAATAACATTTCTGAGCAGCCAATTAGAGAAGATATAAGCTAATTAGGATATATAATTAGGGACTTAAGGTTTACATATAAAACTGATGCACTAATGATTACTGATAAGAACATTGCTATTATTTAATTACTAAATGGCTCTTAATACACTAATTTAGCATGCATCATTTACTAATTATCACAATAACTAATTACCTTGCAATATTTAACAAAGGATACCTGGGATACCTGGATTTTATATAAATAGGTCACTATTAGTAACTTTAAAATCAGTGTTGATTTACACCTCGTTGTATCCAAGCTAATCTCGCAATGTATTTTCCAAATTTTAATACAAATCTTGATATTCACGTTGCTTTATGCGCACGCGCACATAAAGATTTACGCGACTTTAACTATTTGTTCAGTGTTTTAAAAGATAACAGTTGTGTTCAGTTATGTGAAAGTGCTGAAACAAGTTTAAAAGACTGGTGTCGTCGATTTTGCTACCGCATTTATGCAAAATGGACACAGTCTGGAAGAAGCACAGATAAGTTTCGGAAGAAACATGAGATTTGGCTACAGGCTGCAATTCAATGGCCGGAATTACAGAATGAAAATATGGAACCTTCTACAGAAAATATAAGTGACGTCATCGAGCCCATAATTTCTCCTGCTAAATCTGATGCTTCAACTTGTACACATCCTAGTCCTCGTAAATCTTTTGAGGACCTTAGTAACCGGCAAAAAAGAAGACGCACTGAAGATAGTCTTTCATGCAGCAGTAGCAGCGCTGAAATTATGTTTTCGGCCGAAAGGGCGCTTCAAAAGGCAGGACAAAGCGATACAGCTTATGTTATGAAATACTTGACGGAGAATCCAGAAGAGGCCTCAAAAATCAAAGCCTTCATTGAAGGTAAATCAATTCAGGTACGGGAAATATCCCCTTTGAAGGCATTGGCTCTTTATGTATCGATGAACTTATCGAAATGGCGCTATAACACTCTTCGGGATTTCAACACTCAAGAAGGAGCTCTTCAATACCCGAGTTACTACATGTTGGTTAAAGAAAAAATTAAGTGCTATCCGGCCAAAGAAGATCTCACAGTTACAGAGAGCTCTGCAAAAATCAAATTACAAGCCTTGATGGATTTAACCTCAAGAAGACTTATTAGGTCGTTAGAAACCCCTGTTGATCCCAATCAACAGCTCGTATTGACCAGCAAATGGGGTTTTGACGGATCATCTAGCCAAAGCATTTATCATCAAAGGACGAGTGAAGATGAGCAAATCGATCTTGCTAGTAATTTTATGATTAGTCTTGTACCACTGCGGCTCGTCTCAAAAGGTGTAACAATTTGGGAAAACGAGCGACCATCTTCCACTTCATTTTGCCGGCCAATATTGTTTAAGTTTATAAAGGAAACCAAAGAAAATGTGCAGAGAGAGATGGCTGAAATCGAAGCAGAGATTGAAGCCTTAACTTCATCCACCATCACTGATGGAATTAGTGTCAAACACCAACTGCTGTTGACAATGATTGATGGTAAAATTCATTCCATTATATCCAATACAGCAGCTTCAGTGTGTGACATATGCAAGGCTTGTCCTAAAGAAATGAATAATTTAGAGTTAATCAAAGATAAACACGCAAACGAGGACATGTATAAATATAGCTTAAGCACCCTTCACGCTTGGATTCGCTCAATGGAATGCTTATTACACATTTCCTACAAATTAGACATAAAATCATGGCAAGTAAGGGGTGATATAGCAAAAAGGCAAGTTGATGACAGGAAGAAAAGAGTTCAAGAGGCTGTAAGAAGAGAAACGGGCTTACTTCTCGATGTTGTGAAACAAGGCAGTGGATCCACCAACAATGGCAACTCGGCAAGGAGATTTTTTGAAAACTACACTAAATCTGCTGAACTGACCGGAATAGATGCTATGCTTTTAAGAAAAATCTGTGTGATCTTGCAGTGTATTTCATCAGGAGAGAAGATCAACGTAACTAAATTCCGAGAGTTCTGCTTTGATACTGCTAAGCTTTACGTGGAGTTATACCCATGGTATTATATGCCTTCTTCACTTCATAAAATTTTAATGCATGGGCCAGACATAGTTCAGAACATGTCAATTGTGCCCATTGGTTTTCTATCCGAAGAGGCATCTGAGGCTAGAAATAAAGATTTTAGAAAATATAGAGAGGGGCATTCTCGAAAGCATAGCAGTATCTCATGCAATGAAGATATTATGCACAATCTTTTACTGTCTTCTGATCCACTTGTTACAAGTATCCGTCCAAAAGGAAATAAGTTTGTAAAAAAATCTTCTTTTAAGGAATTTTATGAGCTTACGGATTCTGAGAAAAGTGATATCGAATTTGTTAACATAAATGATTTAGCGGACATCGATTCTGAATTTGAATTAATTGATGATGATGATGATGACGAAGATAATTAAATGATGTTATTGTTTTAAAATGTGTAACTTAGTAAATTAGAGCTTACATCTTAATTATTTATTGTACTTTTAATGAAACTAGGTAATTTATTATCAACTTACTTAAAAGTCATACTCTCATCAGTTCTTGTGAATATTTTTGTTAATATATATTTCTGTATATATATAATATATTTATAGACCTCTTCATAAGTCTGTCTGCGGTTTAAAGTAAATACAAATGGGGAAAAAACGTTTTTTTTTTTAAATTTTCATTTCCTTTTATCCCAGAAAGTGCACATTTGGCGCACTATGTGTCTTAGTATTAAATATAGCTCTTAGTAATAGCATTACGATATTAGAGACCGCTACTTGAAACAAGCCCGGAATCAGGAGGGAGAGAGCTCGATACACTCATTTTCATTGTAAAATTTCACATTTTCTCAAATTACTCCCGAAATATGGGAGTTATGAAGAAATTCATCACCACAATTTATGAAGGCATTAAGTAATCGAATAAGATGGCATCATTAGTTTGTCATAATTTTACTCTTATTTTTCGGACATGTCTACGTCCAACCGCTCCCATACATTCGTTCCACTGTGGGACATGGCGAAAGTATAAGGGTTCCTTGTTTACTCCGGAACCCTAAAAAACAAGCTTCATCTCACTCTCACGTTCTATGTTACCATAATATTGTACTTTTACCAGGGTTCGCCGATATATATCAGCAGATATATATCATGATATATATCACGATATATATCACGATATATATCAATTGATTTTTATCTTGATTTATATCAATTGATTTTTTCCTGTCTTCTGAACTAAAAATTTTGGAGATTAATGTTTACCCTGGCAACACGTAGCGAAAAACTACAATTCAGAAAAATTTACTTATTATTTTTTTATGATTACAAATTATTATTAAAATTAGTTGATTTATCTCACAAACAAATGAAGATTATTATAATAATAGGTAGGTAGGTACTTGTTTTTTTAAGCGTTCGTTAAAAAAAACATTCTCAAATAAACACTAATAATTCTTTTGTTACTTTTTTAAATACAAAATGTGGTAATTTACACTTATGTATATTATTTTACAAATTCCTTTCACATTTTTAAGTGTTTAATCCCCTTACAGAATGAAATTCGGTTCTTTTTCTTGCCCTGGATATATATCCGATATATATAAAAACATCGGATCGGATTTTTGATATTTATTATAAAAATCGGATTTTTTCCTGACTTTTACTTTCAACAAAAAGAATAGGTTAGAAGAAGAAGCACCGTGGCAGGAGTAGTCACTCTTAACTTGTCGTTGGCATTGTTCCAGCCATTAGTATAACCTGAAAAGTTTGAGGCCACTCCTATGGCACTAATCGAGTACGGAACTCCGGCCATTAGTTAGGCAAAAGTTATCCTGTGAGCTGTTGTACTGCCGTCGCCAATGTTCCTCAATAAATATCTTCTATAACCAAATACATAATATTTAACGAATAGACTTGTTTGGTCAAAAATAGGTAATAATTTTATTGTTATGTTGAACAAAAGGAAAAAGAGTTATTCGTAGCACGCGGGGACTTACCTACACCATGACAAAAGGGGATAGGTAGTATGATTCGTTATTGTAGGTTACTTATAGGCTATTTTATCCGACTGCCTCAGAAAGAGGGTGGGTGTAGATACTGTAATGTTTTTTGTTCAATGTAAATAGGGTATTTAATTAGGTACTCATCATCATCATCAGCCTAGCCTTTCCCATTTATGTTGGGGCCGGCATCCAGTCTAATCGGATTCCAGGCTAACCAGTATTTTACAATGGAGTGACGGTCATCCCAGATACCGGGTAACACATTAAGTAAGTACCCCTTGGTAAGAATGGTTGTCAGACTTATGGGCTCAGTCAGAAACCTCGTAACGACCGTCAATGATCTACGAATGACAACCGGTCCGAAGCACGGAGTGTTCTTAATTACTATAAATCGTAAAATTGGTAATGAGTATAATGTCGTTATAAGGTTATTCTTATCGTAAAATGCAATCAAAGTTAGAAGGTTGCCCAATTGTAGGTACTATTTGTTTGGTCGCTCTACTTTTGATAACGACAGCTATTTTATGTAGCCACTGATAGGGCGTATTTTCATGAATCACATATTTATATGTATTATATCTGAAGCGCTTTGGCACTGTTCACGATAAACTATGTTGATACTATTGAATGTACTGAGAACTGATTGTAAAGTCCCTAAGTAGGTACGTATAGATCCTGTTATATTCATCCTACATTCCTACATAACTACGTGACGGTTTTTAGAAATATCATCAACGAGGAAGCATCTCTTTTGAAATTTAAAAGGAATCCATACGATTCGCATTGAGATTGTTCGGCTCCAGCACGTAGAGTCAAGACAAGATTTTTCACAATGTGAACACGGTGAGACTGCCACTCCATTGGTCAAACAGTGCTAAATACAAAGCCATTTTGCTTTTGTCTGAATTCTGTGCAATTACTTCGATCGATTCTAAATTTATACCTGCTGTAGGTACTTGTAAGGTTAGATGCTTCATTATGTCTTAGATTTGAAAAAATGTCACGTCACCATAGACTAGATAACCAATAGCCCATCAACTTTTGAAGTGAATGCACTGAATTGACGTTCCATCGCATACGTCAATCCAATACGCGAGGTTGTAAAGAAAAACAAAAAAATCAAACTGTCTCCTAAAGTACCGAGAAGTTGGCCACGCGGCCGTGTTCCGAACAAAGCATACACTAAGGCCTGAAATATCTTCAAATGCGAATTTCATAATGGAACGACTACAAGAGGGTTGGCAGAGGCGTTCTTATGTCCACTCCAGAACCTACCTACTATAATAACCATAAAGTACCATTCAGCAGTAGATATGTACGGTGGCCAGCACAAGTTACCACAAACTGCCAAATTATCTCGTTCGATTTTGAACTTAATAATCAATATGTTAAAGTTAAAAATCGTTTGGAGTAATTTGATAGTTTCGTGTAGCTTGATGTGCTGGCCGTTGTACACACGGCTACGTATCAAGCTATATAAATCCAGTTTACGCTGGTCTCGCATTGTATAGGATTTCCATACAATGAGAGATCAGCTTATACTGGAAATGTATAACTTGATATGTAGCCGTGTGTACGTATGGTATGAAATATAAACACAGTTAAGGGACACTAAACGCCCATAAGCGTAATAACAGTAAAACTGCTATTGAGTCTCGTTCAATGTTCTTTAACCGATTAATTGAAACTGTCAGGTCTATCCTCCACACATTCAAAGATACCTTCGTTTCCTAGCTGATTACATAGCCATAGGTAGAAGACTACCAACTGGAAGCTTAGCTAATTAACACATCGACACAACATTAGGTAAGATCAACGTTAAAACGCAAAGTGTTAATTCAGACCAGTTTCAATCAATCTTTCACAAACAAGAAATTCTTAGTACTTATTGAACATAGATAAGCACTTACATTCCAGTAAAAGCACCGTTTCAAAGTGTTAGTCCGTTTGTAAAACACTAAATAGGAAACGTGATAATTTGTGAACAAATCACATGTCCAAGAAAAACTGTGGCACACTAATTTGTCTTATTGATTTCACAAAAACACAGAGAAGTTAGGAAAACCTTGCCTCGTTAAGGCGCGCCCAACACTAGCCAACTTGTAAAATAAAGGGTGCCAGGTACATGATAAGATAATGAAAACAGGTCTAGATAAATTCGTAACAAATGATAGCAATGCGATGCTGATATCTGTTTTTGCTAGCGATTACAGAGATAACACCTGATTATAGTCGGACTTGCACCTGATCCAATTATATTCTAGTAAATATAAACTCGGACAAATGAGCCATGCAGAAAATATTTTATCATCGTCAAACTATGTACACACTGTATAAGCTGATCTCGCATTGTATAGAATTTCCTTAGAATGAGTGGTCAGCTTATACTAGAACAGCCTTACAAATAAACACGAAATAAAGTTATTCTAGGAATAACTTCAGTATAACCATACATTTTTAGACATTTATACCTAGCATAACTTTATTCCGTGTTTATTTGTATTAGGACAAAAGTATAGCTTGATATGTAGCCTTGTGTACACCAGCCCTAAACACTGTTTGAAAGTGAAACGCTATTTTTTACTACACTTTTTCCAACATTTATTTACTGCAAAAAAGAAGCAAAAACGATCCGACGAGGATGGGATTCGAACCCACGCGTGCAGAGCACATTGGATTAGCAGTCCAACGCCTTAACCACTCGGCCACCTCGTCACATGGTTATGTGGGCAAATTTTGTGATCAGTTTGAATAGCTATATAAAGTTCATTTAAATTATTATTAGACTATTACAAACATGTTAATAAATCTTTCATTTATCATAAAATGTGTTAAATAAAACAATAAGTATGCCAAATTCGTCGAATAAGTAACAGTACCCCTTTCGACTACTATATTGATAATAGCGGCATCTACATTTTTGACTTAGAGTTATTTACGGGATTGTTGGGCGATCTAAAAACAATGATTTCTGAGATTTGCTTGAAATAGTGTAAAAACGTATAAACTTATTTGATTTGATTTCAGATTTATCATGAACTTATTGTTTTTTTCAATATTGTATAAACAATATTGCAAACTGAAAACATTAGTTCGATAGTGACATCTTTCGCATTTTATTTATACTAATTTGATTTTGTTGGCTGTGTGGTGTACTTAGTTGTTCTTGTCGCCAATAGATGGCGCCAGCATGGCTGATGCTAAAATTATACTTTAAGATCAGTGTTGATTAATCATTATTATAAACAAACCAGAATTAGTTATGAAAACTTAGGACTATCTATTTCCATTTCAACATAATATCTTGAGATATAACTTTAAAATATATTACCTACCTATCCTATCTTTATTATGGGGCCAAACTATTTCATAGTAGCTACGTAACCCAACCTTTATTGAAGCCATATAAGACAACTCGGTATCCTTCTTATAATATTCAGTTTATCGGGCAGAAAAATTGGGTAAAATGTCAGCACAGGCACAGGGGAATACATAGGGATACGCGACCTCAGGGTCAACCGGAGGGATGCGTTGCCACTGTGGGGCATCCATATTCGCTTAATATTACGATTCGAGATTTTCGAATAGTGTTGCGATATGTTTTTTTTTTTTTTATAATATAGAAAGTGTTTTTTGTTCAACCTTTTGTTGTTAAACCGGGACCTCCTGGTTCAAGTTATATAATTAGGTACACTCATCAACAATTTACGCGTATGCAGTCTAAGCATTCAGTTTTTAGGGTTAACGGAACCTTTATAACTTTTTCTGGTCACATACTTACCTATCTATTTAATAACTCAAACTGAAACTGTCGCTGACGTTTTTCTCGAGGTCATGCAACGTAGGACTTTGAATTTTGGCCAGGGCTTTAAATACCGGTAAATTTTCATAACGTTACCTTGTATTGACAGAGTTAACGTTATTATTAAAATAACGGTAATCGATTTAACGTTATTTATGTGACTGTTAATTTTATCGTTATTCTAAACGGGTGAGATGTAAGTAGTGGGGCCTAAGGCGTGCGGCGCGGCGGGAGCCCGCCCTCGCGCTTCTCTGATGCCGTGCCGATCAAAACGTTGCCTGAATTTTCCTGATTCTTACCCACAGAACGGCGACGAAGCCTAATTAACGTTAGTTATCGTATTTCTGTTAATGTTAATTAACGTTATATTACTGGTAATGTTATCAAGTAACGTTAAATTTTTGTAACGTTAGTAGGCATAAGATTGAAATTTAACGTTACGTAACGGTTATTATGTCTTTTGTTATTTGTTATTTGGTAACGTTAACAAGCCCTGATTTTGGCATTATTTTAGGTTTCGATAACGCGCACACAGATGGCCAGTTAAAAAACAAAAATATATTTTCCTTGTTTTAATAATAGGGTTCAGATCGGTATTAAGAGCGCATACATCGGTCCACTAGCGCCACTCCTTTAAAAAAATATTATCTCGTGACTGAGAAGGAATTATGAAAAACGGCTCAACAGCGACCTCGAAACCGACCGAACCTATCGACCTCTAGAATGTTCTAATACCTTTTATAAAGTTTCATAATGAGATACAAAGCAACAAAATTCATTCTAAAGAAAAACGGCCACATTCCTATAGATCGTATTTTGTTGCTTCGTGTCTCAATATTAAACTTTATAAAATGTATTAGAATATTCTAGACAAGTGTGTCTAGAATATTCTAATACATATCTATGAAAAAAACGGCAAACAGCGACCTCGGTAAGTGTACCGAGGTCGCTGTTTGCCGTTTTTCTCATAGGTAATTCCTTCGGACCCTTGTACGCCCTCTTAAGAAGAAAAAAGTTTCAATAAATGTACTTATACAGGGTGGATTTTTGACATGGGGCAGTAAGTACAGGTAGTACAGTGGCTAGTCTATCCATCATACAAAAAGGAACTTGGGAGTCTTATTTAATACGAAATGTATGGGAAAAGTTATTTGCGATTTCTGACTTTTCTAGTACCTACTCAAACCTCAGTTGCTCGCATAGAAGAATGTTTTGAGCCTTATAAGAAACAGAATTGATTAGCATAATTTTTTTTTTTTTTTAAATTGGCCCATTTTCTTGTTTACCAACTGTATTTTTTTTTTTTTCAAAATCTGCTTATAGGGAACAAAATTTTCTCAAAAAATTATGGATAGTCTCCTGAAACCGTTTTTCTGTAACAAGAACAACAACTGGTTAGGGTACCTACCCTTAGGTATACTGCCCCGTCTAAAAAATCCACCCTCAAAAAGTAGGTATATGGTATAGTAAATATTATGTATGTATGTCTTCTATAAGATTATAACCTATTTATATACTTGATTTGTGATCTTTATAATATTGTTATTATTATTATTATCTTCTCTTAAACACATCACCTGCCATATTATCTCTTCACCACCTGACTGACTAGTTGACTGGTAGAGAATGCCTAAGGCATTAAGTCCTACTTTATACCTTATTGTGTGCGAGAAGTTTAAATAAATAAATAGATAAACATTCAAAAGTCCAAACTTAAGTTTTGCCAATATGCGATGGAGCGCAGTATTCGATTTATTTCGTTCTAATACCAAAAACTAATACGACTGATATTTGTTTCATTTGTTGAAAAACATGCATAGTGGTATTAATTTTTGAGATAAGAACGGAATGAATCCAGCATTCTAGGCGTCAAATTGAGAGATCATAATAATATTCGTAACACCACACTGCGAACCAAAACACAGATTAGGTACTGACGTTGCTCAAAAAGCCGCTAAGCTGAAGTGGGAATGCGTTGGCCACGTCTACCGTATGCCCAATTAGCTGTGGGGCAAAATTACCACTATGTGGAGCCCTGACACAGCCAGAAGGCGTCGCGGCAGACCTCGTAGAAAATGGCGGGACGAGCTAGAGAAAACGAACGACCAGTGGTCCAATGGGACCTGAATCGAAAGAGCTGAAAGTCATGGCGAGAGGCCTTTGCCCAGCAGTGGGATGAGGCGGGCTAACAGTTAGGTACAGTTACAGTAACATAATTATGTACTGATAGACCCCACTTATCTTCGGATCTATAATACGTACCTACTTGGTACATAAATACTTATAAGTAACGGTATACATCTCATTCAAGTTCATATTCTATCCAAAAGAAGGTCAAAACAGGTGCTATGAACTCGAGTTCTAGGGTCACCTCTTTTTGAACCAAGTTCATAAAAACTTCGAAATAGATCAGACGAAACTTAGAACGCGTGATCAATTGAAGTCAGCCCTTATAGCGTAGCAATTAATTATTTTTGAGCAAACTAGTTAAATGAAAAATAAAACTCGTGTTAAGTGCCGACAATTTAATTGGCATTCGAGTGAAGAGCTTTGCGGTATACCTATAGTCGAAATGTCGACGCCCGTAGTCGAACACATCGGTCCGATCCGTTTGATTTTATTAATTAAGCTGCGATGTAAGGCCCGAAGTCTAGACGGGCTTCTGAGCTTCTCATTTGGATAGCTTTGCACCACATTACATTGATTTGTGCGTCCGACCGTCTCGAGCGAACACTCCATTCCTCTCTACGGGACTCACAGACTCACATTCCTACAGGGAATAGGGTTTTATGTGAATATATCATTGTTGTATCGATTGCATTTCCAATATCGTCTCTTCAATTCCCTTGTCTGCAACCAATGTGGCATTGTGCACGGGAATCGGATCCGTATAATAACAACGCTTGAAAATATGTCATGATATTGCGGGCTAGACGGCTGTTATTATTTTGATATTAATATTTATTGTTTCTATACAGATTAAATTTTGTATTGCTGCAGCATTTAACTATGAGTATAGGTACCTATGTAGTTGGATTCATATAATTGTCTATCCACCCCGGCTTCGCACGGGTCCAATGTCACAACTATGAGATTTCTGTGCTTTATAAGTAAGTATAATATATACACATAAATCTTCCGAATTCGAACCCAATTCTCTAAATCGTCGTTGCGACTTTAAGACCTCTTATTTGTAAAATTCAACTTTATGAGAAAATCGATATTTTAAACACCAACATTTTATAAGGAAGCACATTGTAGATCTTGAAATTGGTAAAGAAATTACAATTAAATCGTCGTATACACATAAGAGTTTTTGCATTTGATAGAGCTTCAAAATGTGAAAAAGGCTGGCGTAAAAAAGTGATTTTGCCAAAAGTGACGCATAAGAGGTCTTAAAGTCGCAACGACGAAATGGTGGTGCAAACCACATCATAATCCATTGAGTAGTTTAAATAAACTAAGCGGTCACACAGACAGAAAAGTAAAGCGCCTTTATTTTATAACTTAAGTATACATAATTATATTGGCCATTATCTATGATGGACAACCCCTATTCTAAGACGTTTTACGTCTTAAAACCCTAAGAACCAAATATAGTTTTCTCTAAAGTTGATAAATTGCAGACATATAGTCAAGTCATATCGCTTATTTATTACTGACCGATGAGACCGAACTTTTGATTCAGTAACAAAACTGGAAAAAACGCATCAGAACTACAGACACATTACATTTCAAGTGCATATTACTGGCATACAAAGCACCAAGCTTTATCAGAAAAGCGTATTTTCAATAAAATGTTTGGCAAGTCTTTTTGTACCGAAAGCCACCAATTCGCAATAGTGTTTCCGAACTTGTATTCGTCAACCGACTAGTCTCTTTGCAGCAATACTCTGCTTCTATCACATACGTTTACGTAATGTTGGTGCTCACCGTTGCATTTCATTGTGGACCAAGTAGGTACTTTAGTAGCACTAAAGAGGATTGGAGACGTGCTCCGCCTCCACGACATCGTCTCGGCAGCCGGCAGCCGCGCCAAGCAGCACCAGTCACGCTCCGCTTTAAACTTTACCTTATAGGAAAATAAATACTTGCTCTGTACTGTACCTACGGTCAGACACATTGTGAGTTAAACGTGCGAAATATCAAATTCGTGATATTTAGGTACAGTGGCCAGCACAAGGCCACGGCCAGCACAAGGCCACGGCCAGCACATCAAGCTACACGAAACTGTCAAATTACTCCAAACGATTTTAAACTTATAAATGTTAATGATTAAGTTCAAAATCGAACGAGAAAATTTTACAGTTTGTCGTAATTTGATGTGCTGGCCACCGTACGTTAGTGGTCGCTGTTTAAACGAACTTACAGCCATGTTGCAGCCATTATCCGCGGTTTATGCAAGAGATCCACAACAGGATAATGTTTCTAGGTGTTTCTAGACTAGCTATCTTGGTCTTGGTCAAATTTCATCTATTTTATTAAGTAACTTTAAAACTATTTATTTTTAAAATAAAAAATAAAACACAGGCCCTTTCATTTGAAATGTCACACGGTACAGTGTGCAAAACTTTTATTTAAATTTTATTATTTGACTAAGTAATAAGTAAATAGTAAATAAACGAATTTTGGTGGCGACCCCCATATTCTAAATTCATTTATTTACGTAACATATCCGTATTTGGGTCACAGATACCTACTGATAAGTGTACAAAATTTTAACTTAATCGATCCAGTAGATTCGAAGCAAATCGGCTGTGACAGACACACGAGTGATTCTATAAAAGGGAGCCGTTTTTTTCTTGAGACGGTACGGAACCCTAAAAACAATAGAAAAGCTATGCTAAGTTTGTCAGAATATCCCTAATCTAGTGACGAGGTAATTTTGTGTGATCGTTACAGAAATCAGCATGACTTTACTTTATCATCCTGAAATTACATAAGTACTTAAACTACAGAAAGCTAAGTACTTAAGTATCAGACTGTTTAATTTCATAGTATCACGCTATGTAATAAGATATGTAAGAACTTTGCATTTTTAGTCGACAAGTGCTCTAGCAAAATCATTTTGCAGTCGGTAAACAACTAAACATAAGCGCCACTATTGTAGAGATCCTAGGCTGTGGTCCTGTGTGAGTGGCATGCACCGAGACAAAGACGACGAACATTCTACCTAAAATCATAGTTTGATTTTGCATCAAACTCTATAATTTTAGGTAGAATATTCCCAAAGCAATTTAATATCAATATTTTGATACTTTTCTATACCTACCACGATACCAACGAAAGCTTGTTGGGGTTCCGACCTTAAAATGAAAAACGGAACTTATTTAAGATCACTTTTTTGTCTGTCAAATTTTTATTTTAGTTCTCGATGATGCGCACGCAGTTCGCCAGTAAAAGACCAAAAAATATTTATATGGTTCAAGTTTAAGTTCGATCCTAACAAAAAAAAGTTTCAATTAACGCATCGTGTTAGGTATCGTTCGTAAGAACTAGGTATCATTAAGGATTGATAAAAAAAAAAAAAAATAGTTTTTGAAATGTTTGGCACAGTGGTTTTGAAGATATAGCTTAGGTATGCAAAATAATAGGTACCCTTATCTCGTAGGTTAGCTTAAAGAATTTATTTCAATTAAACCATTTGTTTAGCCAAAAGGCTTTTCACCTTTACTATTAATCTTTATCAAATAAAAAGCGTCTGTTAGCAATATTAGCTGAATTACTACTACTGACTACGGCAGGCCAGCGACCGTTCCACAGGCCTCAGTGTAGTTGGGTTCGGAACCGAAATTGTGTGAACCCGACTCGCTCGTGGCCGTTTTTTGGCCCGTATCTCCGTAACTACTGTATCTAAAATTTAGTAAAAAATATACTGAAAATAGTTTTATACTTACCTGGGTAGTTCTTCAAAAAGTATTCTCCGCGTAACTTTCATGGCGAATTTTTCTTTTGGAATAATCTACATATAAATGTACACACATTTAAGACGATGTAAAAATAATACATATTTTTTTTATTTTATGTAAATCGGTGCATAAATTACAGAGATATTCTGTTTTTAAATTTCTGTGCCCACGAAAGTTACGAAACACGGCACGAAAGTTACAGACGTATTTTCTACAGGCAAAATATAGTTTCATATCCTTATTTTTTCCCAAATTTCCAGTTTATAAAATAAAAGACTTATTATTTATGAATCAACTTGTATTTGAGATCATCAATTATAGTGTTAACTGTTTTCGGTATTTATTATTTAATATTTTAAGCTCATGGATTCTTTTAGGCATCACTTTTCTTTCTTTATCAATATATGTTTGACTACCTTTTTCACAAGATTTTCTTTTGCAGGTAAGTTTTGACTTTACATACTGTGTAGCGCGTTTTAAATTGGTGGGACTACTTAATTCGGAAGAAGTACAGCTTGAAATGATTGAATTACTATTTAAGGAATGCGAAAAAGTTGAACTATCGCAGTCATCATCGTAGTGCGGGGAAGCTGTATTTGTCGGGCGCATTTTAAGAGGTCTTGCACATGCAGGTGTGTCACATTTGGCAGCAGGCGTTGGTTGCGACGCAAGAGCCAAAGAAGACGTTGGTTCTTGCAATGCTGGGAAGAACCCAGTGGGAGAACCCAATGAAACTACTTCAGAAGAACATGAAGCTTCAATGTGTTGTTTATACTGTCTAGTTACCCGTCGTGAAATGAAGTATTTTTTTTTTTAGATCCAGGCTATGAAGCTGGCACTAGTTGAGGAGTAGGTGATTTAGGAGAGTACAGTAGGTCTTCAACTTAATTTGGAGATTCGGGGCACCCGATCATATTTTCCTGAAAAGCAACGTTCTGTCGCTCTTTCATTCTTTGACGAAAAAGTCGGCTTTTTATGCGGTTTTGCTCTCTCACGGCTCTTTTCCTTCTACTACTCATTTCACTAACTGGGATGACATTCCCTTCTGCTTTTCTTTTGTAGTACCTTTCTCTTGCCTTCATTTTTACTGCATTGTGTAACACTTTCATTTTTTATTCTTCCTCGTCTTCTTATCTCTGCTAGACGCTTTTTCTCCCGTCGCTCCTTTGCACTTTGCGGTGCCATAGTTTCGCTTTGAACGTAATATGAAAATAATTTTAACCGGAAAAAATTAACACGACTGCTGTGAGTAATTAATGTAGGTAAAGTACAAGACAATCAGAAAGTATGACGCTGACGTTGGGGTTTTTTAAGCAAGAGGGATTCAATTGGTAAAACAGCCCAGTTTGGGGTGGGAATAATAGTTAAATTGGCTACGAGAAAACCTACAAACAGAAAAACATACCTACTACGAGTCGTTAAAAGAAAAAAATTGAAACACATACATGCATAAACACTTATACAAATACATGACCCCCTTTTTTGAGCTTCGCAATAACCGAGTAAATGCATCTGCAGCGTCACAAGTAATCTAAAGTTATCATTCAATGGAGATATGTAACTTTCGTGGTGCGCTAGCTAACTTTCGTGGACAAATAGCCATGAAAGTTGTGCCACGAAAGTTACGAAAATTTCACATTTTTGAGAATTACGATTAAACTTATAGGTAAATAAACAAACAAAGTACTTGGGAATAATCTCGAAGATTTATCTTATTCCTTAATCCAAAATGAGTTGGAAAATTATAAGCATTATCCTTCAAAATATGCGCATGAAAGTTTTTAGACCAAGGCTACTTGAAAATATTCAAAGAATAACTCGCCTCGTATTTTTTTGTTTAGAAGCGATGAACGTACGTGTCGCCCCCACTGAAGCCGGAATACTACTGAGCGTCCGCGCAGCTAAAACGTGTAGCGACAAGTTGGCGCTTTTGGAAGATAGGTGCAGTTTTGTTGCGCGCTCTCGAAACTAACAAAATCGTGTGACAGAGACATAATGCCTATTAACTATTGTAACTTAAGAGAGAAAATTAATGTTCTTTGATAATTATGATGCATAGTTAAATACGATTAATTTGATGTATTACATTATATGCTTATGAATTGAATACAAAAGTTATCAAAGTTTGCCGTGAGCGCGAACAGAGTGTGACGCGCGAAGAACACCGATTTTGCTCCCGTTTTCGACATTAGATATTTTTTTTTATAAACATTATAAATAATTTTAGATGTTTAATGTTTAAATTATGTACACATATAAATAAAGATTAATCTGTATTTGGTCCTAAGACTGAATATTTAATAGGTTACGAATTAAGACCGTGTGACCGCGTTTTGAGGGACCTCGAAGAACTACCCACCTACAGATTACAGGGAAACCTTTATGAAGTCTATGATCTTAAAATAACATGGCAAATCTTATTGCGTAATTTTTATTTTTATTAATCTTATTCTTTTGTGCGTGCAAACTTACATTTGCAGTTGGAATGTTTGGGAGAAAATGTTTTTCAACTACAATGTTAATTTGTTCTTGGAATAAATTCATCTCAACTACGGGACCCTTCATTGTGCGTGGTCCAACACGCGCTTGGCCGGTTTTTTTATTTCAACGACTTATATAAATACTAGTACTGTAGTAGGATTAATAATAAAGCAAAACAAAAACCATACAAAACAAACGCAGACAGACTTCCCAACTATTCACAAAAGAAAAACAAGCAAAATCCTATTTGTTTCCACCTATATTATATCTCCTATATTTCAATGAAGTCATAAAAATGCCGAGACTTAACTTGCCAATGGCCGGGTTTACAGCGAAGACATCGAAAGGTCTTTAGACTCGCTGAATTTCATAGGATTAAGGTTGCGGGTTCTTATTTCAATCGATCTAATACCTCGACTGAGCCGCATTTTGCCTGCGACTGTGGGGAAAAATTGCACCAACTCTGACTGATAACTATTATCTTCTTTTGTTGCAGTGAGATTTCCGTTTGGGCTTAAATAGTTTCGGCTAATGTCGGAAATATGCAGATTTTATTAAGCACGGTGTGAGACAGGGGGTTTCACGAATCGAATTACAACAAAATATGAGTATTTTAATATAGAATTATAGAATCTAATCATTCTGTGGCATACCATTAAAAAGCTTTTACTGTACGCTAAATGAATCGTGGCCATAAAGTCATCGCGAAAATTAAATTCTTTAAAAAGTTATAAGGTTTTGTTTTTAGGGTTCCATAACTCAAAAGGAAAAACGGATCCCTTATAGGATCACTCGTGTGTCTGTCTGTCTGCCGTCGGTCACACCGAATTTGCTCCGAATCGAATGGATCGATTATGTTGTTTGGTATACATATCAATTTCTGTGACCCAAATATGGACGTATTACGTAAATAATAGTAGATTGTTATACGAGGGGCTAAAATGACCCATTATATACGAGGTAGTTTTAATCCCAAGCTTTAGCGAGGGAATAAATAGAAACCAAGTTATAATGGGTTTTTAGCGCCGTGTGTTTCACTCTACTTTTCACTACGATTGCGAGAAACAATCCAATACCGGTGTAGAGATAGCTGCTTTTAGTTCAATTTTCAAAAATAAAAGGTTATTCGTTTTTATATGCTATTTTATCCCCGCTCTGGTACGCTACAATAACGGACTTATGAGCAAGAGGAGTGAACAAGTTTTTATTCATAAGTAGAACAATCATGAATAAAGATTCGACTTACTACTGTTTCATAAAAAAATAATGATTTAAAATGGAACTTATTGAAGCGATCTCGTCGTTATAATGCGTGCATTGCGTTGCGGCTAAAGAAGAAATAAAAAATGGCATTGGCGCGAAATCTTTTAAGAATTTTTCACTAATTACAAATTGAATTGGTGACTGTAATTTATTTTACAACAGTGAAAATGTCATCATTTAGTGAGAATGGAGATTAATCTGCAGATGGAAGAGCTAGGAAAATAAATCATTTTCAATCTGGATGTATTGGATTGTTTTATTTTCTCGCAATCGTAGTAAAAAGTAGAGTGTAACACACGGCGCAAAAAACCCATTATATACGAGGTAGTCCTAGTTACTCCAGAGCTTTAGCGAGGGAGTAAACAGAAACCGAGTTATTATAGCCCCATACAATCTACTATTTTTCAAAAATATTCAATGCCCGTTTTAACTTCGTTATTATTTTATTGGCATATAAGATGTAAAGATAAAAATTAAGAATAAAATAAACGCATCTATTCCAATTGTTTTTTTTACCTTCATTTTTAGGGTTCCGTACCTCAAAAGGAAAAACAGAACCCTTATACTCACTAATTCATTGGATCACTTTGTGGTTCATCTGCCCGTCTGTCAGGACCCTTTTTCTCAGGACCGGGAGATACCAATTTAAGTTGAAATTAATATCAAATACCAAGGTCTGGGCCCCTTGGACTTGGAATCCGTAATTGATGGATTTGCTATACTAATTAAATAGGTATAAAGTTTAATGTTAATTGGATAATGTGTCGTTGGGTTAGTTATAGCCTTACTAATTTAATTCATTTGGGTACAAAGCATGATACATAAATCACTGCATACCGAGACCAGTACTCTGCGTAACACACTATCAACCACAATCTGAATGATTTTGAAGCATATTGCTAATCTATTGCTTC
Organism: Dryobota labecula; assembly: GCA_947523025.1. Classification (NCBI taxonomy): domain Eukaryota; kingdom Metazoa; phylum Arthropoda; class Insecta; order Lepidoptera; family Noctuidae; genus Dryobota; species Dryobota labecula. Next base: position 16,614,722 of record OX383284.1, read on the forward strand.
ATATGTTCGAAGAATTTGACTGCTAAACAACGTAAATAACGCAATGAATGTTGTTGAACCGTCAATATGAAACCCATTCCTACAGGGGGCCAAGTCTACTAATGTACAAACGTTGCAATGGTCTCTTCATTGTGAGTTTTTGACAGATTTGCCATACAAACACTGTCAAATATTCACAATGGCGAGATCATTCTGACACTATTGTAATAGCAATTACCTCGCTGTTTCATTTTAATATCGGTGTTCAATAACTAAAAAGGTATCCCTTTTCAGGGATATGGAAAATAAAAACCCTCGGAGACTTTTGTTGAACAGTGATATATCGCCGTTTCCGCTATGGCTGCTTTATCGATCTTATTATGTGAGAACTATTCTTTGATCGTAAAAGGTTTCCTTTATCATATATTTCAAGAATACAACGCACCAGTATGACGCGGGCTGAAGGATTATCCACTTTCCCGAGATGGATTTTCTCCCCACCTTTACAGGAAGGTAAGAAATCTGTCTGCGTTTTCTTAACCAGCAATTTTTGAGCTTGTTTTAATAGGGGTTAAAGTAGGAAATTGCCGTTTTATAGTAATAGATACTTTGAATTGATATTAAACCTTTATGGTGCTCACACCATGAAGGTGAAATGTAAAAAAGTTTTTTACATTTTAAATGAACTTCCGATTAGATGGCAGCAATGTATAGATAAAGAGGGTAAATATTTTGATTAAATAAATATGTTACATCTTGGAAAAAAACAAGATTTAATTTTGCATTATAAATCGGCAATTTCACGCTAATATTATAACCTCATTTTCAGGTCAAGTTTTGCCTGCCTATAGGAAAAGTAATGGATTCTTCGAAACCGAGGGTTTTTGACTCATTGTAATGGGTTTTATTTTTCAACACACTTTGTTGTTCACACATCTTATTGCACCGCTTTTAGGTTCACAATGCAGTGTATTTAACACGAGTGTTTTTTTACGTTTACTATAAAGTCTGAAATTAATGTTTAAATTGTATATTATGTAAATGTGTTCTTCAGTCAAAAACACGTCAAAACTGTTTCAAAGATCAATCAGGTAGGTACCATTTTGTTTTTCTGTCCCATGTTTTGTGATATTATATGTTATAGAATACTGGGAATCGTATTATTGCAATAGCTTAGAACATGAAGAATTACACGCTTAATAAAAATAAAAACTTACTTCACAATCACAAAGCATACTAAACTTCTGCATAAAAGTTTAGATAACGTTTTATTACGGCGTGAATCCGAGTTTATTCTGTGTACTGAAAAGGCTTCAGACGAGCTGCCGGTCGTCGGAAGCTATTCAATCTAGGCGCAGGCAAATTGTGTGGATAGGTCGGAAATGTGCGGCGTAGCGGGTAATGGACGGAGAGCGCCCCGCTCGCAGACCGCAGCGTCCCGCCAGCCGCTGTCATCTCCGCTCCTAGCAGGTAAACTTTGTTGCATAAAAAAGGCGATAACAAACCACAGTGCTCGTATTTGTCAAGATGATAAATAGACTTTGAAATATTGTAGGTTTTAGGGTTCCGTAGTCAATTTCGGCATGTCCGTCTGTTTGTCTGTCTATCCGTGGCGCGGCTCAGAGATTCTTAGTACTAGAAAGCCGTAATTTGGTATGGGCACACATTAATGACGCCGACAAAGTGGTGCAATAAAACCTAGAAAAATATTTTTTAGGGTACCTCTCCGACGCCTAAAGTGGGGATGGTATTTTTTATTTCTCGTCTATCTCATGGTGTGGGGTTTCAAAAATATTGCGGGTTTGTGAAAACCATTTTTCAATTCAGGGACCCATTTGCGTAATATTAAGCTTTAAAGTCTTATTTATAGTGATTTATAGTTATTTATTTGTAGTCTTTTTTATTTAAATACAATTAATCCCCCAACTTTCGTTATTGCACCTACCACTGCTTGTCTCTGCACCACCCAAAGGTTGACTGGTAGAAAAGTCCGCCTCTGTACATTTTTGTGCTAAAGTATTAAACAAATAAATAATAAATAAAGTGCAAATTTTTGTTAGAGTCACGTCAGTTAGTGGTTGTTCTTGGATGTGTGCAAAAAATCACAGCAGTAACAGTAACGAAGTTAAAAGGAAAACTATCCCAGCTAAGTAGGCTTTACAAGTTAAATAGTAATAGTCTACCAACTTATATTTGAAGTTGGAATTTATGAGAGAACATGGAGGTATTTCAACTACAATGTGTAATGTTAAGTTTCGCCTTGGGATAAACTCGTCCCAACTACAGAACCCTAATTCATTTTGCGTGGTCACACCACGCACTGGGTCGGTTTTTTATTTTGTTTAGTGGTGCAGGGCCTTTATTGATGCTCTCAGTGACGTGACGGTCGGTCGCCATTTGCAAGTTATCGATTGAATATCTAGTTTAAATATTATGTTGGATGCAATTTCAACTATAAATCATAATGACAATAGTGTGGTAACCCTGATACAGACTGTTTAAATATTAATATTGTTGCGCGCCACAATTAATGCCTGGTACAGTACCATTAGCGCCATCTAGTATCGAGTAGCAGAACTAGTAGACTCAAGATTCTTCTAGAAAATTCGATGCTAAAACTTTCTAAAACTTTCGACATCTGGTCAGTAGGGGCCGGTATGTACTCGAACATTCTAGATGTTTCTACAGTAAAAGATTCTGGAACTATCTAAGGACTATATAAGGCCGGTATGGACCGCGACCCGACACAGTCGAAACTTCAAATGATACAAGCGATATTTGAGTGCGAATTTAGAGTGATCAGTAGTTCATTTGTGTTTTATAATTAGTGTGTTTGAGTTGTTATCAGTGTTGTTTAATTAAAGTGTCATTTTTGGTTTTTAAATCGGTAGTTTTTATCGTCGCGAACCGCAAGCTCGTAACAATATCGTGGTAAAATCCGTTGTTACCAATGAAGCATTTAATCTAATAACAGTTACTACGTGCTGATGTGAATATCATGTAGATCATGATAATTGCTACAGGCCAGTACAATATTTAATCATATTAAATGCACTAATTAGTATTTCACACATTCATACCATATTTTAGTAGAATATGAACATTCAATTTTCACCGCAAATCATAAGGTACGCTCATAATGCCAACAACAAAGAATGGAAGAATATTTTAGTTTAAAAAGCTTATTTTGAAAGCGTATCCTACGACGAGTTGGTAATTACATAAGTAAGGTAAGCTTCCTTATCTGGTCTTATTCAATAGGTTAATTAATTGCAGTTCTGTCTGAACTTATCTAATTACGGCTCACGGCCAGCTGCAAGTTTATTTCCGCATGAACTCCCCAGCATCCACTACTCTCTCGCCAATTACCCACCTACTTACTTTGTGTCTGCCCTTCTTTCTTGCTTATTTCACTTCGCCTTTACTTGAGATAAGAGCAATGAGATTCTCTGTGAAGTTAGTGCAGACAGCTGACAATAGACGCTACCTGGAAGCGGTTTTAATATCGCCTTTGAGAGAATCTCTTCTACAAAGTATAATTTTTATAATTAAGTGGTTAAGTATTATAATAACAAAACATTCTGGCCGTCATTAGCAAGTTTTTTTTTACCGCTGCATCATTGACGGATTGGCGGATATATTTATATTTAGATAAAAATCTTTATATTGACAAAAAAGTAAAAAATACATACTGCCAATACTAGTATTATAATAAGGTTGGTCGGTCCACAACAGTACCCAAATACTATTTCTTGTGCAATTTCAACCAAATTGTTGGATATTAAAAGTAATCTAGAAACTGACATTTGTAGATGTAAGGGCGGCAAAAAAATTACAGCCTTTACTTCGAAAATGTGTAAATTCACCCCTGCACTGCATGGTAATAAAACCTTCTTAAAGAGGACGACTGGGTTACTTAAAGGTGTGAAAGTTGGTCAAAAATATGAGCCTAATAAGTCAATACATTAACTCTAGTCAACACAAAACTTTAGCCACCTAAAAGCCTAGAATAACTTGAATGCTTAGCAAACAAACAATCTTCAGTATCTTCTTCAGGTTGTCTTTAAAAGACCGCTTTTAGCGATAAAACCGCCCAATGTGTCACCCAGTAAAATTTCTACTTTTATATATGTAATTCATAATATGGTGTACATATATTATAGAGATCTATACATCTTCATTTTCCTCACTGGAAAATGCAAACAAGCAAGCGAAGCAATAATAAGTCGGAAGATGGAATGATAGAACACATCGCATCTGCCAGTCGGCATTTCCTTCTGAAAATGAAATTGACTTAGCAATTTTTGCAAACACTGGAATCGTGTTTCAAAATAAGATTTCTGTTTTAGGATAAAACATTCGTACTTCAGGCGTATTTTCATTAATAACTAACGAATACTTTCCATTTAATAAGATCCTTTCAAATAGGTATCTATACATTTATTGATAGATATTGATATCAATATCTACCCGAAAAGGTTTCCTATAAAAATTCAGATGAAACTAGTTAAATATTCGTTCAATAATGGTTACCGACAGTGATCGCTTCACAGACTAAACTTAGGTAGGTATATAGGAAAGCATTCATATTATTACCGAGTTGAACATTTTCCAATTTCCGCCGCTTGAAATATTATGAATACTCTTCGATGCTAGCACTGAAGGCGTACCTACTTGAAACAGGAAATAAATAAGTCGTCGACGGTCTTGTGCATAGGTACCAATAAACCGTTGCCATGAAATACTTGTTAAACATGATTTATGAATAGATTTCAGAAATAGAAATCAGGAAAATATTTTTACATAATGTGTTATTGTGATTTAAATAGGTATTCAAATACAACATTCGAGATTCTAAAACTTTATTTCTCTTTAAAAAGCAAGTCAAAGAGCCATTACCTCTCTTCTATACAGTAATATTCTACATATAATATATATGTATGTATATTATAGGTAATATTTATATGTGGATGTATTTGTATGTACCTATGTTTAGTTTTTATAGTTATAGTTTTGTTTAAATTTTAATTTGTTTCTACATTTCTTATCCAACTTTCCTCTCGCAGGTCTGCTGGAAGAAATTTCTTTTGAAATAAGCAGTACCTTTGTGCTCTTCTATGTTAATATATTGTTCTGTCAAGTATTTTGTGTCTACATAAATAAATAAATAAATAAACATTTCCTGATTTCAGAAGTGATTTTCCAAAAGGAAAATTCTTCGTATAAAGTACTCAGTCATCTCATACATAATACAGATTCGAAAAAGAGAATGTGTGTTCTAGTATAAGTGGGTCCGCCATACCAGCTTTTTGAAGATGATTTCTCAGCCAGCCGCTTCTTGCATGATTAATTAGTGGAGGTCTCATTAATAAATTATCAGGTGCGGAGCCGGCAAATCGTATTTTCAAGTAAATAAATAAATTGTTAGGAGAGGTGGCTATGGATTAGCGCTCTCGGCGCCTCGCTCGCCATGTGAACGTTTTTCTTATTATTTCTCCCGGGACACTCGGAACTATTAATCATGTTTAATGTGAAAATGTTCTCCACGTAATTTGCACATTCCCCTAATGCAACTTCGGAACTAATTGAAAAACTAGTCTAGTATTTGACTAATGCGTAAGAGAACTTTTTTTTGACAAAAGTACACAATTCTTTATTCAATGTCAAAGTCAAATCATTCTGACTCCTAAGTCACAGGTATTCCTAGTTTAGGAGTCAGGGTTTCAATTTTTGTGCGCCTTTAATTATTGTGAACTTTCGCTAGATATTAAGCAAATTGTAAGGACTTGTATCAATAAAGTATTATTATTATTTATTTCAAATAGGCACGTAAAATGCACTTTTGAACGTCAAAAATTACATGAATAGTTAATTGATTCTAGTTGCGCCTTCCAAAAGGTAGTTATGTATGGAGAAGAACGGGCAAGAAACTCCATACTTACTCTTTTAAAATGTTAACAATAGTTTGTATACATTAATTAATAATTATAGGTGAAGACGATGTACCTAAAATAAAAATTACTTACCACAATTGGTAAAGTAATGACAGAAAAATTAATAAATGCAATAGGTACATGGTGCTCACATATTTACAAACATTGTATATGATTTTCCAAAAAAAATAACATATAATAAGTCAGTGTGTGAGTTAAATTATATTAATCACAGAAAATAAAATTAATATCATAAAAAATATAATAAAAATTATATTGCATTCCACAATGTCTATTGGAATGCTTAGGTGGTAAACATTAGATTAAGAAACGATAGTGGACCCTGTCGGGCACAGTAAAAGAAAGATAGTAGGTAGAGATGACGACTTATCGTTTATCTTATAATCTAACTTATTCTTAAAATAAAAATAGAGGAGATTTTCAGGGATTTATCATCTAATAAATATTCGTTAACACTGTAAAAACATTTACTTACATAGCAATAGTTTTTAGGGTTCCGTACCTCAAAAGGAAAAAACGGAACCCTTATAGGATCACTCGTGTGTCTTTCTGTCTGTCCGTCTGTCACAGCCAATTTGCTCCGAATGTAATGGACCGATTAAGTTGAAGTTTGGTATAAATATCAATTTGAGTGACCCAAACACGGACGTGAACCGTAAATAAATGAATTTAGAATATTGGGGTCAGTTTTTGGGGGCAAATAAGAAAACGAAAAAAAAAAGTTTTGCAAACTGTACCGTGTGACATATCAAATGAAAGAGCTTACTGTGAGGGTCTCAATTTTGTTTTTTAATAATTTTAAAATAAATTGTTTTAAAGTTATAAGTGAAAATAGACGAAAATTGACCCCCCCTTTACCTCCGAAACTACTGAGCCTAAAATTTTGCCTGACAATAGTTCTATACTTATAGATTACAGGAAAATCTATAAAAAGTCTATGGTCTTAAAATAACATGGTAAATCTCTCGATATTGTGCGTACAAACTTACATTTGCAGTAGGAATGTATGGGGGAACATGTTTATCAACTGCAATGTTAAGTTTTTTCTTGGGATAAATTCATCCCGGATTCACAACGGAACCCTTATTGTGCGTCGTCCGACACGCACTTGGCCGGTTTTTTTTAAAATTAATTAGTGTATAGTTGAAGTTTTTTTTTTTTTTGTTAAGTATCACCTAGTTGGTATGTGGTTATTTCATTTTCTTCGATCGTATTTATATAAATTGCTTTATTGCAAAACAGTTCTACCTAATCTGTTAGGTACTGATTCACTAACAACTTACGGACTGATATGTCTCAAATAAAGTAATTTTACGTCACACCTAGCCATAATGTGAGTTTTACCGCACGCTACGCATACAGTAAAACTCGCATTGTGGCCAGGTGAAGACGTAAAACTGTGTACTCACCACGGGCAGTAAAAAAGAAAGCCCTCTATCGCATATTTACAACCCTCGCCTGCGATTTCGGGCTTTCTTTCTTTTACAACCCTTGGTAAGTAATGTACTATTATTTAAACTTTTTATTTAATGGTTATCGCAAACATTACGATTCAGTTAAACTGTGAAAAAGTAATAACTTAACAAAGGAAAACCAAATAAGTAGCTCTCAAAGTTCACTTATTTTCCTAGTATAAGGCTTTAAAAACCTTTTTGTAGTATTAATAGATCGCGTGTATCACGCGTCGGGTACACACAACGACATAATTATTAAAACTAGTTGATAATCATCCGGGCCTCGCCTCCACGAATCGTTTATTGCCTACATCTGTTATACCCCTCCAAATGCTTTAAATAATTATAAAGCACAGTGAGTACTACATATCTAGGCCAATGATAAACCGAGTACCAATTGTATGACCCTCAATTAGGATGGCAATCAACCCCATCGCTTTTCCTAGGGGATGAGAAAATGTAGGATAGCTAATTCTGGAAAAAAAAACACCAGAAAAAATCAGTAATATAGAAATCGAACTAAGACAGTAAGTAACACTTGCTTGAAAAGTAAAAAAAAAAGTATCTTGATTGGTACCTACATTGTTGCCAGCTCTACTGTTTTAATATTAAATCTACTGTTTTTTTCAATGGCATCGCTGTTTTCTGTTTTAGCCCCTTAATTCTACTGATTTCTGTACTTTAGGCGCCATCTTCTTCCGGCGACGGTTCTTTCTTTCGGCTTTAGGTGTCTTGCTTTTCGTGTGGGTACAAACAACTTCTACCGTCTAGTGATTCTGGTTTTCAACCCAAAATGTATAAAAAGTTAGTACTGAAGGTATGCATTTTCGGTTTTTTCTATACGTTTTATCCTTTGCTAGACAGTAGAATTACCTACTTACTGTTCTGAAATTACAATTTACTGTTTGCTACTGTTTTTAATGATTGATTTGCTGTTTTTAGCTTGGTAAGGTTGGCGACACTGGGTAAAGAGAAGAAAACAAATGCAATATTCTAACATAAGTAAGTAGTAAAGGTTTACGACCCACATCAAGTCCAACGATGCGGTGAGTGACCCCATACGGTTTTTCACATCTCATCCGTTTACAAATACCAATACGGTTTTGTGCTAAAAGATTTCTAACATTATGTATTGTAGTTTCAGTCTGTGAACTAATAGGAATTCGGAGATGTATATAATTATCCTTAACCTATCAAATAAACAAAAGACCGATGAGACTTTAACACGTTGACTGTCCAAGCAAAATTTTCTACGTAGGCCACGAGACGTCCGGATAATTAAATTCGTTTATTTTTTTTTTTGGGGGTTTTATTTTCCTTGTATTCTTGGCTATACGTCTGCCACAAAATATTTTTTCTAGTTCAAACGTCCAACTCACAAAATTCAATATAAGTTGTATTACCTAATGCATTACAAATAACATAATGCACGAACGTCATGGCTGAGTCGGAAATGCATTACATATAATGCACGGACAGTCAACGTGTTAAAGAAGTTTTTTTTACATAAAACAATGGTCAATGAACACAATGGACAATGTAACAGTAAACAATATGCACAAAGTTCGTAATATCAAGTCAACTTACTTCTTATAATAATAATAAAAACTTAATTCAAGTCAAGAAGCAACTTCATAATAAACCCGTTACATTTTCTTTTCTTTGTTTTAAAGCAAAGTAGTTCCACGTCTGGCGAGCACGTTGCATTAATAACTAAGAAGCGACCTCATCATAAGAGCCTCAGTTTTAATATAGCACTAGTTTCAGCACGTCTTTCAGACTGCACGCAGATGAAAGAGGTAGCTTCACGTTTAAGACCTTTTTGGCGCTGAATGTACCTCTCAGCTACGTCACGAATAAGCTTTATTAAGAGTCAACTAGTCGCGGGCTCGAACTCACTGGTGGGCGTGGCCAAAAAGCACGCTGTCTCACCGAGCATCGTGTCCGTCATCGTGTGTTGAGTGAAATGCACGATAATTCATAGTAAACCGCGCGCGTATAAAATTACGAAAAGTCCTTTGGAAGGTTTAGTTTTCTGAAAAAACTTCTGGATAAATCAATTACAAATAAAGTTTATTGAAATTTGCGATAATTGAGCTTTGTCGGAGCGGACTTTGTTTTGGAGATTTTACACTTCTTTTATTACTTATTTACGCCTAAAGTTGCGTTAAAATTAGCAGGAAAAACGAATATTTGTTCGCTCATAACTTTTTAATGGCTTTTTATTTTAATATTCTGCTTCCGTATAGACAAAATTAATAATAAGACAAAACGATATCATGTTGAACTTTGGATGTACAATGTCAAACAGTGGAGTAATATCCCCCCGAAATTTGTATGAAAAAAGTATCGACTAGTTTCATCTTAAGTGAAATAAAAGCCTCACCGCGGTCAAGGCTATAAATGTAAATACCGGTGCGTGAATAACACGAACCTATGTCACTGATAATGGAAAAGCCTACACTTCGCTGATTTCATCAATCAATTCTGAAAATCTTTTTTGAATGATAGGCTTTATTTTGACTCATATCGTAATGGAAATCAGGGTTACAGCCATTTGTAAGGATTTCTTTTTCATAGCATTGGTTTCGATAAATCTAGCAGAGGCACAAGAGATTAATTTGTCTGGATTAAGTATATTAGGGTCAAATATGGCTCAATGATATGATAAGTTCAATCTCCTGGCAATGTGGCATACAGCGACAACAAGCAGATAACTCCTCACAAATAATTCTTCAAATACTTTTCAGGCACACAGAGCTTTGACATCAGTATTTAACATTAAAATCAAAGCAACAACCTTTTGGTTAAGGCGAAAGCGTCAGCGTAGCCCGCGAAATTAAAATTTTCTCAAGTTTTCTTACAAATTGCAGGTTAGTATCTGGGTCTCAAGTCTGCTATTACAATAGTGTCAGAATGGACTATCATTGATTTCATAATTGTTGATTATGACAAGTTTGGTAATCTACTAATATAATGGCGTCATTATGACTTTCCAATGGTCAGCCACTGACACTCCATTGAAAGAATGGGTAATCTCGTACATAATGACAAATTAAACTTCCTACTAAACTTCCAACTTCCTACTACTTCAGATTGCTTATAACACTAATAAATAATACGTAAAAATATATATAAATGTCATCTGGCATGAATAAATGTTCAAAATGCCATTGTAATACAATTCTATTATGAGACCATTGACCGACCAATGATTGACCATTATGAATTTAGCAGAGTACGAACTTTTAGCAAAATGACAATGTGATCGTGTTGGAGTGACGAATTTATAAAAATAGCAGACTTGGGCCCCTGGTTGTATGTTGATCGAAATATGATTTGCAGCCGTATCAAATATTTATTTATAGAATTATAATCATAAAAATCATTGACACAACTCTCTTAGTTCATCATACCCTATTGAATGACTATTTCATGAAATTATGACATTTGAGGCCAATTCTAACTTAGGGAGTTGTATTGCAAATTCTAATGATTATAATTCTATAAAGCCATATTTGTTACGGTCGCGAATAATATTTTAATCAACATACAACCTGACACTAACCTTCAAATTTCAAAAAACATAAGCTATTTTGAATTTCGCGGGCTACCTGCGCGCCCATCCCCCTTAATAAATCATCGTAACATTTACAATGTCAATGTACCCAGCAGAGTCCTTCGCGAACAAAATTAAATCGTTCAGATTACGCCTATGAGAAAATAGAAGCTCAGGTCAAATATAGGTCAATAGAAAGTTCAATCTCCTCGCAGAGAACGTGTTCAATCAGGCTAGATTTATCTGAAAATTGCGCAGAATTTATGAGTTCAGGGAGAATCAAGAGCTTAAATATTTTGCGTTTTTTTTTTGGTGTTTATCATGACTGAGCGATAAATAAACAAAGTCAAGCGCTGGCGCGATATAGTTAATGTAGTTATGCGAAGGTGATCGACCCTTAGGAATTGAACAACCTTGCGACATTGCCTCTGAGTCGCTCAGCCGGAGTGTGTCGACCTGGCGGCGTCCGTTTCTCTCGTCCTCCCAACATGGATATTGTCACCAGCTATTTACGTTTCCATAGGACTAAAATAAAACCTTTTTGAACGTAAAGTTGTACAGACGCCAGCAGGTCAAGCTACCCGAAACTGTCAAATTTTTGCAATCAACCTTGAACCTTATACTGTTGTGATAAAGTTGAAAATCTAATAAAGAAATTTGACAGATTGTAGTAGCTTGATGTGCTGGCGTCTGTACGTTAATTTTCATAGGACTAAAGAGTCATTACTCGCCGGCATTTCATTTGAAGCCTAGTAAAAATAAAAATGTTTATCAAGAATGCAAGTTCATCAAAAACGCTTCTGTTTCTATCCGACTACAGAAAAGACAAAAGCACCAAGACAGTCGTTGCTCTTTTGTTTCATATTTTTCAATTCGTTTTATCCGTAGCCACGTTTTCTGTTTTTGTAATCTTCTGGTTTTATTTTTGGTTGTCATTTTTTGCTAAAATAAAGTAATAGGTTTGTTTTGATCAAATGAAAACAAAGAAGTGCGGTGTGGGTAGTATTTATAAATATCAATTACTTTAATGTTTTTCCTGTCCCATTTTCAAAGTGATATCAAAACTTTATAAGTAGGTAACTTTAACAACAACAACTTTTACAAAATAATACAATGAAGGATAATTATGAATTATTGGTCTTCATAGCAAAATGTCCTAAAATTTTAGTGACATTGTGTGGTGTCAGTAGGGCCACCCGCCCGTTGACGCAGGGCGGCAAGGGCGCGCGGTCCACCAACCGCTGCAGCATCAAATCATTCACTATTCTCCCTGAATATCATTATTAAAAGCTGCGTTTTATTCAAGAAAAATTATGCCTTTGTTTTACTGCGTTGTTAAAGTTTGAATAAATTATGTTACTGTAAGTCTGTTACAGTAGACACGAACTTCACTGTTTCAGTAGATTTTATTTGTAAACAACCAAACAAGCTGGGGGCCAAGTCTACTAATGTACAAAGGATGCAATGGTCTCTTCATTGTGAGTTTTTGACAGATTTGCCATACAAACACTGTCAAATACTCACAATGGCGAGACCATTCTGACACTATTGTAACAGCAGACTTGAGGCCCTGTAGTTTTAAAACAGTACCAAAACTAAGTACATTTTTAAGTAGATTATTTTCTCAGGCATCGTTTTTGCGCGGCGTGGCTGAAAACGATAGTTAGATATATGATTACATCATACATAATATAAGCTCCAGGAAAAATCTAAAAAACAAAAACTTCCTCCACAATTAGTCAAAAAGTCGTAGAACGTTATTGAAATACAGCCTCTAGTACTCACCAGCTCAAATATCAACATACTTCTTACTTTTCCATTATAATGTAATTGGGTTTTTCTCAAAAAAGTGGCTCTGTAACCTGTCAGGCAGTTTTTAGTGGAAATATGTGATTTCTAAAATGCTTTTTATTAAATTCTACACAATATTGTACTTAAAGCGGCTTTTCACGCAGAGGCTGAGTAATATTAAGAAAACCGTAGTGACATTCTTACAACAAAATAAAATTATCATCTGTTTCTCACTAACCTGCCATGTCCAAACTCAAAGAGTCACACTTTGAATAAACATTTAAAAAAAAAAATTGTGAAGATTTTATTCCCTTAGAACAATTCAACATAAGAAAAATACCCAGAATGGAAATTTATATTAAAAAAACTCAATAATTGGTACATTTTCTCAAATTGATAAATTTATTCGAGCAGTGCCACTTTTTTGAGAACGACCCAATTCAGTTTAAAGTAGGATTTTCATTCATCAGATCAATACTGAGTACTTAACATTATAAATAATGCCTGCTAATCTTCAAGCACACAAATGTATCGTACCTTAGGGGGAGGGAAACAACCATAATGCAGAGGAAAACCCATGTTATTTATCAAACGGCAATTTAAATATATGTACTTTCTGAGCTCATGAGTAAGTGACGTGAACAAATTACGTAAAAGTATTTTTAGTATTACGGCAGGGAAATTGAATCCTAGGGGAGGCTGCTACCGGTGTCGTAGGTTTTTTAAAACCATTTTATGGGAATACCATATCAGTGTTTTACTTTTAGGGAGTTCTCCCTTTTTAGGCTAAAATGAACAATATTATGCATGGCTTAGGGCTATCTATTTAAGACAGGGATTTAAGTAATATTAGGGTAAAACTGAACATTAGTTGGTAACCCTATTGTTTATAGTAAGCCCAATCAATGTATTACTTCACTCTATGGCACCATTGATTCAAACTCGTAATGAATGTCATCCGTCTAATTTTAGTTTACCTTGTTAATTGTGCCATTACCGTGGCTAAAGACGACATCGGAACTAAGTCACATTACAAGAAAAAGTGAAATAATTATAAAAAAGAGTAATACTATGGCTTCTGAGGCCCTAATGTGAGTATCTTTTAAACATCTCGATTTTACGCATCGAGCGCGTTCACCAATCCGATTGGTGAAGGGCCAATCGGAGGCCAATCGGAACGCCGAACGCGCCTCAGATCTTGTAAATTGATGAATGTTCTGTAAGTATTTTATGTTATTAAATACGTGGAATGATTTTATATTATTTATTATAATCATGCTCCCTAAACCAAGGAATTTTGAAGATTTTTTAGGGTAGTTTCCCTAAACTACCCTAAATAATCTTCAAAATTCCTTGGCTTGGTTTGGGGTTTTTTTTTCAAAAAATCAAAAACTTAAGTGGAAACACTGTACCATATCCATACTTCCATACTAATATTATAAATGTGAAAGTAACTCTGTCTGTCTATCTGTCTGTCTGTCTGTATGTTACGTTTTTACGCCTAAACCGCTGAACCGATCGTCATGAAATTTGGCAGAGATATAGCCTGGGATATGGAGAAGGACATAGGCTACTTTTTTACGCGATAAACGACATCCACGCGGGCGGAGCCGCGGGCAAAAGCTAGTAGCCATATAAATTGCTCGAGTATGTAGCTAATAATTTATGTAGGAAAATTAAATGAACCTGCGTTTACGGTTATAAATAGTCTTTATTGATACAGTGAGTGGGTATTAATCAGTTTTTATTTGTGGTTTTCGAACGTATCCATCCATAACATTACAATGTTTAATTGAACACTGATGATACTGGCACAGCATACCTAATGTAAGTATTCAACCGAATTAGGTACTGTTATACCTAATTTCTTTAAACTATATAAACAAAATGAATATTTTTCTAAAATATTCTTCATAAAATAAATCTTTCCTCAAAAGAAAATCTCATGATACTCATATGACCCTGACCAAGATTAGGTCTGTACTGAAAACCGGCCAAGTGCGTGTCGAACCACGCACAATGAAGTGTTCCGTAGTTGGGACTAATTTATCTCAAGAACAAACTTAACATTGTAGTTGAAATACAGTGTTCTCCCATGCATTCATACAACTGCAAAGGTAAGTTTGTACGCACAATATTGAGAGATTTACCATGTTATATTAAGACCATAGACTTCTTATTATATCACTAGGTAATTCTACTTCTACTACTTTTTTCTTCCATTTTTTTTTTATTTTTTTTTCAAAATTTTAGGTTCAGTAGTTTCGTTGCTAACGGGGGAATGGTCAATTTTCATCTATTTTCTTAACACATTGACTGCCACCGCGGTCACCTGTGACCGCTAACAATAGTTTTTCTATTGTGTCTGTTGTCTGGCAGTCAAAGCCATAAATACCTTTAAAACTATTTTAAAATTATAAAAAAAAATATCTGAAATCCTTACAATAAACACTTTCAAGTGATATACGAGTATATGCCACATCCGTGTTTAGGTCACTAAAGTTCATATGTGTACGCAATTTCAACTTAATCGGTTCAGTAAATTCGGAGCAAATTGGCTGTAACAAACGGACAGACAGACAGACAGAGGAGTGATCCTATAAGGGTTCCGTTTTTTTTCCTTTTGATGTACGGAATCCTAAAAAGAGACTATTATGTCTAAATTTGTTTCGGCCTTTCTTCTCAGAGCAAACAAAAAAGACATAACTTGTAGACGGATAGAAAACACCATATGCCCCTCGCCCAAGGCGACTTTTTGAAGCGATGCAGTAACGATGCTGTCGCGCGTCCGCACCGATACACTCGCGAAGCGGTCGCTAGCTGTGTTCCCTCGCCCACGGGCCCAGATTCAGTCGCGATGCAAACGCGATGCTGTCGCGCTTCTGTCGCGATGCAAACGCGATTCAGTAACGGCACAAAAATGCCACAGTTGCACTGATGCTCGGTTCTCCACTCACGCGCCACCCTCCTTCCGTTCTCTCCCCGATGTGGTCCGAAACGGTCGCGCGTTTGTATCGATACAGTCGCGATGCTGTAGCGCGTTCAAAGTAGTAGCGCGTTGGCATCGCTTCTGTAGCGCGTTGCAAATGCGACTAACACGCGATAGTAGCGATGCTGTTGCGCGTTTACGAAGCGCGCGACAGCATCGCTACAAAAAGTCGCCGTGGGCGAGGGGCCATAGTCATCTAATTTAAAACATAACTTATTTTTGACGGGTAAGAGTGTTTTTTAAACCAATTTACAGATATGAATATCATTTGTCATCATTTTAGAACACAACAATAACGATCAAATCAACTAAAATACATGTTCACAATAGAGTTCCTGAAAAATGTTCGGTTCATCGACCTCTTTCATTTGTACGCGTAAACATTTCCTTGTGTTAGTTACGCACACCCTTCCTTATGGGGGTGAAAATAGTCATAAGTAAAACAGAGACAATTTTTTTTTTTTCTCTTTGCTTGGCGAGACGACAGACTGCCGAGGTGTACTATATAGCCCCGGGCCTTTGATAACTCATGAAAAATTCAAGTGCTCCC
The DNA here is from genome assembly GCA_947523025.1 of Dryobota labecula. Classification (NCBI taxonomy): domain Eukaryota; kingdom Metazoa; phylum Arthropoda; class Insecta; order Lepidoptera; family Noctuidae; genus Dryobota; species Dryobota labecula. Next base: position 16,630,998 of record OX383284.1, read on the forward strand.
GACAATATCTACAGATACCTATGTATAAGTGTTACAGGATAAAGAGTCCGGGAAAAACTTCCTAGCTGAAAATTCTACCTATCCTGTTGAAATTTTTAAATGAATGAATATTTAATTAGGGGTTTTCGCCTAGGTAGGCCATAGATAGCATGGAATTTCAAGATTGTTGTCTGCGTGAAAAGGGCGTACTAAATACGCGTAGTAATAAAATAGGATTTTACCTAATTAATTGCTCACCGCTTCGGAAAGTTTATGTTTGTAGCTTGGTATTTAAAAATAATACCAGATGTTTTTATCATTATTTACTATCGGCATTTCTGATTTCCAAACACGAACACTTACTGATATGTTAATACACAATTTACCTACTCATCATTTCCTTTTTAGATATTTTCCAAGGAGTTTATATATGTTCCAGTGAGTCTTTTGTTTTAGCACTATTAAACCAAGAGCAAGCTGAACTTACCATTACCAGTCAATTAGTAATCTACTAAAAGGTGTAATTCATATCAACTATGCTTGTTCAGGAAGATACATTTCTCTAAAAATGTAAACACAGATTCCTTGGTAGATTTTTTTTAGGAATGACTAACCGAAGCTGAAGTGACCTAACAAATATCAATTTCACCATTTACGCAAATTGTATGTTCACAAATTCTTACGATAGGGGAGTAGCCAAGTACCTCTGTATATTCCAATAAAAGTCGTGCAATCTCAGCGCCCCACACAGATAGCGCATAAATATTGCCTTCATATCTGCCACGAGCAGTAAATTGCCGAAAAAATGTTGTTGATCCCTCGTACATACTAAACTAATACATATTTCATCAACGTCAACATAGATTCAGCTCGCTAGCGCTGTATTTATTACATATTCTGTAAATATAAGTGCGAACGAGGAAGCATCGTGAAACACAGATGCTGAAGAATGAAAGAAAGTAGTATTTGTCACAGAAAAATACATCCCACCGAAAACATTTTTATGTAAAATGTTGCCAAGACGAGACCATTGTATGGCTCGCACTGTCAAAAAGTTATCAGATCGCATGCAGAGCCAAGCATATAACTCTATACGCCCTAAATCTACATGCCCTAACTTCACAAACTCTACACCTTAGTAAAAATATTATATGTGACTTAGCCGTTTCGTTACTGTCACATGGCCGTAAGGTGAAAAATGTATTCACTGTTCATTACTTTGCTGTTACACAATAATTCTTATAGTAGCGAAACAGCCAAGCCACATATTTTGACTAAGGTGTAGAGTTTGTGAAGTTAGGGCTTGTAGAGTGTTAGGACGTCTAGAGTTATATGCAAAAAAAATCCATAATCACAAGCACAGAACTGAAAGTGTCGGCAGCTGGACTTTGTGACTGTGACAGAAGACTTAATGACTGACTCAACATGAAGCTGCGCTGTGCGGGACAACACAGTGCTGATTTTCAGTGTTACCCGAAAACTACAAACGGAAACCAAGTCAGGTTTACAGACTAAACAAATAGGTATTGTATATACCTACTGGCAGTAACACAAAATGTACCTACAGTTGTACACGTCTAAACTACATAGACGAACAAATATCTATGTCTCGGTTCCACCACCGGCATTCCCAAATGTAATCAGTCAGGCCTGAGTACAGACTCTAAGGGAATTTCTATGTAAATTGTTTTTTCCAGACCGACCGCGGATATGATTGGCGTCAAATTGACATTTCTGCGGAATGCAGATCGAAAAAATAAGTGTATACGAGTCTTAAACCCTAATAGTTTCGCAATGTCTGTCTGCGGTTTAGATCAGAGACTCTTAGTACTAGAAAGCTATAATTTGGCATGAGTATACATATTGTTACGAGCTTACGGTTCGTGACAATAAAAACTGCCGATTTACAAACCAAAAATTACACTTTAATTAAGGAACACTGATAACAACTCAAACACACTAATTATAAAACACAACTGCACTACTGATCACTTTCCAAGATCGCTAGTATCGTACTTCTCGTTCGACTGTCTCAAGTCGCGGTGCATACGGCCTTATATAATTCTTAGATCGTTCCAGAACCTTCTTCTGTAGAAACATCTAGAATGTTCGAGTACATACCGGCCCCGGCTAACCAGATGTCGAAAGTACTAGAAAGTTCTAGCATCGAATTCTCTAGAAGAATCTCGAGTCTACTAGTTCTGCTACTCGATACTAGATGGCGCTAGAGGTACTTAAACTTGTGTGGCGCGTAACAATATTAATCACGAATAAAATCATGAAAAAAAATTGTAGCATACCTCTCTTGCACGTGAAGACGGGATGATATTTTTTCCTTGGCTATCCCATGGTGCGAGGTATATGTTTGGATAGGCCGTTAAAATATATTTCGAGTGTGTCGAAACCAATTTTCGATTCAGGGATCCGTTTGCGTATTATTAAGCTTTAAAAAAAAAGTGCTAATTTTTGTTTACAGTCAATCCCCCCCCCCCCCTCCTGCCAGCTAAATAGTTATTGGATAATAGGGATGATGACTAAAAAAATATTTTTGTCCGTCATGTAGATTATAAAAAAATATTGGACACGTATTTACGTTTTTTTTTTACCTAATCAAAACATTACGGCGATACATTGAGTTCAAATGTGGCATGCCGTCACTTCTCAGTAGATTTTATACGTAGCTCAGCTACGTATAAAATCTACTTGTGGAGTGGGGGCTCTATACGTCACAGCTACGGTAGCTGTGACGTATAGAGCCCCCACTCCACAAGTTTAATGTGTTTTAAGTCATTTTTTATTAATATGATAAAGCAAAAAATACGTGTCTAATATTTTTTTTATTATCGGATTGACGGACTAATCAGTTTTTCTTTTTTTACCCAGGACACATCCCTATTGTGTGAAACAATTCACTAGATAACATTTGCAGTGTATTTATATCATTATCTCAGGTGCTCGTGGCTGAGAGTAGCCGCACGGGTCGATCGGCCGCGGTTGTTCCGTGGATGGGTGACTGTCTTTACATACCGACACCCCTCCATGCTTCTAAAAGCACGTTAAGCCGTGGGTCCCGTCTGGCATTCGTAGATCTTTGAAAGTCGCTACGGGTAGTCAGAAGCCGGAAAGTCTGACAACTAGTCTTACCAAGAGGTATCATCAGAGTTTAAAGTTACCTCAACTGGGTTGTGAAGGTAAGAAAGGCAGACGCTCCATGTTAAATACCGGGATTTAGCTACATCCGGTTAGACTAGAAGCCGATCCCAACGGTGGGAAAAGGCTAGGCAGATGATGATCTTAGCAGTCTGTAGATGCGCTGAATTTGCACATTTTACTTATTGTTGTTTTGTACAATCTCCCACACATCGAATTAACTCTGATAGCCCTTGAATAAGAATGTTAGTCTAATCCAGAAATCCCTACTTGGCACGTCATGAATGGCTCCGATAAAGCGTTCTCCTCATACGTGATCGGCATTCACACAATACCGTTTAGGCACATAAAATAATATGGAATACACAGTCAATAGCACATTTAAGGTGATGCGCGGTGGTAGCCCGCGAAATTCAAATTTTCTTGCATTTTATGCAATTTGCAGGTCCGTGTCAGGTTGTATCTTGATCAAAATATGATACGCGACAATAAAACATAATATGTATTTCCATAATTTTAACCATAAAAATCATTAATACATCTCTCTAAGTTAGATTTCGTGCAGATTCGACGAACGAACGAAATCTAAAGAATCTGCACGAAATCTAATTTAGAAAGATGTATTGATGATATAAAAGGTTAAAAGTATGTAAATACATAATTATGTTTTATTGGCGCGTATATTATTTTGATCAAGACACAACCTGACACGGACCTGCAAATTGCAAAATACCTAAGAAAAGTTGAATTTCGCGGGCTACCACAGCGCATCTACCTTATGAAATAATTTCTCTCCGTAATTCCTGTATCAATCGTTCATTAGGTTCAACATTCTATAGAAGTTGGTTTTAAGTGCCAGACGTAAATTGAAATGTATCGCACCTGGGTATCAGGGAAGTGGAAGTACACTGCTGTATACTCGTATATTCATCACGTCGAATTTCTGTTTCCGTTTCATTATCCGGGTGCACAGTGGGCTGCGAGTGTAAATAAGACTGGATGTAAATCATGTCGTTAGAGGCGGCTGCGATCGGCGCTCGGCCCGCTTCTAATTGAAAATAAATCTCATTAGTTGAGAGGTTGGCAGAAGCGCATTTTATATTTACTCGCTCTCGTTTAATATCTCGGAGATTTGATCTGATTTGATATTTCAGAAATTGTTGTACCTACCTGAAATTATTGTACATTACTTACCAAGGGCTGTAAAAGAAAGAAAGCCCGAAATCGCAGGTATTTGTGACCCGAGCCGCAGTCGAGGGTTGTAAATATGCGATAGAGGGCTTTCTTTTTTACTGCCCGTGGTGAGTACACAATTTTACGTCTTCACCTGGCCACAATACGAGTTTTACTGTACGCGTAGCGTGCGGTAAAACTCACATTATGGCCAGGTGTGACGTAAATATTATTTATTGCTTTTTAATGGGTTACTTACGTCTACAATGCTCATTATTGAGTTGTTACTTTGAGCCTACAAACAAATACATACGGTCCAGTAGCCATATTTTGTTTGTACATATACTCGTACATACCTTTTTATCACACTTCTCTAAAAATTTAAACACAGTTTCCTCCAGAGATTACTAAGAATCTAAAACCAAAACATTTTTTTGCAAAAAAAAAATACTAGGAACATGCAATAAAATGCATGATACACATCCATTGGAAAAACATCTGACCAATAAAATGCGTAAGTAGGTACTGGACACGATTCAGTAGTGTTCTACGAAATGGTATAAATAACACGAACATACGTAGCACAATGCCAATAGAGAGAGAAATAAAAAGATTGTGTAGTTGGGTGAGCTACCTATTCCTGTGCGCGAAAGATAAGGGTCATAAATGAGTCCGATAGTAACGCTTGAAACAAAGGCCGGGAGAGCACTGTTTGTGCTAACTCAGATACCCCGCTGCCGGGGAACGGTATGAAATGGGGCCGAGCGAAAACTATGCTAGCACATTTTAAAAGCCGCGCTTTATTAAAATAATCCATCAACATAATTATTTCTAATCAATAGAATGAAATACAACAATAATGTTTTTAACAATGTAATGCAGCATTAAATTGTATAATACTTAATCGATATATAACGCTTCAGCAGAAGGTTACAGCATTTTATTCCGCTTTATAGTTTGTACCCGTTTATTATTAACCTCGTGCTCGTTACCAAACAATTGGTACCTACTTATACTTTTTACGGATATTTGAACCCCTCCATTAAACTTTCTGAACGTAATGACATGACATTTGGATTTTTGGATCATGTTATAAAATTCAGTAAGGTGTGGAAAACATAAAATATACGTAGCCATTTTTTCACATATATAAGGTATATGTATTCAAACACGAAATATTTTAAGAGATATACCTATAGGTGGTAAAGAAGCCGTGGAAACGATTTTTTTTTTCAATCTGAGGATATGATTTAAAAAAAAATTATATATTACTTGATATAATGATTAATTATAATAATTATCAAAAGGCACCGCGCTCGTGGCGCCACCATCACCGCGTCCGGGTGGGTCATTCATAGAATAAATAAGTAAAGGTTGTTTTTGCAAAATGTCTCAAGCAATTTTAAAATTATAATAATTATGTAAAAATAAAAACACATAGAAAAAATCGCTACTATGGTTTTTTTACCACCTATAGATGTTTCTCTTAAAATATTTCGTGTATGAATAGATAGATACACCTCATATATAGGTACATAAAGAAATGTGAAAAAAATGGTCTACCTTTCGACACAGAAGCAAAAATATACAGGAGGCAAATTGGGTGTACCTACCTACGTCAATAACTCGAAGGTAGCCAGCCGATCCATATTAATATTTAACGTGGATAGGGAACCCTCCCGACGAGACATTAATGTCAGGATAGCGTGGGAACCATCACCTGCTGGAAAACTGGGTAAAGCGTAAAAATACACTGCGTTATAATTATATCACTTACAACAATTGTACTTACAATAAATTGCTTACGGAATTGTTATTAGAGCCATTATCTGGTACCTCGTTTTGTAGAGCTATACCTACATTATGTAGTGACTACCTATTCAGGAAAAAGGCTAGAAGCGCAAATAACGAGCAATTACGATATTGTTCCTTTTTTTGGGTTCCGTAGTCAACAAAGAACCCTTATAGTTTCGCAATGTCCGTCCGTCTGTCCGTCCCCAGCTTAGCTCAGAGACTTTCAGTACTAGAAAGCTATAATCACGCCGACAAAGTGGTATACGTAAAATAAACTCTGAAAAAAAAATTTGTTATTTAGCGTACCTCCTGTACATGTAAAGTGGGGATGTTTATTTTTTTCGTCTACCCTATAGTGTGGGGTATTGTTGGATGGGTCTTTCAAAAATATTGCGGGTTTGTGAAAACAATTTTTCGATTAAGGGTTCCGTTTCCGAAATATTAGGCTTTAAATTGATAATTTTTGTTAGAGTTAAGTGCCCCCCCTCCACTGTCAGCTAAATGGTCGTACTTGGATATGTAAAAAAAATCACAGCAGTAGTATACATATATAAAGAAGTTAAAAGAAAATTATCACAGCCAAGCAGGCGTCACAAGTTACCGAGTAATAGTCAACCAACTTACATTTACAGTTGAACATGTTCAAACATGTTGTCACATACATTACGTATGGAAGAACATGTTTTTTAACTACGATGTTAAGTTTGTTCTTGGGATAAATTCATACCAACTACGGAACCCTTCATTGTGCGTGGCCCGACACGCACTTGGCCGGTTTTTTGTAACTTTGAGATCACTCCAAACTACGTTCAGCTGAAAAACGATAATACTTTGGCCTCTCAGAAATATAGCTACGTATTGAAGTGAGCTGAGTTTCAGCGCAACAACATTCACTTCAATTTTTCATTTCAGTGCAGTTATATAAGCGGCAGCGAGCGCCGACCACCTGCCTGACGAGCTTTTCACTATATATTATCAATGCCCTCTTTTTCCCCTTTTTTCGCCTTTTCATCTTAATGCGGGGAAATCTTTAAAACTACATTTTAAAAGGAAAACTCGCCTATTATTACTGGGCAGACCACGACCAGGCGCAGACTGTAACATAAAAGACCTTAATGATTTATCAACAAAAAGGAGAATTTCACAGCAGGGTAAACAAACACTACGAATTCGGATTCCACCGTTCCTAGTTTTAGTTCGAATAAAAATACTTAGGATTTGAAATTGAGGTAGAAAGAAATATAAAGCTTTTGATAGACGAAGGCTTCGGACGGACTGAGTTTTTATTAAGTTGAACTTGTTGAATCGCCAACGCCGCGTCCTGGGAGCTAGGAGCTCTGTGAAATCTACCGCGTTCCTAAGTAAAATATACGATTTGAAAACTTGGCAACCCCTTCGCATAAGCCATCGCATCGGCCGGATTATTATGAGATATGCGATTTAAAAATCGCAGGTCATTAATTGGCAATCACGGATGGTAGACCTGTAAAATAATCGAAATAATTTGTAGGTACTCCTGGGCAATGAATGACTCCTGCTTAAATGTTTTACTTCTAAGTAGGTACCTACTAGAATTTCCAGTTTACTCATAATCTGTATTCTTTGCTGTAGTGATTTGGCAAGAACATCATGCTGCAATTTATTCTCTCACTTGCAAAAAAAAAACTTATATTCGTTTTCTTGAACTGCTATCGTTTGCATCAACATAAATATAGTCTTTCAATTAATTTTTGTCTAGTGTTAATCTGCATTTATATGCACATAGTAAGATGTTAAAATTATGTTATTAGCCTGTTTGTAATCAGCGTGGAGGGTCTGAAGAGAAATCTCATTAAAGGCAAATAGAAAGTGAAGCGGGCGCGGCGGCAGACGAAGTCAGGTTCGCCGCCGCCGACGCAACTTTTATCACCCTCTGTACAATTGCTGAAGTGACAACTACCTATCGCTCCTGGATTACGTTCTGCTTGCTTCCTAATTTTAAACTATCGTTTTTTATGGAGGGGATTGTATAAATTATCAAGACCCTACTGATTTTCTAACACATCTGCATAGCAGAAAATGGGAACCAGTGCAATCTTGTGAAAAACTTCAATAACGTATAGCTTCTTATTTATTCATAAGCAATGCTCTAACATCTCTAAATAATAAAGTTGACCCATGGATATTTACTTTATAAATAGTAGTTTCATAAACAATTTTCAGCAGTATAACGCGCTAAAATAAGAAAAATTGCTGATCCGTCTGGGAGAACATTAGTTCTTTAGAGATATGAGGAACAGGGTGTAAAGTTCACTCATACTCTATAGTAAAGGGAAGATCCTCCGACCAGACGGGTGTTGTGTCTGGTGGGCAAATGCCCAACGGTGGATGTCGGGATGTTGTATATATGCTAGTCGCGCGGTAAACTCTGATAGCGCGATGCAGGATTTTTGACGTCAGGTCTTTGATGCGTAGTTCGCATGTGGCGTTGTTAATACCGCCACAGTTCCGCTAAAGCAAATCTTAACAAACTATCAGACGAAAATATTTTCATTATAAAATAAGACGAAAGCCAAAAAGACTTAACCGAGTCCTTAGTTCAAAAGTGCCTGTAAATGGTTTAATTTAATTAAATGCTTTGTTTGAGTTTAAGTTTGAAGTATTAGATCTACCTACCCCATCCTAAACATCAGGGCCGTCTTTAATCTATTGGAGGCCCTGGGCACATTAGGATAATTGGCGGACTGTTTTGTTAAAACAATCAAAAAGTGTAAATAAGCAAAATTCAAGATTCATTCAACTGTTATTTTTATTCCTTTTTTTCACATAATATGAATAATAACTATGTATAATTAATCCGGAAAAGTAACTTTTAACATTCACAGTTTAGGGTGTAAAAATCTATGTTGATTGAAGTCCTTCTAGTTTTGAGATAAGCAAAATTATCAATTACTTCTTCATATTCGATGCCTTTGAGCTTAAAACATTCTATGGTCATCAGCGGCAAATTGGTCAATCTTTCTTGAAGCATTATGTTTCTATTAATTCGCTTTTTATTCTTTTCAATTTGGAGAAGGAGCGTTTCCCACTGCAGTTAGTTACCATCATGCATAAAAAGATTCGCAATGCAACTTCTACATTTGGAAATGTGTATCTAATGTTGTTTTCTTTCAAAAGATGACATAAACCTAAAATACTATTAGTTTCTTCATTTCAATTCGACATAAAAATCACAAAAAAGTATTTTTTGATTTTATAATGCTCATTAATCGACTCAAAGACATTCTACTAGTTCACTAATGATTTTTATTTAAAACGGTGTATTTATTGGTGGTCTGGCAGGAACTAGGGGGCCCCCCTCGAACGCGGGGCCCTGGGCACTTGCCCAGAGTGCCCAGTGGAAAAGAGGGGGGCCTTTTAGACATAGATAGCATAACACACTGAAACAGCTTAAATCTTCCCATGCATCAAGAGTATCCCGATGTCTTTGTGTGTGCAGACCGTATTCATCTGTTCGTGAAACTATGTTACAATTGAATTTTCTCTAAAGTACGTAGCAAAAAGTAATACGTGAGGTAACAAAGACCCGACAGCTAGCCGGAGCCCGCGATGCTATTGTGGCAGACTGCAGACTGCACTCCCGCACTCCCGTCTGCCCTTCAGACGCTCATATGACGGCGAAACTTCTTATACCTTCACATTTATCTAGACACACTACGTAAGCTCTTTCTTTTTTGCCAACACAAACAATTTGTAAGTTTGTTCGTTGATTTCGAAGGATGCAGTTTTGCAATTAATTACTTTCTTGACAGTTTTCGTGTTTGTTGCTCGTAAATTCAAGCCTGTATTGGATGTCTGTTCGTCTGTCTGCTGTTGTATGTGTTTGCCAGTGTTTGATAATCAAGACGGTTTAAATGAATTATCAAACTAACTATGAATAATGTAGAAGGTACGATACACGCAAACCGTAGGTCCAATGACTTGACGTGCCGAGCCCATACTCGATCAAATTGAATAAAAATATTTTTGCATGTTTTCCATCATCGTCAGGTGTTCTGTTTTAGGCACGCGATGAAAATGCCGGCTCTGGGCAGCGAGATGAAAATGTGTCTGTTGTGCAAACGAACAGCGGAGGGCATCGTTCGTTCATCAAATAAAATACGAACGAGAGCAGTTGTCGGTGACCCCGGACTGCAAACACTCGGCTAATTGCAACAGAACCTCCCGGCTGATAACTACGTGAAAATTTAATCCTTCCGTTTACAATCTTTTTTATTCTCATTAATCCTTCGTTAAGTCTGGGAAAATTGAATGTTTTGTTTTTATATTATAACGTAGGTAATTTTATGACATCGTACAAAATATTTGTAGCACATTTTCTGCATTGCGATTAGCTGCGTAGTCATTTTATCAGCTTGTTATTTAGGAAATGTCATTCTAGTAACTACCGAGTTAAATTAATACTATAAAAATAAAACATTCAATACCTATTCCAAGAATTTCTAAAGGTGCCTTCCATGTTTAGGCGACGATAACCGACATTTAATGATTTTATACGTTTTTATCACGTCTAAACGAGTAGGTAGTGTTAATTATTTGAAAAAAATATTATGTTAAATTAGAGCATTTTCTTAATAACTTAATATAAGAATATTTTCGATTATGTTTATATTACATAGTGAAACTAATTTGTAAACTTATAGCTAACGCGGATAAAAAACTGAGAATCACGCAAAACCTATCAAGCGTATTTTTCTGAAATCTTCACCTTTTTAAAGATAATTTAATTATTGATCTTTTAGTATACGTGTTTTATTAAAATACATTTTGTTTTATGTATAATAAATTAATAATTCGTCTTATTTGGGACAGCACTCCTGGATAGGTGACTCTTATTATTACTGGCTGGACGTACAACGCGTTGCGTGAGCTCAGGACAGAGCTAACCACTCAATGTCACTGACATAATTATATATATGGGCTTTAAGTAGTTATATTATAGCGAAGATTATAAAGGAATTTTTAAATAGTCCTTTTTTTAGTTAGTTGAGTTTTTAGTACAGACTAAGGTAAGAATATATACCTATAGGTAAGTACCTTAGTGTGGAATGAGAATTAATTTTTTGGTGACATACAAACATGGCATTTATGTTTGTAATCTATCGAAAAGGAAATATTATGTGAACCAAAACACAGTCACGGCCAGATGACGAGACGATAACGCTACTGCAGTATTTTGCACGAAGTTCATGCTTAATGGCACATATATTTGATACATTTTCATTGAAATCTAGTTTATGATGTAACTGTAGTTGTGAACTTAGTTAATTTAATTGGTAAAAAAAGAAGATAAAAACGTTTTATCGTTTTTGATATTATCTATTAAGACAGTGCTTGCTAGTGCACCAATAGTGCAACGACATATAAAAAGTTCCCTAAAAAAAAATTGCTATTGACCCAATCGATAGCCATTGCGAGTACCGTGCTCCTGACCAAAACATGTCCCATGTGTTGGAATGTCCAAAGTGTCCATTCACCTGCACATCTAAGGGCTTAAGAGGACGGAATTATGAAAAACGGCTCAATCAGCAACCTCGGTAAGTGTGTCTAGAATTTTCTAATACCTTTTATAAAGATTCATATTAAGAGTCTATACAACCTCAGCGCTACCTCACTCTGTATCTCGCTCGCACACTATTGCTACCGGTCACGCGAGCAAGCGAGACAGGGCGGCAGGGAAAAGGCTCCAAGGCGCTGATAGTTTAGGTAATTTCGTTTTACGGTAAAAATAATGGTCATTTAAAAAAAGTAAATAACATAAGACCTTTATAGTTAGTTCAGTTATTATGCAAAGTTTCATTATCTAATTTGAAGTATTTTTTTAATACCAGCGGTTTATTGTTGGGTTTGGAGGTAACTTTGGAATTTTTTTCTATCGAGAAAATTTTATGGAATCGTGTTTTCGGCTAACATAGTACTTAATATTAATCCTCAACTTTACCATATATTTATTTCAAAATTAATGCTGCAGTATTTTCGACATAACGGACGATCTTGCTAAGCCATTTGAGGTAGTATAGGCCCTTAAGCACGAAGCAACAAAATACGATCTAGAGGAAAATGGCCGTTTTTGTTTCAACTAACTCATGTAACGTACCTACCTACCTAGTAAAATATTTTCACTTTTGCCATCGAAACGAACAAGATAAAAAGTAGGAAGAAGTAAAATATAATAATGTATGTTACGTAGATACCAAGCAATCAATAAAGTTTATGACGTAGTAAGTACTTATCATAAATTGTGAATGCTACGTTTAACGGCCACAGAGAAACAAAATCGAGCAGTAACTGCCAAAATAAATATTGCCAACACATCGTTTATAGATTTTATCATATGTTTTTCGAAACGCAGAATTTTGTGGAAAAAACTGTTTTTATTAAATTTTATTATTAAACACACTTATAGTGTGAATGAGTTCTTAATTAGACTGTAAAGAAACGTAACAAAAATGGCTACTGTTCGTCGCGTTATCGTTAGTGTACGTCGGTTCGGCTCCTGGGGACTAGTTTGTACAGCTTTCATTCAATCGTGATACTACCACATGAATAAACAAAACAATGTTTTTATATAAAACTCTTATATTTTCTTTATTTAGTTTAACATTTACTACAGTAAAATCTCAGGATGATGGTAAGTAAATCTGCAACATTTAAACACATAGGAACGTTTTTTTTTTTATGTGTCCTTTTACTTTTAATTTGTTTTCAGACGTATTTTCAAACTTACTAGATGGTGAGGTTAATCCTATGCAGAATTTTAAAGCAGACTTGTACTTTACGGAAAATAAGGTTTGTATTTCTTTAATTATACTTTTTTTTAATGAAAAATAACCTGCAAATCATTCAACGAATCCGAATTGTTTCAGATACAAGCCCTGGTACCAGAAAAAGTTGACATAAAACTATATTATGAGTGCCTGTGTGGTGATTGCAGGAATTTTGATACAATGCATTTAAGACCAACAGTTGAGAAACTAGCCTCGTACCTGAACCTGCACCTTTATCCTTACGGAAATGCACAGGTATGAAATTCCTACTATCCATACTATCCATACTTTAATACTATAAATTTGAAAGTTGATTGTTTTGACGCCTACACCGCTAAACCGATAGTCATGAAATTTGGCAAAGATATAGCCTGGGATATGGAGAAGGACATAGGCTATATTTTACGCGATAATCGACATCCACGCGGGCGGAGCCGCGAACAAAAGCTAGTGAACTACAGTGTATATTCGCTGGTATCGAATGAAACATAAATGTTGATTTTCGCAGGTCATTCATAATAATTAGGTGCTAACATAAATAAATACATTTAGTATCAGTATCGACCTCGTGTGTAAACACCCATGAGGTCGCATGAACAATTATTTACAATGAAGAAACTAACAAAACAGCCCTGTAAAATACGACAAATTAAAGGGAAATCTGCAAAATATATCCCATCAGCATAGTTTTGTCACAGGATTATTTTTATTAAAGCACTAAACTCCATTTGAAATAAGATTAGACATTTAAAGAAACCTTTTTTACAGTCCTTTCAACCGATTTTGACTTCTATTGAGTTGGTGGCATGACAAATAACAGCTGCAGTAAACAGTTGGTAATGTTACCACTTTTTTGCTTTTAGCGCCATCCTTATACCTACGGAATAGAAATCAAAAACGGTTGAACGGACTGTAAAAAAGGTTTACTTAAATGTCTAATATTATTTCAAATGGAGTATATAGCCCACTTCGTCCGCGTGAAATTTCTTGTACCCCCGACCCACTCCGTCGCATGGCATCGCCTGCCCGCGCCATTACCTACTTCGTTTTCGCTTAGGCGCCATCTCCACGGACGAGAAAATCGCGGCGATATTCACGCTGTGCCTTCAAATAATCGCCACGATGATATCGCCGTGTGGAGATTGATTAATAGAGTTTCTATTAAATTTTATGGCACGACGAGACTATCGCCGTGATTTTCTCGCCCGTGGAGATGGCGCCTTAGCGTTCATTCCTACTTCTTATCTTTTTGCTCGGCTCTTAAGGGTCCTAGCATGATGTTAAATAACCTATATAAGGCGCCATCTCCACGGGCGAGAGAATCGCGGCGATATTCACGCTGGGCCTTGAAATAATCGCCACGATGATAACGCCGTGTGGAGATTGATTCATAGAGCTTCTATTGAATTTGATGGCACGGCGCGGCGCGGCGAGACTATCGCCGCGATTTTCTCGCCCGTGGAGATGGCGCCTTAGCCTTCCTCAAGAATTAGGCTAACAAATGCAATTTTTATTTTTAAATCCTACTCTTAGTTCCACAGATTAGCACGTTCAAACAAACAAAATATTAACTTCAGCTTAATTATTAGTATCTTTAGCTATAAATACACAGTAAGCATTACTGTGTGAAAAGTCCACTGCGAAATTGCGAACAAAAATTTAATAACATTTTCTATAATCTAAATGCTATTACAACATCAATTAATATATCGTCGGTTTACTGCAAGAACTCATTAAAAATGTTATTAACTGTCAAATATTTTGAAGTGTTTTGGTTTTAAAGTTAATACAAATTTATTCCTTACCTAGTTCTGCACAAATCGTTCCACAGATTCGCGTAGGACCACTTATTTTGTTCTCGCGATTGGCACGTGTACCTAATGCGGGGTAATTGCGTAACACACTAACAATTGCAATGCCTTTCATGTATAGAATTCGACAATATTCATTGCGTTATTTACGTTGTCGTGCAGGTGAAGTCAAATCCGTACAAGTTTGTCTAACAACAAAATCAGACACCTAGGATTTAGTACCCAGTAGTCAGTACCCACTGATTTCTGAATCTCGCGAGACTAGACTGAGCGCGCGCGACTTATGCCCGGTTTCTGAGGAACTTTTATCGGTGGTTTTTCTATTCTTTAGCGCTATTGGTTCGATAACTTGTGAATGTGCGTTTCCGAACACCGCAATGTAAGATAAACTCCGTTTAAACTTCAGTTAACTTAACTGACCAATCTGCACCGTTTATCGGTTCCATAACTTTATTTGATGTTTCATTTCATAGCAAACTACATCATCTTTTAGGTTAAACTTTGTATTATTGAATTAAATTGCCAGTGAAAGCTAAATATTAAAGTTTATCAAAGGAGAAAACAATAAGTGTTCACACTAAGGGCGAATTTCACCAATGAAACTGAACTGAGCTCTTAAAAGTGGTTTATGCGCTGAATGCGTTTAGTTGCATTGGTGAAAGTAAATATGCTTCTTGAGAAATTCGTTTGAAATTACCAATATTTTTACAAGACAAGAAAATATATACCTACAGTCAAAATATTAACATTGCGCGATAAAAACAAGTTAAACTTACCAGGCTCTAAGCTAAAAATGCACTCAACAAAGTGCACTAGTTATGTCAATTAAAATATATCGTCGACCGTAGGTTCAATTGACGTAAGGGACAAAATACCCAAAATGAGTTGAGTATACAGTTTTGTTCAGAATTTTTCGCGCTTTCGAATGGTGTATATGAAAAAAATCTAGCTTAAGAAAAATGTCCCTTACCCTACTGATTTTTTGGATACAAATTTCGAATCGGCCCCGTAATAACAATGTATCTGAAAAACCATGCAATATAGTAACTTGAAATGGTGTAATTACCGCCGCCAATCGAATCAAATAAGGTAAGGTAGGTAACGATTTCCAAATTTAAGATATCCAAACGCCAAAAGTGTGTACTTAATTTTCTGTCAACAATCTCTTTACACTATTTTTTCACTATTTTTACACTATTTTTGATCTAACGTAGAGGTCAATTTAATGTAAGGGACGGGACTACCAGATACTTGGTCAGTAAGGGACATTACTAACAAAATACGTTGGTGTAAGGGACGTCTATTTTCTTAAATAGATAACTTATTTAAATAAATGTTACACAGGTAGATAGAGCACTAAAATACAAGATTATGTGTCAAGTCAGATCCGAAAAAGGTTAATAACAAAAAAAGTTATGCGCGATTTAGTCCGAAAAAAAACTTTGTCGGCCTCTCCTGAAAAATCGTATTTTGTCCCATACCTCAATTGAACCTACGGTCGACGATATAATAAATTACCAGAAAATATTAAAGAACAAAAATTTAATAACAATTTCTATAATCTAAATGCTATTACAACATCAATGAATATATTGTCGGTTTACTGCAAGAACTCATTAATAATGGTCAAAACTTTGAAATAAGCAATAAATTAGTTTTAGTTGTATTGATTGGCCTACATCATCTTCATTTTGTTAAATAAAAATTAAACACAACGAGTTTTTGCATTACCTATATAAAACTCGCCAAGACGAGTTCAAGGCGTTATAAACTTTATGATTTCAGTAATCCGACGATATAAATGAAATTTATATCAACTAACTAAGTAGTTAAATAAAAGCCCTCTTCCTATCTCCTACTTTTGCTGTGCCCGACAGGGTCCTAAATGATCATATTTTTGTAAAACCTACCGCGTGGTAGGTTTTACAAAAATATTAATTGGATATTAATATTAATTTTATTAGGTATTCATTACAAGTTCACATGTGGAAGCAATAAATATATTGAGTACTGAGATGCCATTTTAAATAAATAATAGGTAGGTATACAGGGTGTTTGGCAGAACGTTGAACATACGAAAATGGTGGGTAGGTGGGGTCATCTGCTACTTACTCAGCCCTAATTTATTTGGCCCTGGCCGACTGGGTATTTAAAAAAAAAAAAAAAGTTTTTTTCTTGTTTCACCACTTTCCTAACTTTAAAGTGTATTTTTTTTATTAAAAATGGGCAATAAAACAGGCAATATTTTTTTTTAAATCTTTGATATTGGCAGATTCTTATAAAATTATTGCTTTGTTCAGATGTTAGCTAGAAAAAAAGTTATGAGTCCTCAAACTTACAGAAAGATGTAAAAAATACTTGAATGTTCATTTCAACTTGCATTTAAAAAAAAACAAAAAATGATTGAGGAGTTCCAATTCTAGCAAAACATCCCTAGTGTGTGAGCTTTCTAATGGTATGTAATTTGCTTTTATAAAAAAAAAACTTTAAGAGTTATTTCATAATTTTATCAAGTAGGAAATTTTTGACTAAACTCTACCTTTACGGAAAGTTAAATGTTTTGCGAAATTTAATACTGCAAAGTTGGTAAAAATTATGGATCGACGGCTTGCCAGTAGCAGTGGTGCAAATTGACATTCACTATTCCCTTGAGATGGTTACACAAAGCAGGTAGAAATTTTGTTTCACTCTTGCGCAGTCATAGCGTATTTTTGCTCTCTTTCGCTCTCGTGGCACCGTGACGCGTCAGAATGAATTCTTGACGAAACTCTACCTTTACGGAAAGTTAAATGTTTTGCGAAATTTAATACTGCAAAGTTGGTAAAAATTAAATGATCGATTGAAATTATGCTGTGCCAGTTAGGTGCGTTAATGAAACAATTAAATAATTTTAAATAATTTATTTAAATAATAAATCATATTAGATGTTCAAATTGACGCCCTTCATTCGCAATACAGGTGCGGCATCTACGTCTGATTTCTACAGTTGTTGTGCGCAGCAGCATCTCCTGTCGCATAACTTCGAAAGCAGCATTAATTCGATTTATCAAATCTTCCCGACTTTCTACTTCTGTAGTGTAAACTAGTTCCTTTGCCCTTCCCCACACGTGAAAATCGAGCGGAGTGAGGTCGGGCGATCGCGGAGGCCAGGGAATTGGTCCTCCCCTGCCAATCCACGAATTTGGGAAACAATTATCCAAATGCTCACGTACAACTAGACTAAAGTGAGCTGGGCAACCATCGTGTTGAAAGACAATAGGCCTGTTTATGTCTACTTGGAACACTTCTTCCACTAATGGTGGTAAATCATTTATCAAAAAATCCAAGTAGTTATTCGCGTTGATGTTGTCGGGCAAATAATGAGGCCCTATTAGCTTATCGCCAATCACTCCTGCCCAGACATTCACACTGAATCTCCACTGGAAGCCTCTTTGTCTCTTCACGTGTGGGTTTTGATTTTTAAGTGCCCAATGGTGAAGATTGTGATAATTGACAATCCCTTCTTTGTCAAATTTGGACTCGTCTGTCCACAAAATACTTTTTAAAAAGTTAACGTCGTCCACATCGGTATGCAGCAAATGGCGACAAAATTGCACACGTCTCCCAAAATCACTGTCATCGAGACCTAGAACAAACAAAACATGTCTAAGAATTGATTTCAATACTGAATCTTTTCTTCCTCCGAGTTCAAACTCTACAATTATCCAAATTTTTCATCTTCAATTTTTAAGTACACTAATTGGCTTTATGGCTTAGCCATAAAGACGTAAGACCAAATTCACAAAAGGGCGTGCGACTTTCCAATTTTGTTCTAAAAAGGACCCATAAGTGCTGGCAAGTTTACCTACGCTGACCACCTGCGCAAACCGAATCTGAAATCCGAATCCTGTAAGCGCTGGCCGCCTGATTGTTACGTGAATGCGGCCGAATAGGAATAGTTTATTGAATTTAATTTGAAATTAGAATTGAATGCGCTAAAAACAACATGAGGCAAAACAACTAATAAAGAAAGTGACGAAATCAAGGTTAAATGGAACGATCAATTGAACTGTCTCATAATTTACTACATTCCACAAAATCGTATCAGATGCAGTGCATAAACGGCTTAATCTTACCTTGCACTGGAGTGTAGTGAAAAGCATGTCTACCATCTTGCCGGAGAACAGACCACACTTTCCATATGCTTAAGCCAAGTATTGAAGCTATCTGTCTAATGCTTTTGGTAGGATCCGCGTCAAACTCGGCAAGAACTTGTTCGTCAATGGTAGCATCGGGTCGTGCTGCGTTCACTCGTGGTTCTTGTAAGTTCAGGTTACCGGTTTGTCGTAAACGTCGGTAAGTACTCGCAAACGTCTGATGACTGGGTACTCGGCGGTTGGGATAACGCTCTTGATAAATTCTTCGCGCTTCACGCGAATTTGTATTAGCGCTTCCATACGCTAACAACATGTCCGCGTATTCCTCACTGGTAAAAGCAGCCATTTCTTTACCAATAACAACAGGTAACTGTTACCTAATAACAAAAAACTTAACAAACTTAAACTTAAACTTAACTAGTGATAACAATAAAAGAAAACGAAGTGAACAAAAACAAACGTAAGCGTAACGGGCACGTGAGATCGCAGAGGCAGTTAAGTCTCGACTGAATAAAAGAAAAGAATTCATTCTGAGGCGTCACGGTGCCACGAGAGCGAAAGAGAGCAAAAATACGCTATGACTGCGCAAGAGTGAAACAAAATTTCTACCTGCTTTGTGTAACCATCTCAAGGGAATAGTGAATGTCAATTTGCACCACTGCTACTGGCAAGCCGTCGATCCATAATTTTTACCAACTTTGCAGTATTAAATTTCGCAAAACATTTAACTTTCCGTAAAGGTAGAGTTTAGTCAAAAATTTCCTACTTGATAAAATTATGAAATAACTCTTAAAGTTTTTTTTTTATAAAAGCAAATTACATACCATTAGAAAGCTCACACACTAGGGATGTTTTGCTAGAATTGGAACTCCTCAATCATTTTTTGTTTTTTTTTAAATGCAAGTTGAAATGAACATTCAAGTATTTTTTACATCTTTCTGTAAGTTTGAGGACTCATAACTTTTTTTCTAGCTAACATCTGAACAAAGCAATAATTTTATAAGAATCTGCCAATATCAAAGATTTAAAAAAAAATATTGCCTGTTTTATTGCCCATTTTTAATAAAAAAAATACACTTTAAAGTTAGGAAAGTGGTGAAACAAGAAAAAAACTTTTTTTTTTTTTTTTAAAATACCCAGTCGGCCAGGGCCAAATAAATTAGGGCTGAGTAAGTAGCAGATGACCCCACCTACCCACCATTTTCGTATGTTCAACGTTCTGCCAAACACCCTGTATATATCGCACCCTTAATAAAGTAAAGGCATATTTAAAAATATCAACTTTTGAGAAAACGTGTTTAAAGATTCAGGGAACCCAATGTTTTTGCTTATTATATTATTATTATTCATAATAAATCATAATTTAAAGTGCTATAGCTCTGATTTTTTTTGTACGTAATCTACGTTAAATGTACTATGGTATTAATAGCTGAAACATTACAAAAAAATATATTGAAGTACATTTTTTTTTTTTTTAACTCTTTCGAGTTAGGCCTCTTTTTCACTATTTTTATTTTTGTTTTTGAAGGCAAATATTGTCTTTTTTCTCTTTCTGTTAAAGCCAAGTGCTAGAACAGTTGATATTGAGCCTATCTACTTGTAACACAAAAACTGAAAAACTCAATATTTCGATTTGTGCCCTTACATTACTAAGGGTGCGATATTCCGATTAATAGTGTGCTTGATATGTGTGTGCTGATTTGATGATTATTATGAATAATCATTATGAATTATGATTATGATTTTAATTGTCACGCCATTTAGGAACCATAACCGTGTCAGTCGGTAACCTATATTATCTAATATATCTCACACAGACACACGAAAAGCGACTGTAATCTATGCAAATAAATAAAGTTCGAGTCAAAATAACAGCTTTTTTCTAAATGCCTATGAAAGTATATAGTATATAAAGGTACCTACTTATAACAAAAATACTTTTTTTTAAGTTTTGTCTCTCTCTCCGTCTGTTTGTTCTCTCCGAAACGGCTTGACCAATTTTGACAGGACTTTTGCTGGCAGATAGCTGATATTATAAGGGGTAACTTAGGCTATTTATAAAAAGCCACGCGGGCAATTACGCAGGCAGCAGCTAGTTTATAATATGTATAGATACTTAAATTTTTTGAAATATTATTCTCATTAGACTCTTGAATTGAGAAAGAGGAAATCAGGATTCGCTTTAAAAAATACAAAAATCTTCTTCTTCAATCAATCTGTGCTTCAGAATAAGGTTCATATTCGTATGAAACGCTAACTTTACTAAGCAAAGATAAGTCAAAGTGCTATCTATGAGTCTTGCCCTCAGTATCAGTAACCTAATTCAGATGATGTTCCGATCATTATTCAAAAAGAGGAAATGCTATGGATTTCGTCGCCTGCTGGCGATGGCGTAGGTAGATACCGGTGGAATAAAGGAATAAAAAAAAAACGATAATTTTTGTGTAGGATCTCCCTTGCACGTAAAGTGGGGATGACATAGATACTTAAATTTTTTGAAATATTATTCTCATTAGACTCTTGAATTGAGAAAGAGGAAATCAGGATTCGCTTTAAAAAATACAAAAATCTTCTTCTTCAATCAATCTGTGCTTCAGAATAAGGTTCATATTCGTATGAAACGCTAACTTTACTAAGCAAAGATAAGTCAAAGTGCTATCTATGAGTCTTGCCCTCAGTATCAGTAACCTAATTCAGATGATGTTCCGATCATTATTCAAAAAGAGGAAATGCTATGGATTTCGTCGCCTGCTGGCGATGGCGTAGGTAGATACCGGTGGAATAAAGGAATAAAAAAAAAAACGATAATTTTTGTGTAGGATCTCCCTTGCACGTAAAGTGGGGATGACATATTTTTTTTCTCGTCTATCCCATCGTGTGGGATATCGTATCGTTAGATGGGTCGTTCAAAAATATTGCGGGTCTGTGAAAATCTTTTTTTTTTGTTAACGGTACCTACTGAACGGCTTTAAAAAAAAAACAAAGTGGGGCTAATAGGAAAATGTAGGGTATCATTATGAAAGAGCGCTATTTGCACATTCTCAAACATTTTTTTTTTTAGGCCGCATAGATTTCGATTTTTGACGAAAAATGTAATACAAAAGTTAAAGTTTGTTTGAGTCAAGTCCTCCTAGCCAGCGATATGGTTGCTTTTGGATATCTGAAAAATTCATGGCAGTAGTATATAAAGAAGTTAAAAGGAAAACTATCAGAGAAAAGTTGGCTTCACAAGAAAACGAGTAATAGTCAACCAACTTACATTTGCAGTTGGAATGTATGGGAGAATATGTATTTCAACTACAATATTAAGTTTGTACTTGGGATAAATTCGTCCCAACTATTAATATTAAGCTGAAGAGTTTGTTTGTTTGTTTGTTTGAACGCGCTAATTTCAGGAACTACTGGTTGGAATTGAAATATCTTTTTGTGTTAGATAGTCCATTTATTGAGAAATATTATAGGCTATATAACATTACGCTACGACCAATAGGAGCGGAGCATAAATGAAACATGTTACAAAAACGGAAAAAATTATTCCTTTTTGAGAGATTCCGTTGCGTGCGCTGCGTAAACGGTTTAAGTTACGCAAATATCATGTATGATGGAATTGTTCCTCTTTAAAAGTTCTAAAAAAATGTCCGCGACAGTATATGTCTATCTTTTAAGATTGACTCACTATAACCTTTTTTTATGGTAATCAATTTTTTTCGAAATTATTTGCGAAGGAGTTTTATCAACATAATAATATTAATCCTTATCCAAATAAATATGTTATTAATCACAAGTATTTAAATGTAAACAAAATTGTCCTTAACATCACTTGATTTCAATCAACATCTTAGGAAATATCATAATTTTAAAATAACTCCGTAACAAAATAAGTAGTAAATTCATTACTTAAACCACTCTCTCTCTTAGGTGACGCAGACGAAGTTGCGCGGGTCAGCTATATTATAAAGCTATACAGTACAGTATAAAGAAGAGTTTGTTTGTTTGGTTGAACGCGTTAATCTCAGGAACTAGATACTGGTTTGAATAGAAAAAATATTTTAGTGTTGGATAGCCCATTTATTGAGGAAGGCTATATAACATCACGTTAGATCCTTAGTTCCGTGTGGTGCCGGACGTAAAGAATAGCTCCATCCCATTTCCTATCGTGGGTGTCGTAAAAGGCGACTAAGGGATTTACTAGAGAATGGGCAGCAGCGTTCTCTATTTATTTTTAACACCATACTGCGATCGCCAACCCGCCTGCCAAGCGTGGCGATTATGGCAAACCCCCCCAATTGGGGGAGGCCTATGTCCAGCAGTGGACGTCTTTCGGCTGAAATGATGATGATGAGATCCTTAGGAGCCAAGCGAAAAGAACAAAAGTCAGAAAGAACGCTAAGTGATAACGAAGTTATAGCGCGGGCGAGCGACGGGATGCGACGCGATGGGTGGCCCGAAATTTCACGCGGACGAAGTCGCGGGCAGAAGCTAGTGATATAATAAAAGTAAAGTATATAAAATATTGTTAAAAGAGTAAGTGTGGAGTTTCTTGTCCATTCTTCTCCATACGTAACTAACTTTTGGAAGGGGCAACTAGCATCAATTATTTTTTTTTGTAAATTTAGACGTTTAAAAGTGCCTTTTATATCACTACTAGCTGACCCGACAGACTTGGTTCTGTCAAAAACTATAGTATACACTCTACAACTCTACCTTACCCTACCCTACCCTACCTACCCTACCTACCTACCTACCTACCTACCTACCTACCCTACCCTACCCTATCCTACCCTATCCTACTCTACCTACCTACCTACCTACCTACCTACCTACCTACCTACCTACCCACCTACATACCTACCCTACCCTACCCTACCCTACACTACCCTACCTACCTACCTAAAACTGAATATGCATATAAAATTACATAAAAATCGGTCAAGCTGTTTCGGAGGAGTATGGTAACTAACATTCTGACACGAGAATTTTATATATAAGATTTTAAATAAACGACTTGACTTTGACTTATGTTTTATTTATATTTCACAGACAATAGACAAGGGTAACGGCGTGTACGAATTCAAGTGCCAGCACGGTCCGGAAGAGTGCTACGGCAACAAGCTGCATGCTTGTGCCATCGACTACTTGGGCAATATGACTAAAGCGGTCTTCTTCAACTCCTGCATGATGGAATCCTCAAAAAAGAATAGAGGATCTAACGATGAAGCCGCTGATGAGGTAAGCTTGGATTGTCAAGAATTATGATAAAAAATCTCGTCGATAGCATATTAACTTCAGAAAATCGGAACCTATATAATCTCACTTTCTTATCCGTCTGTCACAGAGGTGGTCTCGATATCTATGCAACGTAGAAATTTGAGGAAATTTTGATTCGTTTAAATTTTAATTTTGTCATAATGTTTCGATGACTTACGCACAGGGGGCCAAGTCTACTAATGTACAAACGTTGCAATGGTCTCTTCATTGTGAGTTTTTGACAGATTTGGCATAATAACACTGTCAAATACTCGCAATGGCGAGACCATTGCAACGTTTGTAAATTAGTAGACTTAGGCCCCAGATCGCTAGTCAAACACCATTTTTTATTTTATTTTATTTTTGATAACTGTAATGTTTCAAATAACATTAATTATTATATAAGTATGTTAGGTATCGTACCTTGAAGATAGAGGTCAAAATATGCAAAAAAATAATCGTTCGCCCACTAATATCCTATGTTTATAACGCAATTTTTTTATACTATTTATTAGATATTGGTGCCGATTCCCTTGTTCACAAACTAAACTAAAGTTTAGTGCATCTTTTTCTTACTATTTCATTAAGAAAAGGATAGAAGATACAGTTTAGGTTAGTCCTGTCAAATTAATCAGCGCTTGACGTAAATTGACGTAATTTTAGTAGGCAAGTTTTTAGTCACGTCTAAACATATAAGAAGTAGTGACAGGCGCTGATTAATTTGACAGGACTAAACTAAAATTTATCTTCTGTCCAATTCTTAATGAAATAGAAAGAAAAAGATGCACTGAACTTAAATTTAGTTTAGTTTGTGAATAAGGAAATCGGCACTACTGGCTATGTTATCGACGTGATTGTTATTATGATGAAATCTGCGATAACTATATCTGCTCATGTACGATGTTATTATTTTCAATCCTAAAAATTCATGACTGCGCTAAATAAAAACGATATCTACCTAGGTCACGCGTCTTAATCATTTTAATTACCCTATCAACAATCGTGTACTTTCATACTTTTGATTTAACGAACTCAAATATTTGCTTGATGTCTAAAGGCTAAGAGCTAGCATTTGATATGTTTGGTACATCTTATAGTGATTTTATACTTAGATTTTATACATCATTTGTAGGTATGGTCATCTATGTAACATATGGATCTATGTTACATAGATGACCATACCTACAAATGATGTATTTCATTCATCAAGCTGAGCATGGAGCTATTTAGCATTTGATTGTTTGTTTGATAAGTCCGAATGCTCTACTTTTATCATAACTTCATAACATAAATTTAATTATTTTTAGTGTGGGAAGACCCTGAACGTAGACCCAGAGTGGATAAAGCAATGCGCAAAAGGGGCTAGAGGAAATTCACTCCTTAAATATTATGGAGACGAAAGCAAAAAGGTTGATTTCAAATTCGTTCCCTACATCTTTATCAATGGAGTACAGAATGACGGAGGCAACTTCATGAGAGACGTGTGCGCAGCTTTTAAGACCCCACCACCAGAGTGTGCGCAAGTAGTTTAGGTAACTCTAAGAAAAATAAAAATAAATTGTAGCTTTTCTTTAAACTGTGTTTTTTTTTTAACGTATTTCAAGGGAAAACGTTGCTTGCTTAAACTAATCTGATTCGCCACGACTAACCCACCGTTTGGGCGTACCTAAATAATAATACAACAGTAAAACACTGGCAATACTAATGCAAAGTAGTATATTGAAACTTTCAAATAAATTCGAAATGTGAATGTAATAAATTATTGATTAATGTTTAGTTTCATTTAATGTAATGAAATGTAATAATTAGAACCAATATTATATTATGTACTTAATTCAATAATTTGGTAATGAAACATTTGCAGTGCTTTCCAGGGTGCATGTCTTAATAGAGCGTCATGAAATTTTAATGCATGCCTACTAATCAGTGTTTTACATTTGGTAGCAATTAAATAATAAATTAAAAAAATAGTAGTTATGGCCCGACTATGGCTGTTGCCAATCTTTGACTTGCTCTAGTGACTTAACTATTGGATACATTTGGTTGATTTTTGTATGCAGACTGACATCGTTAGTTATACGCAGTTTAATTTATTGTCGTGTTCCCGTCTGTATATATTAAAATAAGTTGTTCCTTGGCTTACCAAGGAACAACTTATTAAGGCAAGTTAAGGCATTCAACTTATTGAATGCTTTAAGATTTTCATTTAGAAATTAATTACCACAGTCAGCAGTGGTGTATCAACTCTTCGAGGGACACTAAACGCTCATAGACAATAAAACAATAAAACTTCTATCGTTCAGTATCCCTCAATCTATTAATGACCCATGCTTCCCGCTCTTGTAAACTTAGAGTTTAGGTAAATCTGATTTATATTTCGATAATTGTCTGCGTTGCATTGCCTGCACATCTACTTGAAATTTAATTATGGCTAAGTACCCTGTATTGAAAAGAAGAATCGTTGCACGTGGCGTTTTGTTGGGTGGTGTCAGTTTAAGTCACGATGCAACCACGTTTATCATTAAAGCGTTCAATGAAGCTGAATGAGTTGCCTGTCAAACTGTCAACGCAGATGATCAAGTTCTATTTGCATTGTCAGCAAAACAGTTGCAAGACATGGTGACTGTGATGGATGAAGCATATAACATGAAAGGGATGCATATAAATATGAATAAGACGAAGCTGATAGTGTTTGAAAGAGAAAAGGATGTATCGGTGTGTGGTGTGAAAGTAAATGATAAGAATGTGGAGCAAGTGAGTTTATATAATTAAGGAGTCAGTTTACAAGAGACGGAAAGATTGATGAAGATGTGGAAAGGAGAAATAAAGTAAATGGTGCCTATACATGCGAATGTGACTAACCAGTCAACGCCAAAAAAGGCTCGACTGGCTATTCACAATGGTGTGCTGGACGTGCTCGCGCCTACGCTTAAGTATGGAAGTGAATGTTGGGTGTGGCAAAGGAAGCATGAAAGTAGAATAAATCCTGTGGAAATGCGTTTCTTGTGAAGCACGTGTGGCGTGACTACAAATTATAGACTGAAAAATGATGTGATAACTGTTAATAACGGTGCGGTTTAAAAGAAGATGTAGTGACAAAAATTTAAAAGAGTATGCTTAAATGGTTTGGTCATTTTGAGAGGATGAATGTAAGGTGACAAACAAAAGGTATTTACAAGGCAGATGTGAGTGGAAACACCGGGTTGGGACGCCCTAGGAGGACTTATAGTGACCTAATTGGTGATGTTCTTCAGAAAGGTTAGGTGCGTAGTACACGCAAACGGCATGCGTGTATAACCAGAGGCCCTAGTGTGAGTTTATTTTAACCATCTCGAATTTACGCATCGAGCGCGTTCAGCACTCCAATTGGTGAAGGGCCAATCGGAGGCCAATAGAAACGCCGAACGCGCTTGATGCGTAAAATCGAGATGGTTAAAAGAAACTCACACTAGGGCCTCTGATGTATGAACGTATACGAAGCAAAGGGTTTGGGGGTTTGTAAGGAGCGTAGCAGGTGGCGTCAATTGTTTCCGCCTTGGGAAGACGGCGTGAGTTTATATATTTGTATGTATGTATGTACTTCGAGTAAAGAAAACAATAACTTGGGGCCGGTTAATTGCAACAAGCGAACATAAAAGATAGCCTCATAACCAGAGTTTAAGGAAGTTTAAGATTATATGAGGGCAAAGACATTTAATTCTTTACAGAAGACAATTATTACGGTAAGTAGGTAAGTAAGTAAGAGATAATGAAAGATACAGTCACATGGACTATTATCACTATTGGTCATAGGCTATTTGATACGACAATCATTTCGTTTCCAAGCTATTTTTACATTTTCCTGGAGATGCGAACCGCAGTAGTGGTTCAACTGTGTACAATGAGTTATTACAAGATAGTGTTACTTCATTTATTTATCGGAGTAGCGATATGTGAGCCCTTGAATACCGGTGAGCGAATAATTGAATTATATTAATGTTTGTAGACTTGGGACGTTTAGAAATAATGAGAATTGTTTTTAGGATACTCGAATAAAACACGTAACAACATAGAACACAGGAATGGAACTTCGAATGTGAGTGTAACTATTATTCGCCATTTTTGTACATATTATAGTCTACACTGTAAATTATTAGGGTTCCTTAGTCAACAACGAACCTTTATAGTTTCGTCATGTCCGTCTGTCTGTCTGTCCGCGGCTTTGCTCAGAGACTCTTAATACTAGAAAGCTGTAATTTGGCATGGGTATACATATGTATTAATCACGCCAAAAAAGTGGTAAAATGGAACATTGTTTTTTTTTTTTTTTTTTCTTTGTATGGGACCTACCTCCCTTGCACGTAAAGTGGGGATAATTTTTTTTTTCTCGTCTATCCCATGGTGTGGAGTATCGTTGGATAAGCAGTTCAAAAATATTGCGGGTCTGCGAAAACCATGTTTCGATTCAAGTGTCCTCTGCCAACTTAATGGTTGTTTATGGATATGTGAAAAAATTCACGGCAGTAGTATATATTACGAAGTTAAAAGGAAAACTATCACAATTAAGTAGGCTTTACAAGTAAACGAGTAATAGTCGGCCAACTTATATTTGCAGTTGAAATGTGTGGGTGAGCATATTTTTCAGCTACAATATTATAATATTATTATCCCAACTACGGAACCTTTCATTGTGCGTCGTCCAACACACACTTGGCCGGTTTTTTCGGGTTTTTGACTGACTTAACAAATTTCAAATATCATTTCAGATCCCTTCAGAGACAGCCACAGTAAAGGAAACAGTTGTAGTTAAAGTGTATTATGAAACTTTATGTCCATTTAGTGTGAACTTCTTCGTATACCAACTGAAGCCTGCTATGGAAAGGCTAGGCTCACATTTAGACATACATTTAATACCCTACGGACACGCTAAGGTACGTGAATTCAGTATCATTATGGTTAATGTGACGTTTTTAATTTATATAAAACACGCTGTGGGTCATTGCCTAGGCATTACTTCACACGAAATATAAGCATTACGTATTTGTTGCTTAGAAACAAACTTACATATTATATGTTATACAATACGTCTATTGCATTATATACACAAATATAATATACGTCGACGACGTCTGTTAACCCTGTTCGACTGTTAACCCCTACATGTATATCGTGAACCTATAAGTCAAGTGAAAGAAAACAATTACTTGTTGCATGTAATTGTATTAGGCACTGCTGTCGCAATCGCAAGTCCTGGTACATCATCATCAACATCATTTCAGCCGAAAGACGTTCACTGCTGGACATAGGCCTCCCCCAAGCACTACCACATCGACCGGTTTCGTATTTCCCGCATCTAGCGGATTCCTGTACTCATGGTACACACGGCTACATATCAACCTAAAGATTTCCAGTATAAGCTGATCTCGCATTTTATAGGATTTCCGTAGAATTAGTGATCAGCTTATACTGGATAATTTAGCTTGATATGTAGTAGCCCGCGAAATTCAAATTTTCTTACGTTTTTTGCTATTTGCAGGTCAGTATCAGGTTGTACGTTGATCTAAATATGATTCGCGATCGTAACAAATATGTATTTACAGCATTATAATCATTAGAATCAGTAATATTATGTATATAACTCCTTATATTCCGTCCACCGAGAGAATGCTTTTTTGACACCGGTCAGTTGTACAAGATTTGGAACGAATAAAGTTTAAATTCGTAAAACACATATTCGTTTTTACGAAACTGCCAAAAAAGCATTCTCTCGTCAGTGGACGGAATAATCTGATTAAACGACTTTCATGAAATTTGGACTTTTAGGATTATACTAACCAACTTAAGGAGTTATATTAGCACTTAGCTTTGCCGTGTTATCCTAAAATACGGCACATCAGTGCCGAGATACAAAAATGTATACCTACAAATAATAATAATACCAGCCTATAAACTGCCCCACTGCTGGGCACTGGCTAGTATTTATTAATATTGACATATCTCGGGACCCTGGTGTCCCGGGCCTTTGGAAGGCGTACGAGGGGCCGAAGCCAACTCGCAGAGGCCCGCTAGACGCTTTTAATTAAATGAGGCACTTATTATTAGAATCGTTTAATTCAGTAGTATCGAAAAATTATGACTTTTCCTTAAGGGAAAATTTCGAAGAACTTTATTAATAACCAGACTCCTTTCCATTTTTCAGACTCGACGTGTATTCGGCGGCTACAAGTTTAGTTGCCAGCACGGCATCCCGGAGTGTTTCGGCAACACGGTACAAGCCTGTGCTATAGATTTGCTGCGCAATATTACACAGTCCGTCAACTTTAACACCTGCCTCATGCAGAACACCTCCTATCGTACCGGATACCAATACTTCATTTCTGTTTTCCATTGGGTAAGTTTTTTTATTTGTTATTTATATACTTTCATTAGTACCTACATAACATGACATTTAGGGCGCGATTGTCGCCACCTAGCGCTGGGCACGCCACAATTGTGGCGATAAGTCCTCTTTGAGGAGTGGCTAGAGAGGCGCCACGGCATCCTCACCTTTCGTCTGACACAGGTCCTCACCGGACACGGTTGTTTCGGGAGGTTCCTGTTTCGGATTAGGCGGGAGGAAACGCCCGGGTGTTACCACTGTGTGGATCGCCCGGAGGACACGGTGGAGCATACGGTGGAGGTCTGCCCGGCTTGGGCAGAGTACCGCCGTATCCTCATGGAGGCGATTAGCGGCGGCGATCTCTCGCGTCCGGCCCTGGTTCAGGCCATGGTCCAGAGCGAGAGTGCATGGTAGGCAGTCACGTCCTTCTGCGAAGCAGTAATGCTCGCGAAGCAGGAGGTGGAACGTGTGAGGGTGCGGCAGTCTGTGCGCCCTCACGCCCCTAGTCGCCGCAGGAGACGCCCTGGGCGGCGGGAATCCGTAGCCGATTCCCGGCCACCATAGGCGTGGGCTTGCGGACGGCGAGCTATGGGCAGCTCGCCGTCCGGTAAGGACCAGGCCCGGGTCGATGGCGTGTTGTGTTCCACGCGCACCCCAAAGAGATGTCAGCACGCTTGCACTGACGCGGTCCGCTAAAACCGGTGCCTGCCAGGGTTGCGGGTTTGTCCGAAAGGGATACCGTGGCCATGGCACACAGGCAACTGAAGGAACACGGGTGGGTTTTAGTCAGTAAAAGTCTGACATGCCCTCCCGCTCCGCCCACAGCGGGAAAAGTTATTTGATAATTACCCACCAAAAAAAAAGTACCTACATAACATCGCGACTGTAATTACTGAAGGGCCAGCTATGTTTAAGTAGGCATGACGTCACTGCTCGCTAGATTTTATACATAGCTGTGTCGTAACGAGCCCCCTCCCCAAGTTTAATGTGTTTAATCTAAGTCATTTTTTTATATATATTATGTCAAAGCAAAAAATACGTGTCAATTTTTTTTTTAATTATCTGATGACGGACTAAACAGTTTTTCTTTATTTTTACCCAGGAAACATCCCTATTCTCTCTCTTCTTTCTTCATCCCAACTACGGAAACTTTCATGGGCCAAGTGCGTGGTACGACATGCACTTGGCCGGTTTAATGGTTCTAATGGTCTTTGTTCGTTGATCGGTTTGACATGTAGGCTGTAGGTATGCTTTACTGAACGTATATTTTGGACAGCACGTTATCTAAGGCTCTGTTTTCGATTAAGGTCTCAATCAATACCTACCTACGGTTCACATTTTAAGGTTAAATGATCACTTAAAAGAACGCCTCTTTACAAATGATTGCCTTTACCCGTTTCTATAAACAAGACATGCAAGACTTGAACATGATATAATTGACAGTACAAAGCGTAGACCTAAAATAAGCTAAGACCAGTTTCTGCCTAGTTAAATATAATTCTCACAAAACAGGTAAATCAGATAATGACGTGTACCCTGAGTTGTTTCTGTCAAGTCGGAACAACCAGTAAATGGGTACTGCCATAAAAGACTACCAGTTTGTTTCCAGTTTTAACTCTAGTGCCATTCCGAAAGCTTCGGGCCCGAGTATTATTTACCTTTGTGTTGGGTTTTCTACGAGATGAGTGCATTGTTCAAAGAAGCTGCGTGTAGCTTTAGTACTTAAATAGGAAAAATGAGGATGGGAAATTACATGTTTGTAAAACCATTTGCGTGTTGCTTCACTTTAATGTTGCAATCTCTTTCTACATACTCTAGCTAGATAGTAGATAATTCAAAGTCTTTAAATAACACATAAGCAAAAATTAAGTATATCAAGGTTTTGTTGTTTTGTTTTTCAGTGTGGTAACCAGCACGAAGTAAACGTTCAAGAAATATGGGAGTGCGTGAACAGCAAGCGTGGTTCGATTCTTCTGAAACGATACGGAGATGAAACTCACGCCCTTGCTCCATCTTTCGTTCCTTACCTGACCATAGACGGCTCGACGGAGTACCAAGACCAAGCTATGAGCAATTTATTTGCAACAGTCTGCTTAATGCTGAAGCCGATGCCAATGGAATGTAGTAATAATTAGATGTCGAATTTATTTATATTTTTATGGTGTACATAATTATCTAATAGATAAGTAATTAAAATGATTTCAACCATTCAACTTGGTCCTAAGCAGATCAACATTAATTCCGTTACGTGAGCTGTCGCGGTCGTGAGGACGAATGTGCACCAGCATTGCCCCCTATGTCGTAGTACGAGATTAGTTGAATGGTAGCAGTTCTATCTGATCTCAGTTAATCTTCGAATCTTTCAAGACTTCTAGTTGAAAGTGCCTAAAGGTACTCAAAAAACTAATGAGGAATTCCGTTCACGCTTGATTCAACCTAAATAAATACAGAATTCCCACCAGATAAAACCGTCTCCCTCTTGCGCATTGGATATATCTAAAGAAGGCTTTCTTCTTAGACAGCAACAATCTCGATGTAGCCCACATCAAGACAAAAGAGAATCGATTCCCGCCACGGAATAGCGGCATTCGTATGTGTCGAGCACGAAGCAATGTAGCCGAAATCCTAAATGGTTGAAACTATTGTTCTGTCGTATAGCTCGACAAACTTGGGCTTTTGAAGGCTCCCGGGGAATTGTCGGTGCATGTGGACACTTTCCCACACGCCTCCGTCGCATCGTCGCGTCGTCGCCGCGTCGACTCGTCGTCGGTGGGACTCTTGCCAAACTGTAATACTTATTGTTCGCTCGTGCGATGAAATGATAAGTTTCACCTCTTGCACCGTCGCAGCTTCGCTGATAATTATGACATCAATTAATTTGTGTTGGTTGTCTTATGTCGCAATGAAAATGGTTTGCTAATTAGTTAGGTAGATACTAGCTGAGCAGTTAGTTGCTTTCATTTGTTATGAGTTTTTAGATTGAAAGCAGTAAAATCTATTTATACATTGATATATCTATAATCGTTACACGTTAATTGTTCAACCTATTAACACAAGCCAAGACAAAATGGATTTGTAATGAATAAGATAGGTAGGTATACTGGCTGAGCAGTTGGTTTCATTTGTTTAGAGTTTTCAGTTGTGAAACAGTAAAACCTTTATACAGGATGACCCAAAAATCAACGACAAGCGGGTGATAGATAGGTGACAGTTAACAGAAAAGTATTAAAAAAAATCTTAGTCATAATGTATGTAGTACTTATAAAATATGTAATTGACACCCTATGATGAACAAGTACTGTAATTAAAAATATTTATGTTTCTTATTATTTATTTTTGTGATGTACCTAACCCTGAACAACCCTTCTATAAATTTCAGTCTTGAATTAAAACACAACTGCCTCAGTTTTAATCAAAATATCACTTTTTTGGCAACTACGTGCTCAAAATTATTACACCACCCAACTTTAATTGAATGTTCTGGAAAAAAAAAACGTATTACGCTATTTTGGCAAATGACTTTGAAAGATGGCGTATTTAGTCCGAATCTGTACCTTAAAATAACGGACTTAGACAAAGCCTAGTGTGCGTTTTAATTAGTCATAAGAGTTAGCTTGAAATCAAATTTAATTAGAAAAAAAAATCCTTCTTTAGAAATAATCTAGCAAGTGTCATACCATTTTGAAATCTGGACTAAATACCTACGCCATTTATTAAAGTCACTTGTGTTGTGTTTAAATTTTAGAATATTTATAGGAAGGTTATTCAGGGTTTTATCATAAAAAATATTAAGAAAAGTAAAGATTTGCAGACACGTAGGTACTTATAAGATCATCACAGGATGTCAATTTTACCGATTTTTTTATTGCGTATTTTTTATAAGTTCGTAGACTAAGATTTTTTTAATATTTTTCTGTTAACTGTCACCAACTTGCCTAACACCCGTTTTCGGCTTGACGTTGACTTTAGGGACATCCTGTATATTTATTTATTGGTCTATTTACAATTTATTGTTACAGTGTTCAACCTATTAACACAAACCTAGATACAAGCTAAGTGCACATACTTTTATCCAGTAACAACCTCCTATTGCAATGTGAAAATAATATAGAACAAGCAGACATATAAGGAAGTAAGGGTTAAAGAAACAGTACAGGTTCATAAACGATTACTCAACTGACTACAAAAGTGATTTACTTAGGTAATTATTTAAACCAGACATGAATTACATTAATGCTTAGTTTGATTTATAGTTGGTAGTTGGTAGCTGGTAGGTTTGCCTACAAAGAAATTTACTTAGGAAGGTATGGCCAGCACATCAAGCCACACGAAACTGTCAAATTTCTCCAAACGATTTTGAACTTTAAAATTTTGTCGATTAAGTTCAAAATCGAACAAGATTTTTTTACAGTTTGTGGTAACTTGATGTGCTGGCCACCGTACCTACTAAAGATTTTAGACTCCCAATCTATCTCTACAGTTTATGATGATAAATATCTACCACCAATTTCGGAGCATTTCATAAAAAGACCATACATTTTAGTGATTAATCAAGTTCCTTGATTACTGAATAACTCAAAGTGTGCGATCCAACATCAATTGCTATGTAATCGTACAAGGCGTTTCACATGTGAACATTTTGGTAGGAGCTAGTGAACTTGTACATTATCAAACGTGTTTTCTACTGTTAAATAGATCTTTTTTGTCGTTTGAAAACAAAATTTTACTAAGAGATCCACACAGAAAGCGTGGTATGCACGCGATGTGCGTCGGTGAATCATGACCTAAGCATTTATTGAATTCGTTTCGTTATTATGACTAAGAGTGCATTGTGACCATTGCCCATGCATTGGCCGTAAACATTATATTTAAAACCACATGCGATAAAACTGAGATAAATTGTGCCCAATGAGTAATAAAATATTAAAAATGTTCGATAGAGAACTAACCACGATATAACAGGTTTTTTTTTTTTTTTAAAACGTTGCCCCACACTAGGAATTTCTCCTGTATCGTGGGTGCGTTTACAAACATTTAAACTCACATACACAAACAGCCAGACCCGGATCAACTACTTGTAGTTCATACAAATATTTGTTCCGTGCGGGAATCGAACCCGCGACACGCAGCGCAGTAGTCAATCGCTTAACCACTGCGCCAACCGTGCCATATTATTATGAAAATTGTATGAATCAAAGGAACTGTTTACTTTCACTTCTGAATTCCAAAGTTGGATTCCCAATGGGAATCAAAGTAATTAATACCCAGGGCATTGTTCAAACAAAGTCTTCGTTCCACGGTGAATACCCTAAGGTCCAATTACTCGAGACAAAGTCATCATATTACAAGTTGCCAGAATGGTTGTTTATAGTTCAGGTTTAGCCGTTATCCATTTAAAGCATACACAATTGTATTGAAAGAAATGTAGCCTCTTAATGACACAGATTAAACTATGTGCTCGAGCAAATAAAACGTTGCACAAGTAGGTAAATTCGCTTCAGTTAAAACTGTTAAAAGCTTTTAATTAAACGCTTTGCTTTTTACAAGCGGCCGCTTCAAACTGCTGCTGTGAAATATAATTATAAATGGGGGCCTTACTCCCAACAGCATCGAGTTCTGAATCAATCGAATTGGATTCGAATTAAATTCCGATCCATAATCTTGAATCCGACACTAGCGCACGATCGTGCGGTGGTTCGAAGCGAAACTAACTTCGATCGAAAGATTCGTTAGGATCGAAAAGTTCGTACTCCGCACGCCATCTGACAGACAGATATCGAGTTGGATCAAAACTAAACGTCAAATTACACGATATCAAAAAGCTTCTTTATTCAGATCGAGTGAGATAACTATTTAAAAGACATGCATTTGACGATGACGTAATCCGTCGGATACGCATAAAACGACGCTGATATTACTCGAACCTATGTCGATCTTGGTTTACAATTCGAATTGGTTCAGGAGTAAGGTTTTAAATCGAGTCCCGATCGAATCGGAAACAAAATCAAACTCGAATCGTTTTCGGGAGTAAGGCCCCAGTATTTCGGTCGTCAATCGAAACACCTATATAATTCCTTCATACTTTGTTTTACAATTTAATTTTCAAATAGTTTATTCTAGTGCGCGTATATTAGTTATACGTAACTAAGTAGTTTTGTGAACATTTATGACGTTAAACGCAGGTAAAGGGATCTAAAATCTGTTTATAATCAAAACAAAAAAATGCATAAACTTGACAGTTTTGCTATCTAACTAAACCTATAAAGGGCCTCTTCAGTAAAATACCAATTTTCCTCTTCACAAACGTGCTAGTTATATTAACTATAACAAAATAAACTCAATCTAAAGGAAAAATACTCTATTATATAGTGGTTTTAGTACAATTGTGTGCAAAGTGTTACGCTGACGTCAGTTTACGTGACTCCACAGCACACCGATACTTTGATTGACACGAATCCGCAAATGAAATCGACAACGACGAAAAAACTGTTGCAAAAACTTATTTCGTTCTACCACTGTACACAAACAACGTGAGTTTTCACAGTTAAATGAAAACAGGTGGCTCGTATAAAAATGTGTCGAACAGTAGGTATGGAAATCATTATTATCAATTTGTGTGACTTTGTTATACTTAGAAATGAATAAGAATCATTATGCTAACAGCTAAACCATTAAATGCATGACTCTACCGGATAGTATTTAAACCAGCTGCCACGTTTTTGTCAGTGCTATGTTCTAAGAAAATATACAGAAGAAAAAAACAATCATACTGCTTGCAGTTTATTGTTAAACATATCAATAACTTGAAACGGGTCTAAATTTTAAAGTCGCTCAATTTATCTTATATATAAAATTCTCGTGTCACAATGTTAGTTACCATACTCCTCCAAAACGGCTTGTCCGATTTTTATGAAATTTTATATGCATATTCAGTAGGTCTGAGAATCGGCTACTACCTAATTATTTTTTATTTTTTATTTTTAGGTAGGTAGGTAGGGTAGGGTAGGGTAGGTAGGTAGGTAGATAGGTAGGGTAGGTAGGGTAGGGTAGAGTAGTGGAGTTTATACTATAGCTTTTGACAGAACGAAGTCTGTCCGGTCAGCTAGTGTAATATAAATTTCACGGTTGTACCACTTTCTTCCCAGCCGGTTTGGGTTAAGGCTCCTACAAACAGGCGCGACACGCGACGCGTTACAAAGACACCGCGTGTCGCGCGTTGAGCGGTGCCTTATTTGGATCTCGCGCGATTCGCGCCTGTTTGTAGGAGCCTTTAGCCCCGGCCGGATTAGCGCCGATCGAAGTTTCAATGAACTTCTCGAGAATAGCACAAACTCAAATTAGGCTCTAGCAGTTACCGGCTATCGATATTTTATAAAAATCTTCAATATTAGGTATTGCAAATGTCTACAACCTACTTCAATCTTAAAACCAGTAAATATCTGTTTTCTATGCATGACTTTTCTTTTCATTGTAAATAATATGCCACGGAAAGGTTAAAAACAATGAAACACGAAATTCTCACAATACGACTCATTCATAATTATTATTTCCTACAACATTTAAATATCTAAAATCCACTGACCCACTAACGAATCTCTAAATACGAATAATTGCATGCAAATGTATGATTGCAAAAAAATAATTAGCAAACTTGTTTGACAAGCTTGTGTTTTGAGCAGCGGTAATGTGCAATGCGAACCTTTTGAAACAGCCATCAGTCGAGTACATCGCAGCAAGTAGCGAGTAGCGACGCACTTCCGTGCAGGAGCCTAGTTGCACATTCCCGATTATTATGAGCTTTGACAGACCTTGCATGTTAATTAAAAAGTTTGCCTATAAAACAAAAAACTGGCGGCACATCGCTCGCGGCGCTGCAGAGCTGTTTCATGCAGTTCGCTTGTTTTTGTTCGAAAATGAATGTGCGTAGAGGCTAGAGGCACCTATGTGTATGCTCGCAGCAGAGGTTATAGAACCGTTAAGTAATATAGATGTACTTATGATAAGATGAAGGTTTCCTAGAACTACATAGAGGCATCATACTTACATACGTTTTTAACAAAATGGTAAGTATTATACTACTACACAATGATATATTGACGTCACACCAGTACCGGATTAATCACGTAGCAAGAGTAGCAACTGGTTCCGGCCCCGCGTATCCGCCAAATTTTTTGAGTGTTGTCACAAAAACGTGAAACGTACTTAACACCTTTTCCGACTAAGACAATACACATCATACAATCGGTAACCGATTATTTCGTTGGCCTAAATAATTAAACACAGAGTTTCATACGGTATATGTATAAAATCTACAGTCGCTCGTATAAATGTATAAAATTTTAATCGTTCCGATAATCGGCTCTACAGAAAGTCTGACGTGAGCAAGCACCCTTACTCAAGACTCAGTGTGGATGCGTAGCAGGATTGGAATGGCTCGATTCAAAATGTTGAAATTGACTATTTATTTGTAAGGCTTTTTTTACATTATTTTAACTTGAGAAACCATAGCCGATCCAGAGCCCCTTCGATAGAATTTGCTATGGGCCCCGCGCTTGCTTAATCCGGCACTGCGTCACACTACAAGCTATTCATTCGTATGAAGGTCCCCTATTCACTAGTTTACGCTATAACAGTTCCTTAGTATAAAAACCTTGACTTCGCAACTGAAATTGGACACCGTTACCGCAAAATCTTACGTACAAATAAACTAATAGAAACGTGGTGTTTTCTCGAAGTAAAATATCTCATCTATGTACCAGTTTTTACAGATGTAGGTAAACAGCGGGGTAATTGCATGACACACTATCAGGGCCTCAAGTCTGCTATTACAATAGTGTCAGAATGGTCTCGCCATTGTGAGTATTTGACAGTGTTTGTATGGCAAATCTGTCAAAAACTCACAATGAAGTGACCATTGCAACGTTTGTACATTAGTAGACTTGGCCCCCAGTAGGAATGAGTATCATTTTGACAGTTTTACAACATTCATTGCGTTATTTACATTGTTGTTGAGCAGACAAATGTTTCGAACATATGAAGCAATGGATTAGCAATATGCTTTTAAATCATTCAGATTGTAATTGATAGTGTGTTACGCAATTAGGCTGAGGCTACAGTAGGCAGCGATTTGTGATGCGACTGAACGAGCGAAACGAGATAAACATGGTATGGCTACATTATAAGCGAAAATCCGGCGTATATTCGGCGATGACATGGCTACAGTACACATGCTACACAACGAATTAGTAAAATCGATTCATGCGGCTACACTATAAAAAGGATAGTGTAGCCGCATGAATCGCTACGCATAATGTAGCCACACGCATATTTAGTAGCACTATTGAACTAGTGCAAGTGAGAAATTTTCTAAAAAAATCTCATAAATTTCGCTGATATGTTGATGTAGCCGATGCCGTGATTACAGTAATGTTGTTCCCATCACATAAAGAAATCAAAAATCGCTAGTAATATTTGATGTACGGTGTAGCCATATACGTAAGCATTCATTTATTTGTTTTAATCGCTCACATGTCGCAGGTCGCGTCGCGGCCTAATGTAGCTTCAGCCTTAGGGTGCTGAATTGTATGCACTCCGTTTGAAATAAGATTAGACATTTAAATAAAACTTTTTTACAATCCGTTCAACCGATTTTGACGTCTATTGCGTTGGTAGCATGACAAATGGCAGCTGCAGTAAACAGTTGGTATTGTAACGACTTTTTTGCTTTTAATTCCATCATTATGCCTACGGAATAGAAGTCAAAATCGGTTGAACGGACTGTAAAAGAGGTTTATTTTTTCTAATCTTATTTTAAAGTAGCTTTTGTCTGCGGCTCCGCCCGCGTTGATGTCGGTTACCGTGCAAAAAGTAGCCTATGTCCTTCTCGATATCCCAAGCTATATCTCTGCCAAATTTCATGACGATCGGTTCAGCGGTTTAGGCGTGAAAACGTAACATACAGACAGACAGACAGACAGAGTTACTTTCACATTTATAATATTACTATGGATGGAGTACCTATACTTATAAAATAGGTATTTCGAAGCTAGGAAAGTTTTACTGGTAGGTAAATTATTCTCCTCGTTATACCAACTTTTGTTTCTAATATTGCGGAAAACACTTTCGATTTTTGAAGGATTTTTGAAATCTTGTATTTCCAGAAGACGAAGAACAATATTTTTTTTAACAGCCGAATCAACCCTGAAAGATGTATTCTTCAATCTCAAATTGCACAGTTATTCCCTTATACTAGCTACGTAGCCAGGAGATACATAGAAGTTGCATCCGCGACAATTGATTTTCCAAAGTGCCAGCATTTCCGCAGATATCCTTTTCTACTGTAAAAATACAGCAACATTAATAAAGTCTGGTAGACAGAAACTGTCTCTGAATGTAAATCACTGGTGGTGCTTGGCATTCATATTACTCATACATTTTGGCTGGCGTCCTTTGGAAAATACAATCATAACTAGGTACTTTCTTTAAGAGTGACAGACGTAGAAATAATAGTTTGTTACGTAGGCTGATTCTCAACATATTTCACGTTGATATTATAAAAGCGACAGTCTGGTATTATTAGTTCATTTAAAGCACGGGTTCAAAGTGTGTGCTAGTTGTAGTCAGTTCTCAGCAAAAAAAAGCGGCCAAGTGCGAGTCGGACTCGCCCA
This sequence comes from Dryobota labecula, assembly GCA_947523025.1. Taxonomy (NCBI): domain Eukaryota; kingdom Metazoa; phylum Arthropoda; class Insecta; order Lepidoptera; family Noctuidae; genus Dryobota; species Dryobota labecula. Next base: position 16,672,119 of record OX383284.1, read on the forward strand.
TGAAGAGTTCTGTAGCAGCAAGTAACATAATATAAAAATTCTTGTAGTTCGTTGTAACTTTGATCGATGTTTTAATAATAGTTTTATTTTATTTTTTTAATTAGGTTTTTGATAAGTAAACATTATAATTAGGTACCTAAATGATGGGATTTAGATCTAACTATATGCGAGCCCAATGAGCCCATATAATCATAGAGCCGATATATCAGTATCGGAGGATATATTTGGGCAAAACCTGCCGAGATTCATTCAAATGGCACAAAGTATTCTTGAAAGAGGTCTGTTATTATAAACGTTGTCATGTTTATAATAAAATTGTTATAATAATTAGTATCCATTCAATTCTTTGTGATTCTGCATACAGCCGGTCGATTCTGTAAAAATCTCACCGTGAAAACTCAGGTGAAGTGAGCATCAATACACATTGTCAATCCCTAGCATTAATGGAATGACAGCTCACTTCACCTGTGTTTTCACGGTGCGATTTTTACAGAATCGACCGGCTGGTCATTTTGTTTTTGTGTTTCTGTGTAGACATTGTTACTTATAACATCGCATTGGATTATTCTGTAAAGGTGTTAATTGTGATTAAAATTAATAAATAAATAAATAAATATAGGATTGTGATAGCTAAACAAGCTACCGGAGCTACCGATCAAGCCACGCCCCACGCGAATTTAATTATTATTTACTTAGGCACCTACGAGCATTACAGATTTATTATTAGAAAATAATGGTTCACGGTTTATGCATAAGGTTAGTGAAATTAAATGTTTTTTTTTTTTAATTTTTATATTTGAGTTGATTGAATGAAAGGTAATTGCGGTTTACGATTTATGACGTATTAAAAAAAAACTACTTACTAAATCTCGTTCAAAACAATTTTCGGTGGAAGATTACATGGTAATGTACATCATATATTTTTTTTAGTTTTATCATTCTCTTATTTTAGAAGTTTGGAACTGTCTCTCGCGCAAACTATTCAGTTTAGAAAAAAAATATATTAGAAACTTCAATATCATTTTTGAAGACCTATCCATAGATACACCACACGTATGGGTTCGATGAAAAAAAAAAAAATGAGTTTCCGTTCTAAGTATGGGGAACCCCCAAAATGTATTGTTTTTTTTTTTCTATTTTTGTGTGAAAATCTTAATGCGGTTCACAGAATACATCTACTTACCAAGTTTCAACAGTACAATTCTTATAGTTTCGGAAAAAGTGGCTGTGACATACGGACGGACAGACAGACAGACAGACATGACGAATCCATAAGGGTTTCGTTTTTTGCCATTTGGCTACGGAACCCTAAAAAGGTAGATTGTAAGTATATTTCGCGTGCCATCGGGTGATGGCATGACGGATGACGCGGGCGCATAGCGAGCCTGCCACAAGGTCAAGGTCGGTACTATGTAAATCCCATGATATGATTGGTCCCGTGATAAAGACCATTGTTTGCGCGCCACACGGTCAGCAACGTTAATCAGTGCGATAATGAGATAGCTACCATTCTGACGATGACAACGAAATATCAGGTTAAGCACAGATTTTTAGGGAAAAACAGTAAAGTAATATTATCGGTGGCTTGTAAAAGATCCTACAAACAGGCGCACCACGCGACGCGTCACAAAGACACCGCGTGCGTGCCGCGCGACGAGCGGTCTCTTTGTGTCGCGTCGCGTGTCGCGCCTGTTTAAATCGTAGCAAAGAAATAAGAGTGTTAAAGTATTTGTTGCTGGTAATAAAGAATCTCTAATATTAGGTTGAGGAAAAAGTCTTTTCGCATTATATTATAGTATGTATGAACTTGTAATAAAATCTCTTTGGCTATACTATTTGTATCTGGCTGGTTTTGGTAAGAATATAATTCCAAATTCAAATTAGGAAAATGTGTGATTTTCATTTGTTTTCGTACTGTCAAGATGAGTGAATCTAATGAAGAAATTTGATACATTTAAAAATTTTACTATAAAAAAGGTAAAAATGCAATGCAAGCCGCGAAAAAAATTTGCGATGCTTATGGACCTAGTGCAGTGTCTGTGAGAGTAGCACAAATTTGGTTCAGGCGTTTTCAATCCGGAAATTTTGATGTCAAAGATGCACGTCGCTCTGGTCGCCCTATTACGGATAAAATGGATGCCATTTTTGAAAAAGTGGAGCAAGATCGGCATATCAGTAGTTACGACGTAGCTGAAGAACTGGGAATTGACCACAAAACAGTTTTGGCACATTTGAAAAAAACTGGGTACACAAAAAAGCTCGATATTTGGGTACCTCACGAGCTCACTGAAAGAAACCTAAAGAACCGTGTACTCATTTGTGATTCTTTGTTACGACGTAATAAACCGAACCATTTTTGAAGAAGCTGATAACTGGTGATGAAAAGTGGATCACGTACGACACGAACGTGCGAAAAAGGTCGTGGTCAAAGGCCGGTCAGGCTTCACAGACTGTGGCGAAACCCGGGTTAGCTCGCAACAAGGTGATGCTGTGTGTGTGGTGGGATTGGAAGGGCATTATTCATTATGAGCTGTTACCACCAGGCAGGACCATCGATTCTGAACTCTACTGCGAACAACTGATGAGATTAAAGCAAGAAGTTGAGAGAAAGCGACCGGAATTAATCAACAGAAGGGGTGTGGTTTTTCATCATGATAACGCTAGACCTCACACATCTTTAGCCACTCAGCAAAAATTAAGAGAGTTTGGCTGGGAGGTGTTAATGCATCCGCCGTATAGTACTGACCTTGCACCTTCAGATTTTCACCTGTTTCGGTCTCTTCAGAATTCTTTAGGCAGTGTCAGGTTAACATCACGAGAGAACTGCCAAAACCACTTGTCGCGGTATTTTGATCAGAAGTCCCAAAATTTCTATAGCAATGGGATCATGTCCCTACCTACAAAAGTTATCGAACAAAATGGTACCTACATACTATAGTTATATATAAATAAACTATATTAAAAAATGTTTTGAATTTTCTTAAAAAATGCGAAGAAACTTTTTCCCCAACCTATTATTATACATTTATACATCCTAACTAATTGTTCCTACTGTTTATGTTTAATTTATCTACAACAAAGTTCACTATTCCAATGATGCAAAAGGCAGATGATTCACGATTGTTGTAGTAATTGTTAATTTTAAGACGGCAATGATGAATACAACCCACTTATGAAGAAGACGTCTTAGATGCAGTCACCGAGCCACCAATTCCTGACATCCATGTGTCATCAACTCATCATGATGAACTGTAAGGTTGTAAAATGTAAAATTATATATATGACTAGCTTTTGCCCGCGGCTTCGCCCGCGTGAATGTCGAAAAATATCCGACGGGAATGTACAGACGCCAGCACATCAAGCTACTACAAACTGTCAAATTTAATAGATTTTCAACTTTATCACTACAGTATAAGGTTCAAGGTTGATTGGGAAAATTTGACAGTTTCGGGTAGGTTGACCTGCTGGCGTTTGTACTATCGGGATTAAAAAATAACCTATAATCAACACATCATATATAACTATCTATGTGACAAATATCATCCAAATCCGTTTTGTTTTTTTTTTTTGTTTTACACGTGTACTTATATTATTTTTACTTGAATACAAAATTTAGCGAATGAACAACTTCAATACAAAACTTCATCCGCCTTTTCAGACACTTTCGAAATAATTGAAAAAATAACGATTTACGTTGTGTTAGTTTCCAATCATAAGCCGAAATATTAGTGATTTTAACTTAAAAAATAAAGAACTTTAATTAAAAACAAAATTTCATCCCCCTTTTCACCCCTATAAGGGTTGAAATTCTAATAACACCGTTGCGTAAGCTTCCAACCATAAGCCTAGATAGTAGAATTAAGTGATTTTTCTTCTAAAATTAAGGACTTTTCAACTTCATCCCCCTTTTTAACCCTTCGTGGGTGGAAGTATAAAAAACGCTGAAACACGTATAAATTAAATTTAAATCATCAGCCTAAACACAAAATTTGAAGATACTAACTTCAAAACTGACGGACTTTCATATAAACTTCCATCCCCTATTTTACCCCTTTAGGGATGGAATTCCCAAAAATCCTTTCTTAGTGGATACTTATTCTTCACAATGAACACACCCTCCAAGTTTCATGTATCTAGGACCAGCGATTTGGGCTGTGTGTTGATATACCCAGTTAGTCAGTCAGTTTACCATTTTATATACAGGGTGAAATTGAATTCATGGGCATTATATTAAGGGGTCATTATACTCATCATTATGAACAAATTTCACTATGGGACCAAACCTGAAATCTCGAAAAAATTATCAGCTGGTCCCTACATTTTGACGAGCTATGTGAACATAAATGTAGGAAACAGCTGATTCTTTTTTCGCGATTTCAGGTTTGGTCCCATAGTGAAAGTTGTTCATAATGATGAGTATAATGACCCCTTAAGATAATGCCCATGAATTCAATTTCACTCTGTATATAGATAGAAGATAGATGATGCAAATTAAACTGAAGAGAAAAGTAATAATAAAATCCAGACATGTAACATGTCAAGGCTTTCAAGATTCCTTGTGTTGTTGAAAAAGAGAGACAAAAGACAATACGAAACTATGTACCTATTTAACGAAACAGACGCAAGATAGATGCAGTGTCCGCGTAAACAGTAAAACAACACAATCTAAGGCATTAGTGATAATACCTTGACCTAGACCGCTAGATCATTTTCATATATAAGGCGAAAGCGACAAGGTCGCCCGCGAAATTCAAATTTTGTTACGTTATTTGTTATTTGCAGGTCAGCTGATCAGCTTGTATGTTGATCAAAATATATTATGACTAGCTTCTGCCCGCGGCTTCGCTCGCGTGGATGTCGGTTATATCGCGTAAAAAAGTAGCCTATGTCCTTCTCCGTATCCCAGGCTATATCTCTGCCAAATTTCATGACGATCGGTTTAGCGGTTTAGGCGTGAAAACGTAACATACAGACAGACAGACAGAGTTACTTTCACATTTATAATATTAGTATGGATTCGCGACAGTAACTGTACCGGACGGGCGTGATCGCTTGACTCGAAAATCAGGAAGGTTGTAAGGCTATCCCAGTCCAAGCGGCGCTGACGTCCTGCACCAATAGTTCAGGATATCTTCAATACTCACTGCGACATTACTCCTGAAGAATTACAGGTTTTACGGAAGAAATAATAAGACCGTATTACTGATAAGACTTCATAAATATTCAGGAAGCGATTTCAGGACTCCCCAGTACTACTATATGACTATTTAGATGGAATTAGTTCCATGTCGATGACTACGAAATTTATAGGTGGCGCGCTCACTAAGGTAGTAGTGCTCCTTTACCTTACTGAGAGCCGCGAATCGCCTCCCGTTTTAGAAACTTTATTGGTTTAAAAAATCTTAAGTTCTAATGTGTTTCACACCTAAAACCTTATTTCTATCACTTTACATAAAGTGTTATACATCATAAGATTCGTAAAATAATGGCCTTTCTAATGAGGTTCTATCATGATTCTAACTATCCCTACTGAAAAGATATTTCAGTTACAACGGGATTTATGTGAATAATTAAATATTAAATTGTTTGCAAGTGACTTTACTGGCAAAGTACTGAACCGATCTCCACCATACCAAAAGAAACCTCAAGCTAGTCTATTGCCCTAGAGAAATCTAGTATTTTAGTTTTCGTACCTAGATTTTTCAGCCCGCTATGAGCCTCTGAATACAGGTTGGGTAGCCTTTATTTTACGAAATCCGCTTCGCGGCATTTAGACTCGATTAGGTAGGTATCCTGAAGGGCTAGATTTCAGGAAGTTAGGTCCAGGGCTAGGTCTCGGTCTAGGTGACCTGGATACAGTAAATGATTTTAAGTTTTGTCTGTCTAACTTACCTAATCGAGGCGTACAATGGTCGAGTTTACGACTTTTATCAAAATTGTCATTTTGATTACATTATAGCTGCTAGGCAGCACTATCAATGACTATACTTTTTACATATTTGAGTTAGTATAGTCATTGCACATTATTTTGACTGTTTTATTACGCATTATTGCGACATGAAATTTTCCCTATTTGTAGGTGGGGCATATTGTGTGGAAAAAAAAGTGTGCAAAAATACATGGGCACCTACGTAAATAGGAACATTTTTGAATAAAACTCATTTCTGATGGCGCCTCAGCGCGCACATCATCGATTCTACATAATTTATGCTATTATTTCTAGTATTAATGAAGAAATTATATTTCCTATATACTTAAGCTAAGTTAAAATTACTGATTTTATACAAGCTAAATTGTTGGTGACGCATCGTCGCGAACATCTCTCCCGCCGTGCAGCGCAGTGGCGACTCGTAGCGACGTCGGCACGGCGCTGCATCACGCCAGTGAGCGACGACCGTAGTCGCGACGCTCGCCGCCGCGACGCCCGCCGTCTCGACGCCTCGTTACTTCGGTAGTGGGACGAGTTTCTTCACCGGACGCTTCAGGGTGCCGCCAGCGGTGCGCACCTCAGCAGTCCGGACCTCACCATCAGCCCCTGGAAACACGGCTATTATGCGGCCTCGCGGCCACGTATTGCGAGGCAGCTGGCCGTCGGCAATGAGAATAGGGTCGCCCACCTGTAGTCCTGGCCCGCGGCTATGCGGCTCCCGCCGGTTTTGCAACTCCGGCAGGTACTCGCGCACCCAGCGTCGCCAGAACATGTCGGCGAGTATCTGTGAGCGCCGCCATTGTTTCTTGCTGTCTATACCCGGTTTCCATATTAGACCAAATATCTTTTCGGTGTTTTCTGTATCTCCGATGCTGACAACTTCAGTTCGGATCTGTGACGGATCTATCTTTTCGATAACTTGCGCACTGTTCGATACCCACTTCCTGAGTTCGAACTTTGCTTTCAGGTGTATGTTCTTCACCGTCGTTGCGATACGCGTTGCGTCGTCGACCGTCCTGTAACTATCGAGGTAATCATCCATATAATGATTATGGATGAAAGCTTCCATTGCTTCTGGATGCTCCTCTATGTGCCTTTTCGCATTCCAATTCTTTGCGAATATAGCCGTGCACGGCGAACTTGCCGCTCCGAATATAATGGACAACATTTGGTATTCTTCAGGCGCTCCCTCCCTTCTATCGCCTCTCCAAAGGTATCGAAGTGCGTCTCGGTCTTGAGCTCGCACCTTTACTTGCATAAAAATCTCCATTATGTCACCGGAAATGGCTATGCAGTGTCGTCGGAACCTCATCATAACGCCGGGCAGTGACTGCAGCAGGTCTGGTCCAGTTAGAAGGAAGTCGTTGAGTGACAATCCTCTCGATTTGGCCGCAGCGTCATGTACTATGCGGAGCTTGTCTGGCTTCATTGGGTTGAACACGTCGAAATGTGGTAGGTACCACATTCTACCTGGTGTGCTCGTTTTGGGCGCCTTAAAGTCGCTGAGCAGTGATAAGTCTGCCAGCGATTGGTACTTCTCGGTATAGGTCCTATACCATTGTACCCGAAGGGAATTTGGCAACTTCTCAGTCAGTAACCGCATCAATTCGGCGTTGATTAAGTAATGTTCTATCTTCAACGCACGTAGCGTGACTATGCCGCTCCTAACTCGGCTTGCGAACGTGCAGATATCCTTTGGTGATTCACTGCAGCGCGGCAGCCCACGGAGCCTATCTGTTTCAGCTTGAGCAATTGAGTCTGGACGGCCGAACTGCAGCTCGAGTTCTCTCATGATGTCATCTGGTCTTGCATGACCGATGAGTTCTGAGCTCACTGTTTCCAGTGCTCGTCCGCGCAGGCTCCTTCTCAGCCTAGCTGTATTCTCAACATCGTTGAAATATCGACGAGTTGTTTCATAAATGGCGCGAAACGACAGCCATTCTGTATGAGCCCCACTGTAATTTGGTAGGGTCATAATCACCTTCGACGCCGAGGGGTTATTCGATGACCACTGTTCTGTTTTCTTGTCGGCTAGCGACGCTATAGCGGACGTCAACTCCGTTATGAATGGACGGAGTTGTGCTTCCCCCGGATCCTTCGATGGTACTATATCTTTCACTTCGTTCACTATAGGATGAGTTAACATGGGTACTTGCGTTTGATGGAGGTTCACTATTGATCCGACTTCGATGGAGGGGTATTTGTTCCCTCCATTGGCATCTTCTCCCGAGGGCAGTTGAGTCTCGACGGCCTTGTGGCTTCTATATAAACTGCGGTTCCCCTCGGTGGCATTGTCCTCCGGGGGCGGTTGAGTTTCGACGGCCTTGTGGCTTCTATATAAACTGCGGTTCCCCTCGGCGGCATTGTCCTCCTTCAATGGCTCAGGCTCAGGCGCCTCCTCTAGCCACAATCGCACATACTCCTTGTTCGAATTTCGATCATCCATGTAGCCATCAGAATCTCCTTCTTCGGCTCTTTGAAGTGCTATTTGAGCAAGTTCCAACCTAATTTTCAATAAGTCTTCACGTGCTCTCAATATTTTCCTATTCGACCGTATCGTCCTACTTATGGACGGCGGTCCTCTATGTTCGTTACGGGCGTCACCCCGGGTAGTCATTAGCATGATTCCTCTATAAGTTACATCCTTTGTATCAGCTGATTGCTTCACTGCTTTGTTCGGGTTCACTGATTTATCCGAAGGTTTTAATGTTCTATCTGAAGTTCCTTCCAGTCTGGATGCCTTCCTGAATGTAGTCGGTTGTTCTATTTGTTCTATCTGTTCTGTTTCCTTTGATTGTGTTGGCACAGTTACGTCTTCACCCCCGCTCGGGGCAGGGGGTGGCGGCGGCGGTAGCGGCTGCTCGGTCCCTTCCGTAGTGGATGGCGAACGTGGAGGTAACTCATGACGTATAGCTGTAGAGGTACGCGTTCTGTCCAACTCCACCATCCATGCTTCAGGTGCTTTGCCTTGTGACCTCGTGACCGGCATGTTGGTTTAGATTCAGGGACGTCACTTCACTATATGTGCACTAACTGTAATCCTTTACACAGATGTTCAAACTTCCAAGATGTTTCTTCTATCTTCAAAACAAATCTTCAAAACGTCAAAGATGTTTCTTCTATCTTCAAAACAAATCTTCAAAACGTCAAAGTATTTCTTCTATATTCAATGTTGATTCATCAAAGTTCAAAAAATAATCCTTCAGGAATTAATAACTCTTCAGTCATAAGTCTTCAGAATTCGAAAATAATTCTTCAGTCTTCAAAATAATCCTTCAGGAAATAATAACTCTTCAGTCATAAGTCTTCAGAATTCGAAAATAATTCTTCAGGATACGAAAATAATCCTTCAGGAAAAAATAACTCTTCAGTCATAAGTCTTCAGAATTCGAAAATAATTCTTCAGGATACGAAAATAATCCTTCAGGACAAAATAACTCTTCAGTCATAAGTCTTCAGAATTCGAAAATAATCCTTCAGGAAAAAATAACTCTTCAGTCTTCAAAATAATCCTTCAGGAAATAATAACTCTTCAGTCATCAAAATAATCCTTCAGGAAATAATAACTCTTCAGGAAAAAATAACTCTTCAGTCATAAGTCTTCAGAATTCGAAAATAATTCTTCAGTCTTCAAAATAATCCTTCAGGAAATAATAACTCTTCAGTCTTCAAAATAATCCTTCAGGAAATAATAACTCTTCAGGAAAAAATAACTCTTCAGTCTTCAAAATAATCCTTCAGGAAATAATAACTCTTCAGGAAAAAATAACTCTTCAGTCTTCAAAATAATCCTTCAGGAAATAATAACTCTTCAGGAAAAAATAATTCTTCAGTCTTCAAAATAATCCTTCAGGAAATAATAACTCTTCAGTCATAAGTCTTCAGGATTCGAAAATAATTCTTCAGTGTTAATTCTTCAGGAGTCGACAATAATCCTTCAGCCATAAGTCTTCAGGATTCGAAAATAATTCTTCAGGAACAGGTCCTCTGATTCCAGGAATATTCCTTCTTCGAAGATATCCGGCTCGACAGGACCAACAGATGTACCGGACGGGCGTGATCGCTTGACTCGAAAATCAGGAAGGTTGTAAGGCTATCCCAGTCCAAGCGGCGCTGACGTCCTGCACCAATAGTTCAGGATATCTTCAATACTCACTGCGACATTACTCCTGAAGAATTACAGGTTTTACGGAAGAAATAATAAGACCGTATTACTGATAAGACTTCATAAATATTCAGGAAGCGATTTCAGGACTCCCCAGTACTACTATATGACTATTTAGATGGAATTAGTTCCATGTCGATGACTACGAAATTTATAGGTGGCGCGCTCACTAAGGTAGTAGTGCTCCTTTACCTTACTGAGAGCCGCGAATCGCCTCCCGTTTTAGAAACTTTATTGGTTTAAAAAATCTTAAGTTCTAATGTGTTTCACACCTAAAACCTTATTTCTATCACTTTACATAAAGTGTTATACATCATAAGATTCGTAAAATAATGGCCTTTCTAATGAGGTTCTATCATGATTCTAACTATCCCTACTGAAAAGATATTTCAGTTACAACGGGATTTATGTGAATAATTAAATATTAAATTGTTTGCAAGTGACTTTACTGGCAAAGTACTGAACCGATCTCCACCATACCAAAAGAAACCTCAAGCTAGTCTATTGCCCTAGAGAAATCTAGTATTTTAGTTTTCGTACCTAGATTTTTCAGCCCGCTATGAGCCTCTGAATACAGGTTGGGTAGCCTTTATTTTACGAAATCCGCTTCGCGGCATTTAGACTCGATTAGGTAGGTATCCTGAAGGGCTAGATTTCAGGAAGTTAGGTCCAGGGCTAGGTCTCGGTCTAGGTGACCTGGATACAGTAAATGATTTTAAGTTTTGTCTGTCTAACTTACCTAATCGAGGCGTACAATGGTCGAGTTTACGACTTTTATCAAAATTGTCATTTTGATTACATTATAGCTGCTAGGCAGCACTATCAATGACTATACTTTTTACATATTTGAGTTAGTATAGTCATTGCACATTATTTTGACTGTTTTATTACGCATTATTGCGACATGAAATTTTCCCTATTTGTAGGTGGGGCATATTGTGTGGAAAAAAAAGTGTGCAAAAATACATGGGCACCTACGTAAATAGGAACATTTTTGAATAAAACTCATTTCTGATGGCGCCTCAGCGCGCACATCATCGATTCTACATAATTTATGCTATTATTTCTAGTATTAATGAAGAAATTATATTTCCTATATACTTAAGCTAAGTTAAAATTACTGATTTTATACAAGCTAAATTGTTGGTGACGCATCGTCGCGAACAGTAACAAATATGTATTTACAGAATTATTATCATTAAAATTTACCAATTCATCTTCATTCAGCATTCATTCAGTTGAAATTATTGAATGAAATGAAATCATGACATTCGAGGCCATCAATTTCAACTTAGAAACTTGTATTGACGATTCTAACGATTTATAGGTAATTCCGTTAAAGCATACTTGTTAAGGCGAGGTTCTTCAAGCGTGCATTTTTGTTCTTGAGGTGTCAGCGGAGCGCGAGTAAATTGTGCCGTGAACTTCGTTAATTTTGTGTTGAAAATTATATGTTTTACGATATTAACAATGTTAAACCCGACGGACATTATATCATCATAGACATTTATTTTGATGTGATTTTCAATACATAAAGTAGTATAATATTAAAATAAAATGAGTTTTAATCAACCAAAATGTTTGGATTTTTTTCTGTCGCGCGAACTTTGTTCAATTATGTAACGAGTACCCGACGTACCTTCAGAAAGATCTCAAAAGCAACAAATAATTTTTTCTCGTGTTTAATCATTACCGTTTCTAAATAAAATTACATTTCCTAAAGGTTAACTTGAATAACCTCGCCTTAAAGTCGCGAATCAAATTTTTATCAACATACAATCTGACACTACTATTGCAAAAAATGTAAGAATATTTGCATTTCGCGGGCTACCTAAGCGTTCACCATAAAACTAATCAAAAAAGTATTACCATCGTACTTTGCAAGCAACCTGCCTCACCATGGACAATAGCAATTCAAGTTTCCATGGGGTCGCGGTCGGTTGGCCTTCCCATGGAAAGGGAATCGAAGCGAGAACACCCAGATCATTGCTATTCCGTCATTCTGTCTTACTAGGTAATTGCACACATCCTTTGCAGGGCTTTTATGACTTAAGTGCAGTTACTTAAATAGAAAAAGTATACACGACAAAAAAAAATGATTTTACATAAAAAAATAATAGAAAAAACCCCAATTATTAATTTTATTTGAACCAACTATTATATAGGTATCTTATGCTATACTTAGTCATTTAAGGTTCGTACAGACTCGCGCGATATCGCGGCCGCGTCAGGCACCGACAAAGAAATTGTGCTACTAGTGTCGCGTCGCGCCCGCGATATCGCACGAGTCTGTACGAGCCTTTATAGGACAGACAACGCGCACTCTAAAGACACAAACATGAAATTCAGAGGAAATGTTCCTCAGAGGGTGCAGAGCTATACTTACTTAGTAAGAATTCTTGGAAACTCTACCCCTGAGCGGGACTAAAGTTAGTTTGCTAAGAAATTGAGCGAACACCAGCCAGTTAAAGATAAAAAACCTGCCAAGTTCGGGTCGGACCATGCACAATGAAGGATTGCGTAGTTGGGATAAATTGATCCCAAGAACATACTTGAAAATAATTTTTCAACTGCAAATTCAAGTTGGTCGACTATTACAAATGGCATCTCAGAGTTAACCATGAGAGGTTGAGACTCTTTAACCGGTCTTTCCTGTGGTTGCCTTGAGCTCCTAAAAACTTAAAGCCTCCAGCCAGGTTGTAAAACTTATAAACTAAACGACTGCACGGTAAGGGCACCCCCTGTAGGGAACGAACCTCGGCTTAGGGCAGAGTCGGAGGGAGGATGGCAAGGGACCGAGCGACGGTGGCTGGATAAAATCAGGGTTATGATTATTATCGGGGGAATTTAAAGCTACAGGCTCAGTTCTATAGCGCGTGCTGGCGCTTCGCTTACGGGCAAGGGTCGGGGAGGGATAGTTTTCCTTTTAACTTCGTTATATATACTACTGCTGCGAATTTTTTCACTTATCCAAATACAACCATTTAGCTAGCAGGGGGGGGGGAACACTTGACTCTACCAAAGTTTACACTTTAAAGCTTAATATTACGCAAACGGATCCCTGAATCAAAAAATGGCTTTCACAAACCCGTAATATTTTTGAACGGCCTATCCAAAGATACCCCTCACCATGGTATAGACGAGAAAATCATCCCCAATTTACGTGTAGGGGAGGTACCTTAAAAATATATATTTCAAGATTTTATTTTACCGCTTTGTCGGCTTGATTAATATGTATATCCACACCAAATTAGAGCTTTCTAGTACTAAGAGTCTCTGAGCTGAGCCGCGGACAGACAGACAGACAGACGGACATGGCGAAAGTATAAGGTTTCCTTGTTGACTACGGAACCCTAAAAACTGGAATTTCTATACTTACCTACTTACTGTGACATTTATTAATGTTACTTATTTTATTTACTCAATATGATTAATATCAAAATGGTTGTTGTCCATTAGGAATTTCTCAGTAGTAGTCCAGAGTCTGGGTTTGTGCTCGGTTGATGGCAACAGGCTCACCCTCTATTACAAGGGACTTAAACATAACAGGCGAAATGTGGATGTACTATAGGTACAACTCTGCCTAACATTTCGGGAAATACAGGCGTGATGTTCTGTAATGGTTGTTGTATAGCCGCTCAATAAATGTATGTACGGTAACTGATGGCGGTGAGCCCAGCTCCTTGTAGGCACTACCATTCCGCAACTCGGACAGAGTGAAAGTGAACACAGTGTTGTGTGTACCCAAATAAAGTAACCGGCATGAGTCGTGAGCACAAACTGACACCTGCGAAGTAGTAAATTTTTAGGTCTCTTTGGCGGAATGAAGAAGCCGGGGGCGCCGAGCTGCATGCGATTGATTCGTCAGTTGATACTCGTCGTCGATTGAACTCTCGCGTATCATTTTTATTTAGCCGAAAGTGTACATGCGCGAGCTTACCCCCACTACTGCCCATCTGTGCTCACGACTCGTGCCGGTTATTATGCCTTCTTAAACTGTGTAGGTATTATTTTAGTACCTCATATGTGAATACCACACTTAATATTCAGATACACAGTTAGTTACCCACGCCCTTACAATACACTAATTCGTAATATCTCAATTTCTATTACAAATAATAATACATGCAGTGTAAACAAAACAAGGAAAAAAGAGGGTGTATTGTATCCTCCCCTGTTCCTGGCAGTCTGCCCACAATACGTGTGCCCGACGCCACGTGCGACCGAAATGAGTTTACTAACAATATTGCACATCCATCGCGCTACAGACTTATTTGACCAAATTCTATGCAACTATTGATTTTTCGCACAGACTAGAGAAATGACATGGGGCTTGTGGCTTAACAGCCGCACGGATCGATCGATCAGGTTAAGCTACGCCTGCCGCGGTCGGTCCGTGGATGGGTGAGTCATTATTTTCAGATCGCCGTGTAGTAAAATTGGGAATCAAACGAGCTTACTTGTTAAGCGAAGTCTTGATTGTAATTTTATGAATTACCCACCCGCCACAAGCTAACAGCCCCAAAGCTGCAATAATTAGTCTACCTAATTCACTTATCCTTTCAGGAAAACCTAGTGAGTTTAAGTATGTGGAACTACTCTGTACAGAAAGCAGAGCTCGTTCCTAAGGATCTCTAAAATAAGTGACATTTCGGTGCTGCCAATGGTGATATATGTATAACCCTATTTATTTACAAAAAATATTTATTGAATCTACTTATGTCTAAAAAAACGCGATGTTAATACGTGTGTATAAGAAATACTATAAAAAATATAAATACTATAAATACTATCTTTACATACCAAGATCCCCTCCGTACTTCGGAAAGTACGTTAAGCCGTTTGTCCCGGCTGTCATTTGTGGATCTTTGACAGTAGTTACGGACTTCAGAAGCCCTTAAGTCTGACAACCAGTCCTACCAAAGGGGTATCATATTACCCAGTTACTTGGTTGTGAAGGTCAGATAGGCAGTCAATCAATCTGCCTAGCCTTTTCCCAACTACGTTGGGGTCGGCTTCCAGTCTAACCGAATGCAGCTGATGAGCTGAATACCAGTATTTTACATGGAGCGACTGCCGATCTGACCTCCACAACCCAGTAACTGGATAATACTCTACCCCTTGGTAAGACTGGTTGTCAGACTTTCGGGCTTCTGACGACCCGTAACGTAACAATTTGTCAAAGACCCAAGAATGACAGCCGGGACCAACGGCTTAACGTGCTTTCCGAAGCACGGAGGAGTCTCGGTATGTAAAGATGGTCACCCATCCGCAGACCAACCGCGGCAAGCGCAGCTTCACCTGATAGATCGACCCGTGCGTCTGTTATTATTACTCAGCCCTCAGACCAAATAAAAAATCAAGACAGAGCGCTGTGACGTGAGGCTGGTTTAGTAAAAATGTGTGCACTTAGTGAGGTGTAGTTTGATTGTACCGAGTGATGCCAGACGTAAAGAATAGCACCACCCCATTTCCTCCCGTGGGTGTCGTAAAAGGCGACTAAAGGACTTACTAGAGAATGGGCAGCAGCGTTCTCTATGCATTTTAACACCATACTGTGATCGCCAACCCGCCTGCCAAGCGTGGCGATTATGGCAAACCCCCCCAAATGAGGGAGGCCTATGTTCAGCAGTGGACGTCTTTCGGCTGAAATGATGATGAATGATGAGTTTGATCGTAAATGTTTGTAAATGTGTGCGTATGAGCGTGTACGCACAGCGCGGAGGCGTAGTTTTGGCATGCTTCACTGTGACACAGTAGAAGACAGAGCGCTGCGAACAACGCAGCGCTCTGTCTTGGTTTTTTATTTGGTCTGAGACTCAGCCACGAGCTTAATCACGATAATACTCTGACTGTTCCCGTAGGTATGTACAGTGGTCAGCACATCAAGCAACACGAAACTGTCAACTCCAAACGAATTTGAACTTTAAAATGTTGACGATTCATTTCAAAATCGAACGAGATAATTTTACAGTTTGTGGTAACTTGATGTGCTGGCCACCGTACTACATTATATCTGCTTAGTATGACCTAATTTTGTCAATGTAAATGATAAAATACGAACTTACAGTTGAATATTCATGTACCTAGGTGCAATGTAGCTACCTACTGAACAAAAATAAAACAAGGTATAAACAGCTCTAAGGTTTAAGTAGGTAAAAACTGTTTATCACAGAACGCCATGAATACAATAATAGCGTAGATACCTATTAATAATAACAATTAACTTTACATATAGCTACACAAAGAGTTGGATTACAATATTTATAATTTACATAATTTCAGTGTATGTAGGTCCATAGCTCCATACGTATTGACATAACAATAAAATTACAGCAGTTACCTATATGTAAAATATACCAGTTATAGGTAACTCATCCGAGAAAAGACACGTTTACATAATCCTAACTATATATATTATATTATCCATACTAATATTATAAATGTGAAAGTAACTCTGTCTGTCTGTCTGTATGTCTGTATGTTACGTTTTCACGCCTAAACCGGTGAACTGATCATCACGAAATTTGGCAGAGATATATAGCCTGGGATATGGAGAAGGACATAGGCTACTTTTTTACGCGATAACCGAAATCCACGCGGGCGGAGCCGCAGGAAAAAGCTAGTTATATTATAAATGCGAAAGTAAGTTTGTTTGTTTGTTACCTTTTCACGCCTAAACCACTGAACCGATCATCCTGAAATTTTGCATATATAATACGTTGTCAGGTGTACAGAAACGGACATAGGACACACCTTTTATCCCGAAAAAAAGTACTTTTCCCGAGAAAAACAACAATAACGTTCTTATGATAATAGATGGCGCCACGTGTCTTTCGAATCATGATTGAACTATATTATTATAGAAACTTTAGTAGTCTGTTAAGAGTTTTTTTTTTACATGCAGCGTACTACCCGAATTGATTGTCAAATTCTAAATTAATGCGAGCGAAGCCGCGGGCAAAAGCTAGTCAGCTTATAAAAACGTTCCCACTGCTGGGACACTGGCTTGCTCTCTGTTAGAGGGAGTGGGCCATAATCCACCACGCGGGCCAGTGCGGGTTGATGGAGTTCACATGTCTTCAAATTTTTGGTCCAAGGACATGCCGGTTTCTACAGGATGTTTTCCGTCACTGTTTAAAAAGCAGTGGTGATGAAATTAAATAATAATAATAATAACCCCACCGCCGTATCTCTACGTTGACGTCGTGGTGGGGCTTGTGCGCTCCGAACTTTAGGTCTGTGCCGGTAGAGTTTACTTTCCCGGAACATGTCTAGGGTGAGGAGCCAGACCAAGAGAGATACAGAAACCCGCAGGGCAGCATGTGGCGAGCTGTTGGGCAGTTGCGACCCCACGGACCCTATCTCCCGGGAGAAGTCATGTTCCTCATCTCTGGCTTGCCTTTATTGGCCGGCTGGAGTGAACACTGCCGAGAAACTGAGCTCCCACCTCATTCTTGCCTTTATTGGCCGGTTTGAGTGAAGAATCGCAAGAGCAAAAGTGCTCGGAGGAAGGAAGTATTCCAGTAAGTGCTGGTAGGGATCTTGACCATGTTCCGGGCTCTGGGATTGTTCTGACAGTCGTGGAATACCTCTCCAGTCCTCGAGCACCTCAGGATAGGTTGCCCCCTTGTTGCTACAGCACTAAGTGCTAGCGACCGTTTCCGGGGTCCCATTATTGAGTGTGCAAGTCACCCCCTGCCATTTTATCCGTGTATAATAAAACATTGATCAGGCAGGGGCCATAGTCCTTCCATAGTTTTAGGTCACTAGTCCATTTTAACCACCCGAACCCATAGTCCAATATCATTGTTTCCATATCCTGCAATAGTCCTTCACCAACCGGGGGTTGTCCTTGGGTGCACTTGCATAGTGCGTACAGGGATAATCGTCGGTTGGTGCCTCATTTAAATAAAAAGCGTCTAACGGGCCTCTGCGAGTTGGCTTCGGGCCCTCGTACGCCTTCCAAAGGTCCGGGACCCCAGGTTCCCGAGATATGTAAACTTATAAAAATAAAATACTAATAATACCATTTTTATTTTTTCATACTTACACAAAGTAAAGAGCCTCTCTGGATTCAAACTTGTAAGTCGAGGGCGATATCACTAGGCCACCACTGCTCTTAGACACGTTTATGGTTATCATAATAAACGGAACGTATCAAGGCGCGACGCGATGCGACACAAAGGCACCGCGTGTCGCGTAACGAGCGGAGCTTTTGTGTGGCGTCGCGTCGCGTGTCGCGCCTTTTTTATTATTATTATTATTATTTGTAAGACACACTAGCAGATAATTAGATGATGCGTGTGTTTCAAATAGCTTGGAGATATCTACTTAATCAGTCCAATCGGTTCTTAAAGCAGTTAAGTGTGGGAGCCGTCACAACATTTTCCGGGAGCTTATTCTATGCTGTTACAACTCGGTTAGGCAAGAATTGCTTCAAAGGCTTTTTCCTTGAAGAACTTTCCCACAGTTTTTGGGAATGTCCACGCAAATGTTTGTTGGCATTCAGTCTTGAAGGCTGGGCACTTCGTAGTATTTTGTATCTTGTACGTCTCAATGAGCCTTTTTGTAGGAGCCTTCATTCGAATTAAAGTACCTACATTTCAGTATCTACAACATCTACCAGAAAGGTGTGGTCACTTCAATACGTACTCGACACGTATAATTATGTGGGTCGAGGAGGTATTGAAGTTTTGTACGGGACAGTTGATATTTTTTCTTGATTTCGATGTTGGGCCCATGGAGAACGTTGTTCAGTTTGATGGTCTGTACCACACCCTCTAATATGACCACACCTTTTAGATACATGCTGTATCAATTGCCATCCAAGCGGCCTAGAATGAAATCCAACCAGAACACAACAAAAACGACATAATATTATGTCATGTATTCATGAGCAGAAAGATTTGACATTTATCCGTGAGACATTCTCGTCACTATGAGTAGACAATAGACATAACATTACGCCCAGTATTCCCCGAAGGGTTATAACCGTTCGGGGAATACTGGCAAATGCGTACTCCCACATTTCGCCAGTTATGTTTAAGTCCCATGTAATAGGGGGCGAGCCTATTGTCATCAACCAGACAAAAGTCCAGACTCCGGGCTGCTAATAAAAAAAACCAGATGGAAAAGCCTAAAACCACTTTGCCCAACTTGGAAATCGAACCCAGGACCTCTTGGTTAAAAATAGCGCTTGCGACCACAAGACCAGCGAGGAAGTCTGAGTTTTAAAAACTTAACAACTAGAGTTGTAAAGTTTTTATAAGAACAGCCATTGATGTATTATATAAAACAGGAAGATTAGGTACTTGCTCCTCGACGTGGGCCGCATAAATTATGCCGACCGGCACAATTGACCTTAGTCACAATCGAACTGACGTTTGTGTAGCACATGTGTAGCACGTTAAGTAATAATACCGTAATCGTCTAAACAAGCAGCAACAATGCCTTCCTGTTTTCAAAATGTGTACAAATAATTCACAAACCAAAAACAAGTTCCACGGGATTGCTTCCACTCGTAAGTACTCGTACATCTTATTTTCTTTAAAATTGTCCTGTGTACGATTGCTTTCTAGGTCGCCATTTGCTTCTGAGTTGTTATAGGTACGTAACAGTGACAATTATTGCTATCTAGTTCCCGCTGCAGCCCGCGTCATATCCATCTATTTCGATTGTATTATATTATAAATTATTATTATTGTATTGTATTATATTGTTATTATTATTGTATTATATTTTCATGGCGCACGACATCGGGAAATATTGTTGGGTGGGTGTGTTTACGTGTAATTGTTTCTAGTCCAATAGAATTAGAGCGTTGCCTTATCTTCCTTTTTTATACATCACTGAGAACAACAGAAGAAATAAAGATACCTAAACCTACCTAATACTGTTTCATTGCGAGTAATTAATAACTGGGTCGGACGTAGAGAGGTCGGTTTTCATTAACGATGTTATCACTCCGTTAACATCCAAGGTTTTAGGAAATCGCTCAATAATGCTTCGGATAGATCACTTGTGAGTTGTGCAACACACTGATACACACAAATGTACTCATGTTATGATTCAACAGCTCACGTAGTAGGTAATTTTATTATTGTTATCAAGGATCTAATCATAATTATAGCAGGTAGGCATGCTAACGTAACCTGATATGTATTGGCGCGTTGAAAAATTAGCACTTTATGGTGCTGTTAAAACTTTAAAAGTAAGCTACCTTTATTACGGCTCTAGGTTTTTTTTTTTTTTGGCAGTGGTAACGGTTTCAGGTTCTATTATGTAAATCTCTTTTAACTTTTATCATGATGGTGGGCGTAACCCTTCCTCGTTTGCTGTTCGAATTAAAAATACCTATTAGAATACCAAAAAAATATTTTTGTACCTAACTAATTAATTTTTTTTCGTCCACATTTACAACTTGTAAATCGTTACGTACTATTTGAATGGATTTTTCTATATTATTAACAATTTCATTCGAAATAATTAGAAGTTGACAGCGTATTTTTTCGCCCAATACCTATTACAGAATACCGTCTGATACTTTCATAAATAACCAAAACACGAAGCGTTAGATTCTTAACAATGTGGGCAACAATGTGATGGAACGTTATAGAAGGATGAGAAGGACGCGCCTTCTCGATGACGCGACGTCACGGTCGCGGCCCGGTCCGGTTGATTCATTCATCCGTGTCCACGCCCGACCGCCGGCAACCGATGCGCTTACGCATTCGAAACAAAACAAATTGTCTATAACCTCGTCTACCAATAACGACCGCACTAAAAATGAATAATGCATACCAAGTCTAATCTGCCCACATAAAGACAATAAAAATTGAACCATGAAGAAAAGGAAACTTAAATTGGAAATATACTTTATTTAACAGTCCAAAATATATGCATAATATGTAAATCAATCCACGAACAAAAAGAGAAGGTAGGTATCACAAATATCTAAGAAGGTTGAGATGTAAGTATGTGTGAGTAGGGGAATTGGAATTATTACGAGATATCTTTATAATATTGTGTATTTCTTTAGAGAGTTCCAAACAGTAAGTAATATAGGCGTAGCATTTCGGAGTACAATTCCCTCCGACTCTGCCTAAGCTGAGGTTCGTACCTTACACGGGGTGCCCTTAGCGCGCAGTCGTTTAGTTTATAAGTTTTTGCGCTCTGGCTGGAGGCATTAAGTTTCGTTAGGAGCTTAAGGCCTGTGTTCACCATCATTCAAACCACCGGGATAGGTATTTAAACAGTTGGTTTATGTCAAATTTCCTAAGAAATTTTGAGTAAACAACTGATTAAATGTCTAAACAGTTGATTTGAATGTTGGTGAACACAGGCCTAAGGCAACCACAAGAAAGTCCGGTTAAAGAGTCTCAACCTCTCATGGTTAACTCTGAGATGCCCTAGATAAAAAAAAGGAGTACAATCCAAGAACGGTGTAATCATCAAGTTAGCAGCACAGCACTAACGTTCAGCAGACATTATTATTGATAACCATGTTTCTGTTCGTATTTGCAAAGCCGCGCACGTCCGTCAGGTGCGCGGCGGCCATCCGGCGCGCATATTCTTTAAAAAAGCCTTCAACATCGTGACAACTCAATATTGTTATTGATTGAACCGTTGCTTGCATGTCATTCTACTTGACACAACGTGTTGGTACCTATCATGAAGGTATGTAACCTACCTACTTGAGATTTTTGTAATCTCGTTCAGGTCGTTGCCCTTTCATTTGCATAGAAATGACACATATTATATATTATACCAAACAATGACGTCGCATCCTGCTCATTAATGTACAACTATCAGTGTCGCACATGCCATGGAAGCATTAATCAAGCCAGTGATAAAAGGTTCACTGTGGTGCAAACATTACAGCAGTAAATCACTGTTTAGCTGTTATTGTATTGCAAACTATATATCAATCATCGTTCACTTTAATGTGTAAATTACAAACGTGTCGTCGTAATTATAATTCGTTTCGGACATTCAGGTTCCTTATTTTTTCGACGACTTCGTCAAATTATTTTGGAGCGTGCACTAACACGGACGTAAATTAATCACTGAATCACACGGCATCAACACCGGTTCCAAGAGTTTTTGTAGGATTTCCAATACACATTTATGATACCGTTTATAATTAGTTATTCAAAACGACTCGGCCTGGCATCTCACATTTAATTTTCTTTTGTGTTACCCCCGCATTACATTCTGAAAACGAAATTGTCAAGTGAGTGAGTCACTCACTTTTTCGTTTCTGAAAACGAAATTGTCAAGTGAGTGAGTCACTCACTTTTTCGTTTCTGAAAACGAAATTATCAAGTGAGTGAGTCAGGTAATTTTTGAACACCTGTATAAGCCCAAGACTGTTACCTACTGTTATTTGATATTTTGTATACAGAAGCTTTTGGTGTGCCTTTATAAATAAACTAGCTTCTACTAAATTTAATTTAATTAAAAAAAAATACCAACCCCGTCACATCGCATCGCCCGCCTGCGCACTAACTTCGTTTTCGCTTAGCGTTCTTTCTCACAATTTTGTTTACATTTAAATACTTGTGATTAATAACATATTTATTTGGATAAGGATTAATATTATGTTGATAAAACTCCTTCACAAATAATGCATTAATTTCGAACAAATTTGATTACTATAAAAAAAAGGTTATAGTGAGTCAATCTTAAAATACAGAAATTATGCTGTCACGAACTTTTTTTTTTTAACTTTTAAAAGGAACAATTCCATCGTACATGACATTTGCGTAACTTTAACCGTTTACGCAGCGCACGCAACGGAAGCTCTCAAAAAAGAATAATTTTTCCCGTTTTTGCAACATTTTTCATTTATGCTCCACTCCTATTGGTCGTAGCGTGATGTTTTATAGCCTATATATATAATAATAATTAAAAAAAAAAATATATATATATATATAATTTTTTAATTCCAACCAGTAGTTCCTGAGATTAGCGCGTTCAAACAAACATACAAACAAACAAAAAAAACTGTTCAGCTTTATAATATTAGTATAGATAAGAAGACCTTAAATAATGAGAATCAATTGTGTTTGAACAATACGGTAGTTCTAGTCCCGTGAACTCCTGTCAGGGACGTGGAGTGTCATAAGGCAGTGTTGCGGCACACGCGTGAGGCAGGCGACGCCAGGCAACAGGCCGCAGCGACCGCCACAGGCCACGGGCCGTAGGGGTGAAGAACCTGGGCGGGACGCCGATAAGCCGCCAGCCGTGTTTACTCACTCTACGATTATTATAAATCATATACGTAAAAGCAACCTCTGACCCTCGTTAGTGTTTGATGCTCTAGCTATGTACTCTAATAGACGACGAAGCAGATCGAAATACAACCAACTCTACAGCATAATCTTAAAATTACTAAATGACTACGTGACGCAGTTTTGAAATCGAGATAAACAGATAGCTTGAAGATCTTTTGTTTGTTCATGCAATCCATTGTATAAGTTGAAGTAGAGTTCATCTGTGTAAACAAACCTATCGTAAAGTTTAGATTCATCTACTCAAAATATGGATATTTAAATAACGTTTTCTTTGCTTTAAAACTATCTGCGATAGAATGAAAATCCAGTGCTGTCTTGGTAAGTACGTAAATAATTTGAATATGAAATGATATTTAATGGATGACACAAACGGGGAAAAATCAATTAAAAGAATTAATAACTGGGCCTGTAGGCATCGTGATTTTGTAAGTTTATGAATCAACTAAAACCACAATAAAACGCAAATTAGGCACCTACTGCAGGAAAGAATTGTTGCTTGGTCATAAAATGAGTAGTAAAAGTCAGTGGCCCAGTGGCTGACCACGTATTTCCTGTGGTACGGCGAAGCAGGCGCGCAGTCGCCGCCTGCAGCGCCGATAACCGCTCGTCACTCACTTCCGTCCCCCGATGCATCTCCGACGACACTCGAACTGTAACACTAACAAATATCGATATAGTCCAACTGACGTAAACATAGTAATGCACTTAAAAAAAAACATTCTTGAAAAGAAAGAAAACTACTAGGTATCTGAATAACAAGTTGGTTTATGCAGCACACTTATCTTTAAACGCTTTGTACAGTAGGCCGCATATTTAACGTGACCAGTATAAGCTGGCCTCTCATTCTATTGACACTCCGTACTACGCCAGTCTAGCTCAAAGACCGACGTGGTCCCACCGATGCGGACGCGGGGACGACTGTACATCTCCGTCTAATTACGTACATTAGAACACGGAAGATAACAGCATTCAAGAGCAGTTACCTACATACAACTGGCAGCCAACATTCACGTTACTGTATAATAACATGAGCAAGTACGAATGTTCTTAGAAAACGTAATAAACAAAGGAATGCTCAATTGGAGACAATAAAGGAAGTTAGAATAGATCGCAAATCATTGAGAATATCTAATATTCGTAGCATGTGGGCCAGTAATGTTGAGTGGCGATAATGCGATGTCATCCGATATTAGGGTCAATTGCCTCACACGATATGTTGGGCTAGTCTTTGATAACACTATTTAAACTGGTGTGCTACCGACGATGTCTATATCAACATGGAAATTAATAATAGTTACATAACGTTATCGCCGCTGACACCATTTGTACTATTAATAAAGTTATGTGAAGAGTTGCACTGTTATTCAGCAATAACTAGTAGTAGTAGAAATGTGTGAAGCCGAAAAGTAAAGTACCACGCTAGGCCTACGCTGCTTAGCCTCTCGTCTATGCTGGGTCTACGCGGCGTAGCCGGACGCCTACGGTGCACCTACGCAGCGTAGCCGCACACCTACGTTGCGCCTACGCTGCGTAGCCGCTTGCCTACGGTGCGCCTACGCTGCGTAGCCGCACACCTACGTTGCGTAACCGCTCGCCTACGGTGCGCCTATGCTGCGTAGCCGCCCGCCTACGGTCTACCTAGGCTGCGTAGCCGCACACCTACGTTGCGCCTACTCTGCGTAGCCGCTCGCCTACGGCACGCCTACGCTGCGTAGCCGCTTACCTACGGTCACAATATAAAATTATACTTTGCTTCGGTGCGCTTATACTGCGGTCCTACGCTACGTCCTATGTAGCGCTAATAAAAAACTAACTGATGGTGATACAAAACTATAATCGTTGATATAAACTTTTGCTTTACGATACTTGCTGCGAGGAAAATATCAAATTTTAGTTTATTACTCTCATTTGAGGGCTTTCTTTAATAAAGCATCACTTTCATAATTTCTTGTGATACTTCTGAATATACAGGGTACTTGGAAGATGGGTGCAAAGCTTTGAGGCGAAGATAGTACAGACAATTTAAGTCAAAATATATTATTATTTTCATCAATGGGTACAAGATTTCCCAGTTCTAAAACCTTGAGATCTTTTTATAATCACCGTAACACCGTGAAGCATAGAGTACTTTCTTTTTTTTCTGTCCAATGATGCTTCCTGCTTCGCATATGAGTTAATTGATATTAGATATGGACAAAACTGGTTTTTATTTACCTGCATCAAACCAGTAGGTAAACTATATAAGAGCCGACAAGAGGGTGTTTATTCCCGTGTTAAGTCTTGCGTGGATTTAATTTGTACCTTGATTTAAAGTTAGATTCTCTTTAGATTATAAAATTAAAAGCAATGAAGGAACAATTTCTTATTTACATACTTATTGGCACGTAAGTATATCATATACAAAAATAGTAAATAACTACTTATACCTTATTTTACATAATCTGGTTAAGTCTGTATCATAATATCTTAATTTGCTGTAGATATGCATTTCAAAACTATGAGGAGCTCGTGGCTAAGTAATAACAGCCGCACGGGTCGATCCGTCAGGTTAAGCTACGCTTGCCGGGGTTGGTCAGTGGATGGGTGACCATCTTTACATACCGAGACTCCTCCGTGCCTCGGAAAGCACGTTAAGCCGTTGGTCCCGGCTGTCATTTGTGGATCTTTGACAGTCGTTAAGGGTCGTCAGAAGCCCAAAAAGTCTGACAACCAGTCTTACCAAAGGGTATCGTGTTACCCAGTTACTGGGTTGTGGAGGTCAGATAGGCAGTCGCTCCATGTAAAATACTGGTATTCAGCTGCATCCGGTTAGACTGGAAGCCGACCCCAACATAGTTGGGAAAAGGCTAGGCAGATAGATAGATGCATTTCAAAACTATTCCGATCATAATAGAAAATGTACTAGCAATCGGTGTTTATTCCAATCGAGTCGAAATGTCAATAAGTTCTTAAATTCGGATTACACACGAAACATTCACTAGAATTTGAAAATTACTCATTCACGTTGTGGTTTTACCAAACGCTCCGGACCGTTTGATTTAGAATCTACAATTTAATTCCATATTCACTTGTTTTGATTCAACCTTTGACATGGCAACTGGTAGTTGGATTTGATTTAGGGGATATTACACTATTATATATCTAGGATCATATAGAATCACATTACTGTTATCGGTGAAGGAAAAAATCGTGAGGGTACTTGGGCTTTAGTAACAGAAGTCTAAAATCGCCAACCCGCGTTGTTGATCAATGCTCGTGCCATCTCTGTATGAGATTGAGAAGTTATTCTGATATTATTATACAATAAAACCGGCCAAGTGCGTGTCGGACTACGCACAATGAAGGGTTCCGTAGTTGGGATGAGTTTATCCCAAGAACAAACTTATCATTGTAGCATTCTATTGTAGTAACATTCAACTGTAACTGTAAGTTGGTCGACTATTGCTCGGTAACTTGTAAAGCATACTTAGCTGTGATAGTTTTCCTTTTAACTTCGTTATAATATACTACTGCTGTGAATTTTATCACATATCCAAATACAACCATTTAGCTGA
This sequence comes from Dryobota labecula, assembly GCA_947523025.1. Classification (NCBI taxonomy): domain Eukaryota; kingdom Metazoa; phylum Arthropoda; class Insecta; order Lepidoptera; family Noctuidae; genus Dryobota; species Dryobota labecula. The sequence goes on from OX383284.1 coordinate 16,699,065, forward strand.
CTCTAACAAAAATGAGCACTTTAAAGCTTAATATTTCGCAAACGGATCGCTGAATCGAAAAATGGGTTTCACAAACCCGCATTATTTCTGAACGGCCTATCCAACGATACCACACACCATGAGATAGACGAGAAAAAAAAAATATCATCCCTACTTTACATGTGGACTTTACAATCTTGTTCTTTTTCTTTTAGGGTGCATCCCCTGGTACCCTAAAAAAAAAACAAGATTTTATATTACCACTTGGTTTTAGTCAGATTTTATTTGACCACTTTATCGGCGTGATTAATAAGTATACCAATTCCAAATTACAGCTTTCTAGTACTAAGAGTATCTGAGCTAAGCTGCGGACAGACAGACGGACATGGCGAAACTATAAGGGTTGCTTGTTGACTACGGAACTCTAAAAACTATATTATATCGAAGCTCACAAAATGATTCATATGTCTATATAACATTATCATTTAAGTATGAATCATAATAGATATGATGTTATGATGGTGTAATACCCACTTACCATAATTTAAAGTATCAGTAGTACTATTTTAGAACCATATAACTGTGTTTTAAACACGTATGCAGAGTCCATTTGGCATTAACTAAAATTACGAATCAAGCGCCAAAATTGATGAATTCCTCTTTTAGGACACCGGCTACTCTACATACTGCCGTCGCGTCGTATCTATACATCCGCTTTCTTTGTCACACTGAAATGGAAATCGTCTCGGTCGATCCATCATAGGTGTCGCGGCACTGGCGCCGAAGAACTGATGTCATGGTCACGCGCGCTTGCGTCACGGCAGCCGACGAGACGCGAGGGCACGCGACCGCGCCCGAGCGCTCGCCGGCCACCAGCGTGTGCGCAGCCTCAGCACGGCTCAGCCACTGGCCCCGCTGACCACTCATCTGGCCATTGATAATCTGGGTTAAGAGGACAGTAACGAAGTTCCTTCAGGCGTGAATTTGCCTAAAATTATTATATTGATGCACTAATATTTAAATATTTGATACATACGCTGTAAACTGTTGAGTCAGGGAACGATATTGAGAGGTAAAAAGCTATTGATGTGTGCGAAGAAATGTTTTATTTATTGTACAGCTGACTCAAATTCATTATTGGTTTTGATTTATGGATGAACTTCATTCAATACATACGGTCTCGTATTTCTTAAGAAGCCATCGAAGTGACGTATCGTGACCGCCGATAAAATATGTTTACCGTAGATAAACTTTATATGTGAACACTCCCGGTTCCAAAGGAACTTTATAAGAAAATATAATTAAAAGGACCGCATAGGTAAGCAAACACGCCAAATATGGACGAACAGGATTAATTTTAGTACACCATCGACGGTAGCGGCGCAGTTCTGCATAATAATTCAAGGCAGTATTAATTTATACACGTATTATCGAGAACTGGTACATGCTGTTAATAATAGGGATGATGCCTGGGTAAAAAAAAGGAAAAACTCTTTAGTCCGTCAATCAGATAATAAAAAAATATTAGAGACGTATTTTTTGCTTTATCATATTAATTTAAAAAAAACGTCCAAGTGCGAGTCGGACTCGCCCATGAAGGGTTCCGTAGCAGCAAGTAACATAATATAAAAGTTCCCATTTATGACGTATTAAAAAAAAACTACTTACTAGATCTCGTTCAAACCAATTTTCGGTGGAAGTTTACATGGTAATGTACATCATATTCTTTTTAGTTTTATCATTCTCTTATTTTAGAAGTTACAGGACACACATTTTACCACTTTGGAAGTGTCTCTCGCGCAAACTATTCAGTTTAGAAAAAAATTATATTCGAAACCTCAATATCATTTTTGAAGACCTATCCATAGATATCCCACAGGTGTGGGTTTGATGGAAAAAAAAATGATTTTCAGTTCTAAGTAAGTATGGGGAACCCCCAAAATTTATTGTTTTTTTTTTTATTTTTGTGTGAAAATCTTAATGTGGTTCACACCAAACATCTACTTACCAAGTTTCAACAGTATAGTTCTTTTAGTTTCGGAAAAAGTGGCTGTGACATACGGACGGACAGACAGACAGACATGACGAATCCATAAGGGTTCCGTTTTTTGCCATTTGGTTACGGAACCCTAAAAATTACTTAGATAAAACATATTAAGCTTGGGGAGTGGGGGCTCGTTACGTCACAGCTCAGTATAAAATGTAATGAGAAGTGACGTCATGCCACATTTGAACTCAATGTATCGCCGTAATGTTTTGATTACGTAAAAAAAAAAAAATACGTGTCCAATATTTTTTTATAATCTACATGACGCACAAAAAAAATTTTTTAGTCGTCATCCCTATTGTTATAAGACTTGGGTTTTAAATAAAAAAAGCTTGCAGTTACACCTTTATACGCTGTGACAGCTAACAGCCGACATCGGGACAAAATCAAAGTCGGAATTGGTAAATGAATAAACGCATAGCGACGTGATGCAAATGGATCAAGGCCTAACAGTTCCGTGCGCTAACGGATTTTCCAATAATTGAACCCCAAACTACCATTAAACACGGATAGCGTAAACGAGCTTTGACATTGCAATACGACAGTTTCAAAAAGCGTTACTGTATTTTCAAAGGTAAAAGTAAACTGTGATAAGTCATGATGTAATTTATGTCGTCAGGTAACATGTCTTACAAAGTAGATATATACTCGCCTAGAGCAACGTATGCTTGGCACTCTGTGTCCACGTCACACCGGTAGTTCATACCTTAGTTGGTAGGTGGTGCTGCCTTTTGTGATTCTCGCCGCACCTTTAGAACTTATTATAAACGTGTGGACTTCCTCTCGATGAATTTCTACACTTTTCACAAGAAGAAGGGAAAGTATTTGATTATTCTGATCCATACTAATATTATAAATGTGAAAGTAACTCTGTCTGTCTGTTACGTTTTCACGCCTAAACCGCTGAACCGATCGTCATGAAATTTGGCAAAAATATACCCTGGAATATGGAGAAGGACATAGGCTACTTTTTTACGCGATAACCGACATCCACGCGGGCGGAGCCGCGGGCAAAGCTAGTATTATATATTTTTTACATTGGACACCAGGTGTTGTTGCTTTTAACGTAAGTTGTTGCTTGATCCAAATATGAAGGGCTACTTAGAGGCCTCGCTTAAATTTACTCTTAATTTTACCCAAAAACCACATTCGTATCCGAACTTACATTTGCGAATTTATTTTCGATGTCCGTGTACCGGTCTGGATTCACATCGGTTTAAAATGACACGCGTAAACAGCGGAGACGGATGACGGGGCGACCCGTGAGCCCGTCCCACGGCCCATTATTTAAATCCCTTTGGACGTGAGTTCCATTATCCCCCTGCGCCAGCACTAGCCCTTGAGTGAGTGGACATGACGGCCCGGCAAATACTTACAATGTGGATGAACACAGAAAATAGCCCTTTCGCTCCAACGTGGCCACTGCGCCGTAAACGACTCTTCTAAACTTCGTCGGAAAATGTCGAAACGAAAATTGCATGCGTATACAATCTGCGTGGTTCTTGTCATGACCGAAGTCGTCTGGAGACGTTTTGTCATTTACTTTGAAGGGTTTGTTTGATGGCTCTCTGTAATAATTAATCAGTTGACGGTCCGTCGGTCGCTGCGGTGTAGAATGAAAATCGAGTCAACTTCCTTTGAAGAATTGGTGGCTAAGATACGTAATATGGTTAAATAGAATGAACGAAAAATTATGGTGGATATTTCATTTTATTCTGGTACATAATTATCTAACGGATTTGTTTTAGTAATATTCAGTGCAGTTACATTTCTAATTTCACGTCTAATTAATAAATAGTATTGAAAAGTAACCGCAATTAGTTTTTGCCTATTTAAGTATGTATTTCCAAGCAATTCTTACCTTATTATATTTGCAGGAATATCATAAAAAGGTCCTGACCCACTGTACTAATTAGTGACTATTATACTGGATGATTAATGTTCATTTTTAATTATGTAGAGTTAAGGAAGGAAAACGAGTGTAAACCCGAGTTATTTCCAATAAATCCTCGTAAATAATACCCCAAGAGGCCAAGATATGAAATAAACGTATACCACTGTATAAATTGTGCGTATACCTACCTTATAACCATACTAATATTATAAATGTGAAAGAAACTCCGTCTGTCTGTCTGTATGTTACGTTTTCACGCCCAAACCGCTGAACCGATCGTCATGAAATTTGGCAGAGATATAGCCTGGAATACGGAGAAGAACATAGGCTACTTTTTTACGCGATAACCGACATCTACGCGGGCGGAGCCGCGGGCAAAAGCTATAATATTGGAACATACGAGTAGCTAAAAAGAAATCCAGCCGCTTCGATTGAATGTCTGTTTGTGGCGTAGGAGCATGAAGGAACTAAATACAGACAAATTGTAACAGAGAGCGCCACGATAGGCACGGCTACATATCAAGCTATACAAATCCAGTTTACGCTAGTCTCGCATTGTATAGGATTTCCGTACAATGAGAGATCAGCTTATACTGGAAATGTATAGCTTGATATGTAGCCGTGTGTACAGCATTCACCCGTTAAATACAGACTAGGAATAAATAACTGGTATATTTTCTTTAACATGGCTTCTAAGATCCTTATTAGGTGTTATTATCTTTCATGGGGTTCCTCTTGACTGTCTCAGGGGCTTTAGTAGGTATCAATAAAGATCACCGATACGCATAACAATTGGCATTATCACCGGACCTTATGTAGTACCTATTTATTAAACATGGAACAGTAAACATGAAGTAATTCGAAGTATCGGCATTGGCAGCTACCGTACTTCGGTCCCCATAAAATCACCATATGTAATGTCTATTGAACGACAGTATGTTTTACTAACGTATAGACAAAGATCAATCCCCTCAATATTTAACGTTTCACCTTGAAAACAATGAAGGGCCGGTCACCGGAGTCACGTTATATTAAATTGTTAATACCTCGTTAACCTTTGAACATTGGCACTCATGCCTATCGATCCGTATTAGGATTCAAAACACTTACTTTTTGGTAAACCGCCTCTTTGTTATAAAATCACATAACATTGCATTCGTAAATAATTTGATTCGGTTGAGATCCGTATTCCGCATAACGAACTGTTTGCATAATAATCTATTGTACACTATGAAATTAGGCCACAGTATGTTCATCATCTGCCGGCTAAAAAGCGGCCAAACGTGTAAAAACAATGTTAGAATTGATAAACTAGGCTAAAGTCTTTGGAATTAATTTAAAATCATAAACTAGCTGCGGCTATGGTATGGAAAGTTCTCGTTATAAGCTTTTTAACAGAACTGCTTTGCAAAATGTTACTTTTGTGCATGAAAAACCTCCAACTACAATTTTCATTATGCGATTTCCAACAAGAAAATAGATAAAATAGAGTTTAAGTTTCGTACTACTTAGGTACTTACTGTGTTCTGTTTGTTTAAGTTTTTAAGTGGCATTCTGGTTCATCTGCAATTATCTGTCGCAACAACGAAAACAACGTGGTCAAGGCGAGGTAAGCAAAAGTGTTTCAATTAGTAACATTAGCGGTTAGCGTTAGGTGCAGCTGTTGGGAGGGCACCGGGCGTAGGCAGGGACGGGTCGGAGCTCGCAGCTCGCAGCGCGGAGACTCGGAGCGACAGTAATTATCGCGGCCGTGTCGACGACTCAGAGGAGATCGTTCACCCCAGGGGTCGCACAATACTCAACTGTCGGGATCGCGCCGCGGCTATCACAAATCTGGGACGACTGCACGCATACACTCGTCTCGCGGAGTCGCGGCTCCGTACTTACAGTGCACAGTGCTCGGTACACTGCCACAGTGCGCGACCAACGACGCTAACTTCGTAATTGGTCCTTACCAGGTTTTCATGTCATTCGCCACCACGATGAATGTCGTCGTACAATGATACCTAACTTAATGATGTATCGAGAATAATCTGTTGTGGCTTGAACAGTATTTCCTGTTTACGCTCCATCTCCTGGTAGAAATATAGTACAAACCAAATATAATAAAACAACACAAGTTTATACCACAGACTACACTCGCTACAAACTTGTGCTATCACCGAGACACCACAGCTTTCAAACTTTTATGTTCCTTACATTTCAGTAAAAAGCGGTAGGTAGGTAATATAATACCTAACAAGCATTTTAATACTTTCAGAGTTTGAGATTTATAAGATACCGTAAGATGAATGTTATTGAAAATTTAAGTTGATCTACCTATTAGCTTTTGGGTCCACGGTAAGGTCGCCGACGGGATGCACCCTTTTACACTAGAATAGGTACTTACTGCTAATTTTCCACTAGCATGCCTCCTCGACATTCTGCGCCGGTCGAAGGCGTCACATAAAGGCTTGTGTTTGTCACAATGTAACCTATGCAGGGATCAAGCTAGTATGTGTGTAGTTGTGTGGCAAGCGTATGATATCAATCAACTCAGCGTATCGCAGTCCACTGCTGAACATAGGCCTCTCCCATGCTGCGCCACAACACCCTGTCCTCCACCTTCCGCATCCAGTCTATCCCAGCCACTTTTTTGAGGTCGTCGGTCCATCTAGCTGGGGGGCGTCCCAAACTACGCTTGCCGATACGCGGTCTCCACTCCAGGACTCGTCTGCTCCACTGGCCATCGATCCTTCGACAAATATGGCCAGCCCACTGCCACTTCAGCTTGCTTACTCTGCAAGCTATGTCGGTAACTCCGGTTCTCTTTCGGATAATTTCATTCCTGATTTTATCCTTCAAAGAAACTCCGAGCATAGCCCGCTCCATAGCGCGCTGAGCGACTTTAAATTTGTGGACCAGCCCGACTGTCAGTGTCCACGTTTCGGCACCGTATGTCATAACGGGCAGGACACACTGGTTGAATACCTTAGTCTACAAACATTGCGGTATAGGCGACGAAAAGACTTGACGGAGTTTTCCAAACGCTGCCTAGCCCAACCGGATCCTCCTGTCGACTTCTTAAAGTTGTGTATGATAGGGATTTTATAATAGGTAATTATTCAGGTAGGTGCGTTTAGTGTCGCAAGCGCGGCCAGCGGGCGGGCGAGGCGCGCGCCTGGCGCGGGCGCTGCCGCGGCCGGTCGCTAATCGCGCAAGTCGACGGCTCACGGCCAGCAGCCGCCCACTCTCCGCTTAAACCCATATAAAGTATTCGGCGCTCAACTGCACAATAATATTCATATTTTTATACAAGCCAGTGAAGCAATATGCTAATTGAGAAACAATCACCTACTGACATATCCTTTCGAACAAAGCAGTAACGTTAAGGCTTGTTGAAATACCCTTATTTATGTTAGCCGTTTAATATATCATTGTTAATTACGATTATTGCCTTTCAAATCAAACCACTGCAGAGAGTGTATTAAAATGATAATGTAGCTACTAGATAGGTTGGATTTATATTTATACATCATAATTCATAACACTTCATAAGACTATGCGACATGTGCTGATAAGAGCACATCCTTTTTACGATGTACTTATGTACTTACTGGCAGTCAGTCAGACCTCTAACTTTATTTTGTTCTAGTCCATTCTTGTGTCTACTTTATTGAAGCCTCAGCTGACTCATCAACGTTTGTATGTTTCACAGGATGCTTAAAACTGCATTCAGAAATCATACTTTGTAGTTTGGACACAATTATGCTCTTTGGTTAAAATCTTTATAAAGGCTCCAGTCTTTCAACATGACTAACTTTGATTTCAGGAACAAATTCAGCGTAACCTAACACAAGATACTTGGCATCCTTATGATTAGTTGATTACACATTCTTTGCAGAGCTAACGTTCACCATTTCATGGAACACAAAAATGTTTGTAATATAGCCACATAGCGAACTAGTGTATAGTCATCCTAACAGTATTCTATACCCAAAGTCTCAAATTCAGATAATTTATGTAAACAAAGGGGATAACATAACAAAAAAATATCTTCGTAATGGTAATTCACATAAAATTGCGAAAAAAGAGGTTCTATTTTCTTTTAAGTACTGATTTTAAGAAATAATAATTAAAAAATAATCATAACGTAATTATTTTTATAAATTTTCGGTTTTAAACAAAGTTATTAATAAAAGGAGATTTTGTGGTATAAAATATTTTGTGCTATTATCGATCGAAGGATACTGGTAACAATGCAGGAGATCATCCAAACATTTTCAAATTTTTTACATCTTCAACAACACTAATATTACAACTGTCATAAATAGATTCATATTGTAAGTAGCATATCTAGCCACATTTTGCATGAAAACGGCTGTAAACTGTTTCGATTGGAAATCGATTTTGGGACGCCGCCGTCTAGCACTGGGCTTAAAAGGGCTGATTATGACTATCATATACCGTGTCTCCGACACACTACAAAAAACATTGTTTGGAAACGGTATTTTGTTTGCATAGTTCTTATAATTAATTCACTTTAATTTTATCGATGATTTTACAAAAACATTTAATCATAAAATGTTTTGTGCCACTGTCCTGTCATTTTGACAGTGACATTTCTTGACATTACTTTGTTTACATAGATTATCTGAATTAGAGACTTTGGGTATAGGCTTCCTCAGCAAACATTTTAGTAGCTCGTAGAGTTTAGTGCGAGAGATATTATGGTTCCAATAAAATTGAATCCGAGAGTGAAGGCGACACTAGTACTACAATTTCTTTGTCAGTGCCTGTCGCGCCCACGATTTTGCGCGAGTCTGTACGAGCCTTGAAAAGTAAGGATTAATAATAAATGGGTAAACGGAGTTGTTACTCAAGGGTCCTACAAACAGGCGCGACACGCTACACGACACAAAGGACCGCGTGTCGAGCGCCGAGCGGTGCCTTCGTGTCGCGTCGCTTATCGCGTCTGTTTGTAGGAGCCTTAATTCAGAATTCGGTCTTACATTACTGCATCAAAATGAACTATGGGTAGGTAGTTTAATACGCAATCGTAGACATCTAAATATGGATACCTACAGCTAGTCGAGATAGTTCAACAGCTGATCGTATACCGCCATTGTTAAACTGTGATGATGTCATCGCATCGGAACGTCATGAGGCACCTCATTCGTCTTTGTCGCACTCATGTGAACCTAACTTATACGTAAAGTGACCATACGTCCCGTTTTGAACGGGACCGTCCCTTTTTCGGTTCTTTGTTCCGGTGTTCCCGAAAAAAACCTGGGGACGCAAAATGACCCGTTTTTAGAAACCGCGCGATAATTGGCGAGCCGGATATAAAATAAAATAAAAAATATAAAAAAATCGTACCAAGATTTATTCTTACTTAAGAGGGCACTCACAGGTCCACTAGCGCCACTCCTTTAAAAAAATATTATCTCGTGACTGAGAAGGAATAATGAAAAACGGCTCAATCAGCAACCTCGGACTTTAATGTGGGGCAATTCGGTGGATATCATAAAGGCGTTCAGAGTAAGTACAAAAAAAATGTGCGTGCAATCTGTAGTGCCTGGTTTACCGATAGCTGTAAGCCCTTGTTCAACAAATATAATATTTTGCCTTTACCGTGCATGGCCTATTTGTATGAACCAATCCGGAATATTTCACGAAGTATAAAGATGTAATTAAAAGAATTGTAATTCCTAGGAATGAAAATAAGCAAAGACTAATTGCTCTGCGTACCACAATGTAGACTCGGATTGTACAAAAGGAACTCCTATATAACGGCTATAAAGGTGTATAATAAATTACCAGACGCCTTCAAAGATTTGTCCATGACTATATTTAAAAAAAAGTTAACACAGTGGTTAAGGGAAAAATGTTTTTATGATCTAAACGAATTTATGTCATACTAGCTTTTGCCTGTGGCTCCGCCCGCGTAGATGTCGGTTATCGCGTAAAAAAAGTAGCCTATGTCCGTCTCCATATCCCAGGCTATATCTCTGCCAAATTTCATGACGATCGGTTCAGCGGTTTAAGCGTGAAAAGGTAACATACAGACAGACAGACAGAGTTACTTTCACATTTATAATATTAGTATGGATGGGGCAGAAGGTCAATCTAAATAATATTGATGTATCACACACCTATGATAATTAATTCAATGCTTAATTAATTCAATGTTTAAGATGAAATGAAGCGTGACATTATAATTAAGGTGTATGGACTTTGCATTATATTCGTAATTTGACATTTTAATATTATTTTTTCTCTTTTGCTTTATTGACGTTAATAATTTAAATTGAAACTTAATCATTTAAATTGAACTATGATTTACTAAATTAAATATTAATATAGATATCATATTTGCACAACATATGTATGTCTTAAGATCTTGATTTGTACCTACATTCTAGCAAATAATTTCATTTGAATTTGAATTTGGACCTCGGTAAGTGTGTCTAAAATGTTCTAATACCTTTTATAAAGTTTCATATTGAGACACAAAGCAACAAAATACGATCTAGAGGAATGTGGCCGTTTTTCTTTAGATCGAAAGTGACCATTTATTTACAAAATTATAATAATCCCGTTCATTCGTTCATTTCATTTTTGATCCTTAAGTTAGTACAATCCTAAAGGTCGATTTCAAGAAACACATATAGGTTACGGTTGCGAATCATATTTAAATCAAGATACAACCTGATACTAACCTGGAAATTGCAAAAAACGTAAGCAAATTTGAATTTTGCAGGCTACCCTGACGCTTCCCCCTTAAGTAATGATTAGCGACTGTTTAACCAGTGGCGTAGCCAGACCTAAAAGGGCCCTGTATCAAAAAAATTGGTTGCCTGTAAAGTTGGTTTACGGACGATAGTTTAACGTGACAACGTCATAACAAAACATTGATGCGGCGAAAGCGTACAATGAGCGTAACAGGACAATGCGCGTAACGTGACAATGAGTCATCCTTTTTCGTGCATGCCGCCAGCGTTCATCGATTTTGATTAGACGTTGTCACGTCAAAAAAAAATGGCGGCCCTTTTTACCCGATTAGTTTTAAAGGATGGTACTGTTTTCACAAAATAAATGATATAGCATTCTGACTCTTAAGTTTAAGCTGTCATTGTGGCCTTACTAAGAGAATGCAAGAGCGAGCTCGGAAATTGGAGCATCCTGACTCGGATAGGTTATATTATATCTGTGTCATTTTACCAAATGAATGCAAGAGCCTGAAAATAAGACCGCACCTGCAGTAGCTTGATGCCTTTGTAAGCAATAAACAAATTACGTTATCTACTATATAAAAATAAGTCGGGTTTTTCTTCCTGACGCTATAACTCAACAACGCCTGGACCGGTAGGTAGGTAGGTAGATAGGGTAGGGTAGGGTAGGTAGGTAGGTAGGTAGGTAGGGTAGGGTAGGGTAGGTAGGTAGGGTAGGGTAGGGTAGGTAGGTAGGTAGGGTAGGGTAGCGTAGGGTAGGGTAGGTAGGTAGGTAGGTAGGTAGGTAGGTAGGGTAGGGTAGGGTAGGGTAGGGTAGGTAGGTAGGTAGGTAGGTAGGTAGGTAGGTAGGTAGGTAGTTAGGTAGGTAGGGTAGGTAGGTAGGTAGGTAGGTAGGTAGGTAGGGTAGGGTAGGGTAGAGTAGTGGAGTTTATACTATAGCTTTTGACAGAACGAAGTCTGTCGGGTCAGCTAGTTTTTCATATTTTCATTAGGTATTCATTAGTTCCGGACCTTTCAATAAAAATTTGAGGTTGTAGATAACATTTTACGAATTATCGTTCGGGGCCCTGTAGCCCGAGGGCCCCGTATAATTGATACGTCTGATACCGCGGTAGCTACGCCCTTGTGTTTAACCATATATTTTTGACGTATAAACGTCCATTAACTTTAAGGGCCTATACTACCTCAAATGGCTTAGCATGATCCTCCGTTATGTCGGAAATACTGCAGCATTAATTTTGAAATAAATATATGGTAAAGTTGAGGATTAATGTTAAGTCCTATGTTAGCCGAAAACACGATTCCATAAAAAAAAATTCTCGATAGAAAAAAAATCCAAAGTTACCTCCAAACCGAACAATAAACCGCTGGTATTCAAAAAATACTTCTTATTAGATAATGAAACTTTGCATTTTAACTGAACTAACTATAAATCAGGTCTTATGTTATTTACTTTTTTTAAATGACCATTATTTTCACCGTAAAAAGAAATTACCTAAACTATCGGCGCCTTGGAGCCTTTTCCCTGCCGCCCTGTCTCGCTTGCTCGCGTGACCGGGAGCAATAGTGTGCGAGCGTGATACAGCGTGAGGTGGCGCTGAGGTAGTATAGACTCTTAAGCAACGTTTATAAATAAATCTCATGACTATGTAACCGAATTAAAAATGAAAATTGCACTCGATAGAAATTAACGAACTGTAATGTTTGTATGTGAACGAAATTTAATTTAATTAAAAATGTATAAAGAGTAAGTTGGTACCTAGTAAAAGTGTTATCAATTAATGAAATTTATTGTAAGGGGAATTTACTTACTTAATTAGAGTTGTATTATAAATAGGAATAGTGTGTAAGTTTGTTTGTGGCATTAAATATCTTACGTTAAAAAGCATAACAGACAAACACAAAAAAAATACAAACAAAAAATACAAAAAAATACAAACAAAAAAAAACACAAAAAACAAAACAAAAATACAAATACTAAAATTAAATATAAATACTAATTTGGTGAAAAAATATGTGTAAAAGCATGAAATTTATTTAGTAAATTATATGATTATGTTTATAAATAATAGCAGAGTTATAAGACTTACAAAGAAGTGATCTACAAAGAGGACCCGTCCTCCGCCTTATTATAGGGTCGATTGTGCTCAAACAATAAGTCATTACCTCTCGCCAATTCCCGCGATCTCGACAAACTCCTACATTATGACGGTGTCAGTGAAAGCTTCCTAGTACACACGAAATTGAGACTATTATTTATTTACCTCCAACTCCTCACAATGGGCTCTTCGTTGTCTTACACCATAACTATCTACTATAATTTTTTTAACTTTCCGACAAAAGGTTTGTATAAACAATCAAAATCAACTTTTGTAGAAAGTTAATGTGTGCTTGATTTTGTCTGGAGCTAGGAGAAAATGATACTACAATACTACATAGAAGTTCTAATTGAGAATGGACTACGGACTTCCGAATTATTAACAAACTAGCTTTTGCCCGCGGCTCCGCCCGCGTGGATGTCGGTTATCGCGTAAAAAAGTAGCCTATGTCCTTCTCCATATCCCAGGCTTCTCCATATCATAGCTCTGCCAAATTTCATGACGATCGGTTCAGCGGTTTAGGCGTGAAAACGTAACATACAGACAGACAGACAGAGTTACTTTCACATTTATAATATTAGTATGGATGCGTCCGCTGTAGATTTTAGGCAAACATGGCTGTTCACGACGACACCAATATAATAAGAAGATTGCTCCCATATTATTATTGTTTAACCGCCTCTGTGGTCTCGTGGTAAAATCACCTGTCTCTGATCCAGAGGTCCCGGGTTCGATTCCCAGCGGGGGCAAAAATTTCTGCTTGTTTGGTTGGTGGTAGCGCTTGTTCTAAGTCCGTCTGGCTAGCTACTACCGTCTTATCTAAGTCTGTCGCCAAAACAACAATGTTAACAGCATTTGTTGAGTTTCGGCAGTTAGAGGTAAGATAGCCAGTTCCTCTGTGGTTGAGGATTCCGGGTGAAGCTCGCTTCCATCTTCGGCCTTATCATCACTTACCATCAGGTGAGATGAAGGCAAAGAGCTTGCCCGTTGTATCTAAAAAAAATCACCAGGCGCAAGAAAATACTTATAAGTTTTTTTTAATGTAATTTTTTTATGAAGAGGGAATCGTTTCGTGCACCCTACTAAGTACTTGAATTAACTGCGGCCTCTAAGGGATATGTAATTGCGTAACACAGCTACAGTAACAATGGCTTTCATTTTGACAGTTCGTCAACATTCATTGCGTTATATACGTAGTTGTGCAGATAAATTTTTCAAACATATGAAGCATTGGATTAGCAATATACTTCAAAATCATTCAGATTGTTATTTATAGTGTGTTACGCAATTAGTGTGCTGGAATGGTCTTTAATTTTCAATTAGCGCTTACTTAAATAAATAGGCAGCGCGGATTCTTTTGGATCAGATACGTTTCATACGCATCCAATGAGCCAAGTGAACTTGTGCCTCATAAGCAGGGACTGAATACCGATATAATTTGGATACATGATACCAAAATATCGCTATAAATACTGGTATTTGGATATACATATAATACCGTTGTTATTACATTTTATGCGTTTTTGCAATTTGCAGGTCAGCGTCAGGTTGTATCTTGATCAAAATATGATTCGCGACTGAAGAATCATCAATAAAGATTCTGTGACGTCAAATTGTAGCCTGATATCAGTACTGAGTATCATCGATATAACTTTAAATAAAGTCCAATAAATAATTCATGGTTTTTAAATCGCGGAATTTAAACTTTATTATAATTATTCCGGGATTTTAGAGGAAGTATTATCCACACTATTTTCCTCCAAGTTTAGGTAAATAAACTCTACCTATTCCGATCTCTGCTCATAAGCGCGTTACAACTGATATTAGTGTAAGACAGTCAAGCTCTGTAAAGGTAGAAAGTATTCATTCTACTTCGTCTGAGGAGTTTGGGCGTTCCCGAACAATGTCATTAACTAATTATTACTCATATCAATTACCTACCAAACACACAACATTTTCTGGTCGTTAAATCCACAGTTACTGAATTATTTCATCATCATCATCATCAATTCGTCCACCGCTGGACATAGGCCTCTCCCAAGCACCGCCACTTCGACCGGTTATGTGCTTCGGATCCCGCATCCAGCGGAAACCTGAATAAATTAAAGTATCATAAATGAAACTACCACCATTATCTAGTCACCAAACGATGTATCCGAGGTCTCTGCTTTATACAAATTTGGTGCCATCCGCCTGATATCTTACCCTTCTCTTAGTAAAGGGTTATCGACCTCTACTATCTACAGTCGCCCTATTAGTCCACTTAGACAAATCGGTATCTTCGGATTAAGGACGTATCATTTACTTTTTATTTGCCCTTTACTACTTATCGAATGTGATAACGTAAACGATAATAATATTATTGATGATGTTTGATGATGAATTGATGTAAACCTTATTAATATTGTAACTGCGCCTTCCGCAATGTGGTTTTAATTGATTTTTCACTAGGTTTTCTTCCAGTTGTGTGTTCCAGTGTGTTTTGGGAAGAGGATAATTTATATAAATCTACATTAACACACCGAACCGTGTGGTGCCGGACGTAAAGAATAGCACCATCCCATTTCCTCTCGGGGGTGTCGTAAAAGGCGACTAAGGGACTTACTAGAGAATGGGCAGCAGCATTCTCTATGTATTTTTAGCACCATACTGCGATCGCCAACCCGCCTGCCAAGCGTGGCGATTATGGAAAATTCCCCCCTTTTGGGGGAGGCCTATGTATGTCCAGCAGTGGAGGTAAGTGAAATGATGATGATGACATTAACACAAATAGATGAGATGCCTATAACGACGAAGAATAGGTATAAAATGTAATAAGCTTTCTTGTAATAAGCTTGAATAGATACAGTCAGTTACAGCAATTAGCTGTGACCCCCCTTTGCATTTAAAATGGTTAAGATTTTTTAGAATACGAATCGATAGAATTTTATAATTCTTAATAATATTTAAATACCTATCCGAAATCTACCCAAAACTAGAAAAAAATATATTATATCTTATTATATAAAATGCTCGTGTCACAATGTTAGTTACCATACTCCTCCGAAACGGCTTGACCGATTTTTATGAAATTTTATATGCATATTCAGTAGGTCTGAGAATCGTCTACTATCTATTTGTTTTAAGTTTTAGGTAGGTAAGTAGGGTAGGGTAGGGTAGGGTAGGGTAGGGTAGTTACGTAGGTAGGTAGGTAGGGTAGGGTAGGGTAGGGTAGGGTAGATAGGTAGGTAGGGTAGGGTAGGGTAGGTAGGTAGGTAGGTAGGGTAGGGTAGGGTAGAGTAGTGGAGTTTATACTATAGCTTTTTGACGTTCAAAAGTGCATCTTCGTGCCTATTTGAAATAAATTATTTGACTTTGACTTTGACTTTGACTTTGAGCTTTTGACAGAACGAAGTCTGTCGGGTCAGCTAGTTATATTATATTATATTCATACGATTTGTGAATTAAAAAAATCTTAACCATTTCAGCAAAGGGGGTCAGTTAATTGCTGTAAATGAGTGTACATACATGTATTGTAGCCAGAATTTACTAACTTGATAATAACTCTCATCTATACACTCCACGCTAGAGTAGAGGATGTACGGTGGCCCATGTCAAGTTACCACATATTGTCACATTTTCTCGTTCGATTTTTAACTTAATCGTCAACATTTTAAAGTTTTAAATCGTTTAGAGAAATTTGATAGTTTAGTGTAGCTTAATATCCTGTCCACTGTGCCTACATCCTATAATCTAGCGTAGAGTATAGTTCCTTCTTCCGGGAAAATCTTTTCTGATTTCTAAGGTATCAATAAAAAAATAGAAGATTCCCAAATGGACACAGTACATCTTGTGGTCATAGCTGAAAAGATGAATCTTTGACTCTCGTAAGAACAATCACCAGGACGGCCATTTGTACCAGAGATAGCAGCTAGCTCCGTTTCAAACTCACAAGGGATGATTTTATCTAATATATCTATGTTATACTGTACTTATCAGTACTATACATAGGTACGGGTCCATATTAAGCACGTAAATACTATGGTATCCGTGATTGGTCCGTCTGTTTGTTTGGGCGCCCGCTACCGCCACAGCTTCATAAATGAGTTAGAAACATCGCCTGATTCCCACAATACCACTAGCATTATAATTTTGCGTTGTGATCAAACAGTTATCATTCAAAGTGTGAGTATTCAATTACATATTTATATAACCAGAGCGGTTATGAGTAATAGTTGGGCGTTTCCCTTCACAGTAAACACATACACGTTGCCTAATAATTAAAAACCGGCCGAGTGCGTGTCGGACCATGCACAATGAAGGGTTCCGTAGTTGGTATGAATTTATCCCAAGAACAAACTTAACATCGTAGTTAAAAACATGTTCTTCCATACGGAATGTATGGGAGAACATGTTTTTCAACTGTAAATGTAAGTTGGTTGATTATTACCCGGTAACTTGTCACGCCTACTTGGCTGTGGTAGTTTTCCTTTTAACTTCGTTATATATACTACTGCTGTGATTTTTTTTACATATCCAAGTATAATACAACCATTTATTTGGCAGGGGGGACACACTTAACTCTAACAAAAATTAGCACTTTAAAGCCTAATATTTCCGAAACGGATCCCTTAATCAAAAACATGTTTTCACAAACCCGCAATATTTTTGAAAGACCCATCCAAAAATACCCCACACCATAGGGTAGGCGAAAAAAAAAAACATCCCCACTTTACATGTACAGGAGGTACCCTAAATAACTATTTTTTTCATGATATAATTTTACCACTTTGTCGGCGTGATTAATATGTATATCCATGCCAAATTATAGCTTTCTAGTACTAAGAATCTCTGAGCTAAGCTGGAGACGGGCAGACGGACGGACATGGCGAAACTATGAGGGTTCCTTGTTGTCTGCGGAACCCTAAAAAGGTAACGTTTAGCACCAGATATTAAATAATGGATAAGTATCTAATGATGAAGTGTAATTTGTCGATATCCTTTGTAATATGTTCCCCCCACACAGTAAACGCTTGGCTAAAAGAAAACAAAACCCATCCTTTGAGCGTGTTTTGAACGTCTTTATTGTTCAACAGATTAGTGACCAAAATTAGTCGTTGCGGGTAGTTTAAACCAGGGAACGGAAGACGAGGGGCGAGGGGCGGTGAGGCGGCTCGAAAGGAGTGGAACGCAAATAGCCACGTGACCCGGCCATTGACTCGGTTTATCCTAATCCGTCCCACTACTCCAGTTCGGAGGAGGGCTGAGGACGCGCACCACTCCCGAATCCGCTCTCTAGTACTTTAGTCAGCTACTCCAACGCATTATGAACTTTCACATGACCTAATACTGCAGCTGTGTGGTCCCAAACGAGCATCTGCACGCTGACTGCTACACTACACAATGTTAATTCTATCACTAAGTGAACAACACACGCCTAAACGCTGCAGCGCTTAAACAGATTAATTGGTCAAATATGACATAAAACTCAATACGAGTAACAATATTATTTATATCGCACCATCAAAAACAGATGTGAAAACGCTAACTGCAGCCGCTGCCGAATGAAAATAAATATCTCCTCATGGTCTATGCAAACAAACACATCAACCTACTTTTATATATTTAGATCGAAGGTACTTCGCATATTCTTCCGCTATGGCAGATGAATCCATTTGATACATATCCCTTCCGGTAAAAATAAAATCAAGAGCTCAAGAGTATAATGAAACTTTAGCGTAGGAATATTTCCTTTCCATGTTTCCACTCGGGTGCACCGTGCATATCCTTATTTTTTTCACTCTCATTACGGGCGACGAGGAAATACGTTGCATAATGAACCGTATCCCATCCGTGCCACCCTTTATTGTGCTCCAAGCCTAATGCCGGATTATGGTAATGTTCGTATGGCCAGTGTGGTGAACGGGTGGTCGACGGAACTCACTGAATGACTTTCTTGCATGAAGCAAATCAAAATAAAAAATACACTTAAGTGGATACCTACATATTTTGATACAAATGATTAATATTATAAAAGCTTCATGAATACTCTTTCATAAGGCGACGATAACCGACTCATAATGATTTTATACTGAAGATCACGTCTAAACGAGTTGTATTAAGGATTTAAAAAAAAAAAAGTTAAATTAGAGCATTTTCTTAATAACCTATATTTTAGATTATACCTATATTACATAGTGAAATGAAATTAATTCATGTCTAGCGCGGATAAAAAACTGAGAATCACGCAAAATCTATCAAGCGTATTTTTCTGAAACCTTCACCTTTTTAAAGATAATTTAAATTTTGATCTTATAGTATACGTGTTTTATTAAAAAAAAATACCTTTTGTTTTATGTGTAATAAATAAATAATACGTATTATTTGGGACAACGCTTCTGGATAGGCGAGTCCTATTACTGGCTGGATGTACGACGCGTTGCGTGAGCTCAGTACAGAACACGCAAGCTAACCACTGAAGGTCACTGGCATATATCTGGGCCTTAAATGTAAGTTTTAAAACTGTCATGGTACTAGACTAATGAAGTATTGATATATTATAGTAACTGATCATAACACAAGGACAAAAAAGTTGCTTTACTCACATGGATGTACTTATAAAAAAAGGTTTACTCATTAATAACGCCTCAGACATGGTAGGAGATACCTACGTACTTAGACAGTGGCTACAGCGAAGACAAGTCGAGTCGCTCAGACAATGAGCGCGGTGGAGACTCCTCCGTTAAGTCGTTTGTTACACATGCAGCTCTACACTCACAGTATGTAGGACGCGAATCTTGTCAATCAGTATAAATATCTAGAACTGTTTATTGCAATATAAAAATATAGTCGGCACGGGGAGCGTGCTCGGAGCAGCAGTCGGACGCACACTTTCAACTCAGGGTTCACACGCTTTGTTCAAATACAATGACTCTCTACGTTCTTTTTGTTTTCATTCAGACGACCTTTGTTGATAATAAACAATATCGCGACTTTAATGAAAGAAATCATGTAGCGTGAGATTTTTATATCATTTATTTTGCAATTGACGCATTCCTATTCCATTGTAATCTACATGCGCCATTACGCGCACCTATAGAATTTTCCAAGGATTTTCATAGCCCAGTTAACTTTTAAAATTAAATATTCTTGTGATTTGCGTAGTAATGTTGTAATAATTGTTAATGCACCGTAAAACTATTCAGCAACAAATACAAGGATTTCGCCGAGCTTCCCACGTCCGCGGAATTGGTCTACGTCAGTGCGCCTGCGTCCATTACGCCCAAAATATACGCCACGCGAGCTACACCCGCTTAAAGGCTCGTACAGACTAGTGCGATATCGCGGGCGC
Organism: Dryobota labecula; assembly: GCA_947523025.1. Lineage (NCBI taxonomy): Eukaryota > Metazoa > Arthropoda > Insecta > Lepidoptera > Noctuidae > Dryobota > Dryobota labecula. Next base: position 16,719,127 of record OX383284.1, read on the forward strand.
GACGCGATACTTGAAGCACAATGTCTTTGTCGGTGCCTGTCACGCCCGCGATATCGCGTGAGTCTGTACTAGCCTTAAAGCGACGATAGCCGACTTTTAATGATTTTATACTGAAGATCACGTCTAAACGAATAGTGTTAATGATTTGGAAAAAAAAATGTTAAATTAGAGCATTTTCATAATAACTTAATATGTGAATATTTTATATTATGTTTATACTAAATAGTGAAATTAATTTTTAAAGTTATGTCTAACGCGGATAAACAAACGGAGACACGCAAAATCTATCAAGCGTATTTTTCTGAAACCTTCACCTTTTTAAAGATAATTTAATTATTGATCTTATCTTATATATTATCGTTTTTTATTAAAATATCTTTTGTTTTATGTATAATAAATTAATAATGCGTCATATTTGGGACAACGCTCCTGGATGGGCGAGTGCTATTACTAGCTGGACGCACGACGCGTTGCGTGAGCTCAGTACAGAACACGTAAGTTAACCACTCAAGGTCACTGGCATATATCTGGGCCTTAAAAAGCATGTCAATCAATTTACATTAGGCTCGTGATGATGGCGCTGTAAAGAACCAGTGAGTGTTCAAGTTTGATCATCAATAAATCGCTCACAATGATGTAACTAATCGGGTTCTTTAAGTTCGGTGATATCCGTCATTTAATTAGAATTTTGGTAGAAGAAAGTTGTCGACCCGTTAGCACAGTTGATGATTGCCTCACTCTGCTCCGTGTTCACTGTGTTCAACTGTTCAGTGCTGCAACAAGTGAGTTATGTAACGTGATTGTGTGATAGCTCGCGTGACATTTGCGCCGGTTGGGGACGAAGCGCGCAGGCTCCAGCTTCGCCCCAAATCGACTTGTGGCCTTCGATCCGCTGAAGTGGGACACTCGCTCCACTCATGCGCCTTTTATAACACTATCTGAGCGCCATTCGACACCGAACACTTGCAGTGCGCATGCCCACTGTAACCTGTCAACATAACACACCACTTGTATCGTATTGTCTACTTTCTAATGTGTATGACTGATTGCGACTATTATTAACTACTTTTATTGACCGAATGAGAAACACACCTGCACCTCTTTTAGAGCGCGTAGAACTAGAATTAGTTATATCGGACGATGAAGACAAAATGTGAAAATCTTTGTATAAAGGATCCTAGATGACATCCTATTAAATGTTTACATTATCTTACCTAGGTAGGTACCGTGCTATATCTTGTGAATACTTGTGATGACAATACAAGAATATATATATGTATGTTATAGTTAGGTACATCGAATAATTATTTTTAAACACATTCTTACTCGTATAACAATTGTCATTCAAGTTCAATGTAACAACGTTGATTTTAGGGTTGTTTACACTGAAAATGAAAATGGTGAAATGTAATTTACCGTGTGCACTAACTGTTTGGAGTATCTTGCCGTTTTTCTCCTTACGAAACGACCTTTTGGAACACCTAGAATCAATTCTATTTTTTTGTAAATTTTCAGGTTCAAAAGTACCTAACAATGACCTACTTCAAGCCTACTTCAAATAAATGATTTGACTTTGACTTAGCACAATAAAATGTCTGCACCTCTAGGTGCAAGCATTTTATTTTATCAACTGCTCTTATTATGTTTAATTTTTCCATAAATAAGCGCTCTGCTCATTTATGCTTAGTGCTTACTTAACAGAGGAGGTTCGAGATCGAATCTTACGGAGCATGTTATGAAAACGAAGACCGGTTTCGAAAATGTATCAATTGAAAGCCCTTGCGCCCGCCGCCGCCGCCGCGCCGCGCGTATAATGTTATTGTATGTACAGCTCAGCCTTGCAACACTGCACGACGAGCCTGTTACATGACAGTTTGTCAGTCGCCACCACCCTGTGCCCGCAGCTCTCCGCAATCTCAGCCATAGCTCGTTCCACTTACACGCTACACTGCATCTAGCATGACTTGAGGGTCAGGGGCCTTACTCCCGAAAACGATTCGAGTTTGATTTTGATTCCGATTCGAACTCGTTTCTGGGGCCTTACTCCCGACAGCATCGAGTTCTGAATCAATCGAATTGGGTTCGAATTAAATGCCGATTCATACTCTTGAATCCAACACTAGCGCACGATCGTGCGGTGGTTCGAAGCGAAACTAACTTCGGTCAGTTTTAAGTTTTAAATCGAATTCGGATCAGAAACAAAATCGAATCGGAATCAAAATCAAACTCGAATCGTTTTCGGGAGTAAAGCCCCAGAATAAGAAGACCCAGAGTGACTTCGTGTAAAACCTTCTGGATTGTGTTTGTTACACTAAATACTAAAATTATTTACAGAAATACATTTACATTCAACTAATTCCGAATTTAATGCAGTATAAGAGCTAAAGTGCCCATCCCATACGTAATTATATTATTAATCATTAACTTATACTTAGGTAAGTATACCATCCTCAAGTATTTTTTAAACATAAGTCACAAGACATTGACTCACCCACCAAAGGAATACCTTTATCATAGATACCTTCATTACTGGAAATGTTGTGGTTTTAATATGAAAAGAACCACTATTTTTATATGTTGACCATTTGCATAACAGCTCACGAAGTAACTGATATTGAAAATGTTGTATAATCGTTCCAAAATGAATACCAGTTGTAGGCAGGTAGCCACACTCGATTTGAATATGCAACCTCTTGTTTATTTCCAAATTCATTCATGAACTTGTCCATGGACAAGTCACGATTTTAGGCCATAAATATGACACGTTTGAGTAGATACTAGATAGAGGTGTTTATGTTCAGAGTGCCCTTGGTAACTTCCTCGTGTCCGATACTCTATACAAACAACTGATCATTTTCTAGCATTTGTTTATGGTTTTCCTTTTGAGAATCACGTGCGCACGCGCTCAGCCCGTGTAAAAATCGAATTACCGTTAGACATGTGTCATCGCGTCCTCGTTACGGCCGCAACAACTCTGCGGCAAACCTGTTCTTGCACTCATACCCTTAATGCTCTCGTACAATTAACAAATTAGCAACCCAGAATGTTCACATCAAGTAATCATCGTACATTACCGACACATGATAGTTTTACTTTAAGCCTCATCCCATGCCATCGAATGGAAATGTACAATGAACTACATTTTAAGTTAATTGCACAATGCACTGTCATTGATTTCACCTTGAACTGAATAAGATTATTTCTATTTGAGTACAAAGATGTTTCTGTACAAGTACAGTTGCAGATGCAGAACGATATAAAATGGCATCTAACATAATTTTTTTGTTGCACTCGCAACCCACTGATTATAGTGACACATAAGTTAGGATTTACGAGGGGTGATCCAAAAGTAATGGGTGGGGTAATAGTAATATACATTTTTTTCGCCACTATCCAGTTATTACTACGACTGCTCATATTCAAAAGAACTTATCGTTAGTACGTAGTATTATTATATTATATAGTAGTATTAACGTTTAAGTACGTAGTAAAAAAAAATATTTTGTGGATTTATAAAAAATACCCGATTATAACTACTTTTGTATACCCAATGGAGTCATCATTCTCTTGTCCTTATCCCAATTTATTTGGTCGCATAGTATAACAGGTTATTGAATTTGAAATATGACTAGACGGTGGAACTAAAATTATCTATGATTAGTTGATTACATACAGAGATGGCGTATTTAGCGACAGATGTATGTATCATCTGTTTCCAGAGGCGAGAGGCGGGCGCCGCGCCGGACACGAAACAGATGCAGACGTGGGAGCCCGAGCCAACTAGACGGCACCTACTATTGTTAACGTTGAATTAACGGTGATACAACCGCTTAATGGCGTTTTATTACACATATCCAACAACAATGCTAAACTAGCTCGAACATTAAAAGCCACTTATGTCGAGAAAGAAACTTGAAATTACGCATCTTCGACCTCATACTCGTACACTCAGGATGAGCACAACAAGAAAAAGAACTAGTAGTAAAAGTAATTGCCACCAGTCAATTCGATATTCTTTCAAATGTGTAACACACTTACAAGTAACCTAATGAAACGGATATTAAAGATGCATATGCTGATAGGTGCATCTTTTCCCTGTACATTATATCTACTTTCGAGCTAGTAGCCGATATTCGAAGCCGGTTCCACATAAACGCAGCAGCGGAAATCGAAACTCCGCGGTATATTACCCCTACAAGTTGAAACAGTCGGATTTACAGTTAAGATTCGTTTGACCCGTACTTCGACCTTGGCGACAATAGTATCCATATTACTCACAGCAGCTAAGACCATCCTTTCTTAGGTTTTAGCTCAAGTCTCAAATAAATCTTTATCTTGTTGGCACGTCCTAGAAATTTTAAGTGAGTACCTACGTATCTGCAAATCTGATTGTTGTAATCAAATCTGCAGGTACGTAGTCACTGGCGATAACATACTCACAGCAAAAAATATTGTACCTAAGTAATATAATAACTTACATGTAGTAGATTTGACTAAGTATTTTAATGACCATGTTTATTGGTCAGCTCCGCTCGGGTAATCAAAGACTATGACATGGAAATTAAGTATCTTTTTTTTAAATAAAACAGAATGTTGTGCGTCGAATTAACCTCATACGGATCCTTATTACCAACTGGGGAGTAGCACTTCTGTGCACAACCGGCATGTCATGTCTCTAGCGGTATCTTAGCTGGTGAATTTGCGCGCCCAGTGTGGCTGCGAGCGAACTGGGCCTCAAGTCTGCTATTACAATAGTGTCAGAATGGTCTCGCCATTGTGAGGATTTGACAGTGTTTGTATGGCAAATCTATCAAAAACTCACAATGAAGAGACCATTGCAACGTTTGTACATTAGTAGACTTGGCCCCCTGTTCACGGAAAGCAAGACGACTACATGCATCGCCCTGAAAGAAATGAATAATATCGGGCTGCCAAAAATCGACCACACTCATTGAGCTCTACCCATTGGCTAGCATCGCTCCACCTAAGTACCGTACGAAGAGAAGTTGAGGCTTAGTATTATTATTGAAATATGGGTATTAATAAGAAAACCTCACTTTATGAGTTTATGAGACAATCAATTTACGCTATCTACTAGAGTACTGGGTTTTTTTGCAAAAACATGATTGTTCACGACATGGAACAAACAATAACATAAGGTCATTCGAAACTGTCTGTAGTAATGACCGTAAAAATGTTTCACAATCAATGACTATATAGTAACAGGTAGTCAAATTTGACGTCAACTGGGTGACCCTTCTGAGAAACATGTCGTTTACTTATTCAGTGAAGTTCACAAATGACAAGCTATGAGTCAACCGTAATGACGTTGGAAACGCTGGACTTCCAAGGTAAATAGACAGGGTGATTAAGCAGCACACCTATTTATCGTTCGAACAATAAACGTACCAGTTACCGACCATCGTCACTTTCTAAAGATAAATGTTAATCACCACCCGGACGTGTAACTTAAGTCTAAAAGCAACAACAATAACAATTAATATATCGGTGATTCGACTACCGGAATGTTCTAGTTCAATGGAATGGTGAGATTCCACGTCTGCACTGTCAAAATACTCAGTTAGAAGACGTTGTCGAGAGTTCTTAACATTGTTCTTCGAATGTATAGTAGTTATAGATACTATTAGCCTATGCGTTTGCTTTTATTCGTTTGGTAGGGTTCCGTACCTCAAAAGGTAAAAACGGAACTCATAAAGGATCACTGCGTTGTCCGTCCGTCTGTCTGTCAGTCTGACTGACCCTTTTCCTCGGGAACGCGTAAACGAATCAAGTTGAAATTAATAAAAACGTAGGTCTCCGGTCCCTTGGAGCTCTAAAAAAACAGGCTTCTAAAACAACGCAATAAAAAAAAAACTGGTAAAGGCAGCAGGAATCTGGATGCGGGAAGCACAGAACCAGTCGAAGTGGCGGTGCTTGGGGGAGGCCTACGTCCAGCAGTGGACCTCTTTCGGCTGAAATGATGACGATGATGATTTTGATTCTTGCAAATAAATCAAAACCAATAGGGTACTTCCCGTGAACATAGAATCATGAAATTTTGCTAAAAGCAAGATCTCACAGTAAGAGTAAAGGAAAAAGTCCGAAAATCGTAAATTTGTAGTTTTATATATATATAGTTTTTTTTTTTTTTTTCGATTACCAACTTACATTGGCAGTTGGAGAATTAACCGTGTCGTAGGTATATCGCTGTTATATCGTGTTTTTCAACTACAATGTCAAGTTTGTTTTTTGAACAAATTCATCCCAACTACGGAACCCTTCATTGTGCGTGATCCGACACGCACTTGGCCGGTTTGTTCCCTTGACAAGACAATCGATACCGTACCGACCGAGGAAGACGTCATCACGACGACAAACTGGGTGTAAACATCGACAAAGCATATACATACATGTAGTGACCAACCATCGCATCCAATCAGTGGTTTTCCATTGAATCATGCAGCATGCACAAGATAATAAGCGTGTTACAGCTTAGTAATCATCCATCCATTAATTCCAATCAGATCAAATCAACATAGTTACAAGTTGGCAACATCTTGTGACAATGTACTTAGTATTCCTATGAGGCTTGCACAGAAGATGAGAATTTTGGGAGGAGACCGCCACGGACTAGGGGATCTACCGTTAGCCTTTACAAGTAAATGTTTTTATAATTGAGTAGAAGTACACTGCTTTTATCATTCTTGTCTTCTCTTGCGGACTATTAATAATCGGTACACTGATTTATACCACCTGACTTTTTGAAGCATTGGTTTCCTACTTATGAAATGACAATAATCGCCGGCTGACTCGGTTGTCAGAATTTCGGGCTACTGAAATTCAGTACTACTATCACATCCTCATAGTACCTACAGAAATATGCAGAGATACTACGTAAACAAGGTCTTCCAGTTAAACTGACTCATGTCTTTGTTATCTAATCGTTGTTTCCTCTTGCACAGCCATTTCGTATTGGCAATATCAGTCGCCTCTCCGATTCAAATTAAATATTTGTATGCAAAATATTGATGATGTTTTATGTGAAGTGAGTGACTCATGGACTCACGTGAAAAACAGTGATGCATGTGATTAACTAGTTACTTTCAAATTTTATTGGAATTGTCCCCTCGCGACTTTTTTCGCTTTTTACCTAGTATTTTGAAAATAATCCGTGTTCTATAATCGAAACATTTGACATCAATTCTATTAGGCATTACTCGTATTACATGTTTATTTTTAAATGACTGAACTACATTATCATTCTGATTATGAAATAAAATTCGCAGTTTTTGATACTCCGATAGCATTAAACCCATAAGATAGGATTGTTTATTCTAATTTAATTCCAATACCTAGTGTCTTCCTACTCTTCCTCAATAAAATGGTGTTAGTGTGAGACAGACATAAAAACATAGGAAACATGAACATTACAGTTTAGGAGCACGATTTATTATACTATTCCTTATTACATCGTTTTATGTACTTAGAGGTTCACTTAAATAATACCACAATTAGAGATGGGTAACCACCCGGGTTAAAACCTACTAGTGGGTTAAAACCCAGTTATCACCCGTTTCATTCCACCCACTGGGTGGTTTGACCGGGTGAAAACAAAATATTTCTTTTTTTTTGTATTTAAACATGTAGCACGCTATGGTCGGTGTGCAGGATGGCAGGACCAAGAGGGCGGGGGGGGGGGGGACGCGCAGGCAGCTCCCGCGTCCTTTTCCCCATTCAAACCTTCACTCGAGTTTACCTCGCTGGTTAGAGTGCGCGCGTTTTGGGTGAATTTTGTGAATACGGACAGCGACTTTGCTCAATGCAGAAGATCTACATATTCCTTTCCACCAGATTGATGCGCTTAAATCGTCGATGTTAGCCCACATAAATCTTCGACTCCAAAACCATCGCTTGCTCTATAAGACGCCAAGTTTGTCATGACATTTAATCCGGTACTTTGTCCTACTTCACATATGTACTCCATAGCGTCAACTTCTTGACTTTCGTCAAGTTCAGATCCTTGGTCTGTGGGGTGATGCGATCTAATAAGTACGCTGCAAAGTGAATCGTTTTCAAACACATTTTGATTCTTTCGTCGACATTCATAAATATTTCATCTTTTTTGTCGTTTTCTATTATTGTGACATCCTGGGGCAGTTACTAGGTTACTACATCAGCTTTAAAACTATCGAAAAAACACTAAAGTAGCCTTGCAGACCTTAGCTGTACATAAAAGATCAACACTTTTACCTGCGGAACAAAAATCAGCGCTGGTGGATGACAATTTTGGAAAATTATAATATGTAATACAAACTTATTATGGAACCTGTAGCGGTATCTATAACGCCACATGCGAACTTCACATCAAAAGACCTAACGTCACAAATCCTGCATCGCGCAATCAGAGTTTACCGCGCGACTAGCATATATACAACATCCCGGCATCAACCGTCGGGCAGTTGCCCACCAGACACAACACCCGTCTGGTCGGAGGATCCTCCCTTTACTATAGAGTATGAGTGAACTTTACACCCTGTTGCTCATACCTCTATACCTACTGGTGACCCCGAACATGGACATTAGCTCAGCCTTCAAGCAGCTAGTTCAGCGTGACGCCATCATCACTTCCTCAAGCTTTCAAGCGGCGAGTCACACAGCCAGCCACCACGGCTTTAACGGGTATCCTGACCACCTGCATGCAGTGAACGCGCATACCCGGTCATCACCCTCAGCCTCATCAGCAACCTTGGCACAGCACACTGACTTTCGGCCGGTCCACAAGCAGAGCCCTTCAACCCTTTCCTGGTCGACGCCAGCAGTCAGCCTCAACCCGGCGCTGTACAACATACGACTCACTGGAGCATAACGCAGCGCCACCCCGACTCACTGGGGAATCTCCGCAGACAGTTCCAACTCACCGAGAACTATGCGGCATCCGGGTCCGACTCACTGGAACCACAATTGGCCCTGGCAAGCATCGCAATATGCACTGACTCAGCCCACTATCGACCTCCGGTCTCCGGAAGGGAGTGATGTAGCGGCATCTACAACGCCACATGCGAACTACACATCAAAGACCTGACGTCACAAATCCTGCATCGCACAATCAGAGTTTACCGCGCGACTAGCATATATACATCAACTGTCGGGCAGTTGCCCACCAGACACAACATCCGTCTGGTCTGAGGCTCCTCCCTTTACTATAGAGTATGAGTGAACTTTACACCCTATTCCTCATACCTCTATAAACCTATTTCTGATACAATATTTCAATTAAGTAGAAGGAAATGAAAAAAATGTTCATAAGGTATTTTTGATATTAAAAAATATGAAATCGAAATTACTTTTTAGTTTGCCGGATGTCACAATAGAAAACGACAAAAAAGATGAAATATTTATGAATGTCGACGAAAGAATCAAAATGTGTTTGAAACCGATTCACTTTGCAGCGTACTTATTAGACCGCATCACCCCACAGACCAAGGATCTGAACTTGACGAAAGTCAAAAAGTCAACGCTATGGAGTACATATGTGAAGTAGGACAAAGTATCGGATTAAATGTCAAGACAAACTTGGCGTCTTATAGAGCAAGCGATGGTTTTTGGAGTCGGAGATTTCTGTAGGCTAACATCGACGATGTAAGCGCATCAATCTGGTGGAAAAGAATATGTAGATCTACTGCATTGAGCAAAGTCGCTGTCCGTATTCTTACAGCACCGTGCACTTCTGCTGCTGTAGAGCGGTTCTTTAGTGCTCGTAACATACACAGTAAAAAAAGAAATAGACTCACTACGGAAAGTGCAGCAACACTAACATAATTATATAACATACAATAGGAACTTGTTGCATAAGCACGTGGATGATTTAAGGGATAACAATGAAGACTGCGTGCCTGATTCTCCAACGATACATATGGAATCCCATAGATATAATATGCATACCACGGCGCTACGTAGAAATAACTCTGAACCGTCTACATCAATTTTTTTTATTTATTGTTACCGTATTTCCGATGTAAATGATGATGATGATTGATTGACGACCTACTGATCAGTTGTAATTATTCAAAGAACTAATAAATGTATCTGATTTTGTATTCAGGCTTTTATTTTTGACAAGCTAGTAGTGAATTCTCTTTCCCACTATTAAATAATTAACAATATCCATTTTCACCCAGTAAAATGGGTGATAATGGGTTAAAACCGGGTTGAAACCCAAATCACCCAGTTTTAACCCAAATGGGAAGAATGGGTTTTAACCCACTACCCATCTCTAACCACAATGAATGATAGGTACTTACGTACCTGTCCACTATAAACACATAATGCGCAGCTCTTGTGTGTAAGCATAAAGAATGTTTAAATGTAGTGAACAAAGCAATAATGTGTTGAATACAAAGAACATAATACATGTACAGATATAACGCAACTATAATGTAACTATGTATTTGTCACTACTAATGTATGAGTTAGGTTGCCATAAAAATATGTATATTAGTGTTGTGACAGTGTGCGTGCGTAGTATTGTGTGATGTGATGTGATGTGATGTATGTATGAAGCGCTTATCGCTGGGCAGGAAGTGGCTTGGTTTATTATTCGTGTCGTGCATCATGCGGCTGCGTGCGGCGCGGGCGCAGCGACCCGCTCCAGGATAATTGCTACGTCTCTCTACCCCGACAGATACCTAGGGCGACACTAACGGAACACGCAGATAATATCTCTAATTAACTTAGAAAATCATACACTTCAACGTTTAGGTACTTAGGTACCAGCCACTAGATACACAGAGTATAAATATTAGTATCGAGGCGGCTCCATCAATCGTAGTTATCTGGGAAGTTGTGGACATTGAAATGTTGACTAGGAAATTGACTAACTATCGGCTGGACAACATGTTCTAAACAGATAAGAAATAATCAGCCGTTAACGCTTTATCGGTTGCTCCGTAAATAGGTTTCTATGAATCTATTTAGATAAAACGGAAAATGAAACAGATAAAATTGAGTTCTCCTACTGTTTCTAAAATGATGTACCGATAGAAATTGTTAGCTCTGTCACTATATAAATGTATATGACATGTAACATTCTGACAATATACATATTCAGTAACAGACCACCTGTTTACTGAGTATTTCTGAAAACAAATGAAACTTGTTCTTTATCTAGAAAGTTAATATAAAGTGAACCACTCGTCCTTTTGGGCTGTTGCACTGGCCACATTTTAAGTACCCATCTAGGTTTTGGTTGCTGACCTACTTAATTAGGTACTTCCATATTTAAGTACGTCACCAACCAAAAAAAAAAATACAACTTCAGTGCTTAAAAAGGTGTCAGCAAACATACAGATAGATATAAAGATGAATATAAAGCGAAAACTGAATGTGAGATATAAAACGAATCTGCAAAAGGTTGATTCACAGAAAGATAACTCTAAATGCCGACATTGATGCACAGGCAAAACTGTACTTACATATACAGATCATTGAAACATTGCCTAATTTTTGTTTTATAGATTTTCGGTGTTGTTAAATTACTATTTTCGTGCATCATGATGAGCAATGTCTGAGATAATCATGGTCTATTAATAGCCATACATAGCCAGTTAATAATATATTCCTTTATCTGTTTATCAGTAAATTCCAGTCCAATGAATGTCAAATCCTGAGGGACAACTATTTCTGGCTACAAGATTTTATCTCCCTATTTCAAAATTAAACACTTAGATCCTATATTTAGCTTCTATTTTGACTTGTAGGTATTCAATAAGCCAAATGTAGAAGTCTAATAACTCTGGTAATAGTTGGTGTGTACGAAGTCTTGAGGATAGTAAATTACTAGCTTTGGCCAGCGGCTTCGCCCGCGTATACGTCGAAAATTATCCCTCGGGAACGTATTACCGGGATAAAAAGTATTTTATGTGTTAATACTGACTATATACTATCTGTGTGCCAAATTTCATCCAAATCTGTTTAGCCGTTTTTGCGTGACTGAGTAATAAACATCCATCCATCCATGCATCCACCCTTACGAACTGTCCCATTTTTTATATTATACTAGTTTTTTCCCGCAGCTCCGCTCGCGGAGATGTCGTTTATCGAGTAAAAAAGTAGCCTATGTCTATATACAGAATAGACAGACAGACAGACAGAGTTATTTTCACATTTATAATATTAAAATATGGATTAATAGGATAGAAAGAAGAATATTCGACTGTCGGTTAGGTATTAGGTTAAAGTTTAATTAATTATCCAAAATCAGTCAATACCTACTGTCTGTTCCAAAAGTATCTGATGAATTTGTAAACAAACCCTGTTCAGGTTACATTCTTGCGCAACTCAATAAAGGCTCCTACAGACTAGTGCGATATCGCGGGCGCGACGCGACACTAGTAGCACAATTTCCTTGTCGCCGCCTGTCGCGCCCGCGATATCACGCGAGTCTGTACGAGCCTTAAGGCGAAAGCGTCAGGGAAGCCAGCAAAATTCAATTTTTATTAAGCAGGTCAGTATAAGGTTGTATGTTGATCTACATTTATGATTCCCAGCCGTATCAAATATTTATTTTTAGAATTAAAATCATCAATACAACTACACTAAGTTCATACATAATACCCTTTTGAATGATTATTTCATGAAATCATGACATTTGAGGCCAATTCTAACCTATAGAGTTGTATTGTTAATTCTAATGATTATAATTCTATAGAGCCATATTAAAATTTGTTACAGTCGCGAATCATATTTTAATTCCTCACACTGACCTGCAAACTGCTTAGATAATTGCAAAAAACCTACAAAATTATAATTTCGCGGGCTACCTTACCGCATCCATAAAGAGAATTCGATAATTAGGTACATTTAAGGCTCGTACAGACTCGTGCGATATCGCGGGCGCGACGCGACACTAGTAGCACAATTTCTTTGTCGCTGCCTGTTGCGCCCGCGATATCGCGCGAGTCTGTACGAGCCTTCAACTGTATTTAGTTGGTTTCAACTTTATATCGCACCATTTTTCCATCAATTTTTTAGATAAATAATTACGATGATTGTTTATTTATTTATTTATTTTATTATTTATTTACACACAGTTAAATACATAGAGATACGACATAGTTATAATTTCAGTACAAAGGTACTGCTTATTTCTTAAAAAATTTCATCCAGAAAAAAGAAAAGAAAGAAAGGAAAAATAGGTTTTTCTTTTTCTTTCTTTTCTTTTTAAATATAATGAGAGTAGCCTACAAAATAATTGTAATGGGTCTATCTATACAAAATATTGGTACTTGAAAGCATTCCGCGTAAACATATATTATGTGCAAATTCGGTTCATCCTTAACGTCCTCCCTAGATCTACACGCTAGCTATATCTAGCAATGTGCTCCGTAGACTAATTGCCAGTCAGTGCTGCTAACTGACTACTCTATGGTACTAACTTATGAGCAGTCTCAGATAATAAATGATGATCATGTATTGGATCAGTAAGCAGTTCTTTACATTGTAGAGATGTAAATCAGTACAACAAATTGACTCGTGATGCCGTAGCTAGACCAATTACTTTTTGTTGGTCTAAACTCTAAAAGGTGTTAGGCTAAAAAATCAAACACAATTTGCTCCTTCCGTCTATACGTGACAATACTGATTGAAGAAGACACTGACTCTTGTAACACACAGGAGTTTTTACCTAACACAGGAGTCAGGGTTTCACTTAATTTCTACACATTTTTTATGTCAATAAAGAATTATTGTATTTTATATATAATTTTCAGTAGCTAATGACACGACTACTGAAAATTGTCTCACTAGAATAGCAATAGCAATATTTCTTAAGGCCCAGATATATGCCAGCGACCTTGAATGGTTAGCTTGCGTTTTCTGTACTGAGCTCACGCAACGCTTCATACGTCCAGCCAGTAATAGGACTCGCCCATCCAGGAGCGCTGTCCCAAATAACACGCATTATTAATTTATTATACATAAAACAAAAGGTATTTTAATAAAAAACGTATACTAAAAGATCAATAGTTAAATTATCTTTAAAAAGGTGAAGGTTTCAGAAAAATACGCTCGATAGATTTTGCGTGATTCTCAGTTTTTTATCCGCGTTAGACATAAATTTACAAATAAATTTCACTATGTAATATAAACATAATCTAAAATATTCACATATTAAGATATTAAGAAAATGCTCTTATTTAACATATATGTTTTCCAAATCATTAACACTACTCGTTTAGAAGTGATCTTCAGTATAAAGTCATTAAAAGTCGGTTATCGTCGCCTTAAATAGATAAACAATAATACTTGACGGTTAACTGAGTGTTTATCATGTTTATTGTTTAGTTGGATGTGGACCGCAGCGCGGGGCTCCCCGCTCCCGCCGGCCTCCCAGGCCAACTGGTTTGACTGCAGGGTGCTCCGAGCAACTGCGGGTCAACCACTCACCTTACTCACTGATCCAAACACGTAGCCTGATCGGCGAAATACACCTACGCGATACTTTCTTACTGAATTCGCAGCTACCTATAAGGCCTTACCACCATCACATCTTTTCACACTGATCTGATCACAGTCTTTTGTGTTTTTCTATTTTGTTAAGTACCTGGTACTGGTTGAAAGTATCTGAAAGTATTTTAAAAACAATTATTTTTAAAAGAGTAACCGTGGAGTTTCTTCCCGGCTCATCTCCATAGGAAACGACTAATTGGAACCGTGCACCTAGCTTCTGACGGTTCATAAGCGAACATGTAGGTGTATGTCGTCAGCTCGACGTCCGTGTGTCACTGTAGGGATCCAGCAGAATATCAGCGTCAGGTATATCTGCCTGACACATGCTGAGCTGGACTCCCATTTGGTGCAACTTTGAGACGCACACCGCACCTTGTATATTTGTTATCATTTTAATTGAATTTGGTCATAATATCACACTATTTCTGTATGTTTTTCCTATTTTATATTTTACCCTGTTTTATAATATTCATGAAGTTTTTAATCGTTTGTGCTCTTGTGTGTTGTGCTATATCTTTTGTGTGCACTGAATAAATGTTTTTTTAATCTTTCTATCTATGTGAAATAAAATATTTTGATTTGATTTGATTTTGCTGATTTTATACGCAGCTCTATCTACAAAACCTATTCTGTAAAAAAAATACCGTGAAAACTAAAGTGAAGTTAGCAAAATATCTAAACATGAAATTTAAATGTGTGAAGTGTATTGTATACGTGTGTGGTGTGGGTGTGTGATGAATGAGTGAGTTAAGGTGGGTTTAGAGCAAAGGAAGACAGAACCAGAGGAAATGTATGTAAGAATGGAATGTCTCGTTGGTATAATATTGCTGAACCAATAACACTGCCCGACCTGAACCCTAATCGCGTAACAATAAAAATCACAATCTGAAATCAAATCACTATCAATCAAAATCTGAATGATTTTGAAGGTATTGCTAATCCGTTGCTTCAATGTTCGAAAAATTTGTCCGCTAAACAACGTAAATAACGCAATGAATGTTGTTGAACTGACAAAATGAAACCTATTGCTACTGTGTGTTCCGCAATTACCCCGCTGGGAATCGATCCCAGGAGTTTGATTCCTAGGTAAGGTTTTCCATCAGGAATTTCTCAGTATGAATGAATGAAATGCACCGACCCCAGCGTGGTTTAACCAGACTCGATTATTCGAATAAACCCAAAGATTCACACTAGTCCCTGGAGCCTCATGTTTCATGGGACTACAGTGGCCATTGCATATCAAGGAGTAGACCGGGGGGCACGATAATGGTAGGTAGGGAAGACGTGCCTACCGGATATGCATCCTAAAGCAAGCAATGGAATAGTGGAAAGACGAGTGATATTTATCGGGATAACATCTATAACGACGTCGCAGCCATCATCAGGAATTTTTCAGTAATAATAATATTTTATTTATCTACAAAAAATAAACTTTGACAATATTCCTGTGTTGTTACTCAGTAGCAGCCCGGTGTCTTCATAATGTTGCTGGTTGATGACAATTAGGATCCTATCCAATCCTATTACATGGGACTTAAACATAACTGGCGAAATATTACATATGTATGTATCTACACCTCTGCCTAACCCTTCGAGGAAAACAGGAGTGTTATATGTGTAAATAATAGCACATAGGGCGAATTTCTAGATATTTTTACTGTCTACAGTTTTGACAAGCAAGAATAGAAAAAAATTAATCTTAATTAGTTTTCGTCATAAGATAGCGCAAATGCACAATTGGGGGCAAAGTCCTTAGTTGATTAGACGTTACGTACGACTTACTTAAAATTGTGTGACCATTTAATAATGAAAATCAACACCGAGTTCCTGATAAAGTTTCAAAAACGAAGAAATAATTTGTTTATGTAATAAACAGAAGTATCAAATCATTGATTGAACAGTTACTGAGGACAACGTTCTGTGACATCTGTGCACTGTGCTTGACTTGTTTCTTTTACGACTTTTCCCTAAGTGCAGAATAATGATACTTCAATAAATAGTCAGCCAAGTGTATAAAAACATCTTAGTAAACGAGATGAGAACCATTTGCGTCCGCACTAAGCAAGGATGTGTGGGACAAAAAACATAAAAATAAATAAGAGCAGTCTCTGAGCCCGCAGCCGCAACTTGAGATGCGCGCGCGCACGCCTTCACAGATCACTGTGCCCTTCAAACGACTCCAAACTGTTAACACCCGCTAACCGAACCTTTAAAATAATAAAACTATTAGCGAAATCTTCAGCTTCTATAGAGAGGCAATTTTAAAAAAATCTGATGAGTTACACATTAAATTACTTTCCAAATTATCACATCGTCTACTACAACAACTGTAACCAGTGTGGGTTAAAAAATAATGTCTAGTTAAAGAGTTAAAATGTCTACAGTGAACCGGATGAGCTAATCAGCGCAAAATGACTCACACGCATACAAGCAAGCTCTCCCGTGTCCCTGCGTTCGACGACACCCGCCCGTATTATGGTAGCTTTGTAGGGCTGCCAGATAACCATCACAAGGAGGGCGATACCACCGGGTGAGGAAGCCATTGTTTATAGGAATTTAGGCACTTAAATGAATGTTCTGACATTTATGCGTCTTTCGAGTGTTCTGCCGGGCAATTCCCGTATTTTTAAGAACGTTCGCATTCTAATCTGTCTCGGTCTGTCAATTATATGTACCTCTAATTTAGTATTTATCTACATGCAATGATGTATTAAAAGCGATAGATACGGGACTTAGTAGCAGCGCCTGGTCCTATCAAACTAAGTGATGGCCCGTAGTTGGCACTCAGTCGCGCACGGGGTATCGTTGATCAAACAGCTCCATAATTACAGTTTTTTTGTGATACGCATCAAAATGACTTCATGTGTGTGAAATGGAGCGACAGCCTATCTGACCTCCACAACCCAGTTACTGGATAACTCGATACCCCTTGGTAAGACTGGTTGTCAGACTTGAGCTTCTGATTATTTATTTATTAAAACTTTATGCACAAGTAAAAAATACTGTACAAAGAAGGACTTAATGCCTGAGGCATTTTCTACCAGTCAACCTTAGGGTGATGCAGAGGCAAAACATGGCAGGTGCAACATAAGGGATAGATAATTCGAAAACGGAAAAATAAATATAATATATACTAACACATAGATACATACATATGTACATAAATATAAGCAAAATAAACAGTATCAGGTGAAATAACGATTGGTAGGGGAGAAAACGAATCAGCGCTGGGATGATTCAGCGAACTTCTTACGAATATGTTCACGTGCCTTCACTTTAAATGATAACCGACTGGTTGCCATCCTGATATGCAAAGGGAGCGCATTCCAAAGAAAGACCGCTTGGACACAGAAAGAAGAGTGAATGAAACCAGTGGTGAGACGGACATCATAGAAGACGATTGTTGGTGGAACGAAGATTTTTAATATGGACAGAGCATAAGTATTGAACATGGGAAGTCAGGTAAAGAAGGAGAAGTGGGTTTGTCGAGTATGGAAAACAACATAGAAGACCTGATTACTCTTATCGACTGTCAAAGATTTACGAATGGCAGCCAGGGGCCCGGGGCCAACAGCATAACGTACTTTCCGAGGCACGGAAGGGTCTCGATATGTATAGATGGCCATCCATCCACGAACCAACCGCGGTAAGCACAGCTTAACCTTCTATCGACCCGTACGGCTGTTATTATTAATTGGAAATCATAGTTTGAAATATTGGGGCAAAAGGTCATTTAATACCGCGGTTAATTGGGTGAAAACCAATTACCGATTTCTCACGCCCTATTGTTTTATGCAGAAGGTTCGTAAATTAAAATTGCTGCCTAGTAAAAAACACTGGAGAACTTGATTATTGCAAGTATAACTTGCCAACTATACTCCATTTGAAATAAGATTAAACAAACTAAAACTTTTTTACAGTCCGTTCAATCGATTTTGACTTCTATTCCGTAGGCATGAGGATGGCATTAAAAGCAAAAAAAGTGGTTACAATACCAATTGTTTACTGCAGCTGCCATTTGTCATGCCACCAACGCAATAGAAGTCAAAATCAGTTGAACGGACTGTAAAAATGTGTTTATTTAAATGTCTAATCTTATATTAAACGGAGTATAGATATTATGTTGTTAGAATTAGTACATAGTAAGCAGCAGTATACAATCAAATTCTTATTTTTGGAACAGTTGTCCAAGTTTTGCGTGAATGATCTTGAAATCGGTATCTTCGCGGCGGCCGTCACGTCGTCGGTCGTCGCAGGCTCACAGCTATTACAAACGAACCTTTACTTACGTAAATCGTTGAATGTTAAAGTACTTACCTTGCCTTCACAATCTTGCTGCATGAGGCGCATCCGCACCATTTTTACCGCCAGTCCGTGGCATTGAAACAAAGAACTGGCTGATTTCAATGGTTTCACTAATTACCGTAAACACAATTACAACGGCAAACAGGTAAGCTTCAATTATTTCCTGATAAGTAACGTTTCTGGTGATAATTATTATCAGTTTACAATGCTATTTGCTTTAGTTTGATTTTACTCAATATCGGGTTCCAAAATACGCACTTCAATTTAATTATCTAAATTGGTCGCTACCGAAAGCTGAAGGTAATAAATAACACACGGTAAATAACTGAACACGTTTCATTAGCAACCAATGCCATTGTAAATCATCTGTCTATACTTATAATTACCTCACATCCACGAATAAGGACAATTAAATGAAAAATAAATAATGTGGCTATGCAAGTGTGCACCTACAGTTGCACAAGTGTACACGATATATTGTTAGATGGCTAAAACTGTCTCTAAATTACGACTTTGGCCGTGACTATCCCATTCCGTTCATCACATTAATCTCTGTCCGCTTTGAAATTAATAAGAATAATTGTGATCAAAATTACTATTCTTCCGTGTGCCGACCGTCCTCAAAATGCACCAGCTGACAAATTTGAAACTATTTATTAACTGCTACAATCTGTTGTTTTATTATTGTACACAACAATTTGGGAATGTAGTTTGTTTTTACTACAAAAGGGCCCAAATATTCCAATGATCCCAACAGCCAAGCTATGTTTGTTGGCGCAACATATACATGTCACTGAAGAACTGCCGATGTGAATACAGTGTGAGTCTTTATAATGTGCAAATATCGAAATGAGGGAATCTATGCTTAATTTTATCTACGGAAAAAATACAAAAAAAAAATGTTTTTTTTTTTTGGGAATTTTTATTTTAAAATTTCTCAATAAGACGCGGGGTTATTGAGAAATTTTACAATTATTGTAAAAAAATATGAATAAAAAAAACAGATATTTTCTAAAAAAAACATGTTTCTTTTCAATTGAGGGTAGTTTTTTCCCCAATTTTTGGACGCCTAATTACTTCCAATCATTATGGAGTTTGTTTCATCGTGATAGATCATTTATTTTAAAAGTTACACCGTTTTGTTTACACTGGAAACAATTTTTTTTTTAATTTCATATTTTTTTTTTTTTGCCGTAGATAAAATTAAGCATAGATTCCCTCATTTCGATATGTGCACAGTATAAAGACTCACACTGTATAATTACAGATCTACTAACATTAATAAAGTAAGAAAATTACGTATGACAGTGCGTAACTGCACTCACGTACCGTATCGGATTCTTCCGTAATCTTATGAAAATAGGGTAGTTGGACGTTCGGACGTGATTCATCAATCCATACTTGTTTTACTTGTTTATGGTTGGACAATGCCACGTGGAAGTTGCGGAATCTCTTACTACAAGCAAATCCTTGCTTCAAACGTGACTCCAAACGTCGTTGTCAAGAAACGCACTAATTTTAATTGAAATACCTAACCGTTTTATTATTTATTTGTACTTCCATACTTCGATCAATGCTATTATTGATCGAAGCTCCCATATCAATATCTATACCAATATTATAAATGTGAAAGTAACTCTGTCTGTCTGTCTATCTGTCTGTCTGTCTGTATGTTACGTTTTCACGCCTAAACCGCTGAACCGGTCGTCATGTTTGGCAGAGATATAGCCTGGGATATGGAGAAGGACATAGGCTACTTTTTTACGCGATAACCGACATCCACGCGGGCGGAGCCGCGGGCAAAAGCTAGTCAATATTATAAATGCGTAAGTAACTCTATCAGTCAGTCTGTCTGCCTGTTAACTTTTCACGCCTAAACGGCTGAACGGATTTCGATGAAGTTTGGCACACAGGTAGACAAATCGTTTATCGTTTGACCTGGATTGATACTTTTATCCCGGTAGTACCTACGTTCCCATGGGATAATTTCCGACCACTACGCGGGCGAAGTCGCGGTCAAAAGCTCATCATCAATGAAGGTTATATTAGCAGAGATTGAAAACCGCCCGGGGGGAGTGCCGGTGGCATGGCGGGGGAGATGGAGGGGGCATGACGTCAGATACACGCAGCGTCAGTCCGCAGCCCTGTGCGCCCGCGCCGCCGCCTCTCTGCGCAACCAGTGCTGCTCCCACGTTTACTTTCTATTGAGCCATCAACACACCGGGGATATTACGGCTCTTACAGCTGGTGCCTAATTCATCCAAAATAAAGATAGTTGAGATAAAACTACACTGTAGAACATACTGACCTCCTTTATTGTATTTTCTGTGCCTGATTAGTGAGTAGTGCAGTGCACTTTCGAAAATCCTCAGTTCATAAATGATGTTTTCAAATAATTTTGTATCAATAAATACGAACAACAGAATTAGATAAATGAGCCCATCATTTATCTAATTCTGTTGTTCGTTTCAGTCTAATTTAACAATTTAGGGCATCCCATGGTTTAACATCGATTATTTTCATTGATCGCAGTTTATTCCTCCTCTACTGCGTGTTAGTGTCGGGAGCATTGGCGGTTTGCCATCGCAGTAACCGTGACTCAACCATATAAACAAACCTGATTCTTGACTATGACGGGCTGTTGTGAGACGCGCTTCGCATATTTCAATACAATTAACGACTTGTAGCTGCTACACCAGCGATTTTTTGCCAGTCTCGTGTGAGAATACACACGATTTCACCGGGAAACACAGCGTTGTGATGATACCTTTCGCTCGATTCGACGGCAGATAAAGAGCAGCAAAACAGTTGTCCCACTTCCCAATGACCTTTGTTACAACAGCTACTTACTAAAATACCTACATTGGCCTGTCAGTTGGCGTGGGCCATTCTTGCGAAAAGTTGTTTCAGCGATGAAAATAAGTCATCGTACTCATTATACCATACGAAAACATCCCATACTTTGGAGTAGGTACACGATAGTGTTCGTAGTAAAATAACAAAAGATTTCCTTCGTACATTCAAGCCGACATTGAACTTAGTGTTGTCTGCGCAAGGAAATTGGCACAGGAACAAATGCCAAGGAGCCGAACTTTTTTTTTTTTTCTTGCAGTTTGATGAAAAAGTGACTAATGACGTTACGGACGTGTGTTCTTCCGAAGGCGACTGCATCCGCAAACCGCACGCCGCAACGACGCCGAAACTCAATGACAGATGAAATGGATATCCAAGATGGCGGCTACGAAAATTAAAAGATGCAATTATAATTTTTTGCAACTAGACCTATTACTTTTAAAATCGACCCCTGAGTTTCCGCACGTATCTCAAATACAAATCTGTTGTTGTGGTGACAATATTATTTATTAGTAGGTAATCTATTTTAATAAATAGATTACGTCGATATTGGTGCCGATTCCCTTGTTCACAAACTAAACTAAATTTAAGTACAGTGCATCTTTTTCTTTCTATTTCATTAAGAAAAGGACAGAAGAAAAATGTTAGTTTAGTCCTGTCAAATTAATCAGCGCCTGTCACTACTCCCTACAAGTTGAGAAGTGATTAAAAACTTGCCGACTAAAATTACGTCAATTTACGTCAAGCGCTGATTAATTTGACAGGACTGAACTAAAATTTATCTTCTGTCCTTTTCTTAACGAAATAGAAAGAAAAAGATGCACTGAACTTAAATTTAGTTTAGTTTGTGAACAAGGGAATCGGCACCACTGTCACCTTCCACTAAAAGCATCCCAAAAAATGCGAAGCCATTTATGTCTGAGTCCCATGTGATGTACTTTCGCACAACGGCCGACTTATTTGACGTGAAACGGTCCACATGTCGCGTCGGTTCAAGCCAGTGAACGTAAATTTACGTTCACTGGTTCAAGCTCAATATTAATAAATTAAAACAGGTAAAACTATAAAAAATAAAAACCGTAAAGCTGTGTGAAAATGTAATACGATCATAATTGTGTAAGCACTAAAAGGCATAGAAACTGTAAAGAAACTGACAATGCGACCCTCACCCCTCGAGCCACGTGCGTCCCTTTACATGTTTTATGAATGAGCTTCACAATTTCTGCAACTTCCCTTCGTTACTTTCGAAACAAAACAGAAAGGTTATTATAAAAAAAAAACACTTCCGGAATATCGATGAGGCCGAACTTTGAACACTGCATGATAAAGTCAGGTATAGTTCTACATTGTGTATCTGTGGAAACGTTATTGTTTGCACATGAGATAATTATACATGCAACTTATAAACCCTTGTATTCTATTTATTTAAAAATATGTAAAATGGTAAATGTGTAAAATTTTTAACATAGGTTTTTAATAGGTACTAGATTACCTAGATGATTACATGTTATTGTGATACTTAAATAAATCACAAGAGCCACAAATCATCGCTACGCTTCTTGAGTTTGATTTCTTATCCGCCAATACTTTATTACCATATTATAATAACATAGATAATAAATCTATACTTCTATACTTACTACTTACTAATATATAAAGCTGAAGAGTTTGTTTGTTTGTTTGTTTGTTTGTTTGAACGCGCTAATCTCAGGAACTACTGGTTGGAATTGAAAAATTCTTTTTGTGTTGGATAGTCCATTTATTGAGGAATGTTATAGGCTATATAACATCACGCTACAACTAAAAGGAGCGGAGCATAAATGAAAAATGTTGCTAAAACGGGAAAAAATATTCCTTTTTGAGAGCTTCCGTTGCGTGCGCTGCGTAAATGGTTTAAGTTACGAAAATATCATGTATGATGGAATTGTTCCTCTTTAAAAGTTCTAAAAAAAAGTCCGCGACAGCATATGTCTATCTTTTAAGATTGACTCACTATAACCTTTTTTATGGTAATCAAATTTGTTCGAAATTAATGCATTATTTGCGAAGGAGTTTTTATAAACATGGTATTAATCCTTATCCAAATAAATACGTTATTCATCACAAGTATTTAATTTTGAACAAAGTTGCCCTTACATCATTTAATTTCAATGAATATCTTAGGAGATATAACTGTTTTATAATAACTCCGCAGCAAAATAATGATCAACTCTGCGAGGTAGTCTATTCTAAAGCTGAAGAGTTAGTTTTTAGGGTTCCGTACCCAAAGGGTAAAATAGGACCCTATTACTAAAACTCCGCTGTCCGTCTGTCTGTCTGTCCGTCTGTCCCCAGGCTGTATCTCATGAACTGTGATAGTTAAACAGTTGAAATTTTCACATATGATGTATTTCTGTTGCCGCTATAACAACAAATACTAAAAAACTGAAAAAAAAAATATTTAAGGGGGCTCCCATACAACGGACATGATTTTTTTTGCCGTTTTATTTTGCTCCGCCCGCGTGGATGTCGGTTATCGCGTAAAAAAGTAGCCTATGTCCTTCTCTATATCCCAGGTCGATCGGTTCAGCGGTTTAGGCGTGAAAACGTAACATACAGACAGATAGACAGACAGACATACAGACAGAGCTACTTTCACATTTATAATATTAGTATAGATAGCTTTTGCCCGCGGCTCCGCCCGCGTGGATGTCGGTTATCGCGTAAAAAAATAGCCTAAGTCCTCCATATCCCAGGCTACATCTTTGCCAAATTTCATGACGATCGGTTCAGCGGTTTAGGCGTGAAAACGTAACATACAGACAGACAGACAGACAAATAGACAGACAGACAGAGTTACTTTCACATTTATAATATTAGTAAGGATAAGGATTTGTATGGATGGTACGGAACCCTTCGTGCGCGAGTCCGACTCGCACTTGGCCGGTTTTTTGTTTTTTGAACGCGCTAATCTCTGGAACTGCGAGTTGGATTTGAAAAAATCTTTTTGCATTTTACAGCCCAATTCTTGAGGAAGAATTACATTCCTATTAACTAGAACACCATTTTTTTTAAATGAAAGTTTATGCGAAAACGAAGTAAAAGCACGGGCAGGCAATGTGTTGCGACGGGGTGGGTCGGGGGAACAAGAAATTTAACGCGAACGAAGTCGCGGGCAGAAGCTAGTAAAATATAACGCTCTGCTCTGGGTACAGTTGTTAGAGAATATATATAATATCTTAATAACTTAGAAGAAAAACACACGTAAAAAGTACCGTTACTAAAATCAAGTCAAAAGACAGTTTTATTATTTAATATGTAAGTATTACAATAAACCAATAAACATAAGGGGGTTTATTTATAAACGCTGCATAAGATAAGTAAGGATTAGCGACTGTTTAACCATATATTTTTGACGTTTGAACGTCACTTAACTTTAAGCAACGTTTATGAATAAACCCCAAAATGCTTATCAGTGTGATGCCCTATCTATGACTGAATACAATTGAATAGAAGGAACAATAGATTGTCCTGTGTAAGCGACGGTAAAATTTGACCCACAATTTGGCTACAGAATTGTTTTACATACACATTTAATCCCGTCTTTATTGCAATTAGGCAATTATTAGTAGCTTTAAGGTAGATATTTTATGAAATTGCTACATTTTGAGGGTTATTAAAACACGACTGTGATAACACGTTTTAATACCTACCCACACCTAGTATAATGTGCAGAGAGTAGATAAAAAGGATTTTATAAATCGTAATAGTTAGGTACTTACTTACAAAGATCTGCAGGTGCATTGAAACGGTTCATATTTTATTGTTTAAAGGCTCGTACAGACTAGTGCGACACTAGTAGCAAAATCTCTTTGTCGCTGCCTGTCGCGGCTGCGATATCGCGCGAGTCTGTACGAGTATTTTTGTTGTGTAATCTGTAAAATAATGTTCAAAAACCATATTCTGATTTTTGATCGGTTTGCTCGAGAATAGGTACTACCCATCAGACTTGTAACAACATAAATATTCAATAGCCCAAATTGTGTATAAAAACTGCTGTCGACGCCGATGGTGAAATAAAGGTTAAAATTTCTCGTTCCGTGTGATCCGTAACTTTACAAAAACGAACGCAAATGCAAACTATTGTTCCTAATTCTGGTACCAGCTGGGTAATTGCGTAACACTTACAGTAGCAATGGGTTTCATTTTGCCAGTCAACATCATTCATTACGTTAATTACCTACATTTTATGCAGACATTTGAACATTGAAGCAACGGATTAGCAATAATCCTTCAAAATAATTCAGATTGTGATTGTTAGTGTGTTCGCGATTAGGGTGCTGGTCTTATGAATAGCCCAGTATCGGCCACTATAAAGGCTCGCACAGACTTGCGCGATATCGGGAGCGCGACAGGCAGCGCGACCTTTGTCGCGCCCGCGATATCGCGCCAGTCCGTGCGAACCTTAACTTGTGTTATGAATTTCTTTAGATATTTTTACCTATTATTGTCCAAAAACAGAGTTCATATCCTTTTTTTATACATCTGGTTCATAACTTTACTTTTTTACAACGTTGGCTTCGGCTTGTTGGCAGTTATTCGTATCGGCATCGCATGTTAGGTCCTCCAAGTGCCACTAATTCACGCACGCAGTCTTATAATAACTAGACACGTAGCTAGCTGCTCGTGATATTCAATTCGATATGATTTCACTTCTGATGAGTAGATAGGTACTTACCTACTTCTGTCGCAGATAACGCACTCGCCAATACTTTTCTTTTGCAGTTGAATGGATTCGTTTTTGTTGAGTGGAGAGTAGCTTCAGGGCCGGATTTAGGGCAGGGCAACAGGGGCTCGGGCCCCGGGGCCTCCACAAAGAAGGGGCCTCCACATTTTGATTTAATTTATGTATATAAGAAAACCATCCTTCATCAACGAGAAAATTTTCTTTCAGACTTGTTTCTTTATGCTCGGCTACTAAGGGTCGTAGCTTGATGTAAAATAACCTTCATCAATAATTGGGCTGTCTAATGCAAAAATACTTTTGCAAATCCGACTTGTAGTTCCAGAGATTAGCGCGTGTAAACAAACAAACCCTTCAGCTTTAATATATAAGTACAGATTAAAAACTGTTTTTTTTTTCGTCTTTTCCAAAAAAAATATTATGGCCTCCACTTCTTCGTTGCCCCAGGGCCTCAACACCTCTAAAGCCGGCCCTGAGTAGCTTACCCGCGATCTTTGCACCAATAATGCAATGCTTTGTTACAAAAGTCATATTTCGAGTTTACCTACCCATATTAGCGAAGTGGTGAAAATATTAATATTGCGCGCAGATCTATTATGCAGACCACCAGCTATGAAATCGAGTTTCGTTCATTATCCGAGTCGTTATTACTTATTATGAACCTACATACCTACCTATTCCATTTATCAACAATTTTTTTTTTTAATGATTTTCTAATGTCCAATGTTTACGTTTACTTATTAAGGCAGTAGTCGATCATCGCGAGGTGGATCTATAACTCCAAGCCCTTTTATTCCATAATCTGAGCTCCAAGCCTTATAATTATAATATCCTACTTCAAAAACTTGCATGTCTGTCTAGTAGTAAAGATTAAAATGTTACACCATTACCAACCTGGGGAGAGGGTACCCCAATTACTCACGTTCGTCGCTACGATCTTATTATCACGAATAGCACTTTGCCCGCGACTTCGTCCGCGTGGATTGCGTATTTTCTCCTACAAAATGTAACACCCCCTCCCCTCCTTTTAACCGGTAATTTTGGAAAATTAATGATTAACATCCTTTTACTTATTAATAAGTTATTGTTTAATTTATTCAACAAAGGAAAATTATTTTTATCATAATAAACTGTTTCTCCCTTTTCAACCTGAAAGAGGATGATTAAAAAAAAAACTTATAAAAAAATCTTCAATAATGTGTTTCGTTATTTAATGTTTAGATTTCTTTTGATTTAATCCAGACACGCAGTAAAACCCTCTCACAAAAACTTAATTTGGTAGATTTTCTACTAAATCTTATGTCTATATTTTTTGTCAAAAGTA
Organism: Dryobota labecula; assembly: GCA_947523025.1. Lineage (NCBI taxonomy): Eukaryota > Metazoa > Arthropoda > Insecta > Lepidoptera > Noctuidae > Dryobota > Dryobota labecula. The sequence continues at coordinate 16,746,837 of OX383284.1, forward strand.
TACCTTACCTTGTAGTACCTTTATTCGAGGTAACTGGACAGCGCGTTAAAATTCTTGCATACAAACTTAAGCACCCTCCAAAATCCCCTCGAGGGGATAGTTATGAAAAACTAAACAATGACAAACTTTATTATTCATTTAAGAATAAATTCGTGCCGCGTTTCAAGTTTATTAAATCAAGGAATAAGATTTTTCATACAATAGAAATACCCCTTTTTACCCCCTTTAAAGGTCGGATTTCCAAAAACCCCTTAGAGCTCGCCTACCTACATTATAAAAGGAACCCTTGTGCAAAATTTCTGATATATCAGTCTTTCAGCACTTCGCCCGCTATTCCAACCCCCTCCACCCCTTTTAAATGGTTGACTTGATAATGATTAAGATATTTCTTATTTATGTATACATAAGTATAAGTAGACATGTTGCACCGACCCCAAAAGATTGGGATTACAGCAGAAAAATGATGATGAAGTGTTCGGGCCAAATTTCAAGTTTATAGATCAACGAAATCAGATGTTTTTCATACACACTGTATCCCCCGTTTCACCCCCAAAGGGGTTAACTTTTGAAGTCTTTTGTGAAGTTTGCATTATTTGACTGACTGTTAGGGTATTTATACCAATTTTCGAGTTAATCTAGCCACGCAGTAAAATCCTCCCCTGTAAAATTTACTATCCCTTTTCACCCCGTAAGGGGTAGATTTTCGAAAAATCCCGATACACTTTATTCTTAATTTTTTGGTTTTTAGTATATTATTTATACTAAAAACCAAAACATATTATATATTGACTTTCGAGTAAATCGGACCGCGCGTTAAAATTCTTCCATACAAACTTTGACACCCTCGAATTCATTTGTTTAAAAAAAGGGGGGAAAAAAGGGGTAGTTTAAAAAAACAAAAAATGACATAACTTTATAATTTACTTAGATAAGTATTCGTGCCAATTTTCAAGTTTATTAACTTAAGGAATAAGATTTTTCATACATCAAAATCCCCCCTTTTTACCCCCTTAATGGTCGAATTTCCAAAAACCCCTTCTTATTGATCCCCTACATTAACGCATTCTATGCTGAATTAATTGCGAAATAAAGGAAGCCGTGTGCAAAATTTCATATTCCTAGTCCCAGTAGTTTCGGCTGTGCCTTGATATGTCACCAAGTCAGTCAGTCAGTATAAGTATAAAGGCTCCTACAAACAGGCGCGACACGCGACGCGAGTCGCGACACAAAGAGACCGCTAGTCGCGCGGCACGCAGTATCTGTGTCGCGCCTGTTTGTAGGAGCCTTTATATAGATTTCTTTGGACACTTTTCAAGCATTTTAATTAGTTTTTACGGTCAGATACTAATATATACCTAAATAAATGAAAATTATAAAGAGGTAAGCGGTGGGTTGGTGACTGACTGGCTCATTACCGAAATTAAATAAAAGAAGTATTGCAAAGACTTCCTAATAGTTTAAAAAAGTCATATGGATTGCATTAATTTTCTTCAGTTAGGTGCAAATAGGAGTTCGAAAATATTATCGAAAATGAGCAATGATATTTTTTTCCTCACACAAACAATGCACCTCCTATGTTTTAGGTATCTCCACCTTGCACACTTAGTTGACTGGTAGAGAATTCCTAAGACATAAGTCCACCATTGCATTTTTATGTTGCATAGTTTAATAAAAAATTAAAAATAAATGAAAATAAATGACGCAACTTGCGCCATAGCGTCTTGGAGTAGCCTGCATCACAGCATAGGTCGAACCATGTTAGGAGCTCAGTCAAGGCAGTTCCCGCCTACGTATGTTGCGCAATTTGTGCTCCTAGAATCAGTTTTTGACGAATCATTTCACATGATATCTGAGAAATGTTTGTACCTATAATTGGGTATTTAATGCAGACAAAGTCAAATCGAACTAAGGTCAAACACTGCTCGCATCCTAAATATCTAGGAGTGACGCTGTATAGTACAAACCTATTCCACAATACAAAGCATAAGGTTGGGTCCCGAAATAATTTTCTAGGTCGCCTAATTTCTACCAACTGAGGAGCTTACATTTCCTTCCGTGGGTGTCATAAAAGGCGACTAAGGGACATACTAGAGAATGGGCAGCAGCGTTCTCTTGCATTTTTAACACCATACTGCGATCGCCAACCCGCCTGCTAAGCGTGGCGATTATGGCAAACCCCCCGATTAGGGGAGGCCTATGTCCAACAGTGGGCGTCTTTCGGCTGAAATGATGATGATGATGATGAGAAGCTTACCCAATATTTTTCATGCATCTGACATGTCTATATGCTTGTCTACCGGCTAGGTGCTCAGTGCGGCGCCGACCTGCTTGCGTTAAGCAAGTAGATTTTTCCCTAAATGAGACGTGGGGGATACTAAAACCGACGCTACCCGCTAGTCGGTACCGCACCACCTGCCATACGAAATTCTTCTACGATAACACGACTTCTCCGGGTAAACTAAAAAGTCGCAAGAGCTTCATAAGCTCTACAAAGTCTATCTAAGTCCGGCCACCTAAAGAGCGAAGCAAATTGTGGAAAGAGTGGTATCCACCGTGGTGCCACTCTTACCACAATTTGCCGTGAGGTGATACCGTGGTACCACCTCACGACTTCCTATTTGGAAAGCATTGAATCGATTGCGTAGCCAAGTAGGCCGCTTCAAACATAATCAGGTGAAATGGGGTATTATCGATTCATCCAACACCCAGTGCGAGTGCGGTGCCGGTTCTCCGGATCAGACATCGTTCCATATGTGCTAGAGTGTCCTAAGTGTCCGTTCACCTGCACCCTTGACGACGAACAACGCTTCTGACACCGCAATAAATCTGGGCCTAAACAGTATATAAGAAAACAAAAAATAAGTATTTAATTTAACATCTTGATTGAATTGACTTAATTTTATTGACCAAATAGTGAAGATTATCGAAATCGTTTGACGTACATACATGAGTGCACGCATTCGATAAATTCCATTCATGACAGGAAAGCACTTATTTGATGTTAAATTAAAACCATTCAATGTAATAATACCTCTGCACCCGCATTGATTGTTTCCATGAGAACGTTCAAACCCTGAGAACAGAAGAGAGCACCGCGCCATTCTGTCGTTCGTAAGTACGAACTGAGTACCTACCTACCTAAGTAAACAACGGTTTCATTATTCGAAACTGCATACCTACTGTGCCAGTATTTTTAACATTCTGGCATTGTAACACAGATTTCGAGAGGTTTGATTTATATTAAGCGGGAAGGGAACGTGCTCGAATTATTATTTTTGCAGCACTTGAATTATGTTACTAAACGATATGGTATAATTTTTATTGAACTGACGTAGCGTATGCTATGTAGGGTATTTATAGCCGCCCCACACGCAGAAGCAACGCGCGAGGTGCGCGGGAGACTCGACGAGACGCATCTATTCCAGGCGAGACCTTGCATGCTCCTCGAAAACATTTCCAATACTTACAATAAGAAAGCATAGGTATCCTTTATATGGAATTTAAAAAAAAACTTGGGCATAGTTCCGCCATATTGTACCTACCTACCCATCCACATCTGCCACATGATGACGACGTTTTAAGTTTGAACTTGCGAATGCTTTGTTTCCACCAACCAAATGTTATAGCTGTGAGTAAAGGCTCCCACACACTGGCGCGACAAGGGTCGAGATGTTCACCATAGTTTTTCTAATTTCTTCTCGCTAAGGTTTCGGAAATATTCGACATTGGTGCCGATTCCTTTGTTCACAAACTAAACTAAATTTAAGTTCAGTGCATCTTTTTCTATTTCATTAAGAAAAGGACAGAAGATAAATTTTAGTTTAGACCTGTCAAATTAATCAGCGCCTGGCACTACTCCATACAAGTTTAGACGTGATTAAAAACTTGCCGACTAAAATTACGTCCATTTACGTCAAGCGCTGATTAATTTGACAGGACTAAACTAAAATTTATCTTCTGTCCTTTTCTTAATGAAATAGAAAGAAAAAGATGCACTGAACTTAAATTTAGTTTAGTTTGTGAACAAGGAAATCGGCATCATTGAGAACAATATTGGTACTCACATAATCCAAAACCTATTTAAATACACGGCAGGTACATTAAATCGACGGCGATACAGAAATGTGAGGGCACAATGTGACAAGATTACATTCGAATGAATAAACAAGCAAGTGCATGATATTATTATGCATATTAGTCCCTGTCCGGTCCACCTCCACAAGTCCCTCAATGGTTTGGTAGCGAACGTGACGATAGCCAAACTCAAGGCAGGAGTCAGGACCTGTTTCAGAAATTTCGTTAAGGTCAAATTCTTTGGCACAGGTGCAATTTAGTAATTACACAGCCCCTATGTAGGTAATTTTATGGTATATTTTGAATTAGGTACCTAAATAAAATTCTTGATTTAAGAGGGCGTACAACGGTCCACTAGCGCCACTTTCATATTGAGGCACGAAGCAACAAAATTCGATTTAAAGAAAAGCGGCCACATTCCTCTATATCTTATTTTGTTGCTTCGTGTCTCATTAAAAAACTTTATAAAAGGAATTAGAAAATTCTATACACACTTATACCGAGGTTCTTTATTGAGCCGTTTTTCATAATTTCTTCTCAGTCATGAGATATTTCTTTTTTTAAAGAGTGGCGCTAGTGGACTATTGTTACACACTCTTATACCCAAAGTCTCTAATTCAGATAATTTATGTAAACAAAGTAATGCCAAGAAATGTCACCGTCAAAATGACAGGGCAGAGGTACAAAACATTTTATCATATTATTTTTTTTTTTGTACATAATCATCTATGAAATTAAGGTGAATTAATTATAAGAACTCAGCAAACAAAATACCGTTACCAAACAATGATTTATGTAGTGTGTCGGAGACATGGCCTATGATCGTCATAATCAGCCCTTTTAAGTCCACTGCTAGACGTAGGCCTCTCAAAATCAATTTCCACTCAAAACAGTTTACAGCCGTTTTCATCCAAAATGTGGCTAGATATGCTACATACAATATGAATCTATGAATGAGAGTTGTAATATTAGTGTTGTTGAACATGTAAAAAATGTAAAGATGTTTGGATCTCCTGCATTGTTACCAGTATCATAAAATATTTTAATAACTTTGTTTAAAACCGAAAATGTATGAAAATAATTACGGTATGATTATTTTTTAATTATTATTTCTTAAATTCAGTACTTGAAAGAAAATGGAACCTCTTTTTTCGCCATTTTATGTGAATTACCATTACGATGATATTTTTTTGATATGTTATACCCTTTGTTTACATAAATTATCTGAATTTGAGACTTTGGGTATAACTGATTCTTGCCTATTTAATGCATTGATGCTATTTCCTACTTCACCAGTGCCGTTTTGCTATTAACATTCAGATGTAGAGGTATGAAAGCTAGACGAGGGGAAACAGTGTGTAGATATTTCCCTTTGTGTAATGTAATCAAATCAATAACGCAGCCCGCGGCCCTTGCCACTCGTCTGGCAATGTAACTAACTAGCTGTATAACTACAATAGGTACATAAGCACAATCTAGTTGGGATTGGGAACCTATGAGAGATAATTATAATCACCCTGTAATGATTTCAGAAGTGATAGAATGAAATGTTTACGATTAGGTTCTCTCGTAATAAAGACAAATCCAATAGGTCTAGGTTTATGGACATTAATAAAATAATAGTAAATTTGTAAATAATAAAAGGAAAACCCGTTAAAAGATATCCGGACCGGATGTCTATAATAATTATGTTCTGGTTAACATCGTGTACACAAGATCTAGACACACGCAGTGTGTCAACACAAGTTCGGTCGGAGAAGAACCAGGGCGAAGCACACCCGTTTGTTATCTTACACAATCCATTTAGAGCCTAAAGACTCCTACAAACAGGTGCCTTTGTGTTGCGTCTGTTTTTAGGAGCCCTAATTTGAAAAATTTCACAAAATGTAACTTCGTCCTTTTCTCCCCACTATTTTTATCGCTGATTCAGTGATTTATTGAAGCTAACAACCAAAACCTAACCCTTCCAAGCGTATTACAGAACGACACTCAATACTCAAGCATTACTTAAAACTAGTTTCAACCAATCAAATAGCTTGAATCTAGTTTTAAGTAATGCTTGACTATTGAGTGACGTTCTGTAATACGGGCCTTAGAAACTTTAAATCAATTTGTAATAATTATGTTTATGTTATAAGCATATTTATGTAATTAATGGTTTATTTGCAGATAATTTGGTTATCGAAGTAAGGTATTAACCTTACTTCGATAACCAACAATCAACAGCTAATTATTTTACGGTTTTCTTAATTATAAGGAAACCGTTAAAAAAATTAGCTGCTTTGAAAGAGGAACAGCCAATGAGCCAACTAAGTACGTACATAATTATTTCTGTGTACATAAGCTATTATTTATTATTTGTTTGTTTTATTTGTTATTATTTTATTTTTGATGTTATTATTATTATTATCTCCTCTTAAATAGAGCACCTGCCATCTTATCTCTTCACTGCCCTTGGTTGACTGGTAGAGAATGCCTATGGCATTAATTCCGCCTTTTTACCTTATTGTGTGTGAGAAGTTTAAATAAATAAATATTGTAAATGTGTAGGTACAATAAAGAATAAAGGCTCCTACAAACAGGCGCGACATAAAGGTACCGCTTGGCGCGCGACACGCGGTATTTTGTGTCGCGCCTGTTTGTATTGTAGAAGCCTATAAGAATGAAGGACAAGTGAAAGATGGCATACACCAGTGAAAAGGACGCATTTCCGAAAATCATCCTCCGCGCCTTCAGGGGCCTAAGTCTACTAATTTACAAACGATGCAATGGTCTCGCGATTGTGAGTATTTGACAGTGTTTGTATGGCAAATCTGTCAAAAACTCTTAATTAAGAGACCATTGCAACGATTGTACATTAGTAGACTTGGCCCCCAGTTATCGTGTCGCGATGATGAGTTTGTTTTTCGTGCTAACTGTACAGCGATAAAAGATGTGTAAACTATTCTACCTATTTGTACTGCCTTGTGATCTTTGACTGAATTATTTATTATTGTAAATAGTAAGAGATTGTGTTTTAACAACAACATCAAGTTAATAGCTTAAGAGGGCGTACAACGATCCACTAGCGCCACTCCTTTAAAAAAATATTATCTCGTGACTGAGAAGGAATTATGAAAAACGGCTCAATAAGGAACTTCGGTAAAGGCCTCTGCACACAGCGGGCGCGGCGCGGCGGGACGGGACGCCGACGCGACGCTGAGCAGTTGTAATGTACTAGATATTACGGACGACGCCACACAGAGCCGTCCGGCTCGACGCGACGTGACGCGACGCTCTGTGTGGCGTCATCCGTAATATCTAGTACATTACAACTGCTCAGCGTCGCGTCGGCGTCCCGTCCCGCCGCGCCGCGCCCGCTGTGTGCAGAGACCTTAAGTGTGTATAGAATTTTCTAATACCTTTTTTCATAGTTTCATATTGAGACCCGAAGCAACAAAATACGATCCATAGGAATGTGGCCGCTTTTCTTTAGATCGAATTTTGTTGCTTCGTGTCGTACTCATTTTGTACTCTTTCTTTTTGTAAAAAAATGGTTACGTACTTTACTTACGGCCGATTTTTCAATCGTCAAATGAGTTCTGCGGCGTAAAGACTCCCGCAGACGGGCGCGACGCGACACTTGTAGAACAATTTCTATGAAAACTTCATGGAGATTGTTCTACCAGACTCGCGTCGCTCCGTCACGTTGCGCCTGTCTGCGAAAGCTTTGCTTTTGTAGGGAGAATTTATGTCAAACCACCCAATAATCTATACATACATATAATAAAATCGTAGCGAAGTCAAAACTGTACATTGAATATTTTTGAAAAAAAGTAATTGTCACAAGGTCTGGGAACGATTCTGATGCCGAAAATATAGTTTTTAGAATTTTTGTCTGTTTGTCTGAATGTATGTTCCAGCTAAACGCAAAAACTACCCGACAGATTTTGTTCAAATTTTGTATAGATATTCGCTATAGGTCTGGTCAAATTACTACGTATAAATTATCACGCTATTTGCTATGGGGGATGAGCAGTATTGCATTATGTTTTGAGATGGGTCCATAAGGGCAGGTACCTTAACCGTGGTCCGTTACAAGAAAATGGTCTTAAGAGACTGTCCTTAACTTTTAGAAAAAAATTGATCTGCATTCAATGATTTTGAAAAAAATGTACAGTCAGCAAGAAAATAGGCAATTTTCACAAAAAAGTTATTTGATGCCCATCGATCCTGTTTCTTATGAGGATCAAAAAACTTTATTGGACCAACTGAGGTTTGAGTACTAGAAAAGTCAGAAATCGAAAAAAAACTTTTCCCATACAGTTCGTAGGAATGATACTGAGATGACAACAGTCGAATTATTCCAATACTACTTCGCTGGGTTGAATAGGAAACGAATAGAGCAGATAGTTACAGATTTAATATTTAAATGATTATCATACCTTATGGATCTAAGCAGTCAATTATGACATATTACGCTTTTTCAGTCAACTTTCAACAAAGCAATGCAAATCTGATTTCGATTTCAAAGAAATGATATTTTTTGTGCTTCTTTTTAGGGTTCCGTACCAAAATGGTAAAAAGGAACCCTTATGGTGCAACTCAGTCTGTATGTCTGTCTGTCACAGCTGGATATCTCAAGAACTACTAAAGCTATCAAATTGATATTTGGAATAGTTTTAGATGACGTTTGCCCAACTATTTTGCAAATAAGAAAGATTTTTATTGCATCTAGGATTGAACGGGGGTTTTTAAACTCGAAGTCGGGCTACTAGGGCATGTAGGGTATCGTATGAAAGAGCGCTATTTGCACATTCTCAAACATTTTTTTAGGCCGCATTTTTTTCGATCTTTGACAAAATAATAAATAAATACCATTCCCACCTGTCACGCGTTCCGCCTCCTCCTTCGCGCGCATTACTGCTTCACAGAAGGAGGTGACGGCCTCCCATGCACTCTTGCTCCGTACTATGTCCTGGACCAGGACCGGACGCGAGAGATCGTTGCCACCGATCGCCTCCATGAGGACACGGCGGTGCTTTATCCAAGCCGGGCAGTCCTCCACCGTATGCTCTACCGTGTCCTCCGGGCGATCCACACAGTGATAACACCCGGGCGTTTCCTCCCGCCTTATCCTAAACAGGAACCTCCCGAAACAACCGTGTCCGGTGAGGACCTGCGTCAGGCGGAAGGTGAGGACGCCAAGGCGCCTCTCTAGCCACTCCTCAAAGAGGGGACTTATACTTGACTTCCCGAGTGTTAACAATTACAATGTACTGTTATATTATATTAGTGATAGCTGTTCGCCAGGAATAATCTGTAAGAATGACAATGAATAACATTCAAGGTAGGTATCAGTGTTGTGCCATTAGTGTATATCCAGGAACACAGGCCTTCAATAATTCACTATAAAAGAACTGGTGGACCTCGACACCGACCTGCAGACAGTCCAGGGAAGCTATGCCATTCTTAGATGGTAGGCTAACCAGGCGGTTATTACTCCTGGACAGGACCGGCCTGCGCCTGGTGACGGGGACCATCACGGGATACTGCTCGCTAAACCAACACTTCCACACAATATCGGACAATCCTCTGTGCAGGGCTTGCATGGAGGCTGAGGAAAACATCGTGCATGTGCTCTTTGAATGTACAGGCATCACCTAGATTAGAACAGAAACGCTCGGGGCACCCAGATCTTTCACAGATGTTCTGAACAGACCGGGAGACGTAATTATCTTCTAGGCTGATTGAAATAACCACTGATGGCCGCCATGGCCCATGTACAATGGTCGACCTGAAGGACTAAGTGCGTTAACCAAACCCTTTACCATAGAACATGGAACTGTACGTCGCTTGCTCTCGCGTCACCAGTCCTGACTCTCTGTATATTTTGACTGCTGTGACCAAAACTGCAAACGTAGTATTCAAGGAAGTTTTATTAAAATGTGGCTGGTATTTTAGTATATTCTGTCGTGTTACGACATCCACGCGAACGAAGTCGCGGGCAGAAGCTAGTTATAAATAAAATTAATCTGACACTTAAAAAAATAGTCTCTTAAAGCGCTATAAATTCGTTACTCCAACACGATCCCATTGTCATTTTGCTAAAAGTTCGTAATCTGCTAAATTCATAATGGTCGGTCAATGGTCTCGTAATAGAATTGTATTACAATGGTATTTTGAACATTTATTCATGCCAGATTTCATTTATAAATACATATTTTTACATATTATTTATTAGTGTTATAAGCAATCTAAAGTAGTAGGAAGTTTCATTTGTCATTATGTACGAGATTACCAATTCTTTCAATGGAGTGTCGGTGGCTGACCATTGGAAAGTCATAATGACGCCATTATATTATTAGATTACCAAACTTGTCAAAATCAACAATTAAGAAATCAATGATAGACCATTCTGACACCATTGTAATAGCAGGGCCTCAAGTCTGCTATTACAATAGTGTCAGAATGGTCTCTTCATTGTGAGTTTTTGACAGATTTGCCATACAAACACTGTCAAATACTCACAATGGCGAGACCATTCTGACACTATTGTAATAGCAGACTTGAGGCCCAGGCCGGTTGTATGTTGATCTAAATATTCGACATACACCCGGACAATGAGCTGCAAATAGCAAAAATCGTAAGAAATTAGAATTTCGCGGGCTACCTTAGCGCTTCCTCCTTAAGTATCAAAATAATGTATTCCTATTATACTCAGTGTTACCATAGTGTACAGTTTTTTTTTAAATCAACTTTTTTAAGTCAGTTTGGTCCATTGACATATAATTACATTTATATCAATGGTTTGGTCTACACGTTCCACGGCACAACCACGGCGGTTTTGGCGGCGTTGGCGGCACAGTTGGCGCAGTGGTTAAGCGATTGACTGCTGCGTTGCGTGTCGCGGGTTCGATTCCCGCACGGAACAAATATTTGTTTGATCTACAAGTAGTCTGGCTGTTTGTGTATGTGAGTTTAAATGTTTGTAAACGCACCCACGATACAGGAGGAATTCCTAGTGTGGGGCAAAGTTTAAAAACAAACAAAAAATAAAGCTGTCAAAATTACACGACCTCAACCAACGAAACTAGTGCCACCAAAGTCGGACTAATACTGCCATTAGTTGACGTAATTTACTATAATGAATAATCATGACTACTACTTAGTTCTCACGACAAATAGTTAGGAACCTACATTCTTTTAACCCATTCGCTGCCCAGCTTATATGTCAAAAAATAATTTGTTCGTGTGCCTACAACCCGCATTCGAGCAGTCGCTATAGATGACTTCTGTTCATGCCCAGGACCCGACTAGCGACACCAAATCTAAGTATGTAAATTTGCCAAACAATTTATGGCTTACAAGAAAAAAATATTTTTGAACTGGGCAGCAAATGCGTGGGAATATAAAATGGCAATTCCAGCCAATGCATTCAGCATAATCCTACATGTCGACTTTGAATCAATCAAGGAAAGCTAAAAACAAATCTAAATTACAGCTGGTTCAGGTAAATCATTAGGGATAATCCATTTTCCAATACATGTTTACCGCTTCAATAAAGTTAGGTACAATAAATATGAGCAACAATGCCACAAACGAAGCTTTGTTCACGTACTAAACTCGAACTAGGCGAGTTCAAAGAGTAGCATAATGTTGCAGTTAGTCAAGTGATGAAAGTAAAATTTTATGTCCAGTTTAGTTCCGTCAGTAAAGATGGAGTCAGTGGCTAGTAACTAATCGATGCACAAGGAAGTAAACACGATAATATTACAACACCCTCCCGTCAACGTCCGGGCGAATTAGTTCCTATCTGGGCCACTAACGGCACATAAGCAGTAGTAGCGCACGAAAAGACTTAGGGTCAGCGCACACCGACGGAGCAGCAACGAAGAGCAGATTATCTGTTGCAACTTGCAAGGGACGCCGAACAACGACGACGGACGCGCGGGTCTCACTAAGCCGCTATGTATGCCTCCGTGCAACGCTTACAGTCTCGCTCTACGCTTACAGACGCTTCGCGCCGCTGTGATTTTATTACTTAAGCTATAATAAATAAAATCGACTGTCAGTTTTTATACGCTTCGCCGCCACTCCGTCGATCTACGCTGACCCTTACGTTAACGGGCCACTTGAGCCATAGATTGTGACGGTCTGCAGGAATTAGTAAGTTCACTACCGAATTTCAGTGACACAGTTAATTGTATGATTGTTATTTAACACCTTTTTGTCTTCAGTTAATTTGTAATTCGTTTATAGCATGTCGTTAGTGTGAACAACCTTTGCAACCTTGTTTCTGTGGGCAATATAACGTTTCATGTGTAGAGATTGTTGGTTACGTCGATGCCTACTTTTGTGCTGTAGAGGTCACGCAGCGGACCGTGTCATGAACTTCTTTATTTATTGACATAGCGATAAAGTAACTAACTTCAAAATACGCATGTGATAGATATCAGACAATGTATGTGACAATGCTTCAACGTTATCTCCGTACAGAAAATCTAATAATTAGCGCGTTATAAAAATCTTGAATTTCACACACACACACAACAATTAATTCATACCTATATTTCTAGAAGAAAAGTTACAATAAACACACAACAACAACAACAACAAACAACAACACATAACATACAACCTTAAAATTTTCTTAAAGTCCAGAGCTTTTAAGAAAATATTAAAGTCATACAAGGTTATCTTGTTATCTTGCACCACTTACAAATTTAAATATTAGGCCGTCAACGCTAGAAATTATTATTTGCTATGTAACTTCTAATGTCGGGGCCACACCTTGATTATCGCGATGATGGACGTAGGTCGTAGGTGTAGCCACAATTTTGGCGATGATAGGCATTGACGTTGACCGTTGGTGTGGCCCCAGCATAATACAACAAGTAAATTCCAAAAATTAAGATAACTTTTGTTTGCAACATCCCATTTTAATGAAACAAAGCCTATATTCTGTTCTAAACTAATCTCTATCTACCTGTGTAAACTACCTACATCAAAATCCGTTCAATAGTTCCGGAGTTGTGCGCGAACAAACAAACAGACAGAAAAGATTTAAAATAATCGCTGGTTTATATTCTCTAACTCTTCTTTGGTTACAGGGGGTAACTATCTATTTTTATTATTTATTTACTCAAATCTTACCTAAAACTACCATTACAGATCTGTGATCCAATGCGATAGAGGGGCCTTACATGCGCTAAATCCTTATTCTACATCCTATGAAATTACATACTATAGGTATCCTAATCTCAACAACCTACATCTAAATAACATATTATATATAATGTAACCTTTGCGAATTCACTCAAGTCGAACTTTTCTTCAATATACACACGGTTACATATTATGAAGTTATACATTCCAGTATAAGCTGACCTCTCATTGTACGAAAACCCTATGCAATACGAGATCAGCTTATACTGGAAATTTATAGCTTGATATGTATAATCCGTTCAATAGTTCCGGAGATGTGCGCGAACAAACAGACAGACAGAAAAGAATTTAAAAAATCTCTGTTTTATATTCTATAACTCTTCTTTAGTCACCCCCTTTCTATTTTTATTAGGTACTTTTCTTCAATGTACACACGGTTATATATGCAGGCTATACATTGCCAGTATAAGCTGACCTCTCATTGTACGGAAACCCTATGCAATGCGAGATCAGCTTATACTGGAAATTTATAGCTTGATGTGTAGCCGTGTGTACCGACACCGGATTCTAATGTAAGATAAGATCTGCCCATTTTGTTTTTACCTACACTTGTAAGGTACTTGGCAACTCCAATGTGCTCAAAACACACAGTAGCAACCAACATTCATTGCGTTTTTTTTTTTTGGTGTGCAGACACATTTTTCGAACAGATGAAGTTTAGCAATATCCTTCAAAATCATTCAGACTGTGATTAATAGTGTGTTAGGGTGCACGTGCAGGTCTATCTTGTTTCAGTGCCGGATTAACCACGTAGTAAGAGTAGCAATTGCTACGCGCAAAAAGGTTCCCCGCGTATCCAAACTAGCCCACCTCCACAAACAATAATAATTTTGCAGAAGATGAAAGTAAAATTGACAACTTAGGGTATGTCCAACTTTAATTTCGAATAACTTTAGAAAAAGTGTATATATCGAAAAATTATAAGAGACCTTCTTTTATAAAACGATCAATTTCCTATAAAAAACATTTATCGCACAAGGTGGTAAAGTGCTGTGTAAAATCTCAAAGAACACATAAAATTCCACAAAAAAGTTTTTTTTTTTCACCACTATACTTGAGAAACCGTAGCAGATCAAGGGCCCCTCGATAGTATTTGGTTGGCCCCGCGCTTGCATAATCCGGCACTGTCTTGTTTAGTTGAGGAGTTCCTGTCCACCATCAGACACTAGACTCTATCTTGGGCTATTTTATTTGCCAAGATAACACCAACGAGCACAAACACAACAGGGCTTTCTTTTTTAGTTAAGGAGTTCCTATGGCCACCTTCCGGCTGCATCATCAGACCAGCTACATGATACCATGTTATTGCATTATCACCGAAGGTACAAAGGCATTCCAAGTTTAAACTCAGTCATACCAGGAAGTGATTAAAAAATAGATTAGGTACCTACTAATTTGTAACTGGAAACACATACGAACGAAGCAAGAGCGATTAAAAAAACGTATAAAAAAGGAATAAACGTTAAAAAAAAATACGAAGTTATCATTATCATTATCACGCATGGTTATGTTTATTTACACACGAATAACTAATAATCACTATACTGTGATTGGTGTTTCGTTTGAGGCGAAGAACAGATTAAAATGTTAGTATTATTTCATTTTATTTAATCATTGTTATTTCGCACAAAATATTTAGTGGTTTTGGCTGAAAAATTATGCGATAAGGCAACGGTGTGGCTTAAAAGAAGTTGTAGTGACAATAATTGAAAAGATTATGCTTAGATGGTTTGGTCATGTTGAAAGGTTGAATGAAAGGAGACTAACAAAAGGTATCTACAAGGCAATGTGAGTGGAAACGCCGGGAGGGGGACGCCCTAGGAGGAATATTTCGTCCTAGGGCGTCCCCTCCTGGCGTTTGTGACCTAATTGGTGATGTTCTTCAGAAAAGTCAGGTAATAACGTAAACGAAGCGAAAGGAGTAAGGAGCGTAGCAGTTGGAGTTTTATACTTTCTGCCTACCCCTATGGGAAGAAGGCGTGAGTGAGAGTTTATGTATGTATGTAATTAGTGGTTTAATTTTACGAAGATTTTAATAACAAACTACATTTTAGTATTTTTTCTGATTAACGTCCGATAGCATATTAAATTACGCGTAACAGTGTTAGGGCAATAACAAAGTAGATGAGTATTGCAGAAACGAGGATAGTTGCGCTCACCGTACGTCACGGTCCAACAGCTGGTTAGCGTTTAGCAGCACGCGCAGAGCCAAGTCGTTTACCCGTGCCACTTGGCGATTGCCACAAGGAACCATCGCGTTTTAACGCAACAATATTCATAACTGCCGAGTGTGCTGCACATTATTTCAGCTTGTTGAACATCTTACCAAAAGAGATTGATCATCTGTGACCCTGGCCCGATACGAATCCCGAAACATATCCCAGTTTTATAGTCATCTGAGTACTTATAACAAACAAAACAACCTTGTTGCAGGAAAGTGTAACAAAAAAATTGGATTTTTATTTCGTCATTGGTGGGTAGCACCTGAATAGTGTTTTTATAACAGATTCCAAAAATAGGTGGAGGTTATGCATTTGGCGATTTTTTCATGTAGGTATGCACACCGATTTCTCCGTTATTACTGGGCCAATTTACATGGTTCATTTTGTACAAGAAGCCCGCGATAGACAATTTTACTGTCGTGAGCTACACTGGCTCTTTAGCCGTAAGTCAAAGTTTGTGGATATAGTTTCGGTTACAACTGCAGAAATAACTTTGTACCTAATTCATAATTTTAACGAAAAATACAAACTTATTTTTGCGAATATACCTACATCCCAACTACGGTACGCTTCACTGTGATTGAAACGCACTCAATTGACCGGTTTTTGCCATTTCGTATCAGAACCATATACGACCTTTGCTCCATCGGTCTTCGGCTTTTAAAGTGGTCGGATTTTCATGGAACTTTCATAATGAGTTCCTAGAGGAAAGACGACCGAAGAAAAAAAAAAACCGATGTCGACAACTTTTTTTTCTTTAGTCATTTCTGAGTAACGAATATTCAACGAATTCATGGTAAGGCGTAACGTAATAGTATGACCTGTGTGCAACCATTCACGACTTTGGCATTTGGCTTTCAAAAGTGTATTTTAATGACCAACTTGAAATAAATGATTCCAATATGGTCCTGTCTGCTTGTCAATGGTTTTCGAACAACTGCAATTTAGATGTGTTTTTGCAAAATGTCTTATAATATATCTTTATTTACCTATTTCAGTTTGTCTCTAGAATTAAAAGACTCGATTTTTATTGCCGTTGGTAGCCATTTCTTTTTTGCAAATACAGAAATATTCAAGAAAACAAAACTATGCAGCAAACAAAAATTAATTCACACGTTTCAGGAAATCGTCTATGTAAATTAAAGTAATTTTTCTCAAAATATTTCTATGACACTCAACTCTAACCTAACATCACCCTCATTTTACCAGCTGTCCAATGGGGCACAATAACAACAAAATATTCATTAATGTGAATGATTGCAAACTTCATCCCACTTTTTGAGTATTATTTTAGGTTTAAATGCACTTGACTATAATAGGAGTCAATGAAAAATACGTTTTCTAAACTGGGACTGAAGACAAAAATCTAGCAACCAAATCGCATAACACACTTTCAAGCATAATTCGAGGATTTTGAAGGAACATTCCTAATCAATTACCTAATTCATTTGTTTGAAAAATTTGTCTCCTCAACAACAAAACACTGCTGAACTGCAGCTGAACTGTGTGTTGTGCAATTATCCTGCTGATTTGTTTGAGACAACGGAAATTACAAAAAAAAAAACTATTATATCGACACACTTCAGATGATTATGGCTAGAAAGCTGATTGCAGATAAAAGGAGAACATTCCTATATGCTGCTTATTTACATGTTATAAGATTGTAAACAATCAGTAACAATGTCATACCAATTGCACACTGTGCAATTCAATCCACACTGTGGATGATATGATCTGCACAGTTGAGTGCCCACTCGGTATGCACTGGGCAATTAATTGCCAATAACTGTTCAACTATCTACGTAAATGAAATTAAGCAGAACATAATCACATTCAAGAGAAAGGACTTGCACAAATGAATCTGTGCCATTTGTTTCATAGTGAAATAAAAGTATTGTTTTGTATTAAATTACTTAATTGAAATGCAAACTAAATTTATTCGATTTCTATTCAATATCACAAATGTAATTGGTATAATTAATTATTATAAATAGTATACAAAATGCTACCAACACAACATTTAGTTAAACCGCAATGAAAGAACAATTTGATTATTACAGAATTGCATGGGCAAAATGATTTTCAAAACTTATTGATTTTTTTTTGTTGTCTCTAGCATGTAAATACAGGTTTTATTTCACTGCTTGTACTAAAATATATCGTGTAAATTGTGTAATATCAAAATGGATTGGTTACCTTATTTACTGAAGAATAAAACTTCACTTTTCAATCTCCCACTTAAAACTTTTATTATAGGTATTTTGTTATATGTATTATCACAAATCCTGGTAGACTTTAAAACACAATCACGCAACTGACAAAACATACTGCTTTCCTTGATTACTGATTTTTTCATAAAAACATAATTTACACAATAAAATATAATCTGCGACATCACTTAGGTGTAAGTTCTTCCTCATCCTCGCACACCACTCTACACAATCATTAGTTTATTGCATATTGGATGGCTTTTTAATTTTCTAAATTGTCCTTGCCCTTCAACATCATTAATCTCATAAAATTATATACAAAGTTGACTAATATTACTTTACAATACATGTTTCTGCTTCAGACACAGCTATTGCTAGTGTCCGCAAAATATTATGAACAACAAAATGAAGCTTGTTTTTTTTGCATTTGAGTAACTATTCATGCTCCAATAAGGATAATTGTTCACATTATAACCATTATTGCGGGAGTATCTACCAGTAATAAAGTATGAAAATATAAGTAAAGCACCTTGATTGGACAATGGTATGTATCAACGATATTAACAATGTGATATGACGCGCATCGCGGCCGCCGGGGCCCCAGCGGCCGGGGCCGGCGCGCCGTCGCCAAGTTCCCCACTGGAGACGGTCGGCCGTCGAGCGGAGGCAGGCACGATCCTGCCTCGCTTTTGCAGTCTTACGAGAAATAAATGCCACATTACACTCTAAATATTAAAGCACTGTACAACAACAATAAGTTTTCTTTTCTTTTTCGGGGCTAACGTTCATTTCACGCACTATTTCGGCGAACATTTCGTTGACGTTGGTGCGACTCTTGGCGGAGGCCTCCACGAAGGGGCAGCCCCACATCTGCGCGAGCGCCGAGCCCTCTGCGTTCGACACCTCTCGCTGGTGCTCCAGGTCGGCCTTGTTGCCTACCAGCAGGATGGGCACGCGCTCAGATCCTTTCACGCGCGTTATCAATTCCTTCATTGGCTTGATGTCTTGAAACGTTTGATGGTTCGTTAGTGAATATACTACGACGAATCCTTGTCCATTTTTTATGTACAGATCTCGCATTGAAGCGAATTGTTCCGTGCCGGCGGTATCCAATATTTCTAAAACACATGGTGAATTGTCTACTTCTATTTCTTTCCTATAGAAGTCTTCTATTGTGGGGTCATATTTCTCCATGAAACATCCTGACACGAACTGCACAGTCAAAGCACTTTTCCCGACCCCACCCGAGCCCAACACGACCACTTTGAATTCGCGCATTATTGTGTTCCTCAAATCACACTTGCCAGTCTACACAACGTTTTAGAAACGTATTCTCACTATGTGCTATAAAAATGTCATTGCTATGTTGGTTTATGTTTATGACTCACTCGGATACGATCACTGAGTAATGTACACATCTATGGTACACATAAAGCAAGTTAATTGATAAACAGCGACGCCATTTTAGTTGGATGAGTGGCGAAACAACTTGGACTGCATCGCGACGGTATTACTTCAAAGATACAAACGCGGAAGCAAACATCTACCAACTGACTTGTTCACTGCTGGCTAAATTCAACAGCAGCAGCAGGTTGGTCAATGCAATGCAATGGTTTGATTGGTTGTTGAATGGAAAATAGTACCAAAATGACGCTAGTGTTACCAACACAAATCAATGTATTCTACCCAAACGGATTGTAACAATGTTAGTTAATTACCATAGGCATGGTGCATATAATAAAAAAAATGTTAAACCGACGAAAAAGGAAACTGAAACACGAAAAATAAAAATAAAAATCTTTTGGTATAACTAAACTCCAAAATTAATCAAAGTAACTAACTTTGAGGTATCGCCAAACAAACAAGCAGATTAAGCACTTAAAGCATAAAATAATTGCAGCTTGATTGATATTCGTTGATTATTTGTTTGATGCCTCTCTTTTCAATAAATTTTTCGTCGGTTTAACACTACTCCAGCTAGGTCTAAAGTTCAAAATGAGTGAAATAAGCCCAAACACGATGTAGCCAGTGCCGGGTTAACCACGTAGCAAGAGTAGCAATTGCTACGAGCCCTGCGCAAAAGGAGGCCCCGCGTATCCAAACCCGCCCACGCACATGAAAGAAATACTGACAACTTAGGGTATGTCCAACTTTAATTTCGAATAACTTTTGAAAAAGTGAATTTACCGAAAAATTATAAGAGACCTTTTTTTATAAAACGTTAAATTTCCTATAAAAACATGTATCGCGCTAGTGGTAAAGTGCTTGTGAGACCAGATGTAAAATCCCAAAGACCACATAAAATTCCACAAATAAAATTCTTGTTTTTTTTTTACCACTTTATAATTGAGAACCCATAGCAGATCAAGGGCCCCTCGATAGTATTTTCTACGGGCCTCGCGCTTGCTTAATCTAGCACTGGATGTAGCTGCTGTAAATTGTTGAGGAGCTGTCTCAAATGTCTTCCATCTCCATCATCAGATCAATTGCAAGTCACTATTATGCTTTAGTGGCATCAGAACTACATAATAATTATTATGTGTACTAAGTTTCTACAAAATCGGTTCACAGGTGAAGACTCAGTTGGTGACAAACCGGTTTCACAACCCCAATGTTTCTATTTTTAGGGGTGTAATTTTTTTTAAGTTTAAAGGAACCAACGACGAGGTATCCAATAAAAAAAATCGTCAAAATTTGTCACATCTCTAAAAAGTTATGCGTTATAGATAGAAATATATATATATATATATACATTTAAATATTTTACCTACGTGTAGAGAGCTTGAGAACCTCTTCCTTTTTTGTCGGTTAAAAATATGTTTCAAACGACTGGTTTACCCACTACACTAAAGCCCTCGATTTAACATTAAAAAAAAAAAATAATGCTGCAGTCCAATAAAATTTAAAAAAACAGGCAGTTATAAGTTAATTTCTCAGTAATATCATTTTTGATATAATACGTTCACAAATTGCCAGCTTTAAAAAAAAATACGCATTGACTCGAAACCTCCTCCTTTTTATCGTCGGTTAAAAAGAACCTAATTCTATGTTGTCATATTACCAATTGGTAGTACATCTAAAAAATGGCAACATTTTGCCGGAAACAATTTTTTATGATTATGTTGTCCAATCTGTGTTTCGTTCAGAAATATCATGAAGTCCATAAACAAAAAATAAAATAGAATAATGGACTAAAATATTAAAAAATCTACTGTGAGTGATTGAATAAAAAGGAAACCAATAATTTTGTAAAATAAATATCATAAATATAATATATTCCTTTCTCGCATTATCTTTTAAACTTACTTTCTAAACGTATATCAATAGAATGAATAGAATCCATGGAATCAGTTTATGTAAAAGAATCCTCTCCACAAATTGAAAACCTAATTATTCACTATTCAACGCCCGTGCTCAATTACCTAGTATTTAATCAAATAAAATTAAGTTGGTGTATTAGTGTATTATCAAAATACTGTTGTCTTTGCAGTTAACTGAAGACGAGGCTTTGGCCTTACTTTTATTCAAGAACACTGAGATGAGGCGGTATGGTCCAAGACCTTAGCCTGCACGATTAGAGCGAAGAGAAAAAAAAAATGTCTATGGAGGTCCAAAAAAAATAATTAAAAAAAAATAAACATTTTTATTCAGAAAACGTAACTACGTAAGCGAGAAGTAGTTTATGAATGTAAGATTAATCGTGTAGTTGTAAGTAGCTTTTTAATAATTTTTCCTTTCCTTTCCTCATGTATTCACACATTTAGAATTTTGTAGATTTGTCTTTTTAATTTAATCCTGACGTTTTCATAAGCTTTCTTATTGGTTACTATTTTCAGTGGCTACCGGCTAGAGCTTATTTTAGAATAGTATTAGGAATATAGTTTGACAGTATTCAGTTCAGTTATTCACTGATTCATGCCAGACGGGGCGCCGGTAAAGATTCAGCACTCGCAAATTAATTGTATTTGATCATCCATGTATTAACGAGTGAGGTCATTAGGGTCACTATCATAACAATAATAATTGCTAGAAAATTGTGTATTCATTCTTATCAATGCTTAGAATTAAATTATAAGTTTGAAAATATATTGTATTTTACAGGTCAAAATGTCGCACAAACAAACACCCTATTCCCCGAACTTCCCACAATCTCAAGGATATTCTCCAGCGCTGGATAGTAAAGCTGAGAGCTATCCAATGAACACTCAAGGCGGCTATCCTGGCCCACCACCTTCAGGCCCTCAACTGCCTCCTGGAGCTCAACCACTACCAGGAATGCAGTCTGGCTTCCAGCCTGGATTTCAACCTGGATTCCAACCAGGGTTCGCTCCTGGGTATCCGCATCCTCAACCTGGGTATCCACAACCGGGCTACGGCCAGTTAGGTTACCCTCAGCCAGGCTATGGTCCTGTAGTTCAACAGCCGGGTCCTCAGGTACCACCAGGTAAGAAAACTTAACATACACTTGCATGCTTAAAAAAGTTACATTTAAAATTTTAAAAACCCCCGACACAAACAAAAAGCTCTTTACCCTTAATCAAGTTAAGGGGACATGCCTCCCTCCTCAGGGTCAGTACATATTATTGTTGTACTTTTTAAGAGATTTTTGCTGGTGTGTGTGGGGTATTAAAAAAAAAAAAAACTATTTCCTGCTTTTTAAACTTCATATATTACTAGTAGACATGCTACGATCGACACGAGGCTCGCCGAAATCCGCGCAGCTGTATTTTTCCCACAGTGAAGCTAGTCACTAAATTATCCTCATTTCTCTTTGCTACTCCATCATCAAACCCTGATCACCATCTATCTATAACCTATTCCTGGAGACCATTCCAATGAGCCCTATCACAATACCTCTGCTGTAAGTTGGTGAGGAAGTTGGATATCCTGCAAATTCCAGATGATGCTGCCACCACGGTTCAAGGTTACCATGTTCTAATATCATTGAAGTATCAGAATACCAAATTTCGATTCAATCAGACCTGTGGAAGATGCTCACATCGATTCGTCAACTAGAAAATAGCTAATTATCTTCAAACGGCTGAACTGATTTCTTGAATCATAGGTAAGAACACTCTCGATCAAGTCACCTTTCAAACAAAACAAAAAAAAAACAAAATCAGTTCAGTTTTTTGGGAGCTATGATGACAGACAAATACACAGATACATGCATTAAACTTATAGCACCCCTCTTTTTATGTCAGGAGTAAAAATTGGCACACCCATTAGAGAGATGGTATCTCAAAAGGATGTCA
Source organism: Dryobota labecula (assembly GCA_947523025.1). Taxonomy (NCBI): domain Eukaryota; kingdom Metazoa; phylum Arthropoda; class Insecta; order Lepidoptera; family Noctuidae; genus Dryobota; species Dryobota labecula. Next base: position 16,769,805 of record OX383284.1, read on the forward strand.
GCAAAATCTGCCCAAAAAAGTACACTTAATGGCAAAATAAATACCCTATATTGCACTGATGAATACTGCTTTAATTCAGTTTTATGTGCTTAACTTTTGTTGAGAAAAAAAACTTAGTTTATTGAAAAATAGAACAACATTTTGTATCTCTATCATCAGGACAACTACAAATATTGTACCTGATTTAATAACAATAATGCCTATTTATTTAAACATTTTGAATATTAAATAGCTGGTATGGCTGGCATGGCCCCTCTTGGGTTTATACATATAGCCCTCCAACTGTCTCCATTTGTCTCTGTTTTCTGCTAGCTCCATCCAGGTTTTACTGGTTACTTTTTATATATCACCATTCCAAAGATCTTCGGGCCTGTCTCTTGCCCTTTTATATTAAAGAGTAGGCTTTTAGAAGAAAAAAAAAACATTTTTACTTTTGTTTTAGGTGGATGGATGAGCATTCCCCAAGGGCTCAGCAACTGCCCACCAGGATTGGAATACCTTTCTATGATTGATGGGCTACTAGTACATCAGAAAGTGGAGCTGCTGGAGGCGTTTGTGGGTTTTGAAACCAATAACAAGTACACAATAAAAAATAGTATTGGCCAAAAAGTATACTATGCTGTTGAAGACAATGATTGCTGCACTAGAAACTGCTGCGGACCCATGAGACCATTTGACATGAAAGTCATGGATAACTTCAGGAATGAGGTAACTACAAAAATAATCCTTATCTGTGTTATTACAAAATGTTTTTTTCTAACATTAGTTCTTGTCAAGCTAGCGTAGCGTTCGAGAAACTTCAAGTTCTTAATACAAAACTGTCATGTTCAAAATACAATGACCCAATAACTTATCCCAAGGTTTGGGCCTGAACTAAAGTCAGAACTTGTTTTGTAATGAGACGGCATGAGGTTGATTCTACACTTTATAATATTTAGTAGTAGGTAACGGCATGAGGTTGATTCTACACTTTATAATATTTAGTAGTAGGTAAACAATACTGTGATAAGTAATAACATCCTAAAATTACTTTGATGTTAGGATATTATAATTACAGTTTAATGCAGATATGGGCTCTAAATTAGCTTCAAACTGCCTTATCTGCTAAATACTGGAAACAACATTACCAGAAACAACATATGAAGGGTTGCTTGTTGTGAACTTAAAGCCCGATTGAACTTGATGATATAATAATATTATATAGAGTGTAAAAAGAACAATCACATAGCCGTTACCTACGCATTCTGTACATCAAACTAAGCAACATTGAGTAAAAATTATTGCTGGGAAACGACTTATTTTTATAACTGGGATTTTAAAAATCTAGATTATAGAGACAGCATGATGCTTTAAATATGATTAGCAGTAAACACATTTCATAATTTGTAGTCTTTAATAAAAAGCGGGCCTTAATAAAGTAAATAAAAAATGAGTAATTGTTTTTTATTTTTTCTAAATAAAATTATTATTGTTATTGTACAGTCGCCGGCATATCAAGTTACCCCAAACTGTCAAATTTTCTCATTCGATTTTGAACTTAACCAGCAACATTTTAAGGTTTAAAATCGTTTGGCAGTATCGTGTAACCTGATGTGCTGGCCACCATACTAAACCAGAAAATTTTGTTTGCTTAATCAGTGAACACTAATTATTATTTTCGCTTAAACAAAATGGCTCATGATTATGACATTTTTAACTTGCATTCCTGGGGAACTTTTAAAACAGCTTGGAATAATTTTTACTAAAATCATATTTAAACTAATCTAATGTGAAATTATTCACTTAAACCAACTAGATTAAAGAGAGAAGAGTAGGTTTACTTTGTTCACAAATTCACGTTTAGGGCTTAGGCCATATTTACTACTGGTGAGTATTACTTTAATTCAAAAACATTTCTAATGACAGGTGATCCATCTTCACCGTCCATTGGCTTGTGACTCGTGCTGGTGTCCATGCTGGCTGCAAAGCATGGAGGTTTCCTCCCCACCAGGTTCTGTGATTGGTTCGATTGAGCAAGAATGGTCTATCTGCAAGCCCTGCTACAGTATCAAGAATGCGGCCGGAGACGTTGTCCTCAGAATCAAAGGACCAGTTTGCACTTTCTCGATTTGTGGAGATGTAGAATTCCATGTAAGTATTTTATTTTAATCAATTTTATTTTTCCAAGTAGCACTATGCAGTTGTACGCTTCTTCTGTTCATACTGACATTGTAAAGAGATTAGGCCGTCAGCAAGTTTGGTAATGGGGTTGACTTTCCACCGTTTGTCGAACATACATAGTTTCATAGTATACTGGATGGGTTTTTAGACGGGGCAGTATGGGTACCTTATCCGTTCTTGTTACAAAAAACGGTTTCAGGAGACTGTCCATAATTTTTTGAGAAATTTTGATACCCATTCACAGATTAAAAAAAAAAAAAATACAGTCGGCAAGAAAATGGGCCATTTTCACAAAAACTGATTTTGATGCCAATCAATCCTGTTTCTGAGTAACTGAGTATTGAGTACTAGAAAAGTCAGAAATCGCAAAAAACTTTTCCCATACATTTCGACTCCAACTTATTTATTTTTTTATGATGGTTAGATTGGCCCCTACAAAAGCCAGAAATCGTTAAAAACTTTACCCATAACAGTATAAACGACCTAAACTATTGAAGGACATTTTTTTTTTCAGAATTACCGAAATCACAAGCAACAAACTATTTAAATTCTGTTCTCAAAGTAAATAAAATAAAATTGTTCATTTTCGGCCACGTTTTAGGCCCTGCGCAGACGGCACACTTTTTGTGCGATCGAGTCTGCGGCGCACAAAAAGTCTGCATGGCGCGCAAAAAGTCGGTCGCGGATATTTCACAGACTCAACGCACACGACGCACATCTTCGATCATTTTGTCGGCAGAGCTGTAGGGACGTAGACGCTATGGAAATCGTGCAGAGATCGCGAAGTATTATTTTGTACATGAAGTACAGAAAAAGAAGAAGAAATAGAGAATTTTGGGCACACCTATACTTTCGGAAAGATTACTGAAGGGACAGTTCCATACTAAACATTCAATTCTGAAACAAAATCCGGCAAATTTTTTCAAATTTTAAAAAATGTCTGTTACTACATTTGATGAGTTGCTATTTATTTTGAGACCTGCTTTGATTCATTCAGAAACAACAATGAGGAGGTGCATTGGTCCAGAAGAAAGGCTTAGAAGTATCATAAATTGCTGGTCTGTTTTGTATTTCTTGAATTAACATAGTTACATCGACCTCTGGCGCCATGATAATAGATCGCGTGCGTTACATCCACCCCTAGCAAATGCAGATTGCCGACTAAAGTGTGCGTCGTCTGCGTTAGCGCGCGTTGAAGCAAACGTTCAATTTTTTTCACACACTTTTTGTGCGGAGCGGCGCGGTGCGGTCTGCCCGAATTACACGGATTTTTTGTGCGCCGGACTTTTTGCGCGTCGTGTGCGTTACTGCATATAATTGCATAGGTTCTATTTTCACAGACTAAAAAGTGCGTCACGGATAGTCTGTCGTCTGCGCAGGGCCTTATTGTAGCGACCAGTCTATCCATACTAAAAAAGTAAATTGGGTCTCGTTTCCTACGAAATGTGTGGGAAAAGTTTTTTTTTCGATTTTTTCTAGTAGGTTCTCAAACGTCAGTTGGTCTGATAGTTTTTTGATCCTTTTAAGAAACAGGATCGATTGGAATCAAAAAAAGTGTTTTGTGAAAATGGCCCATTTTCTTTGCTGACTGAACATTCAAAATGTGTGAATGTAGATCGAAATTTCTCTAAAAAATAAGTACAGTCTCCTTCCTAAGACCGTTTTCCTGTAGCTACAACGGTTAATGTACCTGCCCTTACTGCCCCATCTCAAAAATCCACCCTGTATAGTAGTAGACATACATAATAATCTTAATAAAAACCCAATTTCAGGTATACTCCAAGGATGGCGAAACTAAAGTTGGCAAGATCACGAAGCAGTGGTCGGGATTGGCGCGTGAAGCATTTACTGATTCCGATTATTTCGGCATTACCTTCCCCATGGATTTGGATGTGAAAATAAAGGCCGTTCTTCTTGGAGCTTGTTTCCTCATCGTAAGTAACAAAACTGTTAATTTAAATATGAATAGGTCGAAAAGAAAAAACACCTCATTATTTATTCTCGTATGAAAGCAACAACAGCCGCACGGGACGATCAATAAGGTTAAGCTACGTTTGCCGCGGTCGGTCCGTGGATGGGTGACCATCTTTACATACCGAAACCACTCCGTGCCTCGGAAAGCACGCTAAACCGTTGGTCCCGACTGTCATTCTTGAATCTTTCACTGGTCGGGTCGTCGGAAGACTGACAATCAGTCCGTACCGGATCCCGTATCCGTATCTGATCTATTATATCTGGGTTGTGGAGGTCAGATAGGCAATCGCTCCATGTAAAATACTGGTTTTCAGCTGCATCAGGCTAGACTGGAAGCCCACCCCAACTTAGTTGGGAAAAGACAGATGATGATGAGTAGCTTTTGCCCGCGTGAAGGTCGAAAGTTATCCCACTGGAAATAAAACCGGGATAAAAAGTATCCTATGTCGTAACTCTGGTCATGGTCTACCTGTGTGCCAAATATCATCGAAATCCGTTCAGCCGTCCACGCGTGGAAAGGTTAGACAGACTGAGTTTCGCATTTAAATCCCGCCGCTTCGCTTGCGTGGTGTTTGGAAATTAAGCCACGGGAACGCGCTATCGTGATAAAAAGTATTCGATGTCCTAACCCAGGTCATGGTCTTTCCATGTGCCAAGTTCCGCCGTTTAGGCGTGAAAAGGTAGCAGGCAGACAGACTAGACATATTTTTTTTCATTTAGACTGACGTAAGCTCAAATTTCAAAGAAATATGTCCTTCTAAGGATGCACTTCAATAAGTTACCTGAAAACAAAAATAAATAATTATAAATCAGCTTTATAAAAATTTCTTAAACGTGCTATGAGAAAGCGTAGTCGTGCTATGAAAAAAGGATGCTAGTACTTGCTAAGTTGCTAGTACTTATGAGGCATATTACAAAATGGCGTTCGCCAGCTAACGCATCGCATTATGTAGCAATTTGGCAGTTGTATTACTTGTTGTGCTATTTATTTGTTTAATTACGTTTATTTTAAGTTTTATAAAAAAAAAAAAAATGTTTTTATATGAAATTTTATTTCTTATGAACTTACGGTTATTCTGGTATTTTGCGTACGTGTGGTGGGTATGATAATTATTTTTCTCTTTTATCCCGTGGTGTGGGGTATCGTTGGATAAGCGGTTCAAAAATATTGCTGGTTTGTGAAACCCATTTTTCGATTCTGGGATCCGTTTGCGTAATATTAAGCTTTAAAGTGTCAAGTTTCCCCTACCAGCTAAATGGTTTATTTATTTATTTTATTTTTATTTCTTCAGGATAACAAACAATTGCGCAATAATGCTTAACATTTAGGAACAGATCTTTTATAAAACACTAAGTAATCACGCAACCAGCATCGTTATCCACAAATTCAACAGTAAAAATAGTTTGAGCAACTTACAAGCAAAATTGGCAAACAATTGTCTTTCATAGATCAACTATTGTGTTGTTCTTGGATATGTGAAAAAATTCACGGTACTAGTATATACAACGAAGTTAAAAGGACACTATCACAGCTGAGTACGCTATACAAGACTGACTCGCTGTATAACAAGTAATAATTAACCAACTTACATTTGCAATTGCAATGTATGGAAGAACATGTATTTCAACTACAATGTTGTTTTGGGATAAATTCGTCCCATCTACGGAACCCTTCATTGTGCGTGGTCCGACACGCACTTTGCCGGCTTTTAATATTTTACGTTACGTTTTTTTAATGTTTTACGTTACATTACGTTTTATTGCCTTTTTTACGTTACAATACAAAGATAATATTGACACATCTAAATTAAACTGCATTGAATGAAACATGTTAACTGATGATTTCTATGACTACTTTTCAGGACTTCATGTTCTTTGAGAAATCTGGAAACCAAGAGTCCGATCGTCCTGGCATGCTGTAAATGTGAGAGGAGGATTCAAATCATGGCACCATTTTGGCTGCTTATCTAATCAGTGAATTTTTGATACTACTTTATATTTTTTTATTTTGTTTTTATTTTTGGATTACTCATTTACTTTTGGAAGATTTGTTATTTGTATGTTTATTGAATCTCTAACTTTATCATTTGTACCAGGGTGATTCCATGAAATTTGGGCAACTATAATGTCTGCAGCACTATTCAAATTGTATTATTTAGAGAATTTATTCCGGAAGATTTATGATCGGGTCGCTAATGAGGAATCAAACAGCATCTTAAATTAAGAATAATTATTAGCAGAAGTTGAGCGAATTTCATGGAATCACATATTTAGTTTTAGTTAGTGGCGGCGCGAAGTATGGTTAAGGGTCCATAATACCTCAGCACCACCTCACTCTTTATCTCGCTCGCACACTATTGCTCCCGGTCACGCGAGCAAGCGAGACAGGGCGGCAGGGAGAAGGCACGCAAGGCGCCAATAGTTGAGGTAATTTCTTTTTACGGTGAAAATAATGGTCATTAAAAAAAAAAACATAGTATCTGCTTTATATTTAGTTCAGTTACCATGCAAAGTTTCATAATCTAATTTGAAGTATTTTTTTTAATACTAGCAGTTTATTATTCGGTTTGGAGGTAACTTTGTAATATTTTTCAATCGAGAAAATTTTATGGAGTCGTGTTTTCGACAAAAACATAGTACTTAACATTAATCCTCAACTTTACTTATTTATTTCGAAATTAATGCTGCAGTATCTTCGATATAACGGAGGATCATGCTAAGCAATTTGAAGTATTATAGACTCTTAATGTCGCCTGAGTAAAATCGCGCGCTACACCTTCCGAAACGTCACACCAATTAACACGCCACATTAACAGCGCTTTGACACTGTTAAGAGGAGTTTATGATAATTACTTTACGCTTACTTCACAAGAGCTCTTTGAACTGAAATAAAGATGACAACGTTGCAAATAGCTGTCAGATATTTCTCTTTTTTGATTAATTTATCATTATTACTAAATTAAATGATGAAATATCGCTCTGTAGTGCACAAATATTGATTATGATTTGCAATAATAGTAACACTGAATTAGGTGTTGTAACAGTTTTAGGTTTAAAAAATATAGGTATTTTTTTACACCTAAAACTAAATATTCAGAGTTACATTCAGCGAAATATTTGACTTCTATTTGCGACGTTGGCAGCTTATAGAATGCGTTCTTAATATCCATTGACAGCCAGGTAATACGGGCTGGTGTCCGCAACTCCACGTCAATGTGCGTATTTTGCGTACGACCATTGACAGGTATTATTCATCAAGTTAATCTATAACTATAAATAGAATAAATAGTCGCTTTTTGTGTCTTTCTGTGTGACGGCTTAGATCTTCTAAACAACACAATAGATTTTGATTCAGCTATACACATATTTCTATGCTATATCATAGAAATCTAGATGTTATGACATGTCCGCATTGCACCCGTGTCTAGCTAGGGCGGGTCGCTAGGTATTTAAATCAAATACAATCCAGTCTCGCGTCGCCACTTTTATTAATACATAGCATGCGTGTTAATACTTATGAAACTATTTAAAATTTGTGTTAATTATGTGAAACGCACTAATTAGTATAATAAGCCTTAAATGATTATTTCTGTTTTGTTATTATCTACTTCATTTTACAAATATTGTTAACTGCTTAACTACCTACATAATACCACACTTGTGAGTATCCTGAGAGAGATAGTCCTGCTATATCGAATACTTTTATTATTGTAACCGAATGGGCTTAAATTGCTATTATAGTGCAGAATGATGTCCACCAATCAAAATAAGCGGACTACTTGCTTAGAAATCGCGATCACTCTAATAATAACAACAGGGATGATGACTAAAAAAATTTTTTTGTCCTTCATGTAGATTATAAAAAAATATAAGACACGTGTTTTTTCTTTTTTTACGTATTCAAAACATTACGACGATACATTGAGTTCAAATGTGGCATGACGTCACTACTCGCTAATTTTATACGTAGCTGTGACGTAACGAGCCTCCACTCCCCAAGTTTAATGTGTTTTATCTAAGTAATTTTTTTATTAATATGATAAAGCAAAAAATACGTGTCTAATATTTTTTTATTATCTGATTCACGGACTAAACAGTTTGTCTTTTTTTTTTTACCCAGGAAACATCCCTATTAAATTTGATTTGCAGGAGTTGAATATAAATGAAAAAGAATGCATTTTATTCTATTATTAAAAACAGCAATGATAATATTGCTCACCTCGTTCCACAAGAGATACACAAGCATGATTTTATGTACGTACAAAGCTTGAGTACGATTTTAAATTATGATTTTTTATTATTTATCTGACATGGAATAATTTCTAAAATTACTTGGACGTATATTTTATTAAACATGAAAATAATATAATAAGTACAGCTCAAATACAACTTTAGCACATAACAATGCAATAATTCCTATTCATGATTTAGTGTTCCAAATTTTCCTATTGTTATTCTAGTCTTGTACCTATGTATTTTGTGTTAGATATAATTATACATATTGATATTGTAAGCTTCTTTGTCCTGGCGTTTTCCTGGCCTGTAACAAGTCGCTATCATGTTTTCAAAGCGGTCATGGAATATTGTAATCTTGATTCTAAAATAATCGAGCTACTTTGGTTGGTATGCACAGACTTCTCAATGTGAAGCGACAAACGACAAGTATCGCTGGGGCGAATCTGAACGTACACTATGCTTGAAATTTTGGCGTGACCATCGTGTAGCAAAAACCAACCAAGCATATTTTATACCAATCTATGAGCAGCGTACCTTCCTGTCATCTCGTTTACTTGCGTAGTATATTAAAACTACATAATATATACTGAATATATACTACCTTATGTTTGCATCATCTAAAAGGTATATTACACTGTATGTGTACTACAGTATAAATAAATATTATATGATGAACTATTTATAGAATACATTTATTAGTGTATTTTTACGGAATATTAATAGGGTGCATTCTGAAGGCAACGTCGCATATAACTGTCAAAAATTTCGCTATTTTGATAAATTTATCAATATTAATAAATTTAATTATAACATATCGCTCTATAGTACACTTAAATAATGATTTAAAAATGCAATAATTTGGATACCTAACACTTGTACATTTTGTACATACATGTTTAGCCATAGCACATTAAACTGTTACAAGTACCACACGTAATCCAGTGTTGTTTTTTAAATTCAAATTTAATATTTTAGTGCACTACAGAGCGAAATTTCATAATTGTATTTAATAACTAGCTTTTGCCCGCGGCTCCGCCCGCGTATATGTCGGTTATCGCGTAAAAAGTAGCCTATGTCCATCTACATATCCCAGGCTATATCTCTGCCAAATTTCATGCCGATTGGTTTAGCGGTTTAGGCGTGAAAACGTAACATACAGACAGACAGACAGAGTTACTTTCACATTTATAATATTAAGTATGGATATTGAGAAATTAGTCAAAACCGAAATATTTGAAAACTATGAACTACGTTAAGTTTCGGAATGCACCCTCAAATGTTAAATGTCCTTAGAAGTAGACGTAAGTAAGTATATAATTATACATACCCTCTGCTTTTTAAACAGGTGCTAAATGGGTAGTGTTGTCCTTTGATATTGAAAGCCTAAATATTATATGTCAATATTTTTAATGTACCTACCTACGTGATAAAGGGTCATTCAAGTATTACGTAAGCATCAATGGCTTTGATTGTTTTTGATGACATGGGGGATGGAGGGTTCTGGATGTTGATTACGTCAGCAATATTTATTTATTTACTTTTCAGATTTTTCTGCAAATTTTATTTATTTTGGTTGAACAAAGATGAACCCCATGTTCAGGGATGCCCCAAAACAATTGATATTGCTTACTCGGTCTGATGCCGTGTCTGTACTGTGTGTGTGTGACGTAAAGAATAGCACCACCCCATTTCCTCCTATGGGTGTCGTAAAAGGCGACTAAGGGACTTACTAGAGAATGGGCAGCAGCGTTCTCTATGCATTATAACACCATACTGCGAGCGCCAAACCACTTGCCAAGCGTGGCGATTATGGCAACCACCCCCCCCCCCCCCCCCAATCGGGGGAGGCCTATGTCTTTTTGTTTATAAATTTCTTATTTCTAGATTCATGAATGAATGAAAGACACCTGAACAGATAAATACCAATGTTTACGTAAGCATAGGAGGAGGAGGGGGTATGAGATTTGCTTACTTTTGCTAATAAGGGGGAGGTGGAGGTTCAAAATTACAAAAAAATTTGCTTACGTAACACTTGAATGGCAAATTAATAGCAAATTCATGCAAGAACATAAACTTTTGAAAAATAATCTTTCAAAAATTTGTGGAAATCTTTTGTTCTATACATGCTTCAATTAGTCATTATAATAAATATATAGTTAAGTACACGGTGTTTTTTCTTGCGTTATTGGTAAATTCTAAACAGGTCATAGAGAAAAACGATGAACCATGAGATTTATTTTAAAATGGTTATTCAACCAACTTTAAAAAAAATCTTTGCCTCTACCTCACATTACAAATTAAATCTTGTAACCATAATAGTTCTAAAGTTGCTAGAAGTTATCTGAAATATTAATCATTTACCTTGACCATGATTGTATAATCCTGGTCGAAGTGGCTACCATTTCATGTTACGAGCACAGCTGAACTCTTTTTTTTTTTTTTTTTACTTTTAGTGTCACGTTTAAAATATAATTGTTACTTTCATTTTCTTATCAAATTTTGATAACATTTTGTGTTTTAGCCCAATATTGCTTCAGGGTTTTTCTCTAGAACCAGAATTTACCCAAACTGGCTTGATAAAAAAAACCTGTCACAATATTTTTACATGTGTACTTTTAGAGTGAGCAACCAATAAGTATAATATTCTATACATACTCTTATGATGTAAAAATGTATCTGTGTAATGAATGATACAGAAATGAATATATTAGTGTCGCATATTTTGTGCCTGCTGTAACTATTCTACACTAAATTCTAATTATATATATTATTCGTACAATAATAATTATACAATGTCAATAAGTAGTTTTTGTATAAATTATGTTAAACAATGCATTTAACCAACGTAATTAATGTTATGAAGTAAGTAATAGTTACTCTACAAATACTGCACATTACACAATAAGAAAATGCACAGAGGAAGGATGCATTACGATTTACAGTGATATAATGTAACGTGTGAGCATAAAATGCTCATCTGATTGTCTGCAGCCTTTTATTATGTACTTTTCTAAGAAACTGGTATTACCGTCTATAATATAAACGTGTTATTGAACTATGATTGTGCGTTTTATCTATTCTCTCAAAACAAGTAGTAATGAATGAAAAAATCGGTCAAGTTCGAGCAGGGCTCGCGCTGTAAAGCTATTGTGTAACACTATCAAATCACAATCTGAATGATTTTGAAGAATATTGCTAAAATATTGTTGAACTGTCAAAATGAAACCCATTGATACTGTGTGTTACGCAATTACCCTGGTCAAACTGATACAAAACCTCATGGGATGCAGAACTTCGCTGGCGCCGAAAAGCACACCATAAGTAGGTATTATTGAAAACTATAAAAAATAGAGGTTGGTGTGGTAGAAGGGTGAAAATGTAGGGTTTTACTTATGAATTTTTTAATGCCGAAAAAAAAATTGGTCCAAAAAAATTTTGTTTTGGGGTGGACCACCCATATCTCTTAGGGGTATAAAAATAGTTTACGTCCTATTCTCAGACCTACTAAATATAGGTACACACAAAATTTCATAAGAATCGGTCAAGCCGTTTCGGAGGAATTTTGTTATAAACACTGTGACACGAGAATTTTATTTATATTAGAAGATATCAACATTCGATTCTTCCTTCCGTTGATCGCCTGGTTTGAGGGAGCATATCGAGCAGTATGGGTATGCATTGAAGGAGCCGCAAGCAGGCAGCGCCAGGCACAGGCAGCTTAACTATCACCAGGTATGCAATTTGGTATAATATAATAATAGTAAATATACCACCCTATAACTGACCCACTGCTGGGCAAAGATCTCTTCTCATACAGAGAAGGTAAGATTCATTAATCACCACATTTGCTCAAAGCTAATTGGCGATTTCAGACATATCCAGGTTTACGATGTTTTCCTCCGCTAAGGAGTATAGTGTTCTGTGGTTTTCCTACACCGATGTCAGTGTGGTATTTGCAGGGCCGTATTTAGGGCAGGGCAACAGGGGCTCTAGCCCCGGGCCTCCACAAAGAAGGGCCCTCCACAATTAGATTTTTTTAGATAATTTGTAATTGTCCATAATTGTACATCAAAGAAAAAAAAGTTCACATTCACAAGGTACCTTTTGAAATTTGACATTTATTTCATCGCTTCCTAAAAATTTCGGGGCCGCCGGCCGCTACAGGGCCAGAATAGGTGTGGCCCGCCTCACCTTTAAATCCGGCCCCTGTGTACTTTGTTGGATAAACTTAGAAAGTACCTACCTACATATTATGAATGGAAAAGGTCACATTGGTACTTAAACCTCGTGCATGAGAGGCAGTTTGCTGATAGGTATATTTGGTTTTCATTGTGTTTAGTCTGCCTTATTTGTTCTTTAAATATAGGAGTTGTTGACATCTGAACAGATAAAGCTGTTTACTCTTTGTGCAATGACCCCCTAGCTTCAAGAGTATTGATAACATGTTGATATTGCATTATATTCAGTGGTATTTCACTGAGCAAGGAATTCTTACCTCTTGCTTGTATTTCTCTATTGATTTATTTTATAACAATCCATAAAACTTGCCAGTATGTTAAAAGACTCTAAAACGAATGTAGACTTATTCTCAAATGATTCAGATAATAAGAAAAGTAAAAAGTGCTTGAAGTGGCTTAAGTGCAAATATTATTCTAACAAAAAAAAGTGTGTAGCTATCGGTGATATCAGGGGGAACAGAGTTTATTTTGAAACACTTAGTGTTTCAAGTATTAAGAGGAGTTTGAATAGAATTTGTAGAAAATTCTTCAATTCTCGCTCCAGTGGCTATGAAAAGTTTTTATCAGATGAAGAGAAAAGGTTTTATTTTACTATAGACCGTAGTTTGGTGGAGGGTATTTACTAAACATATCTCTATCTAAGTAAATAATGATGTTCAACATAATTTTAGTTACTTAATATTTTTGTCTTGTGTTCAATTTTCATTTAAATAGAATCTACCAGGTAATTTATTTTATACCATTAATTATATTATGAATTTATGACTTATGTATTTATTTTATTTAACTGACGAAATGTGGGTGTACTATGGGGGACACCTCTGCCTAGGGCTGCCATCACCTAAATTGCCGACGACGGACAAAAACTTACAAAATCCGGGACATTTTGGTGAAATTGAGTTTTTTTTTTCCCGGACACACCTAAAAAAACATTTTTGCACACAAACTTTACATTCAATTTTTTTTATTAATATAAACAGCCTGTTTGCGCTTTATTTAACAATGTAATATAGTAATCAGAATAGGTACCCAGAGTGAAGATCATCGCAAGTAATCTGGTAACAGAATAATTAGGAACACTCTTCTTTTTGGCATCAAATAGAATTTTTGGTTTAGTTCTTTTTACTTATGTTGGTTCTTTTCAGACTCTCCAATTTTTGCTAAAATGTATTTCCTTTCCATCAGGAATTTGCAAAAATCTTTAATTTATTGCTTAACTTCCAAAAGTATATGTTGTGTCTTAAAAATAAAATAAATTTAAATATTAGTTTCAGATCAAAATTGGTTGAACATTCCACATGGGCCCATGAACGGTCCACCAGGATTGGAATGTATTTCTACGCTTGACATGCTACAAATAGTACAGGATTTGCAGATGCTGGTGCTAGTTACGAATGTTAAAACCACTAATAAATACGCTTTCAAAAATGAAGTGTGGGAACAAATAAACTATGCTATTGAAGACACTGATTGCTGCACTCTAAGAACTGGAAACAGGCGTCCATTTGAAATGTTAAAAATTGTGGACAACTCCATTAATGAGGTAGGTAGCATTTTTTTTAAATTTAATTTGTTTTTTAATGTTATAGAACTAAATACTAGGTACTAATCTGATAACCTCCTAAAATTGTTTGGACCTAGTCAATTATCTTAAAAATTTTAGGCAGATAAGTTCATGTTAATGGTGGCGATTCCCTTATCACAAAATTATGTGCGTTACCCCAGCCAGAAAATGTCGAAAACCGTTATCTAAGTGCAATAGATAATGCTGCCGATTCCCTTGTTCACAAACTAAACTAAATTTAAGTTCAGTGCATCTTTTTCTTTCTATTTCATTAAGAAAAGGACAGAAGATAAATTTTAGTTTAGTCCTGTCAAATTAATCAGCGCTTGACGTAAATTGACTTAATTTTAGTCGGCAAGTTTTTAATCACGTCTAAACTTGTATGGAGTAGTGACAGGCGCTGATTAATTTGACAGGACTAAACTAAAATGTATCTTTTGTCCTTTTCTTAATGAAATAGAAAGAAAAAGATGCACTGAACTTAAATTTAGTTTAGTTTGTGAACAAGGGAATCGGCACCATTAATTAGATATACAGCTCCTGTAATTGTTTAACAGATTTTTAATTTGGTAAGCTGATAGTTTTTTAATTATTTGATAAAAACAGTTCCGGCTGGAGTAACGTTACCGATCTTTTGTTTTCTAACGGGTATATTAGTAGTTATAACGTTGGTATAATGTATTGCGCGGTCGCTTTTTCATAACATTCTAGATTTGGTCGGGTTACCACGCATACATTTTTTTTTTCGATTATCTCGTTAACTAATTAGTGTACAAATCTTAAATTTCACAGGTATATAATTGAACTGTATACCTAATTATTGATAAAAGATTCAGTTACCACTACTACAGGAAACTCGGTTAATCGGTCGTCAAATAACTCAGCTGCGCGCCGTGGCCGGAACAAATTGAAGTTTCATCATAACTTTTTAATTACGTATATGATATGATACTAATGAAACTTTAGTAGCACACCATTTTAAAGTTTAAAATTGTTTGGAGAAATTTGACAGTGGTGCCGATTCCCTTGTTCACAAACTAAACTAAATTTAAGTTCAGTGCATCTTTTTCTTTCTATTTCATTAAAAAAAGGACAGAAGATAAATTTTAGTTTAGTCCTGTCAAATTAATCAGCGCCTGTCACTACTCCATACAAGTTTAGACGTGATTAAAAACTTGCCGACTAAAATTACGTCAATTTACGTCAAGCACTGAATAATTTGACAGGACTAAACTAAAGTTTATCTTCTGTCCTTTTCTTAATGAAATAGAAAGAAAAAGATGCACTGAACTTAAGTTTAGTTTAGTTTTGAACAAGGGAATCGGCACCATTTTCGTGTAGCTTGATGTGCTAGCCACTGTACAATCAGTGGTGGAATTCAAAATGTGCAAGTCAAGTCGTGCTACTCACTTCCATTTTACAAACACACACCACCTTCATAAGCGCACTCAGTCACATCGCACTAGTACCTACATTTTGCCTTCTTAATGGTTTGGTGTCACAATCAATGGAAATGACCATGTGCCATCTTTCTTGTGACATGCTGGTCGTTACATTCCAGGGTCTGTACCTACCGGCATCACCACCAAAATTCCGGCATCGTCATAAACTTTCAAGATCATTTCATCTTTCTTTTTTATCATCTTTCGAGTCACCAAGCGAGCGCTTAGAACATTCCATAGAATCCGCGCGAACAATGATAGAACAAAGAACTAATTAATACCCCTTATATGAGGCGTCTAATTGCAAACCCCGCTAAAACGATTTCACCTTGAAACCGACTTTGTTCTCTCTTTTGAAAGTTTTCTCAATTATGTACTAAGTGACAAACTCATTTCCGAGCAAATCTCTCTCTAACAGTAATAAATTGAGCCTCCAACCTTATGCTTGGTAACAAAAATCCACTATAAATGCATGGGTAAAATTCAAATTCCTCTATAACGAAAACAACCAACCACAGCGCTTGCTTTTGCACCAAGTGACCTTACGAATAGTATGGCGGACCAATGGAGACTTGTGTAAATGTGTCGTGCACCAAGGAGTGCGATTACATTTTATTGAATTTAAAACTCATTGATAACTCAATATCCAGAAAAATAGTTTTAGCGGGGTTTGCAATTAGACGCCTTATATCTGTTTAGCATAGTCCGCCTATAATGTTCCCACTGCTGGGACACAGGCCTTCTCAGTGAGTAGGTCATTTATCTGTTTATACCAAGTAAATGTCACCGAGCGAGACTAGAACAAGCAGGGTTTAAACGCACCTTGAACCATCGCACACAACAGACGGGCCGCAATGGGTATTAATTTTGTATTGTTATGTGATGTGCTGCGGCTCGGTGGGGCTGTATTAAGTGCTTGCCTTCACACTACATCACCTCACGTACTCAAGCACCTACACCAATTGTTGCATAAACTTAATTCATACTAAATTAAAACAAATTGTTATATCAAAAATGTAACTGTATATTTTGAAAGGCCAATCTACCGAATAATAATCTTAAATTCACTGAGATACAATGCACAGCCTAACCTGTTGGGGCTAGAAGCATGAAATTTTGCACAAGAGTTCCTTTCATAACGAAAATAGACAATAAGGATTTAAAAAAAAAATACCCTAGGGGGTTAAATAGGGGATGAATGTTTATAAGTTCATCATTTCTGCCGATGGAAATTATCCCATCAGTCACACGGCTTGTTAATATAATAAATACCTACCATAATACTAAATATTCATGTCATGTTATGTTAAAGTTAGGTAAGTCATAATATGATTCTCAAAGATTTTTCTTTATCTTGATTGCAGATTTCTGCATACAAACAGAGACTTCAGCTTGGTGGTATGAGAGATCAGCAAAACTATCTTCTTGCTGAGGCATTAGCTTTTTCTTAGCAAAGTTCAGCTCCCTGTGATCATGCTTCATTACCAATGGTCTTGGTAAAGTTGTTGTGATTTTCTTGACCCAATGACTCTGTGGCAATTTCTGTTCATCTGGCACATCAATCTGTAAATAAGAATGAAACATTATAAAAAATAATCACAAAGTAAGTTTAATTTAACAGATTCTAACACTACACATATAGGTTTCAATTTTTTTTTCATATTATAGTTTGTTCCAAAAGTATTCCACACACATTCATTTACTTTCATTCACTGTCATTTTTCAAATCAATCAAGTTATCCTGCAATAGGTGTTAAATAAAATTATGTATGTTAACTTACCACTCTAGTGTTCTTAGCACTCTTGTATGCAACTGAAGGCAAGTTGAAATTTTCTTTATTACTTGGTTTAGCTGGTGGAAGATTCTTAACAAATTTTGGAATAGATGATGTTCCGGGTAAAGGTTTTTTAGGATGGACATCTTTCACTAAAGGTGCTATCGGACAGTTCTTTATGTAAGAGGCCACTGGGCTGCTAATGTGCTGATAAGCATTTGATCGACTTGGAGTCTTTTTCATAGATGATGGTTTCTTCAGTAATAGAGGCTGGGCAGGTGTCTTAAAAATAAGTTTTTGTTTTATGTCCCTTGGTGTAGTATGATCTTCAGTATACTTATGAAGTTGATGAGCAGTTTTTACTGGAGTGTTCTGAGGAGGCTCTGGAGAATTGTAAGCTTCATTAATTTTTAATTCTCTATCAATTTTATGTTGCGATAAATCTGGTAAATTTGGTTCATTTTTAAATTCAGTCATCAATCTCAGGTTATCATCTATTTCATTTTTTTCTTTAGTATTGATTGGTGGATTATTTAAAATATATTCAATAACTTCTAATGTATTGTTTAGTTCTTCAGTCTTCTCATTGTTTCTAGGTGATACGCATAGTTTATCCACCATATTTTCCATTGCAATAAAACTGTCATCAGCAGCTTTCATATCCCACCCAGGACTATTGAGTTCAGATAAATCAATCTTAGAATTCTCGGTTTTAGGTATTAAGTTAGGTTGTGAATGTGCTTGTAAGATTTTCAAACTTTCATTGTGATCTCCAGAATTATTTGGGCTGCTGATTGCACTTGTAGCATGTATTCTAAAATTAAAAAATAAAATACAGATGAGTGACATTCGTAAGTACTTAGGTAAAGGTACTTACAGAATATTTTCCCATTTTAAATTTCTCCTCCCTGTACCTACGTACCTATACTCTGCAATATCAGGAACCCACCGCCGGCTATCCACCAGCAGACGCGGTCGGGGGTGGGGGGGGGGGGGGTGTTTCGGGGATTATGGCTAACTTAGGACTGTAATTGAGCTGTTGTCATTGGGACTGCCAACAGAAGTGTGAAAGTGAAAAGTTAAAACAAATTGAAATAACATCGTCTCAATTAAAATTTCATCATTTGTAAATTAAAATTATTAACATTAGTCTGGTTTTCACATCACCGGCACTCCGAGAAACAACAAGCGCAACACGGTATACTAGATCTGACGTAGAATGTCCCATTCGCAAAATGTCACCGTAAAAAAGAATGTCCTATTCGCAAAATGTCCCATTCTCAAAAGGTTCTTATCAAATTGTCCAATTCTCAAACGGTAACATTCTCAAAAGGTCCCATTCGCATAAACTCATATAATGTGCATCAAATCCCAATGTCCAATACAAACCCGATCTCCGATGACGCCCAATTGGCGTAGTTGGTATTGACCCTGCCTTCGAAACCAACGGTTGCGGGTTCGAATCTATTTAGGGGGATATGTGTAACAGACGGCCGGAAAGCGAACCCGAAAAGTTATGTATAAACGACGCTCTAAACTCATTTAATCAATTTATAATTGTTATGGCACTATAAATGCACTACGTACTAGCCTAACCACTAAACATAAACTTTAATTTCTACTATATAAGTTTACAAACTCTCTAACAAGTGACTTCAAATTTTGACTCGCTGATAAAAATGCTTGGCTGAATGCTGGTCCTGCTCCACAACCTCAGCTAGTTGATTAACATTTGACAATCATGTTGGAGCTGCTGAAGAGTGTAAGACTATCTTTGCATTGTATAAACTCAATCTCCTTTGTATTATATAAATGCATAGCACAGGTGTGAGTCCTATGTACTATAGAGCTACCATTGACCGGGTAATATGTCTTTCATTGACTTGAATGTGCCCTGGCGGTTGAGAGTATGTCATGCTCACTTAAATGTCTCGCTGATGGTGGCGTGTGTGTTGGATCATTTAGCTCCCTTCAAAATGGTTGAGCTGAATGGTGCTAATCCATGCGTCATGTTCGTGAACGGGCGCCGTCAGTTGGGACTGGTCATCTCTTAGCTGCCACGGGTTATTTTATTTTATTTTGTTTCTATTTGTTGTACCTACGCTTGACGCTTTTAACGTGTAAGTTTTTATTATTTTTATTTTTACATCGTTCTCACTTTTAGTTATAAATTCAACATTATAGATGTAACGAATACTTTTGTAACAATTTAATTTAAAAGAGTGTCCATGGAGTTTCTTGCCCGTTCTTCTCCATAGGTACCTACGCTTTGGAATGGGAATGTAGCTTAATTTTTCTTACTGACCGACTCCTTGACAATTCAAAAGTGCCTGTAAATGGTTTAATTGAAATAAATGATTTGAGTTTGAGTTTGACTGTGTGCGTCAAATCCGTTTTTACTTTCGCGTTATAAAATAATGCACCTGATGCAATTAATGTAGCAAAAAATTTTTTCCTTATAATCGTCTTCATCTACTGACGACCCCATGAATATGTATATCGGATATACCTACAGGGTTTTTTCTATCAGTGTTCAATCTTTAACAGATGGATAGCACTAGTCAATACTAGAGGGGCGCCAATCATATCGCGAAAAAACATCAGCAGGCTTAGCACGAGCATCGTTTTCTCAACGGAAGAGTAGACAAAAATGATGTCCGTGTAGACAGTACGACAGCGGCAAAGTAGAAAGAGTCAACTGCACTTCAGATGCAAAAACAGTACTGTATCTTTTTTTCTTTTCTTTTGCCTACTGAAATGCCCTAGTGAGATGGGCCCGCCGCGTACTTGTAGCTTCATACCTAAACTGCGGAGTGTCCCATCTGTATTAATCTGTGACATTGTGTGAATGGGACATTGTTCGAATGGGACTTTGTGCGAATGGGACATTTTGCGCCAACGGGACTTTTTGCGAATGGGACATTCTGCATCAGATCCGATATACTCATAGCTACAGCTCTAGATATACTGTTAAAAGAAGCATGAAGCATGCGAACGCGTAAGATTTTCCCCTACCCAAAATCACTCAACGCTCCTAAAGAAGTTTTCACTTCAAAAAGCCTGTCATAAAAATAGAGAATCTAGGATGCAAGAGCAAGCGAAGCAAACTCGAGAATTTGGGCATCCCACTCATACTTAAGGTGCAAGAGGCTGAGGCCAGATTCCAAAATCTAAACTGCTGTAAAACGAGTTTAAGCTTTCATAACTCAACAAAGTAAGGGCGTTATCACACTGGCGATTTGCGAGCTATTTTAAAGCAAGGCGAAAGCGCAGCGAACTCGCCGCGGATGCGAAACGAGGTAGCCGCGACTACGCGACCTGATCTCCGCATTTTTACAAAATAGTACACTTGCTTGTCTCACTCTCTCTTGTAAAGTCACGTCAATCGCTCTCGTTCCGCAAACGCGGCGAACACGTTGCGTTCACGTAGCGTGCTCGCGACGCACACGCCGCGAGCGAGTTGAACAATGGCCTCGCTGGAATCACGCTCGCAAATGTGATAAGGCCCTAAGTTCTCTTTCTGTGTAATGTTCAAAAAAAAAATGTGCGCTCTTTTCACCCTATATAATCTGCGGCTGCCTGGACATGTACATTAACATTAACGCCGTGCCCATGAACATCATGCCTTTAATCCCCGAAGGGTTAGGCAGAGGTGTACTTACATATCGACGCTTGAAAGACAATTTTTACCAAACAACATGTTGGCAACTTTACACTAGAGCATTTTTAAGTTTTTTTTTTTTACTTTAAAATGGTCTAGTGTAAGTAAGTAAGTAATCATTTATTTACCAAAAAAACTTAGCCTAGGTAACATCAGTGCTGTTTCAATAAGGGATGGGTATGGCTATTATAGATGAGTAAGACTCCTGCCCTTCAAACTAGGAAAATCCTGTATCTGGAAGGACAGTGAACTTTAGTGGGATTGACATGGTTTACAAAATTATTTATAACGTATAATTACACTAGTTTACAACAAAAAATACCCACACATGAAAGTGATGTGTATATTTAGAATAAGCCCATCCTTAGTTCGATACTGAAGTAAAATAAAAATTATCACATCACATTTTGAAAATAATTATTTAAAAAAAATTGCAAAAATTTGCTTAGTTATACAAAAAAACATTAAAAATGACTCAAAGTACTTCTTCTTTTATGCTGGTTGGGGTCAGTTTCTCTCAAGATAGACCAACAGTAATCAGCTAATTTATTTTTGACCCAAAAACCTTGGTACCTCTCTTCAAATGACTTTAAATCTTGATGGAAACGTTTGCCATGCTCATCACTTACGCTTCCTAGGTTTTCGGGAAATAAAATCCAAGTGTGAGTGCAAACAGTGGATTTTAAGGGACATATGCACACCCATTTTGTGGTAATTGTGTAATAAATTGGAAACAGTTTATAATTGCGCGGTAAGCAGATACTCGGGTGTTAGGAGCTAACAAATTCCATTGTTGAAGCTTTGAAGCAAGCAGTTCAGATTTAGCTTTAGAAAGCTGAAGGCTTCTCATCAGGTCATTTAATTCACTCTGCGTAATCATGTCAGGTTCACCTTTAGATTCATCTTCCATAAAATCATCATCATCACTGTCAAGATCGCACTGTTTCGAAGAAGATTCTTCAATTAAATTAATTGATTCTGAATAATTTTTTGAATTTGAACTACTGGGCAATGACGGATGAGGAACTCCATTAGAGTGAAGCACAGGTTTTGTGACCGATGGAAAATCACGATACTGGATATTTTTCTTGTTTTTGTTCTTAAAACCAAAAGTTTTTGTTACGCAAAAGTAGCAGTCAGTTTCGTGATTTGTTGCTTCTCTCAATTGCATTGGTATTCCAAATGTTAAGTTTTTTTTTTCTGCAGCCCAGTTCGTAAGCACACTTCTGAAATTATCACACACTACTCCAGGTACCTATTTTTTATCAAGATTTGATACAGGAATTTGAATGTATTGGAAGTAGGCTTGTTTTGCCGCTTCTGTAATATTTCTCTTCTTTTTTGTTATGATTTACCGCAAACATAACAAAAACTATTCAGGCTTCATTTACACTGTCTTGAAGACATATTTAAAAGGAAATCACTTTCAACAATTACTTTAATCTTACAAACTAGACATGAAGTATAAATCCTTGTAAAACAACTTAGGGTATATTTAAAAAACGTGACGTGATAAAAATATATGGCTTAAGTTATAATGATATGAGCGTCCACACAAATCAAATTTACTATAAATTGTGTATGGGTATTGAAAAAAATAATAATTTGTAAACTAGTGTTATGGGTGATAGTTCTGATGTTAATGTGATGTGATGCGTTGATGTTGATGTGATGTTGTTTTATTGAGTGGGTTTAGTGGTTATTTGTGAGGAGTGTTTGTGTGAGTGTGCTGCTGTGGGGTTTAGTGTATACTCTGAGTATACTCTACTAGAGCATTTTAAGGTTTTTTTTTTTTTTTTTTTTTAATAAAAACTTTAAAATCCTCTAGTTGCCAACATGTCATTTGGTTAATATTGCCTTTCAAGCGTCGATATATGGAACACCCAAATTTCGCAAGTTATGTTATAAGTCCCTTAAGCCAAACCGGGCCCAAATGCAAACTCCAAGCTGCTTTTGAGAAATTCTTGATGGAACAACCAAATAACACTTTGGCTGACTTGGGAATCGAACCCAGGACCGCATGCTCAGCAGTAGCGCTTGCGACCACTAGACCAACAAGGAGATGTATCTCCCTAAAAATATTCCTTGGCACCCATGGTGAACCTCCAAAATCTTGGGCTGCGACCGAGCCTGTCCACCAACCGGAGCATGTAACAAGGGGTCTAAGGGGGTTGTGTATATTACAATACAACAAAGTTTCAAGTTTAGTAAAAAATAAACTAGAACATAAGGCACCTGTTCCACAGCTGGCGATTAGCGAGAAGCGAGTAGAGCAGAGTAAACACGTGTTGTTTGTTTGACAGAGTTCTATACCCCACGTCAAATAAATGTGAATTAAAGGTCATCGACCCGCATAAATTTATTCAAATAGTAATTCCGAAAACAGAAATAATGACATAAACTTGTCCCGAAAGGACCTTTGTGATCCTTGACTTTTTCTAGTAATAAAAACGATTTATAATTATTGTCGGGGTACCTACGCAGAGAAATTAAGGAAAGAGCAATGAACTTTATTTCAGATTTAAGTGGCGGCCACCATAACCGGTCTTGTGAACAGTCAGCGATCAACTATAAATATATGTATCTCTTTATCCTCTTATGACATGGGACCTAGGTACAATCTTTTGTACGTGTATTGAGCGAGAAAATAGTCAATAGCCAGTCCTCGTCAGCGTTGGGACAGGTGCCTAAGTAACTAGTGTTACCCTTGTTGATTAGCCAGGAGCCAGCATAGATATTAATTTAATAAAAACGATCTTACGTTTGCTGTTGTTTATCCCAAAGTATATGTTTTTTCAATTCTTTCAGAGTCAGCTTTCCGAAGTAAACTTCATCATCACTTAATTCCTCCGCATTATACAAAGACATATTAGCAGTAAGTATGCGTTTTCCAATAAAATAAACTATAATTAAAGAAATAATGGCTGTAATAGTCAAATAATATTTTACACATTGAAATAATTGAAAATAACACATAACGAACTTCTTTCAAATTATGACATGACACCACAGATTAATAAATTAGTAGCTAGCTACATGACCACAGAACATATATACTCAGGAATACATGACACACCACAAAGTTGGTAGTATCATTAAAAAAATCCATGGAACTAGTATGTATTGTAATAGTTTTAAAAAACCGGCCATGGGCATGGCGATTGGCGGACTACGCACACGCATGCACAATTGCACAACATTGACTTTGTTGATAGCAAAAACAAGTTTGTATTTAATAGTAATCCTCAAAAAAACTTCTAGTCGGTAGCGATTTCAAAATCTGACGTCCATACAGATTTCGAAATTGCTGGTGATAAAGATGTCAAAATCTGTGTATGAAATGTGTTCTGACGTCGTAACTTGTGCCGGTCGGCCTTGGTCGGTGTATATTATGCGGTCCACGTCGAGGAGCGCGTACCTACCTAATCTTCCTCTTTTTTTATAATTATCAATGGTGTAGATGTGAGATTTTGCAAACACAAATGAGGCGCTTGCTGGCGCTAAGGTCGCCGCACCTGTAATAATTGTTTAGCGGTACATACACAGAAATTGTTTATGTACCGCTAAAAAATAATAAAAAAAAAAAAAAAAATGAAAGTAAGTGTACCTATTCTGTGACAGAATAGGTACTCTTACTTTCCAATTTTCATAGTTAAAGTGCAAATCGTCTCCAAGTAAAATGGCTGTGTCATCCAGTAGGTAGGATGGATGGATAGACAGACATGACGAAATTAAAGGGGTTCTCATCATCATCATTTCAGCCGAAAGATGTGCACTGCTGGACATAGGCCTCCCCCAAAGTGGGGGGGGGTTTGCCATAATCGCCACGCTTGGCAGGCGGGTTGGCGATCGCAGTAGTGTTAAAAATGCATAGAGAACGCTGCTGCCCATTCTCTAGTAAGTCCCTTAGTCGCCTTCTACGACACCCACGGGAGAAAATGGGGTGGTGTTATTCTTTACGTTCGGCACCACACGGTACGATAAGGGTTTTATTTATCCCATTTTGTTACGGAACCCTAAAAATCCTACCATTAGACGTATTCTTTATTTGGTTTTAATAAAAATGACGCCTCGGTCGCACCCACCATTCCCCTTTGTCGCCAGTAACATACAATCGACGCCATATTTGTTTGTGGTTTTTGAAGGCATGGAATTAGTAAGTACAGCTTAAGCAAGGCTCGGAAAGTCATCGGCGCTCTAATAAATTGTAAGAAATAAAATACTGGTGCCGATTCCCTTGTTCACAAACTAAACTAAATTTAAGTTCGCACTGAACTTAAAAGTTTAGTTTAATTAATCAGCACCTGTCACTACTCCATACAAGTTTAGACATGATTAAAAACTTGCCGACTAAAATTACGTCAAGCGCTGATTAATTTGACAGGACTAAACTAAAATGTATCTTCTGTCCTTTTCGTAATGAAATAGAACGAAAAAGATGCACTGAACAGGCATACATTGATCAATTTGATCAATGTTTGCCTCGTTGATCTAGTAGTCGCAAGCTCTAAGTACTGCTGAGCATGAGGTCCTGGGTTCGATTACCGGGTCGGGCAGTGTTACTGGGTATTTCCATTTGGAATTGCTCAGTAGCAGAATCTCGATTTATGCCCGGTTGATGGCAATAGGTTCGCCCTCCTACTATGTGGGACATAAACAAAACTGGCGAAATGTAGGTGAACTATAGATGATACACCTCTGCCTAAACCCGACGCGATGTTATGTGTATTGAATGGTCATTAATTTTAATTTGCTTTTCAGTTGGTGTCGTTCTATCAAACGAATTTTGTCGAGAAACATGGAAAAATTGTTTACGATGGGGATGATGAAGTGAAAAGCGCTGCTAAAATATTTATATTAAGCATAATAAACACATTAAAACAATGAAACAAAGTAATGCGTTTTATTTGATCGCCTAAGTTTACGTAAAGTCATTTTCTTACCACTGAGCGTTATGAAAATAATCTCCCTACACTAAACTTACTACGTACTTGGTTCCAGGCTAAATGCCTTTTTTGAAAAACATTTTGCTGGGGTAACGTTACTCCAGCAAAATCAGTTTTTCTCGAATATCTTCGAAAAACAACTTGAACAAATTTTGCTATACTTGAACAAATTGCAACTACCTATGAACGAATTATCTGTAACTAGCTTTTGCCCGCGGCTTCGCCCGCGTGGATGTCGGTTATCGCATAAAAAAGTACCCTATGTACTACCCTCTCCATATCCCAGGCTATATCTCAAAATTCTAACTTAATATTAATTTTAATGTGACTCACTGTGTTTATTACCGAGCTGGTAATGAGTTGAACTATCGAACTAATGTGCACACTAATAGGGTTGAAAATAAAACCACAATTGTGTACTGATCTAAGCTGGTATATTTAATTAAAATTGCGAGACCCCAACCAAATCGCGGTAACGAAACCATAGCGAGATCTATTTCGACGTCAACGCCATCTATCGAGCTTGACATCAAACTTTTAACATTTCACAATAATAACTATGGTTTTATGGTTTCTTCATGAACACTATGTGAATAGAAACCGAAACAAATGATTTAATATAGTAAAAGTACTTATGTTCTGAACGTGAATGAGTCTTTACCTAAAGATAACATACACAAAATCAAAATACGAAATTTCACTCAAATTCTTAAAGCAATCAATTGTACCAAATACAACACGAAATAAAATTGCGACACAAATAATAATTTTAGAATAATTCACGTAAGTACTAACTTTTCTCAGGGTCACGTTCGCAATTGGACGAAATATTAGACATTTATTTTGTACTTGCAACACGATCTGGATGTAGAATTCGATTAATCGACTAATAATTGACCGGTTGACATTTTAGCGGGAACACCACTAAACGAACGAAAAAAGAAAACAAAATACGTCTATACTCTGTGGTCGTGTGGCGGTGTGACGCGATGCTTAATGTAAACATTCATCAAGGTTATACGTGCGTCAAGTAATGGATTCAATGAGAAAACGGTTTAATCTTAGAAGAATCTTATACAGAATTACTGAGAAATAAGTGTAGATTTCGTATTGAGTGTTAGTTTATCGAAAAGTGATAAATATGTCAGTGAAAGAGTAACGAAAGTTTTGGAATGCACAAATTTTGATCATAAGGCCGCCGTGTTTAGTAATGTTTTTATGATAAATATTCTTGTATACTGTTTGAAATACACGTAAGTAGCTAGCTTATTTATCTACGAACATAATTTGGCTAATAGCTACTGATATTATAGCGTATTGTTATCGTAATCGTATTTCCAAGAGTAAAATTCGGCAAACAAATACCTACAAAAAGTCAATAAAATGGATATAGTATGTTATCCTTAAGAGATAGACATATGCCATCGCGGACTTTTTTGAAGACCTTTTTATGATACACAATTCCACCATACATTATTTTGTTATATCTCAAAGGGTTTAGACAGCGTTTTCGTTGAAAGCTCCCAGACGGCTTATTTTTTTCCGACACCTCCAACAAATATCGTTAATTCATACAAAAATGCATACAAAAACATAACAAATTATATACTAAAACCTTCCTAGAGAACCAAGCTATCCATTGGTGAAAACAGCATGAGAATCGGTGCAGTAGTATTTGAGTTTATCGCGAACAGACAGACAGACAGACAGACAGACAGACAGACAGACAGACGCGGCGGAGGACTTTGTTTTATAATATGTAGTGATATTCAATTTTCTCTATGGCGCAATATTTTGCTGGGGTTACGCATACTGTTTTATAACACGGTTTCAAACTTAATGCCGTTGACCCTCTTCTAGGGTTAACTTTAGCGCAAACGTAATGCCGCCGGTGACCCGCCCGGAGGGTCCACTTGTAATACCTATGTATGGCAGCATGGCGTATGAGCACTATGAAAAGTGGGTGGAGTCAAAAGTATTAAAATATATAAGGAATCCATACTAATATTATAAATGTGAAAGTAACTCTGTCTGTCTGTCTGTCTGTTACGTTTTCACGCGTAAGCCGCTGAACCGACCGTCATGAAATTTGGCAGAGTTAACCCTTAAATTGACAGAGTGTAGCCGGCTGGACATTAATAAGAAATAAATTTGTAAGCGAGTATACCGATTATACATTTTTTTTTTAAATTCTGGTATTTCCGCAATAGGGTAAGCATTTGGTAGAATAATAAATTATATGCTTAGCAACATCTAAATATGTCAAAAATCGAAATGGCGTCGAAGCAACGGTCGGTTAATGCGACACAGGTAAGTTTTTGAATATTTTTTAATATATTGAAAGATTTTTATGGGTTGGTTATGCATTATATATTATTTCAAAGTGGCGGTTTATTATATGGTACCAAATAATAACCCGGTACTGTTTCAATAACGTTGTAATTTGCACTTGAAACTAGTTGTCCAGTATACTTCACACTGCCAATTGCTCACAATGTTATCACTGTTTTTGTTTGGGAAGCGGGTTGGACAATACCAACTAACTAGTATATTAGTTTTGTATGGGTTGCATGTATCAAATGAGCTTTTTCCTTTTGTTTTAGCGATTGATGCGCTTGCGCACGAATAGGCTAGTTACTTTGATACC
Organism: Dryobota labecula; assembly: GCA_947523025.1. NCBI lineage: Eukaryota > Metazoa > Arthropoda > Insecta > Lepidoptera > Noctuidae > Dryobota > Dryobota labecula. The sequence continues at coordinate 16,798,448 of OX383284.1, forward strand.
GCCTGAACATACATGCTTCGATTCCACTGAACCTTCGTCTACTGAAGAACTTGAAATTACCAATAAAACTTCAAACAACCACGATTCTTCAGATAAAAGCAGCTTGATATCAGTAGATTCGGCATTAGAAGCACTGAATATTTTAGAATCTTCCGAAGATGAAATTACAGATAACAATGCAATTAATCTACCACTCACACAATGCTGTCCCTTCCATAAGTTCCTTACCATCAATTGGTTCAGTGCAAACGGTGCAAACTGACCAACCAACCATTGACACATGTTCTACTAGAAACCGTAAAAAAGCGCAGAAAATTAAGTTTCAAAAAAAGTTAAAACATCTAAAAAGTTTGTTCTGAGTTACAAGTGGAAGAAGGAATTATTTTTTCATCGGGCTGAAGTTGAAGATGAAAATACACCGCTGATGCCGAGTGAAGACGAACAACAACCCCTTTCATTCTGTTATCGTTTTTTTTTTTTTTTCACCGAATGTAATAAAAGATATAGTCGATCAATCAAATTTATACTCTGTTCAGGTAAAAGGAAGATCCATACAACTTACTCATGAAGATTTTCTAACTTTTCTTGCCATACAAATTTTAAGAAACCTGTGGTAGCACGACCGATTAAAGATATACGCTATGATCAAGTAGGTAATTTTTCCGATTCGTGTAGCTATGGGAGATGATGCCGTTAATGTAAGGACGGTAAAACAAACGTTATACAGGGTGTAAGGGACAGCCCTCCGCAAACTAGCAGGGTTCATTCAGCTCCTGATTTTAAATCATGTTCCACCGGAAATTGGCTCAGGAAAATATTCATTTGTTAAATCCTTTTTCAGTTACTGTTCATTTATTTCAATGTCAAAAAAAACTTTATAAATAAAACAGCTAAAATAAAAAAAACCAGCAAAGGATGTTGAAATACTCTAACGAACGACGCGCGAAATCAGCTGTTAACTTTCTGCCTAGCTACAGAGTTCATCGAACTCACTCGTTGCGCTGTCGTTCGCTACCTGCGTTTTGCCACGGTAACGATACATTGCGTGTGAGGTAATAAAACAAATCAGGTTTATTGGATTCCCATAACGTTCCTGAAATAATTTCAGGTACCGGTAATCTTAGTATGATATACTGAATTTACCCCATCAGTCTGCGGAGGTCTGTCCCTTACACCCTGTATGTATAAAATGTAACCAAAGAAAAATGCTTTTTCGCAGGAAACAGAAACTGTCTTTTGAATTTTCATAAAAAATAAACATAATTAATATTTTAAATCAATTTTTTATTTATCTACCCCTTATTAAATTGATCTTAGTAAACTTGATACTGTCCAGTATATTGCACAAACATTCCAGCTAGTTAATCGCTATGTATTTGGTAATGTCCAGTATACTTCACATATAATTTTCAGAAAACTGAAAGACTCGGATTTTTATTTATATTTTTTACCATGCCTATGAAGTGCTACAAATTGACTCATGGTGTCAAGTATTTAATTTTGTTATTTTGATTGTTCTGCCAATTAAAGGGTTAAAGCCTGGGATGTGGAGAAGGACATAGGCTACTTTTTTTACGCGATAACCGACATCCACGCGGGCGGAGCCGCGGGCAAAAGCTAGTGATATATAAATTATAATAAAAAAAATTGTGCTTCATGGTAAATTTTTTAAGGTATTTATATGTATTGATCAGGATTTTTTAATTTGTAACTTGTTGACAAGGTAATTGGCAATTATAGTATAACACCTTCATAATTAATGCATATTTATTTTCATTTTTTTAAAGTAATTAGGTATAGCATACCATTACAAAAATGTTTTTCCTCTTTATCCCTACTCACTAATCAATAAAATATATATAAAAGTAAATAAAATAGTTTCAACTTGTAGCACTTTTACATGCTAACTTTGTTTTCACTAATAGTAGTTTAATTCTAATACCGAGAAGTACTTTAGCTTTAGTTTTATATGTGAAACATCTATAGGCACGCGTTAAGAGTAAAACCAACTCGTATGCCGTGACGGGGAACGGCATGACGCTCTCTTATGCCGTCATAGGGAAGTCTTTATTAAAAATATTTATTTGTCTTGTATTTAATTATATTCTGTAGGTATATAATTATCATTCTAATAAGAATAATACATATAATAATGATAAATTCTTTCACTAACCATCAATTTCGATGTTTAACATCTGCTGGGTGTCCAATGATGGCCAACTTTATTTTTTGTATACCTATATTATCTTTTTCAAGACAATATTATTGAGATTGTTATAATTTAACAGTTTTATTTGAGTTTTTTTAATAACATAGCAGCTTGTGTATTGGCTTGGTGATCATCATTTGATTTAGCAGGATAGCTTGCAGCTAATTGTAAATAATATTTAGCTTGATCCTCCTTTTCCAGCTTTAGATAGCAATTACCAAGTCTTAGCAAGTTTACACTGTAGAATCTGGGCTGAACCGTTTCTGCTCTCAAGAAATATTCAAGTGCATCTTCATAAGTGGAGTATGGTGGAGAAGCAAATAAAACTTCAGCTATTTTCCTATGATGCCAAGGCATCTCGGTAATCTGATAGCACCATTCGCCCAACATGTGCAAAGTTGTAGCATCTTTAGGATTTAGTGAAACTGCGATCTGAAAATAAAGTCTCACGATGTTTATTTAAATAAGGAACAACCAGAGGCCTAATTGCTTTCCACACTATCAGTAGGAATTGGTTTCATGTTGACAGGTCAACAATATTCATTGCGTTATTTATGTTGTTGAGCAGACAATTTTTTTTAACATATGATGCAACAGATTAGGAATCTGCTTCAAAATCATTCAGATTGCGATTGATTGTGTGTTTTGTAATTAGACGTTATCAATAACTGTGGTCAAAAATGATAATCACGTACATCCAGATGCTTCTTGACGTTTTCCAGTTGTTTTATTCGCTCTTTCATACCATCAAGTGAACTTTTTGCATCCAGCAGTAAAGCATACCACTTGTGTACAGCATAATGGTCTCGAGCGCCTTGGGTATCATTTAGCACTTTCAATATTATACCATATGCTTGGTCAACAAGATTATTCTTGTATTGTTTATCATACTTCGATTCCTTTGACATGTTATATAAAGCTCGACATATACGCCATTGCACTTCTACATTGCCTTTGTCCTAAAAATACAATTATTTTATATACCACAATAAAATAAATTATGAATGCTACAAATAATATATTAGGTATACAATATTAATATAGTTTTATTGTATGCAATGGTAAAACATATCCATACACCATGACCTTACCTGATGCTCAGACAGTAAATTATAGCATTCCTCATAATAGCCATTATCAAATAATTTATCTGCATCTTCTAAAGCAGAAAAAGGCTTCTCTGTTTGTATATTTTCAGCAACATCTTTTTTCTTCACAGGCCACAATGAAAATGCTAAAGTTGCAGATACTACCAATACATTTTTGGGAAAATTTACAGTCTGTAAACAAAAATTTGTTTAAAAATTATTTAATTTACTACTCATATAACTTTATAGTTTATAAAGATTTACCTGTAGTAATATTATTTTCGCACTATTCTTAGCATTTATTTCCCTATTGTTAAAAACTTTTTGAACAAACTTAAAAGATACAGGATTTAATTTGTAAAAAATACTCATGTTGACGATAAAAACAAACGGTTACAATCAATGTTATTTGTAGTATTGATGTCTGAGGAGTACAATACGAGTTGCATGAGATTACTAGTTGTTTTGTACTGCTGTCTGCGTTTCCTTCGTGTAAGACATCTGTGATAAGTTCGTAAACCAAACAATTCGAATATTCAGAGATTGCCGCTGGTAAGGCTTTTTAGAAGACGATCATAAATAAAGCGAAACTGCGGTAGTTGCAAACATCAACCACAAAGATAACTTTACCGGAAATGAATCAAGACCGTTGACAGTTGACTTCACAGACTTGACACAGAAAAATCGTAGATAATAAAATATGGATAAAATGAGGTTGTAAATCATAGAAAGTCATAGATAATATTGAGAATTAATTATTCTACTACTAAGGCTAGGATTCCACGTCAGATTTTTTCATCAGATAGTCAGATCCGGCTCCCTAGCTTGAACATTCAACACACGTAAGTAAAATAATGGCTCCAAAGCCTTCCGTTAGCCGGATCAGCCTATCGGATCGGACTATCTGATGAAAACATCGGACGTATATTCCCAGCCTAATACTGCTGTGCTGTCTGTGAGTGAGCCACTTACCTCCTTATATTTCACATGGAGGTCCTTAGTGGAGGTCAGTGGAGTGAGTGAGTGGGATTACTCCCACAGATTAGTTATTAAAAAAAACCCTAATCATGGAGTTAGTATGAGTAGATAACTAAGGCCTGTGTTCACCAACATTCAAACCACCGGTTAGGTATTTAAACAGTTGGTTTATGTCAAATTTCCTGAAATTTTGAGTAAACAACTGATTAAATATCTTAACAGTTGATTTAAATGTTGGTGAACACAGGCCTAAGGCCTGTGTTCACCAACATTTAAATCAACTGTTTATGTGTGTGTAATCAACTGTGTATGAAATTTCAGGAAATTTGACATAAACCAACTGTTTAAATACCTAACCGGTGGTTTAAATGTTGGTGAACACAGGCCTTAGTACTTAGTATGTACAGTCGCCAGTGTACAGACGCCAGCAGGTCAAGCTACCCAAAACTATCAAATTTTCGCAATCAACCTTGAACCTTACACTGTAGTGATAAAGTTGAAAATCTATTAAAGAAATTTGACAGATTGTAGTAGCTTGATGTGCTGGCGTCTGTACATCAAGGGGTTTATTCATAAACGTTGCTTAAAGTTAAGTGACGTTCAAACGTCAAAAATGTATGGTTAGACAGTCGCTAATCATCATCATCATCATCATTACTTAACTTTAAGCAGCGTTTATAAATAAACCCCCAAGTCACCACAAACTATTAGATTTTCTCATTCGGTTTTGAATTTAAATATTAATTTAAAGTTTAAAATCGTTTGGAGAAATTTGACAGTTTCGTGTAGCTTCATGTGCTGGCCACCGTACAGTCGCCAGCACGTCAAGTTAATCTTAGAGCAAATGCTCTAAGACTATAATGGTTGTAATGTACTGGAATCTTCATACTAAGGATAAGGTAGTAATTTTTTTTTTCTTAATTGATCTCAATAAGAGTCTATTTTTGCTAAGGGGTAGGTAAGTAAAACTCCGTAATATATTATGTAGCTTTAGTGGAGATTTTTGATGTGTTTGTTTTTGCGGCGGGTCAGACCAGCTGTTGGCGTAGCGACGACGCAGCCAGCAGCCAACATCCAAAAGAATTTTGTAGATAATATTTACATAATTTGAAAAGCTGTCTTAAAATGATAATAATAATAAGTAAAAAACAAGGGAAAATAATCATAGGACATCAAAAAATTCGTCCACATCGCTGTCAACAAGAAAAGTGCCAAAAAGCTGGCAGCATTGCCACTTTGTATGGCAATGCTGATTCTTTGGTCAAAAATAGACCAGCCCATGGTCACGTGACGAGGCGAACAACCGCTTAGCAATGTCTCAAAAAACTAAGTGGGACCTATTATAGTTAATCAACTCCAAGCGGCTCGAAAAAGTAAGTCCCAATATGATTGGTGTATTTTTGCGCCGTTTGAGGGTTTCCGCAAAATAGAGCACATATTTTTTTCTTTAAAATAAATTTTTGTATTCCTTTAAGCATATTTTCCATACAAAATAGTTTCGATGTTTCACATGTGCCAGGCGTCCCACGACGGCTAATTTTTTTGTAATATTTTATAACTTGAAGTAGGGTTGTGAAAGTACTCAAAAGTTTCTGTCTTATCATCGGTCAATTTGAATTGAGCTGTATTGATGATTTCAATGATTATTATTCAGTAAATGCATGGTAATATCCAGAATCATATTTTGATCAAAATAGTAAAAAAAAAACAAAAACGACAAATCAAAAACGTAAGAAAATTTGAATTTCGCGGGCTACCTTATCGCGTCCCTCTTATGGGGGAGAGCGCTAAGGTAGCCTGCGAAATTCTCTCAAATTGTAAATTAAAATCGTGTAAAAAAAAATAGTATATTATGCAATTAGTGAATGAAGAACGGATTTAAAGCGAGGGCCACAGATGAATCGCGAGCAAGTGAAGGATTCTAACTACTGAATCACGACCGTAGGGAGTGATTCATGATGATTGAATCACGAACGCAGCGAGTGATTCATGTGTTAGAATCCTGAGCGAGATTCATGGCCCTCGATATAAATCCGTTTTATTTAAGAGTTGCATACTATACTTTATACCATGACTACGAGAAATAAAAAAAGATTTAAGCGAAAATAGACATTTAACGAAGAAAAAAGGAAGATTTTAAATAAATTAAAATGCACATTAAAATTGGAACATTTACTAAAATTAAAAGTAATTAGGAAATTATATCGGCCGCCCTCTCTTTCATAAACTCAAGTGTTAACACATCTTCGTCACTTGAATGTATTTTCAATCGATTTATTATTCAAAATAGCGCCAATTTACTAATAACAGCAAAGAACATAAAACAGTTTTTATTCTAATGCTTAAAATGTCGACAATGTTTGCACAAGGAGTTTGTATGTCGAGTATTCTTTCAAGTAGTTTGTATCGAGTATTTTTTCGCAAGGAGGTTGTATTATAGCATTGAGATGCGAGGTCGAATATATTGGTGTGTTCTAAATTCAAACACCAAAATAGTGATTAAAAGTGCTTTTTATTCACTGTTTTCAGTGAATAAAATAAGCTTTTTAGAGGGGGAATGGTATAAAAAAAATTAAGGGTTGTGACGTTAGACGCCAGTGTGGCTTCGGCATTATAAAATCTATAGGTCTGTGTAGGAAAGGTGTAGGAAGAAAGGACAGATTTTAATTTAAAATTTTGCATTGGCAACAATATTCAAAAATCAATTTCTTCGCGGTCCATGGACCATGGGCGGGTGAGGATTGTTGACAGTTTGTACTTCATTGAAGAGTGTGTTGAATTTGTGTTTCAAGAAATGTTTTTGGTTTGAATATTGGATTCCTAGCATTTTCAATATGCAGAGATCAGGTAACGTTAAGCTATATTTATTTGAAATAAGTTTATTTTTATTTTACGTAAGCAATAGCGTTTTATTGGCGCCAATTTCTTATTAATATTCTTTTTGAAACGACCTGAGTATTATTTCAAATGTTTAAGTAAAGTTTATGGGTATTTCAAATTATGTTTGAGTACAAACTTAATCAATACACATCGCTTGTGAGTTAGATGAATGTTAAACATCATTCGTTACCTGACCAAAGGGACGAACACAGGCGTTTTACTTACTTATCTACTGATATGTAAGTAAATCATGCAGCAGGCATGTCTTATTTCTTCATTTCTTGATTAAATTATCAGTAGTTACGTACACGTTACATTATAACTACTACTGATGATCAAATGTGATTTTTTGTATTTACCATCTTTTTAGGGTTCCTTTGCCAAATGGCAATGCGTAAATATTTATTCTGAATGTGGAACCTTCACTGTACGCAAATTTAAGAGTATCTTGATTTTGTATTCAGGAATCATTAAGATTTAAGTTTGAGACCTTTTTCATAGGTTTTACCTGTTTTACATACTCATATTTCTGTGAAGATTTCATCAAGTCACTAACAAGAGCATCAAATATAAATCAGTTGGATGACAATTCATGTGATGGTAAAGTAATCTGTGCCATCACATTTGTGTGTGTGTATGCATGTGTGTTCATCATCTCGTCTACATCATCTGTATCATTCATGTGTGTCTAATGAAAGTTAGGAAAAATGCAAATGTTGAGATATGCTGTTCAATACTTAGTTGTATTAATTAGCAACAGTGATTCTAATAGTGTTAAATGTGTTTGCTGTCACATGGTGAGCTCGTAACTCAAGGTAGGAAGTGTTACACGAAATAAGGAAAACAAAAATGATTGTTTTCCATATTTTGAGTAGTTTAAATGATTATAACTGCAATTTTTACAAACTAACAAAATGACAACTGTTAAAATTAAACTAAACAACCACCAATAATAACACGTACACTTAAAATTGTAATATCCAGAAAAATAGCAAGCAGGCGTTAGAAAAATGTTACAGTTCTCGAGGGATTCCTTTTTTTTTTAGGGTCCGAATCCTCAAAAGGAAAAAAAAACAGAACTCTTATGGGATCACTTGTGTGTCTGTCTGTCTTCTACTGGACCGCTTAGGTTAAAATTTTATACACATAAATGACCTTTCTTGACCCAAACATGGACTTGTTCACAAAAATAAATTAATTTTGAATATGGGGGTCACTAATGGGGGGTAAACTAGAAATAAAAAAAAGGTTTTGCAAAATGTTCTGTGTGACTTATCAAATGATAGGGCTTATTGTTAGGATTTCCGATATACTTTTAAGTTATTTAAGAGAATAGATGAAAATTGACCATTTTCCCCCTTATCTCTGCAACCCAAAATTTTGAAAAGAAGTGCAGAAAATAGTTCTATACTTAAAGATTACAGGAAAATTAATATGAAGGCTGTGGTCTTAATATAACATGGTAAATCTCTCAATATTGTGTGTACTAAATAACATTTTCAGTTGAAATGTATGGGAGAGCATGTATTTCAACTACAATGTTAAGTTTGTTCTTGGGATAAGTTCATCCCAACTGCGGAACCCTTCATTGTGTGGTCTGACATGCACTTGGGTGGTTTTTTTTCTGATAGGCAGGTCAACTTAGGAGGTTGTTGGTTACTTGGAGGCCTTACATAAGGCCTCCAACCAGGGCATAAACATATAAACTGAGTAGCTACATGCTAAAGGCACTCACTGTGGGGTATCAAGCTCAGGTTAGGTTAAGGCATCACTGGGGGAGGGCAGCAAAGAACATGCTGGATCAGATAAAACTGACTACTTACTGGCGCGCGTGTTGCATTTATACCAGATTTAAAGTTGACATTTCATTCTTCCTAAAAATATAATTATGACATCTGTAACCCTTTACTGTCAGAAAGTGTAGCAAAAATGTATGCACCAACTATTTCTATACAAATAAATAAAATTGAAGTGTCTGATTGTAATGCAAAATATAAAAAAAAACTATTTATAAAAAAAATGTCTGTCTGTCTGTTTATTCCGGCTAATCTCCGAAACGTCTGGACCCATTTACGCATGCACGGTATAGATTTTTAAGCAAAATTTTTATATTTCTTGAAAATATTATGAAAAACAAAGTTATTTCTGCGGTTTTAACCGAAAATATCCTATTTAAACCTTAACTCAAAACATTGACTTGAATAGCAATGTCACTTAGAAACATCATAATATTTTTAATTTTGAGATCCAACGATACTCCAAACGCTGTGTTTGTATTCTTGACGGAAATCAATAACAACATAGATGGAGCCGGACGAGCGTATTATTCGTCATGGAAAATGAGTAAAAGTATACGCTTAACCCGTGGCGTGACGACTTCCAGGATAATAGACGCCCTGGACCAAACCGAAAAACAGGATTAAGTTCATAGCCCTCCCCAAAGTCAGATCCTCTAGAATATCATTTTTGTAATTCGTGCATTGGAAAACACATGCACAAATATATTTGACGCTCTTCTGCTTGAGCGTTTAAGGTGGTCTTATTGGATAGACGTATTGTGCCGTGCTCACAGAGCGTGTGACCTCATCCCAGGATGTGTGCCCTCACGCGGAAACTGACCACTATGTCGCCCTCGCTGTAATCCACACCTTTCTGTAAGTACGCGGTTCACTCGGCCGCGTCTGCCCGTCTAAACTATAAGCAAAACTTCACGAAATATTTTCTGTGGTGTTATTATTATGTCGCAGGATAATTGAAAAAAATTGTTTATTTCTTCGAAATTACAAATATTTTTGCGCAAAGGACCGGATTACTTATTGGAAGCTACTATTATGATATAAGATTTTTTAATGATCCATACTAATATTATAAATGTGAAAGTAACTCTGTCTGTCTGTCCGTCTGTCTGTCTGTCTGTCTGTATGTATGTATGTTACGTTTTCACGCATAAACCGCTGAACCGATCATCATGAAATCTGGCAGAGGTATAGCCTGGGATATACATACCTGGGACATAGGGTACTTATTTACGCGATAACCGACATCCACGCGGGAGGAGCCGCGGGCAAAAGCTAGTAGTACCAAATAAAATAAGGACTATTGCAAAAATAAATAAATACTGTCTAGGACTATAAGAATCTTGATTAGGTACTGATCTAAGGCCCGTATTACAGAACGTCACTCAAAACTTAAGCATTACTTAAAATTCTGGTTGCATCTAGTTTTAAGTAATGCTTGAGTCTTGAGTAAAGTTCTGTAATATGGGCTTTAGAGTCAATTTATAACATCTTATTATAGCGGATCAGAAAATGGATCGAATGTAGCTTTGCCTTTGCTTTGCCAAATAGCGCATCCCAGTGCATAACGCTCGTATCAGCCAGTCAGCGTTCATACTCGTCGTTGTTTCTGATAAGCTGGTTTTTTGCAAAAATTAAATTCTGATATTAGCTCGTATTATAACGAAACTCTTTTTTAGTTTTTAAATATTCTGGTCCTTTGCAATAATCTTCAGATTTTTGCAAAAAAAAATAAAAAAAAAATCAGTAATCCGGCGTCATATACAATATTATAGGTGTTGTGGTGCATAAGGTCCTGGGTTCGATTTCCAAGTCGGGCAAAGTGTTATTGGGTTTTTCCATCTAGAACTTCTCTGTAGCAGTCCGGAGTCTGGATTTGTCCCCGGTGGATGGCAATAGGCTCGCCCCCTATTACGTGGGAATTAATCATAACTGAAATCGACGAAATGTGGGTGTACTTAGGTACACCTCTGCCTAACCCTTCGTGACATACAGGCGTGAAATTATGTTATGTATTGGTGCAATTCGCGATAAAGTATTAGCAGTAAACAGCATCATAATCCATATATAAATAAATAAATATGATATTATAAATGTGTACCGTGTGATGCCGGACGTAAAAAATTGCACCACCCCATGTCCTCCCGTGGGTGTCGTAAAAGGCGACTAAGGGACTTACTAAAGAATGAGCAGCAGCATTCTCTATGCATTTTTAATACCATACTGCGATCGCCAACCTGCCTGCCAAGCATAGCGATTATGGCAAACCCCCTCAATTGGGGGAGGCTTATGTCCAGACGTATTTCGGCTGAAATGATGATGATGATGATGATTATAAATGTGAAAGTAACTATGTCTGTCTGTTACGTTTTCGGCCCTATACCGCTAAACCGATCGTCATGAAATTTGGCAGAGATGTAGCCTGGGATATGGAGGACATAGGTTACTTTTTTACGCGATAACCGACATCCACGCGGACGGAGCCGGTGGAAATTGCTAGTTTATAATAATTATTAATTCTGATGCCTTGATTATCACAAATATAAACAGCATCTTCCGTGTACGGTTCCACATAATTGTCTGCCGTTGTAACTTAATTACCATAAACATTTGCGTGATACATATTATGTACTTAGACAGAAGCAGATCAAAGTCCTCATTTGTAATTGAATTGCATGCTTGTCATCATAAATGGAAGTGACCTTCATTTTATTACTTTGCAGTAAAATGCAGACGTTATCACAATCAGAATTTATGATACCTACAAGTACAAGCGCCAATATTGGGTTGTTATATATAAAATTACATTGCAGTCAGCTGTAGCAATTCAAAAATAACACCTAGTCTCAAAAGTTAGCTACACTGGTGTGTGTGGAGAAGTTCACGAGCGTTTTCGTTTTTTTTTTTTCGATGTATACGCAGCCGTAGCTAACCGCTGTATTCTTAGTTATTTCCTTCAGTCGACTCAACTTCGACTGCGATTCGAGCGTTCTATCAAATTGACTGGTAAAAACTTATAAGTTAGTACAACAGCGCTAGAAGCTTACTTTGGCGCTTGGCCAAAATCAGAACGAACGCCGCCATATTGTTTTGTGAATTAAAAAAAAATCTGTACCAATTTCATAAATGTTTACAAACAACGCACCTCTGTCAATGTTGCCAAAAGATCCTTGTACCACTCTAATGTTGACGTGTTTTCGAAAACTGTCCGAGTCGAGGATGTTTGTCACCCTGTGTGTAACTGTGGTAACTGTCAATGTGATTGACGGATGCGGAGTCGAGTGAAGGAAATAACTAAGAATACAGGGGTAAGTTTGAACCGCAGGTTGACCTCACGGGGCACGCGACGCTGTACGATGGCCACCCCGGCGCGAGCGCCTGGCATCTGCCAACTTGCGAATTCTCTGCATGTATTGAAATAGCTTGTAGTGCACTTGCACGCGCAGTATGTCAGTATCGCGAACGCCAGCTCAGTCCCCGCTGACGAGCGCGCACACTGCCTGCTCTTCGTTACCGCCGTAAAACGTATTCTTATCTCACATACGTAAACACCTAGTCACGTCTCTATCGTATATTGTGTACAAAAAGCTAACTTTGCCACACTGTCTAAGCAAGTGTCAATATTTGCTAACAATCAGGGTCGATGGACAGTTGGTTCATCGTAAGCAACGAAGTGTAGTGATAGAATTGTTTTCTAATAGGATGTAATCTTTTTCCGGGAAATGTTTTTGTACTCTATTCCTTCTTAAGAAGACTTCAAGACTAGTATTCAGCCGCCATGGAAAAAACGGAGAATTCGTATTTATCGTGTAAGGATTTTGATTTAATTTGGGAAGGTTTTTTTATTTAAATCACTTAAATAATTTGTTTTATATTTTAAGTCTTTAAGTTAGGTACATTCACTTATATAATCTGTAATTAAAATAAAGATTACTGTAGACATTTTTTGGACATAGAATGCCACCTTTTAATTATCATAAACTCATGCCTTTTTCTCCAGGGTGTGGGCAGAAATTACCCTTAACCCTCACTTATCCAAGAGAATCCTTGTGAAGCATTCATAATTTTCAGTAAATGTCCATGAATTCAGAATTGAAATACATTACGATAGGTTAAGCCGGGTCCGTTGCGCCATGTTTTCGTGTTTTACAAACGCATAACATTGTTATCTAACCGATTTTTACCTAAGCTAACCTAAAAATTTTGTAAGCACAAACTTTTACTAACATGTTTTGTTAGAAGAATTGGTGCAGCGGACCCGGCTTAAGATTCTATGTGACAATGCTAAAAAACCGTTTGTTGCGTAGACAGAGTATGCTTGTACTCTGTCTACGCAACAAACGGTTTTTTCTATCTAGACAAGCCACTGAATAATAATAATAATGAGAAAAGGGAAAGGACAGTTGCTAGCCAAGGACTGAATCCCAACAAATCGGCTGTCACCAGTTGTCACGGAACGATTTCTTTGGAAAGTATTATCCGACTACATTAGATAGTAACAGTGGTACTATCTCAGTTTTTAAGTGATTTTCCAAGACTATCGCTATCTCATAAGGTATACGCTGACAGCCGTAAACAGAGTATGAGCATTGGGCAAGTCAGTAAATAATAATAGAAATGAGAGCAGGACATACATAATAGATCCAATAGTAAGAGTAAACGAGACAGAAAGTTGTTAGCTAACCACCGAGGCCCAACAAAACGGCTGTCACGGTACGATTTCCTTGGGAAGTATTACCCGACTACATTAGATGGTACTAGTTTACAAGTGACTGTCAAAATCGCAATCCCTGAAGGAATACGCTAGCAGCTAATCTATACCATACTCTCGTCTACGCCGGCAGCTAATATATAAATTGCATACTCTATCTACGGTTTGTTGTTGATATTAATATTTAATAGGTCACGTCATTTGTTTTAAGCTTGATCAATGACGACGTGAAAACAATCGGGATTCAAAACAATGCAGCATACAGTTCTAGTGATTCACTGAATCGTGCGTTGACTTTTGCTACACAGAGTAAGTAGTTGGTAGTATGTCTCGCTTTTTGCCACACATAGTTGCGTGTTATTTGGCGCCTTTAATTCTTATTTTTGTTTATAAAATAAAACAAATTAGGTGATATAAATAAATATTCTTTCATGGACGTTGATTTCATGAGCACAGAAAGTCTTGAGGACGTAGGTACATGTTGTCTCCCCTGTCTAGGTATGTGGATAGGATTTTAAAATAAAAATGTTATGTGAATAAGAATCCATAGCAAAGGCGCGCGCAGACTGGCGCGATATCGCGGGCGCGACAGGCAGCGCGACCCCTGTCATGCCCGCGATATCGCGCCAGTGTGTGGGAGCTTTAAAGTTGCCAAAATTATATCAATTATAAAGAACTGCTCAATGGATATAACGATGTATAATTAAGTTATAATTTATTTGTTTCATGTGCTGCATTATCAACTGTTCAAAATCAGCGGTGAGTACATTTTTTTTATCCAATTCAATATTGTACTAGTTTTTAAATATTTGTGATCATATTCTTTTCCATTACAAACAGGTACCTAAATATGAGTTAAATCTAGTTAATTTAAACTACGTTAGCATTCCAATCAATCATTAGTTTAAATTCATTGATATCGTTAGTAATGAAGTGATATCGAGTTGGAATTATTAGGTCGCCAGGACCGTTTGTCCGCTGGGCACGTATGCCATGCGTGCGTCATTAGAATTACGAGTAGGAATTCGCGACCGCTATTCGGCCCTCAGGCGACGACTTGGGGGCAGCAAGCACCATGACACCGATACTGAGTCCCTATGGTGACCGTCATCGGCGCGGACTGGGCCGCAGTTGCACATCGGTACTGATTGCAGTGACGAACCCGTTCGCTATCCAAGACGCGCATATTGTTTTATTGTTTCAGTAAGCGAATTTATAATCGTGGAGCGGTCGTTGCGATGTGATTTAATTGTGAAAATAATATAATTTATCAAATCTATAAATAAACAAGTCAAGTAAAAGGCATCCAGTTTTATATTTATAAAACAAATAAACTTCACAAATTATCGTACGCGTTTTGTTCTAAAAATCACATTTTCATACTTAGCATTCCGAGGATCCAATGCATGCGACTATATTGTTGCGGTAGTAAATGGCAACACACAGGGTGCTACACATTGTAAAATCTATAAGTAGCAGTGCTAAACAGTTTTAGCTGTATCCGATAATTTTCTGAGTCACTTAGGGTGTGTTTATTAGTGAAACAACATTAACGTTTATCAGTGGTCGTTCTAAGCTGTGTGGTTGTCGTAATCGGTTGAATCACCCACACGGTCTTCACTCGACTCTTCTCCGGATGTGATTTGTCGACGAAAAAATGTGGTATCGCGTTTGTTAGTGAGTAGTGGAACAATATTTGCTGTAATTATAACAGTATGTTTTCCTCTTGAACAGCATATAGATGTGCTCTATATTTACAGTTAAAAAAATAAATATTTTTACTTTGTGTGTGTCAGTGCATTACAATGACGTCTTTGTCGGATTCTCCATTGAATAGGTCAAGAAACAGACCAGTCTTGGCTCGTTATAAACCCTGTGGGGACGCTACAGACCAGGTAAGGATACATACTTACATAGGGTGGGACTTATGTTAAAGTATCGATGATCTAATACAATACGAACAGCTTCCTGTTCTATAACTAAACTGTAACTGAAGTTGTTGATTTACGTATGGAGGAATTGTAATTTAATGGCAGGAATAGAATGCGATTTTGATAAATTATGTACATACAGGGTGGCAATTTAGTCACATGCATCCATTAAGGGGGTGATTCTACTCGTCATAATAAACAACTTTCGCTATGAAAATTATATCGGTATTGTCAAAAAAAAAATTTTTTTTTCATACTTTCATCGAAATAGTTTGTCTACTGTTGTACTTAAATGATATTTTTTTTTTTTTATGATTCTGGTACGATTTTACCCCCTTAAACGATGCAGGTGACTAAATCGCCACCTGTATAATATACACTGAAATACGCCTGTAGTAGCAATATTAATTGCTCTTATCACTGTGATATATTTGTACAGAATTTATTCGTTTATGGTACAGAGGAAAGAGGTCGCTTGTGATATTATTAGTGCTTAAAACATGATAATGGCCCGCTGCGAAGAATTTTAGGTATCGGTTCTTTCGTTTTTCGAAAGAGACCTTCAGAGTATTTTTCGAAAAAATACTGAAAAACAAAGTGATACTAATGCTTCCATTTGATCAGAGTACTTCTTCTTCAGTTCTGGGTCTTTGTCGATCTTCTTTTCCACGCTGGTGAGTCTGTTCAAAGCGCTATCGTAGTTGTCTGGCATTTTAGTGTTTTCATTTCGCCATAATAGAGCTGTTTGATTTCGTCCTTCTGTAGTTCTCTTCGTGTGCTGTTGCAGGATACGAAGTGCCTTTTCATCGGGATCATTGATGGGTTTCTTCGGGTTGACTTGCAGGTTGTCTATTGTGATGTGTTCTTTCACCAGTTCATGAAGGTCGTCGTCTGCATTAGCATGTCTGATGAAGTTTACTCTGTGGCCAAGTGCTCGCGTGTAGCTGCCGTGCAGGACCCAACCGAGTGGTGTTAGTGAGGCCACTGGTTGGTTCTTCTTTCCCGTTTTGATTTCTATTGTGGCGAGGAGGTCCCAGTTATCTTGGCCGGTCAGGAGTCTAGGTCTTGCATCTTCAGTCACTATATCTTTGGCTATGTCTCGAAGATGTTCACAGTCCCTGACTGCTTCTCCAGGTATTCTCTGTGCAGCCAATTCTAGCTGCTTGACTGTTCTTGCAAACAGAACAAGAACTAAAAAACTGAACTTCAGAACTGAACTTGCGTTCAGGTGTATGTAGTCCTTTGATGAAGAAGTCCACTCGTCGAGAGGTCATGTCGATTGTAGACTCGCCGTCGAAGGATGATATTCGTAGTGGTTCACACGATCCTTCTGCTCCGATTTGATTGGCTAGGCTCTCGTCGATTAATGTCACCGTGTCATCTAGGAGTGCAAAGGTGTCTACGGCTCCCGCCGGTCCAGAAAGGTGTACTGGTATTATCTTCAGAAATGACACCTTAGGTGTCCAGGCTGAATGAACCTTCTCTTGTTCTTCTTTGGGGCGTTCGGGTTCTTCTTTCTTCTTGTTCGCCGCATTGTTGGCGTGTAGCATCTTGTGATGTAAATGTACACAGTCGTTTATTTCGCATTTCTTTGGTTTGCAGCTGTGTTGCTTTGTTCTATATTTGAGGCAACGAAAACACAAGCGATGTTTCTTAGCTATGTCCCATCTTGCGTCAGTGGTTGCTTTCTTGAATTGTTCACAATCGACGATGCTGTGCCCCTGGCGTTCACATAAACCACACTTTGGTTTATTTGTTTCTTGCGTGGTATGTACTCGTTGCTGGCGTCGCTGTGTGTTTTGAGGGGTTTGTGTTGTTGCAGCGATGTTTTCAGGCAGTGCATACGGGCTGCATATTTCAGCTTCAATTTTGATGAATCTGGTGAACTTCCGATGATCAGGTTCTGTTCTGGGCTGTGCTGCTGAGAACTGGTACCACTGTCTCTTCAAGGTCGGCGTGAGTTTCTCGACGATAGCTTTTGTTACTTCTGGATTGAATAGATAATGTTCACAGTCGAGTGCTTGCAGGGTACCAACTATACTTTCCACTTTGGTGGCGAATGTGCAAACATCACGCGGGGATTCGGTGAGGCGTGGCAGGGTTCGTAGGCGTTCTATTTCAGCCATTGCAATCGATTCTGGGCGTCCGAAGCGTAGTTCGAGTGATTTCATAACTTCGTTCCGGTCCGCGTTCACTATTAGCAGACCCTGTACAGCTTCCTTGGCTAGACCTCAAAGGCTTCTTCTGAGTCTAGCCATGTTTTCCCGTGCTGTTAATCGGTGTGCCGTTTCACAGTAGGCGGCGCGGAACGTGAGCCAGTGTATCTTGTTGGCTGCTGGTACCGTGTGGTTTGTACGGCATACGTGATCGCAGCAGCAAGTTCTTTCATGTCTGCTCTTGGTCGGCCAATGTTGTGGGCTGCTGCACGACGTGCGCTGATGGCGTATGGTGCGGCACCCGGGTCTCAGTGGCGTATACCGGAGGGTAGCTGTGATGTGGTGCCATAGTGTAGATCGGTTGCCATGGCGAGTTCGTTGTCACGTACGTCGAGTTCTGTGGCCAAGGTGCGGCGGGTTCTGCTGGTACTGGCGTCGGTCGCGGCTGTGCAGGCACGTGGTTCGGTTTCCAGGATGTAGGTGTGATCGCTGGTTGCAGGTTCGGATGTGTCTGCGAGGGCGCGGAGTTCTGTTGCCAGGCGGCGATTACTGGTGGCGGGTTCAGGTGCGATTATTCGGTCGCGGTGTTCGGCTGCCAGGAGGCGGCGGTGCTCATTGGCGGCGTGTTCTTGGGTTCGGTGTTCATGTCTTCAGGCGGCGGGTGCATGGTGCTGGCTCCCGCCGGTAAAGTCGCCGGGATGTTCCAGGACACGGCGGTGGTCACTGGAGCTGCAGGTTCGGTCGGCGGCTTTGCTTCGAAATGGTGTGGTCGTTCGGTGATGGTGAGTGGCTGACTTGATTGTAGCCAGGTAGTCACTCGTTGCTCATTTCCAGCTTCCGAGGCGACTGAGGATATGTCTTCATCAGTGGATTCGGCCTCGGCTTCGGCGAGGCGTGCGGTCGCTAATTCTACTAACCTTTGTGCTAGCTCCGCTTTGGCCTTGGCTATGCGACGCGCTTTTTTGACTCTTTTTCACTCATCTGTGACGTAGGTTTGCTGCGGCGACCACTTTCTTTGTTTTCCGGTTCGGCTTCTCGTTGTGTGGCGGTGGCTTTGACTGTAGACGCGGTCGCGGTGGGTGCTTCTGATGTGTCAGCTGTCGTTCTCGTGGCTTCCGTGCTGACTGTTTCAGCCGTGGTTTCTGTGGCGGTTTCTGTAGCCGTTTCGGTGCGTTCTGTAGTCGTGGTCAACGTTTGTTTACCTCTTTTGTCCGTAGACCTCGTAACTGGCATTGTTCTTGATAATTTCTTCTAAATATTCTTCAAAAGGTTCGCTTGAGTATTCTTAATAGCGTTTTCCTCGGATCCGGCTCTCGGAGGACCAGACAATGTGAGGGATGTATTCTCACATTAAGTGTGCGCTGGATTGGAGGACACTACCACTTTGTTCGCTGAATAAAACTCTATTTTTGAAGAACGTTGTTTTACTGTTCATTTTATATACAAATTAATTCGAAGCACTATATTTCGCTTAAAATGTTGTACCCTTATATTAAATCACATAGGCACAAGTAGCGTCGGTATCGTTTTGATTAAATAAATTATTTTTCCAATAAATTTCTTAAGGGTAAATTGCTGATCGCGCTCGACTCTAAGTCCACCAATCAGATGGGAGTGGAGACGTGTCGAAACCTGGACAAGTTTCGACAAGTTCAAACCTGCTCCGGACTTGTCTTAGAGTAGAGCGAGATCATAGCAAAGTTCCTAGCTATCAAAAAATCATGCTTATGACTAAACTAGCAGCCCGTCCCGGCTTCGCACGGGGTAGACAATACGAAATCATTTTTCTACACCTTCGGTTACATTGTTCAAATTTTACCAAGGATCCCTAATTTTTTTCAAAATGAAATGTAGCCTATGTCAAATTGGAAGAATGTAGCATTCTATTGGTGAAAGAATTTTTTAAATCGGCCCATTACTTTTTGAGCCTATTCATTACAAACATACAAACATACAAAAATAGGTACAAATCTTTCCTCTTTATAATATTAGTGTAGAAGTGTAGATAACAGGCTTATGGCTACACCTTATGGTTAGGTACACTGATCTTATTCTATATAATGTTTTAATCACTGATTGGGTGTCCTGCACACCAACACTTCAACTTCAGGTGCAAAAACAATACTGTGTCTTTTTTTCTTTTCTTTTGCTTATATCTCGAAAATGGTGTCCTATCGCAAAAATAATGACAATTTCGACCCTCTTTATGAAATCTCAAACCCTTCAAACTCAACATGTAGGTAATAATTTTTCATATTTTCCATACGAAAAGTGAAAAATTCCATGTTAAAACACGTCGAGGCTGACCCCCTAAGCGCCTCAACCTCCAAAAACATTCACGAATCACGGGGTAGGTTAAACAAGTACCACGTTGCGAAGCCAAAAGAAAAAATACCACGTGGAGCCGCAATTGTCAAAATCGATTTTAGTTGTGTCGAAAATTTAAAAGAATTTAGAAACGCTAAAAATGGGTAATGATTATTTGTATATTTAATTTAGAATACTTGTAGTACCTTTTTCAGTGCTCATGGTGGTCCTGCTGAACCACCATAATTAGTACCGATTGAGTACTAATTATTTACTAAATATGGAAACGATTGGCGTCGATGGTGCGGCGGTAATCACGGACACCTGTGCGACAACCGGGTAGACGGATATATGATGAAATTAGCTTTTGTCCGCGGCTTCGCCCGCGTAGATGCCGGTTATCGCGTAAAAAAAGTAGCCTATGTCCTTCTCCATATCCCAGGCTATATCTCTGCCAAATTTCATGACGATCGGTTAAGCGGTTTAGGCGTGAAAACGTAACATACAGGCAGACAGAGTTACTTTCACATTTATATTAGTATGGATTAAAAGGATTTGGTTATTGCCATTTTGCTACGGAACTCTGAATAGATAAACAGCATAACAATAGTTGATAATTGATAAACAACCTTCAATGAGTTAGCTGTTGTACTATATTGTTCATCAGTTTATGATTGTGGGTCGTTTCTTCGAATATACGAAACACCGCTTGCATAATTATTGCTTGCGTAGGATTATTCACTGAGAGGTTGTCACATCATCAATGTTCTTACCTAATTTATTATTTGGTGTACCCTGTAGGTTGGGATCATTAGCTGATTGCGCAAACATAAAGAGGTCTTTGTTAGAAGCCTAAAAGTGCTCGGATATGGGGTCATCGGTTCACTGCATCCGAAGGTTATTTTCGGATGGATGAAAGGTACCGAGACCTCCAATAAATTACGATGTTCGGATTTATAGTGGGATCATACCAGTGCCGTTTCGTGTGAACTTGGGAAGAATTGACGCCATGAAGTTGCGTGATATTTCTATATGTCGTTGCATAGATCTCGGGAAAAACCTCTGTGACAGACGAACAAGAGAGTGATTTTATAAAGGTTTCGATTTTCCTACTAAACATAAAGGCTACCGCAGACAGGAGCGACGCGACTCTAGTAGAACAATTTCTATGAAATTGTTCTACCAGAATCACGTCGCACCGTCGCGTCATGCCTGTCTGCGGTAGCCTTAAATCTCATCTCGACTCCGGACGGAACCCTTCAGTGCCTGGTCCGACACGCACTTAGCCGGTTTTTGTGTTATTGCTCTCTATGAAATGCCTCGTTCAGGAGCTTAGCGGCACGCCCGCTCGGTAATTTATATAATATATGATGCATAAATCATGCAAAAATTAACAGTGCCGAAAAGCAGATTAAAATAGTCCTAAATAATTGAACTTCGTAATGTCGTATTGCTAACGCTCCATATTCTATTAAAGGTAAACAGTCAAGGTAAATTGTATTTTTTAACCTCGTTTTTTTCCCTGTGAGCCTTAGCTGATAGTGATAACTAATGACTGCAAGCGCACTAGGTAATTACTTACCAACCAACCTCAATAGTTTTATCACGCCTAATGTCTACATCTATTATTGACTTGCCAGGCTTCTTATCTGTAGGGCTTAAGTCAGCCAGCACTGAGTTACGTAACAAGTGTTAACGCAAACAAAAGGAGAATGCCGACCAATATATCGATACCAGAAGTATCAATTAATGTAATGTCCCATACCTTACCTTAACCACGGTTTTTCAGAAGAGCCAAAAAACGATTTTATTTTTATTATCTGTCTATAACTTTTTACTGTATGCTCCAATTTTTATTGTGTCTAGAGCAAAGTTTCTTAGAGTTTCCTCTTTATTCATGCTGTAACAGCGGAAAATTATAGGGGAGAACTTTGCCCAGTAGTGGTACAAAATAGGTTGGTTATAGAAAAAAAAAAAAGATTTTTTATCCTAGGCTATAAATCTCTACCAAATTTCATGACGATCGGTTCAGCGGTTTAGGCGTGAAAACATAACAGACAGACAGAGTTACTTTCAATTTATATCCCAGGTTATATCTCTGCCAAAGGGCTTTGCCTGAAATGTATGGGCGACTGGTGCCTTTTTTTTCACCAAAATTGGGCATAGCCCTTTCATGATGATCGGTTTAGCGGTTTAGGCGTGAAAACGTAACAGACAGACAGACAGTTACTTTTTCACATTTATAATATTAGTATGGATTAAATACGGTATCATCTCACTTATGAATTTATATTTGTATGCTAAATGTTGATACTTTACCCAATAATATGAATGCTTGTGTTGCTCATAAATTGTCTTAATTACCAGTCCACACCAAAGTAGAAAGCTGTGTTATGAATATATAATCCAAAGCTTTATCCGTCTTCAGACGACCGTTAACAGAATCAAATCATAGCACATTCATAACTTACTTTTTGTGTAACAAAGAAATTGATTAACTTCTCGCAAACACATTTAAATGAACATGATGAATTATATTTATTTTTGACTTGTAAAAATACCCTAAAAATGTTGTTTTTATTAGATTTGCAAGTGTTATTGTCATAAGTAGAAGCATCACAACCAGTGGTTTGTTTCAAACAATTTACTTAATGAATGGTGGCAGCATGGCGAATCCGTCGTCATATGTTTTGATTTAGCTGTAGGTTCGTTACTAAACAGACGGCATCAATTCAGACCGCAACACATAAGTGCACATCGTACATAACTCCACATCAGTGCATATACGACGCGTGAAAGGCAATATTGACCAAACGACATGTTGGCAACTTTATTTTATCGATTTTTTTTTTCAATAAAAAAACCTTTAAAATGCTTTTTTTTGTGTATACTCTACTAGAGTATGAGAGTATAGAAAGCTTCGACCCCCACATTTCCGTGGGATGTACGGTCTCATCACCGATGATCGTGGGTGATCCATCCTGGGCTTCGAGTTCGGTCTGAGTCCATTTGAGTATGCCGAAAGTGTACATCAAAACCGGCATAACCCAACCGTTGAAGGCGCGCACCTTGTTTCAGCCTGAAAGAAGCCTAATTAATACCTTCTTCAGGCGACCAAAGAAGCGTTCCTTCAACGATTGTTTCATCTCAGCAATGTTGATGCCTAACACGTCCGACATACCCAAATACTTACAGCTTTCGGATGAGGAGAGGGATCTAAGGTGTATGGAATCCGAGAGTTGAATTCCCTCGGATTCCATAATCTATCCTCGCTTTACATGCATGACTGTACATTTGTCCACACCAAATTCCATCCTGATGGCGTTACTGAATGTTTCAGTTACCTTCAGTAACTCCATCAGTCGCAATTTGTTGGGGGCAAAGAGTTTTAAGTCACCCATGTAGAGAAGGTGAGATATGACCTGACCACCTCTCCTCAACCGATAGCCTAGACCCTGAATCCTCTAGCAGTGTGCTTAGAGGATTCAGGGCTAAGCAGAACCAACGTGGATTCACAACTGCCCTGAAATATTCCCCGTTTAATCCATACAGGCTAATCATTCCCATGGATTTGTCGACATCCTGGATAGCGAAGGACCGTCCTCCATTGCCCCATACACACACGACATCAGGAAAGTGCGCTGAGTTGTTTCTATCTTGTACAACTCCAGCAACCTCATGAGCCATGTATGTAGCACCGAGTCGTAGGCCTTCTTATAATCTATGCAGCATGTCGACAGATCCTTGTGGGATCGACGAACCTGTTGGCTTATGGCCATGTCGATGAGGAGTAGCTCGTTAGTACCGCGGGACCTATTCCTACATCCATTTTGAGAGACAGACATGATGGAATTATTGTCAATTTGCGTATTAATTTTCGTTCTCAAAATGGATGTTAGAAGTTATATATAGAAGTTATATAGTTATATATGTTAGTTATAGTATAGACCGTCGACAAACATTTGATCGGTCTATAATTCTTGGGTTCCGAGGGACTACCTGACTTATGGAGCAAGTGGGTAACGCCTGTTGTTAGAAACTGCAGTAGCGACCCAGACTCTAAGGATGACTGGAACTGAGATGCCAGGCAAGTGTGTGAACTACTTAACCATTTTAACCAAAAGTTGTGCAGTCCGCCCGGTTCCGGCGATTTCCAATTTGGTAACGGATGAACTGCTCTGGCTACGTCTAATGGCGTAATTCAGACTTTTTCTATTTCTGGTATAGTTCCACACACTCGTTCGATATCCCGAATCCAGTCAGCCTCAGCGTGACAGACGGGCACCGACCAAATGCTGCGCCAGAATGCACTCGTGGCGGCATCATCCGGGCGACACCACTCCGTCACGTTTTGTTCAGGTCGCACCCAAGCTCTATATACCCACTCGCGATTCTGCGAGTACCGATCAACCCGCCGCTTCTACCGCCGAATACGGCTCGCCAAACTTTCTGCTGCAGGAAGTCGATGCGCTCTGTGATACGGGACATGCTTCTCGGGGGCTGATTGCAGTCCCCGAGAATGCCCGCCTTACAAAGCGCATCACTCGTGTTTGTGTTGTCCCTGAAGCAGTATAGTTTACCGATGAGTACCCTGGTCTCATCGACACGACGCTCGATCTTTCATGGCCAGGCTGGTACGGCTAGTTTTGGTCGAGTCCCTTTTTACCTATGTAGTATTCAATTTTATCAAATGAAAAGTGTTACGTTATCATATAGATTTTTTTCTTGACATTATGTCATTTAGATACCTATTTGTAGTTAAGGAGCTAGCGCAAGTTTATTAATTACGCGCAATACAGTCATTACGGCAGCTGCCCAAATATGGTCAATTTTACTTATTTTAATGGATAAAAATCGCAATTGACCAAAAAACTTAATTAAGCCAAAATTGTTTGAATGAAAAAAGAAGCAGGGAAAAATGGTTCCTAAGACAGTTCCTCTATATTTCCTATAGATTTGAATTTGTCATACCGTCCCTGTTAAAAAAACATTCTGTATACTGTGGAAAATGGTCGAATAGGCCATATATGGATATAGGTAAATTTGGTAGGTATATTTCTTGAGCCAATAGCTTCCTCGAAAAAAAAAAAAAAAAAAAGTAATGAAACTCGTTTGATTATGCGTATGTTTACGTGTGCGCGTGCGGTGTGAAATGTGTTTCTTTTCAGCTTGCGGTACGTGTACTCATCTTTATTTAATCTTTCAACATGTTTACGGTTCAACATATTTTCCTTACGCACCCGTATGTCTCAATGAGAAACATCTATGTACCTTTTTATGTTGCATATTATGTTAATTAATAAACGTAGGTAAATTGTTTGTAGTCTGCTGTAACAGCGCTCTCGTACTCACATTTTCTGATATCTAATGTATACGGTTTCGTCGTTTTTTTGAACCCTCATAGCTTGGGTTTGGATTATACCAGATAAACAAAATTCTCGGGATATGATGTCGATAGTGGACTTATTAAACATATAAAGTTTCAATTGCATAGCTAATTGATTTAGATTTTATTGATATCTAAAAAACCCCGATTTCGTCACTGACTCATTCACTCACTGATGTTCATCAAAATTCTAAGGGTACTTCCTGAAGTCCTAGAAAGCTGAAATTTGGTATGTAAGCTAGTGTTAGTACACAAACAACAAAACAATTCTAAAACTTGGAACTTTTACCCTCCAACCCCTTAAACTAGGGGATGAAAGTTTGTATGAGACTTGCCCAAATTTTGATGCTAGAGGTATGAAAATTGATATAGGGACTCCTAGTTATAAATAATAATACATATTTCAGGATTTTTTGTGAATCACCTGCCACTCTTTAAATTGGGGAATGGAAGTTTGTATGGGTTGTTATTAAAAAAGGAGTGAAAGTAATGCTTAAACGAAATATAGACGTTTGTTTGGGTCTTTTCAATGGTGCTATAGGCATTGTTGACAAAGTAGAATCGGAATCGAACGCCAAGAATAACGCAAGAAGAGTTGTAATAATATTTTATAACAGTTTTATACATGAACTAGCACCTGTAAAATCAAAATTTTAAATCATCAATAGAGCATTCGTTAACCGTGAACAGTTTCCAATCTGTGTCGCGTATGCTATCACCATACATAAAAGTCAAGGACTAAGTTTGAATAATGCTCTCATTGATATTGGGTCATCTACATTTTCTTGTGGGCAAGCTTATGTAGCACTCTCTAAGAGTGACTAATTTGCAAGGTGTTCACTTTATAAATATTGACTTTAGTAGTATTAAAGTACAACAGTTAGCTATAGTCGAATATAATCGCCTAAGAGCCAAGTATCGCCCTGATCTATCGCTTAGTAAACAGTAAACCAACAAAGAAAAAAGGAAAAGATAGAGAGTGAGCTATGAAAAAAGGGCACCTCTGATGTGCAAGAAATACACCCCAAAAAAAGAACGAAACAATGAACAAAATAAAAAAATATTGTCATAAGCAACTTACAAAAATAAGTGAAATCCTACCCAAAACATTTTCATATAAAATGTTGCCAAGACGAGGTCATATGGCTAGCACTGTCAAAAAGTTATCTGGGCCTCAAGTCTGCTATTACAATAGTGTCAGAATGGTCTCGCCATTGTGAGTATTTGACAGTTTTTGTATGGCAAATCTGTCAAAAACTCACAATGAAGAGACCATTCTGACACTATTGTAATAGCAGACTTGAGGCCCAGATCTCATGTAGAGCCAAGCCTATACTCTACACGCCCTAACTCTACAATCCATAACTTCACAAACTCTACACCTTAGTCAAATCACAAGAATAGGTAGCTAAAATATTTACCCTAGTGTTAATTTAATTATTTTGGCAAAATTATTTTTAACTGAGTAACTTGTACAAGTTTAGCCAAAGCGTCGAACAAATTTTTTCGAGACTGGGATAAGTTTTTTTTAATGGAGTTTTAGAAAACAGTAACTAAGTATCCAGTATCGAGTGTACATTCAAACCTGTTTTCAGTTCATTTCCTCGTAAATGTAAAATTAGTATTGAATCAACGCCACCTGGTGATTACCCAGTAATAGAATTACGTCCATGTGTGTGTATTGTTTACATTTGCTCGCTTCCAAGCTGCGCCAAGCCACGCCAAGCGGTAATGAATGATGTTCATACATGTTAAATACGTCAACCACATCCGTTAGATGGCGCTTGTTTGTTTACTTTATAAAACTACTACAATTAGGATCCATTCTGCTCGTCATAATGCTAGCTAAGACAATTACATTTCATTGTATTTCTTGCATTAGCGGCACTCATCATTATCGTCTTTGAAAACTTTCCTCTTTTGAATATCGGCTTTCGCAAATAATGCATCTTCTAACTGATCCTTGGTTTCAGCATGGCTAATAAATCGAAACCCTTGATAATTATGCGCATTCGTTGAATATAATTAGTGGAATAGTATTGTCATTCAGAGAGGATACGAAGAAGCATGTTGGTGTAGCATGCACCGAGGGGTTGTGCAAGGAGAGACGGTCACAGGATTGGGGTGAGGACGCGCATGCGCGGTGAGGCGGTCGATGGCTGGACCTCACTGCCACATGCGACTAACACGTGTTCCCTACACATTACTGAATTGTTGATTCCATGTGTTTAAAATACACATCATATTTTTGTTATGTGAAATTATATGTCACTCGAAATGTCTTTTTCGGACTCCTCCTCCTTATAAATCCAATGTGGACTGCCTATGCCTGGCGAATAAACTATTAGGGTATCCACTAAACACAATCATTCTTTGTACCTTAAACGAACTTCCGCTAGTAGTCGCTTGGATTCTTGGATCCAGGCCGATGAACTAGACAGCGTCATTTCCTTTCTTGATCGCTGTCAATTTATTCTAAGTTGTGTATAACGTGAGGAAAATCTGTCTATAGTTAAAAATGTTTCTTACATTCTCATTGTAAGTGATATTTGGCTCTGGCCCCGTTGGAAGAGAAAGTAGGAGTACGTGGTGCTTATTTGTTTTGTTTTGTTTCCCGTCAATTTTGAGTTATAGCGTGTCTGTCTGACATTCTTGTCTGATGAATTGCTAATCAACAAGTTTGAACTCAATATTTTGTTTAATAATAACAAAAGAAGGAGTAAGACTAATAAGTATAGCAGAATGGCTAGATTTAAATTAAAGCAAGAAGCATTAAATTATCAATCTAATCTCTGGAAAATGCGATGCCTAAACAGCTTGCACACCAAGTATGTGTTGACCTTGACAGAGAGCAGGCAACAATGCATTTTCAACCCTCTGGTCGGGCGGTCGTGTGGCAATAATCCTGAGATGTAGCGGGGTCGGCAGCGCTGGCAAGCCGCGACGACGCGACGGACGGAGGCGTCGAGTGCGGGGCGCCGTGCCCGCCCGCGCGCCTCCTTTGCCACCGCCGAGCTGTCAAACTGCCTCCGTCGGGCACCCGGCTTGAACGCACCGGCACAACGCGCCGCACTAATTCGCGATCGTAAAGTAGTACGCAGTCAGTGACTCAGTGTGTGATTTTGTAATACTCGCATGACGGAAAATACTTTAAGGAGATGAACGGCAGCACGACGACGGTGAATGGTGGCGCCGTCAATGGGACCACTGGTGCCCTAAATGGAATCGGTGCCGCGCCGCGTACAGCTACACTTGGAACTCCCAGCAGTTATGCGTATACGTCCAGCGGCTCCTTGCTTGGCCGCAGTGGTACAGCCAGACCTGTTCCACCGCCTACATTGCCTAAATATAGTGGTTCCTTTAGCGCGGGCAGCACTACTGGACTCAGGGAACGAGACAGAGAGGGAACCGGCGGATCCCATCGTCTGGCCAGCCTCGAAAGATTAGCACTACGGCAACGTATAATTGAACAAAATGCTAATAATCAGGTGTCTGTCGGCTCGGCTCTTACTGCACCATCGAATGGGCCCACCTCTGCTACCGTCACCCTTACCGACACGGCAACGGTGAGTCCCAGAGTCCCCTTGCCGTTTTTCATGTGCACCCTCAACATTTCCCCTAATCGTAGTTAGGGCACTTCGAAAAAGGGATGTGTTTTATTTATTTCGTAAAACCCTCTCGCACTAAGGTTATAGGTAATAATTATTGTAACAATACATGCTAAAAGATGTTTATCGCCATCGTTATCATTTCTAACGAGAAAAAGTAAGTCGTCTTCAGACACTTTAATATTCTTTTCTGCTGAGCTACGCTCTAAAATACCAAAGTATTTATTGGATGATGCTAGTAACGTGCAGTAAGCCTGAAACTAGTTTGTTTACATTGAGACATATCGATACCATAAACACATAGGTACCTTGCCGTCTGACATGTAGGTATTACATAAAACAGCTCTGTATCAACTTCGCTGGATGGTTGGCAGCTCTGCATTGAAGTAGTCATTTGAGCACAAGAGAGCCTTGTGTTGATTTAAAAAAATATCTTAAAAACTTATCAAGCCCTGTGTTTGTATAGTATGAATACAACTCATACAAGTACGGTAGCCAGCACATCAAGTTACCACAAACTGTTAAATTTTCTCGTTCGATTTTGAACTTCATCGTAAACATTTTAAAGTTTAAAATCGTTTGGAGAAAGAAAGTTTAGTGTAGCTTGATGTACTGGCCACTGTACATAAATTATACTATCGAAAAAGGATACAAAATTTACCTATGTTGCACGTAAATGGTACGATTTTTTGTATTAAATCAAGTATTTTAGATAGTATGCAATAACTTACAAAAAAAATGCCTTTTTGGCATTTTAACAATAATTTATGCAAGTAAAATAAATAATAATAATAAATTTATTTAATCACAACTATTACGTAAATGCAACAGGTGTATGTTAGTTTTGAACATCTAAAAAAATACTTTTATTCATAAATACTGATATAAAATCTAACGGCCTTATTACAAATAAACACGGAATAAAGTTATCCTAGGAATAACTTCCGTATAACCATATTTTTTTTGAAGTTTATACCTAGCTTCTCTTTATTCCGTGTTTACTTGTATTAGGGTATGTGATTAGTCGAAACTACAATCAACAGACAAGTGTGTCTGACCACGCGCAGTAAAGGGTGTAGTCGGGATGAATATCGCTTGTGCACCATTATATTGATTTTATCGACGGCAAAACAAGTTTGTATTTCATAGTATTTCTCGAAAACCATGGAAATCAAAAGTATTTCTGCGGTTGTAACCAAAAATATCCCATAAATGTATCAAAAATAATATTAAAGCAATGTCAAATCATCATAATCTTTTTAATATTGGATCGTATTATTGGAATTGTGTTGTCAATTATGTTAAGATATGGACAATTCTTGTTGTTTAGTATATTTTGAATAATATTTGTAATATATTTAATCGTATCTACATGTGTTAATAACAAAGTAAACAATCACGATTGGCGCGAAACTTAGTTATTATATTATCTTAGTCACTATTAACTTAAGTTGAAGCATGGATAGATTCGTCAAATAATTTAATAATGAGTTAAACACTTCCCATGTAGTGTTTTGTATGTAGAAATTATTTATTTTTATTTTTAGGGTTCCATAATTGAACAGCAAAAAACGGAACCCTTATACGATCATTCGTGTGCTTGTCTGTTTGTCCGTCTGTCACAGCCAATTTACTCCAAATCTACTGGAACGATAAAGTTGAAAGGTACACATATGAATTTTTGTGACCCAAACACGGACGAGTAACGAAAATAAATGAATTTTGAATATACAGGTCACTTTTGGGGGGCAAATTAGAAAATTTAAAAAGATGCAGTTTTGCAATCTGTACCGAGTGACCCATCAAATGAAAGGCATTAATGTAAGGATTTCAGATATTTTATTTTTTATCTTTTTAATATAAATACTTTTAATGTTATTCAAGAATATTCTGATAATTGCCCACCCCCTTACCTCCTAAACTTTAAAAAAATAAAAACGGCCAAGTGCGAGTCGGACTCGCTCATGAAGGGTTCCGTAGCAGCAAGTAACATAATATAAAAGTTCTTGTAGTTCGTTGTAACTTTGATCGATGTTTTAATAATAGTGTATTTTTTTAAAATTAATTTATTGATAAATGTTTATTTTTATTTTTATATTTGAGTTGATTGAATGAAAGGTAAATTGCGGTTTACGATTTATGACGTATTAAAAAAAAAAAATACTACGTACTAGGTCTCGTTCAAACCAATTTTCGGTGGAAGTTTACATGATGTAATGTACATCATATATTTTAGTTTTATCATTCTCTTATTTTAGAAGTTACAGGGACACACACACACACACACATTTTACCACTTTGGAAGTGTCTCGCGCAAACTATTCAGTTTAGAAAAAAAAAATATTAGAAACCTCAATATCATTTTTGAAGACCTATCCATAGATACCCTACCACACGTATGGGTTTGACGAAAAAAAAAAATATATTGGAGTTTCAGTTCTAAGTATGAGAGGAACCCCCAATTTTTTTTTTTTTCTATTTTTGTGTAAAATCTTAATGCGGTTCACAGAATACATCTACTTACCAAGTTTCAACAGTATAGTTCTTATAGTTTCGGAAAAAAGTGGCTGTGACATACGGACGGACAGACAGACAGACATGACAAATCCAGGGGTTCTGTTTTTTCCCATTTGGTTCGGAACCCTAAAAATACAGAAAATAGTTCACACTCGCGAGCAATAAACTGGAATCACTTCATCGCGCGTTGCTCAAGACAATTTATATGCAATGAGCTGTATCATCTCAAAGGTAATTTTGTAAGGTTTCAAATGATATCAAAGAGATTTAAAATTAATTAAATTTTCTACCAAAAAAAGAATTATTGCAATAGGTCGAAGTTGTGGATGTCTAAATGAATAGGAAGTAATATGAAAAGATAATTTATTTATTTATTTATAGGTAATTTATGTTATTTACGCCAATGATTTACCCCTTAATATTTTGTGTTACCTCCCCTGGCCCTAATGACTGCCTGTAAACGGTTTTTCATTGACCGAGTGAGTTTCCTGATGGAGGCCTGTGGGATTTTCTGCCACTCTTCGACTAAAGCAGTTTTCAGGTCTTCTATTGACGCCGGAGCTGGAAATCTTCCTCGTACCCGACTTTTCAGCTCGTCCCATATATCTTCAATCGGATTTAAGTCAGGGCTGAGGGCTGGCCAGTCTAGTGTGGGAATCCTGACATCTACAAGGTAGTGTCTACTCACTGCAGCGGTGTGGCAGCGGGCATTATCGTGCATTAGCAGGAAATCTTCGCCAATAAACCCGGCGTAGGGGAGCACATGGCCTAGCAGAATGTCGTTGATGTATCTTTCTGCGGTTAACCCCCCTCCCCGACCACCAGGTACGAATATCAACTCCGTTTTTGCTTCAATAGATATCCCCGCCCACATCATACAGGACCCACCCCCGTATGCCACTGTTTCCGCAAAACAGCATTGTGCGAATCGCTCCCCTGGTCTCCTATAGACTCTATGTCGACAGTCGCTACGATACAGGCACATCCTGGATTCGTCGGAGAAGAGGACTCGCCTCCATTGCTCGATATCCCAATCTAAGTGGTCGCGAGCAAACTGAAGCCTGGCTTGTCGGTGGGCTCGAGACAATTTAGGTCCCGTGGCTGGCCTTTTCGGGGTCAAGTTCGCTTCTTTGAGTTTTCGCCTCACTATCCACTCGCTGACAGCCATCCCTCGAACTTCTCTGAGATCCTGGTCTCCGGACTAAGTTTCCAGTTTCCCTGAACCTCTTGTATACCTTCGAGACACAAGACTTGCTCAAATGAAGCTGTCGAGCGACAGTACGCTGAGACAATCCTTGCTGGATTGGGATGACGACTTGAGCGGTTTCTATAGGTGTGGTTTCCATTTTCTTGTAGCTTCAGTATTCCCAGTGACGTGAAATATTGGACTGATGATCAATTTTCATAAACGCCCCCTTTTTGTAGGGTTTCAGGATTACCAAACAATATGGTGTTTTGTTTTAAAAATTGATGTTTTTTGTTTTACGTTCCATGACATAAGGTGAATAATCTTTGAAAGAGATTGAAAGCTAACAAAATTGCCTTTCAAATGTTATGCCACAATCCATAGTTCATTGCATAGGAGTTGGAAAAATTTGTTTCGATCAGCGGACGATGAAGTGATTCCAGTTGTAGTGTAGATTACAGGAAAACCTATAAGAAGTCTATTATCTTAAAATAACATGGTTAATATCTCAATATTGTGCTTACAAACTTACATTTGAGGTTGGAATGTATGGGAGAATTTGTATTTCAACTATAATTTTAAGTTTGTTCTTGGGATAAATTCATCCCCACTACGGAACCCTTCATTGTGTGTACTATCCGATACGCACTTGGCCGGTTTTTTAGCCTTGACCACCACTGTCATAAAAGTGACTATGATTGCGTTTACTTACACTCTTTGATTAAGTATAAAAAGATACACTATTGTTAACTTGCGCGCTAAATGTAAAAGATTTAGGTAATGGCATTTACATCAATAATATGAGTTTTTTACCCAACTGTTTTAATCGTACTCTCATAAGATGTGATGGATAACATAAAAAATACATATTATTTACATTATTATTTAGGGATGACGTATATCGTCAGTCTCGGGCCCAAGTCCCACTACTGATGGGATGGGATGAATTTATCCCAAGAACAAACTGCAGTTGTACACATTGTAGTTGAATAACATGTCCATGTGTTCTCCCACAACACAACATGTTTTACAACTGCAAATTTAAGTTGGTCGACTATTAGGTACTCGGTAACTTGTAAAGCCTACTTAGCTGTGATAGTTTTCCTTTTAACTTCGTTATATGTACTACTGCTGTGAATTTTTTCACGTATCCAAGTACAACCACTTAGCTGGCAGGGGGGGGGGACAAAATGGTTCACACAAACCCACAATATTTTTGAACGGCCTATCTAACGATACCCCACACCATGGGATAGACGAGAAAAAAATAAAATCCCCACTTTACCCTAAAAATATATATATTTTTCAAGATTTTATTTTGCCACTTTGTCGGCGTGATTAATATGTACACTCATGCCAAATTACAGCTTACTCGTACTAAGAGTATAAGCTGAGCCGCTGACAGACAGACAGACGTACATGGTGAAACTATAAGGGTTCCTTGTTGAATACGGAACCCTGAAAAATGATATGAAACTATTAGTTTGAGAGTCGAGGCCTTAACCATTTGGCCATCACGACAATGTGATACTTTATAATTATTTACTGGTGGGGTGAGCTTTATTGCAGTTTTTAGATGAAAGTCTCTACTCGCGAATACTCGTGATTCATCTTGGAATGGTGGTCGTGACCCATCCCATCCGTTTTTGCCGTTTTGTGTTATTCTGTCCTGGGTAAGCACATGCTGGCAGCCTATTCCCACGCAGTTCCTCATGTGATAGGACTGGTTGGGAGTGCGGGAGGGGTGAGCGGGTGACTGACCTCGTGAGTCCCCGTGTCTACAGGGTTAAAAATAACCTCGAGCAGTGGCGGACATTCTGCTCGCATGTGTCGAATTCACTAAACAAACATTAACTGTTTCACGGTCGCACCCTGACCTGAAAATTCTTGGAACATTAAATACTTTCTTAAATACTTTTTGTTGACAACGTTATGTGTATGACACTGGATATTAAAAAAAAAACCGTCCAAGAGCGAGGAGCTTGCATTATAGGGTTTCGTGAATTCGTACGAAACTACCCTGGCCTGCCGTAATCCATACTAATATTATAAATGTGAAAGTAACTCTCTCTGTCTGTTACGTTTTAACGCCTAAACCGCTGAACCGATAGTCAGGAAATTTGGCGAAGATTTAGCCTGGGATATGGAGAAGGACATAGGCTACTTTTTTACGAGATAACCGACATCCACACGGGCGGAGCCGCGGGCTAAAGCTAGTTAATAATAATTGTATTGCGCATAATTAATAAATCGAAGCTAGCTCCTATCAATACATGACATCTAAATGACAGTGTCCAGGAAAAAAATGATCTTATGTTTTAGGTATTATATGATAAAGATTAATACCTCATTGGGCAAAAGGCCTTCGTAAGTAGGCACTTATTTTAAGTATTTTAAAAATAAAAAATAAACAAGTTCATATACACTGTCGCAAAAGGGTATAATTTTCCTGTAAAATAAGGCTCAATAAGTAATAAACCCTATTGAAATAGAACTTTTAGCTTGGGAAACCTAGGAGATAAGGGGGGATAGATATAGCTCATAATTTGTTTGTTTGCAATTATGAATGACTAGCTTCTGCCCGCGGCTTCGCCCGCGTGGATGTCGGTTATATCGCGTAAAAAAGTAGCCTATGTCCTTCTCCGTATCCCAGGCTATATCTCTGCCAAATTTCATGACGATCGGTTCAGCGATTTAGGCGTGAAAACGTAACATACAGACAGACAGACAGAGTTACTTTCACATTTATAATATTAGTATGGATTTATGATTCTTTTGGACCTGGGGCCTACCATACATTTTTAAAATATTTGCCAAGTGCAGGGCAGTTCAACTGTTACATGTTAACTTGACAAGTTATTTTTCGTCTAAAATGTACCTGCTATAAGTGTTTATGGTAAGCCCCCAAATCTTTAGGTTCAAACATTACAAAAAATATTTTTGTAATTCTTAGAGCTAGAAAAAATCCTTTTGAAATATATACACATTTTGATGATACCTAACACGTAACATTTAATAAAAAGGATCGAACTGCCCACATAAATCCAAAGCTTTTGGTTTTTGACGGGCGATACTTATGCGCGTCAAAAATTTAAGTTCCTACGAAAAAAATCTTAAATCTCGAGAAAAACCCCTGTGAGAGGTGACAGACCGACAAAAAATGTATCTTAAAAAGATTCCGCTTTCCTTTACAGGTTGGTAACGCAATGAACTTCTAGACCTCAGTAGTTCATTCAACTGTTCATAATATGAGGGGATCATTCATAACTGCCGTATATTTGTGAAGGATTCTTTATCACATTGTTTGCTCAAGTCCAATTTCTTGGAATTATTATCAGTAAAACGTTATCGCGAGTTCGCGACTAGTGCACCGTGAACTCGAGTAACTTTTACTCAGTTGTCCTATTTTAGGACAACTTTGTACTCTTTACTCTTTTTTACACAGTGACTGGAAATCTTGAGCGCTCGATTTAAGAGTGGGGATCTGTATTCGGTATGCTCATTGTAAACCTTTGGTAAAAAAACTCCCCATTATTTCATCGAGCGCTCAAGATTCGTGCCAGTCACTGTATATAGCTTGTGATGTTTTGCTTAAGCTCTTATTTCATGGACCCGTCCTTGCTTCGCACGGTTTTTACGACTTGGCAAAAATCGAGATTTCTTTATTGTATGTAAGTTTAATAATAATGTATTATACACATAAACCTTTCAGAATACATTCTTTAAATGATGACGAACCGCATCAAAATCGACACGAAAAGCAAAATTATTACAATAAACATTGTTTTACGAACCGAATTTGGCTTGTAAGTTTTTCACTAACCGGCAAAAGCGGTTGGGGCACGTTCTCTTGCATTGTAAAGCCCAGTGCACAAAAAGCTAAGCACCATTGAGTAACAATATATTCTCAGCTTTGATACAATCGTATTAAGAACCATTTTGTGTTTTATCGACTGTTTATTTTACCCTCTTTTGGAACGATTGCTCGTTGCTTTTGTGTGTCTGGTGGGCATAAGTGTGACGGGCTGGATCCTTTTGCGTCTATATAGATATAGTCATAATTAACTCAGCGGTACCTGAGTTTAAGGAGGCCCTTACACACGTGGTGTTTTATTTTAGCCCTTCGATCTAGAAAACCGCTTTCGAATAATAAGTACTGTAAATATTTTAAATATAACATGGTCTGGTCGTTGTTTTTTTTGTTATTTTTGTAAAAGTTTTTATATTAAGAGCAGTAGTTAAAACCGGGTTCATACCTACCTAGCCCAAATAATTACATTTACGTACATCTCTTAGAGAGATAAAAAAATATGAAGGTATCTTCAAATTTTGTTTATCTGATAGTAATCAGCTGTATTTGTATCAAGTTGATAAAAGCATTGGTATCGACATCGAGTACAAAATAGTAATCACCCCGTGTGGGACTGGCCCGAACCATGCGCTGGTGTGGCGCGCCAACCGGCAGCCGGTATCGCTTGTAACTTAACCTCAAACTGACACAGTCGTGAACGGTGCTTCATATTACAACAGTTAGTTTGCGTTCAAAACCTACAAACTGACGTTTAAACCGTGATAATTAATTTGAAACTGTCTCAGATTTTTTACGCAATTCGGGTGAATTTGGTCAGTCTGTGGTCTGTGTTTATATGGCAACAACAAACGAACAATGGTGTTACATCGATACAGCCAGTGCATCAACACAGCCAAAAGGGCATAGAACAAGTACAATACTTACATTGTGTGAATGTGAACGAATAGTTTCAAAGATTTGATGTTGTGTGGATTTTGTTTTTGTTACTTATATACCTTTGTTCAATAAATAAGTGGTTTTTTTATACTACGTGAGAATCAGACAAGTTTGTGAGCGTATCGGCAGTGTAGCGTCGTTTGTTTTTTGCTATCTTCAACGGTTGAAGAATACCAACTCGAATGTGTTCAAAATGGAAAACCGAGCATTAAGTAATAGCAACGGACATCAAACTAAATTAACAAGATGTTCTAGCAGCGTAGGAGACAGTGGAACTGATAAAGCTAAAGTTGGATGGACGAGTCCACGTGATATCTGGAGGAACTTATCATTACGCAGGAAAGCAGAGGTGAATAAAACAATAACAATTTCAATAATTTAACACTATGAATAGGAAATTCCGTGAGTGGTCAAGCAGTTGCTACAAACGAGCCTTTAGACCTAGTGCTATCACTCGGAACTTACATATTGTCGCCATCAATTAAAACCCTGTTGCTTCGTCTTGTAAGTATAAATAAACTACTGTTGATAAGGGATTCACTTAATTGAACCTTTGGAACAGAATGTCGTTTGTATGCAACTCTTATGCCATCCATTGCATATATAATGGCATTTATGGTACAGTCACGAGCATAAATATATTACTATGGACAGTTCGGTTGGCTCGTCATATAGTTTTGGTGGTCCTTCGATTCACATTTATTTGTACCGCCAGTTGTAGCCTTTCACAGTTGATCACACATATTTGTTGTCTTCTTGAGAACCGATATTAATGAACGAATCATGAAATCAGATATTGCCAAACTGTCCATAGTAATATATTTATGCTCGTGAGTGTACAGCTGACAAAACATATTTGATTGACTTCCCGTTTCTTCATGCTGAACAGATCCAAGTAAGTAGCTATTTCCTAATCCTCGTCGGATATCGGGTCGATGACTCGTCAATAGCATAATAAGGTAATAACTCACAATCGCACTCGGCGTCTTTGTTTTATGTGTTATCCATGTCTCTGACGTGTATATAGTTACTTTTAGAGGTAGACAATGATTCAGAGGCCTGGTTTTTAGGGTTCCGTACCCGAAGGTTAAAACGGGACCCTATTACTAAGACTCCGCTGTCCGTCTGTTTGTCTGTCTGTTCGTCCGTCTGTCACCAGACTGTATCTCATGAACCGTAATAGTACGACATTTGAAAATTTCACAGACGATATATTTCTGTTGCCGCTATAACAACAAATACTAAAAAACAGAATAAAATAAATATTTAAGGGGGCTCCCATACATCAAACGAGATTTTTTTGCTCGTTTTTGCTCGATATTGATAACGGCGACAGGTAGACGCTTAAAATATTCACAGAATATTTAGTTATATATTCACTTTAAAAATAAATAATTAAATTAAAATAAAACAAATATTTAAGGGGAGCTCCCATAGAACAAACATGATTTTTTTCCGTTTTTATAGATAATGGTACGGAATCCTTTGTGCGCGAGTCCGACTCGCACTTGGCCGGTTTTTTAATTTTCATTTACCAAGAAAATAAATGTGAATACTTTTTTAAATCAAATATTGTTACAAAATATTGGTTAGATCATCCATTTTGAAATTATGGGTACCTTCATATTGTAAGAATGATGTAGAAAAGACTTTAAAAGCGTACAGCGCAAAAAGTAAACATATAAAAAATGAAATGATAATTAAAATAAGCCGTGGCAGCCAATCCAACTGGTAGCGCTTGTTCACGAACAAGACGCATGGTTCAGCACCACTCAGCTCGAATCATTTCGAAGAGAACCAATGATCCAACACATACGCCACCATCAGTGAGCAGTGGTGGCCAAGTGGTAACGGCCCTGACTTACGAGTTGTAGGCAGGCTTTACTTTGTGTAAATATATTAATCACCACTTCTCTCAAAAACGGCGAAGGAAAACATCGTGAGGAAACCAAAATGTCCTAGAACTAAAAATTCGCTGCAGCCTAGCACTCCCACTCGAAGAGAGGCCTGTGTCCTAGGAATGGGAACATTATAGGCTAATGATGTTTAAGGCATTATTAACGTCATGATTTGTGGCACGTCTATTTATCTTCAAGGAAGTTACACTCAACAAATAACACCATTTGTTAAAAAAAGAGGAACGGGCCCAATATAGAGCCTTGTGGGTACCCCATTGTTATTTTTAAACCTCGAGAATACCTAGTGATGATGAATAAAAAAATATTTTTTGTCCGTCATGTAGATTATTAAAAAATATTGGACACGTATCTTTTCTTTTTTTACGTAATTAAAACATTATGGCGATACATAGAGTACAAATGTGGCATGACGTCACTTCTCAGTAGATTTTATAGGTAGCTGTGACGTAACGAGCCCCCCTCCCCAAGTTTAATGTGTTTTATCTAAGTCATTTTTTATTAATATGATAAAGCAATAAATACGTGTTTAATATTTTTTTATTATCTGATTGACGGACTAAACAGTTTTTCTTTTTTTTTACCCAGGACACATCCCTATTGACACCATTTATTTGAACTTGCTGTTGTCTATCATTTAAATAAGATTTCGCATCATCATCCCAAGTTTACCTAGTCCGTAGTGTTCAAGTTTCAAGAGTAAAGTTTCGTGATTTACAAGTAATGATGTGTGTGAGGCAAATATAATTTATAATACGCATTGTTATGTCAATAACTTATACACGGTAATCAAAAAATCAATCCATTACTATTCCTGTGTCTTGTGATTGTGAGTTTTAATACTGTATCGATACATTGCACTTCTGTTAACTTTACAACAAACATGAAAATAAAGAGGCCCAGTTTTGTCGGTAAGAAACTACTAGGCACGCTTGCGCTGGAATGTTTAATTTATTCAGAGGTAGTTAGTTGCTCTTCTGCATAATCGATATCTGGGGGCCGAGGGGGTGCAATTGAAAATAGAAATCCAATTGATTAGCTTCAACTAGCGCATTTCAGTTTCACCTTCGTTGCATAATATGCACATACAATCTAACGATCCTGTGAGTGAAGTTGGATGTTAATTTTTCGTATGTTCGAAGAGAATGCTGTTCTAAAACGTCCTGTCCCATTTTGTATTAACAATTAACTTGTAGGATGTTCAAAGCGCCTTGCAATGTTGGTAATGAGATAGAAAACAGAGACCATGTTATTACTTAAATAAAATAAAAAGTTAAACTCATTTTTTTATTTTTTTTAACTTTAATCAGTCTCATCAATCCTAAGTTAACAATAATAATTTAAGTGGTATGTGGGTAATACAGATACTATTCATAATATAATCATTAAAATACTGAAAACTTCCTTTTGTATCATCATTTTCTTGGCCATATCCCAATTTATTGGGTCGGCGCAGCATGTCTTCTTCTTCCATACTTCTCTATCCGTCCTCAGAACTCTTTCTTGCCATATTATTTTCACACAGTCCATCCATAGTTTCTTTGGCCTTCCCCTATTCTTGTTGCCATCCACATTCATACTAATTATTCTTCAAATTATTATGTAACTTAGAAAAAAACTTTAAAAAAGCTATACCCCGCGGCTCCACCCGCGTGGATGTCGGTTATCGCGTAAAAAAGTAGCCTGTGTCCTTCTCCATATCCCAGGTTATATATATACATATTTCTGCCAAATTTCATGACGATCGGTTCAGCGGTTTAGGCGTGAAAACGTAACAGACAGACAGAGTTACTTTCACATTTATATTATTACTAGCTGCGCCCCGCGGTGTTACCCGCGAACACTACATTCTTTCGGGATAAAAAGTATGTGTAAATCCAGTGTGTCAGCTACGTCCATACCAAATTTTATCAAAATTGGTCCAGCCGTTTGAGCGTGAAGAGGAGACAAACATACATACATACTCACAAACTTTCGCCTTAAAATATTAGTGTGATTAGTATGAAAGATAGTATGGCATAGGTAAATCGTACATATTACTTGTGTCTCCGGCTATACGAAAACCGATGTTATTTCGTTACGATTTCTTGTTTATTACCATTTTAGTTGGCGTTTTTCGTCGTAGTTAGGTTTTAGTTTATAACTTTATTTTTTTATATTAATTATTTTGGTTTGGGATTAGGGATCATTGAGGGTACGTAGGAAATGTTTTTTTTTTGCTATGGGCTATGGTTTGATAAGCAGACTTTATAACATCTAAGAAGGGTTTTTAGTGTTATTGAAAACAGTCAGAGTGAAACATAATTATTTTATTCGTAATTGGGGTTTATGTATGTATAATTTTAATTATAATATGTTTTTAGAAAGTAGTTCTCAAGACATCATTAGATACAAACCTTATGTATTAGCCAGCATGTTGTATGATATGCGACATCATATAGCCTATAACCCGCAGAAATACATGACGCTTCCAAACGATACCTCGTTTGTCAAAATACGACGAGTAGTAGATGTAGTGTAATATGAGAGAACAGATTAATATCTGCGCTTGACTCGGTGGAACGCAGAGCTAAGAGGTTCATTGGCGACGTAAAACTGGTGGATGCCAAGCTTCACAGCTTGGCTCATCGCCGCAAGGTTGCCTGCTTGTCGGTCTTCTACAGATTGCACTTCGGCGAGTGTGCCC
This sequence comes from Dryobota labecula, assembly GCA_947523025.1. Lineage (NCBI taxonomy): Eukaryota > Metazoa > Arthropoda > Insecta > Lepidoptera > Noctuidae > Dryobota > Dryobota labecula. The sequence continues at coordinate 16,840,550 of OX383284.1, forward strand.
ATGAACTCCACGACCTCATTCCACCGGCCCCCTTCTACCATCGGACATCTAGACGCACTGCAAGTTACCACCCCTACCTAGTTGATATTCCACCAACTCGCACTAAGCGTTTTCAAACGTCTTTTATAATGCGCGCAGCAAAGGAGTGGAACTCTGCCTGCGTCTGTTTCCGAACGCATACAACCCTAATCTATTCAAAGAGAGAGTGAACAGGCTTCTTCTGGGTAAGCTCACTCCATCATAGACTTTGTCTCTGTCACCCAGACCTAGACTAAAGTCAAGAGCAAACCCATAGTAAAATAAAATAAAATAAACATATACATTCATACATATGAACGATGCCCATTGCGAATACAATCAGCCGTAGGTGACACGAAGATGTTAGAATCTGTTCAGCTATTTTGAGGTATGGGGGCTCGCCAATGTTCTTTAAATTTCGCGGGCTTTCCTTAGAAATCGGGTGTTCGAGCCATCGTTTTCAAAATTCCTCACATTTCGTAAAAACAAATAAGATGTATGTAGCTTTGTCATTGAACATAAACCCTGTACCTTAATTGGTTATTATCCGCGTAATAACCCATTTATGCATAATGTGCAAGTTCACAATGTTAATTCATCTGACAATTAATTTAACCTCAATTAAAAATTCATGGCCAGTGGCGTATATTGCTTAATGAGACCAAAACATGATGATAGTCTACCTCAGTCGTATCTATTATAAAAAAAGTCCCGACTAAAACGTCATCGCCCAGCCTAAATCGCTTAGGGTGGAAATTTGAATTTTAGACAATAAGTTCTTTTTGTGACGTAGGCATCCACTAAGAAAGGATTGTGAAAAGGGGGAATTTCGTTTGTATGAAAAATCTTATTCCTTGGTTTTATATCTTGAAAACTTGGTACAAATATTTTGTACTTACATAAATAATGTTAGACATTATTGGGTATGTCTAAACTACCCCCAATGGGTGTTAGGGTTTTTATCGAAGTATCTTAGCGCGCGGTCCGATTAATTTAAAACTTGGTAGGTATTATTGATCTTGACGAAAAAATAAGATTTCTCGAAGACCAATCGATCGATGTAAGAAATGGGTAATCAAGGTTATAGGGCTTGCTTCGATTAACTTGATTTTTTTAATGAATAATGGGTAATAATGGAAACGTGTTAAACGAATTAACAAAAAAATTACCTCTGTTGGGGTCAAAAGGGGGAATACAGTTTGGATGAAAAATCACAAATGATTGATCAAACAAATACTTATGTAGGTAAATAATTAAGACCGTGAAGAATAATTTTCAAACACTATCCGTTAAAAGGGTGGAGGGTGTTGAAGTTCGAAGGTGATGAGTACGAAATTCACACGGACGAAGTCGCTGGCGAAGGGCTAGTAGTTTATAAAAACTGCGCAGTTTTTGTGTAACTCAATCCCAATGCTCGATTTATTATAGCTTTTTAGATGACTAATGCTTTAACATTTTAGTGGCCAGACTTTTGGAATTTTCTATTACGAGTATATTTCTCTTCGAACATCTCCAAAAAATATCCTGAAGTAATAAGTTTTGTGATGAACGGGACCGAGCAAAAACGTAAGAAATCAAGAGTTGCTATCATCTGTACTACTACTCTAACTTCAGTATCGCATTCGAGTCAGCTATTTACATGCATTATGTGAAGTAGTAGAACAATAGCTAAGTAGGCAGCTTAAATTAGTTCTAGCTCTATTGGAACATCACCGATCGGAATAAAACGTTCAATGTATTCATTTTCTACGTATTAGTCGTTCTAGTACAGAATATCGGAACGTTACGACGAGATTGTACTGGACGCATTGTTACAGCTTATTTTGTACTAGTGAACTTTATTATTATATTATACCTTATTTTATCATATTATTATTTATATTACGCCTTATTAGGGAAAGGAGAGTAAATGTGGGAGATAATGTGATATACAAAAAGGCTCGACTGGCTGCTCACAATGGTATGCTGGCGCCTACGCTTATGTATGGGGCATGAAAGTAGAATAAATGCTGTGGAAATGCGTTCCTTGCAAAGTGGTGTAACTATGAATGATATATTGACAGTGTATATTGAGGAATGATGTGACGAGACAACGATGCGGTTTAAAAGAAGATGTAGTAACAAAATTGATTAGCTTAGATGGTTTGGTCACGTTGAGAGGATAAATGAAAGGTGTCTAACAAAAAGTTACAAGGCAGATGAGTGGAAATGCCGGGACACCCTAGAAGGACATATCGACGGTCCCTACGTACATAAAGACATGTCAAAAATTTATTTTATTTAATTGCACAATTGGGTTTTAGATTTTCCATATGCACATACCTGTATAGTTATATTTTTTTAATATTACGTATTTAACGTTATTTACAAATTGTACATACAATTATTTCTAGAGCAGTTTGAACATAAATAACGCTTTCCTAAACCTCGGTTTTTGACATGTCTTTATGTACGTAGGGACCGTCGATATACTGATCTTATTGTTGATGTTCTTCCAGGTTTGTAGTACTCGCAACCGGCGTGCGTGTATGTCCAGATATATGAACGATTGAACGTAAACAAAGCAAGAGGAATATGCATGGATCATAGCTGGGGTAGTGTTTAGTAGTTTCTGTCTACCCTGTATTCTGTCCACGGGAAAAAGGCGTGAGTTTATGTATGTGTATGTATGAACCTTATAGAATTTCACAAACAAGAACAACCATGTTCGTAGCTTGTAAACATCACTAGTGTATGTAATGGACTTTCTTTTAGTTACACGATGCTTGATGCTCCATTTCCCCCATTAATTACCTATAGTTAACCAGGTCTTCCTAATTGTTTCACGCGATGGTTTTTACGTGTCTTCGTATTGATCTGGTTTGTTAAGGCACCTGTCATTAACATTGCAGTTTATCGCAAAAGGCTTTTAATCTATATTAAGAATGTCTCAAACAATTTTAAATCAGTCATTAATATTCTTTTGGGAGCATAGGATTCTCTTGTGACGGCATCTACATGCAATGCAGGATGCAATGTACAAGCAAAGTTAAATAAGAAAAGAAAAAGTAGTCAAATAATGTTAGTCTAACAAAATAACATTATTTATACCCATTTTCGCCGTAAAATCCTCCCCTTGAACTGTATTATTATCACTTTCAACCCCGTCAAACCCATGACGATAAGTATTTTTATGAATTATGTTTGAGAAGAATTAATATTTAAAATACTTATATCGTTTGTTTATTTGAATAAACAAGTATTTTTTGTGTCCGAGATATTAAGGTTTCTGTTGGTGACCCGCATTCATTTCTCACGATTGTAGAACACTGGATTCTCTAGCGCTAATCCACAGACGTAGACGTTATGTGCAGAAACAAATATCTTACTATGCTGTAGTAAGTAGGTACTACGTGCACGACACGACAGTATTTATATCAGGAGATACTTGTCGGACTTGTCTTCGGCTTTACCACACATGAATAATTCAGTAGCGACTAAGAATACATGCAGAAAAAAAAAAAGACTTATAAAGTTTTAAGTTTTGTAGCTAAATACATGTGATTGAATTTGTGACTCTCTGTTAAATTACACCAGAAAGTGCAAATGAAAGTGATCGAGATAACGTCCATATCCTTAAGTGTTAATCGACTTTCTTTATGATTGTAATTCGTTTGTGATTATTCGTATGCAACCTACAATTTCATTGCACATTGTGATATTGCCCCTCGGTTTCTTATCCACAGACCTACTTACTGACTTTGTTCTCAGTTCTCATACTTTTTATTTGCTGTTTCTTTGTTCTAACTCCATTCATTGGGTTTATTCGGAAAATTTCTATCTACGACATTTATGTAACGCGAGGCTCATCCCTCATCTGCCGAGCTATGCTCGTAGCGTCGTCGGCGGAACTTGGCCGATCGAACCAAACATAATGTAAAAGAAAGTGAGTGCGTACACCGTACTCGTACACCTAGTTATCGGCCGTCATCGGATCATGTTGGTTGAAGTAGTGTATGCACTTACTCTTTCACATAAAGTCTTGACACAGTGCGTCTGATACGCGAAACGTCAGGTTTGAAAAAAAAAAAGTCCCATTCGTGGAATGTCCGATTCGCAAAACGTCCGATTTTCTTTGCGCCCCGACTCGGATAGGTTAAATTTTCTCTTGAACATTCATACAGTTCGAAGAGGAGTTACGTTGTCGACTCATGCAGATAAGTTTGAGAATTAGGAGAATGTAGGATGCAAGAGCAAGCGAATCGGACTCGAAAATGTTGTCTCCTTACTTACTGAACTTAATATGTTGGCCTTGTCAGGGGTTTGATTCTTAGTGAAAAGAAAAAGGACCCGGAGCGGACAACCCCTTGACAGTGTGAACTACAGTAGTCTAATTTACAACAATTTGACCCAGTTTGGCGTCCAAACTGGGTTGTTTTGGAGATACCAAAATGTTTAAGTATTTTTGAAAATTTTCCACCTTGCAAGCGTAAACTGCAAATTGTGAGAAATCTAATCCGACGTTACACTGATACTTTTCTGATACCTCATGAACGAATGAATCCTTCGAAAACGAATTTACCAAAAAACGACAACAAACAGCTATTGCTACCCAACTTAATTTAATTAAACCACTGATAGTGCTTTGTTCAATTTACGCAAACTGATAAGCATATAACGCTAATGTTATCTATATAACAGCAGCTACAAACCCGATACAGTATGCAATACTGTAGCCGGTTAGTAATTCAATAGGAATCAATGACAATCGATATTTGCATCGTGTTTAACTTCCAGTTCATTATCAAGTTAATATAACTAACCTGGAGTTTATGAAATTTGAACAGGCGTGAGGCAATATCCGGCGGGATAGGGAGGTACAAGCAGCGCAGCACACACCTGTGCACATTGACCGCAGCCGTGTCTAATGACCCGAGACTTTTGTTTAGAACATTATTAGTACGAAGTTTTACGTGCAATAAGTCCTCAATAAGTATTTTAGTAGCAAGGCAGCTTTTGAAATCATGACTTATAGTTATAATAGTTATAATATAATACAGCAATGTTGGTAATGGAATCTGCAATAATCTGTAATGAATTTATTGATATCTCTAGTTTATCGAACTTTCTTGAGGTAGTGTAAATGATAGACGAGGCAGTATAGTAATCAGTCTGACAATACAGCCAGGAAGAGGCATCGTGATTTCTCGGCGAATGAGTCATGTCTCCGTAGCGTGGCGCCGCGACTGCGAGCAAAGCATTGCAATTATACTGGAAGTGTCTTGAGAGGGAGACATTTTTTGTAATCGGCCGAGAACGAATGCCTCCTTCGTTGTCCGGCGACAGAGCTGCCAGATGAAACTGCTTGTTATTCGACGCGCGATTCTAAAGATACCGTTCCTTTGTTTCTTAGTGATAACATAGAAACACTGACATGCTTAGCACACAAAGATTATAATTATTACAACGAATGGAAAATTGTTGCTGGATGTTAAACAGTTACATTTAATTAAGATAACATAATAACTAAGGATGGTCACAAATGAATTATCTTTTGTACTTATCTGAATTTTGGTTATTGACGCCTGACGTTTCGGCCAGAGGACAATACGGCATTGTCGCTATTCAATCACTCGTGTAATTACTGCCTCTATAGCTTAGGTACTATTTACTACTTACTTCAATTGTTGTTCTATGAAACTAAAAGGGTGGAGTCAAATGTTTTACTTTTTAATCTCTATTTAATGGTTCATTATGACCTGCCGATCTATTATGTATAAATAAATCTCTGAATAGACCGGGTGATTTAAACTGTTGCATGAGTCAAGTATTTTAGATGACAAGTACCAGTAATTACGCATACGGCTTTAGCTACGGTTAAACAATAACCTAATCTGTAGTCAATATTAGTCAGCGACGTTTTCAGCTACAGTATGTCAGCGAAACTGCCTCGCACAAACGATAAAATATTGTATTATAAATTGTACTCAGTTGAGTAAACGACGACCGCGGAGTATGTGCTGGCTGTTAGCCTGGTTTCCATATGGATAAGTGATATAATTTATCCCTATTAGCTTTGAATAGTGTTGTGTATTCGTAAAGTAATAATATGGAATATTATTACAACGTACATTATCAAGTTCTCATTTACAAAGTCAAGCCGTTGATAAGTGTGACGGTGCTTCTACCTGATATTGATCGATATCGATAATAGTATTGTTATTATTTAGTGTATTAGTAAAATGTTTAACACGTTTAAGAAAAGGTTAAGTTTAAGGAAGTGCAAGAACAAGAAAATAAGTAGGGAAATAGTCAGCGACGATGTAAGTACCTGTTAAATTCATTAATATAAAGCGTTTAGCGGTGTCGAAATTGGCTGATTTCACATTGAGTGGTAGAACTGTTGTTTTAGCATTCGGTATAGTTGTTTATACGTGCTTGCTCTACAAACAAACAAATAAATTCCTTTCGATGTTTGGTTGGTCCGTTTGATTATTTACACTACAGTACAATGTCGTGCTGTGGTAAACACTCGCCGGATGGAGTGCTGAAGCGTACAAGGCATTCAGTGGGCCATCGATCGGTATTCCTTCATTATGTACTTGAATCATCGAGGATTAGTGATTTTGTAAAATGAATTTCATCTTGCATTGACAACAATCATGGGCTTGTTTTTGTGTGCTTTCATGTGAAATGGTGATAATGTAGGTACTCTATGCGTGATGCGCCGTGTTTCGATGCTGCAACTGCTGCACTACTGTAACCGCCAGATGTCGGAGACATCTCTATATTCTCCAATCTGGGTCACAGTTCCGAAGAAAATGGTTATAAAAATTCGGCATTATCTAAGTATTTTGAAAAGTCTGTGTTTTTGTAAATGTGGGAGGAATCTGAGAATGGTAAATGATAGCAACTTTCTCACCGATATCGCTGTAAGTTTAAGGTTAACTGGGATATAGTTAGGGTTTTGTTAGCCTGGAACTTCGTTTGTAGATAGGTATTATTAGAATCAACCGTCACAGACGCATAACGGTCGTCGCACTTCGCAAAACAGCATACGTGTTTGCATATCCACTTTCTTGTTCATTTTTCATATGCCTTAACCTCTATGCGGGAATATTATTTATAAATATTTAATGGCAAGCATATACACTCGTGTTTGTTAGTTTGCCCATGCAGCTGTCTATCGAGTCTTACATCAGTTGTTTTATGATCTAGTTCACATATCGTGTGGTTTGGAATTCCAGAAATAATCATCGGTATCTAAGGTCCCTATCTCCCTATATCATAAACTCGTAAGTCATAAAACTCATACATAACAGATCTTTACTATTAATTTATTAGGAGATTGTTGGTTATTTGGTCGATTGATTACTTGCGTTCTGAAATGCGTTAAGGGATCGTTTTGTGGAATTGCAGTGAAGTCTCAAGTACCATGCACTGTGTGAGTCACCGCTTTCGTTCTTCGCACCTACGTAATTAGGTACTGGTTAATGGTACGAGGTTTACTCGATCAACGCAACGATGCGTGTTCGGTTCCTGCGCGTATTTGTTTTAAAACAGTGAAAATAACTCGTTATTGCACTTCGTTTTTTTTTGCAATTGTTATAATGGCATTGGGAAAAGTATCATAATGTTCAGACCATTTTCCATTAGTTACGGCCCGCTTTACTGTGTAGGTAATATATATTTATGCAATACTCAATATATTTATTGCTTCCACTTAGGTGGTAGGTTTTACAAACATAATTATGATCATTGTGGACCCAGTCGGGCACAGCAAAAGTAGGAGAGGGGAAGAGGGCTTTGATTTGACTATAATACTCGTTATAATTATATGCAGTTCATCCGATGTGTGCTACGATACTTACTTAATTATGCCTTATAGGTATAATTGTCTACATTGTCCAGTAACATTACCTTGAAATCGGTGAGTCATCTGACTCGTATGGAGCCGGCTAGACCGACTCGTTCAGCTATAAGTACTTGACGTGTCTGTATTTACAGCAACAATATTGCGATTGGTACATACAACTCTCTTCTTTATTCGACGGTGAATTTATGTCTTACGCAGCTGGAATCTCGTTAGTGAGCTGTATTTGATGGGAATCCTGCGTTCGAAATGTTCGTATACAGGAATATAAGGGAGACTTGTACTTGCTACTATGATGATGTCACGTCAGTAGCATAAAATGTAGGCTATAAATTGAATATGAACCATTATAGATAACATTACCGTACCAATATTCTATTAACTTTTACGCATATAATGTAATTTCTTTAATTCTATCGATTGATTCTATTGCACCGTTCCTAAGTATTGTATATTGTATCATGAATCCCTTTGTATCTATTGCCTAGCATCTCTTAAGGACATTATACTTTAAACAATTCTGTTTTTTTCCAGTTACAAAGTAAACGCGAATTGTTCTTCAAGTCGGACTCTGCGAGTGGCGGAGGCGTGAGCGCGACGGGCCCGCCGGCAGGGGCGCCGCCCGCGCCGCCTTCCGCGCTGAAGGATGCTCTGGCCAAGCGCGCCGCCACGCTGCCCGACCAGCTCGAGAACAACCATCATGAGTCCAACGGGACCCTCAACAAGCTCAGCAACAGCGTGTCAGTGGACACGAGCAAGCCCCCCAGCTCGGCGCCGCCCCCGACCCCCGCGCCCCCTGTGCCCACCACCGCGCCTCCCGGCGGCCCGCCCCCGCTCAGGAGTACAGAAAACATTATTAAGGTAATAACACTATTCCCAACCACTGCAACTCTTGAAAGCTAGACTTAACAGTGGCGACCACCAGAAAAGCGCCGAGACATTGAATGACGACACCGTAAGAATGTTACCGCCAACGACTCTTGCACTTGTTTAAACATTCTGCAAACTCGGTAAGCTGAATAGTATGCTCGCGTTAATGTTTCCTCCTCCTGCCTTATAAACCGTTCCATGTTGAATGTTTATTGCTAAACACTTCTTCGGCGATGCTCAATTATTAGTAGAGCCTGCCGTGTGGATGTTCCTCTTTAGTATTAATCCATAGTTAAGTTGTGGATGATCGTAAGTTCATAAACTAAAAGCAAATGGTAGCTTGTTTAAAATATACACTTCCTAGTTTTCTATCACGTGCTTACGTGGATTATCTATTAAGAAGTAAGTACTTACCTATTTCGCTAGTAATAAATTGTAAACAATCACCGACGATCAGCATCTCATGTTCAGTGTTCTTTATAAGCGGAAACTCATAGTAATAACAGTGGATATGTTATTATTAAGTCTAAGTTATATACTCTACTTAATAAAATTCTTAACTTCATCCATTCGCTGACAGACAACGCACAGCCTCAATTGCTGGGTCTGATGAGATTAAATAATACGGGATGAAACTACGACTTGTAACTACATAATGCTTTCTGTAAATTTTCAGAAACCTGACCACCCACCAGTCGCGCCAAAACCGGAATTACCTAAATTAGAAAAGCCAAAAACCAAAGAATTAGATGGATATGTCGGATTTGCAAATCTACCAAACCAAGTATACAGAAAGGCAGTGAAAAAAGGATTTGAATTCACGCTAATGGTTGTTGGTAAGTCATAGTTCATTACAATAATACTCCAGTATTTTGCTATTTAACAAATTGGTTTTTGTTTTCTTGTAATGTCCCTCTGCTGGGCAAGTGTCTCCCCAAATATAAAACCCTGACCAAATGAAGTATTTGGCAGTTAAGATAAGAATACAATTTTGGAATGTGGACATTAGTCACTCTGTTAGTATGCAGCCTTCTTGGAAATTAAGATTGTTAATGTATTACGCGTTTTATTTTTAGGTGAAACTGGTTTGGGCAAGTCAACGTTAATAAACTCATTGTTTCTGACGGACGTGTACGACCGGGACAAGCATCCGGGCCCCTCACTACGCGTCAAGAAGACGGTGGGCGTGGAGACCAGCGTGGTGATCCTCAAAGAGAACGGAGTCAATCTCACGCTAACGATCGTCGACACACCGGGCTTCGGCGATGCAGTCGACAACAGCAATTGGTGCGTGATTCAAAACATCCTTTCGATTACTCTGCATGCAATAATATTGACGTATCACCCAACACGCGAAAATTGTTTGACGATGCATACTAAACAAATAATAATGATCGTTTACATTTTTTTGCTGAACAGTAGCTTAATCGTTATTTACGATACTATTTCTTCATTCTTGACTTTCATTCATATTAATGAGACTTAATTTTGTCATTGTAGTTGGCAACCTATCATCGACTTCGTTGAGTCGAAGTATGAAGAGTTCCTGAACGCGGAGTCCCGTGTGACGCGCAAGGCGGCGCCGCCGGACACGCGCGTGCACTGCTGCCTGTACTTCATCGCGCCCAGCGGCCACGGACTCAAGCCGCTCGACGTCGAATTCATGCAGCGGCTCGGCGACAAGGTCAACATCATACCGGTCATCGCTAAGGCGGACACCATGACCCCGGAAGAATGCAAAGATTTCAAAGAACAGGTTAGTAGGACGAAACGGACTTGTTTGATTTGCGTTAGTCTCGTTTCTCGAATTTAAATATCATCTGCGAGCACTATATTATGGTCATAGACGACGAGGCGATTGCGAACGACAACAACGACGGACATTAATAAACGCTTGACGAACATTGAAATATTTTTGTTTCCCCCGTGATAATAATGACTTGTTTACCACTCGTACTACAGATAATGAAAGAGATAAGTCAGCACAAGATCAAGATCTACGACTTCCCGGAGAGCACGGGCGAGGAGGGCGAGGCGGCGGAGGCGGCGCGCTCGCTGCGCACGCGCGTGCCCTTCGCCGTGGTGGGCGCCAACACCGTCATCGAGTGCGACGCGCGCCGCGTGCGCGGCCGCAAGTACCCTTGGGGCGTCGCCGAGGGTACGTCACGACTGCGACACACGACCCACTTGTTTCCCTCTACTAACAATGTGTCACTTTATGGTACCTCATGTCAAAACTGACTCATTACACCGGTACTGTTATGGTGCCATCTACAATCTGACGTCACAAAAATCCTACATCGCGCAAGTAAAGTTAACCGCGCGATTAGTATTTATACAACCATCAACTGGCAGTAGCCCAACAAACACAACAACCTGTCAACCTCCTTTTCCCACTGCAGGGCAAAAGCCCTCCCCCCATGACTTCCAGCTTTTTCGTTCCATGGCTAGCGTGCACCGTTATTTATTTGTTTCACCCAGTTCATCCCGCCATCTTATTCGTAGTTAGTTTCCACAAGTCCACATATTTTGGCCCGCACATTCTGGCTTATTTACACATTCTGACTTGAAACTGAACTATTTTGCCTGTTTGCTTATAGTTGAGAACCTGGAACACTGCGACTTCTTGGCGCTGCGCAATATGGTAATAAGGACGCATCTTCAGGACCTGAAGGATGTGACAAGCTCCGTACACTACGAGAACTACCGCTGCCGCAAGCTGGCCGGCCTCTCGCACGACGGCAAGCCGCACAGGATCAACTCCAACAAGTAAGACAAACGTTGCTAACCTGTCGCCTCATTCCGCTCTCCATGTCATAAACTCATTAAAATTGTGCTAACAAACTAACTTTTTGAACCAAGTTTTACCTGTTTCTCTGGTCTCAGTAGATCTTTCCAATAATATTTTGAAACAGGCATGATTAGACCTAACAACCTAAGTAGACAGGGTTGCTGGAACGTCTATTTAACAATATTCTGACATTTGTTTATTTTATTACTGCTGTCACCGCATTTAAGGTGACCAGACTTATTTTTGGAATTCCATGGACTATTATAGCATTTTACTAACAATAATTGGAACATTCTTTTAGTGATTTATTTGATTGTTTCTTCATTGCTGCATGTCTGGTCACCTTTAACATTCTTCTATACTGTCGCAGTTGTGTGCTACAGAGTTTTATTTTATTTTTAATATTTTAGATTTTATTAAATAGCTCTGCATTGATATTCTTTCATTATTGAACGTTCTGTGCTTGGGCATGCAGAAATGAAATATTAATTATTGTTAATATTAATTATCATTGACGTATATGTTACACTAAAACCGCACATCCAAACAATGTTCTTATTAACTGCGGTTCGGGATCCGCATACGTGACATTCATTTTGATGCTTGTGTGCAGGTGCAAAGCGCATTTTATTGCTTTACAAACTTTACATAATAAAGAGTATTCTATTCTATTCTATTCTAAACAGTAATTATTGATCTCGTGAGTGCATAATATACACTTGTATGATGTTTGTATGGTAAGTAATGATAAAAAAAAAACCTAATTATTTAAATATTGCGTAATTATTCCTACTAATATTATAAATGCGAAAGTAACTCTGTCTGTTTGTCTGTTACGCTTTCACGCCTAAACCGCTGAACCGATCGTTATGAAATTTGGCAGAGATATAGCCTGGGATATGGAGAAGGACATAGGCTTTTTTACGCGATAACCAACATCCACGCGGGCGGAGCCGCTGGCTAAAGATAGTTTAGCATAAATGCGCAAAATTAAAACGCCATTTGCTAGTGCATTGCCAATTATTTTCACACATTAAGTTGAAGAAGAAGTTTGGTGTTATACGTTTTATTAATCACCACTATTTTAATTTAACATATACAGGGTCAGGGTCATTCGTACGATGATGGATTACCGATGTAGTTCCAGGGAAACGATTTTAAGAGACTGTCCTTAATTTTTCGAATAATTGCTGCATTTACAGATTTTGAATAAAACTATGTAAAGTGTATTTTCAAAGTTTTTTTTTATCTGACGATCTGACGTCATAATAAAGAAGCATCATAGGATAAAAGATAGTAAGAATAAGGCTCTTTGTACACAACGATTTTCTTGCCCTGAAAAACTACGGTTTATTCGTCGTGTGTAGACATGGTCGTCAGTGTTGTATGTGGTAAAGTAATCTTTGGAAAAAAAAAACATTTTTTTTTGTTTACTACATAATTATCTTTATTTATTTTAACGATATTACAGAAATCTTTAAAATAAAACTACAAACGAATGATAGTAAAGAAGTTGATGTAATGATAGATAAACATAGATTACTACGACATTGCCACACATCGCAAGAAAAGTTTTTTGCGGTGTGTGGCAATTCTAGTACTTTAAACTCGGTTGGTCCGCTAGAGTTATTTGATTCTTTTGAGACTGTTCCTTACAAGAATCAAAAAACCTTATTGATTGTTATCAAATAAGTTTTTTGTAAATTGCCCATATCCTTGCAACTGTACATTAAAGAAAAATCTGAATGCTGTCAGCAATTACTCAAAAAGTTAAGGACAGTCTCCTAAGAACATTTTTCTGTAGCTGCAACGGTTAAGGATGGATATTCGAAATGGAAATTCGGGTGGGCTGTAAGGGTAGGTAGCCCTTATTGCCCATCCGAATATTCATTCTGTATCTAAAAGATTTTTTTCTCAAAATTGCCGTGTCAGATTTCAATGTTCCTTTGCACAAAGGTATTTATTTATTTTATTTTATTCTATTCGGGATACTTACAGCTAACATAAACAGTGTTCTTAAACAATATGCATTTGAAGGCCATTTACAAGTTTCCACTGATAAACGAGTGATTTTTTTACATTAGGGTTCAGTTTTTTCCACTGAGGGGGATTCTCTCAGGGGGGATTAGTGGAATAAGCCAATTTTGGTCAGTCTCCTTTGGATTGGAGTTAAATTATTTATTATAACAAAAAATATTTATTTCACCATCTCGTCGCACTCAATGGTGGCGGCATGAGAAGGGCGCATCTGATTTTCTACTATAAGACAGCAGAAGCCTCGCCTACCGCCCCGCGCGTGGAACATAATCAATGTTTGGATGTGCGATTCTAGTGTAACATACTTCAATGTTAAATGTCTATCATAATCATTGTTTCATGGATTATTTAAAAAATAACCATGTAAAGTATCATTTAACATAATAACTTGCAGTTCACGCGCTCATTCAGTGGCATTAATAACAATTTATTCCTCATTATATTCGTTGTGTTCAAATAATGATAACTGCAACCAATTTGCGTGTGTTACACTCGGCTGCATACTGATTTCTCAGCATTAATATGTGTAATAGGTACATGAATGTCTTGTAAACCGTCTTTCGACCGTAACAAAGGTTTACATCACACGGAATCTAAAAAGCAAATAACTTGTCTTTTTTGTCTGTAACGCATAGCACATTAATGAGTATGCGTTTGGAACGACAATTTGATGCAATAGTCACCTTTTAGTTTATTGTCGCATTTTCGCTTCTTTGTGTAATTGTTGTGTTTGTTACTGATGCCACTGTGAAGTGTTTGCGGGGCACAGCCGCGTGTCGTTAACTCTGGTTGTGTTGGTTCAGTTTGTGCCCGCAAGGATTGATGAACAGTTTCATGACCGTTTGGTAAGTCCCGTCACGTCCGACGTATTTTCATAACTGCAGCTTGTACACATAGCACGGTGTTATTTGTTTTCGCCATCTGTCCCCGAACATTCAGTTTTTGATACTAATTCTCGAAAATTATTTTAAAATTTCAATAGCGATGTTTCACCGGAAATATTTATGAGATATCAAAATCAAAAATCAAAATCAAAATATTTTATTTCACATAAACCTACATGGGCACTTATGAAACGTCAGAAGCTAGGTGCACGGTTCGAGTTAGTCGTTTCCTATGGAGAAGAGCCGGCAAGAAACTCCACGGTTACTCTTTTAAAAATAATATGTATAATATCACAGAACTGATTGTTTTTTCCTTTGTCCTATGCTTTTTCTCTAAGCCTGGAAGCTTAAACTTTGATAGATCACTTGTCTCCTCCTCTCCAACGTATAGGACTAGTGAAGATTTCAGTTATATAAAGTTTAAGCTTACAAGCGGTTATTCAATATTTAAATTTAAATGTGTAGTGTAGACAAGTGTATAGACATGGGTTTTGGTGACATGCATGTTTTTGCTTTGATTTTTTCAGCTTTATAACATACCAACTTACTACAGCGGATATAACTCAATGTGTATCATCTACTGGCATGTAAAATAACTTCATCCTAATTCTAGAAACGAAGAGATTGCTCTCGTCAACTAAACCCAATTGATAAATTGGCCGTCGTTTAAACGTGACTTGTCAACTGTGTCCCACATTTCACATAGCGTTTTGCCCTCCTTTGTCTTTAAAAGTACCTGTTGATGTGATATATCGTTAGACATGATATGAATAATTATGAAAGGAAAGAAATTATAGTATACTTTTGGGTGCGGCCCCTTTTCTTGTTGGCCCGTTTAGTCGAATGCAAGTAGATCAACAAAAAGTGGAACGAAGTATATTGTGGTCGGATCTTCATAGGACTTCTTTGTTGAGTTCCTAGAAGTGAGAAGAACAAGGTTGAAAATCTAAATTTTTTTTTTGATTTTCTATTCTTCTTTTCTGAGTAATTGAAATTTGACTTCGGATATCTTCTGCCAAAACGTATTCTTATAAAACTCTGCAACGAGTTTGAGACACCAGCAGTTTGATTTCTGTCACACTTCTGAGTCGAATCAACAGAAACGAACACTATTATGAAGACTCATCACTAGGAACTAAAAGAAAATCACATGAAAATCCGTCCATTACAAACTTCGCTCCACTTTTTTTAAACTAATTGCACTCTACTGGTTTTTGCATGTATTTTTTGTGATACTTCTTTTATTTTCAAGTTATCGACTTATTTTGTTGTATTGAAGTATTTCTTATTCTTCCCATTATGTTCTCAGTGGTCATTTTGATAGTTTAAAATGGTAATATTTGTTCCCAGGAATCCTTTGGCTCAAATGGAGGAAGAAAAGCGAGAACATGATCTTAAGATGAAGAAAATGGAAAGCGAAATGGAACAGGTCAGTCCTCTATTAAAGAAACATTCCATGACATAAGAAATCTGCATATTCTACTATTTGGCTTAGAATCAGCGAGGCATTGATTTTAATTATTCCAGTGGACTGACGACGTTCATAGCTCACTACTCATAGTCCTAAGAAAAGCGATTGATTCTCAGTATGTGTGTGTTTAAGAAACAAACTGAGAAACAGTTTAATGACAAGCGTTTACGGGATTTCCTCTTTAAAAATTCTAAGTACATTTTTAAGCGTGTCCTTAGCGACTTTTAGCGAGCATACACATAAATTCGGCGCGTTTGAATTTACTCTGCACTGAGCCTAAAACCGCCGTGTGGCCGTTTGGTGCCGGATGTAAAGAATAGCACCATCCTATTTCCTCCCGTGGGTGTCGTAAAAGGCGACTAAATGACTTACTAGAGAATGGGCAGCAGCGCTTTCTCTGCATTTTTAACACCATACTGCGATCGCCAACCCGCTTGCCAAGCGTGGCGATTATGGCAAACCCCCCAAATTGGGGGAGGCTCATATCCAGCAGTGGACGTCTTTTGGCTGAAATGATGATGATGATGATGATGAGCCTAAAAAGAGTCCGCAGGAAATATATTATGATCTTACTAAATCATTATTATACCTATTCGATTTTTATAGGGAAGTAATATTCAAGCTTTATATAGTTTTTCTAACGCAACCATCGATGTTATAATACGAAGGTGAGTGATTGATCATCCGGTATGCATTTCTTTGCACATTCACAAAATATCACATTTGCTCCACCAAATATCTCTTATAAATCGAATTTATGTGTTGTGTATATCGTGCTTAACAATATGGCGTGTATCGTTTACAGGTATTCGAGATGAAGGTCCGTGAGAAGCGCGCTAAGCTGAAGGAATCTGAAGCTGAGCTCGCGCGGCGGCACGAAGCGACGCGACGAGCTCTGGAGGCGCAAGCGCGCGAGCTCGACGAGCGGCAGAGGGCGCTGCATGCCGAGCGCGCCGCGTGGGAGCGCGAGACCGGCCTGTCGCTAGACGACCTGCGCCGCCGCTCGCTCGAGGCCAACAGCAAGGAGTACGTACTGTTTTTTTTATACATGCTAACTTGCCATCCTTGTGAAGGCCGCCGGAATCCGCTGGATGCGGGAAGCACAGAACCGGTCAAAGTGGCGGTGCTTGGGGGAGGCCTAGGTCCAGCAGTGGACGGCTTTCGGCTAAAATGATGATGATGATGTTGTCACCAAATTAACCGCGAAATTTTGGTTTTTGTTCACCGGATCTTCAGGTATGGTGACCCATCCCAAAAATCACCACACCCCTTATGAACTGATGTAACTCGGCTCGGACCGATTTTAAAACTTAACCGCTATACACAACTTTGTTTGATATGTTAGTTTTTACTAATTGTAGATGTAATGTGGATGTGTGATGTATGTGTTTCGTTTAAGGCCGCCGAAAACATAGACACCAGTTATGGTCATTGGTTTTTAAAATTCGGGCAGATTTACAAGACGCACTAAATTATTCATTTGTTAAATCAAAATTCGATAGGAGACAACATTTCGCTAGAATGACTCGCACCTAGAATAATGATGTACTCACCCTAGATCAGGGCACATAGTGTAAATTCTAAGCGGCTGGTAAAATGGTATGGTAGAAACTAGTGATGCGCGTACGCGTTAGTGATATGCTAAGACATTACGAATACGTAAGTAGTATTTAAACTTGCTGGGCCGCGCTGGAGTGCGGTGCAGCGCAGCGCGTCGTATCGGATGCTCTCGCACGCGGTGGCAGCCGACTGCGTCCGCCTGACTGCTAAAATCCGCTGGAACCTGGGCGTGTACACGCGCAACCGCCAGCACGCTATCATGACTAGAGCGACCAGTAGCGACTTGAATTATTCAACTTGCCGGCCGGCGACGACACCCGAGTGCACGCGGCAGTAGTCGAACGGACCCGACCAAACGTGACGGCAACCGAATGTTGCTGCCTGCTTATGCAAGGAACCGACATGCGCGCGGATCTGACCGCGTTCCAAGCTGTGTAAATATCATGCAAATATGACATTTAACTACTAAAGGCTACTACAAACTTTTAGTATCTAACCTCCCACTTTTCGTCTTCCAGGACTGTCGACGGCAAGGATAAGAAGGACAAGAAAAAGAAAGGTTTGTTTTAAACACGACCACAGTCTCGTCGGCCTCGCACCCACCGTTACTTACGCGTAACTAACCTCGCGGCGCATCGGCGCCTATCATCGATCGAGTGTCGGTTCCCTCGGTCACAGTGCTTACAATGAGGTCCGAGTACAAATAGAAGTTTAATTCCTAATATCGCGTTTTAAATTTTTAAATAACGAAACATGCCTTGGCGTTCTGCCTTTTATTATTCGTCAATACCGAATTACCCCTTCGATCGATGATTTTCTATAGCATAACTCTTATACTAAATGAGATTCCGACCGCATTCTGGCGGGCTCCTGTTTAATAACAAAACATACTCGATAAAGTTAATTATGTCTATGATTACTGTGACTCTTCGAACATAATACTAGAATACTTTACGTATTTTAACTCTATTCTCCTTGTAAAATAGATACTTAAATTCTTCTGATTGCTAGAATTGACCAGCCCTTAGTTTATTGGGACTGACTGTACATAGCGTGATATAAATTGTTTGAGAAACTGAATTCATGATTGATTGTATTTGAAATCTGGAAATGACTTCGGGTAGCGAGATTTGTTACATAATTGTTTTATTTATCAACCTAATTCTGGGTTATATAGTGCCATTTTCAGTGTTGTGACGAGTAACTGTACTGTCGTAAACACAAGTATTTGTCAAGTGAAAATTGCTTTATGTCTTCTGTCTTGCAAATGTGTGTTCACAATAAGAGTTTGTCTCACTAATTACTTTACTTCGAACTTGTATTTTGTATATTGAGGTTTCTCTGTGACTAAATCACTCTTTTGGTGACTGTATTGTTTCTATATGGGTTACATGTCTATTTTTACTTCTAATAAAGTCGGTTCAAAATTATTGGTAACCTAATAAAACACAAAACCAAGTAAGCAAATAAAACATTAACGCAAAAGGGTGTGCCACTGAACCTCACTTGAAAATGTTTTGATGTTTGCCAAAAATATTGTAATTTACTATATTCTTGTAATTTTACGTCACGTATTGAGATTTTTTACGTCATTTGCAGATTGGTCTTTTAAGAGTGTCGCAACTGGAATAGTTATATAATAAGGACCATAGTCCGCACAAGGCGCACTTAAATATTAGTAAGTTATAGTTCTATGGGCTTAGCATAATGAAACAACGATTAATGAAGACTACAGGATGTTATAACTTTGTAACTGACATGCGTTGAGGAACTTAATACAAAATTTACTATGAAGTCTACATTGTATGAGATTACTTTTGTATGTATTTTATTTATAAGAATTTTCCATGACAAAGCATTTATTATGATAAGTGAGGCCTAATTTTATACTTCTGTGTTTCAAAAGGATTTTGTAAAACATACATATTTTATATGATTATTTATTATTTTTGGTGTTTGAAACTGTTTAGCTGCTAGCAGCGTTGGATTTAGCACAAACAATATTACAGCTTATGAGTAGACATTTACGTCCATAAAGATGCCAAATAGCTTATAATAATGGTATACTTTAATTGAAGACGAATGTGTCACGATTTACTGTATTTATTATAATATATGTTGAGTAACACTAGATAGACAACTCAATCAGAAACGTTATCGATTCAGCTCAATATCTGGGTATTTAACATAGGCACTAAATCTTTATCTTTACTGATAAATATAGCATAATAAAATCTATACTAATATTATAAATGCGAAAGTAATGTCTGTCTGTTTGTTGTCTTGTCACGCCTCGGCGTTTGAACGGATTTGGATGAAATTTGGATAGTACATGATCATGTCACGGGCATAAGCTATTTAAAAATAATAATATTTGAGAAGTATGATTACCCGCTTTTTTCTGTTATATTTAAAAGTAGAGAGAGAATACCGTAGCTATTCGCATTAGGTAATACACCATTCAAAATTTTAAAGTGAATTAGATAGACATATTTTTTACTTGTATATCATTACTAAAAGTGTAATACGATTTCAGATTAACCGGTGCATTCATACACCTGTCGGAGGTTTGATTCGCACAGCGTTTGTTATAACTGTACAAAGTTATATTGTGCTTAGTGATATTAAAATATGCTCATAGTTCAGTTGTGAAATAGAAATCTAGCTCTAGCTAGTTGTTAGCGTTTCTTTATAGTACGAGTAAGGGAATGATGTAAGGATCTCTCTCCAACAGAAATTGAGGAACGCATGGAACGAATATAATAGTATTAAAAACAATCTTTATTCATTATATTGTCAAACTCGCATAAGATTCTTTGATCGACTTCAATACATGCTATAAAGTTACTCTTGTTTTAATATCTTCTTAAGACTCATATTCAACACTATACCGCATATCAGTTAGCTTATTTTAGGTTATGTAAATATTTTGTTTAATTATTATTATCTTACAAACAAAATATATATTATCTGGTTATGTTACTGAATGACGCGTTATTTATGACACATGCATAATCTTTATTTAATCAGCATGCGATGTTTAAATAAATTTGTATTATTTCCTCCACTACAGTATTGACTTCGGCGTTAAATTTAGTACTTTAGGTGATAAGATTATGCTTAATTTTGTATTTTGTGTAGGGCTACGGTCCACTACCATACACATCTTTTGCTTAGTCATTACGATGGACTTGTGATGAGTGTTGGGAGAGGAAGGGAGTTCAGACGATGTAATATATTGTACCTTTGAATAAATATAAATAAATACGTAATATATAGGAATATATCGTTTTATTTAAAACATTCACCCTAACCATAGCATCTAGGAGTCGTAATGAAACACAGATTCTCGTATGAATTCTCTTTTTATTTGGTGATGTAATAGATCACGTACACAGTGTTATTACATTCGTCGACCACATCAAAATACAATCCATAAATTCACGAACAACCTCAAAATATTCTGTTATGTAAACAACGTTACTACATCTAGATATATTATTAAATATCTTTGGCAGCACTATGGAAAATATACTTCTACTTATAATAATGAAAATGCAACTTCAAATATATTATAACAATCACAACAGTTTATCGACAATACAATCTTTATACACAAAGTAACATTAAGTTAATTTAAAATATTCGACGATACGTGTTTTAACTATGACATCTCTTCACTGAATTTAATTCTATCAAAATTAATTTATTTACATTACCTATTCATTTTATCGGGGTTTTACTCCTTCAGGGTAATCAATTTACACTTTACATGTACGAGAATAATAGAAAAAATATTTTGTAGTTATAACTAAGTATTTTGCACATCATTTTATGTGTGTTATATAAGAGGTCTTAATGGGTGTAGGTACATGGATTATTATGTGTTAAATGATTCTGTTGATTTCATATAATATTGCAGTTTATCATTATTGTAATCGCGCCTTACGTAGCCGTGATAATGAATTAGGCATTCAACTTTCGGAAGCTCAGTTTTTATTAAATAAGGTTTTCCATATTTAATTATTAAATTTGGAAAAAAAAGTAGCCACTTTAATAATGTACCTACGTTATTTGAAGTGCAAATAATATTTCATAATGTTCCCTTATACCTAAATTGTCTCCTTGCGTTAGATTGCTCAGCGTCGAGGTAGGTCAAACAGTTTACATCTCAGGCCATTCGTTCATTATTAACTAATTGTATCGCGTTTGAAACCAATGTCTTCTGCTAAGTGATGCGCATATAGCCGTAGGCAATCTCAAATTCAGCATGTATCCTACTATATCTAAATAAATAGAAGAATCTTTTGATAAGTTCTCCTCCTTCGAAGTTCTGATCTATTATAATATACCTTGTCTATATTATATCTTAACTATAAGTACATAATTATTTAGTATTTATGGTTACTATTTTGGTGTTCTTTCGTGTTACTAAATTTAATTACTATAAAAACGTTGAAATTAAAGGACGTTGTACTAAATCTCGATAAGTATCTTGTAATATCACAAATCACTGTATCGCTAAACTCTACTTATACACTAACCGATAAATAATGATATATCGTTATTGTGATGACCGTTTATTATCGTGTAATTCACTATTATTTTATGATAAAGAATTCTCGTTGAATATTTCGGTAACGGTGCTAATTAGCTAAACGCTAAAGTCTAAGCGAGGAGGCACAATGGCACAGCTATTGTATTCACGACCTACAATATACGTATGTACTCCGATGATACTATGATTCATAAATTATACCATGTATTCGTTAACTTTATACCATGAAATGACCGTGATATAAGCAGTGGCTGTTAACTGTAGTGAGGCGGCGGGCTTCTCCATATCACTGACAGTGTGGACCGACGAACGTTCGAAATTGGGATTCATGTTTAGACTCATAGGGTTCAGTTTGATGATCAGTTGCGTATCTATTACAATGCCTCATTCAGAATTGTTTTGGCACAATTCATTCATGAATGACGGTGACATACAAAAATGACGATCGATTCTGCTATACGCATTAGCAATACAATAAAGCCGATCAGCTTTAATTTTAATATCTTAACAGCCCTGCCTAGAGCATTCGCAACCATTTTATCTTATCATTTGTATAAAAGCAATATGTTTGTATATTATTAATTTATAGCCCATGAATCGATAAACATGTCACTCCACTAAACTTAGTGAAAACCTTAATAAACTTAATTGTTATTAACAGTCAAAGCAGTTTACGCTAATCTTTGTTTCTAACGTTACGTGGCCACAAGTTCGATTCACAACTCTTTCTTTATAAAGCTTTATCAAGCTCTTTACATTAGTTATAATATAGTGGTAACTAATCTAATCATCTCTTATTACAATTGAAACTGACTTACAAGTAATTATTAGTATTCTAGATTAATACATTAAGTACTATTAAGTAACTAAGAAGGCAATAAACAAGATTAAAGATTAGTTAAAGTAGTCAGTATCGTATTAGATAACAATTTCGTTAGATATAACTATAGATAATACGAAAGCCAACATCGTTCACGTTGTAAGTTTAGAAGAGTAAATGCTAAAAGTATGTATGAAACAAGCGAAGTGTTATATAGACCGGTATAGCGTGAGGACGAGCACAGAAGACAGGCACCGTCGAGTCGGCGAGAAGCACAGTGAGACGGTCGTGTAGTAGCGGTGGCCAAGCGGTAGTACACTACGCGTAGTACAGTGAAGTAATGAATAACTTGCGGCTGTCTTAACAACTACTTACATACGTAATATTGCGTCAATTAAGTATACGTATTAAGTAATAGTAGACCTGTTCTCACACAGGAGTGCATTCGTGCTGTGTTGTACCTACCTTCATAGGTGGCGAACATATCGATCAAACTACATTTAGCTCGAGTTGAGTAGGTAAGTAGATAGCTGCTGATGCTTCATTCAACATCCCAACTAACACTATTATGCTTTACGTTTTTTTTATTAGAAAATCTTTCAGCTAGGTATATAACTGGCCGTAGAGGAGGTAGGCACGCTCATGTTTCACTTTTTCTCTATTAACAATAAAGCTCTTAAAGACTAAATAACGACTTTGTCGTTCGTCTGTAGGCAGTAGAAACTATGACCTACAAACTGATATGTTCATTATTGCCGTCACACATTAGTTGATCAGCGGTGTCGTAGGCATGCCGGGCGATGCGAGTCTCCATGCAATGCCAGCCCTGAAGACGTTGCAGCATGCATGAGCGGTCGTCAAACGAGTGCCCGCGTTCTGCGCCGGCGCGGCTTAATATAGGCCGAGGGTCTATATAACACTGCGTTTCTGGGCGACGAGGGAGTTGCTGGAGCAACCACCAGAGTCAATTTCCCTCATCTTAACATTAAACATCCTCCCCGTCGGAAAGATGACGTACGACATTCATTAACCACGGTACACACATGCAACACACATCTACCTATTTGTTCCGCTTCACAATCATGCAATGTATACAGCCGCACGCGCAGCCCACTCAAGTAATGTCAATATGACCGTAGGTATTCTAATGTTTGTACACGAACTTGTTGAAAGAGAAATGACTAAGAATGCGATAACATCGAATGCAAGAGTAACACTGTGTCGTTCTGAAGTATAATGTGGTAAAGTAGCATGTTCTGAAAATAATGTCGCCACCGATGCCAAAAGAAAGAGAAGCTGCCGTGCATAACGCAAAACAAAGTGCAAAAGGACCACGGAAAGTGCAGTAGGGTGCGCAGAGAAGTAGGTAGCTTAGGTGTAAACAATAGTGAAGGACCAAATATATGTATATTACATAAAGTAGATAAAAGTTAGTAGGGTTAGAAGTACTTATTATTACAGGCTTAAACAGAGGGAAACTTAAAAAAATAGGCTTCTCTGTGTTGTTTACGTATTAATTGTAACAATGTGTAACATTATGAAAGTGTAACAAGTATTATATTTATTGTACGATTTCACTCTTCTTAATTATTGATCACAAATTGTTCTATTCGAGGCATTATTCATAATACCTATGACTGCAACTGTCTGTATATGCCTTTCTACTCTATCAATAAGTTAATAGCACTGGAAACTACGTTTGAGAAAAAATATAAGTCAATATTGTGGTGTTAACATTGAAGGCCCTGATTATAGTAACAAAGTTTTATCTTATAATATATTTATTACTTTCGATCCACAGCCAAATGCGTTGCGTCCGCACGCTTGCGATCTAGCATTAAGAGTAAAAATACTGTTGCTCGTTTTCACTAACACTAGGAAACATCTAAATGAACGCCTAAATAGGATTGCACTGTTGAATTTTCCAACTGTCGATGTCGGTTCGGAACCGAGCGATGAAAGCCAACAGTGCGCATTTATATAAGTGTTTCCTAGTGTTACTGAAAACAAACATAAGAGTTGAGTTGAGAAGACGCTTTGTGTGTCGCAAGTGCTCTGCAGAAACTTACTTTGTATATCGTACTGTCCATCTTATTATTAATTAAATTGCTACAAACGATTAATTAGTGACTGCTTATTTATGCGAGATATAATCATTTGTTAGCAAGGTTTGTCGGTGTTCAAGTACCACACGGAATAACACGTAACTGCGTTATTTTAGGCATTGTGGAGCAGTTACACATCATTTCATGTGGTCCCTAGTACCGGTACCGCCCTAGAACCACATAAAGCTGTACAGAATGCCATTCGTTGTGTATACGCCTCATTTTGTATCATAAATCTTTCTTTTAATTTGCTATCTTTCTAGGTGTATTATTACAAATATTTGGTAGTAAAGTTAGCCGATTTTGTAGGTCAAATCTGACGAGCCTAATTTAAAGTAGCTCCTCAATTCAAACGTCTGAATTGAGGCGCCACCTTAACATATGTTTGATGATGATTTATAGTAATTAAAAATCATTGTTCAGTAAAAGTAACTTAGTTACTTTTAGAGCTCCAAACGAACAAAAAATACAGAAGTTGCCATATTTTGAGGTAATTAACTCCGAACGGCCTAACAATTGGCAAAAGTCGTGTAAATAGAAAAGTTTCTACTTGAATTGCTCTTTACATAGGTATATCACTTATGGTTTTTGGGCCTAAGGGCAGATACCCATAGTTCGTTGCCCATTCTCCTTAGAATACATTTACTAATTAAGTGATACTAAAAACGTATTTTTAATTGGCTTACTTACTTTCAGATAAACATCGCGGTGTATGTATGGAATTATGGGTTGAAAGGCGATAATCACAGCATTCTAAAATCTCAAATTCAGCACTGCAAAACCTAATTTCGTTATACAGATTATATTTATAAATTTATTAATTATGGATGACTTACAGGTAAAACAAACAGAATAAAAAATTGTATGTGAGACTGCCAGCCAATTAAAAGTCTTCATTTCTAAAGAAATAAGAAATATTAAATCATACTATATTTAAAAAAATACCCATCCACTTGGTTTCTAATTCTAAGGTAGCTCCTCAATTCAGACGTTTTTTTTAAATTGAGAATTTGTAGTAGTGACCCGTTTTAGGGTCCTTATACGTCCTGTAACTTTTTAAAGGTTTTACTACAAATTCCAGGATTTGGCTTACATAATCGGCTAATTTACTACTTGAATGTTGGTGGTAGTATCCGCGTTTAAATTTCAAATACAGCTTCGCAATCTATAGGTACGGACACCTTTCTAGTTTCTATCTCGTTATTTATAAGTTGCAGATGCTGTCAGTAACACCATCAATGATATTAAATGATAATGTTACCTCAGTCACTAACCAAAATCTTACTTGATGCATCCAGCTTGTCCAATATTTTAAAGGCACTGTAGGACAGTTTTATGTGAATCAGCGCGGTGTCGGTTCTTCCGACCTCAGGCGACGAGTTGTTCGAAGACGTTTATGTCTTTAAAACAAGAGGAAGCTGACCCTGGTCCGGCGCGCGTCGCCCTTGCCGCGCCGGCCCATGCCGTACTGTCACATGGCTGTGTCGGAGCTGCTGCCGCCTGGCTTGGCGTCGCCGCCCACGCCGCCTCCCCCTTCCTCGTCGCGCGCCGGCCGCCCACCAGCCGCTGCGCCGCCCGCCGTCAGACCCGTGAAGTCCAGGTTGTACTGTATGCCGTCATAACACACTAGTTAGCAGAATTGTAAGTGTTTACTAACGACTAGCGACACGAACAAGGGAACTTTTCAGTTAGAAAAATCCCCTTCCTCATGACCAGAACAGTTACTCGCATTTTTTTTTTACATAGCTTCAGTATAGTTTCAATTTTCTGAGTAAAATATGCTTTTGATAGGTCTCAGGGTTCACACAAATCTAAAGGAATACGCAATATATTTTCAAAATGATAAGAAACACCATGCTCGCGAAACGATTTGCGGTCATAAGACATTAGTTCGAATGAATTAAATCCATGGTTAATTCAAATTGAAATCATGTAATGTAAGGGGGATTTTTTTTTCCAGTAATGATAATTAGAGACCAAGTGTCTTGGTTTTAATTGCCATTAGATAAATTTTAGCAAAATTACTTAAAAGAGAAAAAAACTGATTCACTTAAAGATCATATTCGGTTTATGAACTTAAAAGTGAATGATTAATTAAAATACCACACATATGCTAATCTAATAATAATAGTTATCAATTGCAATATCACACACCAACAACATTAATAATAGCTATGGGTTACCAAACAATGCTACACTAAGGCCCGTATTACAGAACTTCACTCAATAGTCAAGCATTATACTTAAAACTAGATTCCAGCCATCTGATTGGTTGAAACTAGTTTTAAGTAATGCTTGAGTATTGAGTGACGTTCTGTAATACGAGACTAAATCCACGGTTAGTAAATGATCAGTTTGTTAATGATTTGCATTGGATACAAACTGAACTGTTAAAACAAAACCACAATTCTGAATCCACAAATACCTACTTCAACCATTCAGTACACTATTTTCACTCTTATACGTGGATGCTTTTTGTAAATTTGGCTTCCAATGCATAGGAACTCTCTCAGGCATACATAGGGAATACTGAAAATAAATGTAACAAATAACACATAAACAAAAGGAAAATGAGACATGGAAAAAGCATAAATAAACAGATAATAACAACTAGCAGGCTGGCTGGACACGAAGAAAGGACAAGTTCATAATAGATATACACACAGGTAACAGGGAATTTCTGAAGTGGGAATGTGTTTAGTTTTCCCCGTAGAGCACAGGGTCTAGCTGACTCAAAACACTTGTATGAAAAAGCTGTCGTTATTAGCATAAATATGTAAGTATTCATGAAGAAATATTTTCGTATATGCATGATTATTATTAACATGCTCAGGTAAACTACGTGTACACAGGAACACATAAATACATGAATATGGTGATGTGATATATGCGGGTGCAAGATAGAGACAGACCGAGTCGTCCCGCGTCTGTGCTGAAGTTTTGTTTATCGCTTTGTCCAGCGGAATAAGACCCTGGCGTGGACGGAACCACCCGGTGCATGGAGGAAGGAAAAAAAGATATAAAAATAAATACAACAATAAACAGTAAATAAAAGTGGGATTTTTCATATTTTAACTGCTCTATTACTATATGTATCAAACTAATATTCTATTAAACTAATGAGATTTATTCTTGTTGATATTGAAGCAAGTTTTTTGATTCTTTAAAAATAATATATTTTTAAGGTTGCGCTAGTCGACGGCACGAACTCGTTGGTGGGCGTGGCTAATATGCATGCTATTTCACCTAACATCGTATGAGAAAGGGTATGAGAAAATGAAAACAAGCGTGTAAAATTTTATGAACAGACCATTGGGCGTATAGATATTATGAAAAAACTACTGGATACATTTATTCGAAATAAAATTGTTTGAATTTTTGAATAAATGATCTATCCCTGTACGTAACAATTTTGCCATTTTCATACTCCGGGAGTTATTTATTTACGCCCAAAGATAAAATATGGAAGTTTCGACGCTTATAACTTTCAAACCAGTTTTTTTTTATTCTTTTCCGTTGAGGGCTTGATACTGACGAGTCAAGTAGATATAATTTTTAATATACACTGTCAAACAGTGGGTTAAACTCCATACGACGTTAGTATGGAGAAATTACTGACTAGCGTAACCTTAAGATGTACTATGGAAATTGCAACCAAGAATAAATCCCGTAATTTTAATCACACTGTTTCACCGTTTTCCCGAAACTAACAATCACGAATGAAATATAATCTTTAAAGTACTTAACAGGTGCAACACTCTGGTGCCTTTTAACCACTCCCACACGGGCCTCCCACGGCAAAGGTACCTAAGGAACATTATGTTCCAATGCACTAAAATCTTTACATTTCCTAGAAAATTTACTAAACTGTCAAAATGTGCGATGTGTTGCTCGAAAAAGAAATTGAAAAATATAATATTGTTTAGGTAGTCAAATAGATTTAAGGAATGAGCGGTCACCTTGTTCGCGCAATCGAAACATGTAGTGACGACTTTACTAATAACGTTCATAAGATGTTTGGTCTCCTGTATGACGTTGTCTACTTTGCTGAAGGTGGCTGCGCGCCCAACCGTCGGCTCTTTCACTGTGAATTGTAGCTGTTGCACATACGTTGGAACCTTATCAAGATGCTCTAGAAGTTCTTTTTTTGTTGCTCCCGCGGGTACCTTAAAATATATTTTATATGATAGATACATACATATACCATTTAAATATGGATGTTTTGCATGCTATTATTGGTTTACCTGATAAGAAAACTGTCGCACAATTTTATAAAGTCTATTGGCTTCCTCCGCGAAATATTCCGCTTGTGTGAAGAGGTCTTGAGTAGTGTTTAGACGGCCTTCACCTTTTGTGAATTGGTACATAGCGAAGGCCATGGAAGACATATTTTTTGCCCTGTAATTTGTGAAGGTCATGTTCAGATTCGAAGTTATATGAAATAATTGTGTTCGTAATTATTCGTATGAGTGGTGATAGTGATTCCTACCTCTTCACAATATCGTTGTTTTCATCGGCAGCTGCGCCCTGCCATTTTTCAGTCTCGGCATCCATTTCAGAGGACATCATTTTCATTTCTAAACCAGACTTCGCGATCTTTGCTTGCTCGTCAGAATCCAACCTTACTGCTTTCAGAGGTTTGCTTGTCGTCCCGTGTTTCTATGAATTAATTGGCATTAATATTACGTCGACACTGTGCAATTGGATTTGAGTACCTATGATGTTTTATATTGTGTTTTATCTAAGTTATTTTTTATTAATATGATAAACCAAAAAATACGTGTCTAATATTTTTTTATTATCTAGTTGACGGACTAAACAGTTTTTTTTTTATTACCCAGGACATATTCCTATTCGAGCATGTATTTCCATCTTATTTTGCTGTTATTCGGATTGAGACAGCATTTATCTAGGCACCTATAATTATATATTTTTTCAAAATTCGCATTTCATTTTGGGTAAAGTAGGTACCCAAAACGAAATGAAAGCGATTTGCATTTCGCACATTTCTACTGCGTAAATGACATGTTTTTATCATATTTGTTCTGTATTAAATCCATTAAAACTTGTAATATTGATTTAACATAAACCTAGCATAAATGTTCTAGTCCCGACAAAGTATAGGAACCTAAGTCGATTATAAATCCCAACAGAGTGCGATGCGCCGCGACCCAGGGTCGTGACTGCCAAGATTCGAATGGTAACTTTACATGATCATGATACCTTCATTGTGAGAGCAGGCGAATGAGTGCCGGGCACAATTGCGGTCACTGCATAAAGTATCAGCGTATGCTGTAATCAAATAAAAGTAAAAATGTGTGTGTTCAGTGTATGTGCACTACTTACTCCTGGCCTCGGCAAACTGCTGTACTGCTGTTTGTCGGGTCTGTCGTCTGTGAGGTCGAGCAACTCGCGGGCCAGCCGCGCGGCGTCTGCCAGCAGCCACGCCCACATGTCCACGAACACGTCGAGGTTTTCCCGCGCGGCCGCACTTCCTGGGTGCGCAGCCAGCGTCCGCGCCGCCGTCACTACTTGCGGACCGTATATCCTAAGGTTTATTTCCGCAAACTTTGCACTCACTTGCAGAGTCTCCGACAAAGCTATATGCCTGAGTAATTTGCAAACCTGTTGATTAAAATATATACTTACACGTACGTCGATTCTACAGATTCGTGCCTATTTTAAATTAAGATCCTCGAAGTTACCTCTATAATGTGATCTAATTGTTCATGGAGCCGGCTGGCTATATTGTGCAGTCTCTCTGATTCTCTCTCACCACAGGAACTAGCTGCAGGGAAAAATACTATGTTGCTCTCATAGATTCACGTTACGAAAATCCATCAAACAGCATATATAACGGAGCCATTAATTGTTTGGTGAAGAAGCTATTATGAGGATATGAAACATGTTAAATTGTTAGTTAGGACAATACTCTATACCTGCTTGTTTACCTATATATGCTAGGTCGGAGGCGAGTCTCTTCGCTTCGTCAGCGAGGGGGGCGAGATCTCGCGCTTGATCGCGCGCTGCAGCGACTAGCGCGCGTTCAAGCTCCGACGCGGCGCTGGTCGCACCCGTGCACGCACTCTCCAGTGCCGTCGCAGTACCGTTGGCACCTTGCTCTTCCTGAATTATGCACACTTAATAAAATCTTTATACGAGATGATCATTAGAAGTGAGAGTGGTAGCTTACCAGCGATACAGCGACGGCAACTAATCTCTCTAATTCGTAAGCTATTCTTTCCGCGAGGGCTAGTATCCGTTGTCGATGATCGTGCGAGGTGTAGGCGGAGTCGGTGAAGTCGTGCGTGCGTTCGATGAGTGCACGCAGCGTGGACGCGAGCGAGCGCCGACGTGGCAGGTCGGCGCCACCGCGGGCGCGCGCCGTGCGCACCTGCCCCGTGAGCCCTCGCAGCGCACCCAGCGCCGTGCCCGCCTCCCATTGCGCAGCCTATACATTTACTCAATTTAAGTTAAAACATAAAATATCTAAATCTTCAAACTATTTGAAAGAAGCAGATTCCTACCTTACACTTATCTAATCACGGGACAACTAAATACCTAAGGTACAGAAAATTGGTGTTTTAGCTTCGATTAAAGTGGAAAAGATGTTTTTTTGAGAATTTATTTAGTGAAAGAAAATAGTGCTTTGGTATCTAATAAGCGAAAATGACTATCAGTTGGTCTACATCACATACCTACTTCATAATTATTTATGCAGGCTTAACATAATTTTTACTCACCACTGTGGAGCTCAGGGAACCTACCACCACGTCCACCACCTCTTAAAGCAGTATTATTATCGCTTATCTTTGTGATTCGTACCATAATGTCTTTAAAACAAGCTTAATATTTCCAGTACAATGTTGTTTTGATGACGTCATTTCTAAAATTTCATTTAATGCGGCTATCGTTTTTGTGCTCACCAGTTGGCGCCACTAGCGAGTCAGTACTTTTAGTCAGTACTTTTATTTACCTGTTTGTTTTATTTACCTGTCAGTACTTTTATTTTATATGTTTTGGATATTTTTAAGTACTCATTATTTCATTAAATATGTTTATTTTATTACATTTTAAAATATCAAAAGAATATTTACATTATAATGTTCCTAAAATTGGCTAGCATTAAGCAGACAAATAATTAATCAGGAATGGAACAATCGTAACAATTATGAATAATTAGTAACAATGTGCGACAGAAAATCCCGCAAACAGTGATCGTTCAGTCTCACATTTGACATTTCTAGAGACCTCACTCTACACTAGCGCCTCTAGCGGCGAATTCAAGCGCGATAGTTTTCATTCGTACATGTTGACCACATTTTAATAGTGGTGCTTTTGACCTTTTGACAACTAGACCTACGCAGTACCTACCTATTGTTTTTACGAATTATAAGGAGGTCAGTGTTTTTACGTCAAATAGCAGTATTGTTTGAAAATCATAAATAAGTTACTCGGATCTCGGACAAGAAGGATTCATTTTTGTTTTAACCCACTTTAAAAAAGGTGGAGGTTATGCATCCGGCGAGTTTTTTTTGCATGTAATTATGTTTCAGTGATACTGGGCTGTGTTATGTGATAATTTGTTTCATTTGGTAGAGGATTCTCGCACGGTTGTCCCCTATATGTTATGGTCGCAAATATTATTTTGATCAACATACTAGCTGATACTGACAAAAACGTGAGAAATTTGAATTTCGTAACAAGTATATATTTACAGAATTATAGTCATTCAAATCATCAATACAACTGTCTAAGACCAAGTTACACTATTGAATGACTATTTCATGAAATCATTATGTTACATTTGAGGGTAATTCTAACTTAAGGAGTGGTATTGCTGATTCTAATGATTATCCATATCCATACTAATATTATAAATGTGAAATTAACTCTGTCTATCTGTCTGTCTGTCTATTTGTCTGTCTGTCTGCCTGTCTGTCTCTATGTTACGTTTTCACGCCTAAACCGCTGAACCGATCATCATGAAATTTGGCAGAGATATAGCCTGGGATATGGAGAACGACATAGGCTTCTTTTTTACGCGATAAGCGACATCCACGCGGGCGGAGCCGCGGACAAAAGCTAGTAATTCTGTAAATACATATTTTTTACAGACGCGAATCATATTTTGATCAACATACAACCGGCCATTTGCTCTGCAAAATGCAAAAAAAAAAGGCCAAGTGCGAGTCGGAATCGCGCACGAAGGTTTCTGTACCATCCATCCTTCTGTCTGTCAAGTCTGTCTGTATGTATGTTACGTTTTCACGCCCAAACCGCTGAGCCGATCGTCATGAAATTCGGCAGAGATATAGCCTGGGATACGAAGAAGGACATAGTTTACTTTTTTACGCGATAACCGACATAGACGCGGGCGGAGCCGGGGGGCAAAAGCTAGTTATCTATAAAAACAAGCAAATAAATCACGTTTGTTGTATGGGAGTCCCTTAAATATTTATTTTATTCTGTGTTTTAGTATTTGTTGTTATAGTGGCAACAGAAATACATCATCTGGGAAAATTTCAACTGTCTAACTATCACGGTTCATGAGATACAGCGTGGTGACAGACGGACAGACAGACAGACGGACAGCGGAGTCTTATTAATAGGGTCCCGTTTTACCCTTTGGGTACGGAACCCTAAAAAGTAAGAATATTTGAAATTCTCGGCCGACCTTAGCGCTTCCCCCCTTAAGGTCATGGTACGAATCCGAGTAATATTATTAAAAGTTTGAAACAACATTTTCTTAAAACAAGATTGTCTTGTTAAAGGTGGTGGAAGGACCCCAGTACTTAGTTTGGTAATTTACCTAATCGCTGAAAGTTAGTATACCTACGTACGTACCTATTAAGTTAGTTACGTAGCGGGAAGCTTAGCCAGGCCTTTATTAGCTAAGCTGTTTGGAGCGTGGTCGTTAGCAGAGTTTTGTGAGTAAAAAAAAAACTTTTTAATCATTAGAGTCTATGGCTACGTTTGTAAAATAGAGGTGCTCTTTACTTATTACAAGTTTAAAGAACTGAATGCTTCCTCAAATCCAAATATAAACAAGTCCTGAAATATAAACGAGAACAATAGAGTAGATATTGATAGAGATCGAATACATTATTCCACTTACTAAATTGAATAATGTCTATAGTAATTAAAAAATAATTATTAAGGCCCGCTTGCACCATACATCGCTAAATACGTTCACCGCTAAACGTATATAACATCGCTCAGTTTCTGAAAATAATTATTTTGAAGATGACAGAGACAGAATAATGCTCTAAATATCGCACATCGGCAACGAGAGTGTCACAACACAATAAATGTAGTTTTTTGGAAATTATTAATTTTATTTTTATTACCTAAATTTCCATTAAAATTTTTCTGAGAGAGCATAACGGAGAACAAGATAGTAATATGTTTAAGAAGACTATTTAATGCCCTATTATATTTTTATGTAGATTAAAATATAAAAACTTTCGTATTTTTATTCATACCTACATATGTTGTGACTACTTGTGACTCCCTTGTTGCCGATGTGCGATAATATGTTTAGCGCTAAACGCATGTAGGGAGTTGTAGTGCAAGTGAGTCTAAGAGTAAAAAAAGAATATAATTTCACAATACAAATAGGTAAAGTATGAGGAAGCAAATTGCAGAGGTACTAAACATAAAAATTACTTATTCACAAAACATTATAAAAATAAAGCATAAAAGAGAAGAATCTAGTGCTTATTATTTACAATAACAATAATTTCTTACATAAAAATGAATGACTACCTGCTTTTAATAAACTGATACCTGTTCATGACTATCCGAGAAAGGTTTCATCTACAAGAAAAGAAATAAAAGAGTGTTTATGTTCGAAGAATACGCATCAGAAAGTGTCACAGAGTAACTGAGAGTCATAGCCAGTAGAAGAAATAGAATAAATCTCGATTTCTAATATATAAAACAAGTGTTGAAATTTACATGCTTTGTTTAGCTGTGGTTGTGTTAGGCTGAAAGTTTCAGTAACAAGAATAACCACTTACCTATTTGGTCTATTTAAACCAGGGATTCCCAAAGTGGTCGATATCGACCCCTTGGGGTTGAAATCGGTTTCCCAGAGGTCGACATACTCGTAAACGAAAACTGATTTTGGGGGTCGACGAGGTCTAAAAATCGACCCCCTATTAATTAGCTTAAGCAGAAGTTCAACCAAGGCTATCAGAAGTTCTGGTTGCAACGCAACATTGAAACACAGTATCCTGCATTGTGGAAGATTGCTGAAAAATACCTTATCGCTTTTCCATCATTATACCTAGTCGAAAAAGGCTGCAGTGTAATCACACTGAAGCCTTTGACAAAACAAAGAAACCGTTTAAAAATCAACGAACGCGGAGATCACCAATATTGAACCGGATTTAGCTAGATTTGTAGAAAGTCACCAGGTTCATCCATGACACAGAATTTTTAATTTTTTATCTTTACTTTGCGATTTCAATGTTTTTTTCAAAAAATTATTACCTACTTAAGTATTTTTATGTAATTTTTATTAATAATTATTAATGACACTTTATAGATATTTCTTGAATTTGATGTCTATTTATTTTGTAAAATTTTGATGAGAAAATGATATCAAGTTTACGCACTTAACCAACCGCAATATTTTTAAATTTGTAAGTATTTTGTATCAATAGGAAAAAAAACTAGACATAGGATTTTTAAAGTAATTTGGCTATGGGGGTCTGAGGTATCAGTTCATTTTGGAAAAGGGGTCCCTTGCCCAAAATAGTTTGGGAATCCCTGATTTAAACCATTACATACATACATACATACGTATAATTTTTTATTAATATGATAAAGAAAAAAGTACGTGTCTAATATTTTTTTATTATCTGATTGAGGGCCTAAACAGTTTTTTTTTACCCAGGACACATCCCTATTATCCTAAAAATACTAAATGTATTCGTCTTTCTCTACCTTCATAGGCCCTCCAATGTAGAGAATAGCAAACATTTATGATCATTTTTTGCTCCGTGATCATTTGTTTTCCAACATACAAACCACAATATATATTATCCAGCAATAAATTCAAGGTTCTTCGATCACGGGTTTGTCCTATAGGTAAATATATATATCAATCACGAAAATCACGATTTTCAAGAGGTATCTTTGAATATGATTGTCGAAACGGCGAGAAATTTTCAGGAGGTCGTCACCATGAAAAGCAGCAAAATCCATTAATTCATATACATATGTCTAGCTATATTGGATGAGAAGTTCTCTGTCAGGGAAATATCGCATGAGATGGTCCTTGTAATTTGCCCGCGGCGCGTTTTTTTTCTTTTCATTTTGTCTTACCCGCTACCGCGGGTCCAGCGGGGTAACTAACACACATAAAATGTCCATCGATCGCAATGCCTTTCATTTTGGCATCCATTGCTTCATAGGTTTGAATAATTCGTCCGGTCAACAACATAAATAATGCAATAAACAGGGCTGAACTTTCAACATGAAAGGCATTGCAATTTTTGCCATTTATGTTACGCAATTACCTTGCTGATCTGTAATCAGCTAGGTAAAGTTAGCCGACACTGTTCTCGTTAGTTTGTACATACATAGGTATCTGTTCCGGCGTCCGGACTGTCGCGGACTGCGGAAGCCTCTCTAGTGTCTCTCTCATGTAGTACTAGCACTTCGCCTGCGACTTCGTTCGTGTGGATTTCGTTTTTTCTCCTACAAACTTCAACACCCCTTCCATTCCTTTAAATTAGATTCTGAAACAGTTCTCCGACATTCGTTTCTCCTATAAACATATATCGAAAAACTGATTCAGATCATTCATCAGAGAATTTTTTAGATTTAAAATGTAAAAAACAAAAGTGGCATAATCAAATAAATTACTGGTTTATCATTCCACTTCTTCCTACCCAGCGAATCTTCATTTTTGCCTGCCTATGCTATGTGGGGTGCGTAATTGTTGATGTACAAAATGTATGAGAAAGTGTTTTTTTTTTTTGCTATTCATGGCGGAGACAAATCCATTAAATCCAAGATCATAAAAATCAAATCGGTCTAGCCGTTCTTGAATAAACTGTGTAAATAACCCGACTTTGTTGTATATTTTTAAGATAAATTAATAATAATTCCCAGATTTTCGTAAATCAACTTTTATTGCAAACAAAATTTATTTAATTTAAATTGGAAATTGTTTTTCGCATTTGGCTTTTTGGCACCCCTTGCAATCTGGCGCCTGGAGTGACCACTCCTCTCGCTCTACCTCAGGGCCAGCTATGTGTGGTGCAACACTATATGAGAGAGCCTTTCCTACAAATGTTAGGTATAAACTGAATTATATAGCGTGCCTAAGTGCTCATATATAGCTTACATCAGATAAGCATTTCAGCAATATGTATGATCCAACTATAATATGTGAACGTAACAACAATTTCCTATAACGTGTGTCGAGTACCCTCCGGAACGTGCTTAGTGGTGCGTGTCTCTCCGCTAAACTTATTTAGACGAGGACATGTTCTCGTCGGCAAATGTTTGCACTTGTGGCGCCTTACCTAATGGTTTCTTGGCTTACATCGCTTTAAGCGTTATATCATAAATAAAAATGCAGCTGGAATTTTGTCCCGATTTTTTATCGTTGCTAGCATGAAATTCAGATATTCTGATTTTTCACTGAAGCTTTTTGTTCGTTTTCTGTGTTATCAAAAACTCGGCTATCTGTGAAAATCTGTCAATTCTTCGTGAAATGTTTCAAATACATGTTTTGATTGTCCGAATTTATATGCCCGACGCACAGTGGAACGAATGTATGGGAGCGGTTGGACGTAGACATGTCCGAAAAAAAAGAGTAAAATTATGCCAAACTAATGATGCCATCTTATTCGATTACTTAATGCCTTCATAACTTGTGGTGATGAATTTCTTCATAACTCCCATATTTCGGGAGTAATTTGAGAAAATGTGAAATTTTACTATGAAAATGAGTGTATCGAGCTCTCTCCCTCCTGATTCCGGGCTTGTTTCAAGTAGCGGTCTCTAATATCATAATGCTAATACTAAGAGCTATATTTAATACTAAGACACATAGTGCGCCAAATGTGCACTTTCTGGGATAAAGAGTGATGTTTATTTTATAACACAATTTTTTTATTTTTTGTTTATTTTGTTGATTAAAACCGTTTTTCTAAAGGTTTACCTTATTACAATAACATTTCTGAGCAGCCAATTAGAGAAGATATAAGCTAATTAGGATATATAATTAGGGACTTAAGGTTTACATATAAAACTGATGCACTAATGATTACTGATAAGAACATTGCTATTATTTAATTACTAAATGGCTCTTAATACACTAATTTAGCATGCATCATTTACTAATTATCACAATAACTAATTACCTTGCAATATTTAACAAAGGATACCTGGGATACCTGGATTTTATATAAATAGGTCACTATTAGTAACTTTAAAATCAGTGTTGATTTACACCTCGTTGTATCCAAGCTAATCTCGCAATGTATTTTCCAAATTTTAATACAAATCTTGATATTCACGTTGCTTTATGCGCACGCGCACATAAAGATTTACGCGACTTTAACTATTTGTTCAGTGTTTTAAAAGATAACAGTTGTGTTCAGTTATGTGA
The DNA here is from genome assembly GCA_947523025.1 of Dryobota labecula. NCBI lineage: Eukaryota > Metazoa > Arthropoda > Insecta > Lepidoptera > Noctuidae > Dryobota > Dryobota labecula. The sequence goes on from OX383284.1 coordinate 16,879,149, forward strand.
AAGTGCTGAAACAAGTTTAAAAGACTGGTGTCGTCGATTTTGCTACCGCATTTATGCAAAATGGACACAGTCTGGAAGAAGCACAGATAAGTTTCGGAAGAAACATGAGATTTGGCTACAGGCTGCAATTCAATGGCCGGAATTACAGAATGAAAATATGGAACCTTCTACAGAAAATATAAGTGACGTCATCGAGCCCATAATTTCTCCTGCTAAATCTGATGCTTCAACTTGTACACATCCTAGTCCTCGTAAATCTTTTGAGGACCTTAGTAACCGGCAAAAAAGAAGACGCACTGAAGATAGTCTTTCATGCAGCAGTAGCAGCGCTGAAATTATGTTTTCGGCCGAAAGGGCGCTTCAAAAGGCAGGACAAAGCGGAGAATCCAGAAGAGGCCTCAAAAATCAAAGCCTTCATTGAAGGTAAATCAATTCAGGTACGGGAAATATCCCCTTTGAAGGCATTGGCTCTTTATGTATCGATGAACTTATCGAAATGGCGCTATAACACTCTTCGGGATTTCAACACTCAAGAAGGAGCTCTTCAATACCCGAGTTACTACATGTTGGTTAAAGAAAAAATTGCTATCCGGCCAAAGAAGATCTCACAGTTACAGAGAGCTCTGCAAAAATCAAATTACAAGCCTTGATGGATTTAACCTCAAGAAGACTTATTAGGTCGTTAGAAACCCCTGTTGATCCCAATCAACAGCTTGTATTGACCAGCAAATGGGGTTTTGACGGATCATCTAGCCAAAGCATTTATCATCAAAGGACGAGTGAAGATGAGCAAATCGATCTTGCTAGTAATTTTATGATTAGTCTTGTACCACTGCGGCTCGTCTCAAAAGGTGTAACAATTTGGGAAAACGAGCGACCATCTTCCACTTCCTTTGCCGGCCAATATTGTTTAAGTTTATAAAGGAAACCAAAGAAAATGTGCAGAGAGAGATGGCTGAAATCGAAACAGAGATTGAAGCCTTAACTCCATCCACCATCACTGATGGAATTAGTGTCAAACACCAACTGCTGTTGACAATGATTGATGGTAAAATTCATTCCATTATATCCAATACAGCAGCTTCAGTGTGTGACATATGCAAGGCTTGTCCTAAAGAAATGAATAATTTAGAGTTAATCAAAGATAAACACGCAAACGAGGACATGTATAAATATAGCTTAAGCACCCTTCACGCTTGGATTCGCTCAATGGAATGCTTATTACACATTTCCTACAAATTAGACATAAAATCATGGCAAGTAAGGGGTGATATAGCAAAAAGGCAAGTTGATGACAGGAAGAAAAGAGTTCAAGAGGCTGTAAGAAGAGAAACGGGCTTACTTCTCGATGTTGTGAAACAAGGCAGTGGATCCACCAACAATGGCAACTCGGCAAGGAGATTTTTTGAAAACTACACTAAATCTGCTGAACTGACCGGAATAGATGCTATGCTTTTAAGAAAAATCTGTGTGATCTTGCAGTGTATTTCATCAGGAGAGAAGATCAACGTAACTAAATTCCGAGAGTTCTGCTTTGATACTGCTAAGCTTTACGTGGAGTTATACCCATGGTATTATATGCCTTCTTCACTTCATAAAATTTTAATGCATGGGCCAGACATAGTTCAGAACATGTCAATTGTGCCCATTGGTTTTCTATCCGAAGAGGCATCTGAGGCTAGAAATAAAGATTTTAGAAAATATAGAGAGGGGCATTCTCGAAAGCATAGCAGTATCTCATGCAATGAAGATATTATGCACAATCTTTTACTGTCTTCTGATCCACTTGTTACAAGTATCCGTCCAAAAGGAAATAAGTTTGTAAAAAAATCTTCTTTTAAGGAATTTTATGAGCTTACGGATTCTGAGAAAAGTGATATCGAATTTGTTAACATAAATGATTTAGCGGACATCGATTCTGAATTTGAATTAATTGATGATGATGATGATGACGAAGATAATTAAATGATGTTATTGTTTTAAAATGTGTAACTTAGTAAATTAGAGCTTACATCTTAATTATTTATTGTACTTTTAATGAAACTAGGTAATTTATTATCAACTTACTTAAAAGTCATACTCTCATCAGTTCTTGTGAATATTTTTGTTAATATATATTTCTGTATATATATAATATATTTATAGACCTCTTAATAAGTCTGTCTGCGGTTTAAAGTAAATACAAATGGGGAAAAAACGTTTTTTTTTTTAAATTTTCATTTCCTTTTATCCCAGAAAGTGCACATTTGGCGCACTATGTGTCTTAGTATTAAATATAGCTCTTAGTAATAGCATTACGATATTAGAGACCGCTACTTGAAACAAGCCCGGAATCAGGAGGGAGAGAGCTCGATACACTCATTTTCATAGTAAAATTTCACATTTTCTCAAATTACTCCCGAAATATGGGAGTTATGAAGAAATTCATCACCACAATTTATGAAGGCATTAAGTAATCGAATAAGATGGCATCATTAGTTTGTCATAATTTTACTCTTATTTTTCGGACATGTCTACGTCCAACCGCTCCCATACATTCGTTCCACTGTGCGACGCTGCCTACTGTTGGGAGTTTTATATCCGCCTCGAAAGTTGAAAATCAAATAGTTCGCTTTTATTTACGCATTCATTTAGGTCTTGCCTAATGTCAGACAAAACGTTCATTATAGTTCTAGGGTAGATTTCATACAAAGGAAAAGTTTTTAAGTGAGGCTAAACTTCATTGAAACTTAGCTTCAAGGTATTATTTTCTTAAGCCGTCTTTTCCATTTTACAATGGGAAGTTAAAACGAAGGATCTGATATCCCTTTCTCAGTGCAGGGAACTAACTAGTTTCGCCACTGATAAAGGGATATCAGTTTCTTTCAACCCGCTTCCCGCTTCCCGTTTCCCGATTCCCGCTTCGCACCAGGGGCTTTGACCACCTGCGCGGTAATTGCCTTTCATTTCGACATCCATTGCTTTATAGGTTTGAACAATTCGTCTGCTCAACAACGTAAATGACGCAATGAAAGTAGCTGAACCGTCAAAATGGAATGCATTGCGATCGATTGCCATTTTATGTGTCATGCAATTACGCCGCTGGTCAGAGGCCCTGGTGCGAACAGGAAATTGGCTCCCATCACCTATCTCTCCAGCGCGTTTTTAACTCCAAACTCAAGTTCATAAACCAAATTGTCTTCTTCGGAAAATATTTATATGAAAGTTTTGTATTAAACTACATTGAATATCGCATAGCATATTATGTACTTACAAAGTGCCTCCGCTGCCTCGCTGGTCACCTTTTTGGTCGCAAAAAGCCATGTTGACCATATTTTTAGGAAGCTCTTAAGCTCTACAGCTTTTACATAGGGAAGAGGGAGGTTTATCACAGCCGTTTCATCATCAATCCATTGCCATGCCATTCAGTTCCATTCTCGGTAACTATCATCCAGCTGCTACCAGTCCCCCTGCGACGATCGTCGCTCCACTTAGCCTGAGGGAGTCCTACCTTACGTTTGCCGATTCGCGGTCTCCATTCAAGAACACGTCTACCCCAATGGTCATCGGTTTTACCGCTTATATGGCCGGCCCATTACCACTTCAGCTTGAATATTCTGTGAACTATGTCGACAACTTTAGTTCTCTGCCAGATCACCTCGTTCCGTATTCTATCCCTCGGAAAGATTCCAAGCATAGCTCGTTCCATAGCTCGCTCAGTGACTTTGAATTTATAGACCAGACGTACCATGAGTATCCACGTTTTGGCTCCGTAAGTCATAACGAGCGGGATGCACTGATTGAAGATTTCAGTCTTTAGGTTTTGCCGAATACGCGACGAGACGACTCGACGAAGCTTTCCAAATGCTGCCCAGCTCAGCTGAATTCTTTTGTTAGGCTCCCTCTCAAAGCTGTTCTTACCAAACGTAACATTGGAGGATGTTGATGCCGCGTGAAGGACGCGGCATTAATATCAATGGCGGTCCTGTTTCGCGTTTTAAACACATCCTACCCACATAATTTCCTCAAACCGTTGTCTAACGCATTGGGCGTTAGAGGACAATTTTGGGGAAATTACGTCCTCTTGTCTCACCCTTCGATGCAGGGGTGTAGGTTCAGTTCGCTGGACCTGAGTTTGGACGGTCATCGTTCGCGTTTTCATAAAGACATCTCAGCACTTGGATGTATGCCAGTCGACTTGGCCTCGCTGGAGAGACTCCAAAACAAACCAAGTCTCGATAGAGTCAAGAGCTTTCTCATAGTCCACAAATGTAAGACATAAAGGCCAATTATACTCTTTCGACTTCTGTATAATTTGCCACACTGTGTGGATATGGGTGTTGTATCCACCTCGAAACCCGGCCTGCTCCGGTGGCTGAAATTCGTCGAGTTTTCGCGCTAGAAGATTTGTGACTCTTGAAAACAACTTATGTACGTGGCTTAGAGGCGAAATGGGTGTGTAATTCCTTAAAAGGGTCTTATCACCCTTTTTAAAGAAAAGAACGACCACGCTCCTTCGTTATGCTTCTAGAGTTCTCTCAGAGAACAGGACAGAGTTGAAGAGCTCCTCAAGCTCTTTCAAGACAGGTCTTCCTCCCGCTTTCAAGAGGTCAGTCGTAATCCCGTCCTCACCAGAGGCCTTTCCATTTTTAAGCGGTTTAAGAGCCGCCTTGGCTGAGTTCTGGCTGGTCTTCCGTGAAATGGCGGGTTAGGGTGGCTCTGGAATCCTCATATTCAGGATCAGATCGAGAGGCTTGCGATGCGTACAATTGGCCATAGAAGTCAACCGATTGGCCGATTTCCAAAAGGATCTCCGTCTTTGAATCGACTATATCCCCACTGGATTTGGTCAACTTCACCAGTGTTCTAATATGTTTATCGAGCGCCTGGTCAACGTCATTTGTAGTTTCAACGGCAGCTAATCGGCTCTCCAGGTCTGACTGGAACGCATAATGATCCTAGCATATTTTGGAGCATGCTTGGGCGGAGCCTAGACTTCATCAAACGAGTTCGCTCGAGCTTGAAGTTAATATTCAGAGAGCCTCGGACAAGTCTGTGATCACTGTGTTTAACCTGTTGATCACCGAGACTTGCCTGAATATATATTTTTATGCGTAGTGATGAAGTCTAATTATTTTTTTGTGATAGTGTCGGGGTTTCACCACGTCTTCTTCCTTTGGGACTGTTTATAAAAGAAGGAATTCATCTAAAAACCCCTCCTTCTCAAGGAAATTGACAAGCATTTGCAACCTATGATTTCTGCTGCCGAACCCGTAGGATCCTACTATCGATTCGTTGAAATTCTGTACTCCCACTTTAGCGTTAAAATCCCCCATGAGAACGTTGTAGTGGACCTTAGTAGTGGAATGCAAGGCCTTGGAGAAGTCCTCGAACTTTTCCTCCACTTCGTCATTCGAGTTTGCCAAGGTCGGTGCGTAAACCTGAACAACCTTGAGGCTATACCTCTCGGTTAGCTTCACTACGAGGTACGCTACCCTGTTCAAGACACTGGAGACTTCCACAACGATGTCACATAGGGATTTGTTTACCAGGAACCAGACTCTACCGGGGATAGCTGGTCTACCTCCCAAAAATACAAAGGTGGCCCGATTCAAGGGTTATCGTGTCCTCCCCCTCTCTTCGGACTTCACACAGCCCAAGAATGTGCCACCTTATTTTTTCGAGTCTTGTTCTAGATGCACTAGGTGTCGCCAAGGTCAGTTGGGTGTGCCGGCTATTCGTAACCCGGGGATTCTTCGCACCCCTTATCTTGCCGTTACTGTGACCGTCGCCAAAATCAGGAAGTACAAGGCGGCCGGGAACTGGGGGCCGTAGTTGATTTTGGCTTGCCATTGGTGGGTTTGCCTAAATTTAAACGTTTTCTATTAACTTCACTTCTAAAAAAACCTTCACAGTGTTCTATTAACACTGAATGATACACATTGCCTATGGGTATTGTGATTAAGCAATACAGTTGAATATGGTCGTAAACAAAATTAATTCAACCACGAGCATACATTCGTGAATCGGGACCATTCCCGCGGGAATACACGATGTAGACTATACGGTGTTTGAAGTCACGGATTGTGGACATAATTTACTGCATCTATTGTTACCCCAACGCCTAACTGTGTCACGCAATATTTATGTCCCTACCTATATTTTCATGAAAGCTTCTCCGAAGTTTTATTGAGTTGCTGTAGGATTTCGAAAGGGTGGGTCGAATAGAAATAGTCAAAATTTTTACCGCTATAGGTACGGATAAATCAATTACCAGAGGCTATAAAATGTTTTGGGTAAACAGAATTCTCATTGTGTTATAATTTAGGCAAACTTCTTAGTAATTTATAGGTAAAAAAAAAAATATGAATTCGCGATTATTTGTTTAATTCTAGCTAGCTATGATTCATTGTCATCTGAAGCTAGTTTTTGTTTTAAGACCTCATTAGGATTTCAGAGCTCCTTCAACAAATGTCAGCAGGATTAAGAAGAAATATTAGTGTATTTGAAAATATTGGAATGGGACATCAAACCTCATGGGTGCTTGGCTCCTCGTGTCCTGGCAGGCCGTCCCTCACGACGTAGTGTATCAGGTCCATGGCTCTCCTCATCTGACAGAACACTGTGTCTCTGTTCTCCCGTGCCGACGCGCTTGTTGGGTGCCTCATGCATGTCTGTTTATGACAACATATACTTTTAAGTCAAATTCATGTTAGGGATATAATTATAGCTCTGTGAGCTTGGGTCGGATATACAATTTGCAAATTCTATCGTTGTCAGCATTAACGACTGTGTTTAAAGACACATACACACATACATTACATTACGTTACATTTATCTAAAAAAATGCTAGTATTTTTTTAGATAAATGTAGGTAAATACCTAATAGGAGATACTGTAATAACCACCAAAAACAGTGGTTTTAAATTCACTAAGATTTATAGAGCAGGCCAAATCTGAATAAACGGTAGGACTATCTTGACCTACAACCATTGTTTCACGCCAACGCGTTGCTCGGGAGCCCCAGGCTCGTCTGTCTTGAACAAATATTAAGCTACTCTCAAGACAAAGCGACTGCGGTGGAAAGCTCGTCTCGACTATGAATGAAACCCCATCAGTTACCAGTGGGTCGTAAAGTCCGACAGTAAACCAGGAGGGCAGTAGCTTTCACATGGACGGTAGTTAGTAGTTACGAGTAAGTAATAAACACCACCGTTTATGAAATCCACCGAAGGCAATAAAATACACTAGGAGTGTCTACGAATCTAGTTGATTGGGCATGCACATACCTATTGGCAATGGCTTCATTCCCTTACCTTTTCTTGTAAAACATTAACCATTTCAGTTCAAAACAAAATATTAAAATGTATCAAACAATTTGCTCTGTTTCAAACTTCAATGCTGTTTCATTTTAGTTAAAAGCTAATTACATCGTCCACGCGGTGCTCCTGTCTGATGCGATTTTTTGGCTTATTCCACTAATCCCTTCTGAGAAAATCCCCCTCAGTGGAAGAAACTGAACCCTAATGTAAAAAAATCACTTTTAGGGGATCTTGGAATAAGTTATTTTTTGTTTTTTCAATTCTAGTTTTCCCGCCTTAGCGGGATTATCAGGGGTGAATTCTAGACTGTTTTCAGATTCCACATTTTCTCCTAAGGGGGATTTTCAGGGGGGATTTGTGGAATAAGCTGATTTTTTACCGATAAAAAAGGAGGAGGTTCTTTATTTTGCGAGTTTTTTTTTGGTTTTTCGTTTATGTACACCGATTTCTCCGTGATGGTTTTTCATTTGGTTGGAGAAACCCGCGCGGTGGCTGGTCCCATACACCTACTCTTTATAAAATCTGGAGTAGTTTTTGTAATTAGCGTAGGATAGCTGCCATGTGTAAAAGCTTTTTTACAAAAAAGTTAAACAAACGACATCCAAAAAACACTACAAAGTGAAAATTAACTTTAATTTCGGAAGTCGGTGGCAAAAAACGAAAATAAAAAACAAAAGACACTGATTTCAGTTTTTTATTTTTCACTGTTTAAGTAATAGTATTTTTTTTGGAAGTCAGTTGCTTTTTATGTAGAAAAGTTTTAACAATCCCCATCGATACTGCATTTGTAGGTATGCCGTTCACACAATCAGATAATCGTTAATATATATAATAGCGACTGACAACTTGCCATTAAATTACTGCGAATTTAATGGCGACGGCCTATATTTTTGCGGTCACCTTCTGCAATTAGTATTGGTCCAATTATAATGAACACGACAGTAGTACACGAAAATTATGAGGGTACACTTATGTCGTCAAACTCCATTATGAATACGATTAACTCATTGTATTAAAATATAAATGAAAATGTTTGCCGTGAGTTTTATACAAAACTCGGCAATCATTCTAATTTATACTTTTCCTTACCCATAACAGCTACATTGCAATGGCGTACTAATAATTTTACGTCGATCGTGAATGTCCTACCTTAGAATAGTTCACACTTAATATAAATTACTTTGCGGAGTACCTATACGATCACGGCATGAAGTTTGTGCATTATACCTCTGGCTCACAGTCATGCTTGGCGGAAGGCGTCGGGAAATGCGACATATGTGGTACAAACTTGTGTTGCGATGGATTAAATTGTTCTACCTACTACAATTATTATAATGAAATATTGCAAAGTGCTCTGTTGTTGAGCAAAAATGTTGCGACAGGAAAAGGCAAGAACATAAAAAGGCTAAAAGGCTCTTCGCTGAGATAAAAAATAAAATAAAAACCGGTCAAGAGCGAGTCGGACTCGCGCACCGAGGGTTCCACACCATCAAAAAATCATTTAAAAAAAAATTGTTCCAGTATCGGTCAAGAGATGGCGCTGATCTAAAACTGCAATATTAGAAAAAGTGTGCTATTTAGAGGTATCGTTTTATTTTTCCTGTAATCTTTACATAAACTTATATCACATAGAATAATTTCAGATTTTTCTGTATGCAAACTTCGTAGATAAGGGGGGGAACGGTATTTTTTTTACATTGTTCGTTTAAAGTCGACAACTATGCGGATTAAAAAAATAAAAAGTTTGAGAATGTGCAAATAGCGCTCTTTCATATGATACCGCACAGTCCTAGTAGCAATACTTCGAATTTTTAAGAAACCCGTTCAGTAACTGTTGCAAAAACAAAAAAACAAAATAAAATCTTTTTGCAAAACAGTTGACACGTTCTTGAGATATCCAGCTGTGACAGACAGACGGACAGACAGAGTCGCACCATAAGGGTTCCTTTTTACCATGTTGGTACGGAACCCTAAAAAGGGCATATCTCTGACCATTTAGCTACAGTGTACACTTTGTCGCATCAGTGCGGAAATGCAAAGTAAAAAGCGACGCGTGTTAAACACACTGCAACTACTGCAAGCGGTGCAATAAGAGCTAATTTACGAGCAAGAATGATGAAATAGTAGATTGTTATACAAAGGATGAAAAGGACCTATGCACGAAATGGTTTGGCACACGAGCGTAGCGAGGTCGCCAATAATATGAGTGCCTAAATTAGTCTTTCAACCGAGGTAAACACTGCTTTTTATTTCGAATATGAGGGAAGAAAATAAAAACCTGATTAGTTAAACAAATACATATCTGAATCTGATGAACTCATTTTTATACAAATATCTGTATACGTAAATAATTAGCACTCGACAAAACAACTGAAGATCGAATTGCCGCTTGCCTTTTTTATGTATTATTTATTTTCTTCATCCTACCAGCCAGTATTTTTATCATTGATGATGGTAAATATTTGGCTCAAATCTATGTAAATTTAAAAATAATTTAGTAAAAAGAAAATAAATAAGTATGTGTAGTCTTGTTACAAAATTATTGAAAATATATTTTATTTAAATTTTATGCAGCTATTTAACAGAGTGGCTGTATAAAAAGGTGGGACGTGGCTTGCATAGTTTTTGAAGTTTTTGACAGCAGGGAAAATCGTTTCCCAGGGACGAAAAGTACTGTTTTCATCCCTCTGATCAGGTAACTTCGAGCGTACTTTCCAAGTATGAGAAATGAAAAAGATCTTTATCAATGTCAAACATCTAATATAGAGCGGTGGAAAAATGAAAAGTCTTGCAAAATATGTCATGTGAATGGTTGGCATCGGCGCGCGGTCGACGGTCGTACGGAAGCGCTGACAAATTGCTAGCTTTGCCATCACACAGCTGACCGCGATTGTTCACTCACCCTTCTCATGACACACTTGACACTGCAATATATTATAGCAAGCTACGTCTTTAATTTTTACTATACGAGTAAAACGTAATAGAAATGGCCGTGCATAAACAGTGATGTCACAAATAACGCTTTGTGGTTCCGAATTGGGTTTGGAACCTACATAATTGATAGGAGGAGCGGTGGCCAAGCGACAGAGTTACCTAATTTATTCGAGCCACGGGACACGCACACACCGGGCACTCGGATTGAAAATGTATTACTGTTTATTGATGTTAATAACGGGCCCTCGTACATAAAGGTGTTTTATTAAGGGCGGTATTTTCAATTCAATGATTGCGCACACGAGTTTAATCTGCTTTAGCAATCAGGATCGGTGTGTACTTGATGAAGAGTTATATATAGCTGTTGAGAACACAAGTATAAAGGTAACAGAGGCGGTCTACCATAATTATATGTATAACGGGTGTAAAATAACGCTTAACAAAGCCGGGAGTTATTTATTCTTCTCGTTATTGTGATCACTTTTTAGTACTAGCCCATACCTGGGAACTTCCTGGTAACTAATGGAGCTGTGGCGGCATCTACAACGCCAAATGCGAACTACACATCGAAGACCTGACGTCACACAAATCCTGCATCGCGCAATCAGTGTTTACCGCGTGATATATATCGTAGGATGATTTGATAATTCGATTTGGGAATTCGCGAAATTCCTAGGGATATTGGAAGAATAATAAAAAAAAAATGTTCCTCTAACCATTCGGTCAAATTTTTTAAAGATTTTTGGAAAAATCTTAATCGATCAAATGTGAAAACAAGCCTTCCAGTGAGCGTCGACGGCGTGAGCGAGTGACAAAAGTATTGCTATTGCTATTGCTGACATGTTTAAGGAACAGTTCACAATCCCGTCGTCCCTGGGTCCGTCGTCAGCGAGTTATGGCTGAGCGTAAGACGTTCCTTTCTGCTAAGGGTATCAGAAACATAATAAACCATATGCAACGTGGAAAATCGCCCGGTCATGACGGTCTCAGCATAGAACATTTTAAATATGCTGGTGTTCATTTGCCGCGTGTGTTGTCAATGTTTTATAATTTTTGTGTGTTCCATTCATACCTACCGGAGCCGCTGATGCATACTATTGTGGTACCTATTTAAAAAAATAGGACGGGGGATTCATCTGACAGGGCTAACTACCGGCCTATTTCACTGGCCACTACTGCGGCCAAGATACTTGACAGCAAGCTTAATGCGAACCTCGCAAAAATAGTCGATCTGCATGATTCCCAGTTTGGGTTCAGAGCAGGGTTGTCTACTGAGAGTGCCATTTTAAGTCTAAAGCATGCTGTCGGGTAATCGGTAATCGGTCCATTATATTCCAAGCAAATTGGCTGTGACAGACGGACAGACAGACAGACACACCAGTCATCCTATAAGGGTTCCGTTTTTTCCTATTGAGGTACGGAATCCTAAAAACCATGTGAAGTGGGCACGGGCGCTGTAGGCTGAGTACAAATTGGAATGTTGCGTTAGGCAAGGTGGTCTAAGATCACCTCTGTTGTTTAAAATATATGTTGACCAGCTTGTCGAGCGGCTCAGTAGCACACATGTCGGCTGCCAAATTGATGTGAGCGGCTCGTGTTTTTGCAAAAACCGAAATGTTTTCACCATTATCTAACTATTCATGTTTTCGCAAGTTTTCGCGAAAATTCGAATTATCAAATCATCCTATGACATATACAACATCCCGATATCAACCGTCAGGCAGTTGCCCATCATACACAACACCCACCTGGCCGGAGGAGCCTCCCTTTCCCATAGAGTATGAGTGAACTTTACACCCTGTTCCTCATACCTCTATGGATCCATTGAAGGTCAAAGTTCCAACTTTTTTTGTACGAAACAAAGTTTTTAATGTTATAACTTAACTTTAACCTCACTTTACCATACTTTCAAAATGCCCATGTATACAGAAATTCGGACGAAAACTAAAAAGGAATAATTAACCTATTTCCGTGGTAGCATTTAGATTGAACGTGTAATTTCCTTGACCTTTTTAAGAGAGTTGCTAACGAGTTTCTGTAAATGAGCAAGCAATGTTGATTCAATAAACGTTGAGGGTTATGAAGTTTAAAAATGTCGCGTTACCTTGGAGGAGGTGAGTAGCATAAGAGTGGACCGTTCGAGGACGTTTCTTGCTGCGGCCACTTGTGCTCTTCTCCTCTCGTCACGCAGGTCTGCTCGTCTCTCGGCCGTGAGTCTCGCTAGCTCCACCATACCTCCGCCAAACTCCGTGAACGCGCGCACAAACTCCGCGAAGTTCGACACCGACTCCAACCGGTCCAAGGTTCGCGCCACCTGTCGCAGAAAACACGTAATAACAACAACAGAGGTAAGAACAAGTTTATTCCGTCCAGCCAACAAACAACGGAACGTAAGGACGAAGTTATCCCACAATGCTTCGAGATACTGTAATAGATTCCTGCCGCATGAGATTCGACATACGAAACAGTTTAACCGCATTTGGTACACATTCCTGCAGTGCGCCACTTTACTCTCGAAGTTATCCCATAACGAGTTAGTCGTATTAACAAATTATGTTTTGAGTGTCGGTCCAAAATGTTCTTCCATTAATCAACTTGAAGAAGACGCCAACGTGTTTAATCAAGAATGTCGAAGTTATTTCAGAAAACAAAAAACTTTATTGTTAACTTAGAATTGATGGAACTTCTTTTTTTTATCATAGGACATTTTGGACCAACACACGAAACATAATTGCGAATGAAACGAACTTATTTATACTATAACACAAAAAAAAAAAAAAAAATTACAGAGGCGGACTTAATGCCATAGGCATTTTCTACCAGTCAACCCTTGGGTGATGCAGAGACAAACAGTAGTAGGTGCAATAGCGAAAATTGAAATTGAAAATTGAGGAAAAGATATACATAAACCTATTAACATAACTTACCTGTGAGTGAAGTTCGATGTTAAATATATTTGAACTGGTTGTTATTACCGTAACCGACAAACAGGTCAAGGTTCCTTCGGAACGGAGGTCGGAGGTAGAACGTTGTACGAGAACGTGATCTACGAGGGTTTGATGGCATTTCCATATAACTTTGTCCATTAATCGCGTATAATTCGATAACGGATGACAAAGTTGTTATTGGTACTACGGTTTAATCTGCTTGATTACATTTGATTTCTATAGTTTGATATCACTAACAGTTTAGAATGTGACTCAATATATTAAATACCTATTCCATGGTCTGTCTACTTTTTGCGAATATGTGTATGTCATATCGATTCGTAAACTAGGCGATTTACTAACTCGTTATTAACTAGTTTGTGATTGGTTGCGTCATGTACGGACCACCACTGAAATACAAGTGCTGTAACATTCTGTAAAACTTGTGCTCTGCGGTCTGCCCATAGTTAAAATCTTCGTTCCACCAACAATCGTTTTCTACGATGTCCTACTGACTGATCTGGTTTTATTCATTATTTTTTCTTTGTCCAGGCGGTCTTTCTTAGGAATGCGCACCCTCTGAACATCAGGACGGCAACTACCCGGTTATCTTTTAAAGTGAAGGCACGTGAACATATTTGTAAAAAGTTGGCATAATCATCCCAGCGCTGATTTTCTGGATTCGTTTTCTCCTCTACCTATCGGTTATTTCTCCTGACGAGGTATATTCTGTTTATAATTTATTTATGTATATGTATGTATGTATTAGTATTTATTCTTTTTCTAGTTATCTATCCCTTATGTTGCACCTGCCATGTTTTGTCTCTGCATCATCCTAAGGTTGACTGGTAGAAAATGCCTCAGGCATTAAGTCCGCCTTTGTACAGTATTTATTGTACTTGTGCATAAAGTTTTAATGAATAAATAAATAAATACATTCTGGCTACTCATTGGTGATCGAATTTGTAACTGATTATAAGTTGATTGCCCCGTTGGTCTCGTAGTCGTAAGCGCGACTGCTAAGCGTGGGATCCTGGGTTCGATTCCCAGGTCAGATAAAGTGTTATTGGGTTTTCCATTAAGGATTTGTTAGTAACTGCCCGGAGTTTGAAAGTTGGCGATGTGATACCCCCGTGCCCCGAAAAGCACATTAAGGCGACGATAACCAACTTTTAATGATTTAAATTGAATATCACGCCTAAACGAGTAGTGTTAATGATTTGGAAAAAATATATGTTTAATTAGAGCATTTTCTTAATAACTTAATATATGAATATTTTAGATTATGTTTTTATTACATAGTGAAATTAATTTGTAAAGTTATGTATAATGCGGATAAAAAACTGAGTATCACGCAAAATCTATCAAGCGGATTTTTCTGAAACCTTCACCTTTTTAAAGATCTTTTAGTTATGTTAAATGTAATAAAATTTAATTTAATAAAAAAATAATAATTTATGTTTTATTAAAATACCTTTTGCTTTATTTATAATAAATTAATAATGCGTCTTATTTGGGATAGTGCTACTGGATGGGCGAGTCCTATTACTGGCTGAACGAACGACGCGTTGCATGAGCTCAGTACCTACAGAGCACGTAAGCTAACCACTCAAGGTCAGGCATATATCTGGGTCTTAAGCCGTTGGCCATGCACCTGATCAATCTCCAGTCGTGTCGGATTGCTGTTTCATCGGTATATGAGAGTGAGTGAAGAGAGAGTGCACCTGTGTGTGTGTACACACTTGTGCACTATAATATCTCCCGCGCCGAAGGCTGGTCTCCATTGAGATTGGTAGCCATGCCCGAAATTCGGTCTGGAGGGGATATATTTGTATAGATTAAAATTACCTTATCCTTAGCCAATAGTAGCTGTCGCACGACGACCATGTCTGCGAGCAGCAGCACCCTGGTGACGGCGGCGAGAAGCGCGCGCGCCGCTGCCACCATGCCCGCGCCGTCTGCGCCCGCGCACACGCGCTCGATCGCGCGACCTGCACGGCAAAGGAAACTAACCTTTAGTTATATGGATAAACCGTCTTATTTATAACAAGCGACCCGCTCCAGCTTTGCACGATTTCTACGACCTGACATAACATCGTGATTTTTTTATTATATGTTAGTTTTATATGAATGTACTGTGCATTTATACGAGTATAAACCTTCCAGAATCAATTTTGAAGCAAGGGCACTACCTACCTTTTTTCGAAGCGCTTCGTCCTTTTTTGAACCCTCATAACTTGGGTTTGGTTTATACCAGATAAACAAAATTCTCGGGATATGATGTCAATAGTGGACTTGTAAACATATAAAGTTTCAATTGCATAGCTAATTGATTTAGATTTTATTGATATCTAAAAAACCCCATTTTCGTCACTGACTCACTGATGATCATCAAAATTCTTAGGGTACTTCCTGAAGTCTTAGAAAGCTGAAATTTGGTATGTAAGCTAGTATTAGTACACAAACAACAACAAAAAATCTAACACTTGGAATTTTTACCCCCTAACCCCTATAACTAGGGGATGGAAGCTTGTATGAGAGAAATTTTTAGAACTCTTATGTCTAAAAATTTATATAGGACCTCCTCCTTGTTATAAATAATAAAATACATATACCAGGATTTAAAAAAAGGCACCTCTGATGTGCAAGAAATACACCCAAAAAAAAAAAAAAAAAAAATTAAAAAAAATTCATCAGCAACTTACAAAAAGAAGTGAAATCCCACCAAAAACATTTTCATGTAAAATGTTGCCAAGACGAGACCATATGCCTCGCACTGTCGAAAAGTTATAAGATCTCATGTTGAGCCAAGATTTTATCTCTTCACGCCCTAACTCTACAAGCCCTAACTTCACAAATTCTACACTTTAGTCAAAATATGTGGCTTGGCCGTTTCTCTACTACAAGAACGATTGTATAACAGAAATGTAAACAGTCAATACATTTTTCACCTTACGCCCATATGACGGTAACGAAACGTTCGTCTCGTCGTCCGTGTCGTACGCATCGTGTCGTCCGTCGGTTCTCGATACATTTGCATGTAATATCCAATGCTACACCATTGGATATTACACGCAGATGTATCGAAAACCGGGCTATGCTCAAAACAGTCATGCTGTCGAGAACTATGCAATACCAGGGAAAGTGAATTCGCAATACCCAAACTTGAACCGTCGCTTCAATTTTCAATTGAAACCGTAAGTTCTGCATCGCATAATATATCGTATATCCATCTCATTCATGTTTCAGGGACCAAACGTTTAATGAGAACCACCTAAAGTTCCAATAGTATCCAATGAAAATGTTAACAAATGAATGAGTGTGATATTCATAAAATCTATTTTGGATGCAGTCATTTTTAATTTAAATTATATGTAGTTTGTTAATCTAATTTGTTCTCTTGATTTGTAATTTGTTCTTCTTTGTTCGATAATTAATATTGCCGTGCTTTCCCTTAAGGTAGCAATACCATGACTTACAATTAAATGATTTTTTGTAAGTACGTTCAATACCCTCAAAGCGCGGGGTCTGTAGCATTAGCAAACATCTGCTACGCGGCTAAATCGGCCCTACGCACAGCCTAAACTGCTGGGCCTAATACAAGCATGAAATTTTGCACTAGGGTTCTTAAACACAGAGGTAGGATTTTTGAAAAATTCATCCTCTAGAAGGGTAGAATCCCTATTCATAAACTACGGAGCTACGCTCGGTTACGCAAGCGACATAATGGCAAAATTTATAAGAATTCATTGAATTAAATTACGTTATGGGTTTAGGTTCTCTATTATGTGAGGTAGATTATAGTGGTTTTTCAAGATAATAAGCGATAATACAGTTTATTTTACATATACTTGCGTAGAAAATGACGAAGCTCGTCATTTTTGCCTATGGGAAATTCCATCGGGCTACGGCTTGCAAGTTTATTATATGTACCTAGATCTTTACAATACCTACATTTGTTTTGTTATTTCTTTTAAAAACGAAATGCAACAATATTAATTGGAAAGCACAGAACAGTTATCAATATATTAAGTTAATGTAATTTTTAGCCACGTAATTGTATTGTCTTGGCAACGTAGACAGTGAGGCGGAATTCATTTCAAGGTATTAAATTCCCGACCAGCTTGTTACGTGTTATTTATAATAAGTTTTGACGCTGAAATTGCAAGGTATACGTGACATAAGCATATTGTGGGTAGGTATGGAAAGATGCATACGGTGTGTATACCTTGTCGCCGAGTAACGAGCTTCTTAAGACCTGCGCGGCGGGAAAATCTTGCAATTTTCCAGACTAATGCCTGTTTTTACTGATATTACGCCACACCTAAATGCTGCAGAGTGGTGGTGGTGGCCCAGTGGTAATGGCCGTGACTTACGAGTTATAGGTCGTAGGTTTGAACTTAGACAGGCGCTTTACTTTGTGTAAATTGTTTCATCCCCACTGCTCTCAATACGGTGGAGGAAAACATCGTGAGGAATCCGGCATGTCCTAGAACCGAAAATTCGAAGACATGTGACAACTACCAACCCATACTGAGCCCACGTCCCATTCCCTCTCACCGAGAGGAGGCATGTGTCCCAGCAGTGGGAATATTAAAGGCTGATTATGCAAATGCATGCCTAAATAATATTGCACTGTTGGATTTTAATGTTCTGCACAGAGCGGTGTGAAATAGTTTAGGTGACACCTACACTCCATTCGAAATAAGATTAGACATTTAAAAAATAGGTAGTCATACGGACTGCCGACAGAAGTGAAAACTCAAAACTTTGGAATAACTGTTACACACATATATTATGCTTGTTATATAAGCTCATAGAAAGCGTTCGGTGACGAAGACGCGTGTTCCATGATTTTTGTTCACCCAAAAAGTACACATATATACCTACACAGTATATATATAGTTCATGGAAAGCGTTCGGTGACGATCGCGAAACCATAAGTTTTTCCCCAATTAAAAATCGCTCAACGAGAAGAGAAGAAGTTTTCACTTCAAAAACCTTTTTTATAATCCGTTCAACCGGTTTTGACTTCTATTGCGTTGGTGGCATGAGAAATGGCATCTGCAGTAAACAGTTGGTATTGTAACCACTTTTTTGCTTTTAATGCCATCCTTATGCCTACGCAATAGATGTCAAAATCGGTTGAACGGACTGTAAAAAATGATTTTTTAAACGTCTAATATTATTTCAAATGGAGTATAGTGTTAGTTAATACGGGCATATATATATATATATAGGTTTATGTGGTAACTTATGTTTTCCTAACGTGATGAGTTAAGACCTGCATTTATACGTGCATTGCATCCTTTTAGTGCTGGCCGATGAGCTCAAAAGGCGGCTCAAAAACAATGTCACAGATTGTGAAGTGAGTACATGAACACACATAACATAACATCACGTCTGTATTCCCCGCAGTGTCAAGCAGAGTACACGCACATTTCGCCAGTTATGTTAAAGTCCCATGTAATAGGGGTCGAGGGGGGTGGGGTATAAATGAAAGCAACGAAAATTAAGTTGTAACTTGTTCCTCCTAAGGGTCAGCTTACACCGAGACGCGACGCGACGCGACGTGTTGCCAACGATTTTACTATGCGCCTCGCAACGTTGCGATGCGTCTCGCGGCGGCGCGCGGCGCAGCGCGAAATCACTGGCCTCTTCCAATATCGTCGCGTCGTGTCTCGGTGTGAGCTGACCCTATATTTTTCTACACCACCAAACCCCCCAATTAGAATATTATGTTAAAACAATTAAAATAATTAAAACACTTTTTATTTCTTTTTTTATTGTTATACTGAATGTGGGATAAAATTGTTGTCACATTACAAATCTACGCACGCACACAGTCGCACATAGATAAGGGTCTAGCGTAGTATGTACTTCGTTAATTTTGTTTTGTTTTGACTGTAAAGCAGAAGTGTGACTGAAATTTACGTAATTTTAATTATTTTTGGGAAAAAAATTACTTATATTAAAAATGACAGAAACCGATTCAGTAAACGGACCTGAACAAACTACTCTCATAATGTGCAATAATTCAGTTACATATTTTATATTTAATACTTGACGCTACCGTGTTACAAAACGTTGCGTGTGATTTTTATCTTTCTATTGGTCACTATAAGTTACGTACCTGCAATCAACAAAATACGTGCGTGCCTATATTCCCAGCTTTGAAGCAAAGGCTAATTGGTGTCAATTTTGACCTGCCCTTAATGAAGCACCTTCACGAAAGATCGATTGTGACGTAAAACTAACAAACAATTCTTAACTCATTGTGATAAGGTATAAATTAGAATGAATGCTAAGAGTTTGATCAAATTCTGTACATTCATTCCAATTTATACCTTACGGTTGACTACCTGTATGCTGGATAAAGTTTTGTCCTTTTTAGATCTTAATACTTTTTAAAACTAAATGGAGCATATTTTGTTTAAAAATAAGTTTCGGTGGGATTAAATTGTTAACGTAAGCTGCAAACTAAGGAACTTGGACGAGCATAATGATATTTTATTAATATGAATTGAATTGAATGCGAGGTATATGGACGGTGGGGTAAAGTCAGTAAAGTACAATCAAACGTGTAAGTGTTATGTTTGGGCGGGTGTGTGCCTCGTGTATTGTGTACGGCCGACCCCACTGAAAACAGACATAATGAAGGTTTTTTTTTTTTTTTTACACACAACAGTGAAGCTCTTGGCCTTCATCTCACCTGATGGTAAGTGATGATAAGGCCGAAGATGGAAGCGAGCTTCACCCGGAATCCTCAACCACAGAGGAACTGGCTATCTTACCTCTAACTGCCGAAACACAACAAATGTTGTTAACATTGTTGTTTGGCGACAGACTTAGATAAGATGGTGGTAGCTAGCCAGGCGGACTTAGAACAAGCCCTACCACCAACCAAACCGAGCAGAAATTTTTGCCCCCGCTGGGAATCGAACCCGGGACCTCTGGATCTGAGAGAGGTGGTTTTACCACTAGACCACAGAGGCGGTTAAAAGGTTGCCACCCTCTACTGGTTTATCCAAAAAGTGTACACCTTATCCAGCGAATAAATTGCCCGTATTATTGAAACTATGTTCCGATTTCAAAAACTATTTCAAAAAGTAATATCGGAAGCTTTTGTTCAGAGATAGGGTGTTCTTTATTGTATGGGACTATTGATCCAGCTGCAGAATATAGTTTGTACATTAAAGGTCGTAGCACATTTATCAAATCGGAAAGGGATCGTAACCGTATCGCCTTTCGCGTCGCCGTCAAACAGTCGTCAACCTTACGTAAGCACGTAACCAAAGCGGATCAGAAGCTCCGATACGTCGACTCGGCGACGGCTAGGCGACGCCGCGCTTACGGCTCGCCGACCGCTGGTTGACGGCTAGGCGGCACTAGTTCAATCATTTTGAATCCGAACGTTAAGTTGTAGCGCACGGTTATGTCTCGGTTCACAATACGTGAGTTGGCTATCATTGCCATAGCACTTGATGAAGAGGAAATAGAAAATAGAAAGAAACGAAGAAAAAGAATATGGGTACAAAATATGAATAAAGCAAGAAGAACTGAAGGAGAATTTCGGACTATTATAAAACATTTGATAGATGATGAAGATAAATTTTATATTTATTTCCATATGCCAAAATATCTCTTTTATAACATACTGCAGTCTATAGAAAAATGTATAAGAAAGAAGCATACAACATTCAGAGAAACGTTCGGCAACGCAGACTGCGGGAGGGGCGTGGACGAAGAGACGTAAGCTAGGGTACGGAGAACCGTAAGCGCGGGAACTGCAAGTCGACCATGCACCGCACCGCTGTTCGTGAGCTTGTCCCGAGGCGAGGCGATTACGTTACGATTCCGATTAGTGTGCGTTGCAGTAGGGAGTTTCATACAAACAATACTGAACGGCTCGAGTTGATACGGTGACGATCCCTTTCCGATTTGATACGTGTGCTACGACCTTAAAGATCCCGCCAATGCTGCTACGGGTAATGGCGGAAGCATAAACATGCAAAAAGGCGAGGTTTCTTTTGTCGACGGTTTTAACAATAGATAGTTGGTTTATTTATAGGAGAAATACAAAAAGTGACTCTTCACAGACTTGAACAGGCAGGAATTATTTAAATGATAATTTATTTACTTACTTTTTATCGGAAGACCCTAATGACAAAACCTTTTATGAAAATTATTTATTTATACTTAAGAAGGCGCTCAACGGTCCACTAGCGCCACTCCTTTAAAAAAATATCGTATCTTTACTGAGAAGGAATTATGAAAAACGGCTCAATCAGCAACCTCGATAAGTGTGTCTAGAATTTTCTAATACCTTTTATAAAGTTTCATATTGAGACACGAAGCAACAAAATTCGATCTAAAGAAAAATGACCACATTCCTCTAGATCGAATTTTGTTGCTTCGTGTCTCAATAAGAAACTTTATAAAAGGTATTAGAAAATTCTAGACACATTGGTCACCGGTTCTGTGTTTCCCGCATCCATCGGATTCCTGCGGGTTTCATAAGGTCATCGGTCCACCTTGTGGGAGGCCTTCCCACGTTACGTCTTCCGGTACGCGGTCGGCACTCCAGAACCTTTCCTTTCTTTCCATCTGTTCTGCGAGCAATGTGCCCTGCCCATTGCCACTTAAGTTTGGCAATTCTTCGAGCTATGTCGGTTACCTTGGTTCTCCTGCGGATCTCTTCATTTCTAATTCGATCACGTAGGGAAACTCTAAGCATAGCCCTCTCCATTGCCCTTTGGGTGACTTTTAGCCTTCCAATAAGGCCCATTGTGAGCGACCACGTTTCAGTGCCATAGGTTATCACTGGCAACAAGCACTGGTCAAAGACTTTCGTCTTGAGATACTGCGGTATGTGGGACGAGAAGATATTGCGTAGCGTAGATGTTGCGCAGACGGTATAAATACCGACAAAGACCACGAATTATTTGAGTCTCTCTGCTGTCAGAAAGTCTCAAATAATTAAATAAAAGATTTACAAAATAATCTGCACCCAATCAAAACTAAAAGCTAACACTTAGAGCCAGAAAAAAATATGAATATTCACAAGTAAAAAATCCCAACTATTCTAGTGCTACCTAAAAAAACAATTGTATATTTTGACGGGACGCGCAACCATCCCGCGCGGGCTCCGTTAGCTACCAATCGATATCGGAAAACGATATCCACATCTAAATGAAGATATTAACATTTGCAGAAAAACTGGTTACAGAGCGAAACTCTTTCGAAATTTCACAAATCCTCAAATCGCTCATGGTCGATTGGAGCGGCAATCGGTCTTAAATGAGATTAATAAAGGGGCGCCAAAATGTGGTTCCGAGAGATTCGTGCACCTACGTCGTAATTTATTAGGTATGTCTTTGACACTTTTGCGTTTAAACCCCCCGTCGTTGATTGTTTTGGGTCGTGTTACTTTAAATTGGTAGGTACATCCTCCAAGAACAACATTTTAAGGCCTTTTCGCTTTTAAGCGGAGGTTGTGATTTCAATTAATTCCAACACGTTTTGTTTTTGGATGAAATAGGTTTTTTTTGGGAAAACTATAAAAATTGCTCTGAGTCGGTATGATTACTTGGTATTATATGATTTTGATTATAGAACACATTGATTGATTATAGAACACTTTGATTATAGATTATAGATCACATATTCATTCCGATTTGTCGCAACAAGACACCTAGCTATGGTTACGAATTCAGGCGTACGAGCGGCACAGACACGCTTCTCGCACGTCTCAATGCATTTCACATGTTATCGATACAATATTATACAAGTGCAAGTCTGCATTTTGGAACTCCACGGACTTGGGTTTTCATGAACCTATCGTTCGTAAACGATGAAGTAGGTAATGAAAACTAATTTGCAGGTCGAGCCGAAGGCGCGGACTTCACTCATACGAGATAGGTTATTACCATTTCCGCCGGGGCATATATAGTGCTTTTCTCAAAAAAATGCAGGGAAATAAGACATACTTTCATGTATTTTTCTTTTGATTTCGCTGGAAGCAGGTTTTCCATTGCCAATTTGGCTTCTGATCTTAAATCTGGTGGAGTACAATCAATCTCCATTTCACTCTCTGAATCGTGGGAATTCATTTTAATTAAATTTATATTTAATAAGTATGTAAATAACAAATCAAGACGAATTTTCAGCTTTGCCGCCAATTTTCTATTTGTCATCTGTGCCGAAAGGCAAACGCATTTATGGCTTTAAAGCCACGTGAAGAGACGTACTTTGGTATGCCAAGAATGATAAGAGATCGAATCAAAGAGTATTATTAACCCCAGCACGCCATTTCATACAACATTGCTGGAGCGTTGTAATGTTCCAAATTTAAAAAAAAAAACGCTCCTACAATGGATTTGATTTTCTTTGTCCGTAAATTCGATACTTCGCGTGTTCTTTTTTCGAAAATAATGACAATATTTCAATGCATGTTTGAGAAAATACAGTTAAAGGTCAACGCACACGTATAAATACTGCACAGGATCACCATCGCCTCACCTCATCAGGGCCAGTTTCTGCTATTAATTACAGTTCGTTAATCAACACGCGCCGCCCCTCAACTACTGCTATCAACGTGCAATAAAAAAAATAAAAAACCTATATAAATGACATAATTTTTCTGTGAAATATAACCCGCAGCGTGGCATCACGTGGGCGACCATCACTTCGATTAAATAGTTGCGGCATAACGTATTGGTCATCGGCTATATTGCACCACTGTACCACTGTAATAGGTCACTAGCTCACGGCCTGAGTGCTAAGTCAAGTCCCAACAAGTAAGCCAACTCCTAGCGACTAAGTTTAACAACTTTTGTGGTAAGCTGAATATAGATACCTACCCTAATAGTCAGGATCGAAAATAAAAAATAAATATTACGTTTCAAATAGGTAGGTTTTATTTTATTTGCAAAAATACCAGACTGGTCAGCCGTTTGTGTTCAAACAAAAAGCCGACTAAAAGCTAGACTGACGATTTATTGTAATGTTAAAAAAATACTGGCCAAGAGTCAGTCGGGCTGGTACAATTAGAGTTCCGTATTAAACTACATTAAGTGGTCTGTAGAACGGTCGGTGGCTTGCTGTAATTACTGTATTGCGCGTAATGCTAACTCCTAAACTATACATCTATAAGAATAACATTGTCTTAAGAAACAAAACAACTGTTAATGACTGCTGGCAACACCAAGTAGACATACGCCGGGTATGACGTCATGCAGTATCATGCAGTGATTGTTATGTATCGCATTAGAAATCATATTAAGAAATGCACTATATCTAATTGATTCGATTGTTTTACAATTATGTTTAAATAGTTAATTCAATATTAGATACAACTTCCAATAACTACTTTATTGTATTTTGACTAAAATTGTAAAAGTATAAATGGGGTAGAACATAGTTGAGACAGCCAGTCTTGAAAAATTATTTGCTTAGAACGTGAATCTGTTCAAAATATACCACTGTGTTAAAAGTATTTAGGAATTTTATTCGGCCAAACTTTTGTTTTTCTTTTAACAACCCTTTTCTGAACCCTGTGTGGAATTTGAACGTAGAATTTAGCTTGTTGAAGCTAAATTTGGATTCGAATTTATATAAAACAACGGTTTTTTAGTGTTGACTAAAATACCGTTGTTTTATTCCGTCGGCGTTGTTTGACAGTTAAAACCAAAGACCAGCCTGTGATTTTTAGCGTGCTACATTGGCACGCAAGGTTTGTCCAGCGGGTGCAGACTTAATTGCGTGTCAACATGCCCCTTATTGTTAAATTGACCGCCGCCGCCGCCGGCTGGCGAGCGCGCTAGCTGATAACTCTCCCGAGTATAACTATTAACACGATAACTTTGCATGTTTTGAATAGCGGGTGGAAGACTATTAAGTAGTTAAACAATGTTTCTAATCTGTTCATAAAATTGTTCGTAGGTACTTTTTATATTCTAAGGGCCCGTTCACTGTGGCTGTCTACTATTCACCAGCCAGTTTATTATGTAAAAAAAAAATGTGAAAAATTTGGTGAAGTATGCTTGAATTGAAGTAAGCTCATCCACTGATGCTAAGGATTGACACCATTATTTATTTATTGATTCAGTATTAAACTTACGTTTCTATATATATAAGTTGGTGCAAACATAAACTCATTAGAGTTTTACCGTGCACCAAAATCACCGACCACATAATTTAAAGAATTTAAAACAAACTTAAGTTCTTAAATAAAATTAAACAACAACAAAAATAACAACGAGGCTATTCAGCGAAATATTTATCTATAATATCTAAACAAACGGGCGAACATCGGTGACCGAACTGACCGTCCGCATCTTGAAAACAAAAAGTATAGGGGATCAATGTGACTTAGATTGGTACACACGGCTACCTATCAAGCTATACTTTTTCAGTAGAAGCTGACCTCTCATTCTACGTAAATCCTATACAATGTGAGATCAGCTTATACTGGAAATGTACAGCTTGATATGTAGCCGTGTGTACAGGTTGTTCCTAAAAAGTATATTTTTAGTAATAGTAATTTTTTCTATTTTTATTTTTGTTATGATCTTGTTAGTTTATTTAGCAGTTAGCTTATAGTTATATTCAAATTATAACATTTATTTTCATTCACATAATATATATTAGATATTTCAGAATAGATCGGCAGATAATTATTCGAATATGAAGTAGAAGTTCGATCAAATTGCTAGATTAGCTAATTGACTTAGGTACCCGAAAGTGTACCTACCTAATAGGTATTGTCATAATAATGATAATAATAATGTAATAAAATGAATTAATAAATAAATATAATATAATAATATATAATAGTATCAAATTATTTATTCTCTGGATAGAACGTGCGGAAGAAAACTGTAAGGCCCTAAAAATGACAGTGACAGACTCTCTTCGAGAGGGACTGGACTGTAATCTACCACGCGGGCCTACTGCGGGTTGGTAGATGTCACATGGCTTCGAATACTTGTTTATAGACATGCCGGTTTCCTCACGATGTTTTTCTTCACCGATATAAGAGCAGTAGTGATGAAATTATTTACACAAAGTAAAGCGTCTGCCTGGGTTCGAACCCACGACCTGCAACTCGTTAGTTGGGGCTATTACCACTGTGCCACCACTCTGCTCTCCACGTTCGTAATGTAGGTAAGTGAAACAGCAAAAAATAAAGTTCAAATTCGAAAGAATACTTCTCCTTGACTATACTGTCTTTGATCGGCCTCACAGTTTTCTTCCGCACGTAAAAAAGTTAAAGTTAAGTTGTTGTTTGTTTTG
Source organism: Dryobota labecula (assembly GCA_947523025.1). NCBI lineage: Eukaryota > Metazoa > Arthropoda > Insecta > Lepidoptera > Noctuidae > Dryobota > Dryobota labecula. The sequence goes on from OX383284.1 coordinate 16,905,607, forward strand.
TTGTTTTTTTTGTTGTTTGTTTTGTTGTTGTTTTTTTTTGTTGTTGTTGTTGTTTTGTTTTTTGTTGTTGTTTTTTTGTTCCTTGTTTTTTTTTTTTGTTTTTAGTTAAGTTTAAGGAAAACTAAACATCAGTGTCAAATTGTATATAATAATTGCTGTAAAAGCTTAAAGAATAAAACCCAATTGAAAAGGCCACAGCTGTATCTCTCCCGCCATGAAAAGCTAGTGAGTGAAGAAGTTGTTCATTCGGTAGAGTAGCAATTTGTAAATTGGGCCAAACGTTTGCCTAGCAGCGGTTTCAATCGTTCGATTCGCCCTGCCGATGCCGCCTCAAAAGATGGTCACGTCTGTGCCTAAGGGCGGGTTGTTTCACGTCCACTTAACCTTTCGTATGTCGTAATTAGAGACACAATTAAAAACCCATTGTGTCTCGCGTAGATCTACGTTCGATATGAAGAGTTAACGCACGCGTATCCGTCATAAATGGCGCTAACTATCGTCAAACCGTTGTTTCACAAAATTATGCCCTTGACGTTCGTTAAAAAATAACGATTACAGTAACAGGTGTTATACCCACTGGTTAACGACATTTTATTCTTTTACATTTGAACTTTGACGATCGGTTTTTATGTCACTGCATACAACAACGCTTTATATAAACATCATAAATGTAATAGTTATTATTTGACGTACGTATGTTACGTTAACGAACTGTTTGAAACAACCGGCCCTAAGTTGTCATCTGTCACACAATCACGTAATGAATTGTCGACTGTACCATCAGCAGAATACTCGTTACGGAACGGGTAATTAAAAAGGACCTCTTAAAATTTTTTTGTTTATTTTCTTATCATAAGTTTTTAACAAGTGTAAACGTTCGAAATAATGTAAGTTATTTTTTTTTACAGAATGTCAGAAATCTCAACCAACTATCTAAACTTTGGTTAATAATGACGCGTATTCGTTTCAAATAGTTTTTTTTTTTTTTTTCATGTCTCATACTCGGAAAGTAGTGTTTGTTTGAACCGAGTACCGGGTGGAAGATGCTGCTTCCCATATTTGGGCGGGAAAGACTCATAGTAATTGCTTCCCTCTCTAGGGCGGGAATGAATTTTAAAAATAGACATTTTGGTTAGGTAGTCTACGAAACTTTTTACCTAATTAAGAAAAAAACGATAAAAAAAAAATGCTGCGGTCATGTGAGTGTATAAACGGCCAGAGTGAAATAAAAAAAAAAATACCATATTGAGTGGGACGGCCGGCCCGTGGAGGTGACGCGGTGTATTCCATAATTAAAATTTAAAAAAGACTACCTAAATAATTTTGCGGGATACTAACTCTGTCAGCTGTACCGAAATTTTAAATCTTAATTTTAAATTAGTTCAAGAGATTCTGAAATGTTGACCGCAGATTCGGTTAAAAAGCCGCATATACAGTAATCGAAAATCTTTTTCCAGAAATTTTAAAGGAAAGATACTTAATTAAATACATACAATGGTTTTATGAAGTGGCGAGCAACATCGGTTTAAAGACATTTATTTCTCAAAGAACAAATTACAGTTCACTTAAAGAGAAACTTAACTAAATTAGCAATAGGTTTACATTACGACGTTCAAGCCATCTAAGAAACTGAACACCATAATTTCATTTATAAAATATAGCAAGTATGTAATTAAGTCTAAATAATAGTCTAAATACCTCGTATGGGAATTGATTCCTTTCGATCCTTGTATAACAATCTACAAATTTTTTTTTTGGCCATTCTTTTTTGTATCGGCTAGTCATCATAAAAAGTAAGTTGGGGAGTCTCATTTCCTACAAATTACAGTGTGAGGGAATGTGAGGGAAAGCTTTTTCGATTTCTGACTTTTCTAATATCTACTCAAATCTCAGATGGTCCGATTGAGTTGTTTAGTCCTTATAAGAAACAGTATCGGTTGGCTTAAGTTTTTTTTTTGTGAAAATTGCCCATTTCCATGCTGACTTTTTTTTTTAAATCTGTTAATGCAAATCAAAATCTCTGAAAAAGTTAAGGACAGTCTCCATTATATCATTACAGATTATAGATCATTTTTATGCATAAAAAAGGCATGAAAAAATTTGCTGATATAAAAAAAAACGCACATTTCTGACTAATATACAACTCTTTTCAGCCCTAGAGAGGGGAATGCAAAGTAAAAGGCATGTTCAATACAATGCATTTCGAAACTAAACGCAGTGCAATAAGAGCTAGTGTTCGCGCAAATGTGTTGAACATAAAAAAAAAATCAGTGCACATAAACGTGCGAGATATTGATGGAACATATTTTAACATATCTATAATAAATAAGATAAATTGTTTTTAAGTGACTTTGCTATATATATGCTGGGTGCTGGGCAGCGAATGGGTTAAGTCAATAGTTGTTGGGTTATGGGATGTTTTCGGTTACAACCGCGGAAATAACTTTTAAGGGAAAAACGATGAAATATAAACTTATTTTTGCGGTCGATAAATAATCAATACTGTGCCTTACCTAGCTTTAGACACATTACACATTTTTTGTCGCATTGCATTCATTCCCTCAAAATGACCAAACCATTTTTTTGTTGCTAACCCTCATAGTTATAATAATATGTAAGTATTAGAAGATCCCATAGAAAACAACTTGGCATAACTAAGTATAATATTATTTCAACCAGTAACTTGTTATTTGAATCCATGGGGAAGTACAATAATATCATGTTTGTTGTTGCTGTTGCACACTACGTTCGGTGTTATTGGTAGTACTCGTACAAGCCGCAGGCGCTTTAGGCCGCCCCTACACCTACAATAAGTTTGCACAATATTTATATTGCGCAATACTATAGTTAGGCTTGTCATAATTTTCAGAGACCAATACGGCACGTTTCAAACAAATCAAATAAAAAAAAGTCTAAATCAAAGTTTTAGTTTTAGTAATTATAACAATTTTTAACATAAATGAACACGTTTATTTTTTGGCCCAGTCATATTTTGAGCTTGATTTTACTTTTGTAATGATCTCTCGAAATGCGCGCACCCCCGGCGACGCGGCGCTACTCGCGCCCAGTTCGGGCCATTTCCGAATTTTGTCGAAATTATTAAAATACGGGACAATTACGGGACGTGTAACAATACGGAACGCGCTGGTCAAATACGGTGACAGTCCCGTATATACGGGACGTATGGCAACCCTAACTATAGTCATCTTCACCGTATCCGGCGACAGCGACCCAGACTACTTTTCATTCCTTTCGAATTTGGTCTTGAACACCTGGTCGCACAGTGTACAGAAGAGCCGCAATATGATTGAATTAGCCATTGCACTCTAGCGATCAATAAATACTTTCACACAATAACATTGACGGCCCATAAGCTTCAATGTAATAAAAATCAACATTTACACATATTATTAAAGTCGCTTTTCGTATCTGTCTGTATTGTTCTTTCAAACTCCGCAACGGATTTAGATGTGCATTTCACCATCATTTAGAGATTTTTTTCTGGAAGGTTTATGTGTAATACGAGTACATTAATATTTTAAACTAACGTATAATAAAGAAATCTCGATATTTTGTCAAGTTGTAAAAACCGTCCGAAGCAGAGTTGAGAGGAGTGTGTTGTGCAATAAAAATTGAAATTCGTTGAAACTTTTGAACAATAATGGCTCAATCTTCAACGAAACTGTCAAAAACATTGCACAATTCATAATATTGCGCAATAATATTGTACCTAGGTGTAGAGGCCGCCTAACATAATTCCTTTACATTTTCCTTTTTTACATCAAACCCAAACCCAATTACAGTGAGTATCTAAACATGTAATAAAATATTAAGGTAACACTTATACGTATACCTTTTTTTGGGAAAGAAAATTGGAAAAATGCTGTTCTATATTTCTCTGAACCATTATCTTTGGCCCCCTTTTACATGGGACTTAAACATAACTAGCGAAATGTGTGTGTACTTATAGGTATGTACCTAGTAAGTACACCTCTGCCTAACCCTTCGGGGATTACAGGCGTGATGCTTGTAATCTTTGGGCACTGAATAAGTAGATACTGACATTATTTAGCTCTAGATTTTGCCCGCGGCTCCACCTGCGTGGATGTCGGTTATAGCGTAAAAACAGCCAGCAGGCAGTAGCCTATGTCCTTCTTCATAGCCCAGGCTGTATCTCTGGATAATTTAATGACGATCAGTTCAGCAGTTTAGGCGTGAAAACGTAACAGATAGACAGACAGAGTTAGTAGTTTATTAGTATGGATAGTATGGATTTAATGTACGTACCTACGTTTGTATAATTTATCCGCATAGCTTCTGTTTTGTTTACATATATTATGCTTTCATTTTCTTTATTTTGCCGAGCACTCACGGATACAGAACCTGGACGAGTTCTGTAGAACACGTGCAAAGCTCCGGCCGCTCTGGAAGGCTACCAGAACAGACGTCTGGTAAAGTTGAGCTTTCATTGGACGATCTTGATGCGGTTTTAATATTTTATTAATAAAATAAAATTTAGGTTTGCACTTATTACACAGATAAATGCACAGTGATTTATGTTAGCTAATAGTTCAAACTGGAGTTGAATAATGTCTAACGTACAACAGTATAACTTTAACAAAAAGACAATTACTTTAGCTTTCACATCAGCTTACTGAGCAGTAAAAGTTAGAGGCAAAAGTAACAGTAAAAGCAACAGCTTATATTGTGAAGAAACAAGTTTAACCGTTACTTTGACTTTATGACGTTATTTTGGCTGTTGCTTTTGATGAAGTAATTGGCCGTTAGAGTTGTGTATTCACAGGTCAAAGGTCCATCTTCAGTAAAGAATACAACAAGAAACATTCCACAAGCTCGTGACAGAATTCTTTGCTGCACCTGATACCTATTATAGATGACTACTACCCCAACCTAATCTAATTTACTTTTTTTTTTTTAAAAACGTTGCCCCACACTAGGATTTTCTCCTGTATCGGTGGGTGCGTTTACAAATATTTAAACTCACATACACAAACAGCCGGACCCGCAACAACTACTTGCAGATCATACAAATATTTGTTCTGTGCGAGAATCGAACCCGCGACAGGCAACGCAGCAGTCAATCGCTTAACCACTGCGCTAACCGTGCCGTACCCCCGTAACCGTGCTTTCTTTTATATATATAAATCTTAACTTGTAAATAGCCGCTATTGGGTTTATTTGTCTCGTTCCAGTTTTTTTATGTTACTCCAAATTATTTATTGATGGGTAATATAATTATTAATGGGTAGATACTGTCCACTTGGGTATTTACGTAGACGGTGCCCCTAATTAGGGATGTTCGAGGAAAATATTACTGATTTGTAAATAAATGAATAATAAAAAATAAGTAGGCAGATAAGTACTTACCTACCGTACTGTCGCTGCTGGCGTGTTTATATATCGTTAGCCTGTTTGTGGCTTTATCCATCAAATTAATTATAAATTGAACAGAAGTTGTATAGAAATGGATAACTGTACTTATCCAAAACTTATATAAAAAGCAAAAAATATATATATATAAATAACTGTAGTAACAGCTTTTGAGATTTTTCAAATATAATTATCAAACGTGTATTCGCAGTTTTCTATACTACTTAGTAGAGTGTAGGTTTGTTGACCATTATAAATTTTTTAAGTACCTGGTACTTGTTGAATGGCCTACACTTTCCTCCCATACCTATTAACACTGTTATTTGAAAATATTTGAAAGCCAAATATTTTTGAAAGAGTAACCGTGGAGTTTCTTGCCGGCTCTTCTCAATAGGAAACGACCAAAGAGGACTACAGAAATAAGTCTCGGAGGTCTCTAGAAATATCAAATGTGAAACTGAACGTTCACTGTTTGCGGGATTTTCTATCGCAAATTATTACTAATTATTCATAATTGTAAAGATTGTGCCATTCCTGATTAATTATGGCTTAAGATTTTAAGTAACAATTTAACTTAAGATCTAATTTCGTAGCACTTGGAGGAAGAACAATAATTTATCTGCTTAATGCTTGCCAATTTTAGGAACATTATAATGTAAATATTCATTTGATATTTAAAAATATAATAAAATAAAAATTTTATGTAGTAATGAGTACATATACATAAATTATCCAAAACATCCATACTAATATTATAAATGTGAAAGGAACTCTGTCTGTCTGTCTGTCTGTCGGTCTGTATGTTACGTTTTCACGCCCAAACCGCTAAGCCAATCGTCATGAAATTTGGCAGAGATATAGGCTGGGATATGGAGAAGGACATAGGCTACTCTTTTACGCGATAACCGACATCCACGCGAGCGGTGCCGCGAGCAAAATCTAGTATAAAATACCTTACCTCCTGACCTTACTCAACAGTGGCGCCAACTGTTGAGCACAAAAACGATAGCTCCCATTGGAGCCGTGCTAGTTTCTGACGTTTTATAAGGTTTATGTGAAAAAAAATATTTTGATTTTATTTGATCTATATTTCATCACAGCGGAGAAGTATCAATACCTACTTATCGCAATGCAATTTTAATTACATTAAATGTTTGCATTGTTTTAAAATTATAACCAGCACCATTGTTATTATAAATGTAAATTGCGTAACACACTATTAATTACAATCCCAATAATTTTGAAGGATATTGATAATCCATTGCTTCATAAATATTGGAAACTTTTGTCTGCTCAACAACTTAATGGGGATGCGCTGTGGTCATCTTTCTAAATTAGATTTCGTGCAGATTCGTCAGATTTCGTTCGTTCCACGAATCTGCACGAAATCTAATTTAGAAAGATGTATTGATGATTTATAAGGTTAAAATTATGTAAATACATATGTTTTATTGCCGCGTATCATATTTTGATGAAGATACAACCTGACACGGACCTGCAAAATTGCATAAAACGCAAGAAAATTTGAATTTCGCGGGCTCACACAGCGCATCCATCTTAAAAAACGCAATGAATGTTGTTGAACTGTCGAAATGAAACCCATTGCTACTTTGTGATACGCAAGTACCCCGTAGCTTAAATATCACACAGTTTTAAGCAATTTTTTTATTTTTTAAATATAACAATGTCATTCATCGACGTTTGCAGCAGGTATCACAATACAAACGATTTAAAACGACTTTATACCCAACGTATTGCCTCCACTTATTTGTGAGCAGTGGCCCCGGAGCTTATCGATTAATTAATCGATACCAACCATGAACCACGTCGATTGCTGCACTTTTCCGAAACAATGGAATGAACGTTTCTTTGTACTCCACTTCTAAGTATGGTCCATGCTAGACCTTTACAATGAACGATCCTTTTACTATACGTTCTAAAACCTGTGTTATACTCGTATTGTGTGGTGCGTATGTAATTAGGCTATGTTCTACGGGAATTACAAATAAACACGGAACATAGTTATCCTAGGAATAACTTCGGTATAACCATACTTACATTATTTGACGTTTATACCTAGCAAAACTTTATTCCGTGTTTATTTGTATTAGGGTAAAAGTTTTATATCAAATTAATATCTTACCTACATATTAATTGATACATGATACATTACATAAAAGCATTCGGGAGAATATTTTTGGTCACAAAATCCAGTGTATTGACAAAACATGGAAACGATATTTTTCCCTAATATGTCATAGGTAACTAGGTCCTGGTTCGATTCCTGGGTCGAGCAAAGCGTTTATGGGTTTTTCCATCTGGAATTTCTCAGTAGCAGCCCGGAGTCTGGATTTGTTCCCGGTTGATAGGGATAGGCTCACCCCTTGTTACATGGGACTGAAACATAAATGGCGAAATGTGGATGTACTTTAGGTACAACTCTGTCTCACCTTTCAGAAAGAACAGGCGTGATGTTATGTTGTGTTAAATAAGGTGTAGATAATATGTATATAGATATTTCTGTCACGAAATGGCCGATTCATTGATATACGTATTGTGTTCAGTATAATAACGCGTTTAGGATGCTGGTGGAGCTGCCCCGCTTCTGTAGTGCATCGGGGATGTTTGCAGATGCGCATGTGGATTGTTTTTACGCAACAATGCGCAAAAGGTGCGCTTCCCTGGTGCGCAGGGTGTGGGGCAGCACAAACAGTATCTTAGGCATGATTGCCAGTCGCCTGGACTGTGTTTATGTGGGTCGCTGCTGTGCAATTACTCATGGGTTGTCGCAGCAGTGATCCACCGTTAAGGCTCGTACAAACTCGCGCGATATCGCGGCCGCGACAGGCACCGACAAAGGAATTGTGCTACTAGTGTCGCGTCGCGCCCGCGATATCGCACTAGTCTATACGAGCCTTTATTTGTTATGTTTATTTGTTTTATCAGTGCTTACTAATACTAACATAGTCATAAGTTTCACTAACAGCTTTTGAGTCATGGATACTCGAATAAAGAGAAATTCTATTCTATTCTATTGAAGCTGAAAGATTGATATTTACTGGAATTGTATTATAGTACCTTCAAGCTAATTTAAGTCCATCACTATCATCACTATCACTATCACTATCACTACATATTATAAAACAAAGTCCTCCGCCGCGTCTGTCTGTCTGTCTGTCTGTCTGTCTGTTCGCGATAAACTCAAATACTGCTGCACCGATTCTCATGCTGTTTTCACCAATGGATAGCTTGGTTCTTGAGGAAGGTTTTAGTATATAATTTGTTATGTTTTTGTATGCATTTTTGTATGAATTAACGATATTTGTTGGAGGTGTCGGAAAAAAATAAGCCGTCTGGGAGCTTTCAACGAAAACGCTGTCTAAACCCTTTGAGATATAATAAAATAATGTATGGTGGAATTGTGTATCTTATAAAGGTCATCAAAAAAGTCCGCGATGGCATATGTCTATCTCTTAAGGATAACATACTATATCCATTTTATTGTGTTTTTGTAGGGATTTGTTTGCCGAATTTTACTCTTGGAAATACGATTATGATAACAATACGCTATAATATCAGTAGCTATTACCCAAATTATGTTCGTAGATAAATAAGCTAGCTACTTATATGTATTTCAAACAGTATACAAGAATATTTGTCATAAAAACATTACTAAACACGGCGGCCTTATGATCAAAATTTGTGCATTCCAAAACTTTCGTTACTGTTTCACTGAAATATTTAACACTTTTTGATAAACTAACACTCAATACGAAATCTACACTTATTTCTCAGTAATTCTGTATAAGATTCTTCTAAGATTAAACCGTTTTCACATTTAATCCATTACTTTACGCACGTAAAACCGATGAATGTTTACATTAAGCACCGCACCATACCGCCACACGACCACAGAGTACAGACGTATTTTGTTTTCTTTTTTTTTTTCGTTCGTTTAGTGGTGTTCCCGCTAAAATGTCAACCGGTCAAGTATTAGTCGATTAATCGAATTCTACAGCCAGAACGTGTTGCAAGTACAAAATAAATGTCAAATATTTCGTCCAATTGCGAACGTGACCCTGAGAAAAGTTATGCACCAATGGTGTTCATCGAGCGGTTTATCAACACAAATGGTGTATCATGCGACATTTCGGAGGATTTCGTTTTGTTTTCACATTGTTGGTACTTACGTGAATTATTTTAAAATTATAATTTGTGTCGCACTTTTATTTCGTGTTGTAATTTGGTACAATTGATTGCTTTAAGAATTTGAGTGAATTTTCGTATTTTGTGTTTGTTATCTTTAGGTAAAGACTCATTCACGTTCAGAACATAAGTACTTTTATTATATTTAATCATTTGTTTCGGTTTCTATTCACATAGTGAGTCACATTAAAATTAATATTAAGTTAGAATTTTGAGATATAGCCTGGGATATGGAAAAGGACATAGGGTACTTTTTTATGCGATAAACCGACATCCACGCGGGCGAAGCCGCGGGCAAAAGCTAGTTCTAAATAAGTAATAATAGTCATCTGGCTAGGCTTTTCCCAACTATGTTGGGGTTGGCTTCCAGTCTCACCAGATGCAGCTGAATAGCAGTATTTTACATGGAGCGGCTGCCTATCTGACCTCCACAACCCAGTTACTGGGTAATACGATACCCTTGGTAAGACTGATTGTCAGATTTTCGCACTTCTGCCGACCCGTAACGACTGTCAAAGATCCACGAATCACAGCCAGGACCAACGGCTAACGTGCTTTCCGAGGCACGGCGGGTTTTGGTATGTTAAGATGTTCACCCATCCACGGACCAACCGCGGCAAGCGTAGGTTCATCATCATCATCATCATCATTTCAGCCGAAAGACGTCCACTGCTGGACATAAGCCTCCTCCGATTGGGGGGTTTGCCATAATCGCCACGCTTCGCAGGCGGGTTGGCGATCGCAGTATGGTGTTAAAAATGAATAGAGAACGTTGCTGCCCGTTCTCTAGTAAGTCACTTGGTCGCCTTTTACGACACCATCGCTGCCGCGCTAACGATGAATGCAATAACTCGATTTTGGACGATTTTGAGGTATATATTCGTTGAGTTATATATTTGGAGTCAGCGAATCGAAATCTATTAACCTCTCTAAGCAACTTTTTATTGATCCTTCAGGAACTCGGTTTTTCAGTATGCAATAATGCAATAACTAAAACTTCATAACAAATTCAATTATCAAAAATACAATTCTTGGAAGCGGCAAAATCGAGTTATTGCATTTTTCGTTAGTGTGGCAGCACGCACTGAAAAAAAAAAATACTAGTTGCCACAATCAATATTTTGTTTAGATTGACTAAGTAACTTGTTTGCATCTGAGCCTATCAAGCACAATGATCACAGCTACTACTTTTATGATCAACTTAACTAAGATTTTGATAAATCTAAACAAGATATCGTCAATCAAGCTAAAAAGTAACTTGATTGGAGTCCATTTTTCTCAGTGCGGGAGGAAATGAGGTGGTGCTATTCTATACGTCCGGCACCACACGGTACAACACGGTTAAGCGTAGGTTAACCTAACAGATCGACCCGTGCGGCTGTTATTACTTAGGGACAAGTTACTTAGCCACACTTAGTCATTCTGAATAAGTAATAGTGTGGTTCGAATTATATTGATTTGATCTATTGGGAATCGGAGGAGTAGTACCATTTGCTAATTTGAATAACAGAAATAGATTTATCACAGTACTAATACAATGTCGTTTGCTAGCTCCATTCAATCATACGTAGAGAAATAGGATGGCGTTTTGTGTGACTTGATGGATACAGGAAGCCTGCGGGTCATTTGGGGCAATTTTTCAGTAGGTTTTATTACGCTTGGTCATCATTGAAGAAGAAGCCGTCGCTACTCATAAATCATATTGTTGACATGAAGAGTAATATTATTTACAAAAAAAAAATTGGCAGTAAAAGAGAGATTTGGCTTAGTAGAGGACTGCCGACAGAAGAAGAAACTCAAAAAACTTTGGAATAATTGACAGTCTGACGCAATATGTCACGAGCATGTCGCACAATTCAGTGACGCCAACCCATAAGTTTTTCCCCTACAAAAATCGCTCAACGTGAGTAAAGATAATATGTAAGAGTTGTTTATGAAGCAAATATTATATAACAATAAAATTCAAGTGTCTTTGTTATTACGTGAGGATTCCATAGATGATTTCATATGCGATAGAAATAATACAAAATATTAAACATTTTGAATAACAAATTATTATATAACACCATTGCGTGATCATAAATTATAATTACCTTCATAGTTATCCAAGAAACATTTCTAAGTGTTAATTAAAATAAACTGTGTCAATTGCGGCATTTAGTGGAATTAGAACTGTTCTGATTAGGATGCGCGGTGGTCGCCCTAACGTATTATGAGTTCGTGACTGGGAATCTAATTAAGTTATTATCTTACATAATATGTTTAATATACGGGCTAGATATTAGTGCGCTCTTAATATGAATAGCACCATCATTTCACCCGAAAGACGTCCACTGCTGGACATATGCCTCCCCCAATTAGGGGGCGTTTGCCATAATCGCCATGCTTGGCAGGCGGGTTGGCGATCGCAGTATGGTGTTAAAAATGTATAGAGTACGCTGCATGTGTCAGTGATATTGCACTAGTGCTGATAATTATAATATTTATAATTAATAGGTACAAAAAAAAAGATAAAAAAATTATATTTATCTCCACAAATTACATTCTTATACATATTAAGTTGATAGGTATTTTGACATAATTTTGTAATTTGTGGGAGATCTGGAGTATAAACTAAGCCTAGGCCTGTATTTTAGAACTCCAGGAACCCTATTATATCACATAGTAGAGATTGTCACCGTGGTACAATTGCAAGTGATCGATGGCGTATTAGTATATACAGCGTGTTACGGAAAGGGTATATACATATCAAAGGCACGGATTCTTTTGGTGATAACAAACTATAGGGCAATATTTTTTAATACCTATACCAACATAAATAAAAAGTTAAGAAACATTTAACTAAAAATCAAATGTTTCTAATTGAATTCTACACATCATTAGACCAAGTCAGCTGATCGGTGTCAATAAACTACACACAAAAAAACGGTGGTAACACTTTTTTATGATTTAAATGTAATAACCTATCGAAATAAAAAAAATATTAAGCATTTTCTAGTTAGTGCTTTTGAGCTGAAATTTTGTACAGAGATTCTGAACCAGATACACTCTTCACCCCGTTTGTATGGATATACCCTTTCCGTAACACGCTGTATTGATATATTGTATATTTTGATTAACCAAAGTAATATTGGTAAAAATATCATTGATAATATGTCGTGATGGCACTGTGTTTCAGGCCTCGCCTCTCATCTACGAGATTGTGGGTTCAAGACCGGGCAAGCAATGTGACTTTTTCAATTCTTAAGGACCTACTTTTTGAGTTTATCTTTGACATTACATGTCAGTAATGTCAATGTCCAAGATAAACTCAGAAAGTTCGGAGAAGGAAAACATCGTGAGGAAACCTAGACCACAACAAGTACAACAACACATACAAGACACAACACAATACACAACAATACAAGATACAGGTATACAGCATACAAGCATCATTATCATGCATGGATGCATCGTGTTGGATACAAGTATTTTCGTTGTAGCTTGGTGCGGGTGACAGATGTCAGTATGGCATGACTAGGTCAGTGACATGCAACTCAATTTTATCGATAACGATTCTCACAGCTAAAATTTCATTATCTTTATAATTATTATTATTATTATGTAGTTTATTTTAAAATATGTATTTAAGGTTCCGTGCACGAAAAAAAAACTCTTTTTTGTCAATTTCTTATCTAATTGTGAGAAAGTTTGAAATAATCGAAACATTAAGTTTGTGTGACTTTATAAGTACAGTTTTCTTGGTGCTAAACCATTCGTGTGAGTCACAGCACCTGTTAATAGTTTCATAATTTTTGCGCTCTCGAAAACAAAGTTAATAACAGTCTGAAATCGCCAATACGTCTTGAGCAAGCGTGGTGATCAATGATCAAACCTTTTTTGTATATGAAAAGGCCTTAGCACTGCAGTGGGACAGTAATAGTCTGGTATTATTATTTATTTTATTGTTTTTAAGAAGGCTTACAGCCTAATTACAAATAATAGGTAACAACAACAAATTATCAAGTTGCTAATAACAAGCCTCCACAGTCATATAACATCGATTACTTATCTAACGCTGAGCAATTAAAGCACAATTGTGTACAAAAGTAAGAAGGTTAGGTTAGTTTATTTACTTACACAATTTAAGCTGCTACACATGAGTTTAAGAACCACTAGCCGGCGCATCATTCACAACAAAATATTTGGCTAAGAGCGTCCTTACTGTGCTTATCTTAGCTCGAAATAAGTCAACATCATGTTCAGAAGATACATAATTGAAATCATTGATATACACATCGATAATAGTACTTCTTACAAATAAACCAAGGAAAAAGACTTCTAAATATTCAACATGAACATGTATGAATGGTAAAGTTCCTCTACATAATATGTGTATATTATTCGGCTTTCAACTCAGATTGGCATTTCGCATAGGAGCTGCTTCGAACATGTGCAAGCCGTCCCAGGAATGTAACTACAACACTCTAAGATGCCAGGAGCTATGTGTAGGACGTGTCTGCTTGGTTAGTTTATCTGTCTGTCTGAGAAACTATGTTCTCTTTTTATCTCAGCTGTGGGGAAATGATAAGACACTTGATAAATAAAGAAAACGTAAAAAAGTAGCCTATGTCCTTCTCCACATCACAGGCTATATCTCTGTCAAATTTCATGACGATTGGCGTGAAAACGAAACAGACAGCAGATTTTTATACTTTCACATTTATAATATTATCACATTTATAGTATTAGTGTACACTCCGTATCTAAACTCAACCTCTTTCCCTTCCTTTTAGACACAAACATATACACCACATCTATATCACAACACTCATATGCACCACACTAAACCTCATCACAAAACACACACACACACATACTAACACTTCACACACTTAGTTTAAGTTAACATACGTTTGTACCTTTTAGTCCTTAGCAGTCTCTATTATAATTTTGTACTCCTTTGGGAACCTGGGCTGGCGAACCTTAATACAGGTTACCATGTAACCTAGCTAGGACGCAGACTGTATGTACACACTTTTTTGAAATAAATTATTATTAGTATGGATTAGTATGGATTTACATGAAACATCTGTGAGGCATTCACATTATTCGAAAAAATTAGGGGTTCTCTTTTCATAAACATGAAAGAATACATTTCCTAATAAACTTTTTTTGTAAATAATCTTTTGAAATGCAGTATATTGTTTATTTTGGTTTTACTAGCTCGTCGTTATCCTGTCTAATCAATTATTGAAGTTCGTCAAAACATTAATTATCAAGAAAGCTGTACACAAACGCGCAACACTTGTTTGTGTACATGATATCTATATTCTATATACTTACATATAACTGTTAGCTTACATTATATGCCTACTTACTAACATTCCGTGGGTAACATTTAGTTTCAGCGGTTTCAGTAGTCTCGTGTTTATAAAACGGAGCCGAAGAAGCCATAAACTTTGCTCGTAAACCGTTAATCTGTTCAGACTTGAAATACACAGTTATGGGCCGTCTGCCTAGTCTACTTGTGTCGTTAGAAAATGATCCAGTCATATTATTAGTAAGCGCTTTTTCTTAATTAAAAGCGTATATTATCACTTGTCTGGAAGGACTGACCTCGCCTGCCCTCTTCAAAATGTACATAAACGAACTCATTGAAAACCTGGCTGATACACAAGTTGGTTGTTATATTAAAGGACAGTGTGTGAACAGTATATGCTATGCAGATGAAAATGCCTTTACTCAGCCCCTTAATAAATTCTTTAAGAACATTGCTGACTACCTGTGAAACTTATTCGCATGGTCTCCTATCCATACTAATATTATAAATGTGAAAGTAACTCTGTCTGTCTGTATGTTACGTTTTCACGCCTAAACCGCTGAACCGATCGTCATTAAATTTGGCAGAGATATAGCCTGGGATATGGAGAAGGACATAGGCTACTTTTTTACGCGATAACCGACATCCACGCGGGCGGAGCCAAGGGCAAAAGCTAGTTATGTGTAACACGAAAAAGAGTGAACTTGTGGTATTTAGTGGTAAATGTAAGTTGCTCAATATTATTCCTCCAGTGTTTTTGAGAGGTGGCTCTCACCAAGGTATCAACATTTTAGATATTTGGGACATTATTATGACTGAAGATCTGAATGATGATCCCGACATGCAGAGAGACATTATTAAGTCATTGGCAATCCCGTGCAACATGCTAGCCCGCAGGTTTGCACGTTGTACTAGGGAATTAAAAGTGCTATTTTTTTAAACCAGTTTTTTTTTGTTTTTACTGCCAGTCCTTTTACACGTGCAGCCTGTGGGTCAAGTATATCCGGAGAACTTATAACATGCTACGTGTGCAATACAATAATGCCTTCAGAATACTGTTGCGGTTCCCCCGGTTCTATAGTGCATCAGGTTTTCTGAGGCTCGTACAGATGATATTTCGTTATACTGCGCAAGAGAAAACAAATCCTGTGCGAAAGCACCAGAGGTTACATTGCATGGAAAGACCGCCAGTGCTTTCGTATTGGACTTTCAATACTTTCATGTACTTGTTAACAGCGTAGGTACTTAGTAACAGCGTTGATACTTATTATTTATTTATTAAAACTATATGCACACGTAAAAAAATACTGTACAAAGGCGGACTTAATGCCTGAGGCATTTTCTACCAGTCAACTTTAGGGTGATGCAGAGACAAAACATGGCAGGTGCAACATAAGGGATAGATAACTCGAAAAAGGAAAAATAAATATATACTAATACATAGATACATACATATAATATAAGCAAAATAAACAGTGTCAGGAGAAATAACGATTCATAGGGGAGAAAACGAATCAGCGCTGGGATGATTCAATCAACTTCTTACGAATATGTTCACGTGCCTTCACTTTAAATGATAGCCGACTGGTTGCCATCCTGATATTCAGAGGACGCGCATTCCAAAGAAACACCGCTTGGACAAAGAAAGAGGAGTGAATAAAACCAGAGCGGTGAGACGGACATCGTAGAAGACGATTGTTGGTGGAACGAAGATTTTTACTATGGGCAGAGCATAAGTATTGAACATGGGAAGTCAGGTAAGAAGGAGAAGTGGGTTTGTCGAGTATGGAAAACAACATAGACAGAGCCCTCAACTCTCTGCGCTGACGAATGGGCAACCATTTTATAACCAATCGGTGCGCAGACACACGATCATACTTACGAAGATTGAAAACGAATCGAATGCAGTTATTTAGAAGGCGATTGAGTTTATTGAGGAGATCTGCATTCAGGTCATAGTAACACACATCACCATAGTCAATTATGGGAAAGATTAGGGATTGTACAAGCATTGCCTTTATGTGTGATGGGAGCAGGTTTTTCAACCGATAGAGCGACCGCAACGTTCCGGTGACTTTTTTACTGACAGTCGTGACCTGCTTTCGCCAGTCAAGACAAGTGTCGACATGTAAACCAAGATCCTTCACATCAGAGCTAAATGGGATGACTAAATTGTCGAACATCACAGGTCGCACAGTTAAGCCATTCAGCTTCCTCACACTGTGGGGGCTCCCTATGATGATAGCCTGACACTTGGTAGGGTTAACCGCCACCCCAAATAGATCAGACCAGTTTTTCACCACACCTAAATCCCGGTTTAGCTCCTCAATCGCATCGGATATGTTGTCAACACTTGCCTGGCAGTAAAGCTGCAAATCGTCAGCATAAAGTTGTTAGATGTTATATTATCAGCGTAGGTACTTATTGTTTAAAGTTTTATACAATGTAAACTTTCAGCCTGATTAAATTAAATCTTATTGCGAATCTGAGAGTTAAACCTGTTACTAACATATGTTATATGTATGTATAGTGTACGTGGGAGCTAAAACTATAGAACTGTTGGGAAGCTTTTAATCCTGCCAATGAGTATTCATTCAAAACTGAATAATTAACTTCCTATCAATTAAAATTACAAATACATTACGAATGAAGTTTCCCTTCATACTTAAGTTAAATTCGTAGTTCGTGACGAGGAGTTAGGAGATTATTAAATAGTTCTCATTCATAGTGTCAAATACACGTCAACCCGTCGGATAGACGAATGATTATGAGATGTGATATTTAACAGTTTCCGTACTCAGGAGAGCTTATTAATCTGTAAGCACTGTACCAGTTCCGCTTATCCGGCTTGTCATTGGTCTCCGGGGCGCATTGGATACATTCGGACATTTTGACAAATTATGTGAATGGATGTTTCGACTGGAGCGGCGAGTGTCAGACAATTATTGCTGGTTCATTATAAATACAACCATCACTGTATGTAGAACTCAATTTATCAAATGTCAACAATGAATTCTGAAATAAACCTGAATCGAAAACGGTTGACTCACACAAAATAGTTCGACTTTTGTTGGTACCTTCTCCTTATAAAATACTAGCTTCTGCCCGTGACGCCGTCCGCGGAAAAAGTCTAGTTTTAACATAAAATCACCACTGACACTGTATTATGATTATGACACTCGGAAATACTGAAGCTTTCCATTAGTGAAAGAATTTTTGGGACTGGATCAGTAGTAGAGTAGTAGATTACCGAAGTGATCTTGTCTGCTCAAGGTTAGTCCCTTAGTTGCCTTTCACGACGATGTATTTTAAATCCGTCACAACATACATAGTATTATAGATTCTCTTTAAAAATATATCTCTTGTTTTTAACAACATAGAAAGAGACAAAGAACTAATCACCAAAGAGAGAATATTATAAGGATTCATATTTTGTTGTTTAAATAATCGTCCAAACGTATGTATGTCGAAAAAATACTTTTTTAAACTTAAAAGATAAAATAAAAGCTAAAATATGAAAGATAGAAATATGGTGTCGCGGACTTTTTTGTAGAACTATTGAAGACGGACCAGGTTGCCATACATTGTTTTCAATTATCGTACGTACAATTATTTAGGCAACGCATGCAAATAATAATATTTTAAGAGGTGTTTCTTTCCGACTTGCTAGACAAAAATTGTGATAGCTCGGCCAATATGCGTGATACGACTATAATTTATAGCACTCACGAATAATGTAGCTTTCTACCAGTGTTTTGTATTACCCCTTACATACATACTTACAAACTTACAAGCAAACTTTACCTCTTTATAATATTAGTATAGATAAATCGTATGAGCCCAACACACACGTGTCTGTCACAGCAATACCCGATCATAATATAATCCGAGCCAGCATTTTCTTATACACGTCACGTGGCATTGCCGACCAAGGCCCGCAGCTGTGACCGCTGCGGTTGCTGCCACTGAGCAAATCCGCATTTGTGGACGACCGCCATTTTCGTCCCGCAGAATTATGGAGGGTGTGTGGACCAAAAGTAATGACGTGCCCCTGTCCTCATAAATTATCTGATAAAAAATATTAAACACATTCGTCCGTTATTTCCTCACGTGTAAAGGTTTATTACCTTGCTTGCGTAAGCCGTGAATACCTATTATCTTGTATCGCTTTTATAATACCTACAAATATTGGTATCGGTTTTGTAGTCAGTGTGTTTTTAAATGGCTGTATTTAGGACTGTTCCTTGATAAAGTGAGGATCAGTGAAGCAAATGAAAATGTTAACATTTAATTCATCACCTTACACAAAGGAGATGGATAACGCTTCCATACAAGTATGGCCTAGCACGGACATAAATAAAACAATATAAATCATGAAGGAATATTTGTATTTAATAGTCCTGTTTATATTTTATTACTCCAGAAGTCCGTGGTGACGAGATATAAGACATTTTAGGTGAAAATTTTAGTATGACATTTTAGGTAGGTATGTTATTATTCTTTTTAGTAACCAGCAAGAATGGCACACATTATTAGACGCAGTGACCTTAAATAAAAAACCTACATAAGTATAAACAAATAGCTACACCCTTAAAAGACGTGCTGAAGACGTTACTGAAAACTCAGGCGTGTAAAAATTAACCAATCGCGAAGTAATCCACTGTCTTATAACAGATTGAATTTCATCAGAATCCAACAAATGCCTCCTTATGCGAAACGTTGCTATACCACAGTTAATGCAGCGCTGGTTCTCCATTAGAAATAGGGCAAAATCAGTTGGTCAATCGATAAAAAATAATCAATCGGTTTCAATCGGTCTACAATGTCCTAATATACTCGTAAACTGGCTTTTCAACGCTTTCCGCTACAAAGGGCGTAACTCCAAATCTCATATAGTGATTTTATTTTCACCCTCATAGAGCCAAAAATCAAATTTCCCTAGCCTTTTCCCAACTATGTTTGGGTCGGCTTCCAGTCTTACCGGATGCAGCTGAATATCAGTATTTTACATGGAGCGACTGCCTATCTAACCTCCATAACCCAGTTACTGGGTAACTTGATACCCCTTGGTAAGACTTGTAATTTTTTTTGGCTTCTGACTATTCGTAACAACTGTCAAAGATTTACGAATGAGAGCCGGGACCAACGGCTTAACGTGCTTTCTGAAACACGGAGCGGCCTCGATATGTAGTGAATGATCACCCATCCACGAACCGACCGCGGCAAGCGTAGTTTATTAATTATCTTGACATTATTAGTCATTATTACCAAAATTTGCCAAATCTACATATGTAGGTACTAAAACTAGTGTATAAGATGTGTATGTAATTACTAACAAATTGGATTGTATGATCTGGACAATAAATGATTATATTATATTATCTTACCTTCCTGGTTACCTTCGATCGAAAAGTCCGGCTGTTGTTATTTGATCACGAGCCCGCTCATAGAGCCATCGCGCGGAAATCATTTTTAAAACAGGCGCGACACGCAACGCGACACAAAGGCACCGCGTGCCGCGCCTTTCATTAAAAAAAATAGTGAAGTTTTATCTGTTAATATTCTTTCAGGTTTTTGTAAAACTGAAAAATCTTAAAATAGTCGTTAAAACAAAATCATTTCCGTTTCTAATATGTCTATTTTCATTCACAAACCTGAAACATTCCTGAAATGCATTTCCAATTTTCTTCAGTAGAAATTTTATTAGCCGTTAACTTTTGTGTTGTTTCGCTGACTTTCTTTTGTGAAGCTATTTAGTTTACTTATTGGGTACAATTTAACAAGCTCTATTTATTTTTATTTCTTGAAAACTGTAAATTAAACTTTATGTTGTTTGTAGGTAACACAAGCTCGCCAGCAACATACTACATATTTTACATGTGCTACGTTCTTTGTTCACTGACCGACCCAGACGACCCCACCACTCTCCTCCAGGAGAGTCGTAGGGAAACTAGTACAGTTCGCAGAAGAATACACAATACACGATCGTCATTCCGACCTCGCCGCCGAGGCCCCGCACGAAACCTCCGACTAAATAGTCCTCCCCGACCCTTGCTTGTAAGTGAAGCGCCAGCACGCGCTTTAGTTGAAATCCCCCGGATAATATTCATAACTCTGATTTTATCCAGCCACCGACGGTCCCTTGCCACCCTCCCTCCGACGCTGCCCTAAGCCGAGGTTCGTACCCCACAGGGGATGCCCTTAGCGTGCAGTCGTTTAGTTTATAAGTTTTTACGCCCTGGCTGGAGGCATTAAGTTTTTAGGAGCTTAAGGCAACCACAGGAAAGTCCGGTTAAAGAGTAGCAACCCCTCGTGGTTAAACTCTGAGATGCCCTAGTTAAAAAAAAAAAAAGTTCTTTGTTGAAATCCATACTTGCTTTAACATTTTAACTTTAATGAATTTCGTAGACTTCAATGTGATGTTGGTATTGGTAGCTACCTATCTTGTGATGTAGACGTTACCAAACAGCATTGTGAACTAATGCATGTTTGAGGTCTTACCAAAGTTGCTGCACATGAAAGCTCAATATATGTGAGATTTCCCTCAAAATATGAATATTTCATCAAATTAAGTACCTACCTGTACATTGCAGTACATACTTAATAGATGTATGCTATGTACTGCAACTTGGTACTGCGATTTTTAAACAAAGTTTCCACCGTGTCTCAGAAACTCGTGAGTGGAATTTTGTACACTTTTCACCGCAACTAAAAGCATTTTTGAAACAGTTTTATAGTGTGAAAAATTTGTTAGCACGTGAGAAAATTTAACAAATTCATCAGTAGTTACCTTATTATAATTCTACAAAAAGTTGTGTCTCCACGTCTTATGGGAAATATTGCCTTCACTTTATTCACACTAATTGTATTCCGAAACCGACTTGTAAAATTCTGGCTTGAGCAAGCTGGCTGAGTGCCGTAAATACGCAGCACATACATATAGTAGGAGAAAATAATATTTGAAGTTACTAGGCTGAATGTTTCTACTGCTTATGCGATCTTCGTAACCCGATACCCCTTCACGCAGGATTAGAAACACGCTGATACTGCCACTCCAACATTAGCGTCTTATGAGTTTACACTCGATTAAAATGTATCGATTTCGTAATCGTTATGTGGAAGCGCGAGGTGACATGAGTTGGAAAAACAAGGATGTTGTATGCGCCTGGTGGGGTAGACGTGATCTTTATTACGATCGCGAAGTTTCACGTTATTCACACGTCGTAGATACACTTTGTCTGGAAGGAGTGGCATGCACAGTACATTATTCTTGCTTTATCTAGCCAATAATGATACCTTATTACTTGGCAGGACTTTCAGTATGCGAGGAATATTTAAAATGTTAGCAGTAAGGCAATTTTGCAGCGGTATTGTATTCTTTAAAAGATCAAATTCAAATTTTCAAATTCAAATTCAAATGTTTATTGCTCAACACAGTACATAATCATACATTTCTAGATGTCAAGTGAATGAGCAGCCCACTGTGTTGCACCAATTCAGGCATGCAAAAATTATTATTAAAATTATAAGCACCATTATAATTATACCATTTCATAAATTCACATTAATAAGTTACACAATAATTTCAAAATAGTACCATACACAATGTCATAAATTCAAATCAATAAGTATATACTCGTAATGTCAGAATATATAATGTCATGATAACTAAGGAATGTTTAATACAGTCAACACATATCACATTTTCATGAATATCAAAAACCTTAAACACAAAAAAAAAACTGAGGACCATAGCATTGAAATTCGAACAGCCGTTCAGTCCGTATCTATAAAGTCACAAAGCTGTTAATCCTTTGATCGATAAATCCGTCGCTACCACGTCACACTCTCGTAAGTGCAGTAACTAACTGTGCAAGGGATTGCAACCACACATAGGCTTATAGTACCACAGCATCTGTATTGAGGATAATCGCAGTCAGCTCTGTCGTACGCACACAATTTACGACCGTCATTTTCTACGGCGCGGCGGAAGATTTATTTTCCGTCACAACACATATTGGTTCGCGTCAAAGCGGCGTTTTACTACGCCTTCCGTTTTTCGATAACGTATCGATATCCTTAACACCTCAGTCACCAGCTGACACGTGAGTTTAACGCACCAGCACCCGGATTCATAAGAACTCCGAGATATTTTGTTGAATAACAAACTTATATTTTGAATAATAAATAAATTTGTTTTCTCGCTTGGAACAAACAGCTGTCAGTCAGAACTGACGTTGACTGACAGGATAATCTTTGAAGCAGTTTGAAGCTCGTGTTAGTTGTTATTAAAGAATAGAAGCAAAGCAGCTTAAAGCACGAACGATCTGAAGGGTACTTATATATTTGTTTGACGCTGGGTTTGACAATAATTTAATATTTTATAGCCTTGGGTGTTGGATCGCAGAGGCTGAATTTACGAGGGAGCGGCCTACTCAGTATGGATATGGACCTGCGGAAAATTGTTTATGACCCCTTGAAATGAGAATTTCAAAAACAGCAAAAAATATTAAAAATACGGCTTTGTTGATTAAAATAAAATTTTATGGATGCCTACAATTTTATTTGGTTGAAATGGAACACAGAATATTGTATATTTAATGTAATAGCCAGAGGGCACAATCAAATATTTTTCATGAGCGTCAAAGGATGAGAGACTTTTTATGTACGAACCGTTGTGTAAAAAGCGATAACACGCTTTATAATGCCTGTAATAGGTGTCGTGCGTACGATTCAAATTTAGAGAAACTTTTTTTCAGAACTTGTAGAGCTTTGCGGGTTACAGAATTTTTTTCATCTTTATAAGGAGAATGAGTAAGAAATTTAAAAGTTACAGCCAGTTTTTCTAGAATTGAGCCTGATTAGTCGTTCTGCCGGTTTATTCTAAAAATCTTCTAATTTAAGAAATCTACACTCTTCCAATGCGTTCAAAACTCAACTTACTCAGTATATAATTGCGGGTCGATCACTTCTGGAGAAATGAAGTCATTGTTTGTACCTATAACCTTTTCATTGTATCTGTAACTGATGACGACGGATTTTGTGTAATTTATGTATATAGGGTGTATC
The DNA here is from genome assembly GCA_947523025.1 of Dryobota labecula. Taxonomy (NCBI): domain Eukaryota; kingdom Metazoa; phylum Arthropoda; class Insecta; order Lepidoptera; family Noctuidae; genus Dryobota; species Dryobota labecula. The sequence goes on from OX383284.1 coordinate 16,929,575, forward strand.
TATTCAGACACGAAATATTTTAAGAGATACACCTATAGGTGGTAAATGAGCCATAGAAATGACTTTTTTTTAAATCTGAGTATATTATATAAAAAATTAAATAATTTAAAATTACTTGATATGATGATTAATTATCAAAATTCACCGCGCTCGTGCCGCCACCGTCGCCGCGTCCGGGCGGGTCATTCATAGAATAAGTACTTAAATATAGGTTGTTTTTGCAAAATGTCTCAAGTAATTTTGAAATTACAATAATTATGTAAAAATATAGAATAATTAGATTAAAAAAAAAAACTCGCTTTTTCACTACCTATAAATGTTTCCCTTAAAATATCCAAACTCCCCACGATAATAATCAAAACACTGATTTTATCCAGCGACAGTCGGTCCCTTGCCACCCTCCCTCCGACTCAGCTGCCCTAAACCGAGGTTCGTACCCCACAGGGGGTGCCCTTAGCGAGCAGCAGTCGTTTAGTTTATAGTTTTTACGCCCTGGCTGGAGGCACTAAGTTTCGTTAGGAGCTTAAGGCAGCCACAGGAAAGTCCGGTTAAAGAGTCGGAACCTTAGTGGTTACACTCTGAGATGCCCTAGATAAACAAAATTTCGTGTATGAATAGATACACCTTATATATGTTCTAGTATTGGTCTCAAGTGAGTGACATATGTCTTTATTAATCAATGAATACTTAAATGACAATTTTTTAATAATATGTTATATGTTAATAATCATAATACCTATTTAATATTATTATGATAACAACTAAGTAGTCAAATAAAAGCCCCTCTTCCTCTCTCCTACTTTTGCTGTGCCCGACAGGGTCCACAATGATCATATCTTTGTAAAACCTACCACCTAAGTTCACATGTGGAAGCAATAAATATATTGAGTATTGAGTATTAAGATTAAGGTTCCCATAAAGCTAAAAAAAAAAAAAACTCGCCGTAAAAACTTGAAGTGAGCTGTCATTCTACCTGATGCTAGGGATTGACACTATTGAAAACTGACTTCAAGCTCATTGTGAGCTCACTTCACCCAAGTTCGTAAGTACTTCCAAGTTTTCACGGTGAGATTTTTATAGAACAGATTGGCTGGTAATATTAAGTTACAGCTAGCCGATGTTTCGAAATGGCTTGGTTTACGTATAGCTTTCAATTTCCTGTAGGCGTACATTGGAGCCATATAGCGTCACATGCAAATCATGACTGTGGCATATAAATCATGTCGCGCCCGCACCAGCTAGGTACCTATTTCGCCTGTTGATGTGTATGCGGTAAACGGTATTGCTGTTTCTGAATGTTTCTAGTAAGTACCTGTACACAAGTAGGTACAAGAGTAAGGACTTTAATATTCTTTGTAAAGAGTTCTCATTTGACCCATTTACCACCAAAACCTATTCTGAGCGCACTCAGCTGAACGCTGACTTCTTTAGAAGTGCATAGTGCTTATTGTACCTTAAATATATTGTTAATCTTTTCTATCGTGCTTGTTAGTGATCCTAAGATCCTAAGATTTCTACTGCTTTTTCTGTTTTTACCCGTGAGAACCTGTAATTGGCTCTGTTTCGTATTCACTTGTTATCCATCTGTTACAGCTGTTGGTTCTCTTATAAATAAATAAATAAACAAGTGAAAAACGCGAATGGAGGAATATACTCATTAAAAATACGAGCATTAAATTCAATAGCACAGATATCAGATATCTAATAATTGAGATGATTTTACCTTTCATGTTTTGAAAAAAGCCTTTAGGTTATAATATTATTCTCTTTTAAAATAAAAGAATTTCACCGACGTAAGTAATGCAGATGGGTTCTGTAAAATGTTAAGTTAAATAAATGGCACGCGGCCAACTTTCGGTTTCATTTAATGTCACAGATACAGCCTACAGCAAATTCTAAAATAATGTACATTACCGAAGTAGAAAATGTAGTACGAAATATTTTTAGATCTGCTGAAAATAGGACTCCGTAAATGTACCTACGTTGTGAACGCTACTGAAAATAGACGATCCTTTTTTATGGTAACCTTTAGTGTGCTTGGGAAGCGATTGATGGACATAAGCAATGTGTATGTACAGTGTGGACTACTTAAGGTCGAACTTTTAATTGAATTAAAAGATTGTAATTGAAAGATTTAAATTGAAAGATTATAATTGAATATTGAATTGAAAAATTTTCAGATTCAATCGTTGTTTGTTTTAAGATTGATTCAAATGTTGTATGTTAAAAATGATGAGGATTGTGATTGTGAGTGGATTACGCAATAGGGTATTATCAAATTTCCTTCATCCATCATCATGATAAAACAATCTCGAATACGCTTTATTTAAATGCTATTTTTTTTTCAATAGGTGTTTTATACTCGTACCTATGTTATAAAGACGGAGCTATGACAGCTGGGCGAAGGTAACAGAGCAGGAAGTTTCCTCAAGACGCCGCAATTCAATCCCACGATTTCCTGGCGAAACTCAATTTCGTATCGGCAATAAAAAACGATACGACCTCCATCACACCGACTGAAGATTTGTCATCAGTTTACATTAAGATATACTATCAAAACATGAAACTATCAAGCCTGCCTCGTTGGCTAGTGCTACTGCTGAGCATGAGGTCTTGGGTTCATTTCAAAGTGTAATTCGGTTTTACCATCTATTTTTTTAAATCAACAACGGGGGTGCTCTTCGCCTCAATCTCACCTGATGGTAAGTGATGATAAGGCCGAAGATGGAAGCGAGCTTCGCCCGGAATCCACGACCACAAAGAACCTGGCTATAAACTGACCCTCTATCTGCCGAAACACAACAATGCTGTTAACTTTGTTGTTATGGCGACAGACTTAGATAGGATGGTGGTAGCTAGCCAGGCGGACTTAGTGTACGGCCTGAGTGAAATAGCGTGCGGCGGGGCGTTTTGCGATGCGTGCAAGCGGCGAAAGATTGTTCGGCGCGCCGCTCGTCGCCACTCAGGACACTCGCGAGGGATTATATGTGTTTGACATGAACGCCGTACGCTCCGCCGGACTCCGCTGCACTCAGTTCGTACCCTTAGAACAAGCCGAACCCGGGACCTCTGGATCTGAGACGGGTAGTTTTACCACTAGACCACAGAGGCGAATAAAGGTTAAGGCGGTATCTGAAATTTATCAGTAGTAGCCCGGAGTCTGGATTTGTGTCCGATTGATGGCAATAGGCTGACCATCTTTACATACCGGGACTCCTCCGTGCCTCGGAAAGCACGTTAAGCCGTTGGTCCCGGCTGTCATTCGTGGATCTTTGACAGTCGTTACGGGTCGTCAGAAAAGTCAAAAGTCTCAAAAGTCTGACAGCCAGTCTTACCAAGGGGTTTCGTGTTACCCAGTTACTGGGTTGTGGAGGTCAGATAGGCAGTCGCTCCATGTAAAATACTGGTATTCAGCTGTATCCGGTTAGACTGGAAGCCGACCCCAACATAGTTGGGAAAAGGCTAGGCAGATTGATTTTTTTGATGGCAATAGGCTCATCCCCTTCGCATGGGACTTATACATAACTGACGAAATATGGATGTACTATAAGGGCGCCTCTGCCGAACCCTTCGGGGAATATAGGCGTGATGTTATTTTATGTAAATTGCCAAGGTAAACAGCATTTATATTTCAGCGAATATGTATTTATGTGTGTATGCAAATAGCTCGTCATCACCGCTTAGTAAGCGAGTAGGTACATTAAGGCGCAGATATATGCTAGTGACCTTGAGTGGTTACCTTGCGTGTTCTGTACTGAGCTCACGCAACGCGTCGTTCGTCCAGCCAGTAATAGGACTCGCTTATCCAGGAGCGCTGTTCCAAATAAGACGCATTATTAATTTATTATACATAAAAAAAAAGGTATTTATTTATAAAACACGTATTCTAAAAGATCAATAATAATTAAATTATCTGCAAAACAGTGAAGGTTTCAGAAAAATATAGTTGACAGATTTTGCGTGATTCTTAGTTTTTTATCCGCGTTAGACAAAACTTTAAAAATTAAATTCACTATGTAATATAAAATTAATCAAAAATATTAATGTATTAAGTTATTAATAAAATACTCTAATTTAACATATAATTTTTCTAAATCAATAGTACTATTCGTTTAGACGTGATCTTCAGTATAAAATCATTAAAAGTCGGTAATCGTCGCCTTAAGTGATTGTACAGTCAGCTGCAGAGAAATCTCACCCTCTAGCAATGAATAAATACATTGCTAAGGGGTGAGATTTCTCTGCAGCTGACCGTACCCGGTTACCTATGTAGCATGTGTTCAGGCATACATACAGAACCACTCTGTTACGTGGCTGACAAATTTACGAGACAGGAACACCAAAAGCGAACGTAGTGACTATATATTGTACGTAGTACATGTAGTAGATATGTATGGTCGTAAAGTGCTGACTGATAGATACAACGGCCATTAAACGTACGATGACCATATCTGGACGGCAAAGACTATTAATTTATGACCCGTTCGTTTACAGTAAAACAAACTCTTATTCGTTTCTTAATTACATACAAACAAGTGCGTGTCGGACCACGCACAATGATGGGTTCCGTAGTTGGGATGAATTTATCCCAAGACATTGTAGTTGAAAAAAATGTATGGGAAACATGTTTTTCAACTGCAAATTTTAGTTGGTCGACTATTACTCGGTAACTTGTAAAGACTACTTAGCTTTGATAGTTTTCCTATTAATTTCGTTATATACAGTGTGAGTCTTTATAATGTGCACATATCGAAATGAGGGAATCTATGCTTAATTTTATCTACGGCAAAAATATAAAAAAAAATCTAAATATTTTATTTTATTTTTTATGGAATTAAAAAAAAAATCCCGATCAAACAAACTCCATAATGATTGGAAGTAAAAAGGCGTCCTCATAAAATGAAAACTGGGGAAAAAACTACCCTCAATAGAAAATAAACATGTCTTTTTAGCAAAAATCTGTTTTTTTTTCATAATTTTTTACAATAATTGTAAAATTTCTCAATAAGGGGGCGTCTTATTGAGAAATTTTGAAATAAAAATAAAAATTCCATAAAAAAAGTTTTTTTTTTGTATTTTTTCCGTAGATAAAATTAAACATAGATTCCCTCATTTCGATATGTGCACATTATAAAGACTCACACTGTATAGTACTGCTGTGAATTTTTTCACATATCTAAATATAACCGTTTAGCTTGCAGGGGGACACTTGACTCGTAACAAAAATTAGCACTATAAAACGCAAACGCAAACGCAAACGTGTCCCTAAATCGAAAAATGGTTTTCACAAAACCGAAATATTTTTGAACGGCCTATCCAACGATGACATAGACGAAATGACATAGACGAAAAAAAAAAATATCCCCACTTTACGTGTACCCTAAAAATATATATATTTCAAGATTTTATTTTACCACTTTGTCGGCGTGATTAATATCCACCAGTATACTCATACTTAATTACAGCTTTCTAGTACTAAGAGTCTCTGAGCTAAACCGTGGACAGACGGACTATAACTATAACGGTTCTTGGTTTACTACGGAACCCTAAAAAAATAGTAATAATATAAGCCCTTTAATGCTGAACATTATTTTGCGTAGTGTTATTGCGTAGTTGTAGTTTACAGAATGACTGAACATTCTGTGCCTCTTGTCAAAGGAATTCTCTAATAACAACTTCAACTGATTGTCTATCTCCCGCAACTGTTCTCCAATTTGGACCCGCTGTGACCTTTAATTTGTCTTCCCATCTTTTGTATTTTCTTCTCCTGTTCCATTTGCTATCTCTGGGTACCATTCTTCCACAACTTCACTTGTCTTGAGTGCCTCTTAAAACAATAGTGCAACTTTTTATTGGAATATTATAGTACAAGAGTATAAAACAAAAGCCCCTACAAATATTTGTTCCTCTATAATTTAAGCTTAACGCTTAACTACTGCGCCAATTAGTTCGTTAGAACCGACACCAAACATAATAGTCTATCAATAACAGTTTTGATTAGTGCTATCAAGCCTTAATCATCGCTCGTCGGTAATCCTTGGTTAAACATCCAGATTATTCTGATTGACAGCCACGCTATGGATTTTGATTGCGCTATACAGTTTTAAGCGCTGTGGTCCAAATTCTATTTATTATGTAGGTTCTAAATAGCTTTTGGACTATGTACATTTGTTGTATTGCATCCAATTTCTCGTAAGACGCTTACGAGTGTGTTCAATAACTTTGCCTACATCGAATATCCATTATGGTAAATCCGGTAGAGCCTGGACAATTCCCTGGATTTATTTCATTTGTATTCGGCACAGGGAAGTGAGACATCTGTTATTTATATCGGGTCCCGAGTAACAGAACGAATTTAACAAGCTATTTGAAGACGTGACATATTTGTCACCAGGTCATGCCATATCATTCTTTCTCTTCTCAGTGTTTATTAAAACGCGATGGAGATATTCAGTCTTATAGCCGGTTTCTGAATTGGGAATGTTATAAATTAAAATAAGTTGATCACTTGTCAAACTCTACCAGTAGTGCTATTCTGTCAAAATCTCACGGTGAAAACTTAGGTGAAGTGAGTTTGAAGTGAGCTGTAATTCCACCTGCAGTGCTATTCTGTAACCATCTCACCGTGAAAACTTAGGTGAAGTGAGCTGTCAACAGTGTCAATATCAAGCATCAGCCGGTCGATTCTGTAAAAATCTTACCGTGAAACCTCAGGTGAAGTGATCTCGAAGCGAACTGTAATTTCATCTGAGACTAGGGATTGACACTATTGACAGCTCATTAGTTCAAGCTCACTTCACCTAGGATTTCACGGTAAGATTTTTGTAGAATTGCTATACTGATGCTTGGGATTGACACTATTGACAGCTCACTTCACTTACGTTTACACGGTGAGATGGTTACAGAATAGAACTGCTGAATATAAGTTAGTCAAACTTTGAGTGAACTCAACTTACCATAAGAACCGAATATTCTCACAAACTTTAGTATTATAATATAATTTATATATTTAAGTTTTTACGTCTCACTTGAATAGAATTTAGTGATGTGTAGCATTTGTGCTAGCATTTGCTAAATCAATTGATCAGCGAGATTTTTGTAACAAAACCTGATTTTGTCAAAAGGAGATCGATGGCATACCATGAAAAGGTTTCTAATGGAATGCCGTCTAATTTTTTTTGTAATGTGTAGCATGTTTGGAAAGGGAATCTAATGTGTTCGCCTTCCGCTACTGACGGGAATCCCCGGACACATAATAAGTACTGAGATTACGAGTAGATTAGGTAAGCGTGATTATTTAAATTACCCGTTACGACTGTCCCATGTAGCGGTCGATAATGGGGTTCATAAGGGGTTATACGAGCTGATATTATGCGCACACCGACACAACAACAATAATAACAGTCGCACGGGTCAATTAAAGGTTAAGCTACGCTTGCTGAGGCCGGTCGGGGGATGGGTGATCATCCATTACAGACCGAGACCCTTCCGGCCCTCGGAAAGCATGTGAAGCCGTCGGCTGTCAATTGTAGATCTTTGACAGTAATCACCAGCCTGAGATTCTGACAACCAGACTTACCAAGGGGTAGGTATTAGGCTTTCAAATACCGGATTTTGTTAATACCGGTATCAATGTAAAAGGCCAAAATAAAATCCGTGATCACGGTATTACGGGATCCCGGAATACCGGTATTGAAAGCCTCTAACTGGGCCTTAAATATTGGACTGGAAGCCGACCCCAACATAGTTGGGAAATGTTTAGGCAGATGATTAATATGACCTTAAGTATTTAGTCGTCAATTTTGTTTTAAGTTTGTTTTTAATATCTTCTATCTGTGTCAATTTGCTGCAATTTGCGACTCTCCTCGGTACGGTCAAACTATATTAAACGAACAAATTAAACGTGGAATGAGTAACGTCGAGAAAAGAGCAAGACTTCATTTAATTATGAATAGCTAGCTCTCAGGGAAGACATTGTGGAAGGTGAGTTACGGCGAATTACCTCGACGATACTCCGTAATGGACGGGCTCTTTTATCACGATATCAATTTGGTTAAGAGGATTCAATTTTGAAAACGAGAAATTCAAATTACTTTGTTTTGTTTAATTCATGTCATTGTCTGTCCAAATGCACTACAAGCGAAACTGAAAAAAAGCTTTTACCTAGCCCGGATCCTATTTCAGTCGTTGTTCAAATTAATAAAAAGTTGAAATAGTTATTTCCTGTAAGGTTAACTAACTATAAGAAAAAACTTTATGGAGTCAGACGCCCCATTATTGACTGAAAGTTGGCAATGAATCTAAAAGTTGGCTGTCTGGAATAAGGCCGAGAGCTAGTTAAACGCCTATTACGACAGAAACAAGCAACCTATTTACTTGAGATGGTGTTATTTATTTGCAAACGAGGGCTCGCAGTATCGTTTCGTCGCCAAACAACGAGTAATTGTTAGTATAATATTACTTATTGCATAAATGAGTTTTCTTACCCTGGGAAAAGTAAACCAATTTCTTAGGCAAACTCATGAGCACATAAACGGAGTAGTTTTTTTTAGGAAGGCTTTAGAAGATCATTAATTATTAAGGAGCAGCGGTTAGACGAGGTTGGGTGAAAGATTCTGGAATAATTTATGAAGATTGGTTGGGGAGATACGGGAAGACAGGTAGCGTATAACATCCGCTACTTACATGGTTACTTCGTGTACAAAGGAACGGAAAGTGTTTGTCGGAGCGACGGGGGTGAGACTGGCAGCCGTGGCGCGGGGGCGGGGGTCGAGACGCTGCCGCTGACGATTGTGTTTAAGAATTCACTTTACTGTTGCCCCAGTCAGCATCAAACAAGGTACATTGCAACTTGTTTACCTTTGAGCGATTGACTTCGTGTGAATTGTGGGATTTATGTTTCTACGTGATCAGGGTTTGTCGTTTGTTTTATCTGTTTTTAGAGTTCCGTACCTCAAAAGGAAAAAACGGAACCCTTATAGGATCACTTCGTTGTCCGTCTGTCTGTCAATCTGTCAAGACCCTTTTTCTCAGGAACGCGTGGAGATATCAAGTTGAAATTAATATTATGGTCTCATGGAGCTCTGAAGAAACCAAGCTTCTAAATCGACGCAATAAAAAGATACAGCCATTTATGCGACATTTATGCGATATTCGCAAGTAAATTAAAACCTATAGGGTACTTCCCACTGACCTAGAATCATGAAATTTAGCAAGAAGCAAGGTCTTATAGCACAAATAAAGGAAAAAGTCCGAAAATTGTTAATTTGTAGTTTTATCACACAAAAAAATCGTTTTTTCGTTTACAAACTTAAATTTGCAGTTGCAGAATTGACCGTCACGTATATCGATGTATGGGAGAACATTTTTTCAACTACAAAATTAAGGTTTGTACGGAACCCCCGGTGCGCGACTCAGACTCGCACTTGCCCGGTTTTTTTAAAGGAATCATTTACTTTGTTTTTCTCTAAAGATCGCGTACCTTGGAAACGGTAGGTAATCAAATAAACGTAAGAACATCTCGATGGGTTCCATTAATTGGAAGATCACTTCACAAGATCACACAGGATTTGAATATCCTTTACATAGCAGATATATATGACGCTACCAACAACTTGTACATAAAGACAAGCATTGAAGCCCTAAAATCAATATTGACCGAAACGTTCACAGTCGTATGATTACGTGTATCTCTTTGGTCGATTCGGTTATCTGAGGTGGAGTTGCTACTGTGCAGGTCTGGGGCATCTCGGTTCAGTTGCTGTCTCGGCCGCCGCCGCGCTAGTGAGCCGGTGAATATCGTTCACCACACCACTAGGTATATTGATAGTTCACGTTTATTTGCCAGTGGACAACTTTTTAACCGCATATCTGCCTGGCAAATGGTTTTTGCTTGGTATGGAAAAAGAATATGAGAAATATTACAAACTCAAACTCAACTCAAACTCAAATCATTTATTTCAATTAAACCATTTACAGGCACTTTTGAATTGTCAAGCAGTCGGTCAGTAAGAAAAATTAAGCTACATTCCCATTCCAAAGCGTAGATACCTATGGAGAAGAACGGGCAAGAAACTCCATGGACACTCTTTAAAATTAAATTGTTACAAAAGTATTCGTTACATCTATAATGTTGCATTTATAACTAAAAGTGAGGACGATGTAAAAATAAAAATAATAAAAACTTACACGTTAAAAGCGTCAAGCGTAGGTACAACAAATAGAAACAAAATAAAATAAAATAACCCGTGGCAGCTAAGAGATGACCACAATTCCATGTACTTCGATCTTCGATTACATAAACCGTTTCCAAGACCGATTTTTTTGTCCTTTGGATCCGGCTAAAAGGCGTGTACAGACTTGTGTAATATAAATTGTAATGTAACGCGAATTTTGCGTATGGACACAGTACGAGCATTACATGTAACGTTCGGGCTGGTGCTCGATCCATCGGCTGTCGGTTTCTAGCGCAAATACAGTGCCCGTTTGTATGCCGTACACACTATTCGCGTTACATTACAATCCACATTATACAAGTCTGTACATACCTTTTAGCCGGACCCAAACGTGTGTAATATAATGTATCGCGAATCTTCGTTTGGACGGCAACGCACACTCACGCTGATCTATCGGCTATCGGTTTTTACCGCGAACACAAAGGCTCTCTCGCTCTGCTGTTCATGGCAATTGTGTGGAACAACTCGAACACATACAGGATTCGCGTTGAGTTTGTATGCAGTTTATACTTTTCGCATTACATTACATGATACATTAAATTACACACGTCTGGACCCGGCTTTAGATGATCAACGTCTAACGTACAAAAAGCTGGCTGCTGTTGATCATTAATAATTTATATTTAACCCAATGGGATATCTCCTTCATTCAATTAAGTTCAGGAAATAATAAAACCGCGTATAAAACTGTCCATTCACGATTAGCTTTCGTACTTACGAGTATAAGTTATGACGAAAGTTAAACCAAGTAAGTGGAGGGATTCCGGAGCACATATATATATTTGTGTCGGTTAGCGTCCGCTAGCCCGAACAATAATTTGCCGAAGCTTGCCGTTTAGGGTCGTTGGTTGGCGTTTATTTTGTATTGATAAAATAGCATAGATATTAATCTATTAGGTTATGTACCAACTCACGTAAAGTCAAAATATATTATAGGTCAAGAAACAGTCATAGTCAAAAGTCAAAAAACATTTATGGAAGTAAGGCTCACAGCCTACGTATTCAATCTCTAAGTTAAAATTTATATTATCTACACCCATGCTATAAATCCTCTATAAAAGGTTCTGAAACAGTTAGCTTATTGCCAACATTAAAACAACCGGTGTCATAGTAACCATAATATCATCCAAACGAGTGTTATAATGTTGTACTAATTTTTTATGCAACTCCTTTGCGTTTTCGATCCCTTCCTTACTCATCAAACAGCCACATTTATGAATTTCAAAAAAAGAACATTGTCATGCACGTGCGTTTTATTACCACGGCTCCATAATTAAAAACAAAACTTATAGGTTATTCGAGTTCACGTCGCATGCCGCCATTTTTGTTCGATATTAGTATTGCAAAAATTTATAAGTTTGTTGTTTACAAAAATGAGTGATACAAGCATTGATAACACACCACCAAATATTTCTAATGCAGCAAAGGACATTTCTAACCAATTATTACCAGAAACGTTGAGTAAACCATACGAAAAGGCGTACCAAGATTCCATGAATTGGAAAATATCAAAGAGTAGATAATATGGGTGTAGATAAAGTATTGTATGCAACAACCCACATTCGTGTTTTAATACCCCTTATTATACAACAGTTGCATAAATAACTATAAGAACAGTCCCAAAAATACTGCCCTTTAATCGATTTTATTTCTTTCCCTGAGAAAGAACTTTCCTGCAACATCTACTTCATTGTAATCAAAGCAGTCCATTAACATTTATTACAAAAAGCGCCACTTTATAACAACAGATAAACACAAGAAAATAAAACTAAGTAAATGGCAAATTGTAGCACCACAGGGAATAGTAAGCTACGAACTTGCTACGAACCAGCGAACTTGCTACGAACCTACGAACATTTTGCTACGACGACTCGCTACGACAGTTCCGAATAAATTGATTAAGAACAGTAATTCTTGCAGCCAAGTGTTTGAATTAGCTGAAAATACACGTTGCTTCGGCGATTTCGTTTATGTTAAGTAGTTTCAGTATTTCAGCCTGAATACAAAGTATGGCCAAACGCCGTGAGGTGTCGGTTGATTATTATAAATCTAGGTGAAAATTACAGGAAATTGTCTGACGTATCTTGAGAACTAAACTGTTGCAGCCTTTAAAAGAAGAGTAAAAGATCACTATCTTTCCACTTCGTCATAGTTGCATATTATTATGTATTTCATATTTTCCACTACATTGTAGTTCTAAGTATATATTTGAGTGATATTTATTTTAGAAGTATATATGTAAGTATATTCTCTTATTGTATGTTTATAAGTATTTATATTAGTGTATAGCTATTTTGATTTTAAGTTTTTTTTTTTCTCTTCTACTTTTACACACGTTGTCTATATCTCAATATCTACTTTCCTATCGCAGGTATGCTGGAAGAGATTTCATTTGAAATAAGCATCACCTTTGTACGTATTTTTCTGTTCCTTTCTTCTTGTCGTGCGTTTATATGTGTGTACATAAATTGTTAAATAAATAAATAAACTAAGTTTTGAAATGATTTATAAAGACTAATTTATTTTTACCATTATTTACGGTTACACATGGAGGTGGATGGATGGTGGAGGAGGATTATATAATTATTTATTTATTTATTTATAGGGTAGCTTCACAGCTGACAGTAAATATAACATAATTATTCTAAACATTACGCCAATTACGAAGTACACAGAAAAGTAATAAAAAATACAGCGAGTATGAATATGAGTATGTAGATTATGGTATAGGTTTTCATCCGCTCTGTCAAAACAAAGATTTTAATAATTTCTAAGCTCCTTCATTTTATTTATTTATTGATGTGGCACTTCAACGACTTACTCACAAAACATACACAAAAAAAGATCATATACAGTTTTAGGTAAATCAAATCAAATCAAAAATGTTTATTTGTTAGGTTATGGTACAATAGATGTTATAAATATTGGTTCCAGCATACCCTGCCATAGTATGGCGTACAAATATTTCCAAATACAAAACCTTTTATTACTAATCTACTAATAATTATGAATAATAATGAATTAGAGAATAAAATATGAATGCATAATAGTTAATTAATTGGTATTGTGATTACGACACTTGCAGAAGTGCACAGCACTAGCATAGGACTTGAAGGTAGAAGAACTTGTAAGATACCGTTAGTTGAATTAGTTACAAGTTACAAAATCAAGCGAAAATGAGCTATCTTCACAAATACATACAAAGTACAGAAATATTTAACAAAGTAACAAAAAGAAAAGAACGCCGAAAAAGAAGGAAATGAAAGCGGGTACATTAATGGTCAAATGATCGTTTATTTTGTAGAAAACAAACAGCCTTTTGATCTGATCCTCACACAAAGCTAAGACAAAATTTAAAAAATAAAAAATACTTGTGTACAGTCAGTATACACAATTAGCTGACCCCCCCTTACATAAATGGTTGAGATTATTTTACTAACAAATCGTAAGATTTTTTTTTTTTCTAGTTTTGGGTAGAATTCGTATAGGTATTTAAATTAAATTAAGAATTATAAAATTCCATCGATCCGTATTCAAAAAAATCTCAACCATTTATGCAAGGGGGGGTCAGCTAATTGTGTATACTGACTGTACAAGAGACGTTAACATTTCCTTTGACTACGATAATGCTCCATCATTGACTCTTCACGAGTGTTGGCTGCTGGACCCGCTTCCAGTCTCAAACTAGCGCACACTTTAATTTCCCAGTGTCCTTTAACCCTTCAATTAAAATCTAAATTAACCTGAACCGGGCTGAACCTGTTTATTTATTCAATGCAATATCAACTTCTATTTGGGGCTTAATATCTTAGTCTGATGATCCCTCGTTAAGTTATTACGTTGTTGGTATGAATAATATAAATAAAAGATGGATGCCAAAATGTTCGGGAACATTGCCCTCTATTTTCTCTACGAAATAATCCGCGATTAGGAACCTAACTACATATCGATGCCAATACCTCGGAGCGATATCGATATGACTTCCGATACCTTTAAGTATAACTATTATTTCGAAGGCCGCAAAGTATTGACTTACGGTTATCTACAAAATCATGATTTTACGGGAGAGCGTTTTGAACGCAAAACTGATAATTAACTTAATAGAAGAACCAAGCTATCTTTTTCTATTTTACAACATTTAGTTACAATTGTTACAACATTTAGTTACAATTAAGTTACAACTAATTACAACTAATTGTTAATTGACAAGACATGATTGTATTTACTATCTCTTATTTGACTACCTATCTACTAATAATATCTGACATAATATGACTGTATCTGTGTTTTTGTGTGTGGTAATTGTATACTGTTCATTACTGGATTGCCCTTTCATCTGATACTTAAGTCAGCTACATGTTCCTGTAAATATTGGTAATGTCTACTAACATAGTTTCCTTTCCTCTCAACTGTGAGTATTTTATGTATATATTTATAGATATATGTGTTTATATTTTTGTAGCTTTATTTAAGTATATGTTATATTTAATATTTTAGTTTAAGACTTCGCATATTCATATAATTCTCTTCATGTTCTCACACACTATTGTCTACATTTCTTTTTCATTTCTCCTTTCGCAGGTCTGCTGGAAGAAATTTCTTAAGAAATAAGCAGTACCTTTGTACTGAAATTATAATTATGTCGTATCTCTATGTATTTAACTGTGTGTACATAAATAATAAAATAAATAAATAGTTCTAAGTTTTTTATGTTACTAACATCTTTGTATTGTATTTGTGTGCTAACATAGTTTTTAAGTGGTCATGCCTTAAGTGCCAAGCCACACGATGCGGTGCGGCGCCGCACCGCAGGTCATCTCGCGAGGAAAGTAGCGAGAAAGCATAGCGAGATGACCTGCGGTGCGGCGCCGCACCGCATCGTGTGGCTTGGCACTAACTTTGTTTCAATTATGGAATTTTATTCTGAAATAAAGAGTTTATTATTATTATTATATTATTACTGTTTACTGACATCATAATATATAATTTCAAATTTTTATTTTATTTTTTTGAAACTTATTTTATTGTAGTTTTATAAGTCTTGACTCAATTTATGTTAATTTTATGTTAATTCTATAAACTCAACAGCAAGCCAGCATTTATGTTTTGCAGCGCCCTGACAGGGTTCATGTACAAGAACCGACAATAATCTTTTGTAAAATGTGTGATGTGCATGAGAGCAAATAAATAAATAAATAATTAAAAGTTAATAGGGCATTTACCAAGGAATTGGTTAAGGCCAATTACTGAAACATTTTTTGTTTCCCAAAGTACGATATCTATCTATCTACTTCGTGCAAAAAAGTGAACTAAATGAGTCAACTGCCATAAATATACGCTTCTACGCGGGACTTCCTAATTGCTTACGCTTATAAAATTTTTAATATTAAGACAGTTATTAAAATTCTTTTGTGTTTTACATTGTTTATTGCTATAATAAATAAAGGTATGTTGGATTTTTTTTTTTTTTTTGCCATGTTTTGTAACGCCGACGTGACTTATTATTGTTGTTGCGGTAAAATAACGCAAGTTCAAAAAGCCGACATTAACACGTGATGTGACTGATATCTTTGTTAACATCGGGTGAATACGTCGATTGTCCGACTTATACACGAACTAATGCTGTATATAATAATAATAATAATACCAGCCTATAACTGTCCCACTGCTGGGCAAAGGCCTCTTCTCATACAGAGAAGGCACGAGCATTGATCACCACGCTTGCTCAAGACGGGTTGGCGATTTCAGACTTATATTAACTATAAGTCCAGGTTTCCTCACGATGTTTTTCCTTCACCGATGTCAGTAATGTGCAAGATAAACTCAGAAAGTACATATGAATTGAAAAAGTCACATTGGTACTTGCCCAGATTTGAACCCACAACCTCATGCATGAGAGGCGAGGCCTTAACCAACGGGCCATCATGACACTAATGCTGTATGTCTGTGTCTATTTCGTCACTTTGTGAAAAATAGTTGTAGTTGTCTTTATTTAGGTGACTTAATATTAGTAAAAACTGCGAAATAACAGAAAGAAAATCCTATGATAAAACAAAGAACCGTATCGTGTGGTGTCGGACGTAAAGAATAGCACTACCCCATTTCCTCCCGTGGGTGTCGTAAAAGGCGACTAAAGGACTTACTAGAGAATGGGCAGCAGCGTTCTCTATGCATCTTTAACACCATACTGCAATCGCCAACTCGCCTGCCAAGCGTGGCAATTATAGCAAATCCCCCCCCCCCCCCCCCCCCTTTTGGGGAAGGCCTGTGTCCAGCAGTGGACGTCTTTCGGCTGAAATGATGATGATGAAAACAAAGAATTCTAAGTTGAATTATGTCAAAGAGTGAATTTCGTAAAAAGTGCAGCTGATCCTTTTTACTTTGCTGCCGTCGATTTATTCGTATCCCACGTAAAGAGGCAATTTCGCTCTAAATAGCACCATTGACGGGTGTTGGAGGCGGGACACAGCGGCGCGGGAGGGGGGAGCGAGCTAAAAATAGTCGACCGCCATAGTAGGACAAGGCCATGCTCTCGGGCGCCTTAACCCGGCCTACAGCCCCGCAGGTACGGCTTACCAACATCCTCGTGATTAATCTAGGCGTATTTGCCAGCTCACTCGAGTGTTGGATTAGACGCACTTAGAGGAAATCTCAAACGCCTCTTGACGATTCGTGTTTCGGGCCTGAATATCATAGCAAATACATACGTTAATACGATCGCTCGCGAGTAATCAGGAAAGGAACCAATCACAAACGATATTGTTGTATTGACGATTCAATTAAATGTGCAGAGGAAAAGTTTTGTGCTTACACAGAGCATAACTTTTAACTTCTTTGTAATTGGTACTGTTTTGGTATTTCGGGGTCTACTTTTGTAAAACTTTCTGAAGTAGGTGGATTTAGAATTATGTGAGTTAATCAAGATTTCATAATATCAAATAAGTTATAGTTAAGGCTTATAGAAATTGATGGATAGCTTGAATGAGCGACTGGAAGCTGGCACTAATGACGCTCGCATTTTGTTCTCACTGCCTCAAGATTAACGACGCTCAACCCTTTTTTTTAATTATGCAGCTTTTGTGCTAAGGGTGGCTGAGTTTTTTAATTTGTCTCAACGAGTCTTGGTTAGGAACGTAGAACTTGTAACAAATTAGAAACAAAAGCGAGATTAACTTATACCTTTAAGTATAAAATACGAGTATTATGCTGCGGCGTACTCGGATAAAAATGTAGGCAGTCTTACGGTACGAGTATCTGGTAAACTTTTCATAGCAGTGGCGTTGTGTGAAACGCAGCTTCGTCCGCGTGGAGGTCAGAAATTATCTCACGGGAACGCACTACGAAGCTTCAAAAACGAAGCTTATCAGTCTTCTGAACGAAATCTAATCCATATTAATATTATACGTGTGTTTGTTACGTTTTCACGCCTAAACCGCTGAACCGATCGTTATGAAATTTGGCAGAGATATAGGCCTGGGATGTGGAGAAGGACATAGACTACTTTTTTACGCGATAACCGACATCCACGCGGGCAAACCGTGGGCAAAAGCTAGTATTATTATTGTTGGGTTGTATTTTTTTAAAATACATAATATAGTTTACTTCTGAGACATGTTAGCACTTATATTTTGTCATTTAAATTTTCGTTGATACTATAATAGCACTTTCTTATTATTATTTTTTATAAATATAATATATTAATTTTGTCTTCTTTTTTTATTAATTAGTCAAACAAATATTAACCACTCAAGGTCACTGGCATATATCTGCGTCTTAAGTTACCCTGGGTTAATAGTAGGATGTCCTACTATTAACCCAGGTCATGGTCTATCTGTGTGCCAAAATTCCTCCCTCATAATTTGTGTAGGTGTAGTAGTGAAAGCTACTAATGTAGGTAAACATTTGATAAAAATATGCGGAAGGTAACTTAAGACGCAGATATATGCCAGTGACCTTGAGTGGTTAGCTTGTTTGCTCTGTACTGAGCTCACGCAATGCGTCGTACGTCCAGCCAGTAATAGGACTCGCCCATCCAGGAGCGCTGTCCCAAACAAGACGCATTATTCATTTATTATACATAAAAAAACCGGCCAAGTGCGTGTCGGACCACGCATAATGAAGGATTCCGTAGTTGGGATGAATTTATCCCAAGAACAAACTTAACATGAGAAACATGCTCTCCTATACAGATTGTATGGGGGAACATGTTTTTCAACTGCATATTTAAGTTGGTCGACTATTACTCGTAAACTTGAAAAGCCTACTTATCTGTGATAGTTTTTTTTTTAACTTCGTTATATATAGGTACTACTGCCGTGACATTTGAATTTCTAACTACAACCGTTTAGTTGGTAGAGGGGGGGATACTTGACTCTAACGAAAATTGGTACTTAAAAGCTTGATAAGTCACGAATGGTTTACTTAATAAAAAAACGGTCTTCGCAAACCCCTAATATTAAAGACCTATCCAACGATATCCCACACTATGGGAAGGTCGAAAAAAAAATATCATCCCCACTTTACATGTAGGGGAGGTACCTTATAATTGTTTAAAAAAAAAAATATTTTACCACTTTTTTGGTGTCATTAACGTGTATACTCATGCCAAATTCCAACTTTCTAGTACTAATAGTTTTTGAGCTAAACCGCGGAAAGACAGACAGACTGACGGACAGACGGACATGGCGAAACTGTAAGGGTTCCTTTTTGACTACGGAACCCTAAAAAAGGTATTTTAATAAAACACATATAATAAAAGATCAATAATTAAATTATCTTCATAAAGATGAAGGTTTCAGAAAAATACGCTTGATAGATTTTGCGTGTTTCTCAGTTTTTTATCCGCGTTAGACATAACTTTACAAATTAATTTCACTATGATAACTTAATTTAATAAATATATATTAATATATTTAAATTATTTATCAATAAGTTATTAAGAAAATGCTATAATATAACATATATTTATTTCAAATCATTAACACAACTCGTTTAGACGTGATCTTCAGTATAAAATCATTAAAAGCCGATTACCGTCGCCTTAAATTGAAACTTTTGTGAACGCAGACTGATGATCAAGTTCGAGCTGTATACCTTGGGGCTTTTAAGAGAGCTGCATTCATCTACTAGATGTGTCTGAGAGGCGGTGAATGCCATTTTCGACGGAGTTATGAAAAGGAAAAAGCGCTTTGCGAGCACCTGTGTATGTATTCATTCTTTTGTTTGCTGGAGGGCGGTCGAGAGCGCGGCGAGGTGCTCGCACGCTCGCTGCGACTAATTTTAGGATATATAGATATCCAATACAATATAGTATATATCTATCTGAATAATGCATCAGATATCTTTTATATTTACATAAAAGCATATATCGTTATCGACAGGCTACATAATGCGAAACGAAATAAACATGTTTCGAAAACTAATTTGTGTTTGGAAACAATTATGTAGATGTTGTTCGTTTTTATGACATGTTATTATTCTGTAATGATTGATTATATTACGAATGGTACAGGGGAAAAAGGATCATTGCCATTTTTTTTTTAATATTAGGTCTTAATGGTATTTCGACTAAATTAATCAATAATGAGATAGGTCTTGTGGATAGGTCATTAGGGCATGTCAAAAGATAGAAGTTCTTTGTTTAAGATTAGGCTTATCGCTAAGCTAAGATGATGTTTGACGTCAGTTCAGCTAGTTTTAGGCACCTACATATTTACCTATGTAGTAGGACTGCGGCAACTTTGCAGATGTATCAGATGTAGCTTTGCAGGAACAATGCAAGTATATATTTGTCCCAGACGTTCCACAACTACCTTCAGTGTTCATTGTACGACGCTCAACTGAATTACATGACTTCATTTAAGGAACTACTCCTAAACACCTTTTCGACTCTTAAAAAGGCTCAATAAAAACGTTTAGGTTATTCAAAAGAAAAAACTGGGGTCGGGAGAGGCATTTAGCTTAGTTGTGCAGATAAACCAGAAAAGGTATGAGCTTTGATAATCTCGTATTTCCGACATAGTAGGAACGTCGTGATACAGAGTTTGTATGAAGCTTTATTTTTGATGGGTTACCTACTCCGGTCGCACCTTGAGTATGACACCTAAAAGTTTTTTGGCATTTCATATTATAGTTGTTAATCTCAAATTTTGTAACCATGATAATAAAGAATAATTAAGTACTTCCATGGTTATATCAGGTCTATATTAGATCTCATAATAGCGCGTTTGTATTTCCGAAGATAAACGATGATTGCCGAAGCTAATACTTTAAATTGGCTAGCTAAACTCCGCAGACGCCATGGGTATCGATATTTAAACCCGAAAGAAGATTTAAGAGAAAGTCGCGTGGAGATAAACGCGTTAATGGGGTCTAATATAGAGACCTGCTACAACCCATGGTAATTAATAAAATTTAGCTTTTCATGAACTAAAAAGTACTAAATAAACCTTACGTAAACATAGAACTTCAATTATTTTCTTAAAAACTTGAGGCTTATCTTAAAGTGTAAGAAGGACGGTCACGCTTCAGGCTTTTTAGAATATAATGAAGTTCTATGTTTACTACGTAAGGTTTATTTAGTACTTTTTAGATCATGTACCGTGTGGTGCCGGACGTAAAGAAAAGCACCACCCCATTTCCTCCCGTGGGTGTCGTAAAAGGCGACTAAGGGACTTACTAGGGAATGGCAGCAGTGTTCTCTATGCATTTTTAACACCATACTGCGATCGCCAACCCGCCTGCCAAGCGTGGCGACTATGGCAAACCTCCCCAATTGGGGGAGGCTTATATCCAGCAGTGGACTGAAATGGCTTCAGTCTTCGGCTGAAATGATGATGATGAGATCATAAAATTTTATTTTGTACTTTTTAGCATTAGAATTTGTTTAAATATCTGTTCTATAACCTTCACTTGAAAGGTACTTGAAAATAAAAATTCAACGAACCCAAAAACGCCATTACAGAAGTCATGGTGTGAAACCAGCCGAGTTGCACTATCCAAGTCATGCCATACTTTAGAACGGGCTATCATAATTGAATGCGTATACAAAATGACGTGCCTGTGCTGTTGATCGCTGAGGAGTTCCCTCGTCTGCAGTCATCCCTGGGTGCAGCACCTTGGTCATGGTAGACTTTAGAATGAACTATTATAATTAAATGCGTCTATAAAATTTCGTGTCTGTACTGTTGACCGTTGAGGAGCTCCCTCGTCTGGAGTCAATATGGGGTACAGCACCTAGGTCATAGTGAACTTTAGAACGGGCTATCATAATTGAATGCGTATACAAAATGTCGTGCCTGTGCTGTTGACCGCTGAGGAGTTCCGTCGTCTGCAGCCATCCCTGAGTGCAGCACCTTGGTCATGGTAGACGTTAGAATGAACTATTATAATTAAATGCGTTTATGAAATTTTGTGTCTGTACTGTTGACCGTTGAGGAATTTCCTTGTCTGGAGTCAATCTGGGGGACCAGCAACTAGGTCATAGTGAACTTTAGAACGGGCTATCATAATTGAATGCGTATATTATATTTAGTGTCTCCGCTGTTTACCTCTGAGGAGTTTCCTCGTCTGGAGCCAATCCTGGGTGCAGCAGCCAGGTCATGGTAGACTTTAGAAAGGACTATCATAATTAAATGCGTATATAAAATTTCGTGTCTGTACTGTTGACCATTAAGGAGTTCCCTCGTCTGGAATCAATTTGGGGTACAGCACCTAGGCCATAGTGAACTTTAGAACGGGCTATCATAATTGAATGCGTATATAAAATTTGTATCTCCACTGTTGACCGCTGAGGACTTTCCTCGTCTGGAGCCAATCTTGGGTGCAACAGCCAGGTCATGGTAGATTTTAGAACGGACTATCATAATTAAATGCGTATATTCAATTTCGTGTCTATACCGTTGAGGTGTTCCTTCATCTGGAGCCAATCCTGGGTTAAGAATCAGGTCATGCATCATATTTAACTGCATTGTCTTAGCTTCGTAGGATAAGAGGAAATAGTTTTTTTTCAGCTTGCAAAATTTGTCGCATATATACCAACAAACTAACAAGACAAGTTAAATAAAAGATTGTAATAAAAATAGGTAGGTAACTACTTCCATGGTTATAGCAGGTCTATGTTAGATCTCGTAATTGCGCGTATTGCCGAAGCGCATACTTTTGCTGGGAAATATGTACAAGGTTTTATGACTTATGTGAACATAGCGCAGTATTGCGCGAGGACTCATGATGATAAGTGGTCGCGTGAACATGTTTTGTTTTAAAATCTCTTTAAATCTCCCCCTCTCATTTTGTACGTACCTACTAATAATGCTTCTTTATTTCGATGAAACAATGCGTCTCCCTCCTAGCTAGTAGATAGCTTCACGCAATATATCCGGTTTTCCTATAGGTATACAAGGTGTATCTATTCATACACGAAATATTTTAAGAGAAACATCTATATGTGGTAAAAAAGCTACAACAGCGAAAAAAAAAATGTTATCTAAGTTTTCTATATTTTTACATACTTATTATAATTTTAAAATTGCTTGAGACTTTTGCAAAAAAAAACCTATACTTATTCTATGAATGATCCGGGCGGATTATTATCGTCGCGACCACTTATCATCATGAGTCCTCGCGCAATACTGCGCTATGTTCACATAAGTCATAAAACCTTGTACAGATTTCTACGTTCGGGCGAACGCGGTGACGGTGGCGGGACGAGCGCGGTGAATTTTGATAATTAATCATCATATCAAGTAATTTTAAATTATTAAATTGAAGTGAAATAAAAAATTAGTTCACGGTATTGTATCCAAAAATTTCGCGAATATCTGTTTCTACAAATGTGTACAAATGATACGTGCACGTGAAATTTTTTCGGTTTTATCACATCCGTTTTCTTTGTGTCACTGGGATAAATAAACAATAAGGCAAAACATTATACCGAAAACTCGAAGGAGGCGGAATACTTTTGTATACAGACAAACGAAACTTTGAGCTCCGAGCTGAAGGTTCGACGGCGCAAATTGCTGCCAACGGGAGAGTTACCATCAACAATAGATAAGTACTAGCCGCAGTTATTATCCGGTGAGTTTCGCAGCGAAAAAGCATCTGGGTTGGTTGGTGAACGAGGATTCTCGTTAGCGTGAGGCAAAATGCCTTATGTTAATGAGTTGGCTGCAGAGGGGGGAGGGGCTCATTACCGCTGGGTAATGAGCCCCCCGCCACCCCGCGCCTACGTGCCATATGTTACACATACTACTAACTCAATTACAACTGATTACATTCAGTTAAAGTTTTTAAACAATAAAAGAGGGTGCTACGCAGGTACTACGCCGTACCGTGTTTAATGTTGACGTGCCCATAACATTTTCTCAATGTATATTTTACCGCATCCTTCAGATATTTCGTATCGCGTTTATAAACTTTTTTATAGGTTCGTAAACAATGCAGAATTCGATTGAGTGCAGCCGTTAATAAACGTCAGTAACTGAATCAACCAGTTTATCGGAAATGTTCGCGCGTGTCAATATTCATACACTTTATTGGCAGATTAAATGCTTCTGGGAAAATAAAATTGCCTTTTTAAAGTGGCAAATATTGATATGTGCTGTATTCCTGAGGTTTTTGTAAACGAAAAAGCGACAGCATTTCCAAACCGTTTCCATTTCGGAATGGTGGATTTATCTCCAATTTTATTATGGAAATAAATAGATATTCTGCATTATTCCAAACGCGACTCAACCATATGATAGATTATCACAAGTTGTCACGATTTGATATTCAAATGTTCTCGTATTTTCCTAGGATATTACAACTTGTAACTCATAGGCGAAATGGCAGAATTTTAGGATGAAGCTTACACATAATCTGAAATTTGACTTAATAAGACCCAATACATTTTTATAACATGAAAAATTGGAATTCCGTCGGGCATAATTTACATCATTATGGATATTGAAGAGACCATAACGATTATCTTTTGCGAAATTTTACGTTTAACCGAGTTCCTATCGGTAAATTTTCTTACATTAAAAGTTATTTATCATCATTCATCATTTCAGCCGAAAGACGTCCACTGCTGGACTTAGGCCTGCCCCAAAGGGGAGAGTTTGCCATAATCGCCACACTTGGCAGACGGGTTGGCGATCGCAGTATGGTGTTAAAAATGCATAGAGAGCGCTGCTGTCCGTTCTTAAGTACCTAAGCCCTTTAGTCGCCTTTTACGACACCCACGGGAAGAACTAGGGTGGTGCTATTCTTTACGTCCGGCACCACACGGCACGTGTAAAAGTAATTGAATAACCACAATGATTTATTAATAATAGTGGCTGGAAAATTGTTGCTATCGAAACATGCGCCTAACTCCAAAAACTCTGCAATAACTTCACGAGTTTTTCAAAACTTGTTTCATTTACGTCCAGTGAGCCTTGTATGAATGAACGATTCTAACGGTTTTGAACTTGTAAATGCACGTTACGTCATATCTATGGGTGATATTAGTAATTGTGCTTGTCGAAAACAATTAAAACAAAATGTCATAGGATGGTTGTACTTTCGATTAAAAAAACAAATGATTAAAAAAAAACAAAAAATCCGACTGCAAAAACTTAACTGAAAAGCGAAAAACAACCTGCAATGCCAAAGTATTGCAGGTTATTACTTTTACTTATACTTTTGAAGTAAGGACAATGCTGGTATACTAAAAATATAATGATTCCACCGCAGTCTTGCAAAATATGTTAATAGCTTCATTTGCATTTATATATTATATTTAAGTTCCTAGAAATGAAGAGTAAAAAGTAAAAAAAACGCTTCGGAATAAAGTTCTTTAACTCGGCTTGCGGTAGGAGTTGCCTGGTAGAAATCGTCACGTAACAAAAAAGCATTATGTCCATGGGACTTACTCTTAAATCTTCTTTCTTATATAAATATCGATAGCCATCACGTCTGCAGAGTTTTGCTAGCCATTCTAATAATAATATATATACATTATTATAAATTAAAGTCGCATTTCGTGTCTATAGTGTGACCGCGTTGTTCTTCTAAACTAAGCTACGGATTTTAATGCAGTTTTCACCATCATTTAGAGAATTTATTCCGAAAGGTTTATTTGTATAATAAAATAATATTAAACTAACATATATTTTTTTTTTTTTTTTTTGTTAAGTCTTAATAACTGAGCGAAGATGGGACGCTATTAATCTATAATATCTTAACACTACTTTATTCGGCATCGGTCCCTAGTCTATGGATAATAGGTACGTACCTAATTTTCACTATTACAAGTGCTGAAATAATGTTCATTTATTATCAATTAATTAGTGTGTTCCTTTTGATTACCTTACTTTAAGGAGGCGCTAGGCGGAGCGGATTTGTCTTCGGGCACGAAGGCTGCGAAGTTATAAAACCCAAGAGTTTTCTAGTACAGCCGTGCCACCGGAATTAGCTCGGCCCCTTTCTTTTAAAATTCACCCTAATCCCTTTCTTTTCAAATATAAAGTCCAACTTAGTTCCGTTCGGAGATCCTATTCCCCAAGTTTTAATCAAATTAAATGTTATTTAATGTAGTTGAGTAAAGCGTATTTTGTTGGGTCGTTAATGTTCAAAACGTGCCAATTGTGGGCTCACTGGAATAAAAAGTGTCGTTTTAAGAATATTGAAATCTGTAGGTTTAATTACATTGTCAAGGCTTCTTTTCATGACAATGAATTGATACTACTATATTTAGGTATTGTTTGCATTGCATTATATTCCATTTCAAATAAGATTAGATATTTATACAGTCTGTTCAACCGATTTTGACTTCTATTGCGTTGGTGGCATGACAAATGGCAGCTGCAATAAACAGTTGGTATTGTAACCATTTTTTTGCTTTTAATGCCATCCTTATACCTACGGAATAGAAGTCAAAATCGGTCGAACGGGCTGTAAAAAAGGTTTCTTGAAATGTCTAATGTTATTTTAAATGGAATATAGGTGTGTACTGGCTTGTGGCAAAGTAATAGCAGCCGCACGGGTCGATCAATCAGGTTAAGCTACGCTTGCCGCAGTTAGTCCGTGGATGGGTGACCATCTTTACATACCAACACCAGTCCGTGCCTCGAAAAGCACGTTAAGCAGCTGGTCCCGGCTGTCAGTCGTGGATCTTCGACAGTCGTTACGGGTCGTCAGAAACCCGAAAGTCTGACAACCAGTCTTACCAAGGGGTATCGTATTACCCAGTAACTGAGTTGTGGAGGTCAGATAGGCAGTCGCTCTATGTAAAATTCAGCTGCATGCGGTTAAACTGGAAGCTGACCCCAACATAGTTGGGAAAAGGCTAGGCAGATGATAATGAGACACCTCTCATCATCATCTGCCAGATCAGATCAGATCTGCTGATCAGACTACACACGTACCCTACATAGTCTTGGTTAAATGACGACAGTTATAGCTATTCTGGTTGCAGCAATACAATCAAGTAGGTAGTTAGGCACTACCTACGCCCAGTTGACTACCACAACTAAGTATTAAGCGAAGATAGAAGATAAACACTTGATGTAGTTGGTGTATATCTTCCTTCCGAGAACATTAAGAAAGTCATTAAAGCTCACAGCTGCCTATAACGCAAAGATAAAGCTTCGTGTTTCTCGAGGCAGCAACGATTCAATGATTAATGAATAGCGGTATAAAAAGTATAAGTTATTTGATGATATTTATTAAATAGTCCAGGAATATTAGTCAAATAAGGGCAAGTATCTTGGAATGAGAGATAGTCAGCTATAAACTTGTATAAACCTTTATTTTAGCACCCTAAAACTTGTCTCAAAATCTACTCATCGTAGGGTGTCCGTGACTACAGATATTCCTAGGTCAAAGGTCAAAAAAACGATTTTTTTACACATTTATTGCAAATATCTCGTTTCCAATGGATTTTATGCTATTTGGGTTGTATGGTACCTCTTTGAAAATATTTACTATAACCTTATCGTAGAGTGTCCGCGACTACAGATATTCCAAGGTCAAAGGCCAAAAAATCGATTTTTTACACATTTATTGCAAATATCTCGTTTCCAATGGGGTTTATGCTATTTGGATTGTATGCTACCTCTTTGAATATGTTTACTATAACCTAGGCGAAAAAAGAGGTGAACGTTTAGGAAAATATTTGTTTGCAAAATTCCTTCCGTGATACGCAAGAGTAGTGTTGTAACCGAACAAACAAGTTTACTGGTCCGTTATCAGAATTTATTTGAATCGAATGTATTCGACGAATAAAAGCTAGCGTTAGTTGTTTTCGAAGGCTGTGTTTGTGAGGGCCTGTCGCCGCAGCGTCGCGACACGCGGCACCTCGCCAACAAGCCATCGCGCTAGTGTCTCAAGCGCCTGTACGACACACTTTGAGATCACTACTTAAAATGACATAGTGCTCTAAAAGTTTTAGACATATCCCTAGTAGCATTTTTGTTGGCGTTTGGTTGGGCCACATACCTCTGAAGTTGGCCCAACTAAATGCCAACGGAAAATGCTATTAGGGATTCTTCTAGGTTTTTAGACCATTGAATCGCTTAAGCAAAACTTGAATGACAAAATGCGGAAAAATCTATTTATTACGTGTTTACGTGGAATTACGTGTTTTAACATGCTGATAAAGTACCTTCTTGTATCACTGATAGAACATTTTCTCCAACTATAAAGCTTTATGGAACGTCTCGGAAAAATCGGAACACCTGGCGACCATAACTTACTCGTACCTACATTTTGTATCCGAAGATACAAAATATATTCCTTTGCCTTTTTCTGCTCATTCGACCGTAATGGTCACTATTTAAGGGGCCGTGCACGAAATCGACTGATTTTGATAAATTTTGTTCATTGTTTGTGAGAAAGGGAAAAACAATAAAATAAAAAAAAATATGGTTTGAAAAGTCGTGTTCTTTGTTTTGCATGTGGCTGAAAGGGATTTTTCAAATAAATTAAGTGTTCACGGTAAATAACAACCTTATAGGGAGTTATATTTTTGAGCCGTTTGGGGTTGAAACATTAGGTCCGTGGGGTCCGAGTGCTCATCGTGTATATCGGGACATCGCCAAGCGGTTGGTCGACTCTTACGTGACCAGAGGGCTGGCCTATTTTTAGGCAAAAGAATCAGCGTCCAACGTGGCAACGCTGCCAGCCTTTAGGGCACTTTTCCCACTGACGGCGATGCGGAAGAACTTTTTGATGCCCAATGAGCACTTCCCCCTTTTTTTTCGTGTAGGTATATAGTATAAATATTTTATTTTTAGTTCGTATGTTGTATTTAAGTTAAACTTGAATAAATTAAAATAGAATATTAATCACTAATATTCGCAACAAGTTTACCGAAAAATGACGCGAAACTGACATTTGATCATCATTCTACAAGAAACTACTTTTGATATTGAACATTAAAAAAATCATCAATGCATGTGGCTGAACTACTTTTTTCAACTTCCGTACAAAATATAGCAGAAAAATAATATTGAAAAAACCTTTTTTTTGTTTTAAACCCCGTCAGTAATATATTTTTTCCTATTATTTAGCAAATCATATCAAGAAATTTAAAAATCACAAATTAGTCTTCAGCCATCCTTAAAATATAATCAAAATTTTATTTAATGATTATACAATATCTTCATTAAGTTAATCAACGGCGAAATAAACTATATTTTGGAGAGCACAAAAATGATGAAACTATTAACAGCTGCTGTGACTAACACGAATAGTTTAGCACCATGAAAACTGTACTTTTATAGTTACACAGACTTAATGTTTCGATTATTTCCAGTTTTCTCACAATCAGATAAGAAATTGACAAAAGAGAGTTTTTTTTCGTGCACGGAGCCTTAAGGATGTCCTACAGGCTATATAAATATCACCAAAACTCATGAAATTCATCTCTTAAGCATCTCCA
This sequence comes from Dryobota labecula, assembly GCA_947523025.1. Lineage (NCBI taxonomy): Eukaryota > Metazoa > Arthropoda > Insecta > Lepidoptera > Noctuidae > Dryobota > Dryobota labecula. Next base: position 16,958,714 of record OX383284.1, read on the forward strand.
AGGTCAAAAGGTACAAAATGCGTAAAATGTATTAAAGAAATGAAAAATAAACAAAAAAACGTTTATTTGCGGTAAACATGACGCATAGAAACAACACAAACGCGAAAAGAACAAGTTGGAGGAAAGTATGCGTCACTTTCAAGCAAAACGGCCATCGCTCAGCATAATGCTGCGACCCTATGCGAGACAGAGCCTCAGCGCTGGTTTTCAGCGACAGCCGGCGTTGACGTGATGACGTCAACCAGTGCAGCATATCATCATCATCATCATTTCAGCCGAAAGACGTCCACTGCTGGATATAGGCCTCCCCCAATTCGGGGGGTTTGCCATAATCGCCACGCTTGGCGGGCGGGTTGGCGATCGCAGTATGGTGTTAAAAATGCATATAGAACGCTGCTGCCCATAGCAAATCCCTTAGTCGCCTTTTACGACACCCACGGGAGGAAATGGGGTGGTAGTATATAATGAGATAAAAATAACGAAATAAAAATAAAATTAATACTAATATAACATATTAATTGTTTTCGTCGTTTTAAAGGCTCCTACAAACAGGCACGACACGCGACGCGACACAAAGACACCGCTCATCGCGCGCCGAGCGGTGCCTTTGTGTCACGTCGCGTGTCGCACCTGTTTGTAGAAGCCTTAATATGGTTAGTTCCAGTTTTAAATTGAACACTTGGTTAAATATTTTATCTTTAATTAATCTACGATGTTCATGCCTTGAATCTATCTGCAAGATAGATAGCATAGTTTGTAAAGTAAAACTGGGATTATTTCAAGGATTAGATCGTTAAAGTTAGCGGTAATCAGCGCCAAGGGGCGAATAGTTAGAGTATTTTACAACTTTAGGGTATTAGTTAACTTTGCCAGAAAGGCAGTTAAGGTAGTACCTAATAGTAGCTTGTAATCCGTGGACTATCTCTGCCTGTTAGTTCAGAAGTTAACCTAGATTCACCTATTAATTTAAACGTTAAGCTCGTTATGTTCGTTATAGCATTTTCATTACAAATCTGTAGTTATGTGATACTGACCACACAGAAGATTATAAGAACAGAGCGGAAACCTGATTTAAATTCGTTAACATTAGAATAAAGGCGACCACAAGCCCACAAGTAGGGTCGGGACACGTGTGGTTTATGATTAGCAGCCAGGTTCACAATTTAAGCATTACTGCAGGCTGCGGCCGCAGGCGTGGCTGCTACCCCAAATCCTTCCGGCACCTGCTACATTATGCATGTGTCCACTTCGTGGCAAGTCTCAGAAACACAATGTTTATACTGTTTGCATAATAATAACAGGTATTCATACTTTCCTGGAAATGAGGGAAATGAGTATAGTAGAAATGGTTGTGTTTCCACTATAGATTACTACGCTCTATATTTTCCTCATTGCATGTAAAGGCATCATCGTTAGCGATAATCAGCACATCTTAAAAGCTCGGTTGATAACTGCAGTTGTTAAGCTCATTTTCTAACTTTTGCAAAATATGAGTTTTCGGTGAAATATATTCTCAGTAAAAACTATTTCATGAACTGTAAGTATTGGCAGAATATTTTGTAAGTATTTAATCATTTATTTCCGTTGAGAAAATTCTGAAGCCCTTACAAAAATATACAGGAACGATCATTCGTGTGGTGCCGGACGTAAAGAATAGCACCACCCCATTTCCTCCCGTGGGTGTCGTAAAAGTCGACTAAGGGACTTACCAGAGAATGGGCAGCAGCGTTCTCTATGCATTTTTAAAACCATACTGCGCTCGCCAACCCCCTGCCAAGCGTGGCAATTATGGCAAATTCCCCCCTTTTGGGGGAGGCCTATGTCCAGCAGTGGACGTCTTTCGGCTGAAATGATGATGATGATGATCATTCAGTTAAATGGAGTAAGTCTGTATCCAGTCATAACCCGACTCACTGTCACATCATCACATTACAAAATAGCGATACTAAAGATTCCAAACATGTATTAAGAAGTTATGTATAGTCAAGTTTCTTATATCTTCGTCACTTTCCAAATTCTTTTCATTATCAGGTCAGGACAAATAATGTCTATTACATAGAAAACTATATTTAATAACTTGTTAACAAAGATTAAAATCGTTTGTTCACATTAGGACAGATTCGCTTTAAGACAGATAGTAGAATCTGTCGTACAGCGAATCTATCTTAAAGCGAATCTGTCCTAAAGCGAACAAAGGATTAAAATAGCTTACAACGTTGACACGTTACAAACTAAAACCTTTTTAATGGGGCCATTTTATGATATATTTAATCAGCGTCACATTTTTAATTCGGTCTGACTTGTGAAGATTACGATGTAATGTATCATTCTGAGTCGGTAAATCAGAAGCAGGCAATTTTTTCATTACACGATACAACCGTGCAACAAAAATAGCGCTTATGGTAACGAACATATTTTGGATGTGACTTTTACATGGTCCACAATTGAACAAAAGACAATGGGCAAAAGTGGTCCACCACTAACGTGACCTATAATTAAATACGAGGTAATTTTTATTAAGAAACCCATTAAAAAAACTTGTAGAAAAAAGTTATAGCTGAATGAAAATGATTATTTATTTAATTATTTTATACTCGGAAATGAAATTTGAGATCAAAAATGTAAACAAAGGTGTTGCCAATTTAAAATAATAACCTCAATTGTGTAGTTTGTCGAAAAATACTATTAATTATAGTGTCAAAATTGTAGGCATATCTTAAACAGGTAAAACATAATATTGCACTCATGTTTTCAGCTTTACAGTGCCGTAAACTACTATCCAAGAATTAAATATAACTGTTAAAAATAAAATTGTGTAAATTTATTTTATGATTCTGGCAATAAGGCATAAGCTCTAAACATTTGGACTAAACAACTTCCAAAAAAAAGGAACACTACAAAGTGAAAAATAGCTTTAATTTCGGTAGTCGGTGGCAAAAAACTAAAATACACCGACTTCCAAAATTAAAAGTTAAAATAGTTTTTTTTTTCACTTTTTAGTTATGGTACCTACCCTACAACAATGCGACTACCACTACTTGCTACACCGCACAAACAACTGTGACACAAGATATACGAAGTGGATTAAATACGTATTATCGAAGCTAACTCAAAAACTACCCAAGCAAAGTTAATAAAAATCGGTTAATAACCATTTATAGCCCGAGTGCATCTCATGAAAATTCCAATAAGCCCAAACGCGGCTACGATACATTGTTTTATTACGGAGTTCCAGTGCATACTTTCCGGCTTTATCTTCAGATCAGTTCAATGGTACCATTTTCTTCAGAATTATTTATTTAAATTTGCTTCATAGTCGCTTAACTATCTTAATCGAGATATCTTATCGCCACCTGTGAAATACTTATCATTGAGAAGTTCCGGTGGCCATTTGTGGTCTTCTTCATCAGTTTCACTTCATCAAATGATACTTTCTGAACGAATATGCTTGAGTTGTTGATGAAAATACAAAAATCGCGTATGCCTATATAATAAAAACAGTATACCTACGAGTTTATTTTTGTCAGTGAAAGTAAATACTAAATTATAATTGTATCTGGAAGGAACATAGGCAAATTAAGTATCTAGTGTCCACCCAGAAGCATTCTAATACAACTTCAAGATGAGTAAAAAAAAAAAAAAACTCGGTGACTGTTTCGGAAAGCATCAAAGCAAGAAAATAATAAAAACGTCCGTTACACAATCGCAACAAGGGTATCTTCAGGTCATCTCTCGTTCTCTCTCGGACTACTCGCTTCCCACTCGCTATCGGGTTAAGCTCCACAAATATTACCTTCATATACGACGTGTTTACTGTTCCTCATAACCGTGGCTATTAGAGTTATATAGTAAGAAGCTTTATATAGTATAATTTAATACCAGCATTTATCAGCAGGTGTTCTATCTACGGCTCCTTTTAATTCCTCTTTCAGCTGCGCTCGTGAGGACATTTATTTCACTTTTCTGGCACAATTTTGCAGTTTTATTGTAGCAATATCGGATTACACCCGCAATAGACGCTTTGGCTTTGCGGATAAAAGTGAAAAGAACGATTGCAATCACAAACGTAACGAATGCACAGAAATAGAACGAATGAATATTTCGACTTGTAAAGCTGAAGCGGTATTATTAGTTGTGGCATATGGAAGGGTTGTTTCTTATCGAAATAATAAACTTGTCTTTTCGATAACAAACGCTAGGAGTTAGGATGTACCGATGCGTCGTCTATTACCCGCGGCATTGCCCTTGACAGTTGGGAATTGACTGCGGAAAACATTACTTGCATAATCCCGAGTTAGAGCTATGACTATAAATACAAACAATGTCTAAAGACGCTTCTGTCTCGGGAGTAATGTAAGGGAAACTTATCCAGTTAAACTTTCCAAGCCATTTGGGTGCCTGCTGTGTGGCTTCACTTAAAATTTATTTTGTCTCGATCACAAAGTAAAATTGTGGTAGCGTGACCATTAACGTATTTTGTAGTAAAATACGGCTTAAATCATACTACTTAACTTGTATGGCTCCTTACATATTGTTTCCGGGCACGTAAATGTGTTTTTCTTCAAACTAAAACTTGCCTTGCGAAGTACAATGTTGTTTACTGTCTCTTATCGAGAAGTTCTTGTTCGTGTCCCAAATGCTTTTCAGCGAACAGTAAGGCACCTATTTTAATCTTCGAGACTTTTCGTAGATAAATGTAATATTTATTCTTTCACTCTTCATGGCCGTCTGAGGACTTATAAAGAGAAATCCTTTCATTTCCTTTCCTCGCTGCTGTTCTTAAATAGTAGGTAAACATTTATTTTTTTACAACACGAAGCTGTGTAAATATAAAAACACGATTAAAAGACATTTCGTTTTTACGCGCACAAACGACAAAAGAAAAATATCAAAGAAAGCTTCTTATAAACCTGCTAATGACATGATACGACAGACGGAACTGTGCGATTGGCTATTAATCACAAGAACTCGGATGTCGATTCAAGATGACTGCGAGAATTAATTGCACAACTAAATCACGTGATTGTTGTAGGTACCTTTAACAGGTATTTGTGTAGGATGTTAACATTATTGTTTCGCGAACAATAACTTCCCTTCATAAAAAAGCATTCATCTATTACAAGTTATTTGGCAATAAATATTAATGGGTTATTAGTTGATTAAGTGCTAAAAGATATACCTTACAGATTGCCTTGCTGAAATTCCAGCATAGATAACGATTATGTTGTAAATCACTGAAATGTAAAGTACCTAATACCGGATTGGGGTTATAACCGTTTCACGCCTACCATTATTCTTGCCTCGTAACAAGTGGTGTAGCTTACTGGGTTATTAAAGTTCCCTTTAAGCTTATAGCTACTAAAAATAGTGGGTAATTGTTGTAGAATCCCCGCAATAAATAGCGTATAGCGTCGTTCCCGCCGCCGCTCGGCGCCTCCCGGGAAATTATTGACGTTTTCCGACGAACAAATTGCAATGTCGTTGCAAATCAACGTCCACACTACAGTTTTGCCATATTTTTGTATGCGAACTACTTCAGTTTTATTATTACGCATATAAGCTAGCGCACCAGCGTGTTGTGAATATTATATGCAACGTAGCAGAAGATTTAGCACTTTAATTTATCTATGTGCTCGGTAAAAGCTTATATTATTTAAAATGTATTATTTTGTACAGGCTTGTTTAAGTAGCTTTTTATTTTAATAGCTGAAGCCTTGTTTTAAGTACCATATGGAAAGCAAAGGCAATATCAAAGCCTCATTAAACCCATCTGTGTGGTGGCGGAACGAAATTCGGAGCATAATGTGTACCTATACCTAGCTTGATACTCAATAATCACTACATATTATAAAACAAAGTACTCCGCCGCGTCTGTCTGTCTGTTCGCGATATACTCAAAAACTACTGCACCGATTTTCATGCTGTTTTCACCAATGGATAGCGTGTTCTTGAGGAAGGTATATAATTTGTTAAGTTTTTGTTTAAATTTTTGTATACATTAACGATATTTGTTGGAGGAGTCGGAAAAAATGTAAATGTGGCTAATATTTTAGTATATTGTGGTTTCTTACGACTTCCACGCGAACGAGGTCGCGGGCAGAAGCTAGTTTATTATATTAGGTAAAGAGGAGACCCCCCAGAGAGAGAGTCCCGTATTACAGAACGTTACTCAATACTCAAGCATTATTTAAAACTAGTTTCAACCAATCAAATGGCTTGAATCTAGTCTTAAGTAATGCTTAAGTATTGAGTGACGTTCTGTAATACGGGCCTAAGTATACTCATCACGTGATCAGAGGGCTGGCCTATTTCTTCGCCAAAGAATCAGCATTGCCATACAACGTGGCAATGCTGCCAGCCTTATGGGCACATTTCCTATTGACAGCGCTGCGGACGAATTTTTTGATGCCCTTGATTCTTTACCCTCACTTTTTTATCATAGATGTAAAATTCCACCAACAATAACTATGAGTACCTATGCAAAGATGTCAAAAGCAAAATCAAGTAGGAATTCACCACTCTATATGCTGAAATATTATAAAATAAAAAGCATAGAATGAGGAATATCATCTAATAGAGCGGGTGAGTTGAAGTGGCCACCCGCTAGTCCCGCAGCGGCGCAGATTAAGTGTGATAAATGTGAAAAACACGTGAAAAAGTATGTTCGGACACTCTGTGGCGGAAGCAAACAAAAAAAAAAAGTAGCCTTGTAAACTACTGCACCTGTTTCTTTTTTGAAAATAAAATGAGTTGGAGCATTTTATCCATATCGCAAGCATTTAATAATTGCATTTCAGCTTAAAGGTTAACGTAGGTAAGGTATTTTGGAACGGAAACAGAAAAAATTGGACAATCTTTAAATAAGTTATGACTTTTATGTGTCGAGTTATATGTATAACTAGCTTTTGCCCGCGGCTCCGCCCGCGTGGATGTAGGTTATCGCGTAAAAAAGTAGCCTATGGCATCTCCATATCCCAGACTATATCTCTGCCAAATTTCATGACGATCGGTTCAGCGGTTTAGGCGTGAAAACGTAACATACAGACAGACAGACAGACAGTCAGAGTTACTTTCACATTTATAATATTAGTATGGATGAGTAGGGATGCCTCGAAACGCCTTTTTGCCGATACGATACCGATACCGATGCTCTTATAAAAATATCGGCGATACCGATACCGATACGCTTATTGAATTCAAAAATGAAGGTAAAATAAATAAAACACAAGTCAGTTTATTTTTTTTATTAATACAAAAAGAACAAATAACATGACAAACTAAATAAAACCGTTTAAAACTATAGACAGGTTGAGATTAGTTAATAAAATTAACATTGATGAGAAAAGTATCGCCATAAAAATATCGCCGATGCCGATATATCGGCAAACTTCGAGTATCGCCGATATATCGGCATCGGTATCGGTATCGGATGCATCCCTAATAATGAGCTGCATCAGCGAGTGACTGTGCATGAATGAGGCGGCTCGACGGATGCCGATCGATACCGACTGAGTGAGGACCACGGCGACTTTCTGCCGACTGGCGTTGCGGCCACCAACTGCCACCAAACTAAACTAGTTAATGTAATTGAAATTGACGTTACCGCGGAAATCACTGCTTGGCTTCACTACCATGCTTTTACTTAGACACAGCCCCAGTCTTAGACCATTAAGAACTTTTGGTTTGGTAACTATTAAGGTTTTGTTTGTTGGAGCAATTTAAGTCAAAACGTCTTTGTAAGCCTGTAATATTTTTCTAAATATTATCTCGTGTAATTCACTCATAGCTGTTTTGTCTACACTAATATGTTATGTTATGTTATGTAATATTATAAAGAGGAAAGATTTGTACCTATTTTTGTATGTTTGTATGTTTGTAATGAATAGGCTCAAAAAGTACTGGGCCGATTTAAAAAATTCTTTCACCAATAGAATGCTACATTCTTCCAATTTGACATAGGCTACATTTCATTTTGAAAAAAATTAGGGTTCCTTGGTAAAATTTGAACAATGTAACCGAAGGTGTAGAAAAATTAGTCTTAAAATGATAATTGTCTACCCCGTGCGAAGCCGGGACGGGCTGCTAGTCATACATATCTATACACTAAAAGTGACTGTGTTTTATCTATACAAATTATAAATTAAAGTCCCTTTTCGTGTCTTCCTGTGTGACCGCGTTGTTCTTCTAAACTACGCAACGAATTTTGATACGGTTTTCAACATCTCTTAGAGAGTTTATTCCGGAAGATATGAATAACTGGACGTAGTTATGAAAACTTATAGTTTTAGTAAAATTTATATCAAAACAACAAGAACGTAGTTTGTTTTACAATTCTTCTTAAATATTGGGTACTGTTATTTACTTCCTGTATAGTATTGTTTTAATAAGTTTCATGTGAATAAATATACTTTTCTTTATTAAATAACGGTAGAACTAAAGAGATTTCTTTTTATTTCATTTTTATTGGCATTTAATTAAAATTAATAAAAAAGCACAGATTACATTTTTTTCAATCATGTTTCTTTTTGATCAGACACGATAGTGTCTGCTTCAATATCGAAATCATGGCATGGTTCCTGTTTTATAGTAAAACTAGCTGTTGCCCGCGGCTCCGCCCGCGTGGATGTCGGTTATCGCGTAAAAAAGTAGCCTATGTCCTTCTCCATATACCAGGCTATATCTCTGCCAAATTTCATGACGATCGGTTCAGCGGTTTAGGCGTGAAAACGTAACATACAGACAGACAGACAGACAGACAGACAGAGTTACTTTCACATTTATAATATTAGTATGGATATCGATTTAACATACAGATCCAATGTAGTTTGAATCTTTTAATACCCGTTAGGTATCTAGATTATCATGACACATGATGTGTTTTTTTTTTTCAATAGTAAATAAGGTACTTTGTGGCTTGGGTTTTATGGCAGTATCTCAAAAAACTGTTTTTATGGGTCTGATCCGTTTTGCATAACTACGTCCAAATATTGAACTTACATAGAATAACAAATCCTAACGCAAGCTGCATAAAAGAACTTCGTTAAAAACAATAAAAAAATACTGTATGTTTTGTCAAGTTGTAAAAACCGTGCGAAGGAGAGGCGAGTCGCTAGTTAATAATAAACTGTACAGTTTCGTTAAGTTGTGTTCTGTTACTGCCAAGAGTTCAGTGTTACGTGAAAAATGGCTTGAATATAATAGTCCTCTTAATCCCGCTGCGAGCTACTTAAATAAATTGTAACTGTGTCGTGCGACATTGCTGAAATTAAGTTATGTGAGCACGGAGTTAGTATATCCACAATGTTTGTGTGTGTCGACTCATACAATTAGAATAACATCATTATGGTTCGAAGTCACGGAAACCACATAATACTGTGTAAGGGGGACAGCGTGGATCGTGATTATTTGTGACTTTTATCAACGTAGACATAGATTAATGCGACTCCAGACAAACTTCGCTAACAAAATGTGAACCGAACTATCATTTTTACACCGATTAATTTATACTTAAGCCGGATAGGCAATAAATTGTACGAACAGTGTCACAACAAAAGAAAAGTGTTTTTAAACTGGTGTAGCTGTAAGTTTTAATATTGTCTAAAAGCGAACTGAAACTTTCAGCATTATCCGTAAATATTACACAATTGGAAGTAGGTTATCGCGATAAACTATATTTTATTGTCATTTGACCTAAAAAAAGTTCACCGCAATCAGTGTAAAACAAAAATAAAGTATAATTAAGTTTCCATGAATATCGTAGTAAAGTGTAGGTACATACCTACACACAGGGGGAGTCGTAATTGTTAGGTGTAGCGGAGCCTCCATTCCACTAACGAGTTAAATGAGTTAGCAATTTGCCGATGTATCTGCTTAATTGACAGCGATCATTAGTGCATCGCATGCCTTTTTTAGATTTATTCGAGGTATAATGTAGTCGCGGTTACGACATAATGGGGAAGCCATCAACTACCTAAACTGTATTATCGACGAGTCATTGTTTATGTACAAGTTTCGTGCCGGTTGGGGTAGAACATGGTGCACGTAGGTACATTCTGTTTTTCAAGCCGTTAGCTTTAAGGTAGATATAAATTATAACAAAGTACGAAGAAAATGTGCGAACATTTTCCGATATTTCATTTCAGAAGGCGAAAACCGCTACGTTTAAAATACCTATGAAATAATACCCTAAGAGAATTCGTGGAATGATTCTGTAAAGTGATCCATATACTAGAGCTCGTTACAATGATAATGTACTGAATGTTTTACGTGAGAATTGGCAATTTGAAATTTGATTATTAGGTAACGTTTTTCCATGATATTTTAACGTTTATTTGATTGCATACAATGATTGTATGATTACTAGTTCTATAATAGTCTTTATCTTTGCAATAAGCGTACGCTTTGTGCGACGTTGTATCGCATGACGTCAACACTGAAATGTTCGTTTCCTTGCTGGAAATGTATCTTCGAGAGAGACTCCAACAGCAAATAAGTAATATTTAAAAAACCTAGAAACAAAGATCCTAAATTTTGAATACAAAGATTGGACTAAAATATTTGCGAAGAAAATACTCGCCTTCATGAATAAAACATGGAGCGCAGATTAAAAGCGATAAAACTAGCGCCTGGAAAAGGTACGTACTATTTGAAAATTAACTTTGGCGGGCGTATTCCGAAACGGTTTGGACATTGCATGAAATTGGATGGTTTAATTCTCGTTTGAAATGGTCATGTTTCGATCGCGTCTGCTTCATATTGCAGAATAATCCTGCCTAACAGACTTATTACTTCAATCAATAAAAGGCTATTAGGCTGAGCTAGGTATTTCGAGCTAGTTTCCTGAAAATTTTCGAACGGGACTTCCAATTGCGCGAGCCTCCGATGAATTTCCGGCGGCCGGCTCCATATTTCCGGGAAATGACGAAGCGTATGTGTGGCATAGGGGGATGGGCCTGATTGGGACCTGCCTATATTAATGCGGACCTCCGTGATCCGTTCAATATATTTAGGATAAATGATGGCGATGAATATTTCTTGTACCCAGCACTGTCATCAATACTGATGATGTTTTGACAACTTGCGTAGACTTGTCCTTTAGTTTTACGAAGGCTATCAATCATAGTGAAATGATTTATTTTAGTGTAGTTTCCGTATTCTTCAGGGTCAAACTGTAGTTGGTTAGTTGGTTTTCGTTTTATGAATAACCAATACTATGGTCGATTTTCCGTTACCTTCAAAAATTCAAAGAAGTGACTTTGAATTCAGATGTAAGATTTATGATCACTCAACGGTTTTTTTTACTAAATATTAAAAGTTCTAAGCGGTTTATAAATACTGTTGTTGCTTTATCGTAAATCTTTGACATATCGTGTAAATCACCTACCTACTTTTATCTCAGAAATAAGAGTGTTCGGTATAATTTTATGAACTTGTTTGAAAGTATTTTACGATAGCAATATCAATAACTTACTTGTCCTGAAAACTTGTGCGAGTGGTGCTGTAAACATGTCAACACGCCACTTTTTATTCCACCAATACAACAAGTACCTACCTATCATCTATTTTCGCGTGAAAGCTGCCCGACATTTAGATTATAAACATGTAACACACCGGATTTATTTTATTATTTATTGCGTTTTTGTAAGTATCAAGCTATGTTTATCTACTCCATTCATTTCTCTAGATTCAACAATGTTTCAGAATAGTTTATTTTACTAAACAATCTCGGGGGTCTGTAATAAAATGTCTTTTCAAGTGCTTATGAGCTGTTTGCGTCTATTTCAATCACGATTTACTGCTACGTACTCACATGTTCTCCACAATTTGCGTCACAAACATTACTGCTCGGCGCCGGCGCTACCATTTCTCACGACTTTCAGAACTACATAAAACTACCTTGTAATAAAAACTTGAGAGATAACGTGAGTACGACACTATTACGCAGCACCGACCGGCTTCCTTTAACTTCGTCTTCAAGTAATTGCATTTATTTTGTGTGTTTAGTATCTATACGAGGGGAATGTTTGCGTTCATTCAATTTGCAGCGCGAAGCCCCTGAGGGCGGTAATCCCTGGCTTAGGCCTGTTGCGTTCTGCTTTTGATACTCTTCGACGTATGACGCCGGCTCTCATCGAATTGTTTTTACTAATGTATGTGGCTTTGTGTGGTCCGCAGCTCATTGTTGGTCAGATTTTTTGAACTGAGGAAGACTTTGTCTTCAAATGTCGTGGCGGTATTAACCGCTCAAGGAAATGTTTCCAAGGTAGGTTATTCCTTGAGCGGTTAAGAATAATTAATAGCATCTATGTAGATGCTATTAATTATTTTTTGTTCAGACTGTTATCGCATTCTTCCCAAAAAAAAAAAAAAAAGTCACATGCAAATACCAAATCAATATTTCATACTACCGCGACAATAATGGCTGCATAAAAAAATGCACGATACATTTTCATAATGAGTGCGTGTAACTCCTCAGTTCAGCCCCCTGCGACCCAGAAAACGGGAGTTGCACTTTAATATAGCACAGTATGACGGTACTGAAGCGAATGCCGGATTTTCTATTCTCGGCCTTGTCTGTCAAGATTTATGTGTTGTGCCCCTTTAGGTTTTTGCAATATCCCGTGGTACACACCGCCGATTTGTTTTCTTTTCGGCTCAGCTTTTACGATTGTATTTTTAGTTCAAATGAGAGTGTTGAATTGGAGTTGATGAAAGATGTTCTTTATAGACTGTTCTTTGGGAACTGTCTGTTAATACGAGATGTTTTTGTTGCTCGTGATTTTGTTCAGATTACATGGCTTTTGTTAACTGTCGACAGCTGACAATCGCTATTGACAAAGGTGTTGGTAAACACGACTTTTATATTCGTACTATTTTCTAAAAATAAAAAAAAGTAATACTTATATTATAACATCAGCCAGTGAAAGTCCGATTAAAATCGGTCCAGCCGTTTCTGAGATTAGCCGGAACAAACAGACAGACAGACAAAAAATTTAATACTTAATAGTATTTTTGTTAGAAGTATGTATTTAGTAAAAAGCTGTTATTTGAATAAATGATAAATGATTTTATTTCTGTAAGTAGGTTTTTACACGTCAATCATGTTTTAAAACTAGATGAGGTCGGCGTTTCGTATCTGACTACTCTGAGAAGAAAGACCGAAACAAACTCAGAGATCACAGTCTCTTTTAAAGTCCAGACATAATCTTGGTCAAATCATGTGAAGACCATATAGATTGGTGTCTGAAATGGTCTTTTGAACAAAGAACCTATATAGTGGACCTATCCATTCAGTGCAGTGAATAGATATATATCATGGAAAAATATCAGCGTGCATAAAATAATAACCCAGTAAACTATCAGACGGGTATCTGTGTCAAGTTCATTTACAGGGAGAGTTGTCTGCGGAGCATTTCCAATAACTTATAAACAGCGACGGGAATTACTATTTGTAGCGAGGTAGGTCACGGTTACGCTGAAACGGGCTGCATTCAGCTGACCCGACATACATATAGATATAGATGGATTTTATTACAATATTCTAGGAACTGTTTACCTGCTCTTTCAAAGGAATATTCCGTAGTTATTGGTTGGAGTTTCTTGCCCATTCTTCTCCATGCGAAACTACGTTTTGGAAGGGGCAACTAGAATCAATTTTATTTCCGTGTTAATTTTGATGTTCAAAAGTGCCATTTACATATGTACCTATTTGAAATAAATGCTTTGATTTTGACTTTGACTTTGTTCTTACCACCTGTCCAGCGTTATTGCTGTCACCTAACTCACTAATTTGTACATTACATAATTTATAAATTACTTAATATATGTTATAGCAATTATTCTACAATTCTTAATAATGTAACAATTTGATAATTTTAAAATAATTAAAAATGGGGGCGCTGGGTAACTTAAATAAAAACATTTAGGTCTGCAATTCCTACATAACAGTACAGTCTTATAAGTATCTCTTAAAGTAGTTACACTAACAATAATATTTTTTTGTTGGTTGGTTGTATGTTAAAAGAGGTGATTATTTAGTATATTTAACATTGCGCGAATTATGTTAGTTTACATTTAGAATAAGATCTTTTTGTTAACTTGTAACCTTTAAAAATCAAATCTTACAGTTTGGTGTTAAAGGTTTTAATTGGTATTTTGGTGAAAGAAATTAATATTATTAGGTCGTTGATTGATTTGGTACCTACTAAAACTTTGTTAGATAAGTCCTGTAATCATTTACACGACTTTAATTTAGAGAAAATCATTATGCATTTGCTTATCATCAGTATGTATTCTGTCTCATTGTCCTGTAGTAGCAGACATCACCTGGCGAGGTGTTTGATCGTTCAATCAAAGGATGAACCCCTCATTTCCTGGCCATTATTGGTGGTTTACTCATGGGACTGATTCTGTCATTTTTCAAACATGCTGTCGGTACGTCATGGTACGAATGGGATGAACGATAATCTGACCTGAGAATGATAAAACTGAATCTGAAGAATTGTAAAACGTTTTTTATAGCATATTATTCATATATCTATTTGGTTTATTCAGAGAAATTATTAATTGATTGGACAAAAAAGCCAAACCTTGCCATGTGACATTATATTTTTACCTATATGCAAAAAAGACTGCTCCATGTTACATATGACATTTTTTATGTAAATATTCTTATGGTAAGACTATTGCTTAAAACACATACTCAACAGAAAGCACCCAATTTCGCAGAGGGCAGAAAGACGAGTTTATCTCAAGCAGGGTAATTTCTCTTAAAGCCGTTTGTTCCAGAATTAAGTGGTTCTGAACGTGGCCGGGTCTTGTCTTATCCCGCATGTGTTGCTCGATACTACCTCTTGTGTTTACGTACATAAGGAAGTGTAAGTAAATCTATATCATAGCTATTTGTAGAAACTGGTTTCTGACGGCTCGAAGCTGCTTTAGCTTGTATGTATAACGCTAGAACCTTGTCATGAATGCATTTGAGTAATATAAGTACCTATAATTATGATCGAAAACTCTCTGATCTGATAAAATTATAAGTAAACTAGAATTCGTCGATAAAACTGTTTTCCTGGGGATCACGCTCGATTCAAGACTACAATGGGGTCCTCATTTAACATCGCTAGCAGGACGGCTAAGTTCAGCAGCATATGCTGTCAGAAAAATCCGTCAATTTACTTATGTAGATACCGCGAGGCTACTCTATTTCAGTTACTTTCATAGTATAATGTCTTACGGTATTTTACTTTGGGGACGGGCTGCAGACATCGAGTCTATTTTTATTCTGCAGAAAAGAGCCATCAGAGCCATGTATAATCTCCGCAGGCGCGATTCTCTAAGGGAACTGTTAAGGAACTTGACATCATGACGGTACCTTGTCAATATATCTACGAAAACATCATGTAGGTACGTAAGGAAAAATAGGTGAGACATAATATTTAAATATTATCTCTGTTCCCCAGCCAGTAATTCAATCAAAACTAGCAGCATCGTCGTAAGAATGGTGACAAGAATCGGAACTTGTAAAGCTCATATAAGTGACCGTCACGCTACACATAGTCCCGGGACTGTCCAGGCTTTATCATTACCGTGAAAAGAGATTGGCAGACGTTCGCGTGACGGAACGGAATGTTGACATAATATTTTTTTTTTTACAAACAATTAGAATTAAGTATTGTGAATTTATTTTGTGTTTTTAACCTTTTTTACAAGCTTTTATTATTTATTTATATGTATATACTTTATTGTATATCAGATTACACATTACAAAAGAGAAGGAAAACTTATACATTATAAAATATACAATGCGCGACCTTATCGCATATTGCGATCTCTTTCAGGCAACTTGCAATGTTTGTTTGTTTGTTAGTTTGTTTAGGACAAATCTTGCAATCTGAATTAAAACCACTTCCTCTTATCCTACGGAGTTGACATATTACATGTTGGTTCAGTTCTGAAGACACTGTTTTTTTTTTTACATTTCATTGTATGCTGCGCCGGTCGACGTCATCATGTTTACGCCGGCTGTCGCTGAAAACTAGCGTTAGGGCTCTGTTTCGCATAAGGTTGCAGCATTATGCTGAGCGCTGGCCGTTTTGCGTGGATGTTACACATATTTTTTACCAACTTATTCTTTTTTGTTTTTTTTTTCGTCACGTTTACCTTAAATATACGTATTTTCTTTATTTCTTTTCTATACAGCATGTATCAGAAGTTTGTGGTACAGAACCACTTTTTCTGTGGGACCAACATTGTGATCGCGAAAAAAATAATCAGTAGTCCCATGCACTTGGGTCGAGTAGGTTTTGTAGTTAGGGACAGTTGTATTTTTTTTGCGTCTAATGGAGAAAGTTGTTCAATGTGATGGTCTCGGTCTGTACCACACCCTTAAATATGAACATATATTTCTAATACATGCTGTATATTACAATACTCTTTTGTTGAATGAAAAGTTCGGCTTATTCCACAAATCCCCCCTGAAAAATCCCCCTTTGGAGGAAAAGTGGAATATATGAAAACCAGTCTAGAATTCACCCCTGCTTATTGCACTAATCCCCCAGAGAATCCCCTCAGTGGGGAAAACTGGAAGGTCTTGGAATAAGTTTTTTTTTCAATTCTAGTTTTCCCCCCTAAGCGGGATTATCAGGGGTGAATTCTAGACTGTTTTTATAGATTTCACTTTTCCTCCTAAGGGGGATTTTCAGGGGGGATTTGTGGAATAAGCCAAAAGTTAGACTCTCCTACAATTTTAGAATTCTAAACATTTATCAAAGTGTCCGTTCATTGAAAAATAACGTTTTTCCGCAAGCTATAAATGCTGCCGGCCTTGTTAATAGATACCTGCCCACGGAAACGGCGGACATTACCCAGATTAATGTCTTTCCCGAATAAGTGTTTAGCACTCGCTTAAAATGACAAAACATTGCGTGCTTTCTAGAATATAACCGCCGTTTATTCCAAACGTAAACTCGGTATACAGCTATTCGTGGCGAATTTACCCCATTGCGAAGTTCGTAAGGTATAATGGGCATCCGTCAAAAAGCAAACCGGAAGTCGTTGGCAGCTCCACAAAGGTCGACACTTGGCATTGAAACGCAAATAAGAGAGATATTGAACCAAACTAGAGCCAAATGTGGCCATAAATTTTTGAACGGGCGTCACTGCTCAGTATTTATACAGTTTGAAACTTCGTTGGCGTACAAATTGAAACTTGAGTTGGAAAAGTGGCCATATAGAAATATTCCTAATATTACTCCCCAAGTGTAGGTACCCCGGACTCCGTACCCACATATAGTTTCGAACAGTCCTAAAATGAAAGTTGACTGTGTATATCTATATCTCTCTACATATAGGTATGTAATACATTCACTTGCTGGATTCCTAAACATACGAAGACGAACAAAGACCTTCCTTGCAAATATATTACAACTTGGAATGACATTTTAAATTAAACACTCGGTGAAATTGACAGGGCACGGGAAAAGCGTAAATTTAATTTTGTAGAATTTTGATGAAAACACATTTTGCTACAATTTTACGAGCGAACGGTTAATTAACAAACATTCAATAAACAAGAACATGGGAGTTTTACATTTTCGGTGTGCTTTATCACGTTACAGATCAGTGAATACATATGTTCCATTGTACTAATTTAATTTAATGTTCTGTTTTTGGACAACGCTTATATTATATATTTTATGTATTTATATATTATTAAACCTTCCAACAATATTTAACTAAACGTTTTCGGTTACTTCTATTGATGACTCGACTGAAGTGTTTCAGAGCGTCTCAAACATGCCAAAAAAGCAAAAACTAAAATCTAATCCAAAAATCTAGTCCGTGACAAAGCTGTGATTGTCAGCCATTCTATGAATATTCGTACTTATAAAATACAGCGGAATCACAATTTCTCACAAAAGATAGCCAGGCAAGCATAAAAGATCTTATTTGGGCGTGGAGCCCCTGGCCATAATCCACAGGGTGCCGGATCTAGGCCGCACTCAAGGGCCGCATTATCACGGTATTATGCTGATGCGTGTCTGAGTTCTCAACCGGCCCGTGACGTCACATTTATGGTAGATTTATGCCAATAATCGTTCTTCAGAAGCGGCTTTTATTAAAGCTACGTCTGTGTTTTGTCCTGTCAATACAGACCACCTATTTGTCACTTCTTATTATATTCGCGGCATATAACAGTGATTTACAACATAAAAGCCTCGTATATAAACTTTTAGTAACGCTAGTAATCCTCACGAATGAACCATTAGCTATATTTATTAGTACGATCCATGCCTCTGACGGTTGTTTACATAATATCTAGTCTACATACTGACTTCATTTTTAATGAAAAACTAAATGTTTATGTTCGTTGATGTACCTATCTACTAACATCATAATTTATTATATAATCGGGCTACTGAAGAGATAAGAGATAGGCCGTGTCCTTGTGATCGCGTATTTGCACGACTCGTGTAGCTTATATTAGGACGCAGCCTAAATCTTCATAATATTTACCATGTAAGCACATAAAATGAGTAAAGTATTCTGCCTCCGAAAGTATGAGTGCCTTTGAAGTTTGTTTTTCTTATCTTCAGTGTTATGTATTAAGTTCTCTGCGAGAATTATTTTATGTGAGGGTATAGGTAACTTAACTTCATCATTAAAGCCCTTAAGATGATTTTTAAAGTTAATGATAGATTAAAACTAAAAGATCAAAACTCTTCAATCCTTGCATAATATTTTTAACTACAGTAGTGACATTGAAACTGCAAAGATCGCTGACATTCAGTGCCCTTTATAATTTTATTAAAATATTTTAGCGCGCGCTCAATGGACCTGCAGAATGTCTTTCTTGTCGAAAGGGCATCGCGTGGACTTTGAACCCCTTCCAAGCTCATTTAACCTTATATGTCAGAAACAGTGTCCCGCTCATCTTTTAAGTTTTAACTGCTAAGTATCTTTTGTGTTTTTTGCTTCAAGGGAGAGGATCACTTTCAGTGCTTCAAAAGAGCGAAAGTTACGTCTTAGGGGCGTCTCTATCAGAGAGACACGCGTCGTTGGCTTCGTCGCACTTTTGTTCAGTGACTCGCTTGACACTTAGGGAAACGAGCACTGAGGTCACGGCCCATCTACTTTATACGACAATGGTATTTTTGTTTTGATGGCTTATGGCTCGACGAAAAAATTTAATTAAAGATGTTATTGAAATGCAATGTCTGAGAAAGTTTTGGTAGGCGTCAAAAATAATGTAACCAATTTTCATTTAAAACGCACTCGGAAGTAACTGAAGCGTACAAAACATTATTAGCAGCTGTCACATGGAAACATTCTCACAGGCTTTCAATACACCCCCGAGTAAAAAATTGAATCTAAGCAAGAATGGATGGGAGAATGATGTTCAACGCGATATAAAACATTTCTCGGTTAAGTTAGCCGTTCCAAGTTAAAAGTGCTGTAAGCAGGGCCGTTATCCAATAAAGCTTTCACAACTTCCTTTTTACGATTCATCTGGGACTACACAGTTATATACCGTAATCGTTACAGCCTCTTTGCTACTATAAAACGTCATAAACGTCCCACGGGAGTTCTTGCTTTTCAGGAAGGTATAAATGCGTTAAGTTTGTCTTCAAAGTTAATGATGGAGGACAATAGATACATAGATAGTTAAATGTCAATACAGATTACCCAACTATTATCTCTTAAGGGGGAAGCGTCAGGTTAGTCTGGGAAACAGTTCCCTCCTCTTCAAAAATAACAAGTTATGCTGGAGTAACATTGAAGCTACGCAATTTTTCAATACTTGACATCTCCAGAGGGTCGCTAAGCTGGTGATGCCTAACCCTGGCGTCAGTACTAACCCCTGACGCAAGAGGACACAAGCTAGTGGATAATATTACCTTCGTGTTACAGAAAACATCATTATATCTTCAACTAGCCTTGATACTCCGACGGCTGGTGGCTCTCGGACCTCTTGATACGACCTGCTCCTCCGAGGTCGGCGACTTGGAAGCCTGACTCGAGATTTCCCTCCAAGAAATCCCTGGACCTCTCACTCTTAAGGACGGACCTCCAACGTAACTTCTCCCCGGTTTCCCTAGCCTCATATCCTTCAGTTAGGACCCTCCAATACCCATTCGGTAGGGCCTATTAAACCATCCAATTGTTTTTATTTAGTAAATTGTTTACTCTTAAACTTGTTTATTTTCTTTTTAAGCTAGGACTCCTTCAGTTCTGTTGATAGGTAGGTGGTAGTTCTTTCTCTGACCTTACATTTTTCCCCTCTCGGAAAAATGTGACGTTATAGTATCAGGTTTTATGTTGATCTAAATATGTTTCGCTACCGTAACAAAAAATGTATTTACAAAATTATAATCATTAGGATCAGTAATACAACTCCTTAAGTTCGTATACTCTGATTGAATGACTATTTCATGAAACCACGACTTTTAGGATTGTACTATCGTATTATTTGTAATATCAAGATACAACCTGATACTAACCTGCAAATTGCAAAAAAAGTAAGAAAATTGGAATTTCGCGAGCTACCTTGACGCTTCCCCCTTAATAAGAACAACGGCAGACAAAGTTAGAGCTACGAAATACGTACGAAACTGACTAGCTACATTTACAAACTCAGAAATATGAACGGCATGTGATTGCAGGAATTTAGTAAAACTTTCACACCATTTCAACAGAAGAGCAATTTCTAAAATGGCTGAAACTTTATCTGTGAAAAGTGTATGTGTTTATTATTTTATGGATGGTATTTAAAAGTACTTCAATTTATTCCCATTTTATTTACCTAATTTTGCCTGTGTTCCACCTAATATACTGAATGTGCACCAAAATATAACCTAACCTAACCTAACCTTTAATATTTGGTGCACGATCAGTAGTGTTTATTATTTTATGGATGGTATTTAAAAGTACTTCAATTTATTCCCATTTTATTTACCTAATTTTGCCTGTGTTCCACCTAATATACTGAATGTGCACCAAAATATAACCTAACCTAACCTAACCTTTAATATTTGGTGCACGATCAGTATTTTTCGGGGAAGAATAAAATTTTAGAAATGCATACATAGATGTACCTTAAGATTTTTGGTGAACACAAAAATATTATCCTTATTTTATTAGTATCATAAAGGTGGTAAAGCACAAATTAACACCATGAAGTTGGTATTTCCATCCTCTGAACATAACACAACGCAACGTATTGTGCTTTGAAACTCTTTTGTGGCTAGCAGAACTACTTGCATTTACAAATGAAATCCTGCTGAAGTAGAAAATTGTTCAAGTGAAAGAATTTTTCTTCATTTCTTTGTAATAAGTTCCGGAACAGAATGTTATATATTTTCATTAAATAAAATAAAGTCCATTGTCTGTTTTAAAACTAATTTTGAAAGTCTGTTAATAATAAAAAAGGAAAGATAGGATAGAATAATAATTCTGAATGTTAGAATTGTTAATTTTAAGTAAATATTTTGTGGTAGATGGTCAAACAAAAAAAAGAGCTTTTCTTTTCATGCAGAAAATGTAAGCCATCAGTAAGTACAATGTGTTTATAAGAGAACAATTGCGATTTTTTCAGTAAGTACAATGTGTTTATAAGAGAACAATTGCGATTTTTTCAGTAAGTACAATGTGTTTATAAGGAACAATTGCGATTTTTTCAGTAAGTACAATGTGTTTATAAGAGAACAATTGCGATTTTTTCTTTACAAGGTTCCTTTTTTCAAAGCCGCCACGTAGGTAGCTGTCATGTTGTACTTCCACTTCAAAACCCTTTGAATATTCTGTCTGGCGGAGCTTTGTTTTCTTTTTAGGGTTTCGTAATAAACAATAAACCCTTATAGTTTCGCCATGTCTGTCTGTCTGTCTGTCCTAGGCTTAGCTCAGAGACTCTTATTACTAGAAAGCTGTAATTTGGTATGAGTATACTATACATATTAATTACGCCAACAAAGTGGTAAAATAAAATATTGAAAAAAATAAAAAAATAAAAATTGTTACCTCCCCGTACACGTAAAGTGGGTTGATATTTTTTTCTCTCGACTTTCCCATGGTGTGAGGTATCGTTGGATTTGCCGTTTAAAAATATTGCGGGTTTGTGAAAACCATTTTTCGGTTCAGAGATCCGTTTGCGTAATATCAAGTTTTAAAGTGCTAATTTTTGTTAGAGTCAAGTGTCTCCCCCCCTGTCAGCTAAATGGTTGTATTTGGATACGTGAAAAAATTCACAGCAATAGTATATATAACGAAGTTAAAAGGGAAACTATCACAGCTAAGTAGGCTTTACAAGTTACCGAGTAATAGTCGCCAACTTACATAACAAAAAAAAAAAAATCCTGTTGATAAACATGCATTCTGTATGTCTCCCATAGAGAATGCATGTTTTTCAACTACAATGTTAAGTTTGTTCTTGAGATAAATTCAGCCCACCTACGGAACCCTTCATTGTGCGTGGTCCGACACGCACTTGGCCGGTTTTTTTAACTACTAGCTTTGTGTAATATTACGACGTTGATTCACAAAGCTTTTGTGGAATGTTGTCAAGTAACCTTTCAGAGCCACTTTATCCTTTTACAGGCGTCGTATTTTTGGTTCAATGATGATGAGCTGCGACGTTTTAAAAGTACACTTATCGGTTCATCATCATTTCAGCCGAAAGACATCCACTGCTGGATATAGGCCTCCCCCAAAAGGAGGGAATTTGCCATAATCGCCACGCTTGGCAGGCGGGTTGGCGATCGCAGTATGGTGTTAAAAATGCATAGAGAACGTTGCTGCCCATTCTCTAGTAAGTCTCTTAGTCGACGTTTAAGACACCCACGGGAAGAAATGGGGTGTTGCTATTCTTTGTGTCCGGCACCACACAGTACTTGTCGGTTAGGTTTTGATTAAAGTGCTGTCTTTGTGGGGAATAATATTGAAGTAAACCCATAAATTGGTCGTGAGTTCGCGAGCCTATAATAAAGTGATTTGATACCTCGTGACGTAAATCTTGCCACTGTAGTGCACTCTACTTCGAGATCTGAAAGTTGGCCGTGTTGAAATAACGGCCAGAACTTTGTGACTTTTAGGAAAATGCAGAATTATAAAGGCCTGTTTATCGGTGCGAAAGATATTTTTAATGAAGACCTATGTCTTAATTTTATAAGTGAAGGTACCAATTTAAATTAATAGTTCGAAAAGAAAACGAAATTAAGGGACGAAAAGAAAATTGCGGTCTCTTTTATCTGCCGAGCAAAGGGAAGTAAAGGTAGAATAAATATGCGTACCTGAAAGAAAAACTTAAGAATCATATGTACGTACGTAACGTATATGCTTGAGTTTTTCTTTTAGGCAAACGTGTACCATGTGTATTGTGCGTGTACCTAATATTGTATAGTCAGGTGCTTAGATGTTTTTTGTATTTTTTTTTATATGTGTGTTGGAATATGTATTGGCATTGGAAGATTGATTCCATTTTTATGAAATTCGATGACTATTGGTTGATTAGAGAGTTAATGTTAAATCTGTATTGATGTTTTTGCCATGTGATAAGAAAAAAGATTCGCAATAAAACATCAGTTAACATTTGTCTAATTTGAATTCTAGGGGCCACTTGCACGTTCGTGGGTATTCCAAAATAACTCGGAGTTCCGAAATAAACTTATTCAGAGTGAATCTAATAATTCATCATGCGCCACCGAGAGTTAAACGTAAACCTAGGTGAAATAAGTAACTGACTGTTGAAACTGTTGGTTAGTGTAACAAATCCATACTAATATTATAAACGTGAAAGTAACTCTGTCTGTCTTTCTGTATGTTAGGTTTTCCCGCCTAAACCGCTGAATCGATTGTCATGAAATTTGGCAGAGATATAGCCTGGGATATGGAGACGGACATAAGCTACTTTTTTACGCGATAACCGACATCCACACGGGCGAAGCCACGGGCAAAAGCTAGTGTTAAAATAAATTGGCATTACGTATGAGGTACCCACCGCTGATAACTTATTTTGTGTTTTATATGGTTCGCTATAGATCCGAATTTTCACTTACTATAACGTCGAACGTTATAGTAAGTGAAAATTCGGATCTATATCAGCAGGCAATAATATTCATGAACCCATATAAAAATAGATACAAATTATAAAACATTTAAACTGTTATTTTATGTTTCGTCGATTGAACTGCAATGTTCCCAACTCAAAAAACACTAATTTCAGGTTAACTAATCCGGTGCTACTTTTTAGTGGCGCAACGCATAATAAGAGTTAAAAATAAATGTTAATTACTTAACACCGAGTTTACAAACTCTACATTTATTCTTTTATCCCAAATATACGTGCAAGTGGGCCTTAGTTTGTTATTGCGTCAACTTACATATATATAACTGATACCTAAGAATACCACTGCCAAAATTATCTCTAAGCATGAACACAATAAATAATGTATGTTTCTGTAGTTCGCCCCCTTTTTACCAATTTAGGTGAAGGACGAAGCTAAAACACAGATTAATACAGATGGGACACTCCGCAAAATCATTTAAATAAAAAGCGACTCAACGTTATGGTCGCACAACGCTCGTCTTACAAGTTGCCTCTCTTTCTACCGCGTAATTCATATACCGGCGGCGCGCGGCAGTCCTACTGAATTGGCCCAGTGAGATAGGCCCGCCGCGTACTTGTAACTTCATACCTAAACTGCGGAGTGTCCCATCTGTATTAATCTGTGGCTAAACAAAAAAAAAACATTAAAAAGCTTGCCGTGATAAGAAATTTACGACACCATTAATATTTGATATCAGTAACCGACTACCCGTCATGAATAAAGGAGTAAAAGTAACATTCTACGGGATGACAACAACCGTCGCGTGTTAGTTTGGGTGACTGTAAAAGTTGGTAGGTACCTGTATAATTATTGCGGTAGGTACCCGTACATTTGTTTGAATTTACGATCTTTGTGCCTACTTACAGCTCAGAAACCAATAAACGTGAACTGTAAATGTGTTTCCTTTAGAACAGTGTTTTTCAACCTTTTTCATAGTGTGGCCTCTTAGTATGGAAATATATTTCGCGACCCCCCTACCCTCCGCGGTTTCTAACTTGGAATTCAAGTCTGTCACTTTGGTTACTTTTTGGTTAAGCAGAAAAACAGAATACCCACAATTAACCACAGAAGCTTCGAAGTGTTTGATTTCATTTGGAACCTCCTACTTGTGCGAGACAACGGTTTTCATCGATGTTTCAATTAAAAGGCAAACAGAGTATGTGTAGAAAAAAATTGGTTAACAAGAAACAGGCGCAACCATCACAATAATGTGAATGGGTGCGTATGTTCAACTTCACATTAATAATTCATGTGATTACTAGGTATTTGTTGATTTGTGTTAAGCTAAGCCTTACATATATTTTTTTTATTAACAAATATAACATTTTGAACTAATATTATTTTATATTTTATGCTTTAAATTTTAAAGTAACGGCGACCCCCTTAAAGAGGCTTGGCGATCCCCTAGGGGGTCGCGACCCACACGTTGAAAAACACTGCTTTAGAACATCTCTACTATTCATGACAGCGTCTGAAACTGTTTGAAAATGTAACGTTGTGTAGGTTACTCGTAAACACGCGCGGGTATTGCAAGTGGAAAATATTATCTTTGAAATTGCTTCAGGCGAGGGTTCATTGAATCAGAAAGTCCCTGTCTTCGTGCAAGAATAGTGGCTACAGATTTACGGTTTATAATGAAATATTGTATCATCTGCAGAAAACTTTAAAAATTGAAAATGTAGGTTTTAAATTGTAAGAAATACTTCTATTTTCTTTTATAGTTTTTAAATCAGCGGTTCTTTGGAATACTACAATATTGGAGAGGTCAGTTCCTTATCTGACCTCTCAAATATTATAGCTTTGCAAAGATCCCGGGCCCGACCACACGTACTACAACCGCATCATAACGACAACACGTGTTCGGGCGCTAATTTGTATGAAAATGAATAGTTTGTTCACACGGACCACATTTGACCGTCAAAATTAACCGTGGTGTGGTACCGACCACATCAAGGCCACGTCGGAACCACCAGCGAGATCACGCAGTAGCTAAGTCAGCGGTTCTTTGGAATACTACAATATTTGAGAGGTTAGTTCCTTATCTGACCTCTCAAATATTATAGCTTTGCAAAGGGCCCGTGCCCGATCACATGTACCACAACCGCATCATAACGACAACACGTGTTTGGGCGCTAATTTGTATGAAAATGAATAGTTTATTCACACGGACCACCTTTGACCGTCAAAATTAACCATGTGGGTGATACCGACCACATCAAGGCCACGTCGCAACCACAACGCAACCACCAGCGAGATCACGCAGTAGCTAAATCAGCGGTTCTTTGGAATACTACAATATTTGAGAGGTCAGTTCCTTATCTGACCTCTCAAATATTATAGCTTTGCAAAGAGCCCGAGCCCGATCACACGTACCACAGCCGCATCATAACAACAACACGTGTTCGGGCGCAAATTTGTATAAAAATGAATAGTTTATTCACACGGACCACATTTGACCGTCAATATTAACCGTGTGGGTGATACCGACCACATCAAAGTCACGTCGCAATCACAACGCAACCACCAGCGAGACCACGCAGTAGCGGCCAGCTACATCGCATTTTATCGACATTTCATTTAATTTACTCTACACAACAAAATTACAGAAGCTTAGTAAAATCAACACCGTTCTTATGTTGTAATAAATCATGTTTAAATAATTATTTGGCCGAACACTGTCTCTTAGAATACAGGCTATCCTAGTCTGAGGCCCGTATTACAGAACGTCACTCAATATTCAAGCGTTACTTAAAATTAGCTTCAACCAATCAAATGCCTTGAATCTACATAGTTTTAAGTAATGCTTGAGTATTGAGTGACGTTTTGTAATACGGGCCTAAGATTCAGATTTATTTATTTGCTAACCATTTAGGTACAGGTATAAGATGGTACATCACTAAGGGTTTCCGCTACAGTCTACCTTACAGCATGCAAAGTCATAAAAACAAAAACACAAAAAAAAAAAAACAATTTTCGAATAAATCATGCAGTCGTAAAAACTAACGATAAAATTTTCATCTAAATTAACAATTAATAATTAAGTCAGTCTGATATAAGTTTTCGTAAATTTTTTAATTGTCATATATTTTTATTATTTAAAAAGTCTTTTATACAATAATAACATTTTTCTAATAATAATGCAGTCAGCTTAGATTTAAATATTCGTAGACGGTGTTTTTTTTTTAATTGAGCGGAGTTTTATTAAAAGACAGGGCTATATATACATTTTGTACAGATTTTGCAACTTGTCATGAATTGTAATGTACATTATAAATGAGGTTATGTATTTTTTTATGAATAAACCATTATTATATTATTATTATTCACTCTCAATTGTTTTAAATCTGACATGACAAGTACCACCATCACACAAATTGAGGTAATTCCTTTATTCATTTGGAGTTTGGAATTGCCTCTGCGTACTCCTATCCTAAAGAGCATACTAATAATGTGGCATCATACGTCAGTGATGGGTCGGAATAAATAGTCGCTTAGCTGCCATTCGTTTACCGCCATAATGTGTAGACAAATGTGTTTAATAACATGTGTATGAGCCGAAAACACATCGTGTGTGTCAAACACATCGTATATATTTACTTTAATAGGTACTCGTTAAGTATGCACTCCCGTCAACGTTTATAGCTGCATCAGTTTCAGCTTATTTTTATCTAAACGGGACACGGTTTCGCATACTCGAGTGAGCGCTCCCGATATTTGAATATCCGTTTTTAGTTGAGTAGGTTACGTTAACTTGTTCGAATAATTAATATTTTTCCGTCTTCATTATTGAAAAAAAAAAAAATATTTTTGTTATTAAGAAAAGGTGCCTCGTCAAAAAATAGATTTTACTAGCAGCGCCCCGCGGTTTTACTCGCATAAGTCTCGATCCCGTGGGAATATCGGGATAAAAAAAGCTAATTGTTTAATAAAACAAAAAACCCGACTGTAAAAACACATAACTGAAAAGAGAAAATCAAGCATTATAATTAGAGATCGGATATTCGGATGCATATTCACCTAAAGTTGAGATGTTGGCTAATATGGAATGTGCTTTTGTTTCGACAAAATACTGCGGTTCCGGGATCGATAAAAGGTTTCTGATTATAGAATCGGATTTATATTTACTTACTTTCAAATGTTGGCTTATATGAATGCACTTTTGTATCGATCGTAAAAATCCCGCCATTCCGAAATCGACCAATTTTGTTGTTTTTTTCTGTCTAGAGAATCGGATGCATATCTACGTGCCTAGTAGCCAAGGTAATATTTACGCCCAATCAGAATATAGTAATTAATTTAAGAAAAAAAATATTTTTTTTTTCATGTAGGTTTTTTTTTTTTTATCTGACACACTTCTTACACCCTACTTAAACATCAGGGTTGTTGCTGATGCATATTTTTTTCACATCAGCGGATGCTGATGCTGATTTTAATCATTTTCTTTAAAAAGTAGGGAAAAAGTAGTGACCATTATGCATTTACCTATAACTAAAAGTTGCACAGTTTTCCTTGGTGTTATGGTATATACGATTGTTTCAATAACTTTGTGACTTTTAATAAAAAAAAGATTCTGACTAAGTAGTTTATTAATAATTAGTAATAGATTAGTAATTAAGGGGGTATGTGATAAAGCAGCCCGCGAAATTAAAATTATCTTACGTTTTTTTGCAATTTGCTGGTCAGTTTCAGGTTTTATCTTGATTAAAATATGATTTGCGACCGTAACAAATATGGCATTACAGAATTATAATCATTAGAATCAGCAATACAACTCCTTAAATTACAAATGTCCTCAAATGTCATGATTTCATGAAATAGACATTCAATAGGATAATATGAACTTATAGAGTTATTGACCTGCAAATTGCAATGCACGTAAGAAAATTTGAATTTCGCGGGCTGCGCTGACCTTAAGTACCTAGCCTACCTAGTGCATATCCTGCTGTCTATCTATCCTCGACCCCTGCATTGGTCAAAACTGTGAAACAACACGCGCTATAAGCCCCGCCACCTCTGCGGTCAAGTCATGAGTTCACAACTCGAATTTCAGCATTAATAATCAGCATCCATCATTACGGATGTCGATGCTGATGCTGATGTTCGCAACAACCCATTGTAAATTACTACAATACTGGGGCCTTACTCCCGAAAACGATTCGAGTTTGATTTTGATTCCGATTCGATGTCGTTTCTGATCCGAACTCTATTTAAAACTTAAAACTGACCGAAGTTAGTTTCGCTTCGAACCACCGTACGATCGTGCGCTAGTATTGAATTCAAGAGTATGAATCGGCATTTAATTCGAACCCAATTCGATTGATTCAGAACTCGATGCTGTCGGGAGTAAGGCCCCAGAAACGAGTTCGAATCGGAATCAAAATCAAACTCGAATCGCTCGGGAGTAAGGCCCCTGGTATCGAATAAAAGCTAGTAATAAGACAATTCCAAATATAGGTATATACACCGTGGCATTTTAACCGTCTTACAAAGTCAGCCCACTTCATGTATCCAATGCCTACTAATGACACTTAACGTAGTTTGAAACAGCCTGTTACGAGGGCAGTCCGAGACTTGCGTTCCAAGGGAGGCGCGGAATGGAGCGGCGACATCTTTATCAGAGTTTATCAGAGTTCATTGACCCTAGCGCAAACATTTGTTTCTTACTATTGCAACTTAATCTTAATTACAATTTTTCTTTTTTTAATCGCGCCTAGAGGTATTTTATGTCGGATACATTGAGTGGACCACCTTTGTAAGACGACTAAAATGTCACGGTGTGTGCAGGCTGGATTTTTGAGATGGGGCAGGTACACTAACCATTGTAGCTACAGGAAATCGGACTCAGAACAGAGTTTAGATAGTTTGTTGCTTGTAATTACGGTAATTTGGAAAAAAAAAACTTTCAGTCTTTTATAACGTTTAACGATTGTTATGGGAAAACCTTTTTGCGATTTCTGGCTTTTATAGTGGTCAGTCTATCCATCATAAAAAGTAAGTAGGAGTCTTATTTCCTACGAAATGTAGGAGAAAGGTTTTTTGCGAGAAAATTTGAATTTCGCGGGCTGCGCTGACCTTAAGTACCTAGCCTACCTAGTGCATATCCTGCTGTCTATCTATCCTCGACCCCTGCATTGGTCAAAACTGTGAAACAACACGCGCTATAAGCCCCGCCACCTCTGCGGTCAAGTCATGAGTTCACAACTCGAATTTCAGCATTAATAATCAGCATCCATCATTACGGATGTCGATGCTGATGCTGATGTTCGCAACAACCCATTGTAAATTACTACAATACTGGGGCCTTACTCCCGAAAACGATTCGAGTTTGATTTTGATTCCGATTCGATGTCGTTTCTGATCCGAACTCTATTTAAAACTTAAAACTGACCGAAGTTAGTTTCGCTTCGAACCACCGTACGATCGTGCGCTAGTATTGAATTCAAGAGTATGAATCGGCATTTAATTCGAACCCAATTCGATTGATTCAGAACTCGATGCTGTCGGGAGTAAGGCCCCAGAAACGAGTTCGAATCGGAATCAAAATCAAACTCGAATCGCTCGGGAGTAAGGCCCCTGGTATCGAATAAAAGCTAGTAATAAGACAATTCCAAATATAGGTATATACACCGTGGCATTTTAACCGTCTTACAAAGTCAGCCCACTTCATGTATCCAATGCCTACTAATGACACTTAACGTAGTTTGAAACAGCCTGTTACGAGGGCAGTCCGAGACTTGCGTTCCAAGGGAGGCGCGGAATGGAGCGGCGACATCTTTATCAGAGTTTATCAGAGTTCATTGACCCTAGCGCAAACATTTGTTTCTTACTATTGCAACTTAATCTTAATTACAATTTTTCTTTTTTTAATCGCGCCTAGAGGTATTTTATGTCGGATACATTGAGTGGACCACCTTTGTAAGACGACTAAAATGTCACGGTGTGTGCAGGCTGGATTTTTGAGATGGGGCAGGTACACTAACCATTGTAGCTACAGGAAATCGGACTCAGAACAGAGTTTAGATAGTTTGTTGCTTGTAATTACGGTAATTTGGAAAAAAAAAACTTTCAGTCTTTTATAACGTTTAACGATTGTTATGGGAAAACCTTTTTGCGATTTCTGGCTTTTATAGTGGTCAGTCTATCCATCATAAAAAGTAAGTAGGAGTCTTATTTCCTACGAAATGTAGGAGAAAGGTTTTTTGCGATTTATGACTTTTCTAGTACTCAAACCTCAATTGGTCCAATATGTTTTTGACGTGACAACGTCTAATAAATCGATGAACGCCGGCTGCATGCAAGAAAATGTGCCGTTAAAAATGTTTTGTTATGACGTTATCACGTTAAACTATCGTCCGTAAACCAACTTTACAGACAACCAATTTTTACAGGACATTTTAACAGTTGCGCCGTATGGTCAGATAATGCAAATTCTATCACTTCAGTCCTACATCGATTTTTTATTTCTTATAAGTAACTGGATCGATTGGCATCAAAAAATCTTTTGGTGAAAATGGTCCATTTTGTTACTTTTACTTTTTTTAAATCTGTGTATGGGGATCAAAATTTCTCAAAAAGATAAGGACAGTCACCTAAGACCGTTTTCCTGTAGCTACAATGGTTAATGTACCCGCCCTTATTGCCCCATTTCAAAAATCCACCCAAAATAACCTATTTCATTTCCACAATTATGAAGAATCTAACGACACCTCATATGTTAAAATCCATCAAGTTGTTTAGGCTACAGAGCGTGCCAAAGAAATAGACATACATACATACACATACATACATACATGCTCTCGAAAAACATTACCCTCCTTCTGGGGCAGTCGGGTAAAAAGTATCCTATGTGTTAATTCAGATTATGAACTATCTGCGTGCCAAATTCAAATTTCGCGTTTATAATATTATAGTAGGATAAGCCATTTTCACTCTCCTTTCGGCGCCCATTTTCAATTTCCCTGGAAATTGAATTTCATTTCACTCTAAAATGGCTTTCATGTCTATCAAGTCGTAAACACCGTGAGAGTGAGATACGAGTTAGCGTAGAGGCACCTTTCATGGTGATCCTCAGATACGGATCAGCTGCGCCATTCGGAGACAAAAATAAATAAATATATATTTTATGCGTAAGTAACCTTTTTTCTGTTTCTGTTTTTTCTGTTAACGGATTTGCATGAAATTAGGCGCGCGGATAGACCATGACCTGAGTTAAGGCATAGGATATTTTTTATCCTGGTTGTATGACTTCCACGTGGGCGAAGCTGCGGGCAGAAGCTAGTAATATAATATTACTAGCTTTTGCCCGCGGCTCCGCCCGCTTAGATGTCGGTTATCGCGTAAAAAAGTAGCCTATGTCCTTCTTCATATCCCAGGCTATATCTCTGCTAATTTCATGATGATCGGTTCAGTGGTTTAGGCGTGAAAACGTAACATACAGACAGACAGACAGAGTTACTTTCACATTTATAATATTAGTATGGATACCAACATTTTGCTTTGGCAGCTGTTTCTTCTGTTCCTGTTTTATGCTTCCCTGAAATCGTGCAAATAATTGGTAATAACTGCTTATTGTCTTCTATACAAATAAATAAAATTTAAGTGTCTGTTTGTTATGTCAATATAACATGTTATGACTAAATGTTTATAAAAGTATATACGGTACTTATAAAACAAAAAAATACTGTTTCTGTCTGTTTGTTATCTCCGAAACGGACCGATTTTGACGGGACTTTCACTGGCAGATAGCTGATATTATAAGGAGTACTTAGGCTACTTTTATTTTAGAAAACCAACGCGGGCGAAGCCACAGGTAGTAGCTAGTTTCAAATAAAATAAACAAAACTGTATCCTTGGTAGTTGTAAAGCTACTCCCCTAATTATGTCGATGGATCCGAAAATAACCATGAAAGCTATGATTGTGAACCATTTCGGTAAACAATAGCTGGGCAAGAACAGCATTAGGACTAGTATCCATTAGCTTAGTAGTATGGGAGTGGCCGGCGAAGGTCACAGTCGACACCTGTTATTTATTAGATTTGTTTCGATCCCGGATAATCTCGTTACAGCTGACCCACTGCGCGCCCTTGGCAAACCCAATAAACGAACGACATTTTTTGGTTTGTGAAATATGTGCACGAGAGCCCGGCGTTACAATTTTGATGGCGCTCCTAATGGTAAGTAATTACATGTGCGCTCATCTGTAACGTTTCAGGGGCTCTGATATTATCACATTCCAGTAACGTTTAATAACTAGAGATGGAGGGGAATGTTTTTTTTTTTTTTTTTTTCAAGAAAAATAAAATAACCTTTAAAATGCTTATTTTAGTGTATACTCTACTAGAGTATACATTAAAAAATATAAAATACACCATTATAAAGTTTACTTTTTTTAAATTATAAAACACTTTAAAATGCTCTAGTGTAAAGTTGCCAACATGTCGTTTGGTCAATAGTGCCTCTCAAGCGTCGATATGAAATAACCTCAAAGATCAGGATGCGGAATACTCAAACAATATTACGAAAACTATTGATTTTAGATATTGGGGTTTATTTATAAACGTTGCTTAAAGTAAAGTGACGTTCAAAAGTCAATCTCCCGCCTGCACTACACCACTAAGGCGGAGGACATCGTGGAGTACGTGCGCCAAAGGACAACCTACACGCCGAGGGTGCAGTTACTGGAATCGCACCGGAACGTCAACTTCAAGGCGTTCATCGTGCGTGTTCCGAATCTGTATCTGCCCATCGTCATGAAAGAAGACTTTTGGCCACAGGACGTGGTGTTCCGTCGCTTCCGCGGACAAGTTCCACAGGACAGTACAAAGTGCAGCTAGTGCTAAGTGAAGTACCTACTAAGTTTTATATTAAAATATGTAAATTAATGTAGGTTAAGGTATGTTTCTATGGGCCTATGTTGCCTGAAATAAATGGTATTATTATTATTATAACTTTAAGCAACGTTTATAAATAAACCCCAATATCACTAACTGTATAAATATAAATATGAAATCAGGGAGTTTGAAACAACTGGCACTTAAGAGGGCGCTCACTAGCGCCACTAGCGCCACTCCTTTAATAAAATATTATCTCGTGACTGAGAAGGAATTATGAAAAACGGCTCAATCAGCAAAATCAGTAAGTGTGTCTAGAATTTTCTAATACCTTTTATAAAGTTTCATATTGAGACACGTAGCAACAAAATTCGATCGAAATAAAAACGGCCACATTCCTCTAGATCTTATTTTGTTGCTTCGTGTCTCAATATGAAACTTTATAAAAGGCATTAGAGAATTCTAGACACACTTACAGATATAGTTGATTGAGGAGTTTTTCATA
The DNA here is from genome assembly GCA_947523025.1 of Dryobota labecula. Taxonomy (NCBI): domain Eukaryota; kingdom Metazoa; phylum Arthropoda; class Insecta; order Lepidoptera; family Noctuidae; genus Dryobota; species Dryobota labecula. Next base: position 16,993,150 of record OX383284.1, read on the forward strand.
ATTCCGTCTCAGTCACGAGATAATATTTTTTAAACGCTAGTGGACCTATGATCACCCTCTTAAAGCAAATTATTAAGGAAATTAACGCTTATGATAAGGGTAGATTGAATTACAATGGCATCCATGATTGATGACTTTCGTGATATCAATTTGAATTGAATACAATGGCCACGGTTTGGGTTACGAGGGTAGGTATATTGGAATCGTTCATGAGGAATGCTAAAGGCATTATTCAATGGGGTTACAACTGTATGTTTTGTATTCGGCGGTGTTTTCGTTGTAGAAATGTAGGTAATGCGGTCGGCGGTTCTCACCCTTGTCTTAAAAACCACCAGAACAATTTCAACAAACGAGGTGTCAAGTCATTTGTCTGGACCAAAGGTGTCAAACAAAATGGAGTGCGGTTAGCTAAAATTCCAGAGAGTTTCAGGCCTGGTAAACTTCTTATAAAATAGTTTGTTACTTGAAATCAATATTACATTGAAAAAAATGCACTCCAATCAAATGACTTTTTTGCTTGATTGACGATATCTTGTTTAGATTAATCAAAATCTTAGTTATGTTGATCATCACGACATGATTGCAGCAATACTAGTTCAAATGATTGAACGCTCAAACAAGTTTCTCGTTTACCCTTACCATGATATCATTGTAGAAGAGTTAAAAATAAAATATAATAAAAAATAAAAAATATAAATAAATAAATAAATAAATAAAAAAAGAGACAAGTTAAAAAAATGTTAACTGTAACAAAGTAAGTTAGTTGTGTCAATCAAGCATTTTGATTACTTCAATAAAGAAAATTGAAACTTTAATCTAATAATCTTGGTTGGAGCAACTATGTTTTGTCTTGATTACTGCAAATAGGTTTTGTGATAACTCCAATCAAGATCCCGTTTCAAATCTCAATCAAATAAAAGTAGTAGCTGTGATCATTGTGCTTGATAGGCTCAGATGCAAACAAGTTACTTAGTCAATCTAAACAAAATCTTGATTGTGGCAACTGCTTTTTTTTTCAGTGTATGAATGCTAAAGTCATGCGCAAATTCTGTGGAACCCAGTATCCTTGTACAATTTACTTACTTACTGTCGATCGTGGTTTGTTAAGAGGGTTTTCACCGGTCCACTAGCGCCACTCGTTTAAAAACATATTATCTCGTGACTGAGAAGGAATTATGAAAAACGGCTCAATCAACTATATCGGTAAGTGTGTCTAGACTTTTCTAATGCCTTTTATAAAGTTTCATATTGAGACACGAAGCAACAAAATACGATCTAGAGGAATGTGGCCGTTTTTATTTAGATCGAATTTTGTTGCTTCGTGTCTCAATATGAAACTTTAAAAAAGGTATTATAAAATTCTAGACACACTCACCGATATAGTTGATTGAGCCGTTTTTCATAATTCCTTCTCAGTCACGAGTTAATATGTTTTTAAAGGAGTGGCGTTAGTGGACCGGTGACAACGCTCTTAAGTAATGGTTAGCGACTGTTTAACCATACATTTTTGACGTTTGAACGTCACTTAACTTTAAGCAACGTTTATAAATAAACACCCGTATGTTTTGGCAAAACACGATATTACCAAACACTCATAAAGTTAGGTTTTAGTGGCATATTAATTATTTATGTCTTTACAACTTATGAATGATTTGTTTAGGTGACCGAATAAAAGGTGGAATAAAAGAAAATGATTAATATCGAAATTACATCGATTGCTATCTATAGTTGTGTACCGCGGGTTGTGTACCCTGAAGACACATGATACGGTTCAGCGGTGGCTTGGAACATTTATATGCAATAGTTTTAAAGTAAGTAGGTTTAAATCTATCTCGTTATCAAACGTCCAACTCGTATTTCATTGTTAACTTGAAATAACCTTGCATTTTTATTAGAAAGCTGGCTTCAGTCAGTAGTAATCCAGAATCTGTTAGCTACGGTCAATTCAAAGTGCAATAGCGATTTTCAAAGAAAATAACACGTTTTATTTTAATACGGCAAGCTACGAAATTGATCGGTGTTCCCGTAGGCTGAAGGGCAGAGGGACAGGGGCGGCCATTGTTTGCATCTTTTGTTTGTTGCCATGCTGGATCCGGTAATAACGTTCAAGCATTAAAATTCGGGTCAGGTTGTTGACATAAATTTATGAGGGCTGTTAGAAAGGGTAGCCTTGATTCTCCGCATTATCTACAACACGTTTAAACAGAAAATTGAAAAGCAGAACTCGAGATTATGCGTTTGACGGATTAGAATACCTAATGCAAGGATTGGATTGAGTACGGATAGCTTTTCCTTTACGTGGATTACGACGGATTGGATTACATAATTCAATCTGGACGTGCTGAGAAAAGATTTACTTACATATTATTTGAATAAATCTCAGCGTTTACGTATACAGATTCATTATTCAAGAATAATTGGCGTCCCCGTTATCAGGGACAATGGGAGGGTTCCGAACTGAGTGAATTGAATGGTAGCAGTAGACATAAATCCACTTTTTGTCGCTGCTTGATTCAAATCCCCTACTTTATACGAACTATTTCTTAATATTTAACTGTGCATATCCATTCAGGCGGATATATATAATAATAATAATCGTTTATTTATAAAAAGGGCACATTTAAAATAAGTTTCTTAACAATTAAAATAGAACACAGTTGCTTATTTGCCTGAACTAGGTTGAACCTGTGCTTCAGGCTAGGAAGTGCATAAATACTTAATGTATTAAATTAACAATGATTATAAAGTGAAAACTAAATCTAATTTAGGTTAATAATAGTAAAACTGCATATTAGCGTTTCTATTTGCAGAGAACAAGCAGCTCTTCTGTCTATGCATAAGCGATGGTTACTAAATATTTAAGTACAATTTTTTCACAGTTAATTTAATTTAATTTATAGACACTTAGTTTTCTATTTAATCTATTGTACAGAAATGGGCATGAATGTGAAAAATCTTTCTAGACAAAAAATCTAAATTTTTCTAGAAATCTTTTTAGACAAATGTTTTGAGGTTACATTAGATGTGCATACTTATCATTCCGTCTCTTGTTAGTATTGTCAGCAGAGTGTAGGTCGGCATGGTGTGCTGTTTTAATGTGCATAATGAAAAGTTGGCGAACAGTCTGCACGTTGCAGGATTTATATAGCAGATCTGTAGCGACCCCTTAAATAGACAATATATGGCGGCCCCTCAAATACACAATAGAGATATCGGAGAGATTTATAGGTCACGCAAGCCTTGATTAAAACCCTCTGAATGGCTGTATACGACGGTGGATTTAATCCCACCGCTTTCAATTTGTATATTTTACGTTATTAAAATAATATCTGAAATTATACATTTCCGCAGCTTTTTAAAGCTCTTGGGATTTTTGTACTTATAGCACTTGACATATTTGCACAAGTAATTTATTAAAATTTACCAGCATTTAATTAAAGGTTTGTTTATCGTACGTAGCCAAGTAATTGGACGCCTCAAGTTAGTTGCGGTGTTTGCCTAGCTTAAACACATTAGTAAGTTGATTGTATACCTAAGTTTAAGTTTACCTATTGTCGGCGTGGTGTGACGTCATTATTAAGGGACTTAGCTTTAATTAAATAGCGAAGAAACTATTTTGGCAAAATGGCACCTGCCGTACGAAAACTATCGGAAAAGTTGTTAAATTTTCATGAAAATTCATGTGCTCTCTTTTCGAAGTTAATAAAACAAAAACGATTTCATTTGAATTTTATAAAAACTTCACCGTATTGCCTCTGTTTAAATTATTCGGTTAATATTTGGTTTATTACGAACACTGTTTAACAATGTTGAAATACGGAATTTCAACATTGTTAAACATTGTTCCAGTGGAACATTACCTATTCGTACCCACTTGAAAAATTATGTAAGTATACGAGTAATTGAGCTATTAATTAATTGGCTGTAATTTGTGAATCTTTGACAGTCGTACACAAACACGGTGGACCGATCAGGTGAAGGGATCATCGTCTTCTACATTTTACACGATGGTAAGGGATGCGCTGGACAGAAACCGGTGGAGGCGGATCATACGTTCCAGATGCAACTCCGAAGCTGACCACGATCCTCAGACATGAGGGACCGACCACAGAGACAGTCGTTACAGGTCGTTAGAAGCCCGAAAGTCTGATAATCAGTCATACTAAGGGGTATCGTACTCGTATCACCCAGTAACGGGGTTGTAGGTCAGATAGGCAGTCGCTTCATGTCAAATACTGGTATTCAGCTGCATCCGATTAAATTGGAAGCTGACCCCAACATAGTTGAGAAAAGGCTAAGCAGATAATGATGAGTTATTGGAATGTAAAATACCAATAAAGGTGATATTTTATTTATTTATTTAGTACATGGAGGACTTACAGCTAATAAAAACAAATAAAAAAGGAAACCATAGTCACCAGAGAGCCAATTACAAATCCTCACGTGTAGACATAGAATAATAATTTATGGTGTGAGCACAAAAACAAAAAAACAATTCGCCTAAATTAAAATAAGAATTAATATAAATATTTGGTTTGCAATTTATGTGACTGAATTAACAGAGAAAATAATAAAAACAAAAACAAATAATATAACCTACCGCTACTTGAAAAATTTGAGTTAAAAAAAAACCTATATTTAAGTATCTACTACCAATTTAAGTTCGTAGTAAATAATGAATTAATGAGTTATCGAGTTTATGGGTTAAATCATTCGTGGAAAAACTGTAGGTGCGGTCGATAGATATCTACCGATAAAACTTTTTGATCAAACTTTGTTTAGTGATAAAATATTCCGCTTGCTTGACATTAAATTGCAGTCAAAACAATCTAGAACGAAACAAAATCTTGGCTCTAAAAGAGTCAGCGCGGCCATCAAATCAAATCTACACTGTTTTTCCAGCCTTACGGGCTTAAGGTAAGGCGCTGAGCTGACGATGGAAAATTTGTCCGCGAAAATAGAACGTATGGAAATCAACACACACGTAGACCTTAGGTGCTGGGATTTCCATACTGCGATCTATCGTCGCTTCCATCATCTGCTCAGCGCCTAAGCCAGTATCTCATCACTAGACTAACCTGCGGCTCTTGCCTCCTTGCAGGCGAGCACCATGCTGTGCCGCACGTCCGGGTTGTCATCGGCGATGGTCTCCCCGACGGCCACGAACCGTTCAACGGCGCAGCAGACGGCGACGCCGACCCGCTGCACGGCCGCCCCGCCGGACGCCTCGCCGCGCGACGCCACCAGACTGCTGATCTGTGACAACGGGGCATTATTATTGATGTGTTCTTTTTAGAGGTTTATAGGACATCAACGATCGACCTAAAGTCATTAGAATGTCATTGCAAAGAAGTCTTACCTCGGTAACTTAAGGTATAAATTAGAATGATCGCCGAGAGTTTTATTAAACTCGCGGAAATCATTCTAGTTTATACTTTATTACAATGAGATAAGAGTTAGATTGTAATGACTTGCTAGTGATTGTACGTCATTCAAATTTAGATCGCTTTAAAGCTCTGTTGTCAGTTAAGGTCATGGCACACTATACCGGCACCGCTTCAACCCAGCAATTAACTTATCATTCAAATTAGAGCATAATAGTGTTTCGTATAATATATTTCGTAATGTCAATATGAAAAAGCCAACGGCGTGCAGTCAGCGCCGACTCCGAGTCGCAATGTAAACCGAGACTTTATGAAAACGTGCAAGTCCTGGGTGTGTTCAATCACAAATGCCATATAGTATAACAAATTGTGTTCGCGGTGACAGCAAGCTTGCACCTCGTGGCCAGCGCTCGGACTTCGAGCTTGCATCTCGCGGACGACGCATAGTTAGCGCGCTGGCTGATAACCGTAGCCTAAATTCGAGGCGACGCCGCCGTACTGCAGCTGTGCAGTTGCGGTGCAAGTATAATGTGCCATGACCTTTATTCGTACGCAAAATTCAACCGGTGACTGGCAAGGAGAATTCATAGTTATGTAGGTCCCTTCAACCCTAAATAATGAGATATCGTTTTGGAAGGATCGCTTTAGATACCTACTTACTCTATCGATCTCTAAAATGGTTTACTGCCAGCATAGGTATGATATTTATGGACCACGTAGCCATAGTGTAACTGGGGTAAACTATGCATTTGAGATGGGATAATCACTGTGTTCGTTAGTGAAAGCTGCGCAAATTCGTTGGCACGTTAAGTTTGTCCTAAAGGCAGAATGTAATTTTCCGAGTTTCATAGATATCGATAACATGTTTTGGCAGCACTCGACGATGCAAGACATTGAAGCATATGTGATACTCTTATTTAAAGTTTAAAAATATTTTAGGGAAACGTACGACTATTTTGATGATCGTTTAGCAAAAAAACAACACATTTTCTATTAAAAGTGTTTATATTCACTATCTTGTACCTAGATGCGGAGTTTCTATCATTTGGTTTGTTCACGGTTACGATATCATCGCCTCGACTTTATGAAAAACTGTACAATTATTTAATGTTTTTTTTCGTGTAAATTAGAAAAGTTAGACGAATAAAATATGAGGTATGCACGGAACAAAGGAATCATATAATGGGTTCACAATAACTTGTAATTTTCGCTCGTAGGAATTTCCGCAGGGCGAAAGGTATTTTAAGGAGCCCAGGAAAAAGAAACCAAGCCACTTTAAAAAAAAAAATATATGTGGCTGAGTTGATTGTAACAACATCTAATAGACATATTTTTGTTTAGTCATAAATGAGGCAAAAAAAATTGTTGTACAAAAGTCGGTTTCAGTCCTCTGAGTAAGAAGTGAATGAGACGGAAACAATACTAAAAGTCAGATACATTGAATAACGAAAAGTAACCAAGCAACTTCTTGATTTGCCACGAGTAGCCGCAGCCACAATGCGGTGGAAAGCTCCCGTGGTATAAACATAATATATTGTACCCTATATAATGGAGGGTAAACAATATTTTTGCCTGCATAACTTGCGGTCGTCTGCAAATAATGTGAGGTTATGTGTCTTAGTAACTTGTACCCACTATTATAGAACTATTTTCCTAGATAGTCTCTTTCTCTATGCCCAACTTTTTAATCAATTGCTAGAGTAGATTAAATAATAATAATTTATTTTACTCTCAAAGTACAACAAAAATTTAATCTATGCACAGTACAATTTAATAAAGTTGATGGTTGTACAGCAGCACATAATTGATGATCCATCAACTCCCAAACTAAGTCAAGCTTGTGTTTTGGGAGTTAGTGGTTCTTAGAATGCAGGACTTGCATAGCACACACAACCTTGTAGCCTGTTATAGGACTTGACTTCCAACACTTTTACATTAAATAAATTAAATAAAAATTTCGAAACATACAATGAGATTTACATGATTTTTATAAACGCCATCGTGTTGGCATAATTACCAACCCTGAGTATTCCGACTTCATTAGATCCAGGATGAAATGAACAAAAGAAATAAGAAGCACTCTACTAAGAAATACTATCTGTATATCCATAACACAAAAATGACAGTCATACACATAATACAGGTAAATGAGCCTCTGACCATCCTCCACAGAGGACGGGTTATCCTTTAGTTGTCCGTTATAACCTTAGTTATAACCCTCGTTTATAGGAGAAGGGTGACTATTTAGATTCGACGCTATATGCTTCCTTTGATCCCTTTGAAGCCGTGAAACTTGAATTCCAATATTATTTTGCCCTTTCTCACAATTATAGAAAATGGTATACCTACTATGAAACTTCGATAATATCTCTGCAATTTTACAGGTAACCGTTGTTTGTGTGAGAAATTGCACGTGAGGATACTGCATTATTAATGGAGCGTAGAGCTGTACGTAAGAACAGGTTTCTTTGTGTTGTGTTGGAGAAATCGTAGAAAATCCACTATCGACTGTCAATTGTAGACTATTGTAATATAGCGTTAATGTCGAAAATATTGACCAAATGGACCTTCCATTTGGTCAATATTTTCGACTTTTTCAAAATAAGAAATTGTAGACGTTTTATCATCAATGCGAAAAAAAGCTTTAAGAAAGAGAATAGTAGGGACAATGGTAACGCAATCAGAGTACCTGCCGGATTTTCTAAATCCAGTTAAATACGGCTGGAATCCAGGGAACGGAAAATTTTCTTTGTATTCAGCGACGTGCAAGATATTTAATATAACACATCAGTGGAGTTTTTATTTTCCTACCTTACCTTGGTAATAAAAATGTTGGTTCATTCTTTTCAATCCAACCAGGACATGTGTGGACTACTTTATTTGGCAGAACACATTTCACAATGTCCAACCAACAACGCTTGAAATTTATCAGGCAAAAAGAGCATTACGACTTTTTTCTTTTAGGAATAGTTTTTTCATCCTAAGCATGCAATCCACCGAATAAAGTCAACGATTTATTGGGTAATCAATTTTAGATTCGACTAGTGCTTATTTTACAAAATCTGTTATCAAGGGCAATCTGTGAATCCTAAACATGCCTGGCAAACTAATTTGCATTATTAAAAGCCCAGGACAGGCATTTGGCACTGTCTGGCATCGAAGGTATTATTTTATAACCTTTACGCAATGCTTCTTACTTGAGAAGGGTTGTTGAGTAACTTAAAATCACAGAATAATACATTATATTCTGACATAGGTTATATATAGCTACAGCGAGGATTTAAAGTGACGTTGAGTTGTGACGCCACATCTTTGTTAGCAAGTTGACTGCTCCGAGTAGGTACGAGATAAGTCAAACAAGTACAATGTCAACTTTAGTCACTTAAGCGTTACGTAAGCAACTGAAAACTTAATTTAAATCAATGTGTTCCTACTGTGGATGCCACCCGCCGAGGTTAATCGGATCAGACCCGAACGGATTGTTAATCCGCAGATTACGGAGCCCCTTAAAAGAAAACTTTACCGTGCACACTAAATATTTACACAAGCCTCACTCATCGCATCGCATGCGGCACAATTCATTATAGTTACATATAATTATAAATACTGAGCCCGTTATAGATTCAATTAAAAGTTTGATGCACAAGTTTGCGGAACTTTAATATTTAAAATATTTTTTTGCAGAGGTTTGTTTTAATTTTTATCATGGTTTAATTATAAGCAAAGTTTTACCAGTAGTAGACCTTAGTCTTCATTGTTGAAAATGAAAACAATAGATATCCGAGAAAACATAAACCACAGCAAATAAACCTTTGTGTATTTGTGTAAGAATTACGTAATAGTTCAAGATATTCAATTAATTATATTTTGGAAGGTGGTCTGATTGTCGTGGCCGGGACACGGGGCGAGCCCGCGCGGCGCGAGCTCCGCTCAAGGTCGTTCTTGCACGCGAGCTTCTTTGCCACCCCGCGCCCGCACTACTTGTTGCGCTCACATATCTGCATCGCTAGGGGCAGAGGGCTGGTCGTGCGGGAGCCGGTGGCCCGGTACAGCGCCGAGGGTCCGCTCGGCGCCACAACGTACCTGGGGCTCCCGGCGCGCGATTTCATCGTCATCGGAGAGCGCGTCCATGTCTTTGGAGCGCGTGGCGCGCGGGCGGTGGGCGCGCGCTCGGCGGCGCGTGTCCGCGGGCGCGCGCACGTGCTCGGTGGCGTGTCGTGCGGCACCGCGCCGCTCCGCCCGCGATCGCCGCGGCACTGACGGACCCGGCGCGCATCGATCGCGCCTACCCCCGCCCCACGCGCCGCCACCCGCTACTAGTCCACGTGGCCGCCCGCCCCTCGTGCTTACTATGCCACCACAAACTTTCGGCATGACTTCAGTTATCCTTTTACTTTCACCTTACATCAATTAACTCTACAAAACGCACGCACCTAGTAGTTAATATTATTATTAAAAAGTTACACTATGTTTTGTTCAGTTAGCAAAACTTATTATTTCAAAACAGCCGCCAGCCGCCAGAGCCTCATCGCGGCTGCGCGGGCCGAGACGCAACAGATTGTTGTCGTGGGCGGGAAATTCTGATCGCGGACGTCAAGCCGGCGACGCAATAGAAATTACAGCTTTTACGAAAATAAAAGTACGGTTTTAGTCGCGTACGTAAAAGTGAGGAATTATCGTCGGTGTTCTCGTCGAGAGCGACGTCAGAGGGGCGCCGAAGACGCAATCCGTCGCCGGCGCGAGACGTCACGAGCTCGTCGCGCGGAGAGTGCCGGCGGCGGCTCCGCAACATGAGTTGGCGCTGGGTGCATACCTGCTTGATGAGGGGGAGCAGGGTTCTCTCGATGGAGCGCGTTTTTATCTGTGAGAGATCAACGTCGGGCAGGCCGGTGGCCGCCATGGCAGGCGCGGGCGCGACTGCGCGTGTGCGCGCGCACGGCCGCCGCGCCGCTATTGGCGGGAGCGCGCGGCGTCACGTGTGCCCCCCGCCCGCCGCCGTCGTGATTAGATTTAACACATACTCTTGCGGGCTTTAAAAACTACAGCTTTACGTGTTGTACTTTGTTTTGATTTCGAGCGCCAATTATATTCATCCACGTGCATGTTTCATTTTATGATACACTGAAAAAAATATTTAGCCTAACTACTTCGGCTATTTCAGGAATAATCAAAGTTTGACAAGACTTTATAAAAGTTAACTTGATTTAATAAAAGTGATACACAACAGCCAGCACAGGTTTTGGTTACATGTTGCATAAAGTTATGTGGTCACTTTTTTGTTACATGTTGACGAAAGTTTGGTTATGTATAAGTAAACATTTTTTTCAGTGTACGTTCGCACGAAATGTGGTCTCTGTCGTCTGTAGGTCTTTCTTAAGGGATTCATCGGGAAAATAGGAAATAAATGAAAATCGTTTATTGATGCACAAACTTTATTTTCATATCGTTGACCACCTATATAGACGACTAATTAACTTATTATTAATCATTGGCACATTATCACAAAGGTTGTCAATGATTTATCTATGATTTTACATACTTATGATAATATTTCTCTCTGTAACTGTGATGGCAATAATGAGTAATTTTTAATCAAAATCACTTTTCCGGTGAGATCCTACTTTCGATATACATGGTGTAAACACAAGTAGATAATAATACTGATAAATATTACAAAACAAATCTGATTATTATGTTAAATTCATATATTTTTACAAAATTACCGTACCGAAGTGGTAGTAAGATCATAATAGCTTATCAACTAAAATTTACTTATAAGGCTTTGGTAATTGCTTATTATAGTGAAGAATCGAAGAGTACTAGAAACAAAATGTTACGTGGATGTACATATATGTGTAGTTACAGGCAGCCAGAACTCGCAAATTTCTGTAGGTATCTAACAAATTACTTCTGACTCAGTGGTTTTAAGGCAATCGATTTTCGACTGATTCGAGAGACTCCGAAGTAATCTCAACAGTTATTTGAATAATTAGGACTGACATTGATTTAATTCCCTATTAGATTGTAGAACTTGGCCTTTTATTCTAAAAAAAACACAAAAATGACTTCCAAGATAACTTACAATGTAATAAAGAGGAGTTAATTTTAAGGATTCAATTAACTAATATTTTGATAATTTACAGCTACAAGAAAATCATTACCAAAAGGAACACTCAGAAAAACAGTTTCAAACAATATTTCAAATATTTCTGTAGTGGGTGGGTACACTTGAATGAACAATTTTATAATTAAGATCTATTACTGAAAACATTCAAAAAGCATACATGAGTATTTCTGTATGGCATGTTATAAACTTAAATATTGAACTATATTCTTAACTCGTCTAAATAGTTCAAACAATGTTTCTCATTGGGACGGCTACATAAACAAATTCCAATAATTTTAGGTTTATCGACCAATCAATTTTAAGTGCTCTTAAATATTACTAAATTATGGCTGTGAGGCAAGCACAATCAGCATTGTTCAAAATAGCCGGCAACAATGTAGCCGCGATACTTGATGTGTGTGTCCTTACGTAAGGAGGAGGTCTAAGGAACATTTGAGGAGAACCTGAAATCTTACTTGAATGCTTATACTGCATTGTCTCTAATGGCTTACTGCTATCGTTAAGTGGAACTACGAACTTCTATTCGGAAACTCGACTATATTATACAATATGTTTTCAACAAGCTATGCGAAACTTTGTTCACTGTAGCAGTCAAACTATCTGGGAAGTTGAGAACACCTTATCTCTAGGAGGTAGAGGTGGAACTCGCTTGCTCATAACTTTCCAAGTTCCGATCTATGAGTTGTAGAAGACGCCCATACTGATCTGCGGCCGACGTTTGCACAAAGCTTGCTTTGAGCTGGTGCTGTCTTGTGAACTATCCGACATCCACGGACTTTGTCCTGAAGAGTTTCGGACTTTTCTTTTGCGAAGACTCTCTGTAGGTCCTAGAGTGGGTCGTAGTAACTGTTTGAACCTGAAGGGGCCCTCCGTGTAGTCGTCATCGGAGCTGAATATGGGCGTGGCGAGTATTTCGGGCGAGTTCCGGAGAAACTTCCGCAAATCGGACTCAGGGTCGTAGGTAGGGTTGTACGCTTGCCGCGGTGGGGGATCCGATTTTTGTGATTTTCGCACTAGCTCGTTGATTTTATTGCTGTCGGGAGAAATAATTGAAATAAGTACTCATACTACGTTATAAATTAATGCAATAGTATCAAGTGGATGCGATTTCGTTTAGGTTAGGTTGTTGTATGCATATACCACATGTCGGAGTTAACGCACACCACTAAACACCCCAATTAGAATATTATGTATGTTATTATAATAATACATACACAGAATTTTTATTATTATGTAGGTATAATTGTTTATTTATTAAATTATTTACACTGATTGTAAGAGAAAATTGTGGTCACATTATAAATCTACGCATGCACACGTATAAGTCTAGCGTAGTAGGTAAGTACTTCGTCAAATTTGTTTTATTTTGGCTGTACAGTGGAAGAGCTGACTGTAATTTACGTAGTTTTGATTAATTTTGAGATAAAAAAATGTATTTTAAAAATGACAGAAAAATAGTCAGTAAACGGTTCTGAACAAAATACTTTCATAACGTGCATTAATTCAGTTACAAATTGTATATTTGAGCACAGAATTTCAGTGTTTACCGCACCTAACCAAAACCGCACCACCACTTTCACGTGAGTGATTTTATTGGTGTGAATCTAAACTAAATAATAATTATGTACGTTTATGAAGAGAAATCGAACATTACAATTACCTACTATGTACAAAATATACTGATTGTGAGGCCATGCCACTATGCATGAAATGGATGAATTATACTCTGTGTGGTATTTGGTTAGGAATATCACTGTAGATTTATTTTCCCGAAAATACGTTATAATAACAAAACCTCTAGCGCTCTAACAAAAACCAGGAACTATTCATACCCTTCGTTTCTGCTATCCACAATAGAGACGCATGTGACAGAAACACAGAATGAAAGTGGATTAGTTTTGTTCAGGGCCAGAACATGGTGTCGTCTATTTCCCTGTAGTTCCTGGGATCCCTAGGGTTCCTGTAATTCCTGGGGTCCCTGTGATCCATAGTGTCCCTGTGATCCCTGAAGTCCCTGTGATCCCGGGGGTCCCTGTGATCCATAGGATCCCTGTCGTATCGTTCGTACCTGACTAGGCCGCCGCACTGCCGGCTGCACGGCAGATTATTCTGCCAGTTGTTCAACTGTACATGTCTGTCGTCCTGGTACGCATGACCGTTGCTTGTGGGTTGGCATCTGTGAGGAAATGGAAATGTGAGTATATTGATTTCGTTTGCGTGTGTGATCAAAGCTTGAATTACATCATTATAATCCAGGAAAACATCAAATAGCGTTCGAATTTTAAATACTTATTCAGGAAAAATAGACAACGCAGAAAAAGAGGCCTCAAAATCACATACTGCTTAATTTTACGGAAAGCTGGAGTCTGTTAATTGTTTTTGACCAATTTTCCCATCCAAAACGTTTTCTGTCGAACGTAACGTAAGCTTCCCCCAACCCACACAGTCCGTTTCAAAAAGCTTTAGTACCGGTGAAAATTGTTGGACAATAGTTACACAAACAAAGTACATTCACAAACATTGTTGACTTTTATTGTTTACAAAAAAAGCCACGAGAGTTAGTTGCGATGGCTTTCCACCATCTGAAAATACTACAATTCAATTACACAATCGTTTTATGATGACAATAAAACAAGATTATGGCAGTATAAAAACGAACGGACAAAATATTTTATCTTTTTCTACTGCTACAAATATAAAAATGACTAAAGTATGGTGGAAGTCAACAAACCTGGGGTTTTTGATCTCAATATCTTTCTTACAAATCAACGGTTGGTCCCAAGGCCTAGCGGGACTCTCGAGGAACTCAGGCGAAGGACTGCAGCAGTTCCATTAGAGTAAGCATGAACAATGCATAGAAATTATGTAGTAGAATACACGTTCGAAAATTGATGAGAAAGAATTGGTGACAAATGGCTTTACTCAACTGTCCAGACAAAATAGTTTACATTTTAAAATGGCATACCTATTCTCTTACCTCCTTACTAATAAACGTTGTATAGCGTCTGTATAGTTACACACCGATTTCTCTCTTTCACTCGTCAGTAATTTGACTTTCGAAAGAAGAAGACAAAGCGTTGTGTAACTATACAGACGCTATACAACGTTTATTAGTAAGGAGGTTTAGGTTTTGAAAATTGCGCAACAAATTTTTATATAGCCATTCGGTTTTTAACGTTTGATGAGTAATAAAAGAAAAATAAACATTCTCATTTCACAAATCGCGTATCCTTTTTATTGCATTTTTATTGCTATCGAAGCAGAAGATTCTGATTGATGTGAAATATTGGGTAGGTACCTAGAAACACATTACGACTGCTTGATAGACGATAAACTCGAGGAGTGACGTAATCTTGTATTTGTCTGGTCATTCTTCGCTTCCATCAGTTCTTGACGTGAATCATCGACAGTAAACCAGACGGTTTTATAAAATGATGACAAAGAAAAAAAAAAAGCACCACAAAATATCAAGAAACCATTTCAATATATTTTTTTTTAACAAAGAATTGGTTCCTTGATGTTTGTATTGTACGGGAACAACCCTATAAAACCTTAGAATTTCTAGAATTTGAGAAGCAAGGTGCACGAGACCCAGTACGTAGGTACTGAAGCCGTACTCTGGTCGCATTTAATGATCTCTTGGATTTTAATCCAACAAACGATATATCTTTTTGCGGACGAATGGATGAACATTTTATTGGCATGTCAGAAGTACCTACTATGAGAGGAATTATTTATGAAAGTGTTGTTGAAAACTTTTACCGCAACTTTTTGATTATATATTTTCTTAATTTTTTTTTAATTGGTTTTAAACCGTTTTAATAATTAACAAGGCGTACATAAGCACTTTTTTGGAGCGTTGGTCTACGTTCAGGTAAAAGAAAATAAATAAATAATAAATGAAAGTGTAAAACTTTGTTACGGCTTCAGTAGCTTTAACAGTTTTTTTACATCATTGTTCCGTTGCGAAAAAAGTTGGTGCTATCCGTACTGTATAGCTCTGTATCTCTTTCATACTAGAATAATCTAAATCATGGTTCTTAAACGTCATAGTCAGCCTCTGTTGTAACTGAAACAGGAGTATTACCCACATCGTGTAATCTCTGTGTGTCTCAGAAAGAACAGTAAGTTTACCAGTTCTGAGGTTGTCAGTACCTACTAAGCGATACACAGAGCGGTGTTGCGGCGGCACCGGCGTAGTCGATGACTCGATCGGACACTCGATAAAGGCTTCGTGATGAGCCTTTTTAGATCCTGTATAGCTGATGCTTGATATATTGTAGTTACCTGGACAGTCTGCTGGCATCTCGCTCCAGCTGCGTGGGCTGCCCGCGCACGATGGCCGGCACCAGCGTGAAGCCAGGCGGCTGGCGGTACTCGTCGGCGCGCTCGACATCTATCAGTCTGATCCCTGGTTTGTTGCGACGCAGATTCTTATGCACCTCTTGATTCTTGTCGTGCACCTGGTAGTAGAACATTTGGAATTGTCAGGGAATGTGTTCCCTGACAAGTAACTTTTGCCAGCAAGTCACACAGTGAGGGTTTTAGAAAATCAGTGTTTTGTTTAGTCCGGCATTGACATAGGCTTCCTTTTGTCGATCGTTAGATCCAGTAAAACAGTGTATCACACTATCGGAATCTGAGTCTCAATATTGACATTTGGTTTTACAAATTGGTTATCATATGGAGTTGTTGGGATCTTCATAAAAATTTAACGGAGTTTAGAAGTGCGAAAAAAAACTGTATTCCTTACTTGATCAGAAAAGGTGTGAAGCTGTGTGGCTCTCTCCTGCACGGAGTAGTGCTGCATGAGCAGCTGCGGCGCGGGCGCGGGCGGCGCGACGTGCGCGGGAGGGGGCGGCGCGCGGCCCTTCGCCCACTTGCGCCGCGCTGTGTAGCCGCGGAAGTCTGCGGAACATCTCATTGCACTCATACTTGCATATGCTACATCGATTCATGGTGAATTGGTAACAGGATCCAAAGATAAACAGTTCACTGCTAAACAGACTTTATTTATATCTGTAATACACGGTCTGTATTCACGGTTGGCGCGGTGGCTAAGCGATTGACTGCTGCACTGCGTGTCGCGGGTTCGATTCCCGGACGGAACGAATATTTGTATGACCTACAAGTAGATGTTCCGGGTCTGGCTGTTTGTGTATTTGATTTTAAATGTTTGTAAACGCAACCACGATACAGGAGAAATTCCTAGTGTGGTGCAATGTATAAAAAAAATATATATAAATAATATTGTGTAAAGTGGGCTGCATCAATTGGGTACCCCATTTGTATTAAAATTTGCTTTCAAGCGCAAACCCACATCGTGACGCTGACTGTACATAATAAAGAGTATTCTATCAATCTATCTTTTCCCAAATTGCATTATAACACTCCATCCTTAGGCCTCTTCCTCCTAAGTTGCGCTGCAGCACCCGGTTTACTAGTTTCCGCATCCAGTCTTTCGAAAAGGTAGATGGATTGACGACCTTTCGTCGGTCCATCCAACTAGAGGGCGTCCTACAGTACGCTACGATGCTTCTGTCAAGCGGTGGACTGCGATAGGTTGAGTAAATTGATTGAATCAGTTCTAAGGCATGATACAGGACCTACATATCGTCGTTGCGACTTTAAGACCTGTTATGTGTAAAATTTAACGTTATGAGAAAATCGATATTTTTTAAGCACCAACATTTTATTAGTATGCACATTGTAAGATCTTGAAATTGGTAAAGAAATGACGATTAAATCATCGTATACACATGAGAGTTTTTGCATTCGATAGAGCTTCAAAATGTGAAAAAGGCTGGCGTTAAAAAGTGATTTTGCCAAAAGTGACACTTAAGAGGTTTAAAGTCGCAACGAAGATATGCCATTTTATGCACGCATTCAATTCAATATTTTCCACTCCCTAAGATAACTTCTTCTCTCCTTCTCCTTAGTTTCATAACGAATACTTACGACTTTGTATAACAACGGCAGCTTTATTAGTATCAATGTTCTCTTTGTTACCGGTGATAGTTTCATTGGTGTCGCTGTCGTCTGACGTCATTCGTCTCAAAGCCTTCGCCTTCATCATAGCTTTGTTCTTGCTAGGGACACCTGTGTATAATAGAGGAATCGGGCGTAAGAGAATGTCAATGAGTTATTTTTTGCATTAGGATGACTTAAGTATTGCTTTTAAGGTTTAAAGGAATTGCGATTCGTTTGCTGGTCAAAGGAATCTTCCACAAATCTTTATATCCTGCTAGATTTATTTTTCTGCAATTTCCTGACAATTTGAAAGTGTATCTTCAACTAAAACATTGAGCCGAAATTCCCATTACAGCTCATGTATATAGGCAAGAGATTATTATCTAATTTATATATCCAGCTTTTTAAACTCACCAGACTTATGTTGTTTCCTCTGGCTGTCCTGCTCCATCTGGAACTCTCTCGCTAGCTGTCTCTGTCTCTCCTGCAGGCCCTGCAGTCGCTTGCGTGTGAGCCAGCCACGCACGTGTCTTTGTAGAGTTAGGACTGATATCGCCATCTGTGCTTTTAGCCTTTGGTAGGTTCGTCGCGCCAACCAGCCACGGACGCATGCTTGGACTAGCACTACTTTCCTTATCTGGAATTTAATACAGCAACATTTATTGATGAGCATTAAAGACCTTTAAATGTATGTTTTCTTCTTCCATTCTTCCCTGTCAACCGTCACGCTTTTATTCACTCCCTTCTCTTTCATATCATTTCTCATACAACCCATCCATATTTTATTTGGCCTTTCTTTCCCTTTCCATCTATCAACATTCATATTCATCACTCTTTTAGTCACATGCGTTTCCGTCAGGAAACACTTTTTGGCTAGTTTGGTTGGTTTGGTATGATATGGGCATGGGATCAGGAGGGATCCTCATCACTTGCCCATACCAAGCCAAACTATTTCCTTTCAACCTTTAAATATATGTTAGCATGTTAATATTGTAGTTTCGGCAATAGATTATTAACATCATCAAAGTAAAGATTTCGATAATAGTGCCAAAAGTGTCGAATGGTGTTGATACGGTTGAAAACGGTAGTTTGTTACCTATACAAGGTATAATTGAAATAATTTTGCCGCGGTGATTTTCTTTCGCAGGTTTGTTCCCATCGTAAAGAGCATTGAACATTGTTCTCATAATAATTAGTACAATGACCCGTTAAGAGATATTCAGTTATTTCAATAATACCTTGAATAGCTCTAAATATGAATTCACATAATCATAAAATGATAAGTATCTTTACCTGCTCCTCATAAATCCTGGAGAGCACTTCGACGTGGTAGTACTTAAGGAACACCTTAGATTTGCCGAGCGCCCAGCCGTCCATCTTCAGCCTTAACAGTAGGAGTCGGCAGGAGTCACGGTTAGGCTTCGTTACCTCGTTGTAACTGAATGCCAGAAAGCCATACCTGAATGGAAAAATTTCAATTATAAAATAATTGGCACAAAATTGATATATTTATACGATACAAAACAAATAAATATCCGAAACAAAGAAAAAATACAACGAAAGTGTGCAAGATAATGTTGGAATACAAATTGGATTAAACTAAAACACTTGCCTCTTCAAAAACTCTTCAAACAAAAGTCGGTGGGAAAATCCAGTTTGCCTTATCCTAATGGTCTCCAAGACTCCTGTGTAGCGGAGTTGTTTCAGTATTTTCGCCGAATCGAAGTGCTTTGGAGAGCGGGAGTCGTTCGGTTTGAGACATCTCACGAACTGAGGGGTCCCACTCACCATCTTCTGAAGTAGCTCCATTAGGGAGTATCTGAAGTATGTGGATACTGTCTGCTGAGCCCGGGACTGGGAAGCAAGCCCTCGACTGTTGAAGCGCTCCTGAAAATGTTTATTGTCAGTAAGTGGAAAGTAGGAAAATATTTTAGTAACGGCCGACAACTTATAACATCATTTTCGGATTTACAACAAAAATTTAAAACTGTCATCACTTTGATAAAAATAACAACTTACCCTAACATCACAAGAAGTAGGACTCTCCAAGCTCCTTGAATTCATTACGTCTCCTTGCAGCGGCGAATATAAATTGCCAGTCTTAGTGATAGGACATTGGAACAGGAACCTGATGATGTCATACTGACTCTGTCTCATGAGCTGAACCACTTCGGGAGGAAGGAAGTTACGATTCTTCTCTAGGAAGCCGTCGGCTTGGTATACCACGCGGCCGGCGAAGTGGTGGACCGCGAAGCAAATAGCGTCGGACTTTGGACGGACGTAATATTTGCTCTTGATGTTGTTGTGGAACTTTTCTGTAAATTGATCGATCGTTACAGTACATCATGTCGTAATGAAGCAAGATCTGGATTAATTAAAAGCGTTTATTAATTATTTTGATGGTAAATTGACATCAATAAGACTTGCAGATGTTATTTGAATCATGTTAATTAAAGTTCTAATAAAAACATCAATACCTACTTACTAAAGTGCGTATATAGAAAAAAAGTTGCATGTAAGAATTACCAATAAGGGTTCTATCAGTGGACCTCGGGAACCGACTCTCTTCATCCAACAAAGCCAACATTCCCATTGGCCTTGACAACAGCATATCTAACACCGGTCTGTTATCAGAGAACTCCACTAAATCTACTGGGACGCCTTCCGCCATATACTCCTGTTGTTCCCAAGTGAAGATGTGCTGATTGAAGTAATACTGGATTTGTTCGTTGGCAATGTTGATGCAAAGCTGCTCGAAGGAGTTGTTGTTGAAGTTCTCAAACCCAAAGATGTCGAGAATACCGATGGAGAGTTGTTCGTTTCTGGAAATAGTAATGTTAAAGTGACTTCCTTGCCCATTCTTCTCCATGCGAAACTATCTTTTGGAAGGGGCAACTAGAATCAATTTTATTTCCGTGTACATTTTGACGTTCAAAAGTGCCATTTATGTACTTTGACTTTGACTATCACTCACGATGAAAATGAGTGAAAATTCATTTGATTCAGCTTTGTTCGAATTATGATGTCGGTTGGTTGGATTAAAAGAGGCCAAAATTATTTATGTTGTGTTGATCCAAAATATTTATACATTAGGTGTTTTCTGACATAATCTAGTATTGATTTTGTCGTAACCATTCATATACCATATTTTTGTAGGAGTGTCGCTGGCCACAGCGGCTTTGCTAGAAAGATAAATATAAATCACTTACACATTAGGTCTATTCTGGCACAGCAACGCATTGATTCTTTCGACGATCCTGTCGAAGGCTCTGGCGTATAGTCCCCTCGCAGTCGCGTCCCTGGCTACGGCGGCTTCAGTGGGCGAGCTGTGACGTGCGATGGTCTCACCACGAGCGACCACACTGCTGCTCGTGAGGCACTCGCGGAGGTCCACTGTCTCAACGCCAAGGAGGCAGGATGCTGTGGAAATGTAGACGAATTATAAGAATTTTTATATTACTTTGAAAATCACAGGATTGAATAATCTTAATCGTGAAATCGTGACAATGATACTATACCCAAAGTCTGAAATTCTGATAATTTATGTAAACAAAGGGGATAACATATCAAAAAAATATCTTCGTAATGGTAATTCACATAAAATTGCGAAAAAAGGTTCCATTTTCTTTTAAGTACTGAATATAAGAAATAATAATGTAAAATACCGTAATTATTTTTATAAATTTTCGGTTTTAAACAAAGTTATTAAGAAAAGGAGATTTTCTGGTATAAAATATTTTATGATACTGGTAACAATGCAGGGGATCCAAACATTTTCACATTTTTTACATCTTCAACAACACTAATATTACAACTCTCATTCATATATTCATATTGTATGTAGCATATCTAGCCACATTTTGGATGAAAACGGCTGTAAACTGTTTCGAGTGGAAATCGATTTTGGGAGGCCTACGTCTAATGATTATGACGATCATAGGCCGTGTCTCCGACGCATTACATGAAACATTGTTTAGCAACGGTATTTTGTTTGCATAGTTCTTATAATTAATTCACTTTAATTTCATACACGGTAATTTACAACAAAAAAAATATATGATAAAATGTTTTGCACCACTGTAATATCATTTTGACAGTGACATTTCTTGACATTACTTTGTTTATCTGAATTAGAGACTTTGGGTATATGTGAGTAGTTAATTGGTAGAGAGACGTGAGACTCTTATACTTGTATGTATCAACCCCTGTTGCCCTGAACACTTAGCAACGCTAACATTTAGATGGCTGGCTAGTTACAAGAGAGCAGACATTGCCTTTAACGCCGTCTAAAGACAAAAATAAAATACACATCCAAACAAAAATCTCAACAACCATCATTTAACCGGTGTCCCATTATAAACTCGTAATCTGGTCATTAGCTTACCTCTGTGCAGCGGTGCGGTGTCAATGATGGTTGCTTTGTTATCTGTGTTGTCTTCGCCAGCTGTTTCACCGAACTCTATGTCACCGAGGTGCAGGATAGCTGCTAACATTTTGTAGAGAACCAGTACCTCCTCATCTTGGAATCCGACCACCTAGGAAATTATTGATTCACATGGTTTATGTAAATCTCTCAACAATTTTGTCTACTATTTAAAGACTTTCCTTGACATTTCAGTCTCAATGGTATCGAACACCGTTACGTAGATGACATCACGCCACTCCGCAATTCAAATTAAGAACTCTTGCCAATATAATTTGTTATTACGTAGTAGTTAAGGTGAGTGGTGATGAAGAACAAACTATGATCTATCGATCATAGTTACTACTGCCAGTGACTTTTATTTACCTACCTTAAAAGCTTGGTTGAGTTGTCTCCAGCGATGCACATTGTGCTCCCTGTGGGTGACGGACAGTGGCTGCAGATAACGATGTCTCGACTTCAGTTGCTCGTCCAGATAGAACTTCCTCCAGCGACCCTCACTTTCTAGGCCATCGTATAGGTAATAGAACACGTGGAAGTTGCTTTCACCCCTGAAGATTGTAAAATCGAGATCTTTAAATATTCTATTATAATGTCGTGATTATCTTGGTTTTGGTCTTAAGTAGGTACTCGAGACTTGTATTATTATTACATCTCTCAATAGATACGTTTTTATATTTTATGGTAAAGCTTATCTCAGAAAATACCTATATCGTTATTATATTAAAGTAGTACTGCTAAGTAATGTTACCTATATAAATTAAATTAACAAACGCTTCCTCTCTCCTAACTCACTTATTTTGCTGTGCCCGACAGGGTTCATAATGATCTAATTATAAGTTTACCACCTAAGAATAACTACATGTGGAATGCAATAAAAGTATTCAGTATTGAAAGACATTAAATTATACGTAATCTTGGTCATTACTAACATCGGTGAAGGAAAACATAGTGAAGAAATCTAGTCTTAATATAATTTTGAAATCGCCAACGCGTCTTGAGCAAGCGTGGTAATCAATGTTCATACCTTCTCAGTATGAGAAGGGGCCTTTGCCCTGCAGTGGACAATAAGGGCCCGAACAGACGTACCACGACCACAACACACCCACAACCACACCCCAACGACATTACGTGGACGGGCGCTAATTTGTATGAAATAAATAGTTTATTCACACGGACCACATTTGGCCGTCAAAATTAACCGTGTGGGCGATATCGACCACATCAAGGCCACGTCGCAGTCACAACGCAACCACAAACGAGACCTCGCACTAGTGGTCGGACACATCGCAATCACAAGGATGTGTCTGTCTGCAAACACTAGCCACAACGTAACCACATCGCAGCTACTAGCGACAACGCAACCAGATCAATATTATGTAGTTACCACAACGCAACTGCATGAAGCTGCAGCGACACTATTCACACGTAACCACTGCTGGCCAAAATTTTGTCGCTGCGATGGTGTGTGGTTGTGGTACGTGTGATCGGGCCCTAAAAGGCTGGTTTTATCATTAAAATATTCGAATGTAAATACGAAAGAGAAACGTAATTGCAATGAGTAAAGCTAACAGTAATTCAAGTTAAAATAAAGAGCTTTAAAAAAGTTATTATACCTCGATTAATGAAAATTAAAGGCCTGTCTCGGAGCTAGCACGTATAACCCATATCCACAGCCCATATCAATTGACAAGATTTTATTTTATGTTTATTGCTCATCGAACACCAACACTCGAGTTTAAATCTCGGTCAATTGACTCTTACAATTTACTCGGAACTTTTTTTGCGGGTCACTATAGAAAGTGCTACACTTGGAAAAAAAAAAAAAAAAAATACGAACTTACAATGCTTGATGTACGACTCTAGACTGTTCAAGAAGATACACCGATATTCTAGCGCCAGATATCCGGCCAACTCTCATCATAGACAAATCTAGATATTTGCCGAATCGAGAACTGTTCGCGTTGATGCCCGTGCGAGCATTGCCGAAGGCCTCCATTATTGGATTCACTTGTAAGATTTTTTCTTCCATGTTTCGGTTTTGGGTCTGAAATTATGAAATTGAAGTTACTAGCTGCAATTAGGTCACTATAAGCCGCACCTTATAAGAGGATCAAGGTCATAAACATGGCTACGAGTATATTTAAATGTTAAACATACCCAAATCGGGCATTTTAATTAAAAACAGTTCTATAAGTCATAACTAGCTCTACATAATAATATGTTTAACTTACAGATAAATGGTGGACGTAGAATACATTATATTGTGGAGTGTTCGTAGAGTAAATTTATAGTAATATTAGAAACTATGGAAATATCAGAATGTACTTGCAAGTTCCTTATTAGTAAGACCTAGTCAGAAACAACAGAATATACCTTCGACAGAAACACAAGTTGTTTCAGCAAAAGGTTAGCAGACTCAGTCTTCCCGGCGCCACTCTCTCCAGAGATGACAATGGCTTGGTGCAGCTTCTGGTGCATCAGCGCCTGGTGCGCCGCGTCCGCCACCGCGTAGATGTGCGGCGGGTTGTCGGACCGACACCGACCTTGGTATATCTGTTGAGTCTAGAACAATTAGAATAATTCACATAATAATTGACAGAGAAGCAAAAAAGCTAAGTTTAAACAGGATTTATACCGTTGCCGCGTAGGTTAGTACTCAATGAAGAGTAAGATCCCATATTCGACAAAATTTCTTTGATGTCGAGATACATACATGATATCATAATCGATAACAGTTCCTACACCTTCTTATAATAAAGAATGACGTGTCTAAAAATCCCGTTTCACATTTTAATTTAACCGCACGCAAACAGCAAAGCGAAGCAGCGCTTAGTAACCCACACATTAATAATAAAGTCCAAATGCGTGAGGACGAATTAATTAAACACCTTCGTTCTGCCCAAAAGAATATTTTTAATGTTGTGGTTACTTTTAGGCGTCATAAAATTACCTTTGTGGTATAAATTCCCACGTCGGTAAATGGGTTCACGGCGACCAGGATGTCTCCTATATAGGTGTAGATCTGGTTTTGTATGTATCTCTTCTGCAGTTGTTCTACAATAGCATCTTCTGTCAACACTTCCAATGTCGCCAAATCATCAGTGTACATTTTCTCTGGTCGCGCTTTTCGATGCGATTTGAGTTTCCCTCTCTTGGTCGTGGCTTCAGGCGCGCGAGAGCCTCGCCCTTCGGCTCTCTGTCGTTTTATCTCCGCTTGAAGCTCTTTACGGATCTATAAAAATTACCAAAGTGTTTGTTTGGTCATATCGAAGACTGAAAATGATTACTTAACATAGTTGCCAATTCTTACCTTATCCTCAAAGCTACTGACAGCGAGTAGTAGAGGATGCTCCAAAAGTTCTCTCGCAAATGGTCTCTGATTCATGTCTTTTATCAAACAGTCTGCGATAAAGTCTACTAGTTGCGGCGAAAATATTTCAGGATGGGATAAAGATGGCGGCGGGTTCCGAGGTATTTGGAATAGAGCCCTCATTGGGTGCAGACCTGACAGTGGCGGTTCACCTTCAGCTAATTCTATAGCCGTTATGCCCACTGACCACACATCGCAGCGGCAGTCATAAGATTCGTCCAGCTGTTGTTCACATGCTATGACCTGCAACCGAAAACAATTCAGATATGACCTTAAACCGTCACTATAATACGAGATCATTACCACAGCCACTTTCAGAACGTAGTCACTAGTATTGTGTTCGGGGTCACGAATATTGTTCGCATTATGTGGAACAGCTAGGTAATAAATAACAAGTAGGTAATTTTGCAATTGTTGATATTTAACTAAATTCATTGATATTTCACCTCTGGAGCCATCCAGTATGGCGTGCCAACTGATGTATTTCGTCTGGCAGCTGTAGCAGCCAAGTGTGATGAAACTCCGAAATCAACGAGTTTGACTTCGCCATCTTCTGTGAGAAGAATGTTATGTCCTTTGACGTCTCGATGCATACAGCGGTGCGCGTGTAGATGTGTCAAGGCCCGTACGGTTCCTCGCAACACATACGCGAGTTGTGGTTCGGCGAGATTGCTACCGCGAGCCCGCATTCCCGCGCATAAATCAGTCACCGAACCGCCGGTACAGAGCTGCAAATGCAAAGGTCATGTTGATTTATGCCTTTCGCATAAAGCTCGGAATAGGCAGCCTATAAATAAAACGTATACCGACCTCCATGACGAACCATATTTGGTCGTCGTCCGAACACACGCCGCGTTTCAAGAACAGACCGAAAAATTCCGGGATATTACGATGCCCCGATAAGTCACGAAACACGAGGAATTCCTCTTCTATTTCTTCTATATTTTCTGTAATGTTTTCCAAAATCTGTAACGAAATAAATAAAAAACTATCAGTAATATATTCAACGCTGATGAATTGATATAATATTGTGCACATAAATTGGGATCTAGTTAAGTTATTGTGTTCCAAACGAGAGACGGTATAGCCATGTCATGTATTGTTTAGCAGCCTTGACATCAATACTACATTTGAGATAACATCTATGCAATCAAATACATGCGTATGCTAACAATACCTCCATAAAAATTCATCGACCTATTCGGTATACACAGCATTCCCATACATAGTGAGTACTTATACGTTTATACAAATATGTGTATTTCTTTTCTTGCTTAATTGCAGTAATTACTTACTTAATTTAAAGAGACGTAATTTTGAGCTGTTACTTATCAGTAAATTACCGTAATCTTTATTCAAATTAAAGCATTCAACAACTGCGAACCTATAACATTGAATTGTAAACGAAAACTTGTAGGGCTAGTGTGACTGCGAGGCAGTTTCTCTCGGATTTCACCCGTACGAACAGTTTACGAGTGCATGCCCTATAAAATATGTTGTTGACCTTAGTCGTGCTCATACTAAAATAACATGTGGAAATAATCGTAGGCACCGCGGTATTCTTGACGATAGCTTTTAAATGACGTCAACTCATGTGCAAACCTAAGATAAGGTTAACAACTTTTAAAGTGACTAATACTGATACCCGTCTACTGCAGGTCTGATAATAATTGTCCTGGAGGACGTCAGATTACCTACATGTTGAACAAGTAGATTATATTATCTGTGATGCTATTTAGATCTATATGTACAGTTAATTGACCTTCTAAAGGTTAGAATGATCATAAAAAACCGAAACGACACAGGTCTGTTATCTATACTATAATATATAATAATTATATTATGAAACTAAAGAGTTTTTTTGATTGGTTATACGCGCTAATCTCAGGAACTAGGTACTGGTTCGAATTGAAAAGTTATTTTAGTGTTATCTAGCCAAATTCTTTAGGACGGTTATTCGTTAAGGCTATGTAACATCACGTTACGACCCTAAGGAGCCGAGCAAAACGACAAAATTTGGCAAAAGTCGAAAAACTATGATAAACCTGTTATTGTTTAGTCGATTATATTCGTACCTATAAATAAAAAAAAATATACTGTGACTTATTGTGATTATGTCTGAAAATACTTTTGTGATCTCAAAAATTCTAGATATAATTATGAATACTGAAACGTTGTGATATAACTGATGCGTGTAGCCAAATTTAATAAATGTTTATTAGTAAAATGTATTTTTTTACCTTGTAAACTTGAAGCTTAGGTACCATTTATATTCCCAGATAGAAACTTGTCAAGTTTACTAAGTAACTTGATAGGAACAATGAGAAAATACCCAGAAAGTTACTGTATAGAAGTTACTCGAAACCTACTCTGTAAGTTACGAGTAGGTACAACTTAACTAGGAATATTGGGAAAATAATATTTAGAATTAAAATTTTGGTTGCATTTAAACTGGAAGTGGTAGAAGTTTTATCGGATCACTCATAATCTCAAAGGACATTAAAAAAAAAAAAAAAAACTACACTTTGTTAGGTACCCTAAATTACTATTTTTTTTGAATATTACTGGGAACGTTACTGGGAAAATACTCGACTGGAGCAAATTATTGGTAACGGCACATCACTGATTGTAGGCCGAAATTTTACGCGGACGAAGTCGCGGGCATAGAAGCTAGTTTTATAAAACTTTGGAAATGTTTCATTTGGGACTCATCGAATAAACTCTAACAGATCATGACCGCTACGGGCTACCCGTCTGGCGGTCTTCTTGACCTTCGTCCACTAAGTGCCCTCTTCTACAAGCTTGTATTGACCCTGGCAGGGACGGTCGCCTGCATTAACTTCTGTCTAGATATTTAAAGATAACATACATTGTCAGCTCTACCTTTAGATCTGCTTGATCTGACCAAAATCTTGTGTTTGGCTGTTATAGCCTTAAGGGCGAACCGAGATTCTGGCGCTAATTGATGGACGGGGAAGCATGGCGGCTTTGGCCTTTGGCTAATTTAGGTATTTCCTTCGTATTATTAAAACAAATACACATTTTGAAAATGTAAATGTATACTTTATGGAAAACGTGAAATATTTACGCCGTACTAATGGCTTGTTTTGTTTTTTCGTGATTACTTTGGATTTTTTTCTATCAAGGAAACTATAAGTAATCATGTTTCTAAAGTATACGATTTATAGAGTGAATCCTTAAATATCTTACATATTAATTTCATAACTAAAGGTTAAGAAATAACGATGCAGCAAGGGATCAAACGAACGCAATTATTTCGCAAATACGTACCGTTTCCTCGGTACGCTCTTAAAACGACCGGAATGATTTTAGAATATGTAGCAACTCGGTGAAACTTAACAGAATGATTGTTTCATTTTTGTGCACACATTTAATTAGTTAGACCGACATGCGTTTCGTTTTTCTTTGACCGTAGACTGACTGACCTTAACTGCAACCCGCCTGCCAGTCTTCTTATCCCTAGCGCAGTACACCTCTCCATAAGTGCCCTCTCCGATGAGCTCTTGCAGAGTGAACCGGTCCCGTGGGTCGGCTGCCCGGTCCAGCTCCACGTGCTGCGAGAGCCCGCGGTATGCCACGTCGCTGCGCATGGCTCAGCACTCGCATTGAGACACCATCTGGAAAACAAGATTGTGCCGATATAATTGCAGAAAGGTTGAATTATTTATCTGGCTAGAAATGGAAGTAGGTGACTGAAGGAGTAAATTTAAGTTAGACCAAATAATGTCCAAGGATAGGTGAAAGAAACCCGGGACGTCCGAAAGCGCGTTAGACTGACGACATTATTGCCAATGTTGCGTAAAACACCTGTATAAAGAACACACAAAATTGTAAAGAATGGCGGATCTATATAAATGATGGATGATTTCGAACTAAAATAATGATGATGGATGATAATTTAAGTAACGAATAGTATAACATAAAATAACTAGGCTAAACCTAGTATATGAAGGATGTTCCTGCCCATGAATAACATGCTTGTTCGCACTATAGTGTCATAAGACTATTGCATAAAGACCGAAGGTGCCAAAGTTAAAGGATGTCGCAATAGATACCTACTAGCAATGTATAGTTTTAATAACTAAATATTTAGGATAATCGAACCTAAAGCAATACTAATTAGCTTAGCTGGGGTAATGAGGCGAAATTAATCGAATTCGGAAGCTTCATCAATATCCTGTTTATGAAAATTAAATTTTATCTTCATATTTACACGCTAGAGCACTATTTCATAAGAGATCTAAATGATAATAGGTAATTTAACGTGTCGACACCACTTCTATTTCAATTCAGCTCGGTTATGCATGGATGCCAGTAACACTTTGGGATTTGAGTTCTTGTAATAGTGCAATAGTAGAGAGGTTTTACTGAATAAATGGACAAGCAACACTGTCTACAGGTACTATGGGGGACATCCGAATCGGACGACCATAAGAACTATTCTTCCTTGCAGCGCTCGGCTGCTCTAGTGACGCTTACCTACGCTCATCAACCAATAATATCGCAGCATCAGATTTTTGCCTAGACTCATGTTTTTTGTTTTTTTATAATTTAAAATCAAGTAGATCGTAAAAAGCCAGCCGGTGGTCAGATATCTGTGATCATTGTAACAGAGCCTGAGAAATGTATTTGAACAAAAGTTTTTTTTTTATTGGTCGTCTGTTTTGAAAGTGTGCCGATTCGGATGTCCCCGATTGTACCTATTTGGTTGAGTCAAGAGATTAACCCGTACGAGTCGTACGGCTCTCTTAAAAGTGTGTTAACGAAGAAAGATTGAGATAAACGACTAATAATTCGATTAAATAATATTAGATACGTCTAGCGAATACGTCAGCAGGTTAATGACTCAGTCGTTAGATTATTGATTGCTGGTCACAATCGCGTAAATAGGTATATATCGTCACATTATAGGCACAAAATGCATTTTTATGATAAATAGTCTACTAATTAGCACGTGAAACAGTTGAAACATCCGGTAAGAAATAACTGTACCGTGGCCGAAACGAACGCATGCGCAGAACTTTATTGATTTCTAATAAACATTAATACTATCTCAACTCTTTTAGTAGTTGCATATGTAAATAATAGATTGCAGCTTTCTATACACTTTTATTATGGATTGATTAAAATGTGAGACAGTGAAAGTGAAATGTATAATATTCCCTCAGTACCTAGACGATGAGCGATGATGCAGACTTAGGTAATATATTCTAATTCATGTTAATTCATACGACTCGACGACAGACAAAATAACGCGATAAGCGTATTTTTAGGGTTCCGTAGTCACCAAAGAACCCTTATAGTTTCGCCAGTGGCGTAACTATACCGTTCGAGGCCCGTGGCTAATTCATCGGATACCCCCCCCAATAATATTGAACTGAAATCACAATTGTATTTTAAGTTCACAAATTATATTAATAAAAATCCTTTCTTCGGACGAATTTATTTCGGATAGAACAGCCAAGTTGCTTAACCTTTCTTGTCCCATAGAATTTCTTAAATAAGTTTTTATCAATTTCAGTTTTGCAAATGATCGCTCGGCACTAGCCGTAGTCACATGGTGAGAAATAACAGAAATGCAGTACTCACTTCAGGAAAGCTTAAAGATATAAAATGATTCTTCATTATTAATAAGTCAGCAAGTTCTCTTATATAAGATGACGTTTCTATTTCGTGTCTAAAAGAGGATCGAAAACTAAGAATTTCCTTGGAAAACAAGATACAATTTTTTTTTATGGATTCTCCACTGATCCCTTCCGGCTGAGGGCCCGTGGCATTTTGCCGACTTGCCACCCTGTAGTTACGCCACTGAGTTTCGCCATGTCCGTCTGTCTGTCTGTCTATCTGTCCGCGACTTAGCATACATATTAATCACGCCGAAAGAGCTGTGGTAATAAAAAATAAAAAAAATATGTAGGCTCCCTACACGTAAAGTCGGGATGATATTTTTTTCTCGTCTATCCCATGGTGTGGGGTATCGTTAGATAGGCCGTTCAAAAATATTGTAGTTGAAATACATCTTTTCCCATACATTCCAGTATGGGAGAAAATGTAAATCAACTACAATGTTAAATTTTCTTCTTGGGATAAATGATAAATGATTTTATTTCTATAAGTAGGTTTTTACAAACACTTTTACACGTCAATCATATTTTAAAACTAGATGAGGTCGACGTTTCGTATCTGACTACTCTGAGAAGAAAGGCCGAAACAAACTCAGAGGTCACAGTCTCTTTTAAAGTCCAGACATAATCTAGGTCAAATCATGTGCAGACCATGTAGATTGGTGTCTGAAATGGTCTTTTGAAGAAAGAACCACACAGATTGAGTGGACCCGTCCATTCAGTGCACGCATTTGTCAGTAATCGTGCAGCTCAACTCAGAACATAAGGAGCTCAACGATTCGACGAATAAGATAAATTCGCCCCAACTACGGAACCCTTCATTGTGTGTGGTTCGACACGGCCGGTTTTTTAAATACAACATTTGTCTGCAACTATCTGCTTGGTTTGCAGATGAAGCAGTTTAAAATAGTAATATATTCACGACAATTTGCTACTCAGTAAGGAATACTTAGGTGGTTTCTGAAAAAGGAAAGGAACGGTATTAATAAATTGAATATGCCGTTACATGCACCATCGCGTGGCGGCCTCATGCGTGCTCGACTAGAGGATGGAGTGCTGTACCTATGTATATATGCAGTGGTCCGTAAACTTGCACAGCAATCATGTGATCATACTAATGACATGGCTGTACGTTTAATATCGTTCAGTGTTATAAAACAATAGATTAGAGGATTATATCCAAGATAAGAATGCTTGGAAACTTGCTGGTCTTGCTCCATAGGACAATTTAGAGTCTAGACAAAATCAAACAGGTTGCTAATTTATGTATAATGTATTATTTATAAGACATTAATTTTATGATAAGTTTAACTCGCACACTGACTTTTTATTAGTAAAAAATAATACAATATTTGTAAATATATGAGCACCTTGTATTCTAACACATGGTCAATTTATCCGTCAATGCTTAATTTTTTATTGTTATTACCTATTGTGGTATAGTAATTTTATTCTAGGTACATCGTCTTCACATGTAATGATATAATTGATGTATACAAACTATTGTAAAACAGTTTAAAAGAGTAACGGTGGAGTTTCTTGCCCATTCTTCTCCATGCGAAACTTACTTTTGTAAGGGGCAACTAGAATCAATTTTATTTCCGTGTAAATTTTGACGTTCAAAAGTGCCATTTATGTGCCTATTTGAAATAAATGCTTTGACTTTTTTGACTTTTATAACTTCACGGATACTTGTTTATGAAGTGGCTGCATACAATCGTACTCTGTGAAAGGCAAAATTAAAACCGCAACATACCTTAAATAACAAATAAATCAAGGAAAACGAAAGGACAGTATAGGAAGACAAACTAAACAAATAAAATATCTAACACAAGTTTAAATAACACAAGAGTCATCATAATTAAAGCCAAAATAAGACATACCATCGATTTCCGCCAAAGTTACCTAGTGCACAATCACTCGTCAACTTTCAAACATAGTTTTTTAATGCTCTAGAGCAAATCTGCTACATAATGTTGCCATATCGGTAACATTACGATGGTGTAACGAAGACATACCTTATTAATTTCATGTTTTTGTACACAAGTGTGGTGTCAAATTGGTGTCAACCTTGATGGATTGCCGGTGTGTCGTAATTACCACTACAATGAGTTGACAATATTTGAATGGAGCCCACACAAACATTTACGATGGAGCCAATTTGTACAGTGTAATGACTTTGCAATAATGTTCCACAAATAATATTTCAGATGTAATGTAGGTACCTATATTCATACATTGTTATTTTGACGTATACTCACCTACTTATTATTTTGATATGTCAATTTATTAGCCTAATCGAAGTTATGAATGTTATGATGCTTATGGGACTATAGAGGTACCTAAGCTAAATGAACGTTTGTCTCCTGTGTAGGCCTGGTATGACGTTATGACATTATGTCATTATGCGTTACATATTGGTATACTCGTAACATAGCATTGCTTACTAACGAGGGGAGATAACGAGAGCATATGTAAATATCAACAAGCTGAACTTTGGAAACAGGCCGCACGAATTTGGGATTGCTGTAAATTGGATCATGTACGGATTACTTATACCCAAAGTCTCTAATTCAGATAATTTATGAAAACAAAGTAATATCAAGAAATGTCACTGTCAAAATGACAGGACCGTGGTGCTAGACTTTTATCATTAATTTTTTGTAAATAATAATCTATAAAATTAAAGTGAATTAATTATAAGAACTATGCAAACAAAATACCGTTGCCAAATAATGTTTTGTGTAGTGTGTCGGAGACACGGCCTATGATCGTCATAATCAGCCCTTTAAAGTCCACTGCTAGACGTAGGCCTCCCAAAATCGATTTCCACTCAAAACAGTTTTCATCCAAAATGTGGCTAGATATGCTACTTACTCGTACAATATGAATCTATGAATGAGAGTTGTAATATTAGTGTTGTGAAGATGTAAAAATTTTAAAATGTTTGGATCTCCTGCATTGTTACCAGTATCATAAAATATTTTATACCAGAAAATCTCCTTTTTTTAATTACTTTATTTAAAACCGAAAATTTATAAAAATAATTACGGTATGATTATTTTTTAATAATTATTTCATAAAATCAGTACTTAAAAGAAAATGAAACCGCTTTTTTCGCCATTTTATGTGAATTACCATTTCGAAGATATTTTTTTGATATGTTTCCCTTTGTTTACATAAATTATCTGAATTTCAGACTTTGGGTATAATTTTGCTAACCCCATAAACCCTCCCCGAGGAGATGCGTAGTTTTTTTTTTACACGTGTTATAAAAATTTTCTTATTTGTTGACCTTGTGGTGAATTTAAATAAGCTAGCGGAACTTTACATACTTGATAGAATATCTTTACATAATACAACAAAAAAATGAATTGTTGATTTTTTTTGGGGTCAACGACAGCGGACAGTGTTTAGTTAAATTTTATGTTAATTAAATGCGAATATGTGAAATATCGGGAACTCAAAACAATTAATAAACATGGTAAATACCCCTTTATGTTAATAATAATAATGCTATTTATTTTTATATTAATTATTGTTAGGTACTTTATTATCAGAAATGCGCATAAAGATCTCCTTAAAATTGTTTTCCTCAAAAAATTATAAAAACCGTATTTGTGTCTTAAATACTAAAGTTAGATTCAATATACTTACGCGGACCTTTTCGTAGAACTACCAAAGAACAATATTTTTACCATAGCATGCTAATCAGCTTATTTTTCTTCTATTTGATTCACAAATTCCGAAAAACAATTTAATTGCTACATAAAACATGTCTTATGTTATCGCACTCAGTGATTGTGTAGCTTTCTATGAGTAAAAAAACTTTAGTAATCGGTTCAATTCTTCTAGGGATGAATTTCTACAAACAAACACTGACAACAATTTGACCTCATTATAATATTAATTAGATTATTAAGAATTTTAATGAGCTTTCATAGCATGTTGAACATTGGAATAGGGAAAATCCTAATGTACACCACTGACTACCTGCAGTATTGTCTCTCCTTCTACTTTTTGATCCATCCAAGGGTTGTCTGTAAAAGATCGCTTTTAGCGATAAGACCGCCCATTGTGACACCCTATGTAACAGTTCTACATTTATATCTGTAATTTTTATGGTGTACATAATAAAGAGTATTCTATCTATCTATCTATCTATGAGTAGGGTATTACGATGCGACTAGATTTTTGTTCAAAATATAAATTTTTGGTGTTTATTTTTGTTGCTTGCTTACAATGTCATTCCATGAACCGGTGCACAGTAGTGATTACCTAGCTATGTGATTATTCACTTTAACCAGGAGATCAACCGATGACTTTAATGTTTTCCACGAAAATGGGTAGGCTAGTAACAATTAGGTTTGTTGTTTGTAATTATGAACCACAAACATGATTATCGTGGGTAACAACCTAATGTTAATTTAACAAACAATTAGATGTCGATTGGGTCAAGGCTCCTACAAACAGGCGCGACACGCGACGCGACACAAAGACACTGCGTGTCGCGCGATTAGCGGTCTCTTAGTGTCGCGTCGCGTGTCGTGCCTGTTTGTAGGAGCCTTTAATAGCCTTTAATAACATTAAGCTAACTACAGCAGTTTAGTAAAAGACGTGTCATCAATTTCGCCATCAATATGAATGAGTCACAAACGAGGGATCGAAACGAGTTATAGCGCGGGCGAGCGACAGGATGCGATGCGATGGGTGGGCCGAAATTTTACGCGGACAGAAGCTGGTATTAACTATAAGTCCAGGTTGCCTCACGAAGTTTTTGATGATGTCAGTAATGTCCAAGATAAACTCAGAAAGTACATATGAATTGAAAAAGTCACATTGGTACTTGCCCGGATTTGAATCCACAACCTCATGCATGAGGCGAGGCCTTAACCAACGGGCCATCACGACATATACACGACATATACAACGTGTTTTTTTTTTCATACCCCATAAGTCTAGGGTTATATTCTATGAGTAAAAATAATATAAAAAGTCCTAGATTATGTGGTCCTAAAATGCAGTTTCGAAGATAATTATCATCAATCATATTAATTTAGGTCAAAAATTGTCACCCGTATGACGAATTGTTACTTTTGCGACGTTGCCAAACTGATGAAACTGTGACCCTCGATGTATGTATGTAGGTATTTAAGTTTCATTGATAAATACGAGTAATTCATTTTCATTTAAACCAATCATTAATATTTAAAGCTAAGAAAATGCGACGTTGTCATATTTCACGTAAGGGTGTTTTACATTAATAATCGTGAATTTGTCGATTTAAAAAAAATAATAATTATTAAAAAATAATTCATATGCCAGTTGATTTTTTGATATGGTCTCATTCCTACCCTAGAGTTACGGGATTAAAAAAAAAAAAAAAACACCGTGTATATAGGCCTTTATCCAGCGTAAACTGCGTAACGTCTGCAATTAGTCAACACAACACATCATAAGTGGACATTAAAATGTTTTCATGTAAAAAGAGGTCTCGCGTAGTGTTACTGACGGCCGCGACTGAAGCTACACTTTCACTGATTGTTTTTGTCACGGAGACAATGTTGCGACGGCCTGGCGAGCTCATTGTGATAATTATAAGGTTTAGCACACCTGTCATGTTAACCGCAACTTTTTAGTTACATCCTCGCTAACAATAGATGCACACAACGTACCTACACTATAATCTAGTCTCTAGTGTGTCTACATTTATATCTGTAATTTTTATGGTGTACATAATAAAGAGTACCTATTCTATCTATCTATCTAGTAATCCAAATATAAAATCAACTCAACGTCACTCCAACACGATCCCATTGTCATTGTGCTAAAAGTTCGTAATCTGCTAAATTCATAATGGTCGATCATTGGTCGGTCAATGGTCTCGTAATAGAATTGTATTACAATGGCATTTTGAACATTTATTCATGCCAGATTTCATTTATATATTTTTACATAATTATTTATTAGTGTTATAAGCAATCTGAAGTAGTAGGAAGATGAAAGTTTAGTAGGAAGTTTCATTTGTCATCATGTACGAGATTACCAATTCTTTCAATGGAGTGTCAGTGGCTGACCATTGGAAAATCATAATGACGCCATTATATTAGTAGTTTACCAAGCTTGTCAAAATCAACAATTATGATATCAATGATAGACCATTCTGACACTATTGTAATAGCAGACTTGAGGCCCAGGCGTGACACAAAGGCACCGCGTGTCGCGCGACAAGCTGTGCTTTTGTGTCGCGTCAGGTGTCGCACCTGTTTGTAGGAGCCTTTATTGAGTTATCAGTATCACGCAATAAAAATGGAGTGCTACTGTAAAATGAAACAAGTGTAACAAGCTATAAAATGAACAAGCTTGCACTAACAAAAAAGTTTCTATACTCCATTTGAAATAGATTAGACATTTAAGTAAACTTTTTTTATTGTCCGTTCAACCAATTTTGACTTCTATTGCGTTAGTGGTATGACAAATGGTAGCTGCAGTAAACAGGTGGTATTGTAATCACTTTTATGCTTTGAATGCCATCCTTATGCCTACGGAATAGCAGTCAAAATCGGTTGAACGGATTGAAAAAAAGGTTTATTTAAATGTCTCTAACATTATTTCAAATGAAGTACAGTTATTTCTTCAGCTTATACATTTCCGTGTGTGGTCACACTCGAGTAGTTACATATGTGAATATGTGTAATATGATTCAATAAATAGGAAATTAGTGGCATTAACTGCATTGCTTTCCGAGTTTTTATATTACGTTGCCGAAGACCGCAACACCTCATTGTTTGGTTTCGTTCCTGCATGTGAACAATTACATTATTACCAATCTTTTCTAAATCTAGTCCGTTTTTAATTGCAACTTATACAAGCATTAATTAATAAGAAGGAATTTCGGTATGTGTTTGAACGATCTCAAGTCATGAGAGGGCAATGTGTTTCACATGGCTATTTTAGACACAACGTTCTCAGCTTCAAAAGCGTGTACCTATTGTATTGTAATACCTAATAGCATTTCCTGTTATGTTTAGAACTTTCTATTTTGATAGATACGTTGTTAATTTTTAATAAATATTTGTAGTTTTGTTTTTTACTGTAGGTAATGGAACAGAACCTACCTCTCATCTTAGTACCTCATCAACCTTGTGGACCCGATATTATTCTAAATAGGTTTGGAACGGTTACTCGCGGTCAATAACGGTATATTATCCGATATGGTAGGAGCAAGCCACAGAATACGTATGAAAGGAACGTTTTGCCATCAATACTTCAATAGGGATTGATTTCAATTCAGGGCTCAAGCTACTACTCGTACCTACTGATAATTTTCATATGAGAGTCTTTATGGAACTGCTGCACTATCAGTGAATCCAACGACAATCGAATTTATAGGTAAGTAAGTCCTTTTGTAATTTTATTTGGGAGGCCCAAATAAAATTTCAAAACGCGCAATCTAATTGCGCATCACATTAACAGTAGCAATGGCTTTAATTTTGCCAGTTCAATAACATTCATTGCGTTATTGACGTGTTTGAGCAGACAAATTTTTCGAACATATGAAGCAATGGATTAGCAATATCCTTCAAAATAATTCAGATTGTGATTGACAGTGTTAAGGGACTTACTAGAGAATGGGCAGCGTTCTCTTACATTTTTAACACCATACTGCGATCGCCGCCTGCCAAGCGTGGCTATTAGGTATGGCAAACCCCCCCAATTGGGGGAGGCTTATGTCCAGCAGTGGACGTCTTTCGGCTGAAATGATGATGATGATGATGATGATGATGATAGTGTTACACAATTAGGTGCCGAAACTTTGATAGGTAAATCTTCCATGTCATCAAGTGTTTCATGTGAAGTATCTATTTGACGCCAATGGCATAAAACAGCGATTACATTAGATACAAGTCACTTCCTAAGCTTCGACTATAAAACAAATAATTTTATATAGTCAAGCATGTGATAAAGGTGTTAAAACTAATGACGTGCCAAGCCAATAATGACTGCCATTCAGTTGCGGGAATAAGAGCATTAAGTTTTGGTCCAATGGCCGATGTAAGCCGATAGGCAATTTGAAATATTACCTCCAATAAGCGAGATAGTGAAGTAGCCATAGCCATAGCCGTGAACCGACATTTCTTTTATAGTGTAGGGTAATCAATTTTATACTCGTAATTCTAGCGAAAGCGTTAAAGAAAATTTGTTGATATTTTGTTTGAGCAGATTGTATTGCGTCTAATGGTGGTTGCGTGGTATCGCGAATAAAGAACCAATTCTTAACGGGTTTTGGGAAATTTCTACTTAATTGCAATCACCATTAAATTCAGAGCTTCAATAAAATCTAAATACTAATGCTTAATCTACTTGAACTCTACTTTAATACTAGGAAGGTATAGCCACGAATATGTAATCAACATTTTACTACCGGATAATCTACGTATAGTTGCAATTCTAATCACATTATCAAGTGACCTGAAAAGGTTCCTGACCTTTAAGCAACGCTAACAAAATCTATGACAATGGATTTATCTTCGTTGATTCAATATTGTAGTACAACGAAGCCTTAGACGTACATAATGCAATCCTTTCATGGCATTATAGCGAACCACATAATGCTCGGCCACGGTCGCCGGACGAACTGTCTGACGGATGGCATAACGCACACACGTAGGAATTCAAGCCTACAAAGTGCTGACACGTGCAAAATATAAGGTGACAAAGTAAACACCACGCAGAATAGAAATATTAGAAACGTTCGAACAAATATTGTAATTTCAAAGAAGGCATACTAAAATTATATAATTAAAAAAAAAAAAAAAAAAACAGTAATCAGTACTGTTTTTTTTTTGGTTGTTTTGTTTTGTGCGTTTATAACGTGTACGCTTTAAACGTTTTTGAAAGGGATTATTCTCATCCTTGTCGCGCGGTACGGATAATGTATGTCGCTAGTATGATGTTACATAGTCGTGACGTCACTTCTGTGATAGTGCCATCTTTGTCACTAGACATACACTACACACACTATATCCTATACATTATATCCTATCTCCTATTTTTTTTACAAAAAAATCGTATAATTTTCATATTTTTTCTAGTTTTGGGTAAATTTCGTATAGGAAATAAAATAAAATTAAGAATTATAAAATTCTATCGATTTGTGTTCTAAAAAATCTCAACTATTTATGCAAGGTCAAATGTCAAGGTTAAGGGTCAGCTAATTGCAGTAACTGACTGTACCTACCTATAGATAACATTCCTAAGAAAACTTATTTGCATTTAATTTGGCTATGAGTACACATATCTACAGTTACACTTAATATTGTTGAAGTAACGTGTTTTCAGAGTACAACAATACGTTCAGGGGCAAAATGTCCAATTCTCAAAATGTCCAACGGTGTCAAAATGTCCAAATCCCAAAATGTCCAATTGTCAAAATGTCCAATTATCAAAATGTCCAAGTGTCAAAATGTCCAATTCTCAATAACATGTTCACGACAAATCACACGTAAAACTTACAAAATTGAGATCACTTGTGTAACGTGCAATATAGACACTGCGAGTTACCAAACTTCCTTGTTTGACAATCGCGCCGGTAACTTGATGCTTGCAGTTCATATATCAGAATACTTGCAATGTACTGTACCTACCTATGTAGATACCTATATTAGTTACTTAAGGCAACGATAACCGACTTTTAACGACTTTATACTGAAGATCACGTCTAAACGAGTAGTGTTAATGATTTGGAAAAAATATATGTTAAATTAGAGCATTTTCTTAATAACTTAATATGTGAATATTTTAGATTATGTTTATATTACATAGTGAAATTAATTTGTAAAGTTATGTCTAACGCGGATAAAAAACTGAGAGTCACGCAAAATCTATCAAGTGTATTTCTCTGCAACCTTAACTTTTTTAAAGATAATTTAACTATTGATCTTTTAATATACGTGTTTTATTAAAATACCTTTTGTTTTATGTGCAATAAATTAATAACGCGTTTTATTTGGGACAGCGCTCCTGGATGGGCGAGTCCTATTACTGGCTGGACGTACGACGCGTTGCGTGAGCTCAGTACAGAACACGCAAGTTAACCACTCAAGGTCGCTGGCATATATCTGGGCTTTAAC
Organism: Dryobota labecula; assembly: GCA_947523025.1. Lineage (NCBI taxonomy): Eukaryota > Metazoa > Arthropoda > Insecta > Lepidoptera > Noctuidae > Dryobota > Dryobota labecula. The sequence continues at coordinate 17,034,205 of OX383284.1, forward strand.
AAGAAATGAGCGTCACTCTTGTTTTTTAAACCAGCGAATAGGGATGACGACTAAAAAAATATTTTTTGTCCGTATTATGAAAAAATATTGGACACGTATTTTTTCTTTTTTTACGTAATCAAAACATTACGGCGATAGATTGAGTTCAAATGTGGCATGACGTCACTTCTCATTAGATTTTATACTGAGCTGTGACGTAACGAGCCCCCACTCCCCAAGTTTAATGTGTTTTATCTAAGTCATTTTTTATTAATATGATAAAGCTAAAAATACGTGTCTAATTTTTTTTATTATCTGATTAACAGACTACACAGTTTTTCTTTTTTTTTTACCCAGGCATCATCCCTATTGTAACCGAACTGCTGAAAGTTAATTTTTGTGACTAAAAAGGTTAGGCCATGAAAGAGTATTGTATGCCCGAACACAGAATGTTCGGTGGCCAGCACATCAAGTTACCTCAAACTGTCAAATTTTCTCGTTCGATTTTGAACTTAATCGTTAACATTTTAAAGTTTAAAATCGTTTGGAGTAATTTGGCAGTTTCGTGTAGCTTGATGTGCTGGCCACTGTACTTATAAAAGACTAGCTGCTGCCCGCGACTTGGCCCGTGTGGCTTTTCTAAAATAAAAGTAGCCTAAGTCACTCCTTATAGCATCAGCTATCTGCCAGTGAAAGTCCCGTTAAAATCGGTCTAGCCGTTTCGTACATGAGCGGGAACAAACAGACAGACAAATTTAAAAAAAAAAAAAATATTGTAAGTACCTAATATTATCCTAAAAAGCTGTTATTTTTACATTACAAACAAACACCTCAATTTAATTTATTTATCATCATCATCATCATTTCAGCCGAAAGACGTTCACTGCTGGACATAGGCCTCCCCCAATTGGGGGGGTTTGCCATAATCGCCACGCTTGGCAGGCGGGTTGGCGATCGCAGTATGGTGTTAAAAATGCACAGAGAACGCTGCTGCCCATTCTCTAGTAAGTCCCTTAGTCGCCTTTTACGACACCCACGGGAGGAAATGGAGTGGTGCTATTCTTTACGTCCGGCATCACACGGCATTTATTTATATATGAACATAAACGGCGCAATATTCCATAGTTCAGTGGTGAAATAAACACAACACCTCCATTGTCTAAAAATCGACGAGAGAAACATGAAATCCAATCAAAGACATTAAATTAAAAAAAAAATACTTATAAAATTTTCAATTTGGTTGGGCTACGGATACGTTTTACGTATTGGAAACACCCAACTACTAATCACTGAAAAAACTACTCGTGATAGCATATTTTACGATCAGGCTAAAATAAAAAAAGGTTGTAAATTGTAATTGGTAATCGTGAAAGTTCTCACAGACAAGGCGTGAAATGAGGCTAAAAACTAAGTTGATTATAAAGTAAAATTGCAGTTGGTATTTAGATACCTACAGGGAAGAACAACAAGAACTGAAAATACGGAAAAGTTCCATCTTTTTGTCAGATTTTTACTTACAAAAACATCTTCGGAGCGTGACTATCGATGTGGAGACAAGCCAGGGGGCTTCGATAGACGTGACGCTAAAATTATTCTATTGTAGCCATGACGAGAAAGCATCGCTTTCTAGCAAAAATCAAGAGTAAATAATAGGCTTTTATTCATTAATAACAATGGTGTGTTACCCATAGAAAATAAAACTATATCGTTTTAATTAGACAATTCAGATAATTTATGTAAACAAAGGGTAACATAACAAAAAAATATCTTCGTAATGGTAATTCACATAAAATTGCGAAAAAAGAGGTTCCATTTTCTTTTAAGTACTGATTTTAAGAAATAATAATAAAAAAATAATCATACCGTAATTATTTTTATAAATTTTCGGTTTTAAACAAAGTTATTAATAAAAGGAGATTTTTTGGTATAATTTTTTTTATGATATTTGTAATAATGCAGGAGATTCAAACATTTTCAAATTTTTTGCATCTTCAACAACACTAATATTACAACTCTCATACATAGATTCATTATTGTAAGTAAGTAGCATATCTAGCCACATTTTGGATAAAAACGGCTGTACACTGTTTCGATTGGAAATCGATTTTGGGAGGCCTACGTCTAGCACTAGGCTTAAAAGGGCTGATTATGACGATCATATACCGTGTCTCCGACACAGTATTTTTGTTTGCATAGTTCTTATAATTAATTCACTTTAATTTTATCGATGATTATTTACAAAAATATTTAATGATAAAATGTTTTGTACCACTGTCCTGTCATTTTGACAGTGACATTTCTTGACATTACTTTGTTTAAATAAATTATCTGAATTTGAGACTTTGGGTATAACGTTGTTTAATGTGTATCGTGTTTGTGCAATCCATTGGAGCCATTTGGAGCAAACATCACACAAATTAATACTAAGTAGATACGTACCTACCAAATAGTTTTAAGAAGTAAATAAAAAGGCTTATTGCACAAATTATTTGGTCCTCGTAAACTGTAGGTAATGCGCATGTAAATAATTGTAATTAAACCTTAAAAAAATATAAAATAAAACTATTTCATTGTTTGCAGCATTGCGATCCTTCATTTGTTTGTTTTTTTTTTTTTTTTCATATTGACTTTTAATAAAGCCTGTATTGCGTCACATACTGGTCAAATATTGTGAATAGTTATGGGTTTTATGCAGTTTCTCATTTCAAATGTTCTACTTTCGCGCCTCTTTTATTGTTGATAGTAAAATCTTTTTAGTTTCTCATACTTAGAAAGTACACTTGAAGTTACCTGATCAGAGGGATGAAAAGAGTACTTTTCGTCCCTGGGAAACGATTTCCGCTGCTGCCAAAAAGTTTAAAAACTATTCAAGCCATGTCCCAACTTTTATACAGCCACTCAATAATTTTGTAACTTTATACTTATAATTTTCACTAAATTATTATTTAATTTATATAGATTTGAGCTAAATATTTACCATCATCAATGATAAAAAAATACTGGCTGGTAGAATGCCACAGAAAAAAAGGCGGAAAAACGGCAAATCGATCTTCAATTGTTTTGTCGAGTGCTAACTATTTGCGTATACAGATGTTTGTATAAAATGAGTTCATCAGATTCAGATATGTATTTTTTTTTAACTAACTAGTTTTTATTTACTTTCCTCATAATCGAAATGAAATGCAGAGTGTTTACCTCGGGTGAAAGAACCCATTTAGGCATGAGATGATTTGGCGCACGAGCGTAGCGAGGGCGCCATTAGTTTGAGTCCCTTTCATCTCTTGTGTAACAATCTACGATTGAGTGTAATAAAGTTGAGCCATTTAAGTTAGTTTTACTGTCCCATTAATGACCACATGGATCGTCGTTTTGACACATACGTAATTACCGTAGACGTGTACGTACCTACCTATCTACGAAATAAGTTTTTTAAGTTACCATAAAACATTACGGAGTTTCACAAATTATTGCACATTAAGAAGTAAGGAACTACGTAACTGCTTGACTTTATGTTACAGACGATTATTTCCGAAACGAATGGCCGATTTGTAATGGACCCTTCACTAGTTTTTGATGAGCTATAAAGGCAAAACCGTGAGCAATGACGAACGAGAGAGAGATATTTTATTCTATTTTCTTTCTCGATAGCTTGTTATTATTTTTATGAGACCAGTGGTATTTTAATTCAGCCGATTTATCTTATCGTGTGGATAGAATCGCATAGTAACGCTTATTACTATTAAAGCGTGGCGGTTGTGCATCGATCATTAGTAACGGTGTTCGGTGTCACGGACTGGCCGATACTGTGCCATTAACATGCGATAAATAACTACTACATTTCATATTCTCAAGATTGGTAACGTGTTTCGTGAGGGCTCAGTTTCACTGAATTATGTAAGCGTTTTTTAACTATGGCTTCTCGGAGTTGACCTTGAGAGATCGTGACTCCTTAACCGGACTTTCCTGTGGCTGCCTTAAGCGAAACTTAAAGCCTCCAGCCAGGGCATAACACTTATATAAACTAAACGACTGCACGCTAAGGCTTAGGGCAGTGTCGGGGGAGGACAGCAAGGGATTGATTGGATCAAATCTGGTATGTAAGCGTTATTGAATGAAGGTATATGTAGCTAGTTGTAGCTAGTTGAAGTTGTGGGAGTTGTGAGGACCAACGCCCCACCGGTATTAAAGTATCTACTGGTTTTCTCATGATTTTTTAAGTCTTTGACTTTAGTCCATAAACATTTTTAGGGTTCCGTACGTCTAAATGATAAAACTGAACCCTTATAGGATCACTCGTGTATCTGTCTGTCTGTCCGTCTGTCATAGCCAATTTGCTCCGAATCTATTTGACCAATTAAATTGAAATTTGGTACACATATGAATTTCTGTGACTCAGACTCGAACGTGTAACGTGAATATGGATTTTGAATATGGGGCGAATAGGAAAATTATAAAGAAAACAGTTTTGCAAACTGTAGGACCGTGTGACATATCAAATGAAAGGGCTCGTTGGGAGAGTCCCAAAAATTTTTTTTATAACTTTAAAATAAATACTTTTAAAGTTATTGGAGAAAATTGATGGAAATTTACCTTTTTATTGATAAAATTTTAGGCTCATTAGTTTTGTAGATAAGGTCTACAAAACTAAAGAGCCAAAAATTTTGAAAAAATGCAGAGCTGGTTCTTTACTTATAGATTACAGGAAAACCTATAAGAAGTCTATGGTTTTAAAATAACATGTTAAACTCAATATTGTGCGTACGAACTTGCATTTGATATGAACATGTCTTCCAAATCATTTCAAATCAAATCATTTATTGGTTTGCAAACATGGGTAATTAGTACATAGATGTTTTATCATAAATAGTCCTCCATGCTCTACCGTCACATGGGCATGCAAATCTTATTATTATTCAATTCACTCAAAATTAAAGATATTATAATTTTAAATAACAATTTTGAAAATTAAATACAAAATACGAATAGTTTGAAATACGTTAAAAATGTCATAAAAATACAAAATGTCAAATTCCAACAACGTTACAGTAATAAAATAAAATATAAAATGACAAATGTGAAAAAGGTTACAGTAATAAAAAAATAAAAATAAATGTCGAATGGGATAATAGCATGTCAATCTGTCAGTGATTCATCAATACAATGCAATACAATATTATATAATATTTGCATAGAAATTAAGTACAGAAGAAAAAATATTAAAAAAACCAAAGATCCTACATTCTACCTTAAATTAGGCATGCAAAAATTTAGCACAAGTGCTTAATAGTTTAAAATACTGTCAAAATGAAAATGAAAAATTCTTATAATGTGGTCAATTAAATAAAAAAATAAAAAAGGAATTAAAAATGTCAGGATTAATTTGGTAACTACTTATAAAGTTTTATCGTTTAGAAACTCACAAATGGAGTAATAACATTTATCAATTAATAAGACTGACAATTTATTTTTAAACAGTGGAATGGACTCGTTTTTTATTCCATTGGGTATTTTGTTATAGATAATCGGGCACATACATATAACACTTTTCCTTAATAATGCAGTGTTATGACCACTAACACGTAGCATGTTTGTATACTGACTTCTAACTGGACGTGTTCTATTGTCGGATGATTTATTAAAATCATCCGATAATAGAACAATGTCTGACAATAGAGTACAATGTTCAGTTTGTTTTTGGGATAAAAAACATGTAAAATAACATATTCAACGTACGGAATCCTCAACACGCCAGTTCAACTCGCACTTGCTCGGTTTTTTTAGTTGTTTTATTCGAAGACCCCTACTCAAACTTTGACAAAACATTAAGGTTTATTTATTATATGTAGGTTTAATATTAATGTATTATACATAAAAACCTTCCAGAATATCGACAGCTCCCGCGCATAAGGTCGTTTGTTTAAATTTGTATTTTTCAGGAAAGAGATTTTTAACGTCATCTTTGTGTTGATCAGCCGCAAAACATAATATGATAAGACTATTAGCGGGTTAGAAACTCGGTTTTTAGTGAAAATATGAAAAATATCGTTTTTAAGAATGTGTAGTATTTATATAATATTACATTATAGTACTAAAATCTCATTTGACTAAAAAACATGTTACGACTTTTTGCGTGGGAGGTATCGATATATTCTCTAAATGATGGTTAAAAACGCATCAAACTCAGTTGCGAAGTTAAGAACAACGCTGTCAGACAGTCTTGACACGAAAATTGCCTAATTTATATTGTGCATAGAAGCTTAGATCAAGATGATACCTCAATAGGTAAAAACAAAATAATATGTTCATTTGAAACAATAGGTACAGTCGAGTTCATAAATATATGTGCATTTCCAAAGGTTCAATAATATCTGAGCAACCTTATGCCCTTGAAAATAAAGTCGTGTTCACATATTTTTGATCACTTTGTCCGTGCACATATTTTAGAACTCGACTGTACCTACCTACTTACTTAGTTGTTCTTGGTGATGCAAATCGTTTGTTGAATGACCTAATTACTTAATTAGTCATACACGACTACACAAATAACATTATTATTCTGTTTTGTTATTAGGTATTAGTTTAGTGCTACTCGCCTTCTTTTTAGGGTTTCATACCTCAAAAGGAGAAAGGATCCCATATAGGATCACTTTGCTGTCCATCTATCCATCTGTCTGTCTGTCTGTCAAGACCCTTTTTGTCAGAAACGCGATGAGGTATCAAGTTGTATGAAATACTCGGGTCTACGGTCTCTTTTAGCTGTGAAAAAATTAAACGTATAAGTCAACGCGATCAAAAGATATGACTGTTTATGTCGCATATTTTCGCATATTTCGCGATTTCACAAGGGAATTAAATCCTATAGGGTACTTCCCGTTGACCCAAATCCCATCTGAAACAACATTCGACATTTAAAAAACCTTTTTTACAATCCGTTCAACCAACGCAATAGAAGTCAAAATCGGTTGAACGGACCATAATAGTACACAATTTTACGTCTTCACCTGATCACAATGCGAGTTTTACTGTACGCGTAGTGTGCGGTAAAACTCACATTATGGCCAGGTGTGGCGTAAAAAAGGTTTACTTAAATGTCTTATCTTATTTCAAATGGAGTATAGAATCATGAAATTTGGCAAGAAGCAATGTCTTATGACACATGTAAATATATAGTTTACGCAGTGAGGTCGGAAATTATCCCACAAGAACATACTACCGGGATGAAAAATATCCCATGTCCTAACCCAGGTACCAAATTCCAGATTCAGAAATCCGTTCAGCCGTGAAAAGGTAGGATTCGTAGAAATACTTGATTGGAAATCGATCAATCTGCCAAGCCTATTCCCAACTATGTTATGGCCAGGTTCAAATCTAACTGGATGCAGCTGAATATCAGTATTTTACATGGAGCGTCTGCCTATCTGACCTCCACAACCCAGCTACTGGGTAAGACGATAGGTATTGGTAAGACAGGTTGTCAAACTGTCGGGCTTCTGACGACCCGTTAAGGGCCCATACTACCTCAAATGGCTTAGCATGATCCTCCGTTAAGTCGAAAATACTGCAGCATTAATTTTGTAATAAATATATGGTAAAGTTGAGGATTAATGTTAAGTACCATGTTAGCCGAAAACACGATTCCATAAGTTTTTCTCGATAGAAAAAAAAATCCAAAGTTACCTCCAAACCGAACAATAAAACGCTGGTATTCAAAAAATACTTCAAATTAGATAATGAAACTTTGCATATTAACTGAACTAACTATAAAGCAGGTCTTATGTTATTTACTTTTTTTAATGACCATTATTACACTGTAAAACGAAATTATCTAAACTATCGGCGCCTTGGAGTCTTTTCCCCGCCGCCCTGTCTCGCTTGCTCGCGTGAGCGGTAGCAATAGTGTGCGAGCGAGATACAGAGTGAGTTGGCGCTGAGGTAGTATAGACTCTTAAACTGTCAAAGATCTAAAAATTACAGCCGGGACCAACGACTTTAACGTGCTTTCCGAGGAGGGGTCTTGGTATGTAAAGATGGTCACCCATCAACGGACCAACCGCGGCAAACGTAGCTTAACCTGATGGATCGACCCATGCGGTTGGTATTACTTAGCCACAAGCCCCAAGCCTCTTCGGAAATGGCAAAACCCAATAATACTGCCCAAACTGGGAATCGAACCCATGCAGGAGCTCATGCTCAGTAGTAGCGCTTGCGACCACTACACCAACGAGGCTAGGTTTATACTTCAATCAAAATTTTAACCCGTTAGTTAGGACAAAGAATCAGCATTGCCATACAACGTGGCAATGCTGCCAATCTTTTGGGCACTTTTCCTGTTGACAGCGATGCGGACGTATTTTTTTGATGTCCTATGATTCTTCCCTTTTTTACATACTTGTGCATATTATTATTATTCTTTTACCCGTTAGTTATAGGTATGGAGGCCAGTACATCAAGTTACTACAAACTGTCAAATTTTCTCGTTCGATTTTGAACTTAATCGTCAACATTATAAAGTTTAAAATCGTTTGGAGAAAGACAGTTTCGTGTAGCTTGATGTGCTGGCTACTGTACACACGGCCACAAATCAAGCCATACATTTCCAGTATAAGCTGACCTCTCATTGTACGGAAATCCTATACAATGCGAGATCAGCCTAAACTGGAAATTATAGCTTGATTTGTGGCCGTGTGTACATAATATCTATAATATTAAATACAAACGCAGCTTACAATAATGAAGAGCTACACTTCCTTCCTCTTTAAGAACATAACAATAATGTTAAAATGATACATGATGCGCACGTATTTTATTATTATTATTATTACTTTTAATGATCACACACGCAAAACGCTTGTTTACGTATATTTATGATCAATTTGTAATTAGGTAACTATAATACAATATCTAGAGTTATGAAATATATTTAACTGTTTCTAATTGTAACTGCAGTGTGTCTATATAGATACATGATAACGAGAGACGTATCATCTCCATCTGGGACGGAGATGGTACACCCGGCTAGCTATACATGTTCAGTATATGCTGATCGCCGTCCAATGAGAGGTCAGCTTATACTGGAAATGTTTAGCTTGATATGTAGCCGTGTGTATGTCTCTTGTTATCATCAGCCATATTTAAACTAATGTGGGCGTATTATTTGAAGTGTTGGTTATTGTGCAATAGAAAAACTGTTGGCAGTTCAAATCAAATTATAATTTACAATCAAATTAATGACACTATATAGTAATTCACATACCGTAGGGACACAACACCGGAACGCGGATAATGTATGAGCACTATGAGCAATCAGTAGACCGACCGATCTATCTTTAGGTTGACGTGTTTGTATATGTTGCACTGACTGTACATAAATTCAAAGTATGTAACATCAATCTTATTTTTAACACAAAGAAATCTAATATTGTTGTTGCTTCTCCTTAAAGAAAATAATTATGATAATGGGGAACAGGATGTAAAGTTTACTCATCCTTTTATTTTATTTTTTTATTCTACTATGAGTTTGCTCTTGACTTTAGTCTAGGTCTGGATGACAGAGACAAAGTCTACGATGGAGTGAGCTTACCCAGAAGAAGCCTGTTCACTCTCACTTTGAATAGATTAGGGTTGAATGCGTTCGGAAATACAGACGCAGGCAGAGAGTTCCACTCCTTTGCTGTGCGCATTATAAAAGACGTTTGAAAACGCTTAGTGCGAGTTGGTGGAATATCAACTAGGTAGGGGTGGTAACTTGCAGTGCGTCTAGATGTCCGATGGTAGAAGGGGGCCGGTGGAATAAGGTCGTGGAGTTCATGGGCACACTCTCCGAAGTACAATCTGTAGAAGACCGACAAGCAGGCAACCTTGCGGCGATGAGCCAAGCTTTGAAGCTTGGCATCCACCAGTTTTACGTCGCCAATGAGCCTCTTAGCTCTGCGTTCCATCGAGTCAAGCGCAGCAAGTTGGTACTTTGCTGAGCCATCCCAAAGGTGGCTGCAATACTCCATGCAGGAACGGACTTGTGCTTTGTAAAGGGTTAAAAGCTGTCCAGGCGTAAAGTATCGCTTCACCCTATTTAGGATGCCCAGTTTCTTGGCCGCAGCTTTGAGCTTTGCACTCGATGGTGGAGCCGAAGTTGAGACCAGATGTCAACTCCATGCCTAGGAGCTCGAGCCGATCAGTTACAGGAATAGTTGTACCCCGAAAAGTAGTAGTTTGATGAAAATGACTCCTTTTAGCGGTAAAGAGACAAGCCTGTGTTTTGGTGGCATTAAAAGAGACCAGATTGTCATCACCCCATTGGGAGACAAGACTCAAGGTCAAATCAGTCCGCTCAACCATGGCCTCTCTCAGGGAACGAAGTTCAGCCCCGCTGGTTTTTGCGCTGGACAAGTATCTCTCTGAAACGGTACTGTCATCCGCGTACCCACCAATACCAGGCAGAAGCAGGTCATTGATGTGCAGCAGGAAAAGAGTTGCAGAGAGAACAGATCCCTGAGGAACTCCGGCATCAATAGCCATAAGGTCAGAGGAGCAGCCGTCCACGACTACTCTGATCGACCGTTCACTCAGGAAGTCTGATATCTAGCTACAAAAATCTGCTGGGATGCCATAAGCAGGAAGCTTGCTGAGTAGTGCAGCGTGCCAGACCCTGTCAAAGGCCTTCGAGATATCAAGCGATACAGCAAGTGCTTCGTGCTCGATGGCTTCGCCCCAGCAGTGCGTGACATACACAAGAAGATCGCCAGTTGGCCGTCCCCGGCGAAAGCCATATTGACGGTCACTGAGGAGATCATTGTCTTCAAGGTAGGTCAGCAACTTACTGTTCAGTACCCTTTCCAAAACCTTAAACAAAATGGAGGTAATGGCGGCCGTAAGGGAGGATCCTTCGACCAGGCGGGTGTTGTATCTGGTAGGCAACTGCCCGACGGTTGATGTCGGGATGTTGTATATATGCAAGTCGCGCGGTAAACTCTGATTGTGCGATGCAGGATTTGTGACGTCAGGTCTTTGATGCGTAGTTCGCATGTGGCGTTGTAGATGCCGCCAAATAGCTACCAACCTACTCTTTAATACACATTGGGTATCTAAAGGAAATATCTACCTATGAACCAGAACTCCAGTCCTAAGGCCTAAGTGAGAGTTTATTTTAACCATCTCGACTTTACACATCGACTGCGTTTAGTACTCCGATTGGTGAAGTCCCAATCGGAGGCCCATCGGAGCGCCGAACGCGGTCGATGCGTAAAGTCGAGATGGTTAAAATAAACTCACACTAAGGCCTCAGATGTATGAACATAAACGAAGCAAAAGGAATATGTAAGGATGGTAGCAGATGGCGTTTAGTAGTTTCTGCTTACACCCATGGGAAGATGGCGTAAGTTTATGTACCTATGTATTTATGCACCTCATCATTTTCATAATTTCAGCTGAAAGACGTCCACTGCTGGACATAAGCCTCCCCCAATTGGAGGGGCCATAATCGCGACGCTTGGCAAGCGGGTTGGCGGTTTATGCACCTATGGAAGGGTTAATTGAAGTGGGCATTTAAGAAAGGATGGCGCAGTGTTCTCTCTTATCACAATGAGCGATTTCTGTCTGACAATCCAATAAATTGTGCAAAAAACCGGCCACGTGCGTGTCGGATCACGCACAATGAAGGGTTCCGTAGTTGGAATGATTTTATCCCAAGAACAACCTTAACATTGTAATTGAAAAACAGGTTCTCAACATGTTTGTTAACTGCAAATGTAAGTTGGTTGAGTATTACTCGGTAGTTAACTTGTAAAGCCTACTTAGCTGTGATAGTTTCCCTTTTAACTTCGTTATATATAGGGTGTATCTATTCAAACACGAAATATTTATTTTAAGAGATACGCCTATAGGTAGTAAAGAAGCCTTGGAAATGTTATTTTTTTTTAAATCTGAGTATATTATTTAAAAAATTAAGTAATTTAAAAATATTTGATATAAAGATAAGATAAGGATTTATTTCTCACCACAATATATAAAAATTATAATAATTATGTGAAAATATTAAAAAAAACTTAGATAAAAAAATGTTTTCGTTGCTAAAATGCCAAATACAATCATTTAGCTTGTGGGGAGGGGGGGGGACACTTGACTCTAACAAAAACTAGCACTATAAAGCTTAATATTACGCAAACGGATCCCTGAATCGAAAAATAGTTTTCACAACCCTCAATATTTTTGAACGGCTTATCCAAAGATACCCCACACTATGGGATAGACGAAAATAGCACTTTGTCGGCGAAATTAATATGTATACCCATACCAAATCACACAGCTTTCTGGTACGAAGACTCTTTGAGCTAAGCCGCGGACGGACAGACAGACAGACGGATATGGCGAAACTATAAAGGTTCCTTTGACTACGGAATAACGGAACCCTAAAAAATGAGCAAAACTGCGTAAACTTGTTGATCAATTGATACAAGTTGATACGGAATCGGTTATCTATGCCATGTCATATGTGTGTAGTTACTGATATATGAACCGTGTGATTGACCGTTTACAAGCATTACGTGGACAATACTGATCATTGGGTCGCATATCCTGCTGCACCGTAGGTACACCTACTCCAATAATTAAACTGTAGGTATTGACCAACCAATGGAGCGTGGGTTACCAATTGTTACCATTGAGGTAATATCTTTTTCTATACCTATACATATACAATGATTTTCGATTAAATAAACGTTATAACCAATAACGTTATAAGAAATAAGCTTTAGACTATATAAATGTTATATTTAAAGAAATTATATCAACAGTTGGTATATCTCACGTTGATTACATCTTGTGGTACGTTATTGAAATGAAAATATACCAAATAACTTTATATGATATCAGACGCACCCGTTTTAAGGAGTAACTCGGGCAACATTTATTATAGAAAAAGCGACGCAGGCGAAGCCGCAGCCAGTAACTAGTAATAAATAAATCTCGTGGTAAAAACCGTGCAAAGCAGGGAGTGATCACTAGTTACAAATAAAGTATCTTTTAAACTTATCGCAACAACACTTTCTCACACGATTAAATGGAGGCAGTTTTTAATGCGTGAGAAAGTTCGAAAACCAATTGGCACCTCCAAAAGTATTAAAAACATCTTATGGAATTTCACTTTGGAGTTTATCTTGGACATTACTGGAATATCGATGACGGAAAACATCGTGACGAAATCGGTAATCGGTATCGAGTCTGATTTATAAGCGCCCACACTAGCAGGGCCTCAAGTCTGCTATTACAATAGTGTCAGAATGGTCTCGCCATTGTGAGTATTTGACAGTGTTTGTATGGCAAATCTGTCAAAAAATCACAATGAAGAGACCATTCTGACACTATTGTAATAGCAGACTTGAGGCCCAGGCTGTCTGCCTGGGTGGCTAACGATATTGACTGATAGATACTTGTAGTTGTTAGTAAAATTTTAAAAAGTAAAAGGAAAGATGAGCACAGCAATAAACAAAAAATTACTTAAACAAAACAAAAAAAAAACATATATATCTTACATATAAAATTCTCGTGCCGCAATGTTAGTTACCATACTTCTCCGAAACGGCTTGACCGATTTTTATGAACTTTTATATGCATATTCAGTAGGTCTGAGAATCGGCTACTATCTATTTTTTTTAAGTTTTAGGCAGGTAGGTAGGGTAGGATAGGGTAGGTAGGTAGGTAGGTAGGTGGATAGGGTAGAGTAGGGTAGGGTAGGGTAGGTAGGTAGGTAGGTAGGTAGGATAGGGTAGGGTAGGGTAGGGTAGGGTAGGGTAGGGTAGGGTAGGTAAGTAGGTAGATAGGTAGGTAGGGTAGATAGGGTAGGGTAGGGTAGGGTAGAGTAGAGTAGTGGAGTTTATACTATAGCTTTTGACAGAACGAAGTCTGTCGGGTCTGCTAGTATATATAGAAAGTCGTCAACACAAAAACTGTAAAAATAACATTTAAAGTCCCTTTGTATGTTGGACCATATCTAATTTGACGACACAGAATAATTCGACGATTTCTATTTCAGCAACAACCTCAAATGTCATAGATTTCTAAGTTTGTTGCTTTCGAAATAAATTGTGACCCTAATGTTGTTTTAATAGGGATTTTGGTAGAACGTACACGATGATAGTCGAGCGGTAACCATCTGTCACGAATTGTGACCATGGCTGCATGTATACCTCTGCACAAGGCCAGAAAATGATCTTGTAATTTTAAAATATTTTGAACAAATAAATGAGCAAAGTATATATTTTAAGTTATAAGTTTGAATTGAACTGGCACCTAATATTATCTACTTATACATACCTATGTACATGTAAGTACACAAATAAATAAAATTGAAGTGTCGATTTATAATGCCAAAATGACAGTTTTTTATTAAATGCATATGAAAGTATATACGGAACTATAACATTTATTATTTTTTTATTTTTCCCTGTGTGCCTGCCTGTTTGTTCCGGCTAATCTCCGAAACTCCCTTGTGCATTGTGCCACACGGCAAGTTTGGTATAGGGTGGCGTAAAGAATAGCACCGCCCAATTTCTTCCCGTGGGTATCGTAAAAGGCGACTAAGGGACTTAATACTAGAGAATGGGCAGCAGCGTTCTCTATGCATTTTTAACACCATACTACTCGTATGATCCCCAACCCGCCTGCCAAGCGTGGCAGGGCACATCCCCTCAATTGGAAGTGGCCTATGTTCAGCAGTGGACGTCTTTCGGCTGAAATGATGAAGATGATCTCCGAAACGGCTGTACCGATTTCGACGGGACTTTCACTGGCAGATAGCTGTTGATATAATTTTTTAAATTAAATAATAAATATTATATTATTTTAGAAAAAGCTACACGTTTGAAGTCGCGGGCAGCAGCTAGTAATTTATAAGAACATAATATAACATCACGCCTGTTTTCCCCTAAGGGTTAGGCATAGAGGTGTACCTTATTTTTTTATATTTTTTTTTTTTGAATGGGAATTTTTCAAATGACTTCTCCCGCTCTGGGTGGAGCGGGAGGGCGTGTCAGACTTTTACTAACTGAAACCCACCCGCGTTCCTTCAGTTGCCTGTGTGCCAAGGCCACGGTATCCCTTTCGGATAAACCCGCAACCCTGGCAGGCACCGGTATGGGAGGCATGTCCAACAGTGGTCGTCCCACTGTTGGACATATGCTTCCCCAAAACATCGCCACTTCGACCGGTTCTATGCTTCCCGCATCCAGCGGATTCCTCCGGCCTTCATAAGGTCATCGGTCCACCTTGTGGGAGGCCTTCCAACGCTACGTCTTCCGGGACGCGGTCGCCACTCCAGAACCGTTCGGCCCCATCGGCCATCTGTTTTGCGAGCAATGCCCACTGCCACTTAAGTTTGGCAATTCTTTGGGTTATGTCGGTTACCTTGGTTCTCCTGCGAATCTCTTCATTTCCGATTCGATTACGTAGGACAAAACAACGAAATTACAGCGATTAGACTTACGAATGACATTTAATGCACTGAAAAGGCTTCATAATTAGGTGTGTACAACCATCGTCACGTGACAGAAGGTCTGCAATGTCACGAGCAAGGCTAATCCGTCTCCGTCACCTTGAACACGTGGAAACCATAACAAAATGCGTGTTTCTGTTATCCCTAGAGGTAAAGCTAAGCCCTATTTTGTATGAAGATAGTACTACATCTGCTAGAAAAAGTCCATTTATTTTTAATTAACAAAGAGAATTGGTGCCGATTCTCTTGTACATCGAACTAAACTAACTAAACTATCACTAAAATTCCTTACTTTTGGCTATGAGAATCTTAAAGCTATTCTGCAAACAAAATTCTCTAAATTTAAAAATAAGTTTGACACAACTAAATATCGAATTTGACAATCGTGACTCCACGTGGTATTTTTTTTTTTTCGCTTCGCAACGTAGTACTTGTTTGCCTATGATTTTTTTTTTTGCTGTGGCTTTTTTACGACATAAAGATGTTTCTCTTAAAATATTTCGTGTATGAATAGTTACACCTCATATACAGTACTGGTTTTGCACCAGAGGTCGAGGTGATTGGTATGAATTTTAGTTCATGAAAACTAATTTTATTCCACACCTTTTTAATCGCGATTAAAAATAGTCAGATTTAGTTAGAAAATCTAAATTTTAGTTTAAAAACGTCAAATTCAGAATAGCAAAATTGCCATTTTCACTCAATTTAAAAACTCAGTACCATCTTAGAGCTGTCAAACTAAAGTATAGTTAAGTTGTGTCACTTTAGTCAATTTCAGAATAGGAAATGGTCATTTGACAGGAATAAACTAAATTTTGGTGATTTTTAGTCTAGTTTAGAGAATTTTGTGACAAGAGAATCGGCACCATTGTCAAAGAGTAACCGTGGAGTTTCTTGTCGGCTCTTCTCCATAGGAAACGAGCACAACTGGAACCGTGTACCTAGCTTTTTATGTTTCAAAAGTGCCCATGTGGGTTTATGTGAAATAAAATATTTTGATTTTTAACATTGTGAGGAAGAGCAAAGTTTAAATGAAAAGTTACTATACCCAAAGTCTCTAATTCAGATAATTTATGTAACAAAGTAATGTCAAGAAATGTCACTGTCAAAATGATATATTTTATTTTGTAAATAATCATTGTTATAATTAAAGTGAATTAATTATAAGAACTATGCAAACAAAATACCGTTGCTAAACAATGATTTATGTAGTACGTCGGAGACACGGCAAATGAACGTCATAATCAGCCCTTTTAAGTCCAGTGCTAGAGGCAGGCCTCACAAAATCGATTTCCACTCGAAACTGTTTACAGCCGTTTTCATCCAAAATGTGGCTAGATATGCTACATACAATATGAATCTATGAATGAGAGTTGTAATATTAGTGATGTTGAAGATGTAATTTTTTTTTAAATGTTTGGATCTCCTGTATTGTTACCAGTATCATAAAATATTTTATACCAGAAAATCTCCTTTTTTTAATAACTTTGTTTAAAACCGAGAATTTATAATAATAATTACTGTATGATTATTTTTTAATTATTATTTCTTAAAATCAGCATAAGAAGAGGTACATTAGTTATCATTTTGAGTGTTGCCGTTGTAAGATCTCCATTTTATTAAAAGTTAAAAAAATATATACACCATGGCATTTTAGTCGTCTTAAAAAGACAGCCCACTTCATGTATCCAATGACTACTTGTAAAAAAAAAAAAATTAACATATGAATTTTTAATTTTTATTCAATATGACGCATGACATAGTTTAAAACATCCTGTTACGAGTGCAGTCCGAGCCTTGTGATACAAGGGCGCCGCAGAATAGAATTAGATTAAGTTGCAATAGTAAGAAACACATTTTCGCGTTAGGGTGAATGAACTCTGATAAAGATGTCGCCGCTCCATTCCGCGGCGCCCTTGTAACACAAGGCTCGGTCTGCACTTGTAACAGGGTGTTTTAAACTATGTCATACGTCAAAATTAACAAACAAAAAAAAAAAACAAATAAAAAAATGTAAAAATTTTTTTTTTTTTTTTACATGTATGATTAGTAGTCGTTGGATACATGAAGTGGGCTGTCTTTGTAAGACGACTAAAACGCCAAGGTGTATATATAGTGCTAGCTTTTGCCCGCGGCTCCGCCCGCAGATGTCGGTTATCGCGTAAAATAGTAGCCTATGTCCATCTCCATATCTCCATATCATCTTTGCCAAATTTCATGACGATTGGTTCAGCGGTTTAGGCGTGAAAACGTAACATACAGACATACAGACAGATAGATAGATAGACAGAGTTACTTTCACATTTATAATATTAGTATGGATACACCCACCCAATATCGTGCGTTATAAAGAATAAAGTAGGTATGCTAATTAACCATCGAGCTCACTGACCGGTTTAGGAATAAGTTGTACAACATCTTTCACTTCAGGTAGTGCATTTCGAGTTTTGAATATATTTAAAAAAAAAACATGAGTAATAGGTACTTTTGACTCTTCAAGTTTTTGTCTGCCATATGTGTTAGGTTTCGTTATTTTATAGTCAATGTTGCACCTGTCCATCATTGATGCCTAATGTGGTTATCATTACATATCTTATAAAAACTTGGGTCATTAGAGATTCAATTACTGCTGGAACGGTGTCTGAAATTGATATTCATAGTAATTGTAACAATTTTAATATGGACATCTATTGAGCTAACGGCACTGCTGAAAGTATCAGTGTCGCTAAAGCTTGATGTCATCATCTAACACCTAACCAAAACGATGTAGGTATCGTTCTTATGTGAAAACCGTTTAATTTAGTTACACACAATATCTTTGAGGAGTTAAATAATTCTACGAACAATACAATCCATACTAATATTATAAATGTGAAAGTTACTCTGTCTGTCTGTCTGTATGTTACGTTTTCACGCCTAAACCGCTGAACCGATCGTCATGAAATTTGGCAGAGATATAGCCTGGGATATGGAGAAGGACATAGGGTACTTTTTTACGCGATAACCGACATCCACGCGGGCGGAGCCGCGGGCAAAAGCTAGTATTATTATATTTGCGTTTCCGGGTGGCGCTCTTTGCAAAGGTGATTAAGTACCTATCAATTTCAGTATAGTATTCTAAACTAATACCATATTTAGTCGCAGTATAGGTAGGTAATCATTTCAGCCGAAATACGTCCACTGCTGGACATAGGCCTCCCCCAAGCACCGCCACCTCGACCGGTTTTGTGCTTCCCGCATCCAGCGGATTCCTGTGGCTTTCATAAGGTCATCGGTCTACCTTGTGGGAGGCCTTCCAAAGCTACGTCTTCCGGTACGCGGTCGCCACTCCAGAACCTTTCAGCCCCAACGGCCATCTGTTCTGCGCGCAATGTGCCCTGCCCATTGCCACTTAAGTTTGGCAATTCTTCGAGCTATGTCGGCTACCTTAGTTCTCCCGCGGATCTCTTCATTTTTGATTCGATCACGTAGGGAAACTCCAAGCTTAGCCCTCTCCATTGCCCTTTGGGTGACTTTTAGCCTTCTAATAAGGCCCATTGTGAGCTACCACGTTTCAGTGCCATATGTCATCACTGGCAACACGCAGGTAGGTAAAGAAAAGTTAATTTTCGACATAGCGAAAGAGGGATTTCTGAAGTTCTGACATTACTGATGCATCCGAAGTAACGGGAAAACGCTAATTTCGCAATAAGTATGGGATGTAGTATGCCGTATTGCCGTATGAAAATGATGCTCGTTTTCGCTAACATAGTATAAGCCTTAATTCAGACACAAAATTTTACATTAATTTAAATCTCATATACGACTCTGGTGAGTCATTGACACCGACAACTTTGTCTGTTTGCCCAACTTTGGCAAAGGCCTCCTCCATTTCTTTCCACTCTATTCTGTTTATCGCTTTCCTAGTCCATGTTTCTTCTGCTATGGACTTTAATTCGTCTTCCCACCTTCGAAACTGTCTACCTCGTTTCCTTTTTCTATTTCTTAGGCACCAAAATACAATGTTTTTGTTCCACTCCTCAATGCCTCTTATTATAAATGGCCGGTTCATTTCCACTGAAGTTTTCTTATTCTATTTTCGTACGTTTTCTGATAGTTTTGTTACTTATTCTATCCGATTTATTTATGTTCAGCATGCTCATTGCCCATTGCTGTCTAACAGATTTTTAGCTTATTGTTTTGCGCTTTAGTGAGTGCCCAAGTTTGGCATCCACATGTTAAGACTGGTGTTGTTAAGTCAGGTGTTGTACAGTTTTGATTAGACCGATATCTTAGTTCTTTAGCCGCAAAATCTAGTATCTATATCCTTTGATATTATATCTGTGGTTGAAAATTGTTGGCCTAAATAAGTACTTATACTGTTTCTCAATCGGCTCGCCATTTATGATGATATTGTCATCGGATACATTTGGCTTTGGTTTTAGAAGTGTTCATCGTTAGACCTATCATCACTAAGATAAGGTGACACCTAAATAATACAAGTATTGGGCTTAGGCTTCATTTTGGTGTTTCCTAGTGTTAGTTAAAATTTGCATGATTAAAATAAGATACGAAAGGTTTTAAGTTTAAATCTGCTTTTATACTTAACTATAAAGGATTTGGGGTCAACATTGCACAATCAATATAAGTAACCATATAATTGTTAGTTTTAGTTATGATTTAATTTACCACACCTGCACTGCCTGAATGACCAAAACCTGATTTGCCCACACCTAAATGCAGTTTACAATGCTGTTGTAAATGTATGTAGTCATGATATAAAGCATGTTTTTGTAACAGTGTGATATCATTAAGAAAACTCGTGAGAACAGAGCACTTCTAGATCTTAGCTGTCTACAGTGAAGGCTGTGCCATATTAATAAGTCAGGTATTTTATTACTGAGTCAGTATATCCGTCCACAATATATGTAACCTTAGTTTGAAGGTGTAGCTATAGGTACCTTTAAAATTTATAATCTGTTAATTTCTTAATTAATTCAAGTCAGTTAATTCTATTCTAGTTCTAGTAATTCTAGTCTCTGTTATAAATATGGATTGTAGGTACATTGTCTGAAATATTGCTTTTTTATATTGTTTTAAAAAAAAAGGTACGTACTTTCAGTCAAGGTTTTTTTTTTTAAAAGTGCTGTGTATGATACACTTAAACAACTGTATTTTTCAGGTAGAAAAAAAAAGAATCAACGGATACCGAACCGTAAAATAAAATGTTAAGTGCTTAAAATAATAGGTAAATACACCACCATTAATCAGAAAAATAACATTTATTTATCAATTAATTTGCATATTTGTTATGGCATTTTATTTAATGCATGCATTTTTATTTTTCCCATGGGATGAAACAAATTAAATTTAAATTAGAATAAAAAACTAACATAGTTCGTAAGTTTACTAACACAATGAGTCCTTGTTACTTGATTAAATAAATGTGTTATAATAATTATTATTATAATTAATAAAAATATATGCCGACGACGAATGATAAACTGTGCGAAAAATTCTAGGAGATAAGTACGCCATAAATGTTTTAATTAAGAAGGCTAATTAGTAATTAATGAAGAATTGTTTGTACAAGGAATATTATACGCACTATCTGATGGCTACCAAGCGTCACTAAACTCATTCCACTGTGACTTACTAATGAAGATACGCAGCTAGTATATTTTATTATCCAAACAATCGATGTTCAATAAGATATATTATTGGTACCTAGTAAATATATGCGCATAGTTGTAGCAGTTTTGTTACTTCACTCTAAGTTAGCGCTAGACAATGACGAACGTTCCCCTCTAGCCGGCTTCGTTATACCACGCTTTGCCTCAATGACAATTCCCAACGCTCGATTGTTGTCTCGTTATTGTTCTGTGTCCAAAGTATTCAGTGCATGTATACCACTCAACCATACTGTAGGTGTGCAAGTCGCTATAACTGAATCTACACAAGTGAGAATTTAACGATGCGCACACATTTTTAATCGAACCGTGTTGAACGATTAAATTTATAGAAGCAGTGTTTAGGCATCTCAACTATGTGTACGAGTATTTAATTAAATTATAACTATAAATCTGACATCATTCAATAGATCATTTAACACAGTTTGCAATATATTACATCATAGTAAAAAAACTAAAAAAATGATTGTATAATTTGAATATTCAACGCAGCTGAAATTGAAAAAGTCGTTCAATTCGTTTACTATGCAACTTTAGAAAGGAAATCTATTGAAAATCAGTTACCTACATGTCGTTTCCTCATAGATATTAACGCAACCGCTTGATGATTGCTTCTGGGTGCTAATAGTGCGGTTTTCTGATTAATGCAGATGTGTAATGTAGACCCTAATACGTCTAGAAACCTCATTTACTTCATCCAACATGGTAATGTGAGTGTGCAAAGTCTACCAGTATGGTAGACTACTATATCCGTACCTATATACCATTCTCAATTTTTTGTATCCGTTACACAATCATAAAATATTATAGAGGTCCGTTACGCGATCAGAAAATATAACGATTGATTTACAGATCAATTGATCAGTTTCTGTGTGTGAACCAATTGGTATAGGAATAAAAGAAAAAAAATAATCGTTTGCAATTTTTATCATGGTAAAAGTACGACGGGGCTGAGAGCTAATTGGCTATTGCGTAATGGGCTCATGTTGTTGCAGTGGTATGTTCTATTGCATTGTTCAAAGTCATTATAACATTACGACTATTTAAACGACTTTACGCGACCTATACACAGGTAGGTATGTAGTTTGAGGAGTAGCTAGAGAGGCACCACGGCGTCCTCACCTTCCGCCTGACACAGGTCGTCAACGGATACCATTGTTTCGGGAGGTTCCTGTCAGGATAAGGCGGGAGGTAACGCCTGGATGTTACCACTGTGTGGATCGCCCGTAGGACACAGTGGAGCATACGGTGGAGGTCTACTCGGCTTGGGCAAAGCATCGCTGTGTCCTCACGGAGGCAATCGGCGGCGGCCATCTCTCGCGTCCGGCCCTGGTCAAACATGTATAGGTGGTAAAAAAACCATAGCGGCGAAAAATAAAATTGATCTAAGTTTTATATTTTTACATAATATTATAATTTTAAAATTGCTTGAGATATTTTGAAAAAATTACCTTTACTTATTTTTTTTTTATTCTATGAATGACCCGCCCGGACGCAGCAACGGTGGCGGCACGAGCGCGGTGCCTTTTGATAACAAAAATAATAATTTTAAATCAACATATTATGTATTTTTTTTATATAATACTTAAATAAAATAAATAAAAAAAAACGTTTTCATGGCTTCTTTACCACCTATAGGTGTATCTCTTAAAATATTTCGTGTATAAATAGATACAACTTATATAGATCTACACCAAAACAGGTTCCATAAATCATAATAGAACGGTAAGTAGAGAACTGGCACCGTGGAAAAGAAAAAAGTGATTTATCTACTGTAAATCAGTATTATGTAACTACTGATGCTATATTGTTAATCGCGATCGAGTTCAATCGGGAGCTGCACAAAACAGCCCATAACAATGGGACTGTAGCTTGCAGATCGCTTCTATCAATTAGAAACCATAGCGATCGTGATTCAGCGGTCAACATTCAACCATTTATTGAACTGAGCATCATCTGCAATCAATTTCAATTGTACAACAATGGCGGCGGTGTCTTCAATTGCTGTTAATTCCTCTCGTAATTCTTTAGAAGTAATGGCATTTGTGCGATTCGCGGTATTTTTCATCAATTTGTTGCTCCTAACGTGTTAATGTTGAAAGAAGCGCGAGATGGCAGCCATAAACACGAACAAGGTCTCACAGTTCTCATTGAGTCGAGGGTGTAACGATATAGCAAAAGCAGTAAAGTGTAGTCAATTGGTTTATATGACCAAAGTACAAATTAGCTTCTTTTTTTGTTGTATTTAATAGGAATCTTTATGTGCTATAAATTTTACGGTTAAAGAAACTATTCATAAAGACATATGCAATAATGTCATGCAGGTGCAATCTTCTTCATATTCAAGACTTATTGCTAGTCAATGAGCTACCACAGAAGTTTTATGGGGTTTTCAAAGCAGAACGTACAAGTTTGTTAAACTGTATATAAACTGAGTTTATTGAATGCGTAAATAAGAAGAAAGCGCAATAGCTTTCTCAATTTATCAATTAATAATAATTTGTATAAGTCACACGTGAAACTGTACACTGACCTTAATTTGGACAAAAGTGTACAACTACCAATCACTTTTTGTATGTTAACTCGAAGATTATCAGCTAATGATTCGCTTGAGCAGTATTCAAGGTGATCTCCATGAAAATGTCAGTCTTGAGTACAATTCATGACTTAAGAACGTACTGTTCAGTGGTTCCGCAGCGAACTCTACGTCTGCGAATTTTAATTAAAAGTTGGATACTTTTTTCAGTCTAACCTTTTTCGTTTGAACTAGATTCTCTTCTCAGTAACCGTGATAACCAATTTAAGGATTTTAAGAGACTGCCTATTGAAGTTAACATTCTGCTTCCAAAGTGAAAGCAGGTACCTTACCTAGCACCTTAAAAGCGTATTCATGTTCTGCAAAAAAAAAAAAAAAAAACACTGCATTTGAAACTATGGCAAGAATTTATTGGTTGGTATCACGGAAACTTTGTATCTTAAGGCCTAACTATGCCCGCGTTACATAGGTTTCGACACCGAACGAATTGTTGCTTTAATCTGTCGAGCCGTAGTGAAATCTGTCGAGAACCGGGTCGATATCATGCAATTGTAAGCGCATCACTCCGTCCGTTCTGATTGACAACCGGCGTGACGTATCGACGGCGTCACACTTTCCGACCGCGACCAATAGTCGAATTAATAACTTGACTGTGCCGAGCGAAATATGAAACAAATTGAAACGTTTCCCATTGAGTGCGAACACGTAGCAAGCGTCGGCCTGTCGCCATTTCACAATTAGATCCGGAAGAATCTCACCTGCGTTTAACCACGAGCCGTCACTAATGCTCGTCGCTGCGATTGTTCAACAAATTGACAAAAAAATTGTTTAAATAAAAGTCTTTTCTCCGGCAAATAACAGTACTATAATTGCTTCGAAACTACTTTTTGGTCAAACAAAAAGCCGTATTCCAAATAAACTATTTAATGCCAACATCCACAAAATAATGTTCGTCCACATTATACATTCGTGTTTGTGAATCGTAAGCAGCTTCAGTTGACAATAATAACGCAATAAATTCTGTAGCATCGTGAACAATGAAATGCTCTCGTTGCGTTTCCGACACAAATGCACCAGTTGATCGAACAATACCGTGGTTGTTTTATATGAAATCATGCGAAAACGGCACAATGATTTATTGTACAAACACTCCCACGTATGGTAACGTGCGGGACGTAAAAAGTGGGATGAGCATTCAATTGTATCGGTTTGTTCGAGTTTAGTGATCTCCTGAACGCGATGTATGTGTACGTAGAAGAATCTAGAGAATGCCAGGGTTGTATTGAGACTAGATGTTGCAGAATCAAACACGTAGCTATAAACATTTTTTTTTATCCAGGTCTTCGAAGAAGTGAAACAGAAGGGATGGGATCCGGGAACCGATCGAAGTTCCATAGAATAGAATAGAATAGAATAGAATTTTGTTTTATTGGAGTAACCAAGACTCAACAAGAATGTTAGTACAACTTACGGCTATTTTAGTAAGCACAGACACTAAACAAAAACAAGGAAAACAATACGATTAACAAACAATAATGTTAGGTCACAGTTGTGATATCCCATGAGAGACGGCACAACAGTAACCCACGTAAATACAGTCCAGGCGATTCGCAACCAAGCTTAAGACACTGTTGGAGCTGCCCTCCACCCTGCGCACCAGGGAAGTGCACCTTTTACGCATTGTTGCGTAAAAGCAATCTACATGCGCATCTGCGAACATCCCTGACGCACTACAGAAACGGGGCAGCCCCACCAGTATCCTAAACGCATTATTATATTGCACGCGGAGAGCGCTGTACGATCTTTGCGTATATCTAGCCCACAGGCTGCACGTGTAAAAAGCACTACAGTAGGCTCGAAAGAGCGTGATTTTTTCCATAGCAGCGTGGAAAATTTTATTTGATATCGACCGAAACTATACAACTTACATTACTAAGTAATATCGTTGTAGAATAAAAACCATCTTACAGTAATCCGTAAAAGTTAAACTCAAAACATTGACGGCACGGTTAGCGCCGTGGTTAAGCGATTGACTGCTGCGCTGCGTGTCACGGGTTCGATTCCCGACGGAACAAATATTTGTATGACCTACAAGTAGTTGTTCCGGGTCTGGCTGTTTGTGTATGTGAGTTTAAATGTTTGTAAACGCACCCACAATACAGAAGAAATTCCAAGTGGGGAAAACATAAAAAAAAAATACATTAATTTCTAATAAACCAATTACAAGCACTTTTGAATTGTTATGGGGTCAGTCAGAAAAATGAAGCTAGTTGCCCATTCCAAAACGTAGTAGGAACACAATATTTCTAAATCAACTCCTTCATGGCAATCTTCATACCCTACTTGTAAACCTAAACGCTTAGAAAACGATTTGCGATTTCATGATGTTTCCAAAACAAGTTTAGAATTGCATTGATGTTGCAAAAATCATTGGAGGAATGTTGATCGCCAACCCTAAGTCTGCTACACTCCGATGCGGTTCTTATAACGGCAATTATTTGTTTACGCAACTCAAACGTGTTAACGTCAAAGAGTCTGTAAATTGCACATTCACATATCTCTTATTTATTACTTGAGTCAAGGTCATCTATGCGTACAAACACTGCTATGAACAAAATATCTTAACCTTCCTATACCCCGCGCCAAATTCTGTGACACATATACCCACACACGGTCTCACAAACCGTAAGTTCGGAACCCAAATTCAGTTTTTATTTTTTTTAAAGATTATCGTTTAATTATGTTTTCAGAAACTAGGGAACATAGTGTACAAGATTAACCCAATTTATTGAATGGTAAGATTTTCGTAAGCGATAACAAAATATTAGCAAAAATTTATCTTTTCTTCTAACAATCAAAAGCAAACTTAAATTTAAAAGGGAACGTCATGAAGAACATTAAACTTACAACACTTTTAACGTAGAAGTGTCATCATTTCAGCTTAGTACATTTTGTACTTAACTGAAATAAAAATAAACCAACGCATAGTACAGTCAGCTGCAGAGAAATCTCACCCCCTAGCAATGAATAAATACATTGCTAGGGGGTGAGATTTCTCTGCAGCTGACCGTACTTGCATTAACGCACTTTACGCCCTAGAATCCATACTATCCATACTAATATTATAAATGTGAAAGTAACTCTGTCTGTATGTTACGTTTTTACGCCTAAACCGCTGAACCGATCGTCATGAAATTTGGCAGAGATGGATGAATGATGGATGGATTGGATGTCTTTCTCCATATCCCAGGCCTGGGATATGGAGAAGGACATAGGCTACTTTTTCACGCGATAACCGACATCCACGCGGGCGGAGCCGCGGGCAAAAGCTAGTAAACGTATAAGCCACGCGTACGTAAACGCGAGCCACCGCTCGTCGCGCTACACGCGGTGCCTTTGTGTCGCGTCACGTGTCGCATCTGTTTGTAGGAGTCTTAATGCCTTATAATTCAGAAACTTAGGTAGCTACTAGACTACCAGGAAATAGGTATTAATGATCTTTAATTGTATTGATAAAAAAACTATGATAATAAGTGTTTCCAATCATTTTATAATGATACTAGCGACCCGCCCCTGCTTCGCACGGTCGATTTCTTTATTAAATGAACATCTAATATTAAACTATTATTCTCAAAAACCTTCAAGAATAAATTCTCTAAATAATGGTGAAAACCACATCAAAATCCTTCGCGTAGTTTAAAAGAACAACGTGGCCAGAAAGACGAGAAAAGCGACTTTAATTTATAATATACTAGCCTTTGCCCGCGGCTTCGCCCGCGTGAATGTCGGAAATTCTCCCTCGGAAATATACTACCGGGATACTCGTAAAAAGGATAAGTATTTTCCAACTCCCTAAAGTCAACAAATACCTACAAAAAGACAATAAAATGGATATAAAATGTTATCCTTAAGAGATAGACATATGCCTTTGCGGACTTTTTTGAAGACCTTTATAAGATACATAATTCCACCATACATTATTTTGTTATATCTCAAAGGGTTTAGACAGCGTTTTCGTTGAAAGCTCCCAGACGGCTTATTTTTTTCCGACACCACCAACAAATATCGGTCATGTATACAAAATGTAAACAAAAACTTAATAAATTATATACTAAAACCTTCCTCGAGAACCACGCTATCCATTGGTGAAAACAGCATGAAAATCGGTGCAGTAGTTTTTGAGTTTATCGCGAACAGACAGACAGACAGACACAGACGCGGCGGAGGACTTTGTTTTATAATATGTAGTGATAGTGATTATATCGGCAGTTCACCTTTACCTGGAGAAAGCGCTCTCAGATGACATAGGTAAGTCTGCTCATGAGATAACGCAATCAATTCCAAACGTGGTGTCATAGTGTGCATCTGTTATTAATGAATTTTTCTCCGAACCAGATAATCTACTAAGTATTGAAAGACATATTTATGAAAGAGATAACTTTGTAGGTATTCTCAGTCAACAAACCATAGATCATTAAATTAAACTAAGGATTTCTGAGCTGCTGCTCCAAGCTAATACATTGGCTTGGACAATTGACAATCTTTCATTGCAACTTGCGAAAATTAGCCTTAGATTTAGACAGCCTTGGGTTAGTGGTCACAAGCGCTACTGCTGAGCATGAGGTCTAGAGTTCAATTCCCAGGTCGGGCAAAGTGTTATTGGGTTTTCTATCTGCAATTTCTCAGTAGCAGCCCGGAGTCTGGATTTGTGCCCGGTTGATGGCAATAGGCTCGCCCCCTATAACATGGGACTTAAACATAACTGGGCAAATGTGGGTGTACTTAATAGGTACACGTCTCGCCTAATCCTTCGGGGTAACAAGGCGTGATGTTATGCGACTGTAGATCCTAAGAACAAAAACATCGAAAGCATTTTTCTTCGTAGTGAAGAGCATCCAAAACAAAACAGTTTCATTAATATTTCAGCTATATTATATATGATATTTCGCATTTTGAGAGCAGTGGTGGCCGGAGAGCAGTAGTGGCCGGAGAGCAGTAGTGGCTGGAGAGCAGTAGTGGCCGGAGAGCAGTGGTGGCCCAGTGGTAACGGCCGCGACTTTCGAGTTGTAGGTCAGAGGTTCGAACCCAGACAGGCGTTTTACTTTGTGTAAATTAAAACAACACGGACGAGGCTATACTGGGCAGTGAGTACTTGCCCACATATATGCCGTGT
Source organism: Dryobota labecula (assembly GCA_947523025.1). Lineage (NCBI taxonomy): Eukaryota > Metazoa > Arthropoda > Insecta > Lepidoptera > Noctuidae > Dryobota > Dryobota labecula. The sequence goes on from OX383284.1 coordinate 17,063,046, forward strand.
AATGTACAACGAAAATACAACATGCAACCCAAACCTATACAGGGTACTGTATGGGTTACCATAATAACCGCATCGTCGTCCAATGGTAAGGCGATTAACACACTGCCACGCACCACGCAGCGTAGCGCGTGAATGCGTGTTTTAACGTTGCTTGTGAGTATCTCCGTTTGTATAGAAAACACGCACAGTCCAACACACAGAAAATGCATCCACGCGCGTTAAAACGCAACGTTAAAACATGCATTCACGCGCTACGCTGCGTGGTGCGTAGCAGTGTGTTAATCGCCTAAGGCTAAGCGTATGCTGAGACACAGGTGACGCAGGTCCACGCAGTGCAGGGCAGAGCAGATTCTGTAATGCATGAACGTACTGAGAGCTGCGTATGCTGCGGCACAGGCACGTGCGACGCAGACATGTGTCCTGGGCCTCAAGTCTGCTATTGCAATAGTGTCAGAATGGTCTCGCCATTGTGAGTATTTGACAGTTTTTGTATGGCAAATCTGTCAAAAACTCACAATGAAGAGACCATTCTGACACTATTGTAATAGCAGACTTGAGGCCCTGCTCTGCGTCTCGTTGTAGTGCCAGCACAGATTTCTGCGCGACGCGTGCAGGTCGACAGGTATTTTTTACCACTAATTCATAATTTTGTTGACTGAACATTTAATTGAATTAGTTCGTTGTGAACCTTGTTTGTATGATACTAATCATCCAGACTATTAAAAAAAGATATTAAAAGGCAACTATCACGTCTATTGTTTGTTCTAGCTAGGACGCAAATGTGTCTGTGTAGCTGCGTCGCAGCATGCGCTCTTGAACTATGTCTGCCTTGCCTGCCTAATGTGCTTTGCCTTTTGTCTCAGCATACGCTGAGCCGAAACGCCGCGAATTACGAGTTTGTAGGTCGTAGATTCCAACCTTGACCGTCGCTTCACTTTTTGTAAATTATTCCAGCACCACGGCTCTCAAAATGGTGAAGGCAAACATCCTGAGGCAACCGGCATGTCCTAGAACCAAACATTCGAAAACATGTGACATCTACCAGCCGCACTGGGCCAGTGTGGATTTCGGCCCACACCTTCTCACAGAGAGGAGTCCCAGCAGTGGCCTACAGTGCAGTGTGCCTGTGTCCCAACAGCGGGAATAATTATAGGCTGATTATGTTTATGGTCTAAGATATTTCATAAGTAGTAATAAAATCAAGCGGTTCTTCTATTAAAAAAAATACTTGATTGTTGGCTATACAACTTCGAAACCGACTTGCAAATTTTATTGATCAATTAAAATAATAATCTTAATTATTAAGATAATAATGAAAACTGATGATTAACTTTGATAAAACCTCCATTATTTCTATTTCATTTTATGGTATGGTATTATAATATGTTGTTAGGTACTTATATTTTTTTATAATTAAGTAAGTAGTTTTTATCTTATATTCATATCTGGTTTGCTTGCAGTGTGATTTGCGTTCAGATTTTTCAACGAACATAAATTCCATTATGTTATTAAATAAATTTCTTAAAAGTGAAAACTACATTCAAGCGCACACAAAAACATTTAAATCATTGATATTTTAAGCGTTATGTATAATATAAGATAAAACTTATCGACAGCATCAAAACCACCTAAAAATAATGAAATGTTTGAGAGAAAATCTAACGATAACAGTCTTGACACTTCATGTTCTCAATCATCAAAAATGAAGCACTAAAATATCAAACAAAAACAAAATGAACTTACCCGCTAAAAACAATATAGCAACGGCAACTCCGTATCCTTATGTGGTTTATAAATGGTCCATACAAAGGTATCAATAATAACACATTCACTTTCGGAATTATTTATAACTTTATTGTTCGAAGTATTGAGTTGCCGGCATTTTCACGCGAGAGAAACGCACAGCGGGCGCGCGGTGGCGCGGTCAGACACATGTGAAATCAGCTGTGGCTCGGTCTCGGCTAACGGAACCCCCCACCGCCCCGACCTGCCGCATTCTGCAGATAAGCACCAGATAACATTATCGCATGTTTATTTACTGATTAACTTAGGTGCTGTCCGAAATTGCACTTGCGTGGGTACGTGACGCCGAAAACTGATTCAGAGAGACCATTTTGACATACACCTTTATCAATTCCGATAAATAAGGTAAGAAATTCGTGGTAAATGCGTGACTCCGTTACGACATGGATAACGTATAGATTCGAGTAAAACGGTTCATTCACATTGATAACGCCTCTTATTTTATTTTATAGAAATCAAACAAATTGGTGTATGTCACGCAACAAAAATTTCATAGTTATTGTTTTCCTGTCATTCAAAATGATATACTACGCTGTAGGTACCTAATGCCGAATAACCACACGTCTATATCATATTATGGTCTCCCGTAAAACATAAAGTACGATGTTTCCGTGTCAAATTACTACTACTAATTATTGCTGGTGTACGTCCACTGTGAAAATTATAGCCCAGAGTTTCTTAACACTTATTGTCACGAACTTTCCCCGCATCAATACGAGTATTGTACACTGGAAACTAAAAACAGCGAAGTTTTTAAATCTCCACTTTATGGCTAATTTGTTTTATTACTAGTTTTATTTACGTGTTTATTTGTTCATTTACATACATGTATAAATAAAATAAATATATTATATAAAAAAGCCTTTATTCTACTACTTCAATAAATTTTACATAACATAATGATACTAGCTTTTGCTCGCGGCTCCGCCCGCGTAGATGTCGGTTATCGCGTAAAAAAGTAGCCTATGTCCTTCTCCATGTCCCAGGCTATATCTCTGCCAAATTAAATGACGATCGGTTCAGGGGCTTAGGCGTGAAAACGTAACAGACAGACAGAGTTATTTTCACAGTTATAACTATATATATAAAAATAAATTGACATTTCTTAGTCTCACAAAAACTCGAGAACGGCTGAACCAAATTGGATAATTATTTTGGGTTCGTTATAACTGTCAGGACAAGCTTTGTATATTATATATATTTTACGTTCAGTTGTTCATCAAGGAGTTGTTAAATTCAAACAGACCTTAAGTCATAATGTCAATGTTGAATGCGCCAGAGAAGGTTTTAGGTAGGGTAGGTAGATAGGGTAGGGTAGAGTAGGCGGGTAGGTAGTTAGGGTAAGGTAAGTGGGGTAAGGTAGGTAGGTAGATAGGAAGGGTAGGATATATAGAGTAATAATAATAATAATTTATTTCGGAAAAACACATAATATCTATAAGTAAGAGTAAGTAGGAAGGGTAGGGTAGGTAGGTAGGGTAGGGTTTTATTTATTTATTTTTTATTTAGGAAGGGAAGGTAAGGTAGGTAGGTAGGGAAAGTAGGGTAGAAGGTAGATAGTGCTACTCGTGCGAAGCCGGGCCGGGTAAAGCTAGTTAATATTAAATATATAAGTAAAGTATGGATTATAATTATAATAGTGTGGCTCCTCTCGCCTCTAAGCAGTAGTCGCCTTTTTGGCGTAGGCCTCCTAATTTCCTTCCACTGAATCAGTGTATTTATATAAACAAATGCATTCAATACAATAACTGCAATTAAGAATTAATCTAGGAGATTACACAGCTGCTTTACGTATTAGGTAACATTTTTTAGATTATATGTAATAACTCATTATGTCTATTTATTTCCCATAGCTGAAATGTTACTAGTTCATATAGGAGTTTGATACCTAGATTATTGAGGTCGATCACGTCAGTATGTTTGATTAATATCGTTAAGACTCACAATAAAAAATATAACTTACATAAGAATCACAGTTCTACTGTAATAACTACTCTGTTCTTCTTCATATTATAAGCATTAAATAACTAATTTTATATAACATCGCGCCTGTTTTCCAAAAGGGTTATATGCAGAGGAAGGAAGAAAGTAATTTCAATGGTTAGGTTATTGGGTTCAAAAAAAGTTAATTTAAACACAGTAAAATAGAACTGTAAGAAAACACGTCATTTACCACACTATTTTATTCTCAGCATGTTTTACTTTCTCTAGAAAGGCCATAAGAATTTAAATACAATCATTCAAATACAGAAAACATTTTAATTCCAATGCTTGCGAAAACCAGTTAAAATATAATATAAGCTGCAATATGCAGAAAGCACACTAAAGGCGTCCCGCAGGGTTTCACTTCGTTATTAATATTCTTACAGCGAGAAAAACGTATCTGCATCTGCATTTTATTTCCATTCACAAACGTATTTTAAACTTATTTAATGGAATTAATTAATTTAAAAATATTAGCAATTATAGATTCTAGAAAGTCAATCAAGTTAAGTATTTAATTTTAGATGTAACCGGGAAGATACGAAGGTTTCAGAAATAGAATGGTGTAGTGTATCATTCGATTCACCATTAAATACTGCACTGTGGGAATGTCTTCACATTTACGCACAAACAATGCAACTGGCAAATCGGTCTATGCTAAATAAGCATAGAACTTTCCAAATAAACCCGCATCGGTCCCACTCACTGAGCTATTGTCAAGAACGACTGGTCCTCATCATTCCAATTAGTTGTTACAAATCGATTCTGCGATTGATTAAATAATAGTCGATTGTTAGCTTCATCAGGGTTAGATGAATTGTCTGAACTATGTGATTCAGGTTTATGTTCAACGTTGAAATGTTTTGTTACGAAACTGCTTCTATAAAGTGTTGTTGCTACGGTTCTTGAATATTTTCTGTGAATTTTATTACTCAAATGGACAGAATTACTGACTAATATCAGCTTTCATCTATCTGCTTTTGACCGCCTTTGTGGTCTAGTGGTAAAACCACCTGTCTCAGATCCAGAGGTCCCTCCCTAGTAGCATTTTTTTGGCGTTTGGTTGGGCCACATACCTCTGAAGGTGGCCCAACTAAATGCCAACGGAAAATGCTACTAGGGCTGGTTCGATTCCCAGCGGAGGCAAAGATTTCTGCTAGGTTTGGTTGGTGGTAGGGCTTGTTCTAAGTCCGCCAGGCAAGCTACCACCATCTTATCTAAGTCTGTCGCCAAAACAACAATGTTAACAGCATTTGTTGTGTTTCGGCAGTTAGAGGTAAGATAGCCAGTTCCTCTGTGGTTGAGGATTCCGGGTGAAGCTCGCTTCCATCTTCGACCTTATCATCACTTACCATCAGGTGAGATGAAGGCAAAGAGCTTCCCCGTTGTACGTAAAAAAAAACCTTTACATTTACAAGTTGTTTTTCTGCGAAACTAGCTAGTTTAAAATACCCGTATTATACAACGTTTTATCTAGACTAATAAGGTAGGCAAAGCTATAAATGGTAAGGTTGATAGTCATAATAATATAACCATATCCGAGATGAAAAGCGGCAAGCTCTATATCTTTGGGCGATGTTCCAGAGCTGCCCCTTGCAACGGACATAAAGAATATCTAGCAAAATATCAGTGGCAGTTTGATATTATCTTACCTTTACTAAGTAAACTTAGTCGTGAGGCAAATGTCAGGAGAATTGGCGCGACACATGCGGCGTGCCTGCAACAGCCTCCTTTTTGGGTACCGCCGTATCAGACTAACGACGTGATTCATGTTAATATCCTTAGATGGATTGGCAATGAGATTAGAAATCAATAAATAGGAACAAGGTTTATCATGCGTATTTGCAAGTAATATTATGTTGGCCCTACAACAGAAAATTTCTAAACGTATTACAGAAATTTCTCTAATCCCAATGACACGAGCAGCCGCATTCCATTTAATACTGTTGTAATAAATGTTCTGTATTATGTTTTTCATTTTGAATAGGTACATTGCTGGAAGTATTGCAATACGCAACAAACTAATTTACTGATGACATCATTTTAGGTGTTTTGCCGGTAGGACATGAATCACTATGTCGGAATTTTATTTCTTTTCGACTACAAAACCTAACAAACGTACAACAACTAGTTTGCATAATTATTTGTACGTCGTTAGGGTTCCGTACCCCAAAAGTAAAAACGGAATCCTTATAGGATCACTTGTGTGTCTGACTGTCTTGTCCGCTTGTCAAAGCCAATTGGGTCGGTTAGATTCTCGAATCGGACTATGTATTTTTTATGACTAAAAGATAGTTTGAATTTAGAAGAAGAAAAAAAAATATGATTGGTAAGTCTTATCCACACTAGGGTTAAACTAGTACAGAAACTAGACATTCGAACGAATTATGACGAGTTCTGGGCAATGTATTTTTTTTTTTTCAAATTGTTCCTCAATTTGGGTACACGTGTTACTTTATTTGAGGCCTCGCGGCATCAAATAAAGTACATAAAGGCTCCCACATCCCGATGCGATATGGCGCTCGCGATATTGAGCCAGTCTGCGCGAGCCTTAAAAATATTTATAATATTTGGTATATATTGGAAAAGTTAATAACAAAACCATTTCCAATATCCAAAAAAAAATATATATATGTATATATTATGCAAACTGTGACACATTCAACGAAAGGGATTTATTTATAATTTTCAAATAAATTATTTTAAAGTTGTTTAAGAAAATGGATGAAAATTTACCATTCCTCCCCCCCTTATCTCGGAAACTACTACTTATAGATTACAGGAAAACCTATAAGAAGAATATGGTCTTAAAAAAAACATGGTAAATATCAGAATATTGGGCGTATAAACTTACATTTGCAGTTGGAATGTATGGAAGACCTTGTTTTTACTAGCTTTTGCCCGCGGCTCCGCCCGCGTGGATGTCGGTTATCGCGTAAAAAAGTAGCCTATGTCCTTCTCCATATCCCAGGCTCTATCTCTGCCAAATTTCATGACGATCGGTTCAGCGGTTTAGGCGTGAAAACGTAACATACAGACAGACAGACAGACAGATAGACAGACAGAGTTACTTTCACATTTATAATATTAGTATGGATTTATCCCAACCATACGGAACCCTTCATTGTGTGTGGTCCGACACACACTTGGCCGGTTTTTTAATCTGGATCTCTGGGTGTAGTACAGAACCACACAAAGAGTACTAAAAAGGTTTTTGTTGCGTCGCCTGCGGCCGAGATGTTATCTGAGCAGTCACCTTGATCTTTGCACGAAACTGCACAGAACGCAGCGCTTGACCTCCGGCACCGACTCCTTTCTGTTAAGCCGTGTATAATAGGCTTCTTTTAAGCACAAGTACTATTGATTTTTTGGTATAAAAACCTTGGATTATAAAAAGGAGTCACGGTCCCCCTGACAATAATACCACAAGGCTGTTATAATATTTGTTTATACCAAGTTAATATAAACCAAAAAATCGTGTGCAAGGTTCAATTCAATAACACTGTTGGTATTGAACACACGAAAACTGTTGGTATTGATTTCACAACATACCTTTTTCCATGGCATTTCTAGGGCATAAACATTGTAGCTCCATCCGTATGAAAATTGTATTGAAGGTAACAATTTTATAGAAACTCTGAACTAGAAACTAGCTGGCAGTATAAAAGCAGTGTTCAATTTTCACGACAAACAAGATGTTTTATCTGCCCGACAGGTTTAAAATAGCCCGTGAGGCATTATTGAACTGTTTGATTATAGAGGAACAATGCTATCGCATGTAAATTATAAAACAATGGCGATACCGAAGGTAATTTAAACTAGAAGTCGGAATGATTTCTAAAGATAATTTGAAATCGTTAGTCCGTTTTATGGGTTTTGTAAATTAACGCCTGATAGGAATGTCAGGTGTCAAACGCGAATACACGTTATGCGTTAAGCTCAGCAACGCTATGATTTGACGCGTTCGTGTGCGGCGCGTTGTGTTGCACGCGCGCCTCAAAGAGATGTCAGCACGCACTGACGGGGTCCGCTAGGGCCGATGCCTGCCAGGGTTGCGGGTTTTTTTGAAAGGGGTACCGTGGCCCTGGCACACAAGCAATTGAAGGAACTCGGTGGGTTTTAGTCAGTAAAAGTATGAGGCCGACTTGCCGTCGGGTGACGGAGCTCCCGCTCCGCCCAGAGCGAGAAAAGTTATTTGATAATTTCCCACCAAAAAAAAAAAAAAATATATATATATCATTGTTTAGCATAACTATTGGTTAGAATTTTACTATCGATCCAATTTGAATGCTTCTCTCTCTTGCACTTTGCATCGATAAGTTAGGAAATGTTATTTTTGAAGACTGTTTTTGAGTGTGAAATGTACAAAATTGGGTGTGGTCTTAGGTCTAAAATTAGTTTCACTGTGGGTCTGTCAGTATATATTGTGATAATCAATTATTAACACACAACTTTTTTTAATCACCTCATTCTTCATTAGATTTTCATAGATGGTTTTTAATAACCCTTTTAAAAAACCTACTTGGATGGTTTTTTCTTCTCAAAAAAAAAGAAAAAATAAAAGTATATTCTAGCTTTTTTTACCAATTTTTGTGAAACAGCCTAACACTGACATTAATTCGACTCGTATATTATTTACACTCTATTTCTTGCTCACCTGATTCTGACACCATTAATTACAGGTTAAGTAAATTCAATTTTCTCACGTGCCATCAAAAAACTACGATTTACCGATAAAATAATATTACCTATACAGTTAATTTTCATTTCAGAAAGTAAGAAACTATCACATTTAATGCTAACGAAGAAGATGGAGTTCAAAATCACTATTTGCATGCAATACGTGTTCTAAGAGCAATTTTACGAGATGTAGACTATTACCAAAGAGATTAACGATGTTGGTAAAGAGTATGTTCAATATCAATTACCTATTTAATCATAATTTAAACGGTATTGCGTGATTGAAATATTTTCTTTCGAAATCAATCGTGCAAGAAGTGGTTTCGAGTTGCTCGTTGGTGGGAGGCACACCATCACCTAATGAATGTTAGGAAATAAATAACGTAGGTAGGTAGTATTAGTATTTTTTATGTACAATATTGTAATTGTAAATAAGGAAAATAATTACAGTAGAAGTATACTTTTAACGGACTTCAAAAAAAGGAGGAGGTTCTCAGTTCGTCGAAATGTTGTTTTTTTTTTCAATGTAAGTTCCCCAATAACTCGAATAAGGCTGGCCCGATTTGAAAAATTCCTTTTTGATTGAAAGGGTTTACTTTTCAGGTGGTTCCATTGTCTGGAGACAATGGAAAAAAAAAAAAAAAAAAAAAAAAAAAAAAAAAAAAATACTCAAATCGATCCTGGCCTGAAGGCCAGGATCGATTTGAGTATTTTTTATAGTAACTCGTGCATGGAGCAATGGTGCAATTGAGCTAATGGTGAAATACCAGGAGAACTCTTCAACAATTAATGTCCCTGCATCGGGAAAAGCAATATTTTGTTAAAGGCGATGAGCAAGTTGATATTAGGATATTGTAACTTAGATAAATTATAAACAGACACACTAAAAAGCGAAAAATAAAAACTTTTAAATAAATAATAACCAACTTCCAAAAAAAACACTATGAAAGTCGGTGGCAAAAAATAAAAATACGGATACAAAGACACCGACTTCCGAAATTAAAGTTATTTTTCACTTTGTAGTGTTTTTTTTTTAAGTCTTTTTTTTTTTTGTTCAAAAGTGTTTTATTAATAATAATAATAATCATTTATTTCAGAATAGAACATTCCATACATTGTTAGTAAATAGTACTTATAACTATGTTAGTAAATTTATTAATGAAATTATATAATGACTTAATATTATGAAGACCACCACCAGATCCGTGAACAGTGTTCCAGTGCCTCACAATCGGGCAATCAACCCTTCCCAAAATAGTATACAGAAGCACAAGAAATTTTTCGCTGAGTAGTTAGTTAGTTAGTTAGTTAGTACTTACAGTTTTTTACATAACTTGAGTTTACTTACATTTCGATGGGCGCATTGGTTCTTCAATTACCTGTAACGTTACGGAATATTTGATTATATCTATCATTGGCTTTCAAGTAATAGCGAAATATTTTTCTAGCTTTGGTTATTTGGTGCGGTCATCCTTTTTCGCTAAATACGGTGAATTTTATCATGTTTTAGCTTTTGTTTACAAAGAAAACGCGAGATCTTATTTATGTTAGAATATACTATTTAGGCATTTTAAAGAGTTATTTTAAATTGGCTAGCTAAACTCCGCAGACGTAATAAAATAAATAAATAAAAAGATTGATGTTTTTGACGTGATAATGTCTTATAAATCGATGAACGCCGGCTGCACGCACGAAAAAGCATGACTCATTGTCACATTCCGCCTGAGCCGAGTGTGCAAGCGAGAGCGCGGTACAAGCGATAGAGAGGCACGATCGGCCTAAGCGTTCAGCTTGTGTTACGTTATCACGTAAAATTATCGTCCGTAAACCTACTTTACAGACAACCAATTTTATTTTTGGAAGTTCATCGACTCCTTTTAGTTACTTGAAGTATGAGTTGAGAAAAACTGTTTTCTTATGTTTAAATAATCGACACCCATCACTTCTGTGAAGTTTGTAAACTTCACAAAATAAAAAAAAAGGTTGACGGCCCACAGTGGAACGAATGTATGGGAGCGGTTGGACGTAGACATGTCCGAAAAAAAAGAGTAAAATTATGCCAAACTAATGATGCCATCTTATTCGATTACTTAATGCCTTCATAACTTGTGGTGATGAATTTCTTCATAACTCCCATATTTCGGGAGTAATTTGAGAAAATGTGAAATTTTACTATGAAAATGAGTGTATCGAGCTCTCTCCCTCCTGATTCCGGGCTTGTTTCAAGTAGCGGTCTCTAATATCATAATGCTAATACTAAGAGCTATATTTAATACTAAGACACATAGTGCGCCAAATGTGCTCTTTCTGGGATAAAGAGTGATGTTTATTTTATAACACAATTTTTTTATTTTTTGTTTATTTTGTTGATTAAAACCGTTTTTCTAAAGGTTTACCTTATTACAATAACATTTCTGAGCAGCCAATTAGAGAAGATATAAGCTAATTAGGATATATAATTAGGGACTTAAGGTTTACATATAAAACTGATGCACTAATGATTACTGATAAGAACATTGCTATTATTTAATTACTAAATGGCTCTTAATACACTAATTTAGCATGCATCATTTACTAATTATCACAATAACTAATTACCTTGCAATATTTAACAAAGGATACCTGGGATACCTGGATTTTATATAAATAGGTCACTATTAGTAACTTTAAAATCAGTGTTGATTTACACCTCGTTGTATCCAAGCTAATCTCGCAATGTATTTTCCAAATTTTAATACAAATCTTGATATTCACGTTGCTTTATGCGCACGCGCACATAAAGATTTACGCGACTTTAACTATTTGTTCAGTGTTTTAAAAGATAACAGTTGTGTTCAGTTATGTGAAAGTGCTGAAACAAGTTTAAAAGACTGGTGTCGTCGATTTTGCTACCGCATTTATGCAAAATGGACACAGTCTGGAAGAAGCACAGATAAGTTTCGGAAGAAACATGAGATTTGGCTACAGGCTGCAATTCAATGGCCGGAATTACAGAATGAAAATATGGAACCTTCTACAGAAAATATAAGTGACGTCATCGAGCCCATAATTTCTCCTGCTAAATCTGATGCTTCAACTTGTACACATCCTAGTCCTCGTAAATCTTTTGAGGACCTTAGTAACCGGCAAAAAAGAAGACGCACTGAAGATAGTCTTTCATGCAGCAGTAGCAGCGCTGAAATTATGTTTTCGGCCGAAAGGGCGCTTCAAAAGGCAGGACAAAGCGATACAGCTTATGTTATGAAATACTTGACGGAGAATCCAGAAGAGGCCTCAAAAATCAAAGCCTTCATTGAAGGTAAATCAATTCAGGTACGGGAAATATCCCCTTTGAAGGCATTGGCTCTTTATGTATCGATGAACTTATCGAAATGGCGCTATAACACTCTTCGGGATTTCAACACTCAAGAAGGAGCTCTTCAATACCCGAGTTACTACATGTTGGTTAAAGAAAAAATTAAGTGCTATCCGGCCAAAGAAGATCTCACAGTTACAGAGAGCTCTGCAAAAATCAAATTACAAGCCTTGATGGATTTAACCTCAAGAAGACTTATTAGGTCGTTAGAAACCCCTGTTGATCCCAATCAACAGCTCGTATTGACCAGCAAATGGGGTTTTGACGGATCATCTAGCCAAAGCATTTATCATCAAAGGACGAGTGAAGATGAGCAAATCGATCTTGCTAGTAATTTTATGATTAGTCTTGTACCACTGCGGCTCGTCTCAAAAGGTGTAACAATTTGGGAAAACGAGCGACCATCTTCCACTTCATTTTGCCGGCCAATATTGTTTAAGTTTATAAAGGAAACCAAAGAAAATGTGCAGAGAGAGATGGCTGAAATCGAAGCAGAGATTGAAGCCTTAACTCCATCCACCATCACTGATGGAATTAGTGTCAAACACCAACTGCTGTTGACAATGATTGATGGTAAAATTCATTCCATTATATCCAATACAGCAGCTTCAGTGTGTGACATATGCAAGGCTTGTCCTAAAGAAATGAATAATTTAGAGTTAATCAAAGATAAACACGCAAACGAGGACATGTATAAATATAGCTTAAGCACCCTTCACGCTTGGATTCGCTCAATGGAATGCTTATTACACATTTCCTACAAATTAGACATAAAATCATGGCAAGTAAGGGGTGATATAGCAAAAAGGCAAGTTGATGACAGGAAGAAAAGAGTTCAAGAGGCTGTAAGAAGAGAAACGGGCTTACTTCTCGATGTTGTGAAACAAGGCAGTGGATCCACCAACAATGGCAACTCGGCAAGGAGATTTTTTGAAAACTACACTAAATCTGCTGAACTGACCGGAATAGATGCTATGCTTTTAAGAAAAATCTGTGTGATCTTGCAGTGTATTTCATCAGGAGAGAAGATCAACGTAACTAAATTCCGAGAGTTCTGCTTTGATACTGCTAAGCTTTACGTGGAGTTATACCCATGGTATTATATGCCTTCTTCACTTCATAAAATTTTAATGCATGGGCCAGACATAGTTCAGAACATGTCAATTGTGCCCATTGGTTTTCTATCCGAAGAGGCATCTGAGGCTAGAAATAAAGATTTTAGAAAATATAGAGAGGGGCATTCTCGAAAGCATAGCAGTATCTCATGCAATGAAGATATTATGCACAATCTTTTACTGTCTTCTGATCCACTTGTTACAAGTATCCGTCCAAAAGGAAATAAGTTTGTAAAAAAATCTTCTTTTAAGGAATTTTATGAGCTTACGGATTCTGAGAAAAGTGATATCGAATTTGTTAACATAAATGATTTAGCGGACATCGATTCTGAATTTGAATTAATTGATGATGATGATGATGACGAAGATAATTAAATGATGTTATTGTTTTAAAATGTGTAACTTAGTAAATTAGAGCTTACATCTTAATTATTTATTGTACTTTTAATGAAACTAGGTAATTTATTATCAACTTACTTAAAAGTCATACTCTCATCAGTTCTTGTGAATATTTTTGTTAATATATATTTCTGTATATATATAATATATTTATAGACCTCTTAATAAGTCTGTCTGCGGTTTAAAGTAAATACAAATGGGGAAAAAACGTTTTTTTTTTTAAATTTTCATTTCCTTTTATCCCAGAAAGTGCACATTTGGCGCACTATGTGTCTTAGTATTAAATATAGCTCTTAGTAATAGCATTACGATATTAGAGACCGCTACTTGAAACAAGCCCGGAATCAGGAGGGAGAGAGCTCGATACACTCATTTTCATAGTAAAATTTCACATTTTCTCAAATTACTCCCGAAATATGGGAGTTATGAAGAAATTCATCACCACAATTTATGAAGGCATTAAGTAATCGAATAAGATGGCATCATTAGTTTGTCATAATTTTACTCTTATTTTTCGGACATGTCTACGTCCAACCGCTCCCATACATTCGTTCCACTGTGCGGCCTACAGAAGTGAAAACACAAAACTTTGGAATAGCTGTTCTGTTATACTTATAGCTGATGGAAAGCGTTAGGTGACAATGACGCGAGTTCCATGATTTTTGTCTACCCAAAAAGTATACATACATACACAGTATACATATAGCTCATGGAAAGCGTTCGGTGACGATGACGCGAGTTCCATGATTTTTGTTCACCCAAAAAGTGCTCAGAGCCTAAAGAAGTTTTCACTTCAAAAACAATTTTTTTTAACTAATATTTCGAGAGTCTACAATAACTGCGGTCGATGAACCCACAAAAACTCATCAAATTAATTTATTTTTTGTTTTATCATATATAGATATCGATATCCATCGAGTCTGCGGATTTTAGCTAGCCAATTTAAGTTAACCCTATACAACATTATTTTTAGTATATGCAAAACCTGAATATAGTTTGTTCAGAATAAGTAACTGAATCTATTCCAAAGGTTTTTACACCATGTTATATTTTTTCCCAAAAATATTTAAAAAAGGTTACAAGTTGGACACCGAGCGACACTAAGTACCTATCCGCACTTGACCATTACGAAAAAGTCCAAAGCCTGCAAGTGTGATGGAAAATGTTATCACCAGTTAATTACAATACAATCGTCGTACGGTTAGATACCTACTGCCAAATTAATATTATTATTAATGCGGGTGCGCCGCGTGGTGAGCATGTTTTTGTACGGATAACCAGATAAAATAACAAGCTTATAACTTTGTTATTTTTCATGATACAGTTTTGAAATTTTGCACATAAATTCTTTACATAAAAATACTAGACACGTGTTTCGGGTTTCGCATAAACTAAAACTAATGTTGTATAAAAGAGGTTATCTGCAAACTACACTATGGATGTCGCAAATGGCATATATTATGCAAAGTTGTCGCTGCGTAGAATGATAACGACAACACAGTGCGAAGATCTGCTTTCCCTAAAGGTCGCTGAGGTCAGACAGCAGACACAGTCATATCGAAGAAAACTAGAAACATGTTGTGAAATTAAAACTAAAAATTCTAATGAATATAAGTTTTGATTCCATTAAGAATAGTTTATTAGTATTAGTGTATTATTATTAGTTTTAATTTATAATTTAGGTAATCCTAAATAAATTACCGACACAAAGACAGACAAGGCTTCAAACTTGTTACCTACGTCACTACCACAACTGTAACCGTCTGAGGTACTTAACTACTTGAATAATACACTACTGGAGAATATATTCAATAAATATATTCTCCAGTAGTGTAAAGTAAAAACACTAGTGTTGTAAAGGAAAGTAAAACCACTATGGCGGTAATGTATAGGAAAAATACTAGAGTAGTAATATAAAGTAAAAAGACTAGGGCGGTAAAGTAAAGTAAAAACACTAGGGTGCTAATGTCATGTAAAAACACTAGAGTGATAATGTGAAGTAAAAAACACTGGTGTAGTAATGTAGAGGAAAAAACTCTAAGTGTATAAGCTGAATTATGAAGCTAAATGCGATACCATACGAGTCACTTTACAAGTGTGTTGAAAAGTCTATTAAAAATATTATTGCTAATTAATATTATTTATACTATAAAAACACTAGCGTGTTAATGTAAAGTAAAAACACTAGGATGGTAATTTAAAGTAAAAAATACACTAAGGCGGTAATGTAAAGTAAAAAAACTAGGGCAGTAATAAAAAATAAAAACACTAGGGTGCTAATGTTATGTAAAAAACACTAGGGCGATAGTGTGAAGTACAAAAAACACTAGGGTGGCAATGTTGAGTAAAAAACACTAGTGTGGTAATGTAAAGTAAAAACACTAGTGTTGTAAAGGAAAGTAAAACCACTATGGCAGTAATATTAAGTTAAAAAAAAAAAAAAAAAAAAACCTTTGCTTTCGTTTTGTGTATGGTCTGAGGAAATATGACCATGTTTCTCACTTTCGCAAAGAGCTCAAGTGGCTCCCAATCCGTCTTCGCAGGAACACTCTGATATTATGTCTTCTTTATAACACCTTTTATAACCCTGCATATCCCAGCTACCTGCGCGATCGTTTTTCCTTTACCCATCCTTCTGATGCTCTCTGTAGATCCCACCTCAGGCTTCATCTTAATTTCCCATCCCATAAAACTGAAATGTATTCCTACTCCTTCTCTGTTCACGCAGTACGTTTGTGGAACTCACTTCTGCCTAACATTCGAGATTGTAAAACTTTATTTATCTTTAAAAAGCAAATCAAAGAGCATTACCTCTCTTCTATACAGTAATATTCTACATATAATATATATGTATGTATATTATAGGTAATACTTATATGTAAAATATCTATATCTATCTAAAATATCTATATAAAATATGTCGTTGTATATGTTTATTTTATATAGTTATAGTTTTGTTTTAAGTGTTTTAATTTAAATTTTTCTTGTTTAACTTTTCTACACACTGTGTTTACATTTCTTATCCAACTTTCCTCTCGCAGGTCTGCTGGAAGAAATTTCTTTTGAAATAAGCAGTACCTTTGTGCTCTTTTATGTTAATATATTGTCCTGTCAAGTATTTTGTCTGTAGATAAACAAATAAATAATAATAAGGCCGGTAATGTAAAGTAAAAACAATATAGTAATATAAAATGGAAAACACTAGTGTGGTAATGTAAAGTACAAACACTAGTGTGGTAATGTAAAGTAAAAACACTAGGGTAGTAATGTAACGTAAAAACACTAGAGTGGTGATGTAAAGACAAAACTCCAGGGTGGTAATATAAAGTAAAAGTCACTAGGGTGGTAATGTAAAGTAAAATCACTAGTGTGGTAATGTAAAGTACTAACACTAGTGTGGTAATGTAAAGTACTAACATTAGTGTGGTAATGTAAAGTAAAAACATTAGGATGGTAATGTAAAGTAAAAATACTAGGGTAGTAAAGTACAAAGACACTAGGGTGATAATGTTAAGTAAAAAACACGGGTGTATAATAAGCTGAATTATGAACCTAAATGCGTTGCCATAAGGGTCACTTTACAAGCAAATATGTTGAACAGTCTATAAAAAATGATATTATTTCCACCTAAACAAAAGCAACTTTATCTTAGTGTAAATATAAAATTATTTGCAGATTGAAAAAACAAATCATCCTATTTTTGTGTGTACATAAGATGTTTACGTCATTCTTTGATTATTTATTTATTTATTTATAATGAAAGCTGTTTGAAATAAATTTTATGATTCGCCATACCTTACATTTTGTTTACTATATCCTAATCAAAGTACTTCTGCTTATACATTAAAACAATCAGTCGTTTGTAGAATCAGTCAATTTTAGAATCGGTCATATTTAGAATCAGTAATTTATAGAATTGTATTTTCCAAGAATTGGTCAATTATAGACTCTGTAGTCATTTCGCGAATTAGTCATTCCTAGACCAAACCTCCAGTCAGTAGGTACACACGGCTACATATCAAGCTATACAAAACTAGTTTACGCTGGTCTCGCATTGTATAGGATTTCCGTATAATGAGAGATCAGCTTATACTGGAAAGTTATAGCTTGATATGTAGCCGTGTGTACCTATCTATACAAAATAGAAATATTGTAAAGCTATTTTTTTTAAGTGTTGTGAAAGGAGAAACATTTCAATAATAAAACTGCGACTTGCTGACTCAACTTAGTGCTAGTGGTACACCCAGAAATTCAGTAAAAAGCTGCAAATGGTGTTAAAAGCATGAAAATCGGAACGGTTGATCTTTAGGTCATACGAATTAAATTGACCCGAAGCACGAAAAAAAAAGGAGAGGAGTTATGATGTCATCTTTTATTTGTATGGGAAAAAAAATGTTCTGAAACCTATCGTGTATTTAATGAAACGGCTTACTAATCTGATTCTAAAAATATATCACATCATTATGTTTCAGTCACTTGTTTTAAATTAAAATAAAAATAATTTTCAAAACATAACAAGTTTGGGCTCCTCCAGATATGATACGGTTGAATCATTATTTGTAAAATATACCTAAAATGATATGTAATAGCCTCATATCCAACGACAAGAATTTTTTTTTGTAAATATTTACATTTAGTATTTTTTTATATTACAAATATGAGCATACATATACAACGCAATATCTTCTCGTTGCACATACCGCAGTGTCTCAAGACGAAAGTCTTTGACCACTGCGTGTTGCCAGTGATGACACATGGCACTGAAACGTGGTCGCTCACAATGGGCCTTATTATAAGGCTAAAAGTCACCCAAAGGGCAATGGAGAGGGCTATGTTTGGAGTTTCCCTACATGATCGAATCAGAAATGAAGAGATCCGCAGGAGAACCAAGGTAACCGACATAGGTCGAAGAATTGCCAAACTTAAGTGGCAATGGGCAGGGCACATTGCGCGCAGAACAGATGGCCGTTTGGACCGAAAGGTAAAGGTTCTGGAGAGGCGACCGCGTATCGGAAGACGTAGCGTTGGAAAGCCTCCCACAAGGTGGACCGATAACCTTATGAAAGCCGCAGGAATCCGCTGGATGCGGGAAGCACAGAACCGGTCGAGGTGGCGGTGCTTGGGGGAGGCCTATGTCCAGCAGTGGACGTCTTTCAGCTGAAATGATGAGCATATATATAGCATATACATACATATATATCCTATACAAATAAAAGATGACGTCATAACTCCTCTCCTTTTTTTTTTTCGTTGAGTTGGTCATATTGATTCGTATGGCTTAAAGATTAATCGTTCCGATTTTCATGCTTTTAACACCATTTGCAGCTTTTTTTGGCGTATCGCTCGCACTAACTCATATTTTTATGGAAAGTAAGAAAAGGAAATTTCTATATACTTGTCTCTGAAGTCTCCCTGGTACAGTAATCATGCCATTACACGAACGACACATAAGTCTCACACACATATAAACAGCTATTTGTGGCCACAAAACAAATCGCCATCATTTGTCACACACGGCTGTCGGTCAGCGAATTTCTCTACGATTATATCATTGTTCAAGTGGCCATGCACTGTAATACCGTGATCTATGGTTGTAAGGAGACAATAAATAGTAATAGGTACATATACTGCACCTGGTAAACATAATTGAGCACGTACCTGAGCTCTTAGTGAATGACTTACGAGGGTAACGAGCGCGTAGTGGCATCCTCATCGTTCGTTGATTTCTTTTATTTTAGAATGAAAATGCAGAAAATAACCACGTCCAGTTGTGCTCCACAAGACTACGTTATTATCAATGATATTATATTAAACAGGGCCTCAAGTCTGCTATTACAATAGTGTCAGAATGGTCTCTTAATTGTGAGTTTTTGACAGATTTTCCATAAAAACACTGTCAAATACTCACAGCTCGTGTTTGCTTCAACTAAGTGTATTACTCGTCGCCATGCGTGTCGCAGACTAAAGTCAATACGTCCCAATTAGGACATTTTCGAGTCTTCACGATTGCGCGCTCACAACATATCAGGGCCTCAAGTCTGCTATTACAATAGTGTCAGAATGGTCTCTTAATTGTGAGTTTTTGACAGATTTTCCATAAAAACACTGTCAAATACTCACAATGGCGAGACCATTCTGACACTATTGTAATAGCAGACTTGAGGCCCTGATATGTTGTGAGCGCGCAATCGTGAAGACTCGAAAATGTCCTAATTGGGACGTATTGACTTTAGTCTGCGACACGCATGGCGACGAGTAATACACTTAGTTGAAGCAAACACGAGCTGTCTTTTTTTTCTTGTTTATTTATTTATTCATTCAAAATTAATTGTTGTTTTTATCAAGCCATCTTTTTTCTATCATTTTTACTTGTAGTGAAATGTAAAATGAATGAAAAGTGGGTATGTGTGCTGCCGCTGCTGCGCGGAACACTTTTTACTTTTTTCGGTTGTTCTGTGAGTGTATAACATATCTGTTAATATAATATCATTGGTTATTATTATAACAATCAGTAGTTTAAATTTTTTAAGTTTTATTGTAATCCTTAAAATGGAAAATAGCGGTCACTAGGCTCCGATTTAAGGATTATAATAAAACATAACAGTGTTTTAAATTAAATATATATTTTTTTTTTTATTATTTATATATTTACGTTACTATTATTACAAATAATAATAATAAGGTATAGTCTTATGGAGCACAACTTAACGCGGTTATTTCCGCATTTTCATTCTAAAATAAAAGAAATCACCGAACAAACGATGAGGGCGCCACTGCGTGCTCGGCATCCTCTTAAGAGTATCTTAGAGATTAATACATAGACGTATAGTTGGCTAAACGATTCCTCAAGATTATTTTTGATGTCTGTGTAGAAAAACACTCACCATCCAACTAAACGAATGGATTGACGACTCATTTAATGTGCACCTAATCTACGACTATAATGCCTCACTGCTAGTAAAAGATTTCAAGATATATTCTCTCCACGCTCCCCGATCTTAGCTACATGCAGAGCGTGGCACGGTTAAAAATAAATTTAATGATGCAGTTGAAAATAAAAACATGAATACATCCATCATGCTTATAAAACACTTTTCAGCTGCAATTACGGCAGTAGCGTCCGAAATGGCGCGAACATAGAAAAATAAATGAAAACTTGAAAAAAGCGAGATTATACAGGTGAAAGTAGGGTTACAGACCTGACTGCTCATTAGATTTTTCATGAGAAAGCAAAAAGCAGTGGCAGTACTAACGAAAGAACAATTAAAGAGCCCAAAAAAAAAAAAACAAAGTTCTCAAACTTGATATATGGGTATTTGCATGCCATCATTGCAAAACGAGTACCAAGTGAAGCGTGAGAATATTCCGTTGCATACCTGCATACTCATTCACCTGACCGTTTCTAAAGACAATACGTCAATACCGATTCTATAAATTGATTAGATACCTGTAGTATTTCAAAAAAAGAATTCGAAAAGGCATTATAGACACGCGATCTTATGAAGCCTAGTGGTTAATTTCTTAGTCAAACAAAATGAGGAAACTCATAACGTTAATAACAGACGGTAAACAATCTACGTATATGAAGAAGCGCCATATGCTGGGTATCATCATTCATCAACAAGAGGTGCAAATTGATGGATTCATCGATTAGTAAGCATTTAACGTCGTAAACTGGTAAACGCTGAAATGATTTATTTCACCAGTTTGGGGATATGACGAAAACCATATGACCAGCGGTAAGTAGATGCTGACGTTTGGTTTAAGTTGCTACGATATAATTGAATACCTAAATCTTAGACCTAAAAATACATCAACATTGTTCGCTTTACCTACAAGTTACTAGCTGTGTATTACAAGTAAAACTCCTGGGCCTCAAGTCTGCTATTACAATAGTGTCAGAATGGTCTCGCCATTGTGAGTATTTGACAGTGTTTGTATGGCAAATCTGTCAAAAACTCACAATGAAGAGACCATTCTGACACTATTGTAATAGCAGACTTGAGGCCCTGTTAGGTACAGGCATTGAGTTAAATAACTAGAGAAGCAAACCTCATTAAAATGTGTCAAAAAAGTGTAACCACTATTTAAACGCGACGACGCGCGACGTAGCTTTGAAACCACTAAACATTTAAAAGTAATAAGATACTGATTCTTATTAAAAAGTTATTATTAAGTTATTATTATTAATATATTTAGGTTCACTTCGGTAGGCGTCACACAGAGCACTGAACTGACATTAGCTACGTATATGGCTGTGGCCATATGTCCAGTGGCAACACCTTAGAACGGTAATTACTAATCTAGTGTAACGTATATATCAATGGGTACAGGTATTTATACCACTTAAAATCATCTCTCACAAGATATTCTGTTTGATCACTAAGAATAGGTACTTACTTTGCACTTGCATCTCGTCAAGTGCATGATACATGGTGTGTTGTGTACTAAGAGAACATCTGGTACACTGATAAAATTATTCTCATACGAAAGATACTCAAGTCAGCTTCATTCTCATCAGTAATAATGAACTACATAAATTGATAGGAACAGAAGTGTTGAATTTGGTGGGAAAAGTAAATGTTGAAACGACTATGACGATAGTAGGTACAAATCTTAATGAGCCGTTTTGTCATCAACTGAAAGGTGTTAATCATTTACTAAGTAGAACAATGTTAGGTTATAAACACGACAATATGAACAATAGTTAAACAAGAGGCGACACGAGATACCTAGGTTCTCCTACCGCTATCGATGCGAGGCTGTGGGAAATTGGAAACGTCAGAGAGATGCGTGACTGCACCACTATTGTTTTATCTGGGTAGGTCGCAGTGCCTGAGGTTCTACATCTTTGTCCCAAGATGCATTTAATGAACCTGCCTTCATATTATTTTCCATCGAGCAATGCAAAGCTTGTAAGATACTCAACACCGAAACTGTTGTGTATTATATAACACTCAACACTTTAAGTGTTATATGCAAAATATGCGCATTGACGTGGAGTTGCGGACACCAGCCCGTATTACCTTGATTGAGCAATGGACGAAAAAGACGTGTAGTTAGAATTTAACTTTGCATGTTTTAAGGAACGCTTTACGAGTATCAAACAACTAATATCAAGTGGCCCGTGTGGTGCCAGCCTTAAAGAATAGCACCACCCCATTTCCTCCCGTGATTGTCGTAAAAGGCGACTAATAAAGGGACTTATTAGAGAATAAGCAGCAGCGTTTTCTCGCATTTTTAACACCATACTGGGATCGCCAACCCGCCTGCCAAGCATGGCGATTATGGCACGATATATGGATATATGGATTCGTGGCCTATGTCCAGCAGTGGACGTCTATCGGCTGAAATGATGATGATGATGAATATCAAGTGACGAGCAGAAAAACTCTATTCAAGAACACAAAACCCTAAAATGTAAACACTGACGCTGCGCGAAAGAAAGCAGACAACAACTTTTCTTATTCTTAAAACCTGATTCTTACGCATAGCGTGGTTAGTTAACTGAAATAACCCACATGTTGCATATTAATAGGAACAGTACTTTATGGTAAGCAGTGCATCTGGTTTGGAATCTCGCAATACTTGAAAACCGGGAACTATGGAGGGCTATAATTTATAGGCAATTTGCAAACTTTGAGCGCCTTATGAAGCGCAAAGAGCCTCGTATAATTGCCGCGTAACAGATTCGACCTGACATTAATGAGAGTGACTTAAAAACTCGTATAGCTGATGATTTAATGTTCTTACACCCATAATGTGAACGTGTTCTTGTCGGCGCTGTTAAGCAGACTATTGTTGAGTGCAATTAATCTTTTTTTCTTTAGTTTCCTTTGCATTTTGATCTGTCTGATACATGTCATAGCCCCGTTGTAATTTTATAGCAACCGTTGATTATGTATGGCTTTCGCGGTGTTTCTTATTAATATTAATTAGCAAGCCATGTGCAAAGAATCGCCATGTTTATGTAAATACGACATGCAGTTATGCATAATGAGGTGGGAAATGTTCTGAACTTCAATTCACGATATTTATGACCCAGACTTATTGTCTCTTAGCCACTAGTGAAGGCATCATATCCATGTCACCCAAATATTAATAGGTTTTGCGCGAAGAAGATTAGAAGTTGCGTCCTCCTGCTAATAGATAAAAGTACACTGAAAAACCAAATAGTTGATTTTTTGATTGTTGATTTCCTTTTGGTTGAGTTGACATTAAATTGTGTTAAAAAAAACTGTTCCATGATATTTGTTTTGACAAAAAATTTGTTGATTTAACAAATCATGTCGGTAGGTGCTATATTAACCCAAAATATAGGTTAAAAAAAGGTTAAATCAACTTAAAAAGTTTTTCAGTGTAACAAACTGATCCCTAAATCCTTTGCCCAAACGAAGTGATTATTACATATCACTTATGAAGTTAAGACCGTTAATTCAAAAATCTTTTTGGGAGCACCAGTAGCAGCAGCGAAATTTCACTGGCGAATATTAATTAGTAACTTACTTTTTTAATGCCTATTGCTCTGTTTAATATACATAAAAAAAATATCTCATATCCAAATGCTATTATGCCATCGGAATTTCAAGATGACCGCAATTAATTAAGTAGACTCCTATAATTACGACATTTTGACAATTTGACCCCACTTTGATTTGATTTTTTCCCCTTTTTTAATAAGCAATAGGATTAAGTCATTAATCTCATAGTTTGTTGTGTAGACTCAATTTTTTTATGGTCTATTCTAAACCAAAAATATATTGTTTTGGACGCTATAAATGGCAAAAAATGCAGATCTACCTGTTATTTTAAGACCTCGTACATATTATTTTATGTATACTCATGTTTTTCAATAAATATATTTTATTCTATTATTATTATTAGTAACTGCCTCATTGGTCCAGTGTTCGCAAGCGCTCTACTGCTGAGCATGGGTTCGATTCCCGGTTCGGGCAAAGTGTTATTCGGTTTTTCCATCTGAAATTTCTCAGTAGCAGCCCGGAGTCTGGATTTTCACCGGTTGATGGCAATAGACTTGCTCTCTATTGCATGGGACTTAAACGAAACTGGTGAAATGTGGATGTATTTTATCGACGCCTCTGCTAAACCTTTCGGGGAATACAGGTGTGATGTTATGTTATGTAAATTCCCAAGTAAGCAGCATTTATATTTAAGCGAATATGTACTTATGTGTGTATGCAAATAGCTCGTCATCACGGCTTACTAAGCGAGTACGTACATTAAGTGATTGTACTCGGCTACCTACACCCGGTACCGATGTTATGTTAATGTAGGTAATGTCATGTTCTTGTAGCAGCTTGCTACGAGAATACGACATTGGTGTCGATTCCTTTGTTCACAAACTAAACTAAATTTAAGTTCAGTGCATCTTTTCCTTTCAGAAAAAAAAATAAAAAAAAAAATAAGAAAAAGATGGCGCTTAGCTTTAGCGCTTGACATAAATTGACGTAATTTTAGTCGGCAAGTTTTTAATCACGTCTAAACGTATATATCTAATGGAGTAGTGACAGGCGCTGATTAATTTGACAGGACTTAACTTTATCTTCTGTCCTTTTCTTAATGAAATAGAAAGAAAAAGATGCACTGAACTTTAGTTTAGTTTGTGAACAAGGGAATAGGCACCATTAAGCTACTACGCTACGATACAGTGGCGTAGCGGCAGCCCCGGATCTAGAATTTGATCAAGGTGGGTCAAGAACTGCCGTCTGTCGCCCCCGCCAACCTTTAACCTTTATGTTTCTCTATGAAGCCTAACTTTTTTTACATATACATACATGCGACATGTCCCATATTTATTTTAATTAGGGTATGAGAGGATAGGGTTTGAAAGCAATGTTTCCGTTTCGGCAGTCGTGAGATTATAGCATATCAGAATTGCCTCTTAGAGCCTTTTACTTTCGATTGACTTAGAAAAGCTTAAAACTTATTAACACGGGACGGGCAGGATGCCCCGCTACACAAAGTTAAACTTCAAAAATAAAGGATTTTACATTAAATTTTTGACCATATTTGTGAGAAAGAGAGTGAGAGAGAGAAAGAAAGACAGAGAGAGTGAGAAAGCGAGAGAGAGTGATAAAGAGAGAGAGAGAGAGAGTGAAAAAGAGAGTGAAAGAAAGAGAGTGAGAAATAGAGAGAGTAAGAAAGAAAGATAATGAGAGTGATAAAGAGAGAGAGAGAGAGTGAGAAATAGAGTGAGAGTGAAAAAGCGAGAGAGAGTGATAAAGAGAGAAAGAATGAAAAAGAGAGTGAAAGAATGAGAAAGAGATAGAGTGAGAAATAGAGAGAGTAAGAAAGAAAGATAATGAGAGTGATAAAGAGAGAGAGATTGAGAAATAGGTGAGAGTGAAAAAGAGAGTGAGAGTGAGAAAGAGAGTGAAAGAGAGAGTAAGAAAGAGAGCGAGAGTGAGAAAGCGAGAGATGAAAAAGAGAGTGAGAGTGAGAAAGCGAGAGAGTGAAAAATAGAGTGAGAGTGAGAAAGAGAGAAATAATTTGTCTTGAGTGAGAGTGATAGGAGAGAGAGAGAGTGAGAGAGTGAGAGTTCCTGGCAGAATTCAACGGAACTCAATCAACATTACTGTTATTCAAAAGATAAATTTCCGCTAAAGCGATAATGGATAGTAATCCATTTAATTCATAGGATGATGTCATCTGCCTGGCCTTTTCCCAACTATGTTGGGGTCAGCTTCCGGCCTAACCGGATGCAGCTGACTTATCTGTGCTTCTGCTGCAGAGGGAGTATTTTACATGGAGCGACTGTCTATCTGACCTCCACAACCCAGTTACTAGCTAGGTAATACGATACCCCTTGGTAAGACGGGTTGTAGATAAGATACTTATATATAAGTTCCAATATCACACTCGTGTCTTTCAAGATAAGTTGTAGCTATTAAAATGTTCAAATGTTTTCTTTTTTCTTCTTATCTTAACAATTTCATGATATAAATCTTGTACATTTATAACCATAGAAATTAATAGGCAAGTTCACATAGTCAATCAACGTCACTAAATATAGCGGTATTAGGTACAGTGTAGTTTACTTAAACAGTTAACAGACGGCAGGCACGAACAGTCATACATCACAGGTTTCCCTTGTCAACATAGTGGCAACAATGCGCAACTTAACACAACCGACTTGATAATATAAATACAGAAACATTCTGACACATACATACATAAAATCACGTCTTTTTTTCATTGGGGTAGACAGAAACTATGGAACGCTACCTACTACGATCTTTCATAGGTACACGCACGCCGGTCGTGAGCACTAAGCATGTGACTTTTCTGAAGAACATCACCAATACAGTCAGTACCTATGCCCTTCTAGGGCACATTCTTACATCTGGAAATAATGTCTAGGTTACTAGATTGATAATTTATTAACTTATAGTTTTAGTAAGTCATGGCCAATCCAGTTTTAAATTTCAAGTTATTTCAGTTAAAACTAGGACATCGGCAAGAGCGTCCTTTTCTGGAAAACCTAAGAAGGCATGTCTTTCCAATACGATGACGTAACGCTGAGAATGTTTGATCGCAGTAGCCAAAGAGTGAGTCCTCTTAAAGCCGTAGAAAAGCTGGTGCCTTTGATGTTCGAACTAGAGGTAGGTACAGGGTTCCGAGTACTTAGATTATAACTATAACTTGGTAGATAAACAGCGCCACTCATCTGACCCAGTGGTCAAAGTTGGAACTAATGAGAGGGAGCACAGCGAGACGAGGAAATTAAGAAAAATAATAACTGTTTGGATACCTACGGTACTTACGACGCCATCTCTCGGCCGCATGCAGTTAGCATTAGGGGAAACTAAACTCTGTATGGTTCCTGGCTATACTCCTAGATGTCTATCCCACAAATTTATTTCCTTTATGATCATGCCGACTAGAAATCAAAACGTCTATGCCAACTTGCCAAGTCAAGCCTAAACCTTATAAAGCACTTGACGTAAATTGACGTAATTTTAGTCGGCAAGTTTTTAATCACGTCTAAACTTGTATCGAGTAGTGACAGGCGCTGATTAATTTGACAGGACTAAACTAAAATTTTTCTTCTGTCCTTTTATTAATGAAATGAAATAGAAAGAAAAAGATGCACTGAACTTAAATTTAGTTTAGTTTGTGAACAAGGGAATCGGCACCATTGACTAGGCAAGCACAATGCCTACCTTGCAATATGTCTATACAGTATTTGAACTAAACCTTATTCTGACTATGAACCAAAATGCCTACCTTGCAATATGTCTATTATTTTAGGAAAAGAAGGGAGTACCGTTGTGTGGTCACAGTTCTAACCTAACCTAACCGACAGTTCAGAGGCCCTAGTGTGACTTTATTTTAACCATCTCGACTACTTAGAAATTATTGCATTTCAGGCATTTTGCTTGTTAAACATTTTGATCTCTAGGCGATTTACAGCTTAGGCAATTTGCTGTGTAGACATTCATTTTAGGCATTTTGCTTCGTAGACGAATTGAAAGTTAGACACTCTGATCATAAAGTATTTATTGTTGAATAGGAAGAATAACGAAATCAAACAGTTTTATAGTAGGACCTAAACTTAGGAGCTTGGTTGAAAACTTAGTTGAAAACCGAGCTACGTTTAAATGTAAGGGGGCCGTTATAAAATACGTCACACGTTAAGGGGGAGGAGGGGACGGGGGTAAAAAAGTGTGGCAACAAGGTGTGACAAGTGGCGGGACGAGTCATAGGTAAGCTTCGTGAAATCGTGACGTGTAGGTATAAACGTGAAAGTATTGAAACTCAAAAGAAAAGCTTTAAAATACCAACTGTACCAATATAATATGTAATATAAAATGTGTTACATAAGGAAAACACACAAATATTACCAACATTGACCCCCTCCCCCCGTCCTTGTCACATTGATTGGTCATAATGGGTTTCCAAAAATCATGTTATTTGTGTGACGTACCTAATTTATGGATGGCCGTAATCATGCATGAGAAAAGCACATAAAGTTTTTCATTAACTGCTGCCGTCATCTTGAACTACGCAGTCAGCGGCCTGGAACGCGCAGCAAATTGCACCAGCGTGCGTATTGACACATAAATCATCCGGCCACTGCTATTTGTTTTATTTAATGTACACAAATTACGTATAAATTACGATGCAATTTCATTTAACACTTTGATTAGGTTTCGAAATAAGATTGATGGTACTTAATAAGCATAGGTTATAAGTTATGTTCTTCAGCTACAGTTTTATTTTAAACTGTTCTGCACTACAATTAACTGCTACTCCAAAAAACATAACCCCCCCTTCCATTTGATATCTCACACGGTACAATGCAAAACTGTTCTTTTACCCCCCTATTCAAAATTCATTTCACGTAACACGTGTTTGGCTCTCAGAAATTGATGTGTGTACCAAACAACTTAATCGGTCCATTAGATTTGGAGCAACTTGGCTCTGACACACGAGGGATCCTATAAGGATTCCGTTTTTTCATTCGGAAATACGGAAAGGGTTCCGTTTTTTCATTCGGACATACGGAAAGGGTTCCATATGTCCGAATGAAAAAACGGAATCCTTATAGGATCCCTCGTGTGTTCAAAAGCTGAAAGTGTCATCATTTTTTAGGGAAAAATGATGACACTTTCAGCTCTTGAACACGCTTTAGATGCGGTGATCGTGTACAGTTTTATTGGTGAAATCCGCCCTTATTGTTTTTATGATACTGGATAAAGTTATAATTTTACTCTAGATAAAAGTACCTGACGGCCTTCTTCCATTATCTGTCCGTGTGTGTGAAGTGTTGGTTTTTAACCCCCGACCGAAACTAGAGAAAAACCCCACTTCGTAAAGTGGGTTTTTTTTTAATAATAGAAGATCGAAGGAAGTAGCCTAAAAGAAAAAAAAAATATATTTTAGATTACCACTTTGTCGGCGTGATTACAAAAACCAAACCATACCAAATTACAGCTTTCTAGTAGGTACTAACAGTCTCTGAGCTAAGCCGCGGGCATACAGACAGACAGACGGACATGGCGAAACTATAAGGGTTCCTTGTTCACTACGGAACCCTAAAAATAAATTCGAATACGCAATCTTGATTGGAATTATTTACTACATTCGTGATTAATGTAAAACTAGTATTATTATAATAATATTATAGTATATTTTTATATGTTAACATATCTCGGGACCCTTGGGTCCCGGACCTTTGGAAGGCGTACGTGGGGCCAAAGCCAACTCGCAGAGGCCCGTTAGACGCTTTTGAATTAAATGAGGTACCAACCGACGACTATCCCTGTACGCACTATGCAAGTGCACCCAAGGACAACCCCCGGTTGGTGTAGGACTATTGCAGGATATGGAAACAAAGATATTGGACTATGGGTTTGGGTGGTTAATATGGACTGGTTACCTAAAACTATGGAAGGACTATGGCCCCTGCCTGATCAATGTTTTATTATACACGGATAAAATGGCAGGGGTTGACTTGCACACTCAATAATGAGCCCCCGAAAACGGTCGCTAGCACATAGTGACGTAGCGACAAGGGGGCATCATATCCTGAGGTGCTCGAGGAGTGGAGCGGTATTCCACGGCTCTCAGAACAATCCTTGAGCCCGGAAGATGGTCAAGATCCCTACAAGCACTTACTGGAATACTTCCTTCTTCCGAGCACGTTTGCTCTTGCGAATCTCCACTCAAGCGGCCAATAAAGGCAAGAATGAGGTGGGAGCTCAGTTCCTCGTCAGTGTTCACTCCAGCCGGCCAATAAAGGCAAGCCAGAGATGAGGAACATGACTTCTCCCGGGTGATAGGGTCCGTGGGGTCGCAATTGCCCAACAGCTCGCCACATGCTGCCCTGCGGGTTTCTGTATCTCTCTTGGTCTGGCTCCTCACCCTAGACATGTTCCGGGAAAGTAAACTCTACCGGCACAGACCTAGAGTTCGGAGCGCGCAAGCCCCACCACGACGTCAACGTAGAGATACGGTGGTGGAGTTTTTATTATTATTATTGTACTTCCTTTAAGTTCAGTCTTGCGTGGTGCCCTGCTTGTGTTGTGATAACAATAAAATCATTCCTTTGTGATGCTTGTGCCATGAAGTCTTGATATCTAACCTCTTTTGATGGAAAGCAAACTGTATACTGCCAACAGGAACGTGACATAAAATGCCGTAAGAGCAGAATAGTAGAAGTAGGTCATTATCCCAGCCATACCTGCTATATGAATACCATAGTAAATATTTCTTCCTGTTTATTAATATCTACTTCTAACTGAGGGCCCTAGTGTGAGTTTCTTCTAACCGACTCGATTTTACGCATCGAGCGCTTTCGGCGTTCCGATTGGCCTCCGATTGGGCCTTCACAAATCGAAGTGCGGCCTCACATTGCAGATCGTAAACAGTGAACGTACGCACTTTAAACGTTGGGATGATTTTAATACAAATCATAGTAAACGATTAAAAAAATCAGTTCGGTTTCCTTCCAGTTTTGGGACAAGGTTTACGGTACTGTCTTAAACCCATGTTCAAATCATAGAAGCTCATGTGGTG
Source organism: Dryobota labecula (assembly GCA_947523025.1). Classification (NCBI taxonomy): domain Eukaryota; kingdom Metazoa; phylum Arthropoda; class Insecta; order Lepidoptera; family Noctuidae; genus Dryobota; species Dryobota labecula. Next base: position 17,093,922 of record OX383284.1, read on the forward strand.
AAAGGAAAAGTATTCCGGATTCTTATAGTAGCAGCCTTTTCCCGCGCCGAGGCCGAGAATCTGAAAATAACATAGCATAAAATCACGTCTTGTTCCCCGAAAGGTTGGGCAGAGGTGTAGGTACCTATAGTACCTACACCCACATTTCGCCAGTTATCTATAAAGAGTTGTATTACTGATTCTAATGATTATAAATCCTGTAAATACATATTTACTAGCTTCTGTCCGAGTAACTTTCACATTTACAATATTAGTATTGATTAGTTAGGATTAAGATTACGGTCGCGAATCATGCTTCAATCAACATACATCCAGACAGTGAGCTGCCCATTCCATAATGAAATAACACTGATGTTACCTAGGCTAAGTTTTTGGTAAATAAGTGATAACTTACTTACTAAATTAATAAATATGATGTAATTGATGGTAAAAACCAATACAAGGTTCCCTCAGACCTTTACCCACAGCTCATCATTTCAGCCGAAAGACGTCCACTGCTGGACATAGGCCTCCTTCAAACACTGCCACTTCGACTGGTGCTGTGCTTCCCGCATCCAGCTGATTCCTGCGGCCTTCAAATATATTATCCACAGCTCGTCGAGTGTAAAAAAGGGATAACCTGAAATTGTGCGTTAAATTCTGAAATATCAAAGGAATTTAGTACCTCTCCTCTAGTGTCCCTGAAGACCCCTGTGGGTATATTTTTCAATGCCTCAAAGCCTGGGCTCAACTTGTTTGGTGACAGGTTGTGACCCAACTTGCGAAGCTAAAATAAAAACAGTAAAATATCAATAACAAAACAAGTAAATTGGAACAAAAAACCCCGATTATTACATAACATTTTATATCGTACCCGCCATGTAATTTTTATCCAACTAGTGTGTTAATAGATTAATGTAAATATATATCGCACATACTCTAAAAAAACTGTCGTAACACACCGAACACAAGTTTTGAGAAAAAGCCGATTTTAATTATTTTCCAATAAACGAATGTTTGATTAGAGATGATTTTTAGCTTTTTATTATTTTAATCAACAAATGATTTATCTAACTATTTGCAGAATGTAAAATGTAAATGAAATGTATTTTTGTGTTACGGCAGTTTTTTAGAGGATGTATGTTTTTTTTCTAGTGCATCTCAGAGTTATCCATGAGAGGTTGAGACTCTTTAACCGGTCTTTCCTGTGGTTGCCTTAAGCTCCAGGACCAGATTTAAGATCAGAAGCCAAATTGGCAATAGAAAACCTGCTTCCAGCGAAGTCAAAAGAAATATACATGAAAGTATGTCTTATTTCCCTGCATTCTTTTGAGAAAAGCACTATATTTGCCTCGGCGGAAATGGCAATTGCCTGTCTCGTGTTAGTGAAGTTCTCGCCTGCGGCTCGGCCTTCAAACTGATACTCGACCTGCAATTGCCTATTTCCCGGCCTTTGCAATAATGTACTATTATTGCTCTGCAGAAGTCTAATAATAGGCCACACACACAATAATAATTCTAATAATATAACAAACACATTTTTCTTTCCGTTAAAAACTATCGTTCATTTACCGTGTCATTGTAGGCACGGTCGTCAATGTTGTACGGATCACTATGGAAGCTTGTTGCCAGACACGTTCTTTCTACGGCGCGGTTTATACGCCGTGTGTAGGCTCGGTCGCCAATGTTTTATGGATCACTATAGAAGCTTGTTGACAAACTCGTTTTTTCTACGGCGCAGCTTATACGCCGTACCGTAACGAAACCGTGCCGCGTACATACAAAGGTCCTGACTTCGTCTAAAGTTTTCAATTAACAAAATATACCTTCCAATTTCAACCAGGACGTAGAGGATGTGCGATATGCTATGTACTTATATGATATTTTATAAAATTAATGCTAACCCTGTAAGGTAACTCGCGAAATTCAATTTTTTGCAGTTTGTAGATTGTGTCAGGTTGTGTGTTGATTAAATTATGATTCGCGACCGTAACAAATAATATGGCTTTACAGAATTGTAATCATTAGAATCAGCAATACAACTCCTTAAATTAATATTACCCTTTTGCAATAGTAGGGACATTTCTAACTTTGAGAGTTGTATTGATTATGATTATTATAGGTAGTTCTATAAAATACTTGTTACGGCGGCCGCGAATCATATTTAGATCTGTTGTTGGTACTGACGTGTGATTTGCAAAAAAAGTAAGGGCAAGGTTACATGCTCAGTTTGGCGTCAGTTTAGTCTATCAGTATGGATTGACTTGTCTAAAGCCAGAATGATGAATGATTTTCACGGTTACACGGTCAATCTAGACTGACAGCAGACTGATGCAAAGTACGCCAGTGGCCGTTAGAATTCGGAGCTGACCGTCGGTTGTCAATTTAAATCAGTACTTAGTCATGGATATTTTTTTATTCGCTTGACTCGTTTTTCTGCATTGCGTCGCTGACTGTGACTGACGCGAGAATGATACGAGCGGTTTACACGATCATTCTCCCATCAGTCTTTCATCATTCAAAACGGGCTGACAAAATTATTTAAAATATTTAATTTTCTCAATCCGATGTCTGTCAATCCGTGGGTTACACGATCATTCTCCGATCATTCTGACCAGACTGATGGACCAGACTGACGCCAAACTGAGCGTGTCACCATGGTTTAAGATAAATTAGTAGTTGATATTCCACCAACTCGCACTAAGCGTTTTCAAACGTCTTTTATAATGCGCACAGCAAAAGAGTGGAACTCTCTGCCTACGTCTGTGTTTCCGAACGCATACAACCCTAATCTATTCAAAGTGAGAGTGAACAGGCTTCTTCTGGGTAAGCTCACTCCAACGTAGACTTTGTCTCTGTCATCCAGACCTAGACTAAAGTCAAGAGGAAACTCATAGTAGAATAAAAAAATTAAAAATTGAATTTCGCGGGCTACCTGACGCTTTCGCCTTAATCTAAAAAAAAAAACCTTTGGGCGTATTATGTCCAATTCGCAAAATCGTCAGTCTATTTTTTTAACCTGCCAAGTCCATTTTTCTATAGTTTACGGGACGAAGAAAAAACTGACTAATATATTTATCGCTTTAGCAATCGAAATTCTGAAAATCCCGTTGGTTCTAATAAGATTCCTTGATTTTTTTTAAAGCATTAACTAATAGCATATCCTGCACACATTTTAAGAAAATAAGTGAAAAAAAAAAGCGCCTTTTCAAGGTGGAGGTCAATTTGGTTGAGAACTTAGCAGTTTTTAGAACCGAACCGAACGACAATGTGACCCAACACACGTACCGGTTGGTACAAAACTGAGGCCCCACTAGGATTTAGCAGTATTTCGTTACGGAGATTGACTGGTGGTCAGATAGAAGCTTTTCGTGCGTGCATTTCTCGCGTTTTTAAGGATGATATTGTCCTTATTCCTTTGCCATACGGTATATAATATTCTGAACTTTTTATTTGGTATAAAAAGTAAATTTTACTCAAAAATGGACACAACACAGGTTAAAAAATTAGACCGACGAAATGTCGAGATATTATTTTATCTTTGTTTCTCAGTGCGGTTGAGCATCGCACTCTACTTTACTCAGAAAAGTACTTACATCATACATAGTTGGAGCACCAGGATCATTACCACTACAACTGCGTGATCCTAACTTATTGGAAATGGAAGAAATCATGCTCAATTTCGTTGTGGTTTGTGAAGGAATGGCGGTGCGGACTATTTTGGAGATTGATGCCATTTCTGTGGTGAATATTGGTCAGGCGTACTTGAAATTTTACTTCATTTTTGCCGAAAAATATATTATTTGGATTTGCGGCAACTCGCGAAAATTATTACTTGCTTATAACATTTTACAATTTTCATTTGTGAGAATATAAAATCAATTAGACATATTTTAGGATTTTATAAAGTGCAGTACGGGAACTCCTGGCCTCCAAAGCCACATTGCCACATTCCAGAACACTAGTCAGAGCACAGAGTTTTCCGAATTTTTAGGAACTTTCCCAAGAGAGTTGTCACTGCTTGTCAGTTTATTTGATCTGAGCTTGTCAGTGTAATGCAATAAATTAGTAAGTACTAAGCACCCCCTCACCTACCTTTGCCTAGGCGGAAATCCATGGGTTTCGAGAAAATCTTAAACCAAGGTTTGAAAATCTAAAACGTTTATAAAAACTGTTTTGGAATCGATTTTTATCATAGTCATCATAGTTTTCGGAGCTCCGTAAAACATGTCAACCTATGCCATAAATATTAACGCAAAGAAAAAGTAAAACACCAACAATTTCCAAATATTCCTGGTTTCTAACTTTTGATTTCGGCAGTTCCACTGAACTGAAATTGAAGTTTCAGATGCTCATTCGACGCAAAATTTTATTAAATGGAATGATATTTTCCGTCGGACGTACCGTTTTCGAGCTACAAGCATAAATCTGAAAAAAGAGCGAAAATTTCGTGCCCAAAAGTTATGCACACCTCCTGGGATTGCGCAAACTCGGCTTACACACATTTAGGACTAAATGAAGATATTAAAACGATTTCCAGCTTTCTGGAAATTTATTCCGCAAAACCCTTTTTATGAATCAAATTTTATTGGCCTATAAAAGTAACACATATTTTCAGTTTTCCTATTTACAAATACAATTACAATTAGTTTTGTCAGTGTTACAGATTAGGACGCATAACTCGAGACAGATGTACTTTAGAGCTGAGCTGCCATAGTATTTATTGTTTGTATAGAAGTACTCTACACATATAACCAGGTGACGTTAGTGTGCCATAAAAAAAAGGCACCTGTTGCCCATACATTTCAGACAATTAAAGCCCTTTTAAAATATTATTTCTACCAAGGTACGGAACTCTGGGTGCATACTGCGCAAGTACGACTCGCTCTTAGCCGGTTTTTTGAAATCATGTGCGACGATCAAGCAAATAATAGGACACTGAACGTTATTCATCACGACAACGCATAAAAAGTGCTCTTCCGAAGTTAACCGCAACCGCAAACCGCAGCGGCAAAGTATTGGCTTCCTGCTGGAGTAACGGATACCTTGGACAGACCGCAGCGAGACGACTGGTTTCTATGAATCTCTTGGTGCATCCACACCGAAGTCACTTTTTTGAGGGCAACATTTAGCAACATGATAACTTTAAATTTTTTGCAGCTTTTGATATTATAGAATTTTTTGTTATCTGTTGTTATTGACCACCAGCCTAAGGGTTTCACTTTTGCTAACGTTGCGCGTTGCTCAAAAAAAATAATTTTCGGTGGGGATCGTAGGTGTGGATGCACCTCAAATGTACCTTATGAAAAATGTTTCGTAGAGGCGACATTGCCTTGGGGCGAGGCCAGGGTAAAACCACTTTCACGGTTACGAATACTCACAAAAAATATTTATTTTAAGATTATAAAACACGAGGATGAGTTTAACAATCAAGGCTTTTCCGGGTTCCGTATCAAAATGGTAAAAAATAGCACCTATGGTGCGACTTCGTTTGTCTCTCCGTCCTTCTGTTACAGCTGCTTATTTCAGGAACTACTACTTTGAATTATGATGAAAAAAAAAAAAACGCAAAAATACCATTATCTCCAAAGAACAATGGCCATTCCAACATGATTGGACTAGAAATTTTAATGTCTATAACATGTCTCTTGACTTTGGTTTATTGTGGTGCTATTCTGTATAAATCTCACCGTGAAATCTTAAGTGAAGGGAGCTGTCAATAGTGTAAAGCCCTAGCGATTCGTAAAGCAGTCATACGTAGAGATTTATAGCTGCTATTTTCCGCTAGCGAAAATTAGCTGCGTGTGAGCGTGCATGAGGTAAAAATTGCTGACCGAAAAAAGCCCTTACTCGTATAAAATTGAGCATGTTAAATATTTTCGCTTGCGAAAAATAGCCGAGCGATAAAAAATTGTTATGTGTGACAGGACTATTGCTAAAATAAGCGCGAGCAGTCATTCCTTGAATCATTTGTCTTAAGCCTCAGTCACACAAAGCGATTTAGGTATACTCGTAGCTGCTGTTTTCTGCTTGCGATTACTATCAGTTGTAAATCACCGCTATTATAAGGTGTATCAAACACGAAATAGCTATAAACCTCTACGTGTGACAGGCTTTAGATCAGGTGAAATAACAGCTCACTTAAATCTCACTTCACCTAAGATATCACGAGATTTTTATAGAATAGACCGGTTAATGCTGCAGTGAGAACCAAACCAGTCGTGCCACTCTCGTCGTGGCACGACAGTGGCACGACGAGTATCTCCAGTCGTGTGTCGTGCGAGACATGTATTAGAGACGGGTCGGAGCATTGGTCACGGTCGGCGACTATGCTCTCGCTGTCGTACAAAATCTTAATAATTCCGAAATCGCCAGTGAGTCAGTCACTGCGTGTGTACCTAGCATTAAAGGTTTAGGCAGAGGGTGTGTTGTGCTGTTCTGTTGACCATGCATTTATAAATGAAAAACGAGATACAATTAAACATTTAATGCTTGCGGATTATTTTGCACTTTTTCTTAAGCTTTCAGGAAACCAGTGAGTGTAGGAGAAAACGCGTTCAGCAAAGCTTCATCACCAACATAGGCAAGTTTGCTGCTGGGCCGCCGCTCGCCATCGCGCCTCCCTCTCTCGGCGTAGAACAACAACCTGTACAATATTCAGGCGTCAACAGTTTCATTATTTCGCGAGGTCTCTGCGTACCCTGCGACTGCATGTTGCGCCCAGCAGGCCCTCTCGTGCCACTGGAGCCACCGCCGCCCATCATTGGGTTGCGGCCCGGTTGAATGCCGGCCGGAGCCTCGAAACAGTCCGCTTTACACGGAAGGTCCCACACGCAGGGCGGCGGTGGCTGCCAGTGCACACACCCAGGTCTAGTACACGGCTCTTCTTTAGGAATAGTAGTTTTCGTAGGGTCACGAATCCGACCACCAGGACCTGCGATCTTTGTTTCACGAGATGCCAATTCTTTTTTGTCAAATCTATTCATTATTTGATTCATCGTATTTTCATCGAACCCAATTACTGAAGATCGCATATTTTGCGTGCCAGAACCTGACCTGTAACTGCAAGAGCACGGAAACGAAGCACGACTATTTGGCGGAGGATTTGGTGCAGTTTTCACTGGAGCCGTTCCGCCAGTGCAGATGCACGTATGAGGTTTCGCCCCGCCACTTACAGAGACTTGAGTGGGTACATTAGTTTGAGGTTTCACTCCACCACTACTAGAGGCTTGTGCAGGTACAACAAATGTAGTTGGACACTTACAACATTTATTGTCCTTGTCCACACCAGCATCGGGGACAATACCCTTCAGTTCGCAGACAATAAATCGTTTTCCGCCGGAACCCGAATCTGCCGGTCCGCCAGAGCCACCACCGCCTTGCGTACGAGTGTGAGCTGCCAGTGCAGCCGGGTCGGCGAGACCGCGAGCGCGCGCCAACTGACTGGGCGCGCACAACGGATCGGGTAATACGAGACACGAGGGCTCGCCCCCGCATCCTGTGCGGCGACAGTCATGCTGGAGCCCGTTTCGCTTGATACAATGACAACTGTAGTACATGATGCCACCACGCAACTCACGACTCTTGGTTCGCTTCAACTGATTTTCCTTTTCACTTTGTTTATTTTCGCCGTCCTCCACCACTCTAGGGCCTCCATCCGTAGGTTTACCTCTCTGTAAAAGAGAATAATATTTTGTAATTCAAATGCTACTAGGGAAGATAGGTCTGTCCGCCGTGAGTGATTGAATAATTATTTACCGAAATTCTAGAGTCAAGAGGACGACGTGAAAAGGCCTTCTGTCACTACCATTGTGATATAAGGTCGAAGTCACTGAACCGCGTGACGTAGGTCTTGCCGGGAGGTGGGCGGCGCACGCACGGCGGACAGCACGGCGGGCATGGCCGCGGGCAGCCGCTGCCTGCCCGGCACAAATACCGAATAGAGCCCTGCTGGAAGAACTGGCAATCTTGCAGTCCATTGCGCTTGAACGCAGATCGCGGTAGACACTGTAGCTGTATATTGATATGGCCATTAGATTTCATATCACGATTTATTTCATATTATTAAGTTCAGCGAGCGTAACTTACCGGGGGACCACAGTCTTCATATTTGTAGCAAACCATAGGACCACATGGAGAACACCTTAAACAGATTTAAACGCTCGTTTATCAGCTTTAGTACCTATACAGTGTAGCATTTTACTTTCTGATAACAACGCTTGTAAAATAACAAAGATCTTTCCATACACAGAAAATACTTACATATTGAAAGTTATACGGATATATTTATACGAGTATAGTTCTGTTATATACGGGCCCGCTTTATATTATTTAGATTTAAAAACAGCGGGGAGGAGGAATTTTTAATATTTTTTATTATTTTTAAGAATTGTATTGTAGTTACATGAAAATAGTACAAGAATTTATATTAATTTTATGAAATTTACAAATTTTTATTATAAAAAGTACATCTGAACTAGGCGAAGTGAAAATCTCTTCTGTCAATTTTTTTTTCTTTTGTGTAGTTTCCATATTTTGTTTTTCCTTTTTTGAATATTCTGTTTGTGCCAGGATCGATGTATTGTTTATAATGAGCCAATATTAATTTGAAAGAAGACTTCTTAAGCGGGCTACTCACACACCTGCCACAGGGGCAATCTAGGGTGTAAAAGTGGGGATGACCCTTAATTGCCACTAAATTGTGATGTGTATATGCAAGCAAGTTGCCCGCGATCATCCTTGGTCCCTAGATCGTCCCTGCCGCCCTGCTGCGTTTCCGCGTGTGTAGCGCTATAGGGGCAATTTCTCAATCAGTTGGTTGGTAACTATCACACGGAGCGCGAGCATGTCGATTAAAAGATGTTTTGTTGTCTTTTTTTCTATAAATGGTGTCACCATTGCAAGGAGCTCTTCAAAAGAAGCAATATCCATTCGTAAAAAGTTTTAAAGGTCTTCTTCTAATTATTCTTACATAATATTCATGTAGTACAACTCACTTCTTTTCACCACTTCACCCAGTATCTCTTTTTCCTTTTTTTTTTTGCGGCAGCACCACAGAAAGAACTTTATATACGGCTATACCTATCTTTTGTTTATTTTTCGATAATAATGGTGCCATTCTCAACGCGTGTGTTTAGCACAAATTATACCCATACACTGAACGGGAGGCATGTGTGTAGAGACAATTCCGATATTGCCGCGACCGCAGTGCGCCCTAGATTGCTGCAGGCGTGTGAGTAGCCCGCTTTAGGTAGGTACACGCCCAAGTGGTAGAAAAATAGGACATTATTTTATTATTAATTTTGGTGATGGCTTCGATCAATATATTGATCGAAGGGTGATGGTGATGGTTCAGGATCGTTCAAATAAACCAGCAGCAGACTTAGGGTTGGATTCCATTATATTAGGAAAGTCTAGCAGTACTTACGAGTATTTCGCCTTAAATTTTATCCTCCTGTAGCTAACTTTTTTATCGGCATTCAGCTGGATATTAACTGCATTGTTCAGCCTATACCGTTTAGCAAAGAAACAAAACGAATCTATAAATAAATTCCATCTGTTTGACATCAGAAGAAGAATGTTACCGTACGAATGATTATGTTGATAATATATTGGCTTCCATCAGAAGTAGGTAGATTATTGATGCCACTACCCCTGGCTACCAGGGACGTAACTTGCAAATACTACTTAATTCCTCAGCGTGTGGGTTAGCACAATGTGTAACGCAAGCAACTCGCGATGGCTCGCAAACAGGTGCTGGTAGAACGGAACACAGCGGACTATTCTGGCAGCCAGTCCTGCGACAGTCGTACTGCAGTCCATTTCTCCGGAGGCAGAAACAATCGGTAGAGAGAATACCTCCTCTTAATTCACGACTTTTACATGCACGGAGAGATTTTCCCGCGTACAAAGATGCGCTGAACATTCGTTCTTTTCTCTTAACAGAAGATTTTAGGTTCCGATTTCCACTCTTACCTCCTTTTCTTTCTGCTGTATCTGCGAACATATTCGCTTTGGCATAACCAATAGCTTTATTGAATATATTTTTGTCTAAGACGTAGAGTATACAGTCTTGTTTGGGTTTGTTTACTTTTGGAGGAAACGAAGATTCTTCAAAACCATCACTTTTTATGTTGTTGGACTCCGCTTGGTCCAAGTAGGAAACATTTTTATTGCTTTGCGTTATGTCCAGCTTGCGTAGCTTCATGATTAAGGATGGTTTTTTGCTAAGTGACTTTTTAATTTTAACGTAACTTGGAAATACAATGCCGAGTTTTTTAGGAGGTGGTAAGTCAGCCAACTCAAAGCACGATTTTTCACCATCGTACTTTATGCATATAACTTTAGCTTTGGCAGACATGGCGCAGTTGTCCTCTTCACAAAAACATAGCTTCATTTTTCTCGTAAATCAATTATTTGAACTTTTCAATATACCAAACTGAAGAATTTTCTTTATGCAACCACGTCAAAGTGTGGTTTAAGTTTTAGTTTCACGATAGAATTTGATGCCAGGTATATTAATTATTAATATAATGACTTATGTTGAAGAAATTATACAACATATTTTTGGGGCGTGTCCAGAATTTGTTGGTTTGTAGAAATGCATACCTACTAAATAAAAAATAAAAACTGAAAATCTATCGACGTCGACCAAGCCTCGGCCACCGTGTTTTCAACTCATAACTCATAATATCAACTCTTTTCTGTTTGAAATATTTTAACCTAGAATGGTACTGTCAACTAATAAACCATATATTTAAAAAATAAATCTCCGATTTATGTATATTCTTCTCTATTCAAACGCCATCCGAGGTGTTCTGTAGAAGTACATTTGTGAGAAAGGGTAGTACAATCAAATCGCTCGCGTAATACACACATATAAAAAGTCCCAAAAAAAAACTTATCTTTTTAAAAATTTATTAAAAAATAGTGACTTCCACAACTTTAGGGTCTACTTTCGACCTATTAGGCTATATAAAAGTACTCTTCACATTCCATAGGAAAAAATGTAAGTAGAAATTCGGGGCTTGCATTTGCGGGATTACTTCACGTTTGACATGGATTTGTCGCCGCTACTCCGCGGGGAGTCCCTCTCACATCCGCGGGGGATCCATGCTAATATTCTGTAAGCTGTTCATGTTTGTTTTTTATAGGTGCGGACCTTGCGGAGGTTGTTGCGGTGGCGGCTGCTGCGGTGGATGTTGCTGCCCATGCATCACGATATACACCTGCTGTACGAAGATTTGCTAGTGGCACCGAGTTGCCCCACTTCGCGCAGACAAGCCTTCGTGTCTCCGTCGAAGATGGCGCACCGACGCCTCCGATGTGTGTCTTCGAAGTATGCACTCCCGTGCCGTTTTGTGGAAATAAACTACTATAAATAAGCGTACTTGGCAGTTTTATTAACCTGATCAGGAAAGGGCAGGGTCCCTCCTCACACACGCAGAGGGCAGGGTCCCTCCTCACACACGCAGAGGGCAGGGTCCCTCCTCACACACGCAGAGGGCAGGGTCCCTCCTCACACACGCAGAGGGCAGGGTCCCTCCTCACACACGCAGAGGGCAGGGTCCCTCCTCACACACGCAGAGGGCAGGGTCCCTCCTCACACACGCAGAGGGCAGGGTCCCTCCTCACACACGCAGAGGGCAGGGTCCCTCCTCACACACGCAGAGGGCAGGGTCCCTCCTCACACACGCAGAGGGCAGGGTCCCTCCTCACACACGCAGAGGGCAGGGTCCCTCCTCACACACGCAGAGGGCAGGGTCCCTCCTCACACACGCAGAGGGCAGGGTCCCTCCTCACACACGCAGAGGGCAGGGTCCCTCCTCACACACGCAGAGGGCAGGGTCCCTCCTCACACACGCAGAGGGCAGGGTCCCTCCTCACACACGCAGAGGGCAGGGTCCCTCCTCACACACGCAGAGGGCAGGGTCCCTCCTCACACACGCAGAGGGCAGGGTCCCTCCTCACACACGCAGAGGGCAGGGTCCCTCCTCACACACGCAGAGGGCAGGGTCCCTCCTCTCACACGCAGAGGGCAGGGTCCCTCCTCTCACACGCAGAGGGCAGGGTCCCTCCTCTCACACGCAGAGGGCAGGGTCCCTCCTCTCACACGCAGAGGGCAGGGTCCCTCCTCTCACACGCAGAGGGCAGGGTCCCTCCTCTCACACGCAGAGGGCAGGGTCCCTCCTCTCACACGCAGAGGGCAGGGTCCCTCCTCTCACACGCAGAGGGCAGGGTCCCTCCTCTCACACGCAGAGGGCAGGGTCCCTCCTCACACACAGGGTCCCTCCTCTCACACGCAGAGGGCAGGGTCCCTCTTCTCACACGCAGAGGGCAGGGTCCCTCTTCTCACACGCAGAGGGCAGGGTCCCTCTTCTCACACGCAGAGGGCAGGGTCCCTCTTCTCACACGCAGAGGGCAGGGTCCCTCTTCTCACACGCAGAGGGCAGGGTCCCTCCTCTCACACGCAGAGGGCAGGGTCCCTCCTCTCACACGCAGAGGGCAGGGTCCCTCCTCTCACACGCAGAGGGCAGGGTCCCTCCTCTCACACGCAGAGGGCAGGGTCCCTCCTCTCACACGCAGAGGGCAGGGTCCCTCCTCTCACACGCAGAGGGCAGGGTCCCTCCTCACACACAGGGTCCCTCCTCTCACACGCAGAGGGCAGGGTCCCTCTTCTCACACGCAGAGGGCAGGGTCCCTCTTCTCACACGCAGAGGGCAGGGTCCCTCTTCTCACACGCAGAGGGCAGGGTCCCTCTTCTCACACGCAGAGGGCAGGGTCCCTCCTCTCACACGCAGAGGGCAGGGTCCCTCCTCTCACACGCAGAGGGCAGGGTCCCTCCTCTCACACGCAGAGGGCAGGGTCCCTCCTCTCACACGCAGAGGGCAGGGTCCCTCCTCTCACACGCAGAGGGCAGGGTCCCTCCTCTCACACGCAGAGGGCAGGGTCCCTCCTCTCACACCCAGAGGGCAGGGTCCCTCCTCTCACACGCAGAGGGCAGGGTCCCTCCTCTCACACGCAGAGGGCAGGGACCCTCCTCTCACACGCAGAGGGCAGGGTCCCTCCTCTCACACGCAGAGGGCAGGGTCCCTCCTCTCACACGCAGAGGGCAGGGTCCCTCCTCGCACACGCAGAGGGCAGGGTCCCTCCTCTCACACGCAGAGGGCAGGGTCCCTCCTCGCACACGCAGAGGGCAGGGTCCCTCCTCTCACACACAGAGGGCAGGGTCCCTCACACACACAAAGGGGGCAGGGTTCCTCCTCACACAAAGGGGTAAGGCAGTAATTTATGTTTATCACAAACGCATTAATCCCTGTAAGTAATTGAAAATGCTTTAATTTGGCGTCCGATTTACACTATTTTAAGTATTACTTATTATATTGTTAAGGATCCCCGCTGAATAGAATGAAACTTACGAAATGTATTTCTCCAATATAAAACTTTCAAGTCTCTATGCAATAGAATAACGAAGGGGCCCGCTGGATAGAAACCGAAATTAAAGGCGGAGGTACATCTAAGGCCTCATTTACGGAGACGCGGGGCGTCACGTGTCGCGTTGGGCGGCGCGGCCCGCACAAAATTCAAACATATGGCCTTGTATGAGAGCGTTTACGGAGAAGCGATTTAACACGCGTTTGCTTGAAATGTAAGCGGAGCCCGCGGATGGCATCGGCGCGTCTCACGCGACGTTTATCACGGCGGCACACGCAGCATTGCGGCCAGCAATTCCTGCAATTCTCCCTTCACGGTAAAACACCGCAATAGCCGCGGCGGGGCACGCGGCAGACCACGCGCCGCGTCACGCCCCGCATCTTCATAAACAGCATCGTATATTGCCATATGTTTGTGTTTGCGCGTGTGATGACGCGGGCCGCTTCACGCGCCGCCTGTCTGTAAACTGAAAATACGTTCGACGCGCCGCGAAACGCAACGCCGCACGCGACGCGCGACGCCTCGCGTCTCCGTAAACGAGGCCTGACTGTCTACATCTGTTTCGTTGCTAATCAGTCGAGTAGAGAATCTGCCGAACTAACTAATCTGTCCAATACAAGAATCTGTCCAGTACCGAACAAAGGCTGTGGCTCAGGTGGGCCAGCTAGATAATAGAAAAAACATTCCCTAATTTGCCTTTTCATTACACCTGTAGCACTGTAAAAGACGTTTTGCGAAAGGCGCATTCTAAAAATAGGTTTTGCGTATGGGGTGCATTTTGCGAAAGGTAAAGCCATTCTGCGACTTAACTGTTTATTTATACCGAGTTCAACCGCTTGACGCGGGGAATGAGGGGGATATTATTTTAGTGGCAGAGAATGGTCCCATCGCGATCAGAAGCACATACCATAAAACATGCGTAAGAAATAAAAAAGAGCAAATAATAATAAACTTTTATTGAACGCCACTTGATTACAGCACAATGTGTCACAGCACTGGTGGACGCTAGTAGATACGGTACTCCAGCTATGCTGCGAGTAGACGTCATATCTCAGCATTTCCGGAGAACTCGTTGCTTGCGGGCTTTGCAAGGTCTTGCTCACAATCAACAAATCTTCGTGCAGCGCGTGTGTATTGTTATCCTGGGACACCCGCATCCGCAGCAACCGCCACAGCACCCGCCGCAGCAGCCACCGCAGCCGCCGCATCCACCACAGCACCCTCCGCAGCAGCCACCGCAGCAGCCACCGCAGCCACCGCAGCCACCACAACCACCACAACCACCACAACCACCACACCTGGAAAAAAATATATACCGTCACCATTGAATTCGGCCAGTTTTTACAGTAAAATGAGTCGCCTAGGTTGTTGGAAAAAGACATTGTGCAGTAATTTTGCAGTGACCATGCTAACAACCCATGTGTTGCATAGCATGAGGAAAAGGACATTGTTCAGTAATTTAGCAGGGACCACGCGAACAACCCATGACTGTGTTGCATAGCGTTTAATGACTAGGTGTTCGAACTGAGTGCACGCTCGACTCGAGCGTCCGGCGGGTTCATGAAACACATACAATCCCTCGCGAGTGTCCTGAGTAACGGCGATCGACGCGGCGAACAATCTCCCGCCGCTTGCACGCGACGCAAAGCCTTTTCACTCAGGCCGTACACTTAGACTGCGTTTTTAAGCAAGATAAAAACGCAAATTTCGGTACCGTAGAATGTGGCTATTTGAATTTTCGGAGGTTATTTGGAATAAAGTAATTAAGATTTTAGTTGACAAATTCTACCAAAACACCATATACAGCTTTTATTTTATTTCTGGTCTTGTTTACTTTTACAATTTTTCGTACGAAGATCACAATTCGAATTTATATCAACTCATTGCTTTGTTCCAAATAACCCCCGAAAATCCAAATAGCCCCGTTCTACGGTAGGCTATACGAATGCACCCCCCCCCCCTTTTAGTCCTTCCCATATAATAATTGTGATGCGCGCCACCACGAGTTGATGTCGTTGAAGTCTATGCAGCTTCAGGACAAAAAGCACGAGGGTGAGCGCTCGTCTGAAACTTTCTGATAAAAAAGTACCAACTTACATTTTAATGAGTAGTTTGAATGTCTATTGAAAATAAAATTAGTATCAAAGCTTCAGCGAGGGTAATAATATTTTACAACAGGTAAGGCGCAAGGTTTGCTTGTTTCTACTATTCTAAAAATATTTTTCAATGTTTTTCTTAAAAGATACTCTGTTTTTATGACTTTACGCGTATTTTCTACTTTTTTTCTTGATTTTTATATTGTTGTGTGTACTACACGGATAATTTGTAAAAACTGATTAAATTTTGACACAGTTGTGTCGGTGTCTTTTTTAACTTGAGTTCCAGAACACGAAAAAAAAAATATAGGTACATCTTTTCAGCCATTATTATAAACCTATTCCACACCATACAAATCAGTTGACAAAATAATTATAGATACTCGAATATTATTGCCAATCAGATTGTTTCATACCGCATTTACACAATCGTGTTCGCCATTCGCCTCGTCACTCGACGAAGATTCGTCGAAACATTCGTATACGAGTGCCGTCGCGAACTACTGTTCACACATTCGCGGGGTAATTTTATTCAATTCTTTTGTCTATTTTTATGATTGCGATGTTTTGGGTTTTGGGTTCCAAATGAGCTCTTCCTTTTTATAAAGTTCTAGAAATTCTAAAAAACGCACTTCACTCCACTCCATTTTGTCTACACGTCCTGTTGGGTCGGGCGCTCGCTAACTATCAACTGAATGCTGGCGAATGTGTAAACAGTAATTTCGTGTTCGGCATTCGTGCCCTTTGATTCGCGTCCGAAAAACCGCTCCCAACGCAAGCGCTCGAATCGCGAGGCGAATGGCGAGGCGAATAATGAACACGCATATGTAAACAGTGCGCTCCCGGTGGTCTCGGGCTCTCGGTGCCGGATGCCGATACGATATCGGGGCTAGTAAAATGTATGAATTTTGTAGGTAACTGCCTTTCATATAGCCCGTTACGATATCGGTTATCGGATTCGATACCTAAAAAAAAATAAAAAAATCATGGTCTTCCTTTTATTTTAGATGCTATGTTATTTAGAAGACATAAATGTATATGATTAAGCCTTTCGATCGGTACAGTAAAATTGCGGATTTTTTTTTTACATTTAGCGGGTTTGATTCCTGATTCAGACAGGCGATTATTTAAAATTCTTTGAATACAGTTCGTATTGTTTTTAAATATAAATAAAGTCTTCATTCAGTATTTTTGTTGAAAACTACTTTGTGGGTTAATCAGAACACTGGCCAATTTTTAGGAGGATATTTTTAAATTCTATTTTGACTTTTCTATTCCCTATTGTTTTTCCTTACTCCATTGTTTGTCATTGTTAATACATGACTGTGCTCCTGGGTTTACCTGTTTTAATTACTTCTACCTACTTCTGCTACTCTGTGTGGGCCTCTAAAAGCCCACAGGCAAGCATGTGGTTACGTGTGAACAGTGTCGCTGCAGCTTTTTGCAGTTGCGTTGTGATAACTACAAAATTTTGATGTGGTTGCGTTGTCGATAGTAGTTGCGATGTGGCTTTACGTTGTGGCTAGTGCTTGCAGACAAACAGATCGTTGTGGTTGCATTGTGGCTGCGACGTCGCCTTGAAGGATAGGTATCGCCTACATCGGTTGATTTTAACGGCCAAATGTGGTCCGTGTGAATGAACTATTAATATTCAAAAAAAAATTGCGCACGTCCTTCCACCTTAGAGCATTTAACCTAGGTTAAATTCTAAGCGGTCCACGTGATGTCGTTGTAGTGTGGTTATGGTAGGTACGTGTAATCGGGCCCTAAACTGCTCGTGACTTGACTGCCAGTACTGCTAGGTACTTATACTTTTTTTAAAGACAGTTTAACATGACATCTTTCAAAAAATTGTCACAAAATAAATAAATTAGATTTGAAAATACGAAAATACTAATGAGAAAAATTTTGAAAATTCCAAGAAACATTTTTTTAGTCATTAAAATTTTATATTAAGTGTTAAATATCAAGCAAAAAAATGTGCAGCCCAATTCAATGCTTACCGAGTTACAAGGAGCCCCCTACTTATATTCCCTGCATCCCCATCAGTGTAAGTTAGAAAATTATGCCCTTTTACATTATCAGGTAGTAGCGCACGATTCTGCACACAGTAGCGACTTCTCGCGCAACTCTCAAAATAATGTCGCCGAGTTGCAAAGTAGTGATTCACACGAGAAAAGCTCTATTTATAGGTAGAGAGAGGTAGACCAAGTACCTGATAGGTTTGCTCAGAGACAGTCTTTCTTTCGCTAGCTCAAAAACTAGCTTTTTTCGCGATTATATATTTTGCATTTCAGAGTATCTTTACGAGTATGATTTCTGCCTATGAATGTACCCAAGGGCACTGAAGGTTGCTTAAAACAGGCCGTTTATAGGTATTTAAACATAAGGGTCCGGCCACACATGACGACGACGCGATGTCGTGATGTTCCACGACGCTCGTGTCGTCGACATGTAGGCTATGACGTCTAACCGTCACAGTCCCTGAAGGCATACAGTTTAGATTACACCACACACACAGTTTAGATCTGTCTCACACACTAGCGAGTTGCGAGCGAGTGGAAAGCGGGGCGAGTACGCAGCGAGCTCGCCGCAAGTTCGCAACGTGTGCGCGGCGAACATTCCGCGAAGACGCCGCGGGTGCGCAACGAGCTCGCGGCGAACGGCGCTGTCGACGCCATTTTATGAATGGCACTGAACGTACAACGGGCACTGAATGTACAAAACGCGGATCGTACACCGCGAACTCACTGCCCACCCGCGGCGAGCTCGCTGCGCACTCGCCCCGCTTTCCACTCGCTCGCAACTCGCTAGTGTGATAAAGCCCTAAGATGCATGTTAAATAGTGCCTGCTAAAATAATGTCAGCAGCGGGCGTGATAACTACAGTAGCATAATTGCTATGCCCTCTGTGTCTGTTTATTATCGACGAAATTCGCAAGCAATTTTTGACGACCACAGTTTCTAGGCGGCTATAGGTATATAGAAAGGCCTTTTCTCCACCAGTCAGTCTTTTGCTGGGCTTTTCTTCTAGATGCGCTACAAAAACCCAATATGCCACCAACCGCATATAGTATGATCTATTATCCCAATCTATGAGTATAATCCTACAAGTTTTTATACTGTCATGGTCACTTACATTACTATTAAGGCGCCATCTCCACGGGCGAGAAAATCGCGGCGATAGTCTCGCCGTGCCATCAAATTCAATAGAAGCTCTATGAATCAATCTCCACACGGCGTTATCATCGCGGCGATTATTTGAAGGCCCAGCGTGAATATCGCCGCGATTCTCTCGCCCGTGGAGATGGCGCCTAACACTTGAAACGGGACACTTCAACCGAGATGATGCGTTTCAACTGTCGAGAGCCTGGAATTCAGTGGTTCAGCTGTGTAAATACCGAAGAAGTGCCGAAAAAAGTTCGCGAGCGGACACAGTGAGTTTCGTGTCGGGAACAGAATCGAGTTGCGAGTGACAGTGGTAGCGGTACTGAGCGCAAAAAACGAACAAGAAAAAGGGTAGACCATTTTGTCTGATCATAAACACCCACCCGCAATGACTTCAGTTTATCCGTGATCATGGTGCTTGCAACAGCGCCGAAATATCGGGAACTCGAAACAAAAAGTAAACATGGTAAATAACCCGTTTCAAGTGTTTATAATCCTACAGTTAAACAAAAGCATTCTTCTCCTAGGGCCCAGCATGTTTGCCATGTGGTATGGACAACTGGACGGTTCGCCGGCCCCTCATCGTGCATGACAGCACCTTCGACTACAGACCCACTAGTTGGCCGGGCATGGTGCTCAACAACCAGGACAAGAAAGTGCGGTATCAACTCATCAATTACGAACGGCCGGTATGTACACAGTACACATTGGAGACACACATAGGTAAATAATAAAAACTTGAAAATTAGTTGATGAAAATCAAATGCCTTGGCATGTGGGTTTTAATCAGGCGTTCAAATTCGCTAAAACCTTGTTTTTCTCCTTTTTTAATTGCCCGTGTTACTACCAATGATACTACCAGTAGTAATAATACTGTTAATTTGATCTCCTTTCTTAATACTTCAGTAGTAAGTTATTAGAAGGGTAACTACAATTTGTCCTTGTTACTACTTCTGGAAGGGTGGTTGCACATAAAAAAGGAAAGTGTACACCTTTCATCCATGGAAAAATTTATAAAATACGTACAACACATGTGAATAAGAAATATATAAATTTATTGAGTGTTTTCGGCATGAGACATATATCGAACCAACAATGTTCTTGAAGGATATCATTCCAAATTAAATTAATACGTTAACAAAAACAACAGAACTTAACGTAATTAAAGATGATAGCCTAATTAAAATCGTTGTAAAGCAATTCAACTAAAGGAGAAGTCAAATTATTAAAAATGATGACAATATATCTTAATGCAACGAAATAATAATGAAATTTCTATAGGTTACGTCCTAGAGAAGTTGCGATAACTAACCTAATTTTAAGATCTTGGGGCTATTCTTACTTTAAACAAATAATTATTTTTTATTAAAGATATTTCCTTTTTCTTTCCCTTTTATTAGAGGTTGCAAGGGCAATTTAACAAAGAAGTTTTAATTACAATTGGGTACTAACAAGGGCAAATTTGAAGTTACCCTTATAATTACTTACTACTGCAGTACTTAGTAAGAAAGGAGATCAAATTAACAATGTTATTACTGGTAGTACTCGTATCATTGGTAGAAAGGGTTGCATGGGTACTCGGGCAAGAAAGGGATTTTCTAAAGTTTCAATATAAATAGATATTGCGTTCTTATCCGACTGCAAGTTACCTCTCACACGCTACTTCTGCCGGCCCGATGGCGTCGTATACCCAGTGGTCATTGGATGACGTGTGGTAATCCTGAGCTGGGACATGGATTTCACGAGTCTTTCCCTCGTCTTCTTGAGTTAACTTCACGATAGTCTGATTCGATGCTACAAGTCGATCGAATCCGTGGCTATAGGATGGTTAAGCCTATTAAACTGTACCTTACGTGTATAAGCATACTTGTCTTATGGATGGGCCAATGGATGGATGGGTGGATGGTGTCGGTTTATTGACGCCAGCTATCTGGCGACCGGAACGTGTGAAAAGGAGCTCCAACACTATTAATACCTACATTGTATACGATTAATGTTTGTTAGTTATTTTATACGCACCTGAGCACGCAAAGAAAATATTGTAATAAATTTTCCAGTCTCTCTTTGTTTGGCCTCCTGCTTCATTCGCCACTCTTCACGGTCAGAGTACGTGTATACAGTAGTATCAGTCAACACTTTCCTGAATTAAAATTTGTTTGTTATATATATTTTTTTCTTCTTAATTCCAGGTTAAAGCACACTATCCGACATGCGCTCCCTCGTATAACAATTGTTGCTGTAGATAAATCCAGGTAAATAAATTAGGTGTGATTTTTTTTTCGAAAATTTGTATTTGGTCAATAAAATTCACCTCATACAAATAAATAACATTGAAGGCTCTTTTTACTAAATGCATATGAAAGTATATACGACACATATATGTATATATATATATATTTTAATTTTGTATTTCTGTCTGTCTGTTTGTTCCGGATAATCTCCGAAACGACTGCACCAATTTTGACTTAAGGAGTATTATGGATACTTTTATTTTAGAAAAAGCCAAGCGGGCGATGCCGCGGGCAGCAGCTAGTAGGAAAATAATCATTACAAGCCCAGGTATTCTCTCCCCCCCCATCTTCTGGCCAGCAGTCGTGTTTGGACACATATTTATGTGGTTTGGTCCAAAGAGGAAGTCCTTCGTGAAATAATACAGGCACATTATGGAAAAAACATGTTCCATCCTCATTTTCAAAAAATGGAACTGTCACTTTTCTAGGAGGGCTGGAGTGTCACATTGTAAGTTTGTATTAATTTATCAATCATAGTTTTTTTGGGTCATCAAAATTTCTGTGTTAAAATTTAAAGATTCTGTAAATAACAAAATCTACAAAAATGTGTAACCGACTGGGTGTTATTGGTCAATTGCAATCAGTTATGTGCGCAATTCAGTGAGTATTATTTATTTAGATATAGATACTTTTCCAAATTCGACGATCTTTGCCCATCAATTTGGAGAAGACCATTTTATTGCAGAATTCGTGATTTTATTCACGCATAGTCATCATCATCATCATCAGCCTATAGCAGTCCACTGCTGGACATAGGCCTCTCCCATTGCACGCCATTCAGCTCGATTCTCGACACGCACAGTATTCCAGCACAATATAAAATATGGATAGTACAGAAACTACGACTTTTTTTTTAAATGGCACACTCACACAGACGCGAGCCACCATCTTGGATTTTCGTTTTGACCTATCGACTCTAGCACCCTCTAAAACCATGAAAACGACACCCATGATGAAAAATTTGAACATTTTCATGGCCGCCATCTTGAATGTTCATTTCGACCAAAGAAGAAAGTCACATGGCGGGGTGTGTCACATAACATGTAGGAACGTTTTTTCGCGTGTCGGTTTCTACAAGTCAACTCCTACCGCAAGCCGAAGCGAGCGTAGGTAATTCTTTCAACAAAATATACTTAGGTAGATAGAATACTCTTTAATAAGTCTTGTACACCATAAAAAACCATAATACAGATATAAATGAAGAAATGTTACATAAGGTGACACAATGGGCGGTCTTATCGCTAAAAGAGGTATCGCTAGGGTTCAAAGTAGAAGGAGACATGTTCTCTATGACACATACGGTTTTAAGTGATTGTAGGCCAAATTAGTAGTGAACATCGATGAAAGCTGCTGTTATCTTGTTTCAGGGGAGGTTGTGGCAGCTGCCGAGCACCCTGCTGCGGTCCATGCAAACCCTGCTGCGGAGCAGGCTCCCTCGTTACAGTTTACAGTCAAGTAGCACATATCCAGTGATGCGCCACCGCACTCGCGATCACTAGGGGTATCGCTCTGACTTATTAAGTCGATTTGGCGTCGAGGTGCGGGCGCGCAAGAGGTGATATCAGACGCTTCACTTTTTCCTTTTATTCGGCACTTTTCTCTCGTAGTGAAACATCTGAACACAAAATTTATCAAATGTGAAAAAAATCATTAGTGATTCAACGATGTAGATTCGGCACTCAGTCTTTCACTCGCCTACGAAAAATGAAACGAAGGGTGCAGATCGCGTGATAAATAAAAATACATGACGCTATTGAAACTAATGTTAATTTAGTTGAACTTGTTCGATTAAATCCTGGTCTTCATGATCACACGCGATTTGATTTTAGTAATAGAAACGCGCGGCGACGCCGACTCGACTTAGTAGTGAGCGCACTCCCTAAGTCATATAACTTTAATTCTCAATCATCATCATCATCATCATCATCATTTCAGCCGAAAGACGTCCACTGCTGGACATAGACCTCCCCCAAAAGGGGGGGATTTGCCATAACCACGCATGGCAGGCGGGTTGGCGATCGCAGTATGGTGTTAAAAACGCTGCTGCCCATTCTCTAGCAAGTCCCTTAGTCGCCTTTTACGACACCCACGGGAAGAAATGGGGTGATGCTATTCTTTACGTTCGGCACCACACGGAACTAATTCTCAATGCTTAGGTTCAATCATAGCAGTCCAGTGGTATTGGCGACATCAATACAGACATAACTTAAAAGAAACCTGCATACGAAAAAAAAAAATTGACAAAAAATTTCAAACCCTTTTCATTCGGAAAATATGGAAAGTTTACATGAGCTCATCATGGTTACCAATTGATTGTTGCTAAAACCAAATTTTCTGATTCTCCTCAGACCAGAATTTTGTATTTTTTGCCATCTTTTAAACCTACTTTCAAATGGGCTTGTTATCGATAGCGTGAACTGAATAGTATTTTATTTTTTTTGTGGAAGAAGAGGGAGGCCTGCTCTGCGAAAATAAAAACGGATTACTTCTCCTTCTTTCCTTCTTCTTCTTTCTTCTATGATACTGACTGATTATACTTTGCATAGGTACCTACTATTGTATATAATCTAGTTTATCTGACTGAACAGACAGCTGTGCTGCTGGGGAGTTTGTGGCGCCACTTCTTCTTCCTAGCTAAAGCACTAGGAAGTGGTGAAGGGTTGACGTTTTGGGGGACTGTCTTATGTAATTTTTACGTTCGAAAAGCCTAATTTGAATAAATTACTTTTTTTTTGACAATGTTTTTTTTTTTACAGATGCCGTGTTAGCAGTGGGTCAGCCGCCAATGCCTGTTGCATCATTCGATAAAGCAGTCATAGAAATCGGGTATCATTAAAATCATAATGCTGAGAAGACATATTTAATTCCAATCGTACGGTGAAAGTTATGTAGGGTATCGTCAT
Organism: Dryobota labecula; assembly: GCA_947523025.1. Classification (NCBI taxonomy): domain Eukaryota; kingdom Metazoa; phylum Arthropoda; class Insecta; order Lepidoptera; family Noctuidae; genus Dryobota; species Dryobota labecula. Next base: position 17,117,792 of record OX383284.1, read on the forward strand.
GTGATTATTGAATATGGTTATGTTTGTATTATGTAAAAGTGTCAATAAAAATTGTTATATCTAGTTTTGGTTTTATTTGGTGTCCTTTGTTTCCTGATTCATCACCAACTGTGATGAAAACAGTGTGCCGCCGCCATCAACGAGCCGTTCTACAAGCCGGCAATCGCGCCGAACATCGCTTCTTCGCAAGCGGAGTCACCCAGCATTAGGTACTCTGTGAGGAGTAGGTGTCACATGTCTGCGAAGTTTTGGTCCTGGCGTCCTGGAACAGCTGTTCTGAGTCATGTTGTTTTTAGGCAAGAGTGATTTAAAACCTTTCATCTGAAGAATAAAGTATATAGCGGTTGACGTACCTATTTTCTATACAAAAGCCAAAAAGCTGTCAATCCACAATTTTTATCCTTCAGATAAGGGCCCGATCACACGTACTACAACCATACCACAATCACACGACCACCGACCACATTAAGGTGACGTCGCAACTAACAACTTTGCGTCGACGCGTCGACACTGTCACGGCCGGAGTCGATCTATCTTCAAACACTAGCTATAACGTAACTACATCGCAACTACTAACAACAACGCAACTGCAAAAAGTTGTAGCGACACTATTCACACGTAACCACTGCTTGCCCACATTTTCTCGCTGCGATGTGGTGTGGTTTTGGTACGTGTGTACGGGCCCTTAGTCCAGTAGAATATCAGAGGACCTTCGGCCGTCGTTAACAGCATGATTTAGATTTTTACACTAGGTATTCTTTCCTAAGCTCTTTCCAGATGTCGATGTTTATTCTAATTCGGGTATCCAGTTCACCCCGCCATCTACTGGTCCTGCCGCGAAGTTATTTACTGTTTTTTTAGGACATAAAGATGATTTACTTTAATAAGGAAGTAGTCCAAGAACTATGCAGCGACCTGCAGAAAAGATTTCACCTGATCTTATCTGATGCCAGTCTCACCATGAACGCATAAATAAAACCGGCCAAGTGCGTGTCGGACCATGCGCAATGAAGGGTTCCGTAGTTGAAATGAATTGATCCCAAGAACCAACTAAACATTGTAGTTGAAATAAATGTTCTCCCATACATCGATATACGTGACGGACTAACAAAAATTTGTATTTTAAAGCTTAATATTTCGCAAACGGATCCGTGAATGGCAAACACACAATGTTTTTGAACGGCGTATCCAACGATACTCCACACCAATAAATGTCCATTTCAACCACGCGACCAACTCTAACGCAATTCGTGTTTGTGTGTTTGTGCTTGAGTGTTTGTGTGTATTCGTGCATAGGTATTTGAATATTTGTGCATGTGTGGTTATGTGTATTTGTGCATGCTTGTTTGTGTGTTTGTGCATGCGTGTTTGTGCGTGTATTTGTGCATAGATGATTGTGTGTATTTGTGCATGCGTATTGTGTGTATTTGTGCATGGGTTTTTGTGTGTATTTGAGCATGCTTGTTTGTGTGTTTGTGCATGCGTGTTTGTGCATAGCTGCTTGTGTGTATTTCTGCATAGGTGTTTGTGTGTGTTTGGCATAGGTGTATGTGTGTGTTTGTGCATGGGTGTTTGTGTGTTTGTGTTAGGGTGTTTGTGTATTTGTACATAGATGTTTGTGTGTGTTTATCCATGGGTGTTTGTGTGTGTTTTGCATAGGTGCATGTGTGTGTTTGTGCATGGGTGTTTGTGTGTTTGTGTTTGGGTGTTTGTGTATTTGTACATAGATGTTTGTGTGTGTTTATGCATGGGTGTTTGTGTGTTTGTGCTTGAGTGTTTGTGTGTATTCGTGCATAGGTATTTGAATATTTGTGCATGTGTGGTTATGTGTATTTGTGCATGCTTGTTTGTGTGTTTGTGCATGCGTGTTTGTGCGTGTATTTGTGCATAGATGATTGTGTGTATTTGTGCATGCGTATTGTGTGTATTTGTGCATGGGTTTTTGTGTGTATTTGAGCATGCTTGTTTGTGCATGCGTGTTTGTGCATAGCTGCTTGTGTGTATTTCTGCATAGGTGTTTGTGTGTGTTTGGCATAGGTGTATGTGTGTGTTTGTGCATGGGTGTGGGTGTTTGTGTGTTTGTGTTAGGGTGTTTGTGTATTTGTACATAGATGTTTGTGTGTGTTTATCCATGGGTGTTTGTGTGTGTTTTGCATAGGTGTATGTGTGTGTTTGTGCATGGGTGTTTGTGTGTTTGTGTTTGGGTGTTTGTGTATTTGTACATAGATGTTTGTGTGTGTTTATGCATGGGTGTTTGTGTGTTTGTGCTTGGGTGTTTGTGTGTATTTGTACATTGGTGATGTTTTTGTGCATAGGTGTTTGTGTGTATTTATGCAAAGGTAATTGTGCGTGTTTGTGCATGCTTGTTTATGTGATTGTGCATGCGTGTTTATGCGTGTTTTTGCATGGGTATTTGTGCGTGTTTGTGCATGTATGTTTGTCTGTTTGCGCAAGGTTGTTTGTGTGTATTTGTGCATAGGTGTTTTAGTTTGTTTATGCATGAGTGTTTGTGTGTGTTTGTGCATGGGTGTTTGTGTGTATTTGTGCATGCATATTAGTGTTTCTGCATAAGTGTTTGTGTATTTGTGCATAGATGTTTGTGTGTTTTTGTGCATGGGTGATTGTGTGTATTTGTGCATGCGAGTTTGTGTGTTTGTGCATGCATGTTTTTGCATGGCTGTTTGTGTGTAGTTGTGCATCGGTGTTTGTATGTATTTGTGCATGGGTGTTTGTGTGTTTGTGCTTAGGTGTTTGTGTGTATTTGTACATGGGTGATTGTGTGTTTGTGCATGCGTGTTTGTGCGTGTTTTTGCATGGGTATTTGTGCGTGTTTTTGTGTTTGTGCATGCATGTTACACTGTTTGCGCAAGGGTATTTGAATGCATTTGAGTATGTGTTTGTGTGTATTTGTGCATGTGTGTTTGTGTGTTTGTGTATGCGTGTTTGTGCGTGATTTTGCATGGGTATTTGTGCGTGTTTGTGTGTTTGCGCATGCGTATTTGTCTGTTTGCGCAAGGTTGTATGTGTGTTTGTGCATAGGTGTTTAAGTCCCGTATTACAGAACGTTACTCAATACTCAAGCATTACTTAAAACTAGTTTCAACCAATCAAATGGCTTGAATCTAGTCTTAAGTAACGCTTGAGTATTGAGTGACGTTCTATAATACGGGCCTTAGTGTGTTTATGCATGAGTGTTGTGTGTGTTTGTGCTTGGGTGTTTGTGTATTTGTGCATCGGTGTTTGTATTTATTTTTGCTTGGGTGTTTGTGTGTATTTGTGCTAGGTGTTTTAGTGTGTTTATGCATGAGTGTTTGTGTGTGTTTGTGCCTGGGTGTTTGTGTGCATTCGTGCATATGTGTTTGTGTTTATGCATGGGTATTTGTGTGTATTTGTGCATGTGTGTTTGTGTGTATTTGTGCATGCTTGTTTGTGTACTTGTGCATGCATGTTTGTGCGTGTTTTTGCATGGGTATTTGTGCGTGCTTGTGTGTTTGTGAATGCATGTTAGTCTGTTTGCGCAAGGGTATTTGTGTGTATTTGTGCATGGGTATTTGTGTGTATTTGTGCATGTGTGTTTGTGTGTGTTTGTGCATGCGTGTTTGTGCGTGATTGTGCATGAGCATTTGTTCGTGTTTGTGTTTGTGCATGCATGTTTGTCTGTTTGCGCAAGGTTGTTTGTGTGTATTTGTGCATAGGTGTTTTAGTTTGTTTATGCATGAGTGTTTGTGTGTGTTTGTGCATGGGTGTTTGTGTGCATTTGTGCATGCGTATTAGTGTTTCTGCATAAGTGTTTTGTGTATTTGTGCATAGATGTTTGTGTGTGTTTGTGCATGGGTGATTGTGTGTTTGTGCATTCGTGTTTGTGAATTTGTGCATCGGTGTTTGTATGTGTTTGTGTATGGGTGTTTGTGTGTTTGTGCTTGGGTGTTTGTGTGTATTTGTGCATGGGTGTTGTATTTGTGCATGCGTGTTTGTGTGTATTTATGCAAGGGTAATTGTGCGTGTTTGTGCATGGGCGTTTGTGTGTTTGTGCTTGAGTGTTTGTGTGTACTCGTGCATAGGTGTTTGTGTATTTGTGCATGCTTGTTTGTGTGTGTGTGTGCATGGTTGTTTGTGTGTTTGGGCATGCGTGTTTGTGCGTGTTTTTGCATGGGTATTTGTGCCTGTTTGTGTGTTTGTGCATGTATGATTGTCTGTTTGCGCAAGGTTGTTGGTGTGTATTTGTGCATAGGTGTTTTAGTTTGTTTATGCATGAGTGTTTGTGTGTGTTTGTGCATGGGTGTTTGTGTGTATTTGTGAATGCGTATTAGTGTTTCTGCATAAGTGTTTGTGTATTTGTGCATAGATGTTTGTGTGTTTGTGCATGGGTGATTGTGTGTATTTGTGCATGGGTGATTGTGTGTTTGTGCATGCGTGTTTGTGTATTTGTGCATCGGTGTTTGTATGTATTTGTGCATCGGTGTTTGTATGTATTTGTGCTAGGTGTTTTAGTGTGTTTATGCATGAGTGTTTGTGTGTATTCGTGTATATGTGTTTGTGTTTATGCATGGGTATTTGCGTGTATTTGTGCATGTGTGTTTGTGTGTAATTGTGCATGCTTGTTTGTGTACTTGTAAATGCATGTTTGTGCGTATTTTTGCATGGGTATTTGTGCGTGCTTGTGTGTTTGTGAATGCATGTTAGTCTGTTTGCGCAAGGGTATTTGTGTGTATTTGTGCATGGGTATTTGTGTGTATTTGTGCATGTGTGTTTGTGTGTGTTTGTGCGTGATTTCGCATGAGCATTTGTGCGTGTTTGTGTGTTTGTGCATGTATATTTGTCTGTTTGCGCAAGGTTGTTTGTGTGTATTTGTGCATAGGTGTTTTAGTTTGTTTATGCATGAGTGTTTGTGTGTGTTTGTGCATGGGTGTTTGTGTGTATTTGTGCATGCGTATTAGTGTTTCTGCATAAGTGTTTGTGTATTAGTGCATAGATGTTTGTGTGTCTTTGTGCATGGGTGATTGTGTTTGTGCATTCGTGTTTGTGAATTTATGCATCAAGGTTTGTATGTGTTTGTGCATGGGTGTTTGTGTATTTGTGCTTGGGTGTTTGTGTGTATTTGTGCATGGGTGATATATTTGTGCATGCGTGTTTGTGTGTATTTATGCAAGGGTAATTGTGCGTGTTTGTGCATGGCTGTTTGTGTGTTTGTGCTTGAGTGTTTGTGCGTATACGTGCATAGGTGTTTGTGTATTAGTGCATGCTTGTTTGTGTGTTTGTGCATGGTTGTTTGTGTGTTTGTGCATGCGTGTTTGTGCGTGTTTTTGCATGGGTATTTGTGCGTGTTTGTGTGTTTGTGCATGCATGTTAGTCTGTTTGCGCAAGGGTATTTGAGTGCATTTAACATGTGTTTGTGTGTATTTGTGCATGTGTGTTTGTGTGTTTATGCATGAGTGTTTGTGTGTGTTTGTGCATGGGTGTTTGTGTGTATTTGTGCATGCGTATTAGTGTTTCTGCATAAGTGTTTGTTTATTAGTGCATAGATGTTTGTGTGTGTTTGTGCATGGGTGATTGTGTGTTTGTGCATTCGTGTTTGTGAACTTATGCATCGGTGTTTGTATGTGTTTGTGCATGGGTGTTTGTGTATTTGTGCTTGGGTGTTTGTGTGGATTTGTGCATGGGTGATATATTTGTGCATGCGTGTTTGTGTGTATTTATGCAAGGGTAATTGTGCGTGTTTGTGCATGGGTGTTTGTGTGTTTGTGCTTGAGTGTTTGTGCGTATACGTGCATAGGTGTTTGTGTATTTGTGCATGCTTGTTTGTGTGTTTGTGCATGGTTGTTTGTACGTTTGTGCATGCGTGTTTGTGCGTGTTTTTGCATGGGTATTTGTGCGTGTTTGTGTGTTTGTGCATGCGTGTTTGTGCGTGATTTTGCGGGGTATTTGTGCGTGTTTGTGTGATTGCGCATGCGTATTTGTCAAAACAAATACACAAACACGCACAATTACCCTTGCATAAATACACACAAATACCCATGCACAAAACATCACCCATGCACAAATACACATAAACACCCAAGCACAAACAAACAAACACCCATGCTCAAATACATACAAACATCGATGCACTAATACACAAACATCTATGCACATATACACAACAAACACAAACACACACTTAAACAAATACACAAACACCTATGCACAAATACACAAACAGTTATGCGCAAATACACTAATACGCATGCACAAATACACACAAATACCCTTGCGCAATCAGACTAACATGCATGCACAAACACACAAACACGCACAAATACCCATGCAAACATTACAAACATTACACATTATACATTATATATTTGTGAACATACACAAACACACTTACACAAACAAACGAATACACAAACACCCAAGCACAAACACACAAACACTCATGCACAAACACCCTTGCATAAGCACACAGACACTTAGGTACAAATACACACAAACACCCAAGCACAAACTCACAAACAAGCATGCACAAACACGCACAATTACCCTTGCATAAATACACAAACACCCATGCATAAGCACACACAAACATTCATGCATGATCACACTAAAACACCTATGCACAAACACAAACAACCTTGCGCAAACAGATAAATACGCATGCGCAAACACACAAACACGCACAAATACCCATGCAAAATCACGCACAAACACGCATGCACAAACACACAAACACACATGCACAAATACACACAAACACATGCACAAATACACTCAAATATCCCCGCGCAAACAGACTAATATGCATGCACAAATACACAGAATCACCCATGCACAAACACACACAAACATCTAAGCACAAATACACAAACACTCATGCATAAAAAAACTAAAACACCCATGCACAAATACACACAAACAACCTTGCGCGAACAGACAAACATACATGCACACACAAACAAACACGCACAAATGCTCATGCAAAATCACGCACAAACACGCATGCACAAACACGAATGCACAAACACACACAAACACACATGCACAAATACATACAAATACACACAAATACCCACGCACAAAAACACATAAATACCCTTGCGCAAACAGACTAACATGCATGCTCAAACATGCACAAACACGCACAATTACCCTTGCATAAACACACACAAACACGTCTGTGTGTAAACACACAAACACCCATGCTCAAATACACAAATACCTATGCACGAATACACACAAACACTCAAGCACAAACACACAAACACCCATGCACAAACACGAATTACGTTAGAGTTGGCTGGGTGGTTGAAATGAATATTTTTTTTTTTTTTTTGTTTTTTAATTAGGGACTTTTATAACCACAATGCGTGTGACAGTCCCATCATACCCTAAACATATAATACTAACATATATGTTGCTATTGCATTACATCTGGGCCATGAACCCGAACAAACTCTTCGCATCATCACAATTTGGTTGAGAAAGAATTCTACGAAATGTACCTAAGTCAAGTCGGTTCAATTTCAAGTCCCCAAACACATCATTTCTCTCAGACTCATATCGAACACAGCCCATCAATAAATGATGTAGGTCTTCCACAACTCCACACTCCACACAATTAGGTGAGCTAGTTTTTCTCATCATGAACGCAAACTTATTACATGGAATGTGTCCAGATCTGAGTCTGTGAGCTGTAACAACCAATTTTCTACTTAAATTACTATTCATAAACCAGGGGGCCAAGTCTACTAATGTAAAAACGTTGCAATGGTCTCTTCATTGTGAGTTTTTGACAGATTTGCCATACAAACACTGTCAAATACTCACAATGGCGAGACCATTGCAACGTTTGTAAATTAGTAGACTTAGGCCCCAGGGCACACGAAAAGGCTGACCCTGCATGGTTTTATACCAGATCCCTTTTTCCAATGAACGTTTATCAAAATACTCCTTCCAATCATCGTAACACTACTTTTTAAGGTAAAACTTCTGCATAATCCAGCGTTATATTAGATTCGTTCCCATGTTTAGCTGCATATTTTGCTAGCATGTCAGCCCTTTCATTGCCCTGTGTCTTAATATGCGATGGAACCCATTGCAGTCTCAAGTTCACACCCTTCACGATTAATTCATCAATCTTAGTTAGAATAACATAAGCTAACAACACAACAACACACAAACACCCATGCACAAACACGCATAATTACCCTTGCATAAATACACACAAACACCCATGCACAAATACATCACCCATGCCCAAATACACATATCTGTTTGCGCAAGGTTGTTTGTGTGTATTTGTGCATAGGTGTTTTAGTGTGTTTATGCATGTTTGTGTGTATTTTTGCAAGGGTGTTTGTGTGTATTTGTGCATGCTTGTTTGTGTGTTTGTGCATGGGTGTTTGTGTGTATTCGTGCATAGGTGTTTGTGTGTTTATGCATGTGTTTTTGGCGTGTTTGTGCATGAGTGTTTGTGTCTTTGTGCTTGGGTGCTTGTGTGTGCTTACGCATGGGTGTTTGTGTATTTATGCAAGGGAAATTGTGACTGTTTGTGCATGCTTGTTTGTGTGTTGATGCATGGGTGTTTGTGCGTGTTTGTGCATGAGTGTTTGTGTGTTTGTGCTTGGGTATTTGTGAGTATTTGTACATGGGTGTTTGTGAATTTGTTTGTTTGTGTAAGTGTGTGTCTGTATGTGAGAGAGTATGCGAGAGTGTATACGAGGATGTATGCGAGAGTGTGTTTTTGTATTTACACAAATGTATAATTTATAATGTTTGTGTATGGTGTGTGTTTGTGCATGGGTGTTTGTGTGTATTTGTGCATGCTTGTTTGTGTGTTTGTGCATGCATGTTTTTGCATGGCTGTTTGTGTGTATTTGTGCATGGGTGATTGTGTGTATTTGTGCATGTGTTTGTGTGTTTGTGCATGCGTGTTTGTGCGTATTTTTGCATGGATATTTGTGCATGTTTGTGTGTTTTTGCATGCATGCTAGTCTGTTTGCGCAAGGGTATTTGTGTGTATTTGTGCATGGGTATTTGTGCGTGTTTGTGCATGAGTGTTTGTGTGTTTGTGCTTGGGTGTTTGTGAGTATTTGTGCATGGGTTTTTGTGGATTTGTTTGTTTGTGCAAGTGTGTGTTTGTGTATGTACACAAATGTATAATTTATAATGTGTAATGTTTGTGTATGGTGTGTGTTTGTGCATGGGTGTTTTTGTGTATTTGTGCATGCTTGTTTGTGTGTTTGTTTGTGTAAGTGTGTGTTTGTGTATGGTGTGTCCGCCTAGATCGGGAGAAGTAATTTGATATTTTCCCACCCAAAAAAAAACGTGGCAGTCTTTGGGGATTGCCGATAGAAATGAAAACTATGTAACTATAGCGTTCGGTGACGATGACATGAGGTCCATGATTTTTGTTCACCCAAAAAGGACACATATATACACAGTATACATATAGCTCACTAGCTTTTGCACGCGGCTCCGCCCGCGTGTATGTTGGTTATCGCGTAAAAAAGTAACCAATGTCCTTCTCCATAGCTCAGGCTATATCTCTGCTAAATTTCATGACTATCGGTGCAGCGGCTAAGGCGTGACAACGTAACATACAGACAGACAGACAGAGTTACTTTCACATTTATACAGTTTTTTTTTTGTGATAAATACGCATCAAAATGACTTCTTGTGCAGCTATAGAGTGTTTTAATAATACAAGAAAAAAAAAAAAAATAAGAAACACGGGATGCGTGGTTTTGCATGGCTGTTTGTGTGTATTTGTGCATGCTTGTTTGTGTGTTCGTGCATTCATAATTGTGCGCGTTTTTACATGGGTATTTGTGCGTGTTTGTGTGTTTGTGCATGCTTTTTTGTGTGTTTATGCATGGGTGTTTATGCGTGTTTGTGCATGAGTGTTTGTGTGTTTGTGCTTGGGTGTTTGTGAGTATTTGTGCATAGGAGTTTGTGAATTTGTTTGTTTGTGCAAGTGTGTGTTTGTGTATGTACACAAATGTATAATTTATAATGTGTAATGTTTGTGTATGGTGTGTGTTTGTGCATGGGTGTTATTGTGTATTTGTGCATGGGTGTTTGTGTGTATTTGTGCATGCTTGTTTGTGTGTTGGTGCATGCATGTTTTTGCATGGCTGTTTGTGTGTATTTGTGCATGGGTGACTGTGTGTATTTGTGCATGCTTGTTTGTGTGTTTGTGCATGCGTGTTTTTGCGTGTTTTTGCATGGGTATTTGTGCATGGGTGATTGTGTGTATTTGTGCATGTGTTTGTCTGTTTGTGCATGCGTGTTTGTGCGTATTTTTGCATGGGTATTTGTGCATGTTTGTGTGTTTTTGCATGCATGCTAGTCTGTTTGCGCAAGGGTATTTGTGTGTATTTGTGCATGCGTGTTTGTGCGTGTTTTTGCATGGGTACTTGTGCGTGTTTGTGTGTTTGTGCATGCATGTTATACTGTTTGCGCAAGGGTATTTGTGCATGGGTATTTGTGTGTATTTGTGCATGTGTGTTTGTGTGTATTTGTGCATGTGTGTTTGTGAGTTTGTGCATGCGTGTTTGTGCGTGATTTTTCATGGGTATTGTGCGTGTTTGTGTGTTTGTGCATGCATGTTTGTCTGTTTGCGCAAGGTTGTTTGTGTGTATATGTGTTTTAGTGTGTTTATGCATGAGTGTTTGTGTGGGTTTGTGCATGAGTGTTTGTGTCTTTGTGCTTGGGTGTTTGTGAGTATTTGTGCATGGGTGTTTGTGTATTTGTTTCTTTGTGTTAGGGTGTGTTTGTGTATGTACACAAATGTATAATGTGTAATGTTTGTAGTGTATGTTTGTGTTTGGTGTAAGTTTGTGCATGGGTGTTTTTGTGTATTTGTGCATGGGTGTTTGTGCGTTTTTGTGCATGGGTGTTTGTATATTTGTTTGTGTAAGTGTGTGTTTGTGTATGGTGTGTCCGCCTAGATCGGGAGAAGTAATTTGATAATTTCCCACCCAAAAAAAAAAACGTGGCAGTCTTTGGGGATTGCCGATGGAAATGAAAACTAAGTTACTACGAGTATAGCGTTCGGTGACGATGACACGATTTCCATGATTTTTGTTCACCCAAAAAGTACACATATATACACAGTATACATATAGCTGACTAGCTTTTGCCCGCGGCTCCGCCTGCATGTATGTTGGTTATCTTGTAAAAAAGTAGCCAATGTCCTTGTCCATAGCCCAGGCTAAATCTCTGCTAAATTTCATGACAATCGGTGCAGCGGTTAAGGCGTGAAAACGTAACATACAGACAGACAGACAGAGTTACTTACACATTTATGCAGTGTGTTTTTTTTTTGATAAATACGCATCAAAATGACTTCTTGTGCAGCTATAGAGTGTTTTAATAATACAAGAAAAAAAAAATCTGAACACGGGATGCGTGTTTTTGCATGGGTATTTGTGCATGTGTGTTTGTGTACTTGTGCATGTGTGTTTGTGTGCTTGTGCATGCGTGTTTGTGCGTGATTTTGCATGGGAATTTGTGCATGTTTGTGTGTTTGTGCATGGATGTTTGTCTGTTTGCGCAAGGTTGTTTGTATGTATTTGTGCATAGGTGTTTTAGTGTGTTTATACATGAGTGTTTGTGTGTGTTTGTGCATGGGTGTTTGTGTATATTTGTGCAAGGATGTTTGTGTGTATTTGTGCATGCTTGTTTGTGTTTATGCATGGGTATTTGTGCGTGTTTATGCATGAGTGTTTGTGTGTTTGTGCTTGGATGTTTGTGAGTATTTGTGCATGGGTGTTTGTGTATTTATTTGTTTGTGTAAGTGTGTGTTTGTGTATGTACACAAATATATAATGTATAATGTGTAATGTTTGTAGTGTATGTTTGTGTATGGTGTGTGTTTGTGCCTGGGTGTTTTTGTGTATTTGTGCATGGGTGTTTGTGTGTATTTGTGCATGTGTGTTTGTATGTATTTGTGCAAGGGTAATTTTGCGTGTTTGTGCATGGGTGTTTGTGTATTTGTGCATGGGTATTTGTGTGTATTTGTGCATGCTTGTTTGTGTTTTTGTGCTTGCGTGTTTGTGCGTGTTTTTGCATGGGTATTTGTGCGTGTTTGTGTGTTTGTGCATGTATGTTAGTCTGTTTGCGCAAGGGTATTTGTGTGTATTTGTGCATGTGTATTTGTATGTATATGTGCATGTGTGTATGTGTATTTGTGCATGTGTGTTTTTGTGTTTGTGCATGCGTGTTTGTGCCTGATTTTGCATGGGTATTTGTGCGTGTTTGTGTGTTTGTGCTTGCATGTTTGTCTGTTTGCGCAAGGTTGTTTGTATGTATTTGTGCATAGGTGTTTTAGTGTGTTTATACATGAGTTTTTGTGTGTGTTTGTACATGGGTGTTTGTGTATTTTTGTGCAAGGATATTTGTGTGTATTTGTGCATGCTTATTTGTGTGTTTATGCATGGGTATTTGTGCGTGTTTATGCATGAGTGTTTGTGTGTTTGTGCTTGGATGTTTGTGAGTATTTATGCATGGGTGTTTGTGTATTTGTTTGTTTGTGTAAGGGTATGTTTGTGTATGTACACAAATATATAATGTATAATGTTTGTATTGTATGTTTGTGTATGGTGTGTTTGTGCATGGGTGTTTTTGTGTATTTGTGCATGGGTGTTTGTGTGTATTTGTGCATGTGTGTTTGTATGTATTTGTGCACGGGGTAATTGTGCGTGTTTGTGCATGCGTGTTTGTGCATGCGTATTTGTGTGTTTGTGCATGAGTGTTTGTGTATTTGTGCATCGGTGTTTTTTATGTATTTGTGCATGGGTGTTTGTGTGTGCTTATGCATGGGTGTTTGTGTATTTATGCTAGAGTAATTGTGCGGGTTTGTGCATGCTTGTTTGTGTTTGTGCTAGGTGTTTTAGTGTGTTTATGCATGAGTGTTTGTGTGTGTTTGTGCCTGGGTGTTTGTGTGTATTCGTGCATATGTGTTTTTGTTTATGCATGGGTATTTGTGTGTATTTGTGCATGTGTGTTTGTGTGTAATTGTGCATGCTTGTTTGTGTGCTTGTGCATGCATATTTGTGCGTGTTTTTGCATGGGTATTTGTGCGTGTTTGTGTGTTTGTGCATGTATGTTAGTCTGTTTGCGCAAGGGTATTTGTGTGTATTTGAGCATGGGTATTTGTGTATTTGTGCATGTGTGTTTTTGTGTTTGTGCATGCGTGTTTGTGCGTGATTTTGCATGGGAATTTGTGCGTGTTTGTGTGTTTGTGCATGCATGTTTATCTGTTTGCGCAAGGTTGTTTGTGTGTATTTGTGCATAGGTGTTTTAGTGTGTTTATACATGAGTGTTTGTGTGTGTTTGTGCATGGGTGTTTGTGTGTATTTGTGCATGTGTGTTTGTATGTATTTGTGCATGGGTAATTTTGCGTGTTTGTGCATGGGTGTTTGTGTGTTTGTGCATGGGTATTTGTGTGTATTTGTACATGTGTGTTTGTGTGTATTTGTTCATGCTTGTTTGTGTGTTTGTGCTTGCGTGTTTGTGCGTGTTTTTGCATGGGTATTTGTGCGTGTTTGTGTGTTTGTGCATGTATGTTAGTCTGTTTGCGCAAGGGTATTTGTGTGTATTTGTGCATGGGTATTTGTGTGTATATGTGCATGTGTGTTTGTGTATTTGTGCATGTGTGTTTTTGTGTTTGTGCATGCGTGTTTGTGCGTGATTTTGCATGGGAATTTGTGCGTGTTTGTGTGTTTGTGCTTGCATGTTTGTCTGTTTGCGCAAGGTTGTTTGTATGTATTTGTGCTAGGTGTTTTAGTGTTTTTATGCATGAGTGTTTGTGTGTGTTTGTGCCTGGGTGTTTGTGTGTATTCGTGCATATGTGTTTTTGTTTATGCATGGGTATTTGTGTGTATTTGTGCATGTGTGTTTGTGTGTAATTGTGCATGCTTGTTTGTGTACTTGTGCATGCATGTTTGTGCGTGTTTTTGCATGGCTATTTGTGCATGTTTGTGTGTTTGTGCATGCATGTTAGTTTGTTTGCGCAAGGGTATTTCTGTGTATTTGTGCATGGGTATTTGTGTGTATATGTGCATGGGTATTTGTGTGTATATGTGCATGTGTGTTTGTGTATTTGTGCATGTGTGTTTTTGTGTTTGTGCATGCGTGTTTGTGCGTGATTTTGCATGGGAATTTGTGCGTGTTTGTGTGTTTGTGAATGCATGTTTGTCTGTTTGCGCCAGGTTGTTTGTATGTATTTGTGCATAGGTGTCTTAGTGTGTTTATACATGAGTGTTTGTGTGTGTTTGTACATGGGTGTTTGTGTATATTTGTGCAAGGACGTTTGTGTGTATTTGTGCATGGTTGTTTGTGTGTTTATGCATGGGTATTTGTGCGTGTTTATGCATGAGTGTTTGTGTGTTTGTGCTTGGATGTTTGTGAGTATTTGTGCATGGGTGTTTGTGTATTTGTTTGTTTGTGTAAGGGTGTGTTTGTGTATGTACACAAATATATAAAGTATAATGTGTAATGTTTGTAGTGTATGTTTGTGTATGGTGTGTGTTTGTGCGTGGGTGTTTGTGTGTATTTGTGCATGTGTGTTTGTATGTATTTGTGTAAGGGTAATTGTGCGTGTTTGTGCATGGGTATTTGTGTGTATTTGTACATGTATGTTTGTGTGTATTTGTGCATGCTTGTTTGTGTGTTTGTGCATGCGTGTTTGTGCGTGTTTATGTGTTTGTGCATGCATGTTAGTCTGTTTGCGCAAGGGTATTTGTGTGTATTAGTGCATGCGTATTAGTGTGTTTGTGCATGAGTGTTTGTGTATTTGTACATAGGTGTTTGTGTATGGTGTGTATTTGTGCATAGATGTTTGTGTTTGTGCATGGCTATTTGTGTGTATTTGTGTTTGTTTGTATTTGGGCATGTATTTTTGTGTATTTATGCAAGGGTAATTGTGCGTGTTTGTGCATGGGTGTTTGTGTTTGCGCAAGGGCAAACACAAACACCCATGAACCACGAAGCAAAAGAAGTATGTAGCAGGTGGCGTTTTATAGTTTCTGCCTACCCCCATGGGAAGAAGCTGTAAATATGTAAGAAAAAGCAAGTAATTTTTTTGAACGACGTTACTGTAGAATTTTGGTTTTACGAGTATGCCCATATTTCTACGGTTCGTCATTGAGTCAATCCCTCAGCTGACTAGATTTTGGGCATGCCACAATTGTGGCGATAAGTCCCCTCTTTGAGCAGTGTCTAGAGAGGTGCCACGGCGTCCTCACCTTCCGCCTGACGCAGGTCCTCACCGGAAACGGTTGTTTCAGGAGGTTCCTGTTCCGGATAAGGCGGGAGAAAACGCTCGGGTGTTACCACTGTGTCGATCGCCCGGAGGGCACGGTGCGGTGGAGCATACGGTGGAGGTCTGCCCGGCTTGGTTGGAGCACCGCCATATTCTCGAAGAGGCCATTGGCGGCGGCGATCTCTCGCGTCCGACCCTGGTCCAGGCCATGGTACGGAGCATGTAAAGCTGTGCATGGGAAGCCGTCACCTCCTTCTGCGAAGCAGTAATGCTTGTGAAGGAGGAGGCGGAACGCGTGAGGGAGAGGCAATCTGTGCGCCTTCATGACCCTAGTCGCCGCAGGAGACGCCCTGGGCGTTGGGAGTCTATAGTCGATTCCCGGCCACCGTCGGCGCGGGCTTGCGGACGGCGAGCAATGGGCAGCTCGCCATCCGGTATGAACCAGGCCCGGCCCGGCGCGTTGTGTTCCACGCGTGCCTCAAAGAGATGTCAGCACGAATGGGGTCCGCTATGACCGATGCCTGCTAGGGTTGTGGGTTTGTCCGAAAGGGATACCGTGGCCCTGGCACACAGGCAACTGAAGGGTACGAGGAGAATACGGGTGGTGAGTAAAAGTCTAACACCTTCCGCCCAGCCCAGAGCGGGAGAAATTATTTGAAAATTTCCAACACAAACAAAAAAAAAAAACTGACTAGATTTCTCTGCAAAATCTATTACCCTCCCAAAAATCTCGTAGGCCTGTTCATGTTTATAAATAGGAGCGCATTCTATTCACAGATTTCATTTGGTTTACCGACCCACCTTTGGACAAAATTTTCAAGAAAATTAAAAAAAAGCAAAATGCGTAACTCTTGTCTGCCTCCCAACTGCTGTCCTCCGGCCTGTCCGCCGTTTACGTGTTGTCCTCCTTCTACTATGTACTGTGGACCCACTTCTCCGATGGTGTGCCCGCCGCAGCCGAGATGTTACGCAGTCAACCCTTGCATCAACATCTACAGTTGCAACACACAGATCATGTAACCTTAAGTGAAGAAAACTGAAAAACTTTATAGTGATAATAGTGATGTGAGCAAAATAAATTCATTTAGGATACAGTTACGGAATTTCATTCATTCGTCTTGTACCATGTAAGTCTGATCCCTAGTAAGTCTTAAATTCTACGGTGCACGTGGTCTAATGTGTTCTGATCCTTAGTAAGCATGGAGGAGGTAAGGAGGTCATCGAACCTCGAAGCCTATTAGATATCAGTAACACCTATGAGTAACAATACCTACAAAATTTTCAGCCTAGGAGATTAGATCGATTTTAGAAACCCTCTAGAGTAGAGTTACTTGAAACGAAGACGAATTCAAGGCCTCCTAGATTTGTTTTATATGGTTTCTGAATATTAGATAGATAAATAACTATCAAGATTCCAATTTGGTGACCTTACTAATCAAATTCTAAGGATCAACAGTGTCAGTATATTTTTTTTCTAATCGATTAAATGCAACTCATATTTTAATAAAACAATGTTTATTTCAAAACCATCACCAACGTTTCTTGTAAAATTCGGTCACATTACTGTTCAACATGGCACAGACTAGGAAACTGCACATAAAAAAAATAAACCTTTGCTAGATTAGAGGAACTGGGACTGGATGCCAACAACCAGATTGAGGGCCCTGAAATATAATAAAAGACAATATAAGTATATCGCTAGTTAGTAGTTCAGGCTTTACATGAGATAGAAGATAGAAGAAACATCCATACCTGTCTCACATAGTTCTCAACATGGTACCGTACGTTAGGGGCGGTTCTTGTGTAACACTCGCCAGGTAATCCAGTTTTTCTACAATGAAACAGACTGTCATGTACTATCAACGGCCGACGTCGTGTCACAGGGTCAAGTTCACACTGTGGGCAACAGCTGCGGCACACAGGCAGGCATGGGTAGGGGCAAGGAGGAGCCCGTGGGCAGATAGGACGCTGTTTAGGTATGATAGGAGGAGGACACTGCGGATTACAGCACGGCAGTACCGGCTGATAACATGGTGTTGGTTCAGGGCACCGACAGACCTGTAAGTATATATAAAGACATGTAACATTCTGATAACCATATACTAAACTATGCTACTAATAACATCATATTTCAATGTGTAATGGATGGTCTTCGATGGTCACCCATCCATGAACCGACCGCGGCAAGTCTAGCTTAACCTTCGATCGACCCGTCTGATTGTTATTATTTAGCCACGAGCCCCTTTATATTTATTACAATAATATATATATCAATAATATTATGAAAATAATTTCACCGGTGGCGGGTCGCAACATGGCGGTGGTGGGCAGCATGGCAGCACTGGTGGACAGCAAACTGGTGGAGGTGGGGGAGGTGGACAAGGTTCTGGACGCGGACACCTGCGAGGTCTGCAAGGTGGCAATATGGGCACTATAGGCGGCACGAGATCGGGGATCACGGGCGCCGGGCATTGCCGGAACACTGGGCAACATTTACACGGAGGACACGGCGTACAAGGCACGGGCGGCGGGCAGCACGGCTGACAGCACGGGCATGGCGGTGGACACGAGTACGAGCAAGGTCCTGTATCACAAGGCAAAATGGCTGGACAGGTGGGGCAAAAAGAACATGCGCACATTTTCAAATGTTATATGTTTTAATTAATTTTATCACTTATAAATTTTCTCTTTTTTGTGTTTTTTTATAGTTTTAATGCATTTTTAAGACTTTCCTGACTTTTCTCTAGTGACTATAATTTAGATATGTCCACAGATATGTCTTAATACTTTTTTATGTTAAAATGTACGAGAAGATGCCACCCGTATGCCAGCCAGATTGAGTGGCAGGCAAAGATTATGGGAACTGGCGCCAGTATCGCTGATAGGTCAACTATGGCGTGGTGATCGAATTAACGCATGCCAATGATGCCAATGCGAGCGTGCGTAATAATTATTATTTAATCATTAAGTATAATTATTTGTTGTCATGCACTGTGGATCGTTAACACACATATTATATAATAGTTTTTCATATCCAGCTTGCTAGTTCCTAGCTTTTTTCCTAGGTCTTAATAAATTGACTTTATATAGAATTATATAGAATTTACAGATTAAGAGCTATGAAATTCAGTTTGGTCAAATTATGTATGTAGTTCTCACTTCGTGATTCTCACAGATGGGCAATCAAGCCATGTGTAGATCTCGTGTAGATAAT
The DNA here is from genome assembly GCA_947523025.1 of Dryobota labecula. Taxonomy (NCBI): domain Eukaryota; kingdom Metazoa; phylum Arthropoda; class Insecta; order Lepidoptera; family Noctuidae; genus Dryobota; species Dryobota labecula. The sequence goes on from OX383284.1 coordinate 17,136,250, forward strand.
ATATGGTTTGCTATAATCTAGTAGTTTGGAACTCTTTGTATTGAAACTTCTTCTAGATGTGAAACAAGTGAATCAGGTTTTGCATTAAAAAAAAATAGAAACAAAATAAATTATCACCAAGCACTGTCAAACATACTGTTTTTTATTAAATTTTAAGTTATTTTGTAAAAAAACATAAAAAGCGTAAAATTAAAATGAGTGCTCCGTTCTACAGTTTCGACCCTTGCGTGTGCAATGGACAGCCGTGCGGGGCCTGCTACCCCTACTCCACGAAGCCATGTGTCGCGTCGTGCAACGACCTTAGCCCTTGTTCAGTGTGCCCGGGAGGCGGGTGCTCGCCATGCCCGGCCCCGGTCCGACCGTGCCCGGCCCCCTGCCCGCCATGTCCAGTCCTGCCATGTTTGCCACCCTGTCCTCCATGTGATAAGGTACCTACTTCGAACACTCGTAACACTCTTAAAACCTATTTATTTATTTATTTATAACATCCATGCGCATCTCTCACACAAACAACCTTGAATTCTGATTTTAGTCAAATTATTCCACTTTGGCTTCACAGTTATGTATGATACTTGGCACTGCGACAAAATGTTTACTTTTATATTTTTCAATATTATTTCTAGACTAGACTTTACAAAATGTATTTTATTTCTAGCCAATGACTCCAGTGCCGAAACCTGTGCCTCTTTGTGAGACAGTTGCGATTCCTTGCTGCCGACCGAATCGCTGCAAGCCGTGTCCTTGTTACTGCTGCACGGAGCCGGGGATATGCTGTCCCAAGAGATGCAGTTATCCAGGAGTTCCCGTCTGCGGCTGCGGCAGCTGCGGACCATGCATGCCTGTTTGGTAGTAGAGTGCTATAAAACTGAGTGGAGTCTTTGTTGTGTAAGAATACATGTTTCTAGATAACTATTCTTTTATTTACATTTTGAGGATCGTTTTAAATTAAGGTCTGTGTGCCTACGCCAACGGAACTATGACAAAAAGTCCTAATAAATGATGGAATACCAGCCGACGGCACGGTTGGCGCAGTGGTTAAGCGATTGACTGCTGCGCTGCGTGTCGCGGATTCGATTCCCGTACGGAATAAATATTTGTATGACCTACAAGTAGTTGTTCCGGGTCTGGCTGTTTGTGTATTTGAGTTTAAATGTTTGAAAAAAGTACCCAAAATACATGAGAAATTCCTAGTGTGGGGCAACGTTAAAAAAAATACTATAAACGGACCTATAAAAACCCCTCTTCACTATACTTCATGACAAGCAGGGTCAGGGGCGCGAAAGCGAGTCGACCGTCCCATATTCCGCTTTTTGGCGTGATGATAGACTATTGTCACATTCGCACACACACACACATGTATTTATGTGCGTGTGGTGTGAGGGCCACTTTGTTAAAACTCTTTGAAAATGTGCTAAGGATTAGTGAACATTCGGTTATTTGACTTTCACAAAATCTGATTCCAACTTTCACAATTCTTTGGGAATGTTCACTAAAACCTAAGTACATTTTCAAAGAGTTTTAACAAAGTGGCCCTCACACCACATGCACATTATTTTGGAAATGCAGACAAGCTAAGTAGTTAAGGCAAATTGATAGCTAATAGTGAAATAATTGCACATAAACGTCTTCTAAGAGCCCTGTGTCCAGCAGTGGTTAGGTTTGCGTTTTACCAGAAGTTGTGAAGGAAAAAAAAATTGTGAACAAAAATCTTCGAAATCATAGTTTTATACGAACATTATAATACTGTATTCACCACCCTCATACTGGCTAGCATGTAATGATTCATAGAGTAGAAAAAAAAGATATGATCATGCTCTTATTTCAAACAAACAAATTTGACATTTATGTCTGTCACAAAATCATTTTATTGAAAAACATCAAAATCCCAAAAAATTCTTTCTAAAAATCTTAAAACTGTAAAAAATCGGAAAATTGTATAACATTAAACCATAAAAAGTACGGTAGGTATTTTTTCATTCAATTTATATCGTAAATGTCAACCTATTATGTCAGGTCGTGTTTTTAGAATAACTTCAAGGAATTCCAATGATGCGTTGGGTGGGTGATCGGCACACGGAGCAAAACTGAGCGTCACGACCCAGGGTCGTGATTGGCTGTCAAAGGCTGGTAGCCGCTGGATAACAGAAGTCGTAGATCGAGATAAACGTGTGATCGGAGAGGCCGACCTCCAGTAGTGGACTGGTTCGATAATGATGATAAATATCACCCAGCTATTGAAAGGACATGGCTAAAAAGAAGTACGGGGGACTGCCCTAGCAATGTATATCATATTGTACCTACATTTATAATATTAGTATGGATAATATAAATCAGAGACGGGAACCCAGCAAGCCGTCTCTGACCAGAATTAATGTAATAACTAATCTTAAAACAATACTGTTTCTAATTCAGAAAGAAGCCAATAGATGACGCCGATCTCTTAGAAGCAGGCACACGTTGATTGATTGTAACAAACTCCCGCAGAGGGCGTAATATCAAGATTATGATAAATTGTAATAATTAGTTTGTTACGAATAAGATTATTTAATAATCTTAACAGGTAGACGTTCTTGCGGCGACATAAATATAATAATTAATCAGCTTATATCTTTAAAAGTAGGTTTAAGGTGTCTGCACACAGCGGGCGCGGCGCGGCGGGACGGGACGCCGGCGCGACGCTGAGCAGTTGTAATGTACTAGATATTATGGAGGACGCCACACAGAGCGTCGCGTCACGTCGCGTCGAGCCGGACGGCTCTGTGTGGCGTCGTCCGTAATATCTAGTACATTACAACTGCTCAGCGTCGCGCCGGCGTCCCGTCCCGCCGCGCCGCGCCCGCTGTGTGCAGAGACCTTTATTGTCCTCATTTTCGTAGAATGCGTCATAATATTATGTTCTCCTTGTAAAACAAAAACATGAAAAAACTTTCAATTATTTGATTAGTTCACGAAAGTTCTAGGAGAATAATAAAATCGTTATAATTAATTAATGAATATTTGAGTGTTACGAGCTAGTGAGAAATTTTTATACATGCTAAGGGCAGCTGTTTAGCCGTGTCCTTTACAGCCGACTATTACGTCATCTCACAATAATAGTGACGTCACAACATCACTGGCGCGACAACACGCGTTTCTCGCATTCCTATATAATACGGTGTATAGTAAAACAAAATGTCTGTTAGAACGCTCAGTCAGTGCTCAATCAAGATACCAAAGTAGGCTGAAACTACTGACCGCATTTCAATGTCAGCACGTTTAAATATTCAGGCACTAGATAGCCTGACCAAGTTACAATGTTTGGTTTGATATTTTACAACAGATACATTTATTAGAAAAGTAGCTCATTTTTATGCTGCATTTTAAATGGCATCTCGCATGAAATTATATAGTTATTGTCAGGTGGCTAAACTAAATCCTTGGGATTTCACAATGAAATTACATTATTCCCAAAAAGAACCTAAAACAGGTTCTTTTTGGGAATAATGTAATTTACAGCAATGGACTCTGTTAATATTTCAATTGATACAATTTTGAATGAGTTTTTTTCGAACGCCTTAGAACATACCTCGTTAGCTGCTCTCTCATCCAATTTTGATGACATTTTTGTACACCCGGTACAAAATATATCCAAGAAACAATATCGTGCTTAAAATCATTAGCATAATGCTTATTGCAGATAAATGAAATTTAAATTCCTCAACAGTGGCTGAATTTTGGCCTCCACCGGCACTAATCTGGTTTACAAAAAACTTCTTCGTTCCGTACCTTTGATTGGCACATGATGATATTTTTTTGCAAATAGTGTGCAAATTGATAAGTGTCACGCAGAGCACAGTCCAACCTAAACGCGAACATGATTTGATTCCTCTCTCGAATGGCAGGGTCGCCATATAAGGACGGGATTTAAAGACAATGAAACATCTTGTATGCTGGTTAGACACTTCGTATATTTGGTCCATTCAATGAAAATATAAACACACACACCCTTACTGTAACATGCTTACATACTACACCCTCATACTGACTTAGAAACAACTTTTTCTCTCTTCCAGGTAATTCAAGCCAACTTTTCAAATCGCAAAGCCAACACAGGATTACGATTCACAAGAATGTCAGTGTTGCCACGTGGATACGAATGCTGCCGTCCTCCACCAAGGTTCGGGAGCGTTCGAGGAGAGTACAGTATTTACTACAAGAGACCTCGATGCGGGCAACCCAGGCCGCAGCCGTTCCAGAGGGAGAGCGCTTGCTACTACTGGGGCTGTCCTAGTAACGCGCCTGTTGAGAGGTAAGTAATGCTAACTTTTCAATTTATTCCAGTTCATTACGATATTTTCTTTTTTAAAGAATGGAGAGTAGTGAGTGGGAGTGGTGCCAGGGGTGAGGGGGCGCCCCCTCTCCTCCCACCGTTCTCCCACCCCCGCTTTTTCTCTTTCGATTTTAACCAAAGAAACACCTGTAGTGATCCGCTGGACGTTCGAGCCTTGCGTCACATATAATTAATACTTATCTCCTACTTTTTGTCGGTAGAAATACGTAACTTTAAGACTCGGTAGTGAAGAGGTGAGCTTGACGTTTTAAAAATAGTGAAGAAGATTGTTCCTTTTCCTCCAAATCAAACACGTTACGCCTCTCTTTATTCTCTGCTTAAATAATTATCTTACCAAAGAATAGCAGATAATATAGCAAGAGCCTAGTGGTGTGACCGTCGGACTGCTAAGTCATAGGTCTCAAGTTCGAACCCAAGGCACGCACCTCTGACTTTTCGGATTTCATGTGCGTATTGTATAATTAGGTATCACCTGCTTTAAAAATGGTAAAGGAAAAACATCGTCACAAACCGGCATGCCTGAGAGATATTTCTCGAAGGCATGCACGTATAGCCAAAGTCGGAAGACTATGGGCGACATAAAAACTCTGACATCAGGTTAACCACTAACCACACGAAAACAAGAAGACTGAAGAATGAAGAAGAATGCATCACATTCTTCTTCATAAGGTAGAACAATAATAGACAGGTGAGCCAGTAAACGCATTGAAACATTTTAATGGATAGTCAAAGATTTACAGGCATGATAAATCTTGAAACTGGTCGTTAGAGAAGATTAGTGCGGCACTACGGTAATATTGTAATGGCCCGTTTAAGATTAGTAAAGTTAAATAGGTTGCTTGTTGTTCAGAGATGAAACAACTGGTTAACATACTGGTAATTTGAAATATAATCATTTCCTGAAAAAAAAACCTTGTCTTCATTGTAGGTAATTAAATTACTACTGATAAGACGGAGGAGTAATAAACCTCTCTATTGTAATGATGTAAGCCCTTACCTCAAGCCTATAATAAGCATCCGTGTCCACCAAAGCTCAAATGATACCTATTTATTGTTGGATATCACGAAAAAACCAATAGGTTTGCGTTATTTTACCTAGATATTAATTATCTCCACTCGGCCTCGGCTTCAACGCAATACGAAAACTTATTAGTTGTTAACGATATGCCTTCTCCTTTTCTCTTTGGTTGAGACCGACCCTTACGTTCAAGAAATAATCTCATTTACTTATTCCCCAGACCGTGCTGCTACGACTTCCCGTGCAAAGCCCACTGCTTCAACCACGGAGCATGCACGAGACCAAGCGGCCGGTACGCGCGCACGGTATGGTACCCTGGCGAATGCAACCCCTGCGTGCCCCCCTGCCAAGCCTTCACCTGTCCCAACCCGCCCTACCATCCCTGCTGCTACCACACCTGCAACAAACACGTCTGATGTGCTACAATATCTTTCAAATATCAAAGGCTTTCAAAACAAGGATCAGCGTGAAAAAACGCTGATGTCGATCTGGAATTTGAACAAGGCTCGTCTCCCTTACCCAACGATATTGGGTTCGGCTTCCAATCTAACCACATGCACCGAAATACCTATTTTACATGGAATTACTTCCTATCCAACCTCCACAACCCATGTAACAGGGTAACCCTTGGTAAGACTCACAGAGCACGGAGACGCTTCGGCGGCCACTATAAAAACCAAGCGTGCCACCGTTTGAAAACACAAATGAGGTATAGAAACTGTTTACAAAACTTACGGTGCCACGAATTTAATTAGTACTGCGGTCTCTTAGAGTCCCCTGCCGGGTGCCTGGTGGACCCTGTCGGGGCGCGGCGATTCCGTGCTCTAAGATAAGACTTACGGGACCACCCGTAACGACAGTCAAAGATCTACTTAATGACAGCCGGCAATCTTTGTTTTTAAAGCCAAAGAGAGACCAAAAGTTTTGCAAGTTCTAAGGTAGATCTTGCAACAGAGTCTTTTGTAATCCCGTGGTTCAAAGCCGTCGCGAAAGCTTTGAAAACAGGGGACAATCATTATCGTTATTCGTGAGTTCGTAGAAGTGCAGTCGTGACGTCATTTTGTGAATCGTATACTGTATATTGTCCAATAAATAGCATCCTCAATAGTTTTGCCTTTTGTTTTTTATTTTGTCTTGCGTCTGTTTAGAAGAAAACTCGTAATTATTCCGAAAGCTTAGTACCTACTGTATAATACGTAGTTTCCAAAAAATTCTTAAATAGGTGCTAACTTCTTTGGAGACGTGATAATTGTTAAATCAGTGCAATTATGACCGCCTCAGACGAGCTCGGATGCTAACAAATACTATACGCTAATGTGCAAGTAATTGGGAGTTTCGCCTAAATAAAAGTATCAGTGACATTGATATCAATTTACGAGTATGCAGAACATATGTATGTACTTCAATAACCTGTTTATAAACTTCTAATGCTATTCTGGCATCCGTGAGCATTCCTCCCACGTCTTCGCACCACGCTGAGCTTCCGACACTAGTGGTTTTCGCGCGCTTTTCGCGATCACTTGCCTTTGTCGGTTTTGGCTACAGCGAACGCTGTACCGACAATTTCAGTGCACAATATAATTGTCGCGTTTTGTGAAACATTTTATCACGCTGTGAATTTTTTATTTCGGGTCTTACACGAATGTTTGCCTCAAGATGTCAGTTGTTTTTACTCTTCTAATTTTTTGTCTTATTGGTAAGTCTTTTTAAAATCTTCGTACCGTTATTCTAACAATTTTTTTAAATCAGCCTTCAGGATTTTCACAATTTGTTACCATTTCTCTATTCCTTGTTTTAAAATAGCTGCAATAGCTGTCTCTTTAATTTAATTTCTTAATTATGGAATCATCATTTTATTTGTGAAAGATATTAGTCATCAATCTTTTATCAATCGTTCATAATATTCAGGAAGTCACTGTTGCCGTTACTTTGATTGCTATTTATAGCCCGCTACAAATCATTCATCATAAAAAATATAAATAAACACAACAAACTTCAACTGTCATAATTTGTTAAAGAATAACAATGAACAACCATTTCATAAACGATGGAGTATAGTGTTTGTTGCATTTATAAATAATTGTCAAAGCGAGATTTAACTAGCGCAGTGTGTCTCTTTGTTTATAAACAGGAGTCATGATCATAAATACATCAGTCTCAGAACTATCAGATTATGCGTCACCATTTATCAACTGAACGGTCATATTTATCAAGAAAACGGGTGAAAAATAGCTTATTTTTCACAATTTGGAAAACAAACAATTTTACACCTCTTTATTCCAAGAACATATTTAGGGAAAGTGTCAGAATTCTTGCTACTTCTATAAATTAATATTCTGAGTACTTTATTTTACGAGTATAAACATCTAATTATGTCACCGACTTGGTCAAATGTCTAGACAACATTTAAATTAATGAGAAACCGCCTTCACTACTCAGCCTACATTTCCCGCTGGTCAAGTTCAGGGTGAATCAAATTCATCAGAGTAGCATAATTACTATCGCTGCAGATAACATTGTAGAATGTAGGCCGACATTATGTGCATAATGTCATTGACAATAATTTTTGGTGTATTTTGCGTATCTACGTAAAGTGTTGAAGTGTTGTATTGTATTGCTGTAAACTTGGTATTAAATTATAGATATTTTAGTTTTTGGATACCTATCATATTTTTTTCAATACATTACTTACCTTATTATCCAACAGTTCCGTGACTGATAGAAAAGGTACAACCTAAACAACAAATGATAATATAAACAATAATGATAGATGTTTCTTAGGGGATATAGAGTGCACATCACTGACGGTTTGGACCTCTATATTTAAGCGATTCAACATGGGTTTGAATTGTTGTTCTTGTTACCAACAATGTTAGTACTGTTTGATGGAAAAAGGTCCGAAACAGTTTTTATTTTTTTTATTTTACTATGGGTTTGCTCTTCACTCTAGTCTAGGTCAGAGGTGACAGAGACAAAGTCGACGATGGAGTGAGCTTACCCAGAAGAAGCCTGTTCACTCTCACTTTGAATAGATTAGGGTTGTATAGATATATGTACTTAGTTGTAAAGATGTAGATACGGGCGATAAAGATACCGACGAACTCTTTGAATAAAATATAACATAACAACCTTACACCTGTAATTCTTCAAAGGTTAGGCAGAGGTGTACACACCATTTAGTACACGCACATTTCGCAATTATATGTACTTAGTTGTAGAGATGTAGATACGGGCGACAAAGATACCGACGAACTCTTTGAAAAAAGATAACATAACAACCTTACACCTGTAATTCTTCGAAGGTTAGGCAGAGGTGTACACACCATTTAATACACGCACTTTTCGCCATTTTTCGTGGTAAAATGTTTTCGTTCAATCCCAAGTCCAGCACAAACAGATACACCCATGATTGCTCTTCGCACCAATCTATAGTCCCTAGTCTCCTAGAGGAACCAAAGGCTGACAGTCTGACATAGGCACACTAAACTGGGATTGGTACTTAATTTTAAAGATAATTAAAAATGGAAAGGAGAACCGTAGATAACTTTTGGAGAAGAAATATTCATAAAAGACGACTATGACCCGAAAGTTAAACGTTATGTGGATGGAGTCCATAGATCTATGATGGAGATTATATAGGGCTTTGGAAATGCTGGAATGCCAATCATAAATATATTTTAATGAAAGGGTCATTCATTGATTGAGATAAACACCAGCTCGCCGTAGGCATACTACAATAAATCTAAGATCAGCTTTAAAACTGAATTAGGGTGAAGCCAGACGAGCGTAATTTTTTGAGTTGTGAGTCGCGTAATTTCGGTCGCGTAATTTCTGCTCGGCAGAAATTCTGTTGGGCTGCCAGACGAGCGTAATTTATTCAGTTGCTTTTCAACGCTTGTATTGGGTGTTTGTGTAGTGCAATGGATACAATAAAAACGTTGTGTATTTACGAAGCATATAGCGAAGACACAGATGATGATAGAAGAAAATACTGGGTGAATCCACTCAACAGTGAAAGACTGATGCCCGTACAGTTTCATGTCTTGTATGAACGTTTATATGCAAATCCAGATATATTTCAAAATTACTCCATATGCCATTATATGTTTTTCAAGAATTATTACATCTCGTAAAACCTTTTATTACTAAATCAGACACAAATACGAGACTAGCCATCAGTGCAGAGGAAAGACTAATAATAACACTCAAGTCAGTTTTTAAAGTGTTTTTATTCCCTCAAGTCGCCCCAGTCTCGCTGCGAACTCAATTCAGCCGGGATTGTGCGCGTGAGTCGGCAGACAACTCATTTTGCGTCGCCGTGTGAACGAAACAGGATTTTTGTATGAAACCGAATGTAGCAGAAATTACGCGACTCACAACTCAAAAAATTACACTCGTTTGTCTTCACCCTTACTTTTCCTACAGATACTGAATCAATTAAGGGACAATGACATAATACATATAAATAACAAGCAACTCCAAATTAAAATACTGCACAAAAAAGGCTGACTAATCCAGTGACTGGTCGGATTCTATTGACAAACAGTAGGAACTACTTAAACGGTTTTATATCTTACTTCAATTCTTACTAGATACAACTTGACACGAACTGCTTAGAATATCTACGATCAATTAACACAAAGTGCAAAACAAACAACTTAACGGAATCATAGTTTTAGATCATCAACTATTATTTTATACATGACATCATATCAAAGAGATGAAGAGAAACATTAAAGGCATTTGAATGATGATTTAAAAGCAAAATTAAATGTACTTAAAGAACATTTTGCATGCAACTGCGTAGGTAATTATTTTAATATCTCAATTGCTTCCTAATACTTGTCAGCAGGTTATATTGATTTGCATATATATACGTTTCTTTATTCTAATGGACTATTAATTGGCTATTAGGAGGAATTACACTATTATGGGAGTGAATTTAATTTCCATCATTATCCGACACTAATTTGGTTTATAGACTCGTGTATCGTTACCAAAAGGCCCTGCGTAGCTTCCTCGAAGCTTTCCGAATGTGGTTTATCCTGCTAGGCCTCAGCAGGGTCTGAATGGTAGGCATTTAAAATCTTAACATTCATTACTAATACTACAAAGTTATGTTGTCTGGTTTTTATTTACCTGCTCTGTCAGTATTATTTCTGGTTGTCTGGATTTTAAGTCTTGAAGACATTTGTCTGAAACAACTGCGTCTCGTCCAAAACGTGGATGAAATTTCATATCGCTGCTTGCGTAATTACAATGTTTTTACATACATTTAGATGTATTCATGTTCTCGCCAATTATTAATCACAAGTGCAGGGATTTATTTCCGAGCAATTAGTGATACGTTACTGGCAAAATTTCTCTGTACTTTTTCATACCTTTTGTAAGGTCAGCTGTAAAGAAATATCACCCCCTATCAATGTATTTATTCATTGTTAGGGGGTGAGATTTCTCTGCAGCTGACTGTACCTATAAGCCTGTTTATTTTGCCAACTTCGTTTTAAAAAAGGTCTTCTTTAATTACGAAAGAGAATCTTTATTTAGTGACAAAGACCTTTATATTTGAATTAATTCTTAGACTACGGAATGTTTGGTTTCTAGGCGCCTCTTAAGTCTCTTGGGAGGCTCGGAGTGTAATAATATATGGATAGATGCTTGGGCCAAGTGTCCACCGGTGTATTGTTAGATAGATAGATTATGATTTTGAGATAGAATACTCTTTATTAGGTTCACCATAAAAATTACAGATAGAAATGTTACATAGGGTGACACAATGGGCGGTATGTTATCGCTAAAAGCGATCTTTTGAGAGACAATAGGTACTGCAGGTAGTCAGTTCAGGGGTACCATTTACATATACAAAAAATACATACATATAAAGCAAATAGGTACTTATCTATACAAATATATATACATATAGACATGAAATAAGAGCAAGGAACTTTAAGTAAGAATGATGTTTAAGGGTCCGTGCACGAAAAAAACTCTCTTTTAGCAATTTCTTATCTAATTGTGAGAAAACTTGAAATAATCGAAACATTAAGTCTGTGTAACTATAAAAGTACAGTTTTCATGGTGCTAAACCATTCGTGTCGGTCACAGCAGCTTTTAATAGTTTCATCATTTTTGTGATCTCCAAAATATAGTTTATTTCGCCATGGATTTACTTAATGAAGATATTGTATAATCATTAAATAAAATTTTGATTATATTTCAAGGATAACTGAAGACTAATTTGTGATTTTTAAATTTCTTGATATGATTTGCTAAATAATAGGAAAAATATATATTACTGACGAGGTTTAAAACAATTTTTTTTCTGCTATATTTTGTATGGAAGTTGAAAAAAGTGGTTCCGCCACATGCAAGAAGAGCATATAATGATGTTGATGATATTTTTTAATGTTCAAAATCAAAAGTAGTTTCTTGTAGAATGATGATCAAATGTCAGTCTCGCGTCATTTTTCGGAAAACTTGTTGCAAATATTAGTGATTTACCGTGAATACTTCATTTATTTGAAAAATCCCTTTCAGCCACATGCAAAACAAAGAACACGACTTTTCAAATCTCAAATAATTTTGTTTAAATTATTTTTCCCTTTCTCACAAGTAATGAACAAAATTGATCAAAATCAGTTGATTTCGTGCACGGCCTCTTAAGGAGAGAGGAAGTGTTAGACCACGGGAGCGAAACTCCGGGCAAAAACTAGTAAGTTGTATTTAAAACTCAATCAGTATAATGATGGAGGTAATTAACCTTGCTCTGTGGTTACAAATGTAATTAATACTATTTACACCCTAAAAACCAAACACACCTAGCTTTACTATAGGTAGATTGTGCAAGAAAGGATTTAAGGTCTTATACTTCGCTCAAAGTAGGTAAGTCTAAATCATAACTCCTTAAAAGGATTCTCCGCTGAAGTTTCAATGATTAGAAGCAGCATTATTGATAGCGGTCCCACAATTCTGACGTCAATAAATTTAACGCTGTACGGGTGGTCAATAAGTAATTTATTGCACCAGGCCACTTACAAAGTGTTTTGCAATGTCTGATATTGTTTTATGGCTTAGTGTATATTTCTGATGTCATGCTTGATTCGTATCATTTATTAGCTGGCAATAGTCAACAGCTGAACATTCAAAATCCCACACAGAAGCCTTCAAACAATCCCTGGGACAATAGAAATCCCTAATGTCGATTACCTACCTAACTACTATAGTAGTATATATATACTAGTACTATATAATATAGTATCCTGACTTAACAGTTCTTGAACTTACTGACAAATACTTTTAGTGAAGTTGGACTGAGTCTGGATGATAATGCGTTTACAAACGATACCCTCATATAGCTAGTAGACTTTCTCATCTCTGATGTCAGACCTACAGTATCTTCCTATTGCTAGTCATAGTATATACCTACTATACAATACGCGTACGGTATTCGTGTGTAGACTATTTTTAGTAGTAATTTTTGTCTTTAAGGCCCAGATATATGCCAGTGACCTTGAGTGGTTAGCTTGCGTACTGAGCTCATGCAACGCGTCGTACGTCCAGCCAGTAATAGGACTCGCCCATCCAGGAGCGCTGTCCCAAATAAGACGCATTATTAATGCATTATACATAAAACAACAGGTATTTTAATAAAACACGTATACTAACAGATTAATAACTAAATTAGCTTTAAAAAGGTGAAGGTTTCAGAAAAATACGCTTGATAAATTTTGGGCGATTCTCAGTATTTTATCCGCGTAAGACATAACTTTACAAATTAATTTCAATATATAATATAAACATCATCTAAAATATTCACATATTAAGTTATTAAGAAAATGCTTTTATTTAACAAATATTTTTTCCAAATCAATAACACCACTCGTTAAGACGTGATCATCAGTGTAAAATCATTAACAGTCGGTTATCGTCGCCTTAACTGACACCTAGTTTTACCAACTCACTCTTTGAAACTTATATTTCTACCATTATATAGAGTACGATTCAATTTTGGATACAAAAGTCACCTCTTCGACATCTCAAAATGATTTATTCCTAGCTAATTCCAGAGGTCACGTCATTCCAGCGTTACGTCATGCACATAATATCATACAAAAATCATTATGTACCTGCAAATGCATCGGAATGTGGGACTTGCGCCAGCTATTTTATATTAGTTTGTCTTCTTGATTGTAGATGAAATGTGGTACTTATTGACTGCTACAATTACTTCAATGTAAATCTCTGAGAATTAAATTAAATGTGTGAAATGTTTGGCTGCCTCATTATTCTATAGTAGTCACAAACGTGACTGCTAAGCATGAGGTTTTGCGTTCGATCCCCAGGTTAGCAAAAATATGAATGGGTTTTTGCGGCAGGAGTTTATCGCCTAGGTATAGTGTCTACCTACATGCCTACGTCATAGGACTTAGGTCAAACATAACTGGCGAAATGTGTACGTGGAATATAGGACATCTCTGCCTATCCCTTCGGGGAATACCTACATAGTGTTCGCCTATTAGCGTGACTGATAATAAGATTAAAACTTTCTGATACTTTAACGAATTAAAAAGTTTCGGAAATTAAATTTTTCTTGTTATTCTATTGCAAAACTGATTGTTGTAATATCAATTTCATTCACGCACGTAAATAATATGGAAGTGGAAACACCTTCATTAGGCCCATCAATATTATCATGATCCTGGATATCGTGATATTATCTTCAGTAAAATTATCGATGTAGTAATCATATTTGTACTGCGTTGAGCTCGTAATGTGCTGTTGTCTTCAAAGAGAAATAACTGTCTTTAGTATGGACAACCGAAAAAAGAATGTTTCGCTATTATTCTTGCAAACTGTGCCAATTATCCAAACACGAATAAAATAAATAAAAATAAAGGCGTTAGTAGGATGACAGAAAGAACAAAATAAAAAATAAAATTCGCCAATATTATCGCAATACCGTCAATATTATCGCAATACCGTCAACACCATCAATATTTCATCAATATCTACTGGATCACGATATTGAGTATCGCGTGATAATACTGATAGTGTGATAGGCCCCTAAGATAAATTAACACCCCCCTAAATTATGATTACGACGTCGATAGTTTTACTGATGATAATATCACGATATCCAGGATCATGATAATATTGATAGTGTAATAGGGGCCTTGAGAGTTAGCAAATAATATTGCCACCATAACATGTTTTACATGTTTTTTTCTAGGATCACTGAGAGCCCGCCAACCGGATATAGACATCAACAGGTTAGTCAATTGACGTTGACGTTTACTTTTTGGCACCATTCTTCAAGCTTTTACAATATTTATATTCATTTTTGATCTACGTTACTTATCTTTTTTTTTTTATTTCATTCTAAAAGTATCTTCAAACCAGTTTTTCATGGTTATATATTTTACTGCGTACCAAGAAATACGCACTATAACCGTAAATAACATCAAAACAAAACATGCATAAGTGCCTGTCAAAATATTCAATCCAGAAAAGCTAACATGGGGCTCGCTGAAATAGCAACCATACGTCAATTCTATTCCTAGTGCCTATAGCATACCTACCTGACTGCCTAAACAGATTACAAGCTCTAGTTTTCATGTTGTGAAAACCTGAATAGTTCTCTTTGTGTAAATATTTAAAAATTTGAAATGAAACCTTGACGAAACGTGTAGTACACACGGCCACAAATCAAGCTATACATTTCCAGTATAAGCTGACCTCTCACTGTACGGAAATCCTATACAATGCGAGATCAGCCTAAACTGGAAATGTAAAGCTTGATTTGTGGCCGTGTATCTACCTAGTACCTACTTACTTTTTCTTTGCACGAATCATTAGCAAATTCACACTTCACATAAAGATAAACTGTTATACGTGCATCGAAATTTAAATATTTTTGTCTGGTTTTCAGAATAAAACTTTTACCGAAAGAAGGACATCACAGCCGAGCATCAAATTATCACAGTCGTCGGTCTATACTAACTGATCACAACCGGAGAAATGATTATGACTATTATAGCAGCCGGTTCTCCAAGCTACGGCCGCCGCTGCACGTTCGGTACGATACCCCATCACTTACCCAAGAGAAGACGGGTAAAGTATACCAACCAAGAGAAGACCCGCGGCTCTTCTATCAGTCTGATGCATATATTAAAGAAACTAATAGGAAGAACTTGAACAATGAAGTGTCGTCCATTTACATTGGACGAGGAGTAGTGCGAGCAGGCGAACAAAATCGCAGGAGATCGCTGCCAATTCGTATGAGAGATAATGAGTTTAACAGCATCGACGAAGGTTATTGTAATTAGAAATACATTTTGCATAATTACTTTTTATTTCAAGGTCCCGTGCAACTAACATTTTAGCAAAAATGCTTTTAGGAATCTGCGTGCTATGTCCTCCTGACAGAACATTGATTACCAAGCCTGGTGTTGATCGTGCAACGTTGCAATATCCTCGGATATTGTCATGCTCAGGAAGAAAAGCCCCCAGACACGTACGTTTTGTCCACATGTATGGACCTAAATTCGGTTCCTTACTGAAAGAGGGTTCCCACATGGTCGTCGGTCGGATAACGCATAAAGACGAAGTGAGTTTATTTTTGTAAGTGGAAATCGTGTTAATAAATTGTCTCATCGTTCAACAATAATGTTGTACGTTCCAGATTCTCCAAGTATGCAAAATGCAGATACATGTGTTGATTCAGTCTTGTTCTGTGCCCAAGTATTTGGTGCCTCATTGTGGAGCTGAAAATAAAGCTTGCAATTTTACATGCCGAGATCATAAAGCTGAATTACGAGGACAAAGAACACTAACATGTGGTGACGACATGAGGTGGTCGGGACATTTGCCTGTTTGTAGCGGTAAGTCATTAATCATTACGCGCACTTTGTATAATTAATAGAATTACATGCTACAGTCGCATCAACTAGAAAAACAAAGGGTATAATCTCTAGTATGAACAGCGGCGCCGAGTCATAACAAAAAGGCCGTGGGACATCTAGATGTTCATTTATCACCATGATTCATACCACGTGCACTTCGTGCAACAATTATTACGAATGCTGCAAGCATTGTACAACATTTATATTTAAAGGCAAATCTTACCAATAAACAGTGACAAAATATTATCGAGGAGGCAGCCAAACATTATACATATATTTGCAACAAATTATTATTACGTATTACAATAGTTTATAATCCTGTAGGACCTACCAAAAAACAGAAGTGTCGTTTGATAAAAAAATAATATAATACTTATAAAAATAATATAAAGGGTTATTGGTAAAACACTAACAACTTGCGTGTTGCCAGTGATGACCTATGGCACTGAAACGTGGACGCTCACAATGGGCCTTATTAGAAGGCTAAAAGTCACCCAAAAGGCAATGAAGAGGGCTATGCTTGGAGTTTCCCTACGTGATCGAATCAGAAATGAAGAGATCCGCAGGAGAACCAAGGTAACCAACATAGCTCGAAGAATTGCCAAACTTAAGTGGCAATGGGCAGGGCACATTGCTCGCAGAACAGATGGCTGTTGGGGCCGAAAGGTTCTGGAGTGGCGACCGCGTACCGGAAGACGTAGCGTAGCAAGGCAAGGCCTCCCACAAGGTGGACCAAGGTGATGACCTTGTAAAAGCCGCAGGAATCCGCTGGATGCGGGAAGCTCGGAACCGGTCGAGGTGGCGGTGCTTGGGGGAGGCCTATGTCCAGCAGTGGACGTCTTTCGGCTGAAATGATGATGATGATGATGATGACTAACAACCTTGCAGTACTGTATTACTAACACCATAAACAACAACTTTTGTTCTATGACTTTTTACAAAACATAATAGGTACATTTACCAAAAACAAACTTTCAAGATTTCGTTGTTCTATCTAACACATTTCAATTCTGTATTTTGTTGTACCTACCTACGCCTCTCGTGCACTGTCGCCCCTGTCTTGTGCACTCAATTTGCACTATACTCCATTTATAATAGCATTAGACAGAAGTTAAAAAAGGTTATTTTTGATGCACACTTTATAACAAAAGTACAATAAACTTGTTATAGTTACGATTGACGCCAAATCGATTAAAATGAATTTATATATCAGCTATCACACTTAATTGTAATCATTTAAAAAAACAACCATAAGAAATTAAGTGGCTTTCATTTAGATATATTATTTCATTCCAATTTATAATTACAGTGCCTATGCTAAAAACCTAAAAGAAGCAGGAGTCAGCAATACTGCAACGCTTTTTGTTTCACTATAATCCTACCAAATCTAAAATGTTACTTAATCCCTTCATAAGCTGTGACAGCCGGGGATTTCTAATTTTACTGGTTTATGTCGTCTGTGAAATTGACTTGACAATGTTCTAAGATTGTCATGTATGTCATTTACTTGTGAATACTTTGTTTGTTATTGTTTAATTTTCGTGATTTTGTTGTTATTTATTAAAATAATAAATAATATTTAGTTATTTCTTTGTTATTGTATTGTTATCAGTGTTGTCATTGGGTTGTTTGTACAAAACGTTACTTTTTTTTTGAGCTATGTGTCATCCCGGTGCGGGACCGAGTGGCTTACAACATATAAGTGCTGAGTCTGACCAAAGCCAACGGCGAAAAAAACGTGGTCCAAAAGTTGACTCCGACGAAATAATAATGTCTCCCAAAAAAAAGAGAATGCTGCGTGCTGTAGAAAAACAACCTGTGATAAATATTTTTAAGCAATTGGAGTCCTGGCCTGCAGATACTCCTCATTATAAGACTGACATGATAAACAAAATCGCAGAAGTTGCCGGTAAGGATGATTCATAAAATTATTACTATAAAAATATTTGAAACTAACATGCATTGTGATAAAATGTATTATATTTTAGAAACTCCGCACATGATTTTATTATTTACAGGCGTATCTCGGGCTACTCTGTCCAATATTCTCAAAGAGTACAACATAAAAAGTCGCCTGCAATCTCCCCCTCCCCAACAGAAGCACATGAAACGTGATGATTTTGATGACATCACATTTAGTGGAATATGCAGGAAAATTCATTCCTTCTTCTTTAATAATGCGTTGCCACCTTGGACAAGATGCTGGAAGCAGTTAACAGTGACGAGTCTCTGCCAGATTTAAAAAAAAGCAGTCTATATAAAATAATGTAATAAACATTAAAGTTCACATAAATCAAACGGAGCAGAAAAAGTGCACTCATAGAAGTCATAGACAAGCAGGAGATCGTCCTTTGGAGACTAAAATATCTTCATGAAATAAAAAGGCTAAGGAATAAGGAAGGAAAATATATTATTATTTAGATGACACTTGGCTAAATGAAGGTACAGTGCTTCTAAATTTCTTAACAGCTATTTATGCACTAAGCAGTGTATGACCTCTTGCATTCAATAACATTATAATTAATTATACAGTTAAACATAATTTCATAAAATTGGTTCGTGAAATGAATGGTATTTATATTAATAACCTTTTATCATACAAACAGGTCACACGAAAAGCCTAATATGGCATGACACTAATAATAAGTCTTCAAAAGAAGCACATTGGGAAGGTCTATCTGCTGGTTTAAAAAATCCAACTTATAATCGGTCATACTGGTATGTATTTTATGGACTGTCCTCGCCATAAAAAAATGAACACCCCATTGTTATTGACTATTAATTAAGTAATACATATTATATTGTATTATGAATTAACGCATGCAAAGCGAACTTTTAAAGTTATAAATTTTGTTATAGTATTTATCTATGACCTATTTTCAGCAGTGAAATTATATAGGGGGTACGGAATAATTGACTTGTATTAATTTTATTTCACAGGGTTTGTGAAGGGTTTTTAATGGATGCTGCATTAATATTTGATGCAAAGAAAGGTGATGAAGATGACCACTCCGAAATGGACGCCTTCAACTTTAATACTAATAATAATTTATTTATTTACACTTCAAGACACAATCATCTGTGTAGCCCTGACTCTTGTACTAGGATTTCCTGTTTCATAAGAGCCAGACCTCTCAATTTACAGGGAATATATTATAGAAGCGCGATAGACAAAAGTGAAAATGGTTCAAGTTAATTTTGTCAAAAATTGAGAGTGGCGCTGTAATTGTTATGGACAATGCGCTATACCACTCAAGGACATTGGAGAAGCTGCCAAACACAGTTACACGAAAGGCAGATATACAGGAATGGTTTAAAAGCAAAAATATTCCTTTTGAGGAAAAAGATCTTAGGGCAGCTTTATTAGAAAAAGCAAAAATACAAAGACATTTATACCAAAAGTTTGTTGTAGATGAGACGGCTAGAGAGAAGGGTATTTCCGTATTGCGCCTCCCACCCTACCACTGCGAGTTCAACCCTATAGAATTAATATGGGCTCAAATGATGGAGTATGTGGCTCAACATAACAAAACATTCAAATTAGACAAGGAGAAACAATTACTCCCACAAGATCTGGATAGTATTACGCTAGAACGATGGCAGTCTTGCGTTGCTCATGCAATTAAAGAAGAGGAAAAGTTAAAGCATAATGGATGATGTGGTAGAAAGATTTATTATTAGGTAACGTCGGTGAAACTTCTTCATCTTTATTCTCTGATGATAGTGACTAAATTATATGATGAAGAAGAAGAAGTTACACCAACTATTGTGTCTTGAAAGTTGTTGTTTTAAATAAAATATTGTAAAAAAAAAAGACTTTTATTTCCTTTAAATCGACGTAATCGTTTGTTTCATTCATTAGTTTCGTTGTAAGTAATGTGTGATGAAGATGTTATTACGACCTATTTATCAAAGTTATGTTAAAACATTTTTAGTTTAATTGTTTAAACTTTTAACTTTGAATAAAATGTTTCGCACCCCTGCTTCTACGAGCCTCTTTTTTCTAATGCTATAGTAAATGGAGTATAGACACGGCAATTTGTTTTTGCTACGCGTAGAGTTCGTAACATTTAGAGCGTTGAATTTAAATATTTTTATTTTTGTATGAATTTTTTTTTGATAAATTAAAATCTGATGAATTATTAAAAGTCATAGAAGTTGTTGTTTATGATGTTAGTTATATAGTCCCGAGACGTTGTTAGTGTTTTGCCAATAACCCTGGGGTATGCGTGTGCGCACACCAACTGTAATGACGCTAACGTTAGCACGCATGAAGCCATTTGGACGATACTACAATGAATGGAGTCGAACCCGCTCCTAACAAGGGCACATCGTTTGAATGCGTCACTTTTTGCTGTTGAACAACCGACATGCGAGCTGAATGTTCGGGTACTAGCGGCCCGTATTCGCTTGGTTAATCGAAGAATCGAAGACAGGGAAAAATTCCGATTCAAACTTTCCCCCCATTTTTAAGTGCCTAACCGTGATACTCAGAATCGTCACTTAAAAATAATCAATCAATAACTTCAAGACCAGCAAAATCAAAGTCAAACCATTTATTTCAATTAAACCAATTATGTACAGACACTTTTGAGTTGTCAAGGATTCGGTCAGTCAGAAAGATGAAGCTAGTTGCCCATTCCAAAGCGTAGTTGGTACCTATGGAGAAGAACGGGCGAGAAATTGCACGGACATTCTTTTAAATCAAAACATTGTTACAAAATATTGGTTACATCACTCAATTTAAAATTAGGTAGGTATACGTGCGAGAACAATGCATCTAATTTCGATGTAGAAAGACGTGCATGTTAAAAACTCTGCGCGAAATGTGGGTGTACTATAGGTACACCTCTGCCCAACCCTTCGGGGAAACAAGGCGTGATGTTATGTTACGTTAAAGACGTGCATGTAACAAGCGTTCATAGTAAACAATTAAAAGCCATGGCAGATAGGAGATGACCAGTCCCAACTGACGGCGCCCGCTCACCAACTGACGCATAGATCAGCACCATTTAGCTCAATCGTTTTGAAGGGAACCGAATAATCCAACACATGCGACACCATCCAGCGGGGACATTTGAGTAAGCATAACATACTCTCAACTGCCAGGGCACATTCTGAAAGACGTCCTACCCAATAAATGGTATCTTTATAGTACACACGACCACAAATCAAGCTATAAATTTCCAGTTTAGGCTGATCTCGCATTGTATAGGATTTCCGTACAATGAGAGGTCAGCTTATACTGGATATTTAAGATTGATTTGTGGCCGTGTGCACATAGTACTGTACATTGTGCTATGCATTTATAACCCGCAGCTTCACCCGCGTCAAAAATAAAAGTTGCCTAAGTTTTTTTTTGTTTTACGTACTGTAAAATATAAGAAAACACTCAGTTCAATTGATTCGAATATTTAATTAATAAGAAAATTACACAGAGAGGCGCAAAAAAATCAAGATTTTATTTGACCACTTTGTCGGCGTGATTAATAAGTATACCCATGCCAAATTAGGTACAGCTTTCTAGTACTAAGTCTCTGAGCTAAGCCGCGGACAGACAGACGGACATGGCGAAACTATAAGGGTTCCTTGTTGACTACGGAACCCCTTAAGCAGTCGCACAGGCAGACATTTTATCATAAAAATAAGTACAAATTTTGAGCTTTCGTCCAATTCATTGAAAAGTTACTGGTATTAGGTACACGATGACTTGTGAGATAAGCTTTTGTCGTATGCAAGGTTGTTCTATTACAATCTTGCCCAGTTGCTAATTTCCCTATTCTACGGATAGCAGATTGCACATTAGCGCGGCTGAAATTCCTCATTGTTTACATTCCTACACGGAGAGGATAGCGACTAAACCAGTCTGGTTATTTTCCAGTATTTACAAATATCTCTGCGTTGCAGCTCGCACGTGGTGTCACCCTCCGCCGCCTCCTGAGCATGGGAGGGTCAGCTGCAAAGGAGTGACGTCACCAAATGGTTGGGGGCTCAATGAGGGATCTAGTTGTCGTGTGCGGTGCGTGCGCGGTTGGACGTGGAGCTCCCGGTCCAGCGCCGTGTGTAGACGCGGCTCTTGGACCTACGACCTAGGATGTGTGTCCAAGCGCACGAAATAAGTAGTGTTCTCTGTTTTTAATATCCATTACTATTTAAGTAAGTATTAAGAAGTGGAGTACCCATACCTACCCACTAAATAACAATTAGGGTAGATTGAGATCAATATGTGTGCCATTATACTTATCTACTTAATTCATTGTTACACACGTAAATTAAATCTTACAATTAAATTGATATTAATCAAGTCAAAATAACATATGCTTTTATAATGTAATTTGTGATACCTACTTTAAACCTAAATAAATAAAAATGTGTTTTTAAGACGTGTTTTAATTTTTCTTTTCTTATTTTATTAGATCTAATTTGAATATTCCAAGTACCTGAAAATGTCCCATCGATATAAAAAGTGCATTTAACTGAATTAAATTACATAATTAAAGATATATTTTGTGGTAACTTGATGTGCTGATCACCATTTATATACTAATTTCATGGTTATAGTCGAATACTGTAGGAGTGTACTGTAGGAGTGTACTGACCTCTAAAATACAAGACAGTGTTTATTAGAGGTCAGTGGAGTGTAGGTACGGTGGCCAGCACATCAAGTTACCACAAACTGTCAAATTTTCTCTTTCGATTTTGAACTTAATCTATATGATTTCAAAGTTTAAAATCGTTTGGAGAAATTGGACAGTTTCGTCTAGCTTGATGTGCTAGCCACTGGCCACTGGCGTTGGAGAGCCGAGTTGAGGATGCTGAGCGCGCAGTGGCGCCCTCATCGTTTGTTTGGTGATTTCTTTTATTTTAGAATGAAAATGCAGAAAATAAGCACGTTAAGTTATGCTTCACAAGACTATACGTTATTATTATTATTACAAACAGTAGTTTTACATCGTTATGTTTTATTGTAATCATGAAAATGGAAAATAGTGGCCACTAAGCTCCGTTTTAATGATTACAATAAAATGTAACAATGTAAAACTACTTTTTGTAATACTAATAACGTATAATCTTGTGAAGCACAACTTAACGTGCTTATTTTCTGCATTTTCATTCTAAAATAAAAGAAATCATCAAACAAATGATGAGGGCGCCACTGCGCGCTCGGCGACCTCTTACACATAACCGGCGAAATCTGGGTACTATAGATATTCTTCTGCCCATCTCTTAGTGGGGGAAGCAAGGCGTGATGTTTATTTAAAAAATTATCCAAATCTCTAATATTAAAGAAATCCAGTGGAATCAAACGAATCTAACTTTATTATTTTTTAGGTTGGCAATTAGTTTTAGCTCGTTCGGAAGTGGTAGCGTATTCATAACAAATTCAAATCTATAAATAACATAATTTAATCCAATATGATAAGCTATTATAATGATTTCTTATCATAATTTATCTTGAATCTCTGTGTCATAACTCCTTATAATTTATGTTGAAAGGATAAGATCCATATTGGTAACAAAAATCATTTCACTACACTAACTTCAAGTCTGGTTTACCGAACGAAACATTTTCAAAAATAGAATCCAGTGTGACATTTGCGGCCGTTAAATGTTTTGAGTTCGTCAACCGGATTGTTCGAAGAAAAAAAAGTAATAATTTAGCTTATCGTTGTTGCTAGCTAATAGTTAAAATGGTTAGTTTGTTATATTAAACAACAGTATCGGATTCTATACAATACGTGTTCTCTATATTTAGAAATAACAATGGGAACCAACACAAGTAAACTAAATAATAATGAAGCACAAGCACCGACTGCTTCTTCGCTAAAGAATGAATTAGACGTTTCAGACGTTTGTAATAATTCTGATCCTCGATCACCAACACCAGAAATTTCACGGACTCCGCTACAGGTGTGTATAAGGATTCTACGTTATGAATATTCTTAACTAAAAATAACACAGAATTCCCTCCATTTCTTTTTTTGTTCTGTTCGTAATGTCTGGCCTTTTTATCTTTGTCTCATAATACAAATGTATTTCAATTTGGCTTTCAGAACAAGTCCACTGGTAAACACAATATCACTAAAAATGTTGATTTGAGGAAGACTTTCGAAAATGGAAATGGTGAAGAAAAACTGATACACAACAATCCTATTCTTTCTGCTGTCATAAAGAACCATTTGCAGTCTTATGACCCGCGTTCCCCTACACAGGACTTCGAACGCACACCTATTATAATTTCGACAAAGACTGATGAACCAGCTAATGAAAAGAAATTATTAAGATTACAAAGTGATAACTGTGCCAGTCCTGTGTTGAATGCTGAAACTGATGACAATTGCGACAGTTGCGCCGAAGCATGTGATAAGAGCCCAGATTTAGTGGTATCCCGAAATTTGTGTGAGGGATTCTTTAATGTAACTTTAGATGATACGTTAAAAGAACCTGAAGAGCCGTTAGGATCATCCACAGCTTCTTATGAAGCATTAGAAAACATATCAGGCGAAGGTCAACAGAAACTAAAGTTTTTGGAAACAAACTTTGAATATGTAGAAAATGAGGAAAAATTTGAAGATAGCGAAGAAAATATAAACAGTATTGAAGATGCTGATATTACAAATAAAGGTGAGGATGATGGCCCAGTATTTCAGATCCTTGATGATGATCCTCGGTCACCATCAATAGGTATTGAAAGAACACCTATTGTTGTAGCTAAAATTGAAGAGGTTTCAAATGTTGAAACTATGTCAGATGATACTTTGATCAAAGTATTACAGAGCACTAATGCAGAACTTCGCCAAACTGGTGCCAAGGTAAACAAAAATGTTGATGGGCTGCTTATATATGAAGATGAAGCAACTGATCTGAATGAGACACCAAAGAAGTCGAAGTCTGCAAGTAACAGCGGATCCAGAACTCCACTGTCATGTATGAAGAACAAGGCGGATGTGGGACACACACGATCTAAATCAGCCAACACTTTGTATGATCCCAAAAACCAGAAGATTGGTTCTAAAATTCCTAAAAGAGTGTCACATATTCCACGATTGAAGTGTTTATCAAAGCAGCCCAACTTGATGCCTGCAGAGAGTAGTGTTTCTTTGAAAAATATTTCTAAAGCTGCAACATTAGGTGGAGATTGTGAGAATACACCGCCACATTCACATCGCGATCGCTGGGACAAAGACAACAGCATTGTGCTTTGAAATTGATTCATAGTAACTAGTAACAGCAAATGTGCTGTAGGATATTCTTAAAACTTGGAAATTGTTTTATATTTACTATTATGTTTATTGTGAAATGTGACTTTTGAATAACATTGCTCAGAATGAATAATTTCTTGTATTGACATCATGCTTTGCTTTATTGTTTGGAATGAATTAACAATTATTATTGTCTGCAATAAGTAATAATAATTCTTGACTCTCAATAAAAGAAACGTAACTCATATTGCTATCTTCATTCTAGCAGTAATTGTATTGATAGACTTGAAAATAAATATTTTTTAGATATTATTGCATCATGTATGGTTTTGGTTATGGTTAATCCTGGTTAATCCCACAAATTAATAATATTCTCACTGCACTGGCAATGCAAAGATTGGCAACACACAACAAATTCTAAATAAACAGTGATACAACAAAGAAATAGGGTCACACACCAACAACTTGGCAACAACATCAAGAATTCGAACTCTGATCTAGGAATATACCTAATCAATAAATGCCCATTCACACGTACCACAAACACCACATTGCAGCGACAAAATATATAATTTTCATACAAATTAGCGCCCAACCACACGTGGGTTTTGGTACGTGTGCCTAACAACTGATAGACTGCAATCGAATATATCTGCTAAACTGAAATTTAGAAATTCGACAATATTTTCCGCTGCGGCTACGCACACACTTTCTCGACAAATTCTTTGTGTTATCAAAATTAAAATCCCTGATGGTGGCCATGCCAGTGTCAGTCACTTCTCTGACCAATGCCTCACCGATACCGTTGTCGTGAAAAGTACTACTAAGGCCTGTGTTCACCAACATTTAAATCAACTGTTTAGATATTTAATCAGTTGTTTACTCAAAATTCATAGGAAATTTGACATAAACCAACTGTTTAAATGTCTAACCGGTGGTTTGAATGTTGGTGAACACAGGCCTTAGGAAATTTGACATAAACCAACTGTTTAAGTGCCTAACCGGTGGTTTGATGTTGGTGAACACAGGCCTTAGGCCTATGTTCACCAACATTCAAACCACCGGTTAGGTATTTAAACAGTTGGTTTATGTCAAATTTCCTAGGAAATTTTGAGTAAACAACTGATTAAATATCTAAACAGTTGATTTAAATGTTGGTGAACACAGGCCTTAGTGTATGAAGTCGCCAAACATCAGAATTTGTCGGTCACTGGTTCAAAAGTTATAACTGTTTATAGGTGGTCGATCTGGAGAGCATCTCCCCAGCTTGGCCACATTTATATCTCAAAAACTAGGGCACCTAGCGGCACTAGGGCACCTAGCGAAGATCTGTTTTCTCCCAAATTTTGTCGCTAATTAGTCACAATTTTTCGCCAAGTCACAGATTTTGTTGGGTCTTATTTTTGAAGATGTATATAGTTACATTTTTAAGGTATAGTCCAAGAGCTAGATCGAAGAGATTACGAAAAATTACATTTACTTTGAATTGATTTTAATTACACCTAGAAACGCTTATAACTTTTGAACCAGTGACCGACAGATTCTGATTTTTGGTGACTGATTCCGACTAATTAGCGACAACATTTGGGAGACAATAGATCTTCGCTAGGTGCCCTAGTTTTTGAGACATAAATGTGACCAAGCTAGGGAGATGCTCTCCAGATCGGTCACCTTTAAACCTGTTATAACTTTTGAACCAGTGACCGACAAATACTGATATTTGACGACAAATTTCGACTAATTAGCGACAATTTTTTTTATTATCAAAATTTAAATCCCTGATGGTGGCCATGCCACTGTCAGTCACAAGTCATAGAATTTTTAAGTATTTTAGAAGTATGGCACAGCCTTGCGAATCGCTAATGACTTTTACAGGATGTTTTTATAGCAACAGTTTAAAAGGTATAATTCAGTTTCAGTCAAATCAAAACAAGAATTTATTTCAATCGTTTTATTTTCTATACTGACAACACTTAATACATACAATCTGCGTTAAATACTGCAAACGCAGAACATCATTTTGGAATAAATAGGCAAGTTAATAAATAATAAAAATTATGCAAATCACAATATAATTTTCATGTATATAGCAGTACAGCGTTGCTAGCTTCTTGGAATGGTTTAAAATTGAACACCAAAATTGGAGATTGTTACTGGTTAGACAGTTATACAAAAATAAGCCCCATAAAAATATAAAACTATTGTAGAATGTAACTCCTCGCAAGACAACATTCCATTAAGAACAAATGTTTAGCAGGCTTTTCGAAATTGTACCTACATACAATACGAGGTGATACATTCTAACCGACGAGTATTTTAATTAGATTAGCAATAAGACTAACATACATATATATAAATTTAGTAGCATCTTTCAGCGCCTGGTTCCTTTAGAATCCTCGAAGAACAGCTAAAAACAAAAATACATAAGAATAATATTATTCATCTTGCATAAATATTTGAAAAATCAACAGCTTGATAGTAACAAACCAAACTACAAAATGTGTATTTTAGAAAATGTACTACCATACAAAGAATAATACTAATTTATGCCTATACATCAAGAATTATGAGGTCTAAGATCTATTTCAAGAACTTGAATACTATTTTATTTAAGATACATTGAGAAAGAAAACGAAAATGCTAAATCTTAGGGGGCGACTGCGCGTGAGCGCAGTAGTTGTCTAACACTACTGGCCGCATGAAACCGCACTTGGTCGCATAGTAGTTTCGTAACACATAAAATGACAATTGATCGCAATGGGTTTTATTTTGGACAGTTCAGACACGTCCATTGCGTTATTTATGTTGTTGAGCAGACGAAGTTTTAAAACCTATGAAGCAATGGATTAGCAATAACCTTCAAACCCTCGGATTGTGATTGAAAGTGCATTACGCAATTAGGGTGCAGGTCAAATGAGGCCAGTAGTCTTGGACTAGGACTTCTAGTGCACGAGATCCCTTATTGGTATAATATTATTACCGTAAAATGGGGCTAATTGGTACGAATTTCGGAGAAAATTTTAATGATCTTTAATATATATATATATATATATATTTTGTATTTTTGCTGGATATGTCTCATTCAGACCTACTATATCACCCACTAGCATATATCTTAAACAGCAGTAGAAATTGTTTATTTTTATTTTTAAATAGGTGTCTCAAATAGCCTCAGCAGTGCTATTCTGTAAAAATCTCACTGTGAAAACTCAGGTGAAGTGAGCTGTCATTCCATTGATGCTAGTGATTGACACTGGTGCCAATTCCCTTGTTCACAAACTAAACTAAATTTAAGTTCAGTGCATCTTTTTCTTTCTATTTCATTAAGAAAAGGACAGAAGAGACGTTTTAGTGTAGTCCTGTCAAATTAATCAGCGCCTGTCACTACTCTATACAAGTTTAGACGTGATTAAAAACTTGCCTACTAAAATTACGTCAAGCGCTGATTAATTTGACAGGACTAAACTAAAATTTATTTTCTGTCCTTTTCTTAATGAAATAGAAAGAAAAAGATGCACTGAACTTAAATTTAGTTTAGTTTGTGAACAAGGGAATCGGCACCAATGTGTATTGATGCTCACTTCACCTGAGTTTTCACAGTGAGATTTTTACACAATTACAGAATGACAGGTTGGTAATTTTTGAAAATACATGGGTACTACAAACATTTTAGATGAAATAGATGAGAATATTGAATATAACGCTTCAAGCTATATTTGGAACACGTTAGGTAGCAACGACATCCAGTCTTGAGTATGTTGGAAATATGGTGGCCGACAACAAGTGCCAAAACGTTGACCATAGAGTGAACACAAATGTTCGATGTGCCAGGTAATAGAATTTAAATTCCTATTGTTGCCATTGTAGAAAATATATTATCTACTCAAAACTATTTCATTCCAAATATCGCCCTAAACGCCACATAGCCCCATTTTACCGGTACATCTGAAACTATTATATTACATATCCATTTCTCTACTACCATTTTCTAAGTATACGTAATAACGCAATACAATGCAAAATTCGCCGAAATTGTACAAAAATTTGGCACGAAAAATGGTAGGTTACAGAAGAACAAAACACTAATGTTACACTTACATCTAATTAATAAAATTACATCTTTTGTTTGATTTTTAAATATTGCAACTGTATTTTTAATTTATTCGTTACGAATGGCTATTATTATGGAATGGAATGTCTTGTAAGAGATAGATTACATCACAGGAGGTTATACCTACTGCGAGTGCGACAGAAAACTTTATAATCAAGACTCAAGTGCAGGATGACTCAAAATATGGCTAGGTATGTTTTTGGTCTGAGATTATATTAGATTTAGATTAAGAGCGTTCTTCCGTCGCCGTCGCGGGCTGGCAACGTCGCATTTCTAGAGGTTTTTCGTGATTATTTTATTAAATTTAAATCAAATCAAAGTACTATTTTTTTTTTTCAGCCAAGCATTGGTCTTTGGTATTTACAAATATGTATGCTATTTATTACAGTTATTTTGGTATTTACTCATAACAATGGAAAAATTGACAATTATTTTCTATTTGCAGTATTACGAGTAAATATTTGTATTTACTATAGAGTAAATTTAAAAAAATAATTATATAATACAACGATCCTGTGCATGAGGGAAAAAAAATGTACTTTGGTTTAAATT
Organism: Dryobota labecula; assembly: GCA_947523025.1. NCBI lineage: Eukaryota > Metazoa > Arthropoda > Insecta > Lepidoptera > Noctuidae > Dryobota > Dryobota labecula. Next base: position 17,166,365 of record OX383284.1, read on the forward strand.
TAATAAAATAATCGAAAAACCTCTAGAAATGCGACGTTGCCAGCCCACGCAGGATGTACGCTCTTAAGTAATTAAAGTGTTTTAAATTAAATGCATCATCATCGTCCTGACCTTGTCCCATGTTACTTGTGGTCGGCGCAACACTTTTACTCTTACCATTCTCCCCTGTCAACCGTCACGCTACCATTCACTCCCTTCTCTTTCATGATATGAAAGAGAAGGGAGTGAATGATATCCTCACACAATCCATCCATCTTTTCTTTGGCCTTCCACTGCCTCTCTATCCCTAAACATTTATATTCATTACTCTTTTCGTCACATGCGTGTCCTCCCTCCTCATCACATGCCCATGCCATGTCAAACGACTTCCTTTCAACTTTTCTGTCACTATCAAACTTCCCCTTAAATACTCATTTCTGACTTCAATAACTTTTGACTTATGGTTTTATTTTTTTATTTTCTTTGGATGCATACCGCCAATATAGTAACACGACATTTGATATTAGTATTATAAAGGCGCTCCTAAACGGGCTATACTTTCCCGGCAATGTGTGGCTGCTGGCTGTACTATTGGCAACTATTGCTCGGACATCTCGAAAACATGTTGTTATAGTTTATGGCTGAGCAATCTAATTCTGGGCCATGTATTGCAATAAAAATATCTGCAGTTATATGGCCCATGATTCACACTCATAAACTCGTAAAAAAAAAACAGGCAACAATGGCTGACGAAATTACACTTGTTGCAGCGGCTTATATTGTTTCAAAAGAAAAATACAAGATTGTGGATTCGAACTTACCAATAGGCGTGAAACTTTAGATAATTTAAGTCAAGAAGAAAGGTTAACGCTTACTTCTTGACTTAAATTATCTAAAGTTGAAAAAATATTTCAGGCAACTGAAGGAACACGGATGGGTTGTAGACAGTAAAAGTCTGAACCGCCCTCGCGCTCCGCCCATAGCGGGAGAAGTTATATGATAATTTCCCACCCAAAAACAATAATTTAAAAAAAGAGGGATGCATTCATATTTCAGTATTTTCGAATGTGAAGCAATCGTTTGACACATTGCCGAGAAAGTTTAGTTCGTTCAGGAACTACATAATTTACACTTAACTAAATGGTAGCTTAGACTAGGTTGTATATAGTCCGACATATTACACAAAATTTTAGTCAATTTGCAAGAAGGACAACACACAATTAAATGCTTTAAATACCATCCTATAGTAACCATAATTTTCCTCATTTTGTAATCATACATGTAGGTCATTATATAAATCCTACAAGAAATTATGTTCAAAATTGAAACATTTAAAGCTATTTGAAGCTTCGATACGATTGGAATATGTTTATTTTTAGTTTTTATATTATGCTTATTACTCATTCAAAAGAGTCAAGACGCGCAATTTATTGACCATTTGCAAAAATACACACTGCTTTACGTGATTGTTTTCTAATATTTAAAACATCTAATAAACTCGAACAACAATCAATAAGCAATTTCCAAACACCTAATATCAGTTTGAATCCCTTGAAGTTCACCATTTTATGGTTTTACAATACTGTGTACTTAATTATTTAATAGGAGGTAGTTTCTTAAAGATTTTATTTTACACCATGTTATAATATGTATGCTTAAGTTTATTGGGGCCATATAACAGTGTTAAACACACAACTAACACCAATAATTTCAAAATATCGAAAACAGATAACATTTATGCTCATCTTATGTATCCCTGGGATAATATCATGCTTCATGCACAGGCTGTTCACTTTTCTTCTTCATCTTTCTTCTCCTTGATATCTGTTGAATAATGTTAGTAAAGTTATTAACACGCCTTATTAATATCAAACTCACACCAATAGGATTATGGATCAACAATAATAATTATATTTGTATGGGTATAAAAATAATCTAGCATTGCATGCAGCGTTACCAGATTTTTTTCGGGCAAAGCGGGATCTTGAAACCTTTTGAGCAAAAAAAGCGGGATTGTTTCGTCGAAAACGGGACATAAGAAAAAAACGTAAATAATATTTTTTATTTTTTTACTATTTTATTTGAATTTCAAATTAAGTTTACAATGATGATGTATAGTCATAAAAAATGTATTTTAATGAAAACAGGTACGTTACTTTACTATTCTAATAACAATCGCACCGTCAAGTAATGGTGCCGATTCCCTTGTTCACAAAGTAAACTAAATTTAAGTTCAGTGCATCTTTTTCTTTCTATTTCATTAAGAAAAGGACAGAAGATAATTTTAGTTTACTCTGTCAAATTAATCAGCGCCTGTCACTACTCCGTACAAGTTTAGACGGGATTAAAAACTTGCCTACTAAAATTACGCCAAGAGCTGATTAATTTGACAGGACTAAACTAAAATTTATCTTCTGTCCTTTTCTTAATGAAATAGAAAGAAAAAGATGGACTGAACTTAAATTTACTTTAGTTTGTGAACAAGGGAATCGGCACCAATACCTACCTGAAAAGCGGGACTGAATCTGTCCGCGAGGAACATTTAATTTTGGGCAAAAAATCGGGACGTCCCGGCTAATTGCGACATCTGACAACGCTGACTGCATGGTTATTTTACAGTGTTAGTGAAATAATCATGAAATTATAAATTGTTATTTTTAGTATTTATGAAAATCAAACCTAGTTATTTTTCCATTATTACAGTTAAATGTATTATTGTAGTAATACTTTTTGCTGATAAGTTTGTTCTGTAATTTAGTTATTATGAATTGTTTTATATTAAAGTATGTGATAGTAAAGAGCCTTCATATCTTTAAGTTATAATCAGTGTTCTTATTTATCAAGGACAGGTTAGTTGATAAAGCATTTAAAGTGCTTTGTTTAGTATTTTATTGATTATCCTGAAACTAATTGATAACTTAACTACATCAAAAAGAAGTTAGTAAATAAAAAAAAAAAATGATTATCATTGGGCTTTGAACACTATGATTGTCTAAAAAAAATACTTAGAGAACAAAATTTATCAAGAATATTTCTGTAAACAATTTTTTCTACAAGTTTCCACTCTCCAACACAAACAAACAAGCAAATAAACACGCACACACACATAATATTAATTACATCTACTCAACAAAACTGAACAACATGCTGATTCAGTCTTATTTACGTTTTGTCATTATTAGTTGTTTTCAAGAGGATCAATTAATTAATTTAAAGAGAAAAAGTACAAACCTCGCTCTTTCTCCTCCATATTATGAGAAATAAATTCGCGCAGCTCTGAGTATGCCTTGTCCAAATTGTCGTTGAGAATAATAATGTGGAAGTTTCCTGGCTCCTGACCTGAAATCATTGCATCAGATGGCTGTTATATTTTTAACACTGATGGTAAACATCCATTATTGCATTTATAATAACATGAGTTGCGTAAACAACTTATATATTATTCTTGAAAACAATCCTACATCCATGTTATTATTAGGCAGTGAAACTGTTTATTGATTAAAGTGTGGAGAAATATTTTGAGAGAACACATCCATTCCATAATTCAACCTTGCTTAAATTTTTAGCCGACTTCAAAAAAGGAGGAGGTTCTCAATTCGTCTATATGTATAAGGTGTTAAAAAATTAACTCAAACTTTAAGAGGTGCTTTAGACCATCGAACTGAATAACTTTTACTATGGGACTAGCTTTGAAATTGCGAGAACAGAATGGAACAGCTGTATTTTATGAATTAACTAGCTTCTGCCCGCGACTTCATCCGCGTGAAATTTCGGCCCACCCATCGCGTCGGATCCCGTCCTTTCTCGATAAATGGACTATCCAACACAAAAATATTTTTTTAATAATTTGCACCCTGGCTGGAAGCTTTAAGTTTTTAGGAGCTAAAGGCAACCACAGGAAAGACTAGTTAAAGAATCTCAACCTCTCATGGTTAACTCTGAGATGCCCTAGATACTTGTACTTATATATCATGGAACATGTTTTTAAAATAAATGTTTATTATGGTAAACCCCCCATATTGGTACCCAAGATACAGGCTTTCCTAATTTGGGCTCAACATAATCTTTTTGCCAATAAAGTTTTTAATAATGTTATTTACTAGCTGCTGCCTGTGGCTTTCTGCCAGTGAAAGTCCCATCAAAATCATTCCAGCTGTTTGGGAGATTAGCCGGAACAGACAGACTGACTGACAAAAATCTTAAAACTTGTTTTTTTGTTAAAGTACTTTCATAAGCATTTAGTAAAAATCTGTTCTTTTAACATTTCAACAGAAACTTCAATTTTATTTATTTGTATAGATGTATCTAAGATAACTAAAATATGGAAGACCCAGTAGGACGTATTGATTGAACAATATTGTTATAAAAAAAAACCACTCACCAAATACGATTTCTTTGCGAGCTGTCTCCAACCGCTTCATCAAAGCGTCCTCCTGCTCAGTGTTGCGTGCACGCAGTCGCCTCTCCAACTCCCCAATGGAAGGGGGCATCACAAACACCAGCAACGGGTTGAGATCAGTTTTCTTCACTTGCTTGACTCCTTCCATCTCTATATCTAGGACACAGATCCTTCCTGAGCACCGTACATCATTTACAGCTTGTTTACTGAAAGTTTTAAAATAACTTTTGTTATTAGGTCACTTATAAAGTATTGAGGTCTGTAAGCATTGTGTTTTGCCTTCTGGTAACAAACTAGACTAGACTAATATAGACTTGGAGATGTAGTCACAATAAGTATTTACTAAGGAATTATTGAGATATTGCAGAAATCGCATTTAACAAAACAATGACTTTAGGAATAAGAACACCTCGTTATTGGCAACATGCCAATGTGCCCCAAACAACAAGCACATGGCCAAGTGAGATTCTTCACAAAACACATTTACTTGCCTGGTTCCATACATGTTGCCACTGAAACACGCGGTTTCTAAGAACTCTCCTCTTGCTAAAGCAGCGGTCATGTCTTCTTTGTTTGTAAAGTGGTAATGCACACCATTTTTCTCGCCCGGACGTGGACCTCTAGTAGTATGTGACACACTAAACCCGAATTTATCCGGAAACTCTTTTAGAAGGCGCTTTAACAACGTACTCTTGCCTGACCCCGATGGTCCGCACAGCACCAAAGGACGAGGACCTTTCTGCACCATTTTTGAGAAAACTATGAACAAATAAATAACGTTACAAAAGCCGCATAGCCGTTAACTGTTGAATGGATATGTATAAAATTATCTTACATCTTATTAGAATCGTCGTGGATTTTTTTTATAGAACTTAGTAACTAAGAACTCTGTGAGGAAAATCGACCCGGCAATAATTTAATAATGGTACCATACGAAAAGTGCGCACAGCACGCATCTACAGTGTTGCCAACTGCTAGCTTTACCCAGTTGCTAGACAATTTTTTAAATGTTGCTAGATTGCCAGTTTTTTTTACCCCAAAAAGTTGCTAGAAGTAGTTAAATGTACGGCCGATTTACATTATCTTAGTGTACATACAGTAGGTAAGTGGGTTACAATAAAATGACAATTTCTGACAATCATCTTTTTTTATTTTCATTTATTCCAACAAGAGAGTTAAAAATGATAAAAAAAAACATAAAAAATTAAAAAAACGGTCTGTATTTTTGCGCGTACGTTTTCTTTTTCAAAGGTAAATCCATTTTCAAATTAAATCAAAACAGCGAGTATTAGTTTTATATGGATAGACCAAAACAAAACAAGACAGAATACGAATAGCGCGTACTGTTTTGGTTGAGTAAATATTCTGTCGCAGCGCACACAGCAGTAAACGGAGAATTCCCGGCCAACGCCGACAGTGTGACCAGATAATTTTTTTACGAAAAATCCGAAGCACATCAAAATAATATTGAAATATACCAACTTGCACAGGGAAAATATACCAATAAAAATACTGATTTTCAAAATTTTAAAGTTCAGTCAATCATCATCACAATAAATGTTAGAATTGTATTTTAACATTCTATTTGAAGGATTAAATTTAACACAACCTCATTGATCTTTTACACCTTACTTTGTTTTTAAATTTGCTGATCCGTTTTTGTTTATAAAACTGTTTTTTTGTTCCGTTTTTACTAAATACTAATGCTTGTAAAAGTCGATAACATATACCAACAAAGTATTAAAATACTGAACATGGTCACACTGAACGCCGACCTATACTCACAGAACAATATATACCCTAGCACCTGTACCTACCATACCACCTATGACCATAGATTCGCGTTTAGTTTTTATTTTTCTTTCGAGACTCGTTATCCTACTTTACGAATATTGATAGCCTCACGTCTCCTAATGAAATGAAAAGTAGCTAAAAAAAGTAGCTAAAAAGTTTAGCTACAAGTTTCATTAAATTGTAGCTGTCTGTCACCCAATAATAGCTAGATCTAGCTATAAAGTTGCTAAGTTGGCATCACTGCGCATCTAACGCGCAGCGAGTTCTGTCAGTCACATGTCAAAATGATGTGCGTGAAACAAAACTCACCTAGAAGAAAGATGTAGTAGGAATTGTGAACTCTGAAGATTACGTAGAACGGAACGTTAATGAGACCAACTAAAGCCGGTTCTACACACTTGCTAGGTACTTGCCGGAAGCTTCCTTTGATTTATTGAACTACTAGAATACCGCTAGTTTTTTTTCGTGATTTCGATAAGATTTCCAAGGTGCTGTAGGCCAGGATCTCGTTGAATGGCATGTCAAAATTTGATTTTAACTATTCCTGAAAATACTACGTCATAGACCTACATTTATTTGATAAAACTATTTGTCACCGACATCAGTGGTTCGCTAACCTGATTCTAACTTTGGGGTAATTGCTGTAACACACTTTAGATTGAAAGTTGATCGCAATGGGTTTCATTTTGACAGTTCAGTCACGTTCATTGCGTTATTTACGTTGTTGAGTAGACGAATTTTTCAAACCTATGAAGCAATGGGTTGGCAATATCCAAAACTCTCGGATTGTGATTGAAAGTGTGTTACGCAATTAGGGTGCAGATGCCATTCTTGTTATTCCAATAGCAGCATGGTAGGAATTCTAAATATTCATTGTCATTACTTATTTAAGTTTAAACAATAAATTTACGTAATGCGTTACCTAAATTAAGCTAACAGTCTTCTTGTCACTCTTTGGACACAACGTAGACACACACCACTGAAACCACTGTCTTGGCAAACTGTGAAACTTATTTCGGTATAAAAGTACTTTGTACTGATTCCCGAATCTCTCCAGACAACGTGGTTAAAGACAGAAAGCTTGTTATAGGTGGCAGCACAGTTGTACTACGGCTACAGCCCGTCATTGTTTTTTCGATCACAATTATACGAAAACTAGATAAATATGTATACTTTCCCATTGAAATTAGCACTAATAGAAGGCGAATTACGGACAGCGTTTACCACTGGTAAAAAAAGCTATAGTAAAAAAGCACCAGTATTTTTTTATGTTATGCTGCGTGCACGTTTTTATTCTTTCATGTGTATACATGTTTGAGCAAATAAATATATCTTATTTTACATTTTATTTTAAACTAGCTTCTGCCCGCAACTTCGTATGCGTGATTTAACGTGAAATATATTCTACGGCCACCCTTGGCCCCCAGACTCACCATGTCCCATCGCATAGCCTGCCCACGCTATTACTTCGTTTATACTTAGAAGTTTAAAAAATATATATCACAAAGGTTATTTACCATCTCACTACGACCCTTAGGAGGCTAAAGGCCGTCTCGTTGTTAAAAAGAGAGCGTGCGAAGTGTAATAATTTCACCTTATCGCGACGATGTAGCCTCAGCATGTTTGAAAACGAAAACATGCACATTCGATCAGCCACACCTACACAAATGAAGTAATAAAATACTGTGGACCAATCGGCTTCTCTGGTCAAGTGAATCGTCTGTACATACTAAACACAGAACACACTCAGGAGTAAAATGCAGATTAGTGGAGAATATCATCCAAAACCGCATAGACAAAAAGTAAAGTTTCATAGCATTCTGCGGATATTGAGATCAATAAACGTATTATTAAAGTGTGTACCGGAAGAACTGCTGCAAATGAATTTGTAAAATGCTGTGTTACACAAATTATTAGTAAATTTTATTTTATGGGTTTACAAATGATTTAAAAAGGGCGGAATTTTCTTGGGTAAATAATATTATTTTCCGATTTGACTTTCTGGATATGGTTACAGACCAATCAGAACTACAAGATTTTCAACCAATCGTAGTAAACCATAGAGAATTGAATGAAAATTGAAAAAAAATTATAGCCGTTATTTTTGAGTTGAGTTGAGCGGAGTCAAGCAAAGTAAGCGAAGGAAAAAATTAAAACTCAAACTCTGCCAGTACAGCTGGATGCAATTTAACTAGTTTACGCAGAAACAAGGATCTGCCCGAGACTGTTTATTAAATTGCGTACGGGCTAAACAAGGAAACACGTCGTTATGGACATCCAGATGAGGAGACACCGAACGGTAAGAAATTTTCGTTACATTACAAAGTTACCTGATTCTGGTGTTTGAACGCACTTATAATGGTGATACTAACATTTTAGGCGCAGATCCAGGACCAGGAAAATATATATGCTATTAAGGGTAAAGCTAACGTGGCGATTCCTACCAAAAAGCAAGGCTTGACCGTTCGAGGAGCTTTGGGGGATATCAACACTAATGTTCAACCGCAGCGTGAAATTGGTGGCAAAGTCGCTGTTGCTGCTGCGGAGTTTGAGAAGAAAGCGACTCTAAGTCGAGCTGCTGTGAAAACGTAAGTTATTGATTTTTAATAACACACCCACATTATTATTTTGGTAATCAGCTGGTACTTTTCATGTTGTTTTATCTTTAACACTTAATAATATGGGCATGAAAGGATGATACTATGTTATAAATCTACTGTGCCTTGTTCTATTTACAATCAAACTTGAAGATTTTTTCTTTGAATCATGTAGGTAGAAGTACATAATGTTTTTTATTGCAGTAATTACAGTCATGTTCAGTCGAAGGTGGACACTGGTTTGGCAGCTAAAGCAGCTGCAGTGCAGCCGTCGTCTAGGCCTCCACTGCGGCGTGAAGAAAGTACTGCTGGTCTTGCTTCTAGAGCCGCTGCCCGCAACAGGGTAAGTTTTTGTATTGTTACCAGGCAGGTTTAATGATCACCTGTGGATATTAATAAAAATGTGGATGATAGAACTACTAATTATGTAGGTAATTGTACACCAAAAAAGTGATTTTTTAGTTTTATGTTGTCCATAAACAAGCAAACATTGAACTAAAACTTGTTAAAATGAATATGTGTGATACCTATGTTTGGAATTTAATAGTAATTCCTTATGTTTATCATGTTGGTATTGGCATCAAAATGAGGCCATATTTTTGTCAACTTATTAGGTTGTGATGATCAAGGTTTCTATGTAACACCACATGATGTTTTACTGCTGCATTCCTTATGACATACCTGACAATGGTGATAAATAATCTGTAGCTGTTATCATTATATTACAGCATTTTATGCAATAATGACTTACTAGTACATGGTAATGGGACAATGTTGTACATGTCTGTTAAATGTTGCCATGTTCTTCAGTAACATGTACAACATTACCAGGTTAAATCAAGATAAGTTCAGCATTATTTGACCTAGTTTATAAAAAATTAAAAAAACTCATTTATAGGCCATCCTAAAAGATGCCCAGAACAAGCCAGTTGAACTGAAAGAATCCATAAACATTTACATTCAGACAAAGAAAGTTCAAGAAACCAAAAAGACATCTAAGCTCCCAACACTAAAAGAAAATAAGGAAACCAAATCATTGAAACCAATCCTAAAAGAATCAACAGAATCACTTGGAAAGTTGAAATTGGAAGAGCGTTACGAAAAGACTTCAATTATTGACAGGAAAAAGGTTGAAAGATATGCGGCCTTATTGAATAATGACCTGAATGACCTAAATGACCTGAATACCACTCCTCAATTGCCCGATGACATTGAAGATATTGATGCTGGAGATAATAACAGCCCGCTGCTTATGTCCATCTATATTAAGGATATTTACAAATATTTGACTGAGTTAGAAGAGAAGTATCCTATTGAGACCGACCATTTGAGGAAACAGGTTTGTATAGATTTAATAATTTTTTAAATACTTTTTAGGATTCCGTACCTCAAAAGAAAAAGACTGAACCCTTATAGGATCACTTGTGTGTCTGTCTGTCTATCTGAATCCACTATGCCCCGATTAAGATGAAATTTGGTAGAAGTATGAATTTCTGTGACCCAAATACGGAGATGTAATGTAAATAAATGAATTTTGAATATGGGGGTCACTTTTGGGATGCAATTAGAAAATTAAAAACAAACGTTTCGCAAACTGTACATTGTGACGTATAAAATGAAATATTGTAAGGATTTCAGATATTTATCATTAATTATTTTTTATGATTTTTAAATGAATACTTTTAAATTTATTTAAGAAAATAGATGGAAATTGCCCCCCTTTATCTCCGAAACAGTTTTAATTCATCCATTGAAATTTATGAATTATCATAATGATTCAATGAATTTTAATGTAATTTAGATAATTATATTTTTCCCTTCCAGACTGTAATCACTGGAAAGATGAGGGCCACTCTCATTGATTGGCTGGTGGAGGTGCAGAGACAGTTCTCTTTAGTGCTGGAGACATTCCATCTGACTGTTGGAATCATTGACCGATACTTACAGGTAAATACATTTTTTTAATATGCTTGGAGCACGGTGGATATATTATGTCTTGGAGTTTCCCTACGTGATCAAATCAGAAATGAAGAGATCTGCAGGAGAACCAAGGTAACCGACATAGCTCGAAGAATTGCCAAACTTAAGTGTCAATGAGTAGGACACATTGCTCGCAGAACAGATGTCCGTTGGGGCCGAAAGGTTCTGGAGTGGCGACAGCGTACTGAAAGACGTAGAGTTGGAAGTCCTCCCACAAGGTGGACCGATGACCCGGTGAAGGCTGCAGGAATCCAGCTGGATGCGGGATGAACAGAACTGGACGAAGTGGCGGTGTTTGGGGAGGCCTATGTCCAGCAGTGGACGTCTTTCGGCTGAAATTAATGAATTAATGAATGGTTTTATTTAGTATGCTCAAAGCAGTTGGCGCAGCGAATAGCGGCTCGGGTGGTGTAGTCGTTGTGCATTTTTGTTCCCTGGGTCCTCTAAAATAAGCGCTCTGCATATTTCCTTCGCTCCTAGATAATTTCTTGTACTGGTTTTCATATAGTTGTAAATTAATAAAATCAAAGGTCGAAAAATCTAATTGTTGTAGCCGCGTCGCTCGAGAAGGGCTTATAACTTTTTGATGGAAGCAAATTATTATTTACTGTTCAAATAAACACGTTGGCGTAGGCAGATTTGTCACTCTTACTCTTAACTCTTTGAAACGAGCCAATTCCTTACAGGCGGTGCCAAACGTTCAACGGAATCAGCTGCAGCTTGTCGGCGTGACAGCGATGTTTATTGCAAGCAAGTACGAAGAGATCTACGCTCCCGACGTCGGCGACTTCGTCTATGTGACCGACAACGCCTACTCCAAAACTGATGTCTTCCAGTGCGAGAGGGACATCATGTCGAAACTAGGCTTCTGCCTTGCTAGACCTATTCCACTCAGCTTTTTGAGAAGGTATGTACTAAGTACAAGTTTCTAATGTTTACTGTCTAATTCTTGAACATGTTTTTTGTAATTTTCTGGTTGTGGTCTTACCTACCGCAAGGTCACGAGAGAAAAATATAAATTGCTTTTTGATTAGACCAGCGCAATATTAGGTCTTCAAAATCTATCAACAAAAGTAACCGACGGCGACGAAGACGATTTGTCGGTCGGCTATTGATCTTGACTTTTGTATTGTAATAATAAATATTTATTTAAAAATAAAAATGTAAAATACAGTAGGTATCAATCTTAGAAATAATGTAGGTATTACAAAGTATGATGCCTGTACTAGGATAACAATGTAGCACAGGCAGCATTTCCATGCATCTAAAAATAATTTGTACAATAATTCATATTTATTGTTATAAACGATCAATAATTATTTCTTTATGTATTTCTAACTCCTTATTTAAAAAAATTGCATAAAATCTAGCGCTTTTTAAAATCACGCCTGTTTTTTTTGTGTGGAGTTAGCGCCCAACACTTGAATGGACCTGACAGCACTGGCTGGTACCAAAATAAATCGTATCTAAAAGTATCAGAATAAGATTGTTTTGTTTTCTAAATAGAATGCTGCTAACACTCACTTTTTTTTTCCAGGTTTGTAAAAGCTGCACATGGGACATCAAAGAACCATCACTTAGCCAAATACTTCGTAGATCTTTGCCTTGTTGAGTACTCGATGGCCCACTACCGGCCATCAGAGCTAGCTGCTGCCGCCATCTGCCTCTCCCTGTACCTGCTCTCGAGCAAGAGGCTCGAAGAAGTATGGACACCCACACTCTCATATTACTCAGGATACTCCCTCGAGCACATTGACCCCATCATCAGAAAACTGGCGAAAATTGTCATCAATGTAGACAACTCCAAATATAGGGCAGTGTACAGCAAATATTTGGACACGTCGTTAGCCAAAGTATCCAGCCTACACCAGCTAAGAGGCGAAGCTATCTATGAACTGGCTAAAATGCCACCAAGTTCCTAGGTTTATATGCAAGTATTTTGTGTGCTAGTGTGAACAGTATGTTATGTCATGTGACGCAATATGTATTGACCTTGTTTTATAGGCGTTGTGTGACAAAGGACTGAATTTGATATAAGGTTTGTTTTAGGTACCTGGATTGTTTCTAGTTTTAATTTAGAAATAGTTTAATTTTTAGACATAATTTTGTATCAATGAGACTAATTTAATGTTATTGACAAGGTAGTAATATAATGTGTATTTATGTATGTCTCCACTATCTTCGAACAATAATCTTGTTTTTGATGTATATTTATGAATACAGCTTGTTATGTCATCGATGAATTGTGTTACACGAAGAAACAACATTGTAATTTTCTAATATTTTTTGAATACTAACATTTTAATTTATTAGGATTTCTAAAATCTCTTCCAGTTTACTAGGCAATGATAGAAAACTTGCCAGTTTTTAACGAAAATGTGGAATTTTAAGAAACATATTTTTTATTAAAAAAATCCTGACTTAATTGTTTTGAAGCAGTAAACAAAATTGTGACAATACCTATAAGGTCAAATTCAACTGAATAACCATATTTTAAATTTGATTGCAAAGATACTAGAATAGTATGTTCTATTATTTCGCTGGTAGCCAAAGTATGACGCTTGGATTTTCGTAATGATGACACTGAAAACTAATATTTGGCTGACTTCTAATGCTCTTTGTATATGACGTTTTTAAAAGATAAGTTTCTATAATGTATTGTGATTGATAGAGTATTTTGAATAATGTAATTTGATATCCAGTGATTAGAATATATGAGGTAATTGTTGTTAATAAATCGATGTTTATAATATTTTGGTATTAAGTTTTATGTTTTAAAACCACAACCCACTTCCTCACCCCACCCAAAACGAGTACTAGTAAAAAAAAAAACCGGTCAAGAGCGAGTTGGACTCGAGTACCGAGGGTTCCGTGCCAACGAAAATCATAAAAAGAATTACATTAGTTCCACTATCGGTCAACAGATGGCGCTGACCTAAAACTGCAATATTAGAAAAAGTGCTATTCGGACAAATCGTTTTATTTTTCCTGTAATCTTTACATACGCTTCTATCACATAGAACAATTTCAGGTTTTTCTCTGCAAACTTCGGAGATAGGGGGGGAACGTTATCTAAAACTGTTCCAAAGGAGAATGCCATCAAATATAGGGCACTCTGTACCAAATGAAAAGTCCGGTGTCACAACCAAACCCAGTGTATTTAGAGGAGAATTCCATGCTCTTCATATTGTTAAATGTTATTTTACCTACTTAATATTTTGAGGTTATGCTCGTGAAAATGACTGATCTAAGTCCCGTATTACAGAACGTTACTCAATACTCAAGCATTACTTAAAACTAGTTTCAACCAATCAAATGGCTTGAATCTAGTCTTATGTAACTCTTGAGTATTGAGTGACGTTCTGTAATACGGGCCTAAATGGTCGAGTTGGTGCCAAAAAAGGTGGTAATAACGGTCATGTTTATTCTTTTTGATATTGTGCTAGTTTTTCCTGATGGAATACGTATTGTATATCGCTCTTAGTCAATAATAATAATACTTGCTGATAGTTTTTTTTGTGTAGTGAATTAATCATGTAGGTACGAGATGAAACCAACATTGAAAGTAAAAACGGCGCCAATGAACCACAGATAACTTATATAAGTCAGCCAAAGAACAAATGCAATACGTGCGTCACAATAAAAACTAACTTTTTTTTTAATCGGTCCTCTTATAAGCTTAAAATGTATTCCAATAATAATTTGAATTATTAAGACGCAACGCGTGACCTAAAGATTTTTTTTGTCACACATAACCTAAATAGGTATACTAAATAGAAAATCGGTACTTACATAAGCAACATTCGGAAATGAAGCGAATGGCAGTGACATATAGGTGGAAGATGCGTACAAAAGTAAAAAAATACTTTTATTTTTGATGTCCGAAATCCGGGAATCACTTTCATAACAAAAACGTAAATATGATTTAAAAAATAGGAGTAATTTTATGAACTAGATTTGGTTGTGACACACTCCCTCGCAAGTTGGTACGACCCCGTGGCATTCTCTTTTCAAGTTGATAGCATTAGTACCTACCTAGTTCTTGAGATAACCAGCTGTGACAGACGGACAGACAATCGCACCATAAGGGTTCCTGTTTACCATATTGGTACGGAACCCTAAAAACTACAGTCAGTGAGCTGGCGCTACCAGTCTCCCGCCGGGCCTCTTCCGGGTAACCGGAGGTCTCACTTGGCGGAGATTGACCGGTGGCGTGAAGAAACCGGTACTTTAAAAACAATGCTGTGGCGCTTCTGCTGAATAACAATGCATCCACGCACATAGGCAAGTTGTGCTACCGCCTCACTTGCCCCAAGCCAGGTCTACATGGCCCCTTAGTGAACGTAGGTACGGGTACAGACGTCGTTTTCAGTCGTACCGCTGCACATTTTTTCGCATAATTTCTTAGCGTAGTGCGTACGAAAAGGGGGGATTTTGTTTGTATGGAAAATCTTATTCCTTGAGTTAATAAACTTGCAACGTGCGGCAGCTACGTGGCTACGCGGTAGCTACGCAGCAGCTACACGGCACCTACGCGGCAGTTACGCGGCAGCTACGCGAAAGCTAAGCGGCAGCTACGCGGCTGCTACGTGGCAGCTACGCGGCAGCTACACAACAGCTACGCGGCAGCTAAACAACAGCTACGCGGCAGCTACACGGCAGCTATGCGGCAGCTATACAACAGCTACGCGGCAGTTAAGCGGCAGCTATGCGGCTAAAACGCGGTTGCTACATGGCTGCTATGTTGCAGCTACGCGGCAACAACGCGGCTGCTACATGGCTGCAACGTGGCAGCTACACGGCAGCTACGCGGCAGCTACTCAACAACTACGCGGCAGCTACACTGCAGCTACGCGGCAGCTACACAACAGCTACGCGGCAGTTACGCGCAAGCTCCGCAGCAGCTAAGCGGCAGCTACGTGGCATCTACGCGGCAACAACGCGGCTGCTACATGGCTGCTATGTGGCAGCTACGCGGCAGCTACGTGGAGTCGCGGCAGCTACGCAGATACTACGTGGCTGCTACATGGCTCCTACTCAAATTCAAACTCAAATCATTTATTTCAATTAAACAGGCACTTTTCAATTGTCAAGGAGTCGATCAGTAAGAAAAATGAAGCTACGCCCTTCCCTTGGCGTAGTAGGTACCTATGGAGAAGAACGAGCAAGAAACTCCATGGACTCCTACGTACTACGCAGCTGCTATGTGGCTGCTACGCGGCAGCTACGGTAGTTTATGGTTTGATTTCTGCGTTAGTATTAGTTTATTACTAACTTGTCAGCGAATCATGGTCATGGCCGTTTTCAACAGGGTGGCACATTCTTTAGGCGCGAAAAAATATATCTCCCAGACGTTAATTTCTTTGTGCCTAAAGAGCCCCCAGTTTACACAAATAAAGACATGTGTATCGGTAATGAGCTGGTTGAAAAAGCATCGGTTTCGCCTCATCGGCGCTGATGAGTATGCTCTGCAGTTCATGGAGCTGAACACTGGACAGATGAGCTTTAAAACAACCAACTTACCCGATTTATAATATCCTATATTGTTTCCAGATATTTTTTGTAAGTAAATCCGTTTTAGATTTTAGGAAACCTTAGTAAGTGGTAGTTATTATTATTGTTCACACTATCTAAACTATATACTATATATACTATTATATACTATATTACTATATCCATACTAATGATATAAATTTGTAAATAACTCTGTCTGTCTGTCTGTCTTTCTGTCTGTTACGTTTTCACGCCTAAACCGCTGCACCGATCGTCATGTGGCAGAGATATAGCCTGAGGTATGGAGAAGGACATAGGCTACTTTTTTACGCGATACCCGACATCCACGCGGGCGGAGCTGTTAGCAAAAGCTTTAAAAAAATATTTAAACTTTGATAAACAACAAAATACATCCAAAATAATATAATTTCAGAAGTGTTACTCATGTGTAACGTTGAAACACTACGGTACTGCATGATTTGGACGTTCACGAACTTTCCAGACAATTTTTACAACGATCCTAACAAAAGTTCTCATAATAACGTTTTGTTCCTTTTATTTTAATTTAAAATTCTTTTTGTCAGCTAATATTACCGACTCCAAGACGATTCTTAAGAAGTTTTAAATTTAATCGATGCCCTGATTTAATAGGAAATGAGAGCAAAGATTTCTTGAGCTTAATCTGTGATCTTTTGACGCCGCGGGAAGAGGAACAAAATTGACAGGTCTCATTAAAGTTGGACAGTTTCTAATGGTGAAGTAGAAGATATTAAAGATGAGCTTCGACACTGAAGGTTTATTGTAGCTTTTTATAGCACTCATTAAAAACAGCTGTTTGATAAATTCGAAGTATGCTACGAACTTGCTTTGCACTCATTAAGTTGCTGCTATTTTTTTAAGAAACTACCGCGATTTCTGCTATTTTACAAAGTTTGATCAATTCGTGTCTCAGAGTTTTGGGTATAAATGCTAAAAGTGACTAAAACTCTAACCCTAATACAAATTAACGCGGAATAAAATTATGCTTGGTATAAACGTCAAAAAATGTATGGTTATACCGAAGTTATTCCTAGGATAACTTGATTCCGTGTTTATTTGTAAGGCCCCAAAAGTTTCGTCTTCCTGCTCTTACGTAAGTATCTACATTTCTACCTACTGACGTCGAATTGAATGGGACAAAGGATAAACACCCGGAGATATAGCAGAGTTAACTAGATAGTGCGGTCACCAATCTGGTTGTCTTAGTGGTAGTGTTGTTCATTATAGTCAGCGTATTTAGGAGAATGATGATATACTTGCCTAGGTGACCTAGGTAATTAGGTACAGGTATCTATCATCACCATCATTCTCGGCATTAATCATCATCAATCTCAGCGTTGAATCCACTTATTTCTCCAAACAAAAATGCAGTCTATTGCAGTTATGTTAAAGGCGTAAAGTTAATGTATAGATCTGGGCCTCAAGTCTGCTATTACAATAGTGTCAGAATGGTCTATCATTGATTTCATAATTGTTGATTTTGATAAGTTTGGTAATCTACTAATAATGGCGTCATTATGACTTTCCAATGGTCAGCCACTGACACTCCATTGAAAGAATTGGTAATCTCGTACATAATGACAAATTAAACTTCCTACTAAACTTCCAACTTCCTGCTACTTCAGATTGATTATAACACCAATAAATAATATGCAAAAATATATCTCTACTATATAAAAATAAGTCGGGTTTTCCTTCCTGACGCTATAACTCCAGAACGCACGAACCGATTTCCACGGTTTTGCATTCGTTGGAAAGGTCTCGGGCTACGTGAGGTTTATAGCAACGTTTTTTTTTTATGGTTTTTACGAAAAATTAGGGTAGGGTAGAGTAGGGTAGGGTAGGTAGGTAGGTAGATAGGGTAGGGTAGGGTAGGGTAGGGTAGGTAGCGTAGGGTAGGGTAGGTAGGTAGGTAGGTAGGTAGGTAGGTAGGGTAGGGTAGGGTAGGGTAGGTAGTTAGGTAGGTAGGTAGGTAGGTAGGTAGGTAGGTAGGTAGGTAGGTAGGTAGGTAGGGTAGGTAGGGTAAGGTAGGGTAGAGTAAGAGTAGTGGAGTTTATACTATAGCTTTTGACAGAACGAAGTCTGTCGGGTCAGCTAGTTATATATAAATAAAATCTGGCATGAATAAATGTTCAAAATGCCACTATAATATTATACAATTCTATTACGAGACCATTGACCGACCAATGATCGACCATTATGAATTTAACAGATTACGAACTTTTAGCAAAATGACAATGGGATCGTGTTGGAGTGACGACTTTATAAAAATAGCAGACTTGGGCCCCTGAGACTTTGTAAGTAGGCATGCCGCATGCCACTTTACTTAAAACTAAAGTGTAAAACATACATTTTTTAAATGTTAGTGCTGTGGTGTGTCCTGTGTGCTACGTCCAGTGTTGGCGGACAGCCGGCCGTGCTCGGACACAGCGTTTTCCGCAGCGCAGCCCTCCGCAAATTCGAAGAATTTATTAACGCTTGGCGGTTAGCCGAATCGTTTTTGTTTCCCCTTTTTTCACTGACCGTACTCCTGCTGCAGCGAGACTAGTGTAAAAACAGAAAAATCTGAACTTTTTTTATTTTATTTAAAACCGTTTTCTTTTTGCAAGCTTTCACGAGTTCGTACGTTCGTGTGTTGGTAATAGCGTATGCAGATGATATTAGCTTTTATTAGTAAGAATTTATTATTTTTCTAATTAAACACAGAAGTGCATTGAAATGGAAACAAAATAAAAGAGCTGGGCACTACAAAAAAGTGTGCAGCTCTTTTATTTAGTCTGAACTGCTAACAGCAATAGTCATGTACAGTTATTAACAGGATTTATCGTAAAGGTAGGTAAGTGCCAATTGCTGCAAACTCGTACTAAAGCGTCATGGCCAATAAACAGCGCAGTTATCTAGTTGGTGGCGGATTGTTAATGCAATAGCCAGTCCATGTTGTTGCATTTTTGCAACAAGCGCGCGGCGAAATGTATGCACATAGTCGTTGTAATGCCGCGAAAGCCTGTCTCGTAAATATTTCGCGCACGCAATTTACAGCTTTGGGAATCCTCTTAACGGAATACAGGGGCAGTTAGTGAGCCGGGGGTATTTATAATTTTAACGACGACCACACTGAACCGCTATTGTTCTTTAGATTACTGCTGGAATACCTACGCATTTATTTGTGTATTTAAATATTTTCTTTTCACAGTTTAAACTGCGTATTGAATTTCGAAATTTTTCCTAAAGCATGAAAACATAAGATGGCTATCACCGGTCCACTAGTGCCACTCAACGTTATCTCGTGACTGAGAAGGAATTTTGAAAACGACTCAATCAGCAACCTCGGTAAGTTTGTCTAGAATTTTCGAATACCTTTTATAAAGTTTCATATTCAGACACGAAGCAAAAATCAATCTGCCTAGCCTTTTCCCAACTATGTTGGGGTCGGCTTCCAGTCTAACCGGATGCAGCTGAATACCAGTATTTTACATGGAGCGACTGCTTATCTGACTTCCACAACCCAGTAACTGGGTAACACGATACCCCTTGGTAAGACTGGTTGTCAGACTTTTTGGGCTTCTGACGACCCGTAACGACTGTCAAAGATCCACGAATGACAGCCGGGACCAACGGCTTAACGTGCTTTCCGAGGCACGGCATTGAGATACGAAGCAACAAAATTCAATCTAAAGAAAAACGGCTACATTCCTCTAGATCATATTTTGAAACTTTACAAAAGGTATTAGAAAATTCTAGACAAACTTACCGAGGTTGCTGATTCAGCCGTTTTTCAAAATTCCTTCTCAGTCACCAGGTAATATGTTTTTAAAGGAGTGGCGCTAGTGGACCGGTGATAACCCTCTTAACATTTTTAAACAAACTCGCAACATTGGAAAATATTTCAAAACTATGTAGCGTAATTCGGACGGAATTGAGGAGCTCGTGGCTAAGTAATAACACCCGCATGGGTCGATCCGTCAGGTTAAGCTACGCTTGCCGGGGTTGGTCAGTGGATGGGTGACCATCTTTACATACCGAGACTCCTCCGTGCCTCGGAAAGCACGTTAAGCCGTTGGTCCCGGCTGTCATTCGTGGATCTTTGACAGTCGTTACGGGTCGTCAGAAGCCCAAAAAAAAAAGGTCTGACAACCAGTCTTTCCAAGGGGTATCGTGTTACCCAGTTACTGGGTTGTGGAGGTCAGATAGGCAGTCGCTCCATGTAAAATACTGGTATTCAGCTGCATCCGGTTAAGACTGGAAGCCGACCCCAACATAGTTGGGAAAAGGCTAGGAAACCAAGTTAACGATAACACTGACATACCTCATCTTTCCGTGTCCACGATCAATTTAACTTGATCGAAATATGGGGTTGAAAGTGCGTAAGTGAGTTGAATGAGATTTTGAAATAATTTGTCCCATCATAAAGCTATCTCAAACAAACCATCACAAATACAAGAACAAACAACAAAATGAAAAATACAAAAGTGCAAACTTGAACTGGAGATATCAGCTTAAATATCCCCGCGTTAGTTTTGTCTGGCAACAAAATGTTTCATATTATTGTCGTGTTATACTTTTCTACTTAACGTCGAGTCGCAAGTGTGTCGGTGTCTCGGTGTCTCCAAGTAACGGTGCTTCCGTTGTTTCGCCAACTTTTAACGAGTTTGTCGGACACGGCTGGAAGTGCAGAAGTGGCGCCGCCGACGGACTGGCGACGAGACTTCACACCCACATATGTTACATCCTATAGGTAAGAGATATTTTCTAATATTTTTGCCAAAATAATCTTTGACACAGATGTTTAGATTTTTTACTGAAATAGACGTTCATCATGATTTGTTAAGCGGGTTGCGTCTTCAAGACTAATGTCTACGTTTGATAACTTCGTTAAAGCTTACTTACGGCCTTAGCATCTGATGGTGGTCCAGCAGCGTAGCCTCCGATGAGCGGACATTCCGATGGCCCCACCGAATAAATGTCCAATGCTTCTGACACGTTTTTTTTTTTACATTTTTCGTTTCTTTTGCCTATCCTGTACCCACTTAATTTTTTTTAATGAATTTTAGACTCAAAACACGCCTATTATAAAAAGACGTGTGGCACTCGGGGACTGCCGCGGTAAAGCTATTGCATAGCCTTTTTGTATCAACTTATGCAATTATAATTATTTATTTATTTTATTTATGCTGTATATCTTTTTCTTTGATATACTTTCTATATACTTTCTTTGATATACGGAATTTCTGGATTCGGTCCCCGCGCTCAAGGCCCGCGATAGAAGCTATGCAATAGCTTAAAAACAAAATAAATAAGTGCTGAACGTCGTAAAAGTGTATAACTACGTAAACAAAGTCAAATACTATTCAAATATAAGCATAATAACAACTTTAAAATAGACGAAAGTGTTGAACCTAAAGTAATTTTAAATAAAAAAAGAGTAACAAACTGTTTTGACAGCGAAAAAATTCCATGTACATGAGTCATTTCCAACCGTCTAGTCCAGTTTAAAAATTGTTCAACTGGAATGGTATCAACTATTTGGCAAGCTTTAATTAAGTCATTGTAGCCTTGCGGTGCAACAGGGGAACTGAATGTACTCATAATCGACTGGTCGTGAGTTCAAACCCCACTATCAATCAACAATCACTTTTTGTGAAGATCATAATTTTATAAACTAATATTTATAAGAATAAAATACGCAGTACACAGAAAAAGGAACTGCCAGAAATTATTAGATCACTAGAGGGTGTAGTAAAATAACCGTCGGAGTGGGGAGCGTGAGGTTTTTTCGTTACGGAATTTCTGGATTCGGTCCCCGCGCTCAAGGCCCGCGATAGAAGCTATGCAATAGCTTAATAATGAATTTCTTTATTCTAGGGAAATATTTAATTTTAAAGTTATAGGAATAATAGTTTATGTTATAATTAAGTACATGCTTTGTGAGTCGCCAAGAAAGTAAATATACAAGTCTATAGGTTATTTTTTTATCAATAATTCGATTATACATTATTTATACAAATTTACAATGAAATGAGCATTATTGAAGTTAAAATGTTTTTATTTTTTGCTGAAAAGTTGTCATTTTTCTCGTAGACGTTTATTCGGTGGGGCCATCGCTATATGCAGCATAAATTCATACCTACACTGGTCATACCTACGCTCATTGCCAAGATACTTTTATAGAAAACGGCGGAAGTAGAAACTGATGGCATTTGGCGCATATCTTAAGGCGACGATCACCAACTTTTAATGACTTTATACTGAAGATCAGAAACGAGAAGTGTTAATGATTTGGAAAAAATATAAGTATGTTAAATTAGAGCATTTAATTAATAACTTAATATATGAATATTTTGGATTATATTTATATTATACAACGTGTTTTTTTTATATCCCATAACTCTAGCGTTATATTCTATAAGTAAAAATAATACAAAAGGTCCTAGAATATGTGGTCCAAAAATGCATAGTTTCGAAGATAATTATCCTCAATGATATTAATTTAGGTCACAAATTTTCACCCGTATGACGAATTTTTACTTTTGCGACGTTGCCAAACTGATGAAACTGAGACCCTCGATGTATGTAGGTATCTAAGTTTCATTGATAAATACGAATAATTAATTTTCATTCAAACCAATCATTGATATTTAATGCTAAGAAAATGCGACGTTGTCATATTTCACGTAAGGGTGTTTAACATTAATAAATCGGTCGAATAATTTTGTATGAAAAAAAAAAACAAAAATAAAAAATATAATATAAAAATAATTCATATGCCAGTTGATTCTTTGATATGGTCTCATTCATACCCTAAAGTTATGGGATATCTAAAAAAACACCTTGTATATAGGTACTAAAATTAATTTGTAAAGTTATGTCTAACGCGGATAAAAAACTAAGAATTACGCAAAATCAATCAAGCGTATTTTTCTGAAACCTTTTTGAACATAATTTAATTATTGATATTTTAGTATACCTACGTGTTTGATTAAAATACTTTTTGTCAATTAATAGTGCGTCTTATTTGGGACAACGCTCCTGGATAGGTGAGTCCTATTACTGGCTTGACGTACGACGCGTTGCGTGAGCTCAGTACAGAACACACAATCTAACCACTCAAGGATTCGGGTGAACTGAAATTATGTTTATGTCTGTAAGTAGATCTTTAAAGACACTAGATGGCGCCGCCATTGCCGTGCTGACTGATCCATTAGAAGAAATGCCGAAACTAACTTAAAGGTGGTCTTTTTTAAAGTCCAAATAATAAAGGTATGCGAGTCTTAAGTCATGTAGGGCCATGTCTGGAAGGGCCTTGTGAAGAAGGAGCCATTGCTTCTTTGAGTTGACCTGTTTAACACTAACCAGAAAACAAAATTAACGATGTTTAATCAGTAGGTTTACATTCTTATATTTTTTTTTATAGTTCTATTCTTGTCGACCATCTGGTCGTATTGAGATTGATATAATAATATTATGTAGTTCTGGATACTCATGTTAAAACTTTATTTTAGAAATATACCCTTTTTTATTTTTTTCCCATATGATGGCTTCGATTCATTCGTGAGTTTATTATAAAAAAATCGACAACAATAGGCACCTACTAAATAAAAATATTGTAAATTATGTTGTAGGTACGTAGGTAGGTACCTACAACATTTTCCATTGAATTGATCGGCTGGTGCGAATCATAAGTTACGAGCGTATTTGGAATAGGCAACTTATTTTGTTTAGAAAAACAGGGCGATAGCAACAAAAACCGGTCAAGAGCGAGTCGGACTCGCGTACCGAGGGTTCCGTATCATCATAATATATTATACAGCTTCATTTGTTTAAGTACCTGAATATTTCTGTGTCCAGAAAAACTACAACTGTGCTTCACCCAAAGCAACCTGCGAGTAGGTAGGAAGGAAGACATTTTGGTAGTGAACCGTGAAATGTTTTAAAATTTTCATCGGCGAGGCCTATATTCGTCAGAGACTTTTAAAACTGCGGTGTAGAATATTGCAGTTTTAGGTCAGCGCCATGTCTCGACCGATAGTGGAACTAATGTAATTATTGTTGATGATTTCTGAAAAAGTGTGCTATTTAGAGACAGTTTTATTTTTCCTGTAATCTTTACATAAACTTCTATCACATAGAATAGTTTCAGATTTTTATCATGCAAACTTCTGAGATTAGGGTAAAAAAAAATACCGGTCCCCCCTTGGGAACGATATTTTTTTTACATTTTTCGTCAAAAGTAGAAAACCAAGCGGCCTAAAAAAAAAGGAAAATGTTTGAGAATGTGCAAATAGCGCTCTTTCATATGATACCCCACATGCCCTAGTAGCCCCACTTCGAATTTTTAAGACCCCCGTACAGTGCTGATGCAAAAAAAAAACTTTCTTATTTGTAAAATAGTTGGGTAAACGTCATCTAAAACTATTCCAAATTTCAAGTTGATAGTATTAGTAGTTCTTGAGATATCCAGCTGTGACAGACAGGCTGAGTCGCATCATAAGGGTTCCTTTTTACCATTTTGGTACGGAACCCTAAAAATTATTAGCCTATCTATGAAATTCGTATTTTTTTTTTTCTAGAAGCTAAAATTAGGTATCCAATAAAATTAATACCTACCGACTTCCAGCTGCAACATGTTTGGTAGTCAAGAGATATTGAAATCTTCATCTTGGTGACTAGAATGATGACTACGCATCATCATCATCATTTCAGCCGAAAGACGTCCACTGCTGGAAATAGGCCTCCCCCAATTGGGGGTATTTGCCATAATCACCACGCTTGGCAGGCGGGTTGGCGATCGCAGTATGGTGTTAAAATGCATAGAGAACGCCGCGCTGCTGCCCATTCTCTAGTATGTCCCTTAGTCGCCTTTTACGACACCTACGGGAGGAAATGGGATGGTGCTATTCTTTACGTCCGGCGCCACACGGAACAGCATAACGCATATACCTTCATTGTGTGCTCTGTATATAAGCAAAGTGTGTGTGTGTGTCTGTATTTACATAGTGAGTAGATACCATCGTGCAGTCCAAGTACCTACCCAAGTATCATTAGACACAGTTCCAAGCACAAACTCAGCAGAGCGGAGTCTGAAAACGTGACGCAACAGTTCAAAAACAAAGAACTTTCCCGATTTAAATTGCGTCTCTTCAAAGTTCCCACCGATACATCAAGTCAGCACAATACATCCACCATGCCACCTACAGTTGGTTTATGCAAATCAGCTTTGTCTGTCGCTCAAAGCAGTTCACTTACTGCGATCACCGATCCGGTCGGACCATGGGTAGCACTTAAAACTGCCGTTAAAAGGGGCACCATTCAAAAGCGTATAAATAACGCAACCAACAGCATTTACGTTAGCGACGATATTTTACGATATTCTTTCATTCCCATTTGCAAATTCAATCGAAATGTACAATGCATGTGTACCTACGTTCTTGTTTCAAAGGTTTTTGCTGAACTGCTGGAACTAGGAACTGTGATCTGGAAGTCGTATGATGTTGTTTATTGCGTATCCAAAGGCTCGAATCAAAACTGAAAGATAATTTATCAGTCTGTGCTGAAAGTACCTATAATGCTACGGCTACATATTATTGTCGCGATAAAGCGAAGATTTTCGTTGTCGCGACACAAGCACTAGCGATTCGTCACATCGCGAATCTCAAATATCGATTTTAACAATGAGGTAAATCCTATAGTTCATTTTAGATCGAACACGATGTTTTATCGTGACAACGCGACACGAATCTTTGTGCGACAATGTGGCTGTAGCATAAGTAGGTAATAATCTTCCTTTTAAATCGAGGTCATATCTATAATGATTCTTGGTGTGGATTAGTTAGGTTACCTTTATAAAAGGGTAGTATTTAAATGCAAATAAATAAATAAACTTTCTGTATCAAAAATAATCCGAATTCCAATCGAAATTACTGATTGCACAGCAAAATACTCAACTCAAAATATAACTAAATGAGCAACAATTTATATTCGTGGCGCACCGCTATTTATCTAAAAGTTAAGCTTTTCAATTATCTACAAAAGTGACATCGAAAGACCTGAAAATCGAAGCGGGTCTAAATTGGTTTCCAAGCAATAATAATGAGTAGTCGACGGGCTCGCGCTTCGCGGGGACCCTATTTCTGGGTGGTTAAAACAAAATGACCACGAAGGGAATGGCGGGGTCTTTGTTCGCTCGCTTCGCTCGCTCACTATACCCCGCAATCCCCTTCGAACCTAACCTGTCCGATTCGAGGTGCTCCAAATCCCGATTAGTTTATTTATAGTGAAATAATTTATTTGATGTAAAAAACTATATAAATGATGGAAATAAATTGATGGGTTAAATTCTTTTGATGTGCAATTAATAATATCCATATAATTAATTATACTTATCTATTCTGTCTCTTATTTATTGGAAACCGTTTGATGTAAAAGTTTGGATAGTTCGAGTTCAATGGTTGACCACCAATTTTACTGTTCCTACAACTATCAATTAACATTGGTTGCATTCCATGACCAGTGCCGGCTTTATTCGTTCAAAAATTGCCAGATTTGACTTTGTAGAAATAACCTTATCAATTTAACCATGAAAATTCTCTGGTATTTATTATAAAACTGTAAATACCTGGATGTAAAGTCAAAAAGCAATAGCAATGTCATATGAACTAGGAACATCAACCAAAGTATAAATTGGCTTGATTCGACAAATCAATCGTTGAATTTTATCTAGTGCTCAGTGCTCAGTTACTTCATCTAGAAATGGGGAAGCAAAAAAATGGTTTGCTTGGCAACGAAAATGCGTCTGATACGTAGAACATACTTTTATTTTCTTTTGTAGTCTGTGCGATAACTTCTTTTATGTCTATGCAGTAGGCGGGAATTATGCTGTATTTTACACCAAAGTCGGTGGCGACGGCAAAATGAAACGTTTTGAATTTATGGCTAATAGGAGTTTTTTGTAAACCTACGATGGAGTTCAAAGCAAGCCACGTTCAAACTGCGGTCAATTTTATTGTGATTGTTTTTGGTTTTTTTAGTTTAGGTATTGGCGACCTCGTAATTGCATGACCGCTTTGAAAAAAAAATCCGAATATTGAAACTTCACTTAGGTTGAAACTATCTAACTGGTACAATGGTTATAAAGTAAAAATCAAGTACTTACTTATTCCCGCAATTGTGGCCATAAGTCCCCTCTTTGAGGAGGGGCTAGAGAGGCGCCACGGCGTCCTCACCTTCCGCCTGACACAGGTCCTTATCGGACACGGGTGTTTCGTGAGGTGCCTGTTTCGGATTAGGCGGGAGGAAACGCCCGGGTGTTACCGCTGTGTGGATCGCCCGGAGGACACGGTGGAGCATACGGTGGAGGTCTGTCCGGCTTGGGCAGAGCACCGCCGTGTCCTCACGGAGGCGATCGGCGGCGGTGATCTCTCGCATCCGGCTGTGGTCCAGGCCATGGACCGGAGCGAGAGGGCATGGGAGGCAGTCACCTCCTGCGAAGCAGTAATGCTCGCGAAGGAGGAGGCCGAACGTGTGAGGGAGCGGCAGTCTGTGCGCCCTCACGCCCCTAGTCGCCGCAGGAGACGCCCTGGGCGGCGGGAATCGGTAGCCGATTCCCGGCTACCGTAGGCGCGGGCTTGCGGACGGCGCGTTGTGTTCCACGCGTGCCTCAAAGAGAAGTCAGCACGCACTGACGGGGTCCGCTAGGACCGGTGCCTACCAGGGTTACGGGTTTGTCCGAAAGGGATACCGTAGCCCTGGCACACAGACAACTGAAGGAACACGGGTAGGTTTTAGTCAGTAAAATTCTGACACGCCCTCCGCTCCGCCCAGAGCTGGAGAAGGTATTTGATAATTTCCCAACCAAAAAAAAAAGGTGATAAAGTAATTACGAGGACAACTATACTTACCATTAACACAGTGGATATGTATGATTGCAAAGACCACTCAACTCAAACTTAAATAATTTATTTTAATCAAATCATTTACAGGCACTACTGAATTGTCAAGGAGGCGGTCGGATAGAAATATGAAGCTAGTTGCCTATTCCAAAGCGTCGCATTTCAATAAACGGTGTTTTTCCTCGTAGGTACCTACTTACATAGATGAATGGAATTGGATTATGTTACTGGCCAAGTCACCTAAAAATGAATAATAAAAAAAGAGGTAAAAGCAAAAAAAAAAAGGATTTAAAAAAGGAAGCAAAAGAATGGATGAATGGAATTGGATTATGTTACTGGTCAGGTCTCCTGAAAACAAATAAATACAATCTATTAAAAAAGTGTATTCTATTCTAAAACAGCTGTAAGTACTTACATGTTAACATTAAAAAAAAAAAAATACCCTAAACCATGTTCCCATACAAACCCAATGCAAGCACGAAATTGATTTGAAAACGACAATCATCGTACGATACTAGTATAGTATCGCATTCAGACGAAAGCGTTTGATCGCAATGTTTGTTGTGAAAGGGCCAACCGGATGAGTGGGTGTCGTAAAAACCGCCCCAAATGGGGTGAAAAGTGTCGACGTGCGCCTGATCCCGGGTCGGGATCGCGAGTGACGAGCCGTGTCGATATCGAACATTCGAGAAACATGCTCTGGGTTTAAGTGAATATAGAGGTCTTTTCGCGGTCATTTGATGATTGGTTGGAAGAATAGAATAGAATATCTGTATTTTGTATGAAATATGGTACAGAAAAGGTCTTATATAAATAATTCCACATATTTTGCTTACTCAGCATGCAATAAATACCTTAAGTCCTATAGCGAACTAGTCATATCTGCTATTTAGTCTTATCGAGAGGTAGTCATAATGCTTCTAGCCCCTTAAAATATAATTATAAACGGTGATTTGGAAAGAAATTGGAGAATAGAATGATAGTATCTTACGTTCAATATATAAACTGGATGGTTTTTCTTTAACCGATTTGTTACTGCCTGTATTTGAGGTTGGTACACACGGCCACAAATCAAGCTATACATTTCCAGTATAAGCTGACCTCTCATTGTACGGAAATCCTATACAATGCGAGATCAGCCTAAACTGGAAAGCTTTGCTTGATTTGTGGCCGTGTATACAGTCAACCGCGTATCAGTAGTATAGCACTAGGAAAATCACCCTTACTGCTACACATAAAGGCGCAGTCCATGTCAAATTTCTGCCACGAATATGCGGGTGATTATGTACAGTGGTCAGCACATCAAGCTACACGAAACTGTCAGATTTCTCAAAACGATTTTAAACTTTAAAATATTCATGATAAAGTTCAAAATCGAACAAGAAAACTTGATGTGCTGGCCACCGTACCTGTCGTGTAAATGAAGAGAGGAAAATCAATTGATAACTTCTCCAGTCCTTTTGTTCCGTAAATCAGAGTTCTCAGTATTCAAAACTTAACTGATTTAGACTTTACCGTTGTTAAATTAAATGTCAAATTAAATTAGCTAGCGAGACTCCGCAGAGGCGCAGACGTGGTTACCCACCACGTCTGCGCCTCTGCGGAGTCTCTCTCTAATGACGATAAAACAGAAAACAAAAAAACTTTTTTTAATAGCGGCCGTTCACCCTGTAATCAGCTGTAATAACCTACTAACGAGTAGGTATGAGTTTATAAAATATATATTTTTGTGTTTTACATATCGACCTATATATTTACATATAATGTATTAAATAATAATACTATTACAAGTATAAATACAATAGTACTATTACTAATACTATATCATATTTTTTTTTTTTTTATCTAGGGCATCTCGGAGTGTAACCACTAAGGTTCCGACTCTTTAACCGGACTTTCCTGTGGCTGCCTTAAGCTCCTAACGAAACTGAATGCCTCCTGCCAGGGCGTAAAAACTATAAACTAAACGACTGCTGCTCGCTAAGGGCACCCCCTGTGGGGTACGAACCTCGGCTTAGGGCAGCGTCGGAGGGAGGGTGTCAATGGACCGACGGTGGCTGGATAAAATTAGTGTTTTGATTATTATCAGGGGGATTTTGGATTACATGCTGCTCAGCTAAAGCGCGTGCTGGCGGCGCTTCACTTATAGTCAAGGTTCGGGGAGGACTGAACTATTATTAGTAGTAATACTATTATAGTATTTAAAAGGCAGATGTGAGTGGAAACGCCGGGAGGGGACGCCCTAGGAGAACATATATTGACCTTGATGTTCTTCAGAAAGGTCAGGTGCGTAGCACTCCCAATCGGCGTGCATGTATGACCAGATGTATGAATGTAAACGAAGCAAAAGGAGTAAGGAGCGTAGCAGATGGCGCTCTATAGTTTCTGCCTACCCCCATGGGAAAAAGGCGTGATTTTATGTATATAGGTATATAAATAATATTATAATATAAGGATAATAATAATAATTACCCCACCGCCGAACCTCTACGTTGACGTCGTGGTGGAGCTTGCGCGATCCGAACTCTAGGTCTGTGCCGTTAGAGTTTACTTTGCTGAAACATCTAGGGTGAGGAGCCAGACCAAGAGAGATACAGAAACCCGTGGCGCAGCATGTGGCGAGCTGTTGGGCAGTAGCAACCCCACGGACCATATCTCTCAGGCGAAGTCTTGTTCCTCATCTCTGGCTTGCCTTTATTGATAAACAAAGGATTGATGCTGCTTATTTAGACGATTACAGATATTTTACTTAACGTGCTGCACATGTCCTACACAAACGCCAGTTCGATTGCGAATAAGGTCAATTGTGCCGGTCGGCATAGTTTATGCGGTCCACGTCGAGGAGCGCGTACCTAATCTTCCTTTTTTATACATCAATCCATACATATATTGTATACTTATCCATACTAATAATATATGTGAAAGTAACTCTGTCTGACTGTTACAATGACACGCCTAAACTGCTGAACCGATCGTCATGAAATTTGGCAGAGATATAGCCTGGGATATGGAAAAGGACATAGGCTACTTTTTTACGCGATAACCGACGTCCACGCGGGCGGAGCTGCGGGCAAAAGCTAGTGGTATATAAAACATTGGTCACCCTGCCTGACCAATGTTTTATATACCATTCCATAGTTCTAGGTAACCAGTCCACTTTATCCACCCAAACCCATAATCCAATAGTATATTTTATATCGAGGGACTAAACGAAGCCATAATATACCAGAGGTGGTTTGATCCCGAGCGTGCGAGGGAGTCAATGAAACCGAGGGTATATTAAGTTGGCGTTTAGTCTCGAGATGCAAACTGTACTTTTCACTTTAAGTGCGAGAAAAATAATCAGTTTAGTACAAAAACATTTAATAAATATTACTTAATAAAATAAAAATCACAAAGGTAAATCTTCCGTGATTTTGGCGGCAAAAGATTATCTATTATGTCTTTTGCTCTTTGCTCGACGTCAAACTCTTCACTGTCGCTGGATATCACTATCACTAGCACTATCACTACATATTATAAAACAAAGTCCTCCACCGCGTCTGTCTGTCTGTCTGTCTGTTCGCGATAAACTCAAAAACTCCTGCACCGATTCTCATGCTGTTTTCACCAATGGATAGCTTGATTCTCGAGGAAGGTTTTAATATATTATTTTTTATGTTTTTGTATGCATTTTTGTATGAATTAACGATATTTGTTGGAGGTGTCGGAAAAAAATAAGCCATCTGGGAGCTTTCAACGAAAACGCTGTCTAAACCCTTTGAGATATAACAAAATAATGTATGGTGAAATTATGTATCTTATAAAGGTCTTCAAAAAAGTCCGCGTTGGCATATGTCTATCTCTCAAGGATAACATACTATATCCATTTTATTGTCTTTTTGTAGGTATTTGTTTGCCGAATTTTACTCTTGGAAATACGATTACGATAACAATACGCTATAATATCAGTAGCTATTAGCCAAATTATGTTCGTAGATAAATAAGCTAGCTACTTATGTGTATTTCAAACAGTGTACAAGAATATTTATCATAAAAACATTACTAAACACGGCGGCCTTATGATCAAAATTTGTACATTCCAAAACTTTCGTTACTTTTTCACTGACATATTTATCACTTTTCGATAAACTAACACTCAATACGAAATCTACACTTATTTCTCAGTAATTCTGTATAAGATTCTTCTAAGATTAAACCCTTTCCTCATTGAATCCATTACTTTACGCAAGTTTATCCTTGATGAATGTTTACATTAAGCACCGCGCCACACCGCTACACGACCACAGAGTACAGACGTATTTTGTTTTCTTTTTTTTTCGTTCGTTTAGTGGTGTTCCCGCTAAAATATCAACCGGTCAAGTATTAGTCGATTAATCGAATTCTACAGCCGGATCGTGTTGCAAGTACAAAATAAATGTCAAATCTTTCGTCCAATTGCGAACGTGACCCTGAGAAAAGTTATGCACCAATGGTGTTCATTTGATATTTCGAGCGTTTTATCAGCACAAATGGTGTATCATGCGACATTTCGGAGGATTTATTTATTTATTTAAACTACATGTACAATAGTGGTACATAGGCGGACTTAATGCCACAAGGCATTCTCTACCAGTCAACCTTTGGGTTAAATATAAAAACAGTGGTACAAAAATAATGACAAAAATACTAACTTCTTGATTAAGAGAATTTATATAGTTTTATTGATACTAATACACATATACAAATAAAATAAACTAATAGATATTTTAACAAATACCACCTAATAATAATTACTATGACTAGACTATCATTTGAGAGTTATTTAGTCTGACTTAAGTAGTGGTTACGATTTCGTTTTGTTTTCACATTGTTGGTACTTACGTGAATTATTTTAAAATTATTATTTGTGTCGCACTTTTATTTTGTATTCTAATTTGGTACGGTTGATTGCTTTAATAATTTGAGTGAAATTTCGTATTTTGATTTTGTGTTTGTTATCTTTAGGTAAAGACTCATTCACATTCAGAACATAAGTACTTTTATTATATTAAATCATTTGTTTCGGTTTCTATTCACATAGTGAATCACATAAAATTAATATTAAGTTAGAATTTTGAGATATAGCCTGGGATATAGAGGAAAAAGAGAAGGACACAAAGACAAATTGAGAAGGACATAGGGTACTTTTTTATGCGATAACCGACATCCACGCGGGCGAAGCCGCGGGCAAAAGCTAGTTCTTAATAAATTTATATAAAACCGAACAAATTTACACTCGACAAAAATTCTGAAATTTCACGGTCAGTTTTTTCTTCTAAACCAGTCACAGATTAACAATTTAAAACACATGGCGCCGCCTTCTTTGCGGAAAAGCCATGGAACTAAAACTCTTCAACATTTTCGTAATGAAGATGGTTCACACTCCACAGATAATAGTATATTTACTGGCTGTTTGAGTTTGTCTATGTCACATGAAGGAAATTAAAAACTTATTACTTTTCACTCCCTAGAGACTAAAGTGGTGACTTAGTCCTGCTTCGTAGGGCTATATTGGCGTACTCTTAGAGCATGAGAAGTGAAAAATATCGTTGTTTCCGTATCTTGCAATAATACTGCTTCAACCGGGGGTTGTCCTTGGGTGCACTTGCATTGTGTATACAGGGATAATCGTCGGTTAGTGCCTCCTCATCATTCAAAATTGTCCTAGGGGCCTTTGCGAGTTGGCTTCGGCCCCTCGTACGCCTTCCGAAGGTCCGGGACCCCAGGGTCCCGAGATATGTCAAAGACATTTAAAAATAATAATAAATATTATTGTTTATAATATATTAATATCTATATCGTTTGCGAAGCTTTGTCAGCTAATTTAATTTGACACTTATTCTCATTAGTACACGCACACTGAAAATATTGGCACTGAAAATATTGCTTCAATTGAAATCGATTTAAAGTGCCAATAAAATTATCGTTATTCAATTCAATTATTTCAGATAAATTACAATCGTTAGTAGTTATTATAATCATCCATACATTTTTTTTTAAATAATATAATAAGAATACAATAAATTTAGTTATATCCACTAGGAAGCTCTAATCGGATGCTATCAGGGTTTTAATAATAATAATAATAACCCCACCGCCGTATCTCTACGTTGACGTCGTGGTGGGGCTTGCGCGCTCCGAACTCTAGGTCTGTGACGGTAGAGTTTACTTTGCCGGAACATGTCTAGGGTGAGGAGCCAGACCAAGAGAGATACAGAAACCCGCAGGGCAGCATGTGGCGAGCTGTTGGGCAGTTGCGACCCCACGGACCCTATCTCCCGGGAGAAGTCATGTTCCTCATCTCTGGCTTGCCTTTATTGGCCGGCTGGAGTGAACACTGACGAGGAACTGAGCTCCCACCTCATTCTTGCCTTTATTGGCCGGCTTGAGTGGAGATTCGCAAGAGCAAACGTGCTCGGAGGAAGGAAGTATTCCAGTAAGTGCTTGTAGGGATTTTGACCATCTTCCGGGCTCTGGGATTGTTCTGAGAGCCTTGGAATACCTCTCCACTCCTCGAGCACCTCAGGACATGTTGCTCCCTTGTCGCTACGTCACTATGTGCTAGCGACCGTTTTCGGGGGCCCATTATTGAGTGTGCAAGTCACCCCCTGCCATTTTATCCGTGTATAATAAAACATTGATCAGGCAGGGGCCATAGTCCTTCCATAGTTTTTGGTAACCAGTCCATTTTAACCACCCAAACCCATAGTCCAATATCTTTGTTTTCCATATCCTGCAATAGTCCTACACCAACCGGGGGTTGTCCTTGGGTGCACTTGCATAGTGCGTACAGGGATAATCGTCGGTTGGTGCCTCATTTAATTAAAAAGCGTCAAACGGGCCTCTGCGAGTTGGCTTCGGCCCCTCGTACGCCTTCCAAAGGTCCGGGACCCTAGGGTCCCGAGATATGTAGACGTAAATAATAATAATAATAATAATACCATTTATTTCAGGCAACACAAGCCCATAGAAAAATACCTTAACCTAAACATACATATTTTAATATAAAGCTTGTGTTAATAAAAAGGCAAGGTTAGTAGCACTTCACTTTGCACTAGCTGCACTTTGTGCTGTTCTGTGGAACTTGTCCGCGGAAGCGACGGAACACCACGTCCTGCGGCCAAAAGTCTTCTACCATGACGATGGGCAGATACAGATTTGGAACACGCACGATGAACGCCTTGAAGTTGAGTTTTGCTATGCTGCTTATTTTATTAGCCGCCGGGGCTTTAAATCAGCTTGTCGGGATCAGGTAGGTCGTCGTCAGGGTGAGTCGTCACCTTCCCCACGTTCGGTGATAACTCTCCATTCGTTTGATTCGCTTTCGTATAAAGAATAGTGCCTCGGGATTTTAGGTATTTATAAGTTTAGCGATGCTTTGAATGGTTGTACTTTTGAGACACTACTCCCTAAAAGAAATAATTAGCCGAATTAATTAAGTTACTTCAAAAATAACTCAACTTTAGTTATAAGGAAATAAACTTTGCTATTTTTATAAATTCGTCACTCCAACACGATCTCATTGTCATTTTGCTAAAAGTTCGTAATCTGCTAAATTCATAATGGTAGGTCATTGGTCGGTCAATGGTCTCGTAATAGAATTGTGTTATACTGGCATTTTTAACATTTATTCATGCCAGATTTAATTTATATATATTTTTACATATTATTTATTAGTGTTATAAGCAATCTCAAGTAGTAGGAAGTTGGAAGTTTAGTAGGAAGTTTCATTTGTCATTATGTACGAGATTACCAATTCTTTCAATGGAGTGTCAGTGGCTGACCATTGGAAAGTCATAATGACGCCATTATATTAGTAGATTACCAAACTTGTCAAAATCAACAATTATGAAATCAATGATAGACCATTCTGACACTATTGTAATAGCAGACTTGAGGCCCTGATTTGTAGTGTGCAAAACAGGGTTTTGTAACAGATAACATCTAGTTCGCAAGTCACAATTTTTGTGTAAACAGTAACCAAAACTTTTGTTACAGTTATGCAAACATTTCTTTCAGTGTTGTATGGCATATCATTTTTAATATGTTATGCAAAGATTAACGTATTTAACGATTCGACCCGAGGCTACCCCTATTGGATATGCAGGTACCTCTACCTATAGACTCTTCAAGAATTCGGTTTTTATCGTTTTCTCAGATTGAGGAACTTAAGAGCGTGTACAACGGTCCATGAACGCCACTCTTTAAAAAAAATATTATCTCGTGACTGAGAAGGAATTATGAAAAACGGACCAATAAAGAACCTCGGTAAGTGTGTCTAGAATTTTCTAATTCTTTTTACAAAGTTTCATATTGAGACACGAAGCAACATAATACGCTATAGAGGAATGTGGCCGTTTTTCTTTAGATCGAATTTTGTTGCTTCGTGTATTGCCAGTGGTTTAATTTACATTTACATTAAGAGGGCTTAATGTAAATGTAATTTAAAACACTGGCAATACATATATGGCATAGGAGTATTTAGGAACTATCAAATAAATCCTAACATCAAAATTTAAAACGTTATTTTTTCAAACAAACTTATAGAAGTAATGGGCCGACTATGAGTTTTGCCGACAAGCCACAAACTGTAGTCACTACGCCATTAAATTATTGGATATTAGCTTTTGGCCACGGCTTCGTCTGCGTAGATGTCGGAAATTATCCCACTGGAACCTACTACCGGGTAATAAACTATGTCTGCCAAATTTCATCCAAATCCATTCTGCCGTTTTTGGGTGATTGAGTAACAAACATACAAACTCTCACATTTATAATATTAGTAGGATTATATTATATATACTAGCTGCTGCACGCGACTTCGTCCGCGTGCCTATTTCTAAATTTAAAGTATCCCAAGTTACTCCTTATAACAATAGCTATCTGCCAGTGAAAGCCACGTCAATATCGGTCTTGCCATTTTGGAGATTAGCCGGAACAAACATGCAGACAGACAGACAAAAATAAAAAAAATAAAGATTTTTTATGTTGTGTGTTAAAAGCTGTTATTTTGAAATTACAAACAGACACTTCAATTTTATATATTTGTATAGTAGAATATTTGATTGAATTTTCGTATGCAGACTGAAAACGTCTTTAAATATAGTTTAATTTATTGTCGTATTGTGGTCTTTGCCGTGTATAGAATTAAATTCCTGTATCCCTATGATGTTGCAATATCTCATTTGAAACTCCGGAAAGAAATCAAATATCCGTTTCCACATGTAGTACCTAGTAGCACATAAACAAGATGCGTCGATTTACAACGTGATAAATAAATTCCCCTGTCAGGGTGAGACCTTGGTGTGAAATCTGCGTCAGCATCGCCCAGGGTCGGGCTGATTGCCCCATCTGTCAGTACAAGACCGTAGGGCTGCAGATAAAATAAGAGGCAAATTATTGACCCTTATTGATGGGAGGTGCGCTTCGGCAGAAACGTCAGAACGGGGTATTGTTTACAGAAATAATAAATAAATAAATAGAGTGAAGGAGCTGTGGTAGGATTAAAATAAGGGATAGGAGTGGTCATTTTGCATAGCTTGTCATTTAACATTTTGCGGGACACTAAACACTTCCAGATGTAATACCAATAAAACTTCTTATTCAAAAACGAGACTTATTAGTCTCGTTTTAAAAATATTTATACAGGAAAAACATTTAAGTAGTGCGCATATTTTTTTTGGTGGTTCAGTATTAGAAATAGAACACATTTCCATAATTTGTTCATTTTTTTCCTGTATAATTATTTTTAAAACGTGACTAATAGTCTCGTTTTAAAAATATTTATACAGGAAAAAAAAATTAAGTAGTGCACATATTTTTTTTGGTGGTTCAGTATTAGTAATAGAACACATTTCCATAATTTGTTAATTTTTTTCCTGTATAATTATTTTTAAAACGAGACTAATAGTCTCGTTTAAAAAATATTTATACAGGAAAAAAAAAATTGTAGTGCGCATATTTTTTTTGGTGGTTCAGTATTAGTAATAGAACACATTTCCATAATTTGTTTAATACTTTTTTTTGCCCATTAAAGTATGAAGGAAGAATTTGAATTACTCTTTAATCATTCATTAAACGTAAGTTGTGCCAGAAAGCCTTTTATACCATTAAATATTATATTGAGGACAAAAAGCTTGGGATTGCGCTGCTCCAAATTTTACATATTGAAACTTTTTTTCTTGTGATTGCTTTATACACATTGACATGAATATTTACATACTTGTGAAGTATAATGTTATTATTTTAATTATTGTGAATGTGAAGACTATGTGAGTCTTTGTTTATTTTTATTTTTTCTTGTCAGTTTTTTTTCTAATACTCGTAATGGTATGGCAGTTTGAGTAATTTATGCGGCCTGCCCAAATGTCCTTTCTTTGGTATTGTTCATCGAATCGTTGAGCTTCTTATGTTCTGAGTTGAGCTGCACGATTACTGACAAATGCGTGCACTGAATGGACAGGTCCATTCAATCTGTGTGGTTCTTTCTTCAAAAGACCATTTCAGACACCAATCTACATGGTCTTCACATGATTTGACCAAGATTATGTCTGGACTTTGACTGTGACCTCTGAGTTTGTTTCGGCCTTTCTTCTCAGAGTAGTCAGATATGAAACGCCGACCTCATCTAGTTTTTAAAATATGATTGACGTGTAAAAGTGTTTGTAAAAACCTACTTGCTGAAATAAAATCATTTATCATTTAAATAACTTCAAGTCACGGACTAAATAAAAAATAAAAAACTAGTTCGAGCCTGATAAAATTAGCGATTGATAACCCGCTTAAATACCTACGTCGGCGAATTGCGCGGGCGCACAGCTGATAGGTACCTACTACTGCGTTCCGCTTCACTGACCGCGCAGACGCGGCGCGCGGCGAGTTGCCATTAAACCAGTTTTAAAATAAATATCTTTCGTTAACGATAGCTTAATTTTTTTGTACTAAGACATGTCAAAATAAGAAATAGGTGTTTCAAAAAACTCGTTTAAGTTTAATTTGTCAAGGTTTGCGAACTGGATAAAAACTTTTCCTGTATATACTTTATTTATTTACACCAGATTACACATTAAAAAAAACCGGTCAAGGGCGAGTTGGACTCGCGCACCGAGGGTTCCGTACCATCATATTTATATAGTTTCATAAGCTTCATTCGTATAAGTAGGACCTAAATAGTTACGTGCCCAGAAAAAACTACAACTGTGCTTCACCCAAAGCAACCTGCGAGTAGGTAGGAAGGAGGATATTTTAGTTGTGAACCGCGAAATGTTTTTAAATTGTCATCGGCGAGGCCTTTATTTGTCAGTTAATTTTAACACTGCGGTGTAGAATATTGCAGTTTTAGGTCAGCGCCATCAATTGACAGATAAAGGAACTTATGTAATTTTTTTAAAGTGTGCTATTTAGAGACATAGTTTTATTTTTATTTTTTATAAGTCGAAAACTATGCAGCCTAAAGAAAAAAGATTTTTTGTTTGAGAATGTGCCAACAGCGCTCTTTCACATGATACTCCACATGCCCTAGTAGCGGCATTTCGAATTTTTAAGACCACCGTTCAGTCCCTGTTGCAAAAATAATAAAAACTTTTTTGTTTCTTTCTTATTTGCAAAATATTTGGGCAAACGTCATCTAAAACTATTCTACATTTCAAGTTGATAGCATCAGTAGTTCTTGAGATATTCAGCTGTGACAGACAGACAGACAGACAGACAGACTGAGTCACACCATAAGGGTTCCTTTTTACCATTTTGGTACGGAACCCTAAAAAGATAAAACTTATACACTACAAAATATACAATGGGCGGCCTTATCGCATACTGCGATCTCTTCCAGGCAACCTTGGCATGGACATTGATTTTGTTTTGGACATAAAATGGGGTTGTCATTGGTGCAAATAAAAAGTATAAAAGTACAATATACTATAGTATATACACAGATATATGCTATATAATAGATTAATCTATACATCTATATATAAATAAATAAAATTGAAGTGTCTGTTTCTAATGTTATAATAACAGCTTTATACTAAAAGCATATCAAAGTATATACGGTACATACAACAAAAGAAACGATTTTTAATTTTTTCGTCTGTCTCGCTTTCTGTCTGTCTGTTTGTTCCGGCTGATCTCCGAAACGGCAGAACCAATTTTGACCGGCACTTTCACTGCTAGATAGCTGATGTTATAAGGAGTAAGGCTACTTTTATTTTAGAAAAAGCCACGTGGTCGAAGCTGCGCGCAGCAGCTAGTATGGTAATATAGTGGCGATGATATAGGATTTTAGGCAGTTGGAAATACTCTATACACCACCTTTTTAGGGTTCCGTACCTCAAAAGGAAAAAAACTGAACCCTTATAGGATCACTCGTGTGTCTGTCTGTCCCTCTGTCACAGCCAATTTGTTCCGAATGTAATGGACCGATTAAGTTGAAATTTGCTATACATATTAATTTAAGTGACCCAAACACGGACGTGAATCGTAAATAAATGAATTTAGAATATTGGGGTCTGTGAGGGTCTTAAATATGTTTTTTTTATAATTTTAAAATATTTTTTATAAAACAAAAATAAGTGAAAATAGACGAAAATTTACCATTCCGTCCCTTATCTCCGAAACTACTGAACCTATTTTTTTTATAGATTACAGGAAAATCTATAAGAAGTCTATGGTCTTAAAATAACATGGTAAATCTCTCGATATTGTGCGTACAAACTTACATTTGCAGTTGGAATGTCTGGGAGATTATGTTTACCAACTACAATGTTAAGTTTGTTCTTAGGATAAATTCTTTCCAAGTACGGAATCCTTCATTGTGCGTGGTCTGACACGCACTTGGCCGGTTTTTTAAGAATTGAATATTCATGTGACTGTTAGTAGAGTCCTTATTTTTATTGTACCTTTTAAGTACTTTCGGGCCTCATTGAAATTTCTTTTGTCTGGCACACGCAACTGCACATAAACTCAACCACGGCATTGCACAGAAGCCATCAACGTACCTCTAGGCCATAACATTAAGTGGTAGACCGAATCAGTTAAGTATTGTTCGACAAAACCTCTCTTTCCAAAGCGGAGCGATAAAATTACCTATTGTCGATGCACATTGCAGTAAAGCCCACATTAAACTGAAAGCGATTCTAAATGCGTCGCGTAAAACGGAGCAATACGACAGCCAGCCGACCGCATTGTTTCTTTTAGGGTTCCAGACCGAACAATGAAAACGCGGGAACCTTTATAAGTGATACAAGGGTTACTCACGGGCATCAATTCAATGTCTCGTAAGTAAAGTCGAATACATCCATTAATATTTTGAAATTAAATACGAAACTAAGTTTTCAGTACATAGAAAATAGTTTCTGCCACAAGAAAAGAAAAAAAAAAAAAAATATACTGCCTCAAAAATCTTGGGATATTGAAACAACTGTAGATACTTCCCGTGGACTAGAAACTTAATTAATTTCTCATATTGTTTTGCATTGTCTCCCTAACGAAATATGGGTAGTTCCACTGCGCTCCAAAACCCATTATTCTCATAATTTTAATGTTCATAAATTGATTCCATTATTTTTTACATATTATTATATGTAAATGTTGTTCGTATTATTGTTATTTTGTTTTTTTAATTAGTTAGCTAAGTTAAGATTCTATAATTTTGTACACCTTCTTACATTATGTACCAATAACATTAATTTGATATCTGATTATTTAATCAATTAATGTTACCTCCATTCGCCTGAAACACATGATTACCTAGTTGAGGCACAAATAATGGGTGAACTTGACATAGATTTAAGAAAAACTGTATTTAACTTTGTACCTTATATTTCTGAATAAATTTTATTATTATATTATTATTATTCCACTGCGCTCCAAGAATTTTTAGCAATAAAATATTTAAATGAATTAGTTCCACCGCGCTCCAAGAAATTTTGAGTAGAGTTAGCAAAACAAAATATATTAATTTAGCATGAACATTAGGTATGTATATTAAATATCATAAAAAAATATTTTATTTTGGGGCGCTGTGGACCTATTTTGTTACTTATAATTATTGAAATAATATAAAACTTGGAGCGCAGTGCAATACATTCCTGGAGCGCAGTGGAACTACCCCTAAATATAACAAAAAATAAGCCTAATTTAGTCAAGCAAAGTAAGTTTTTTAACGGCACGGAACCGTCAAGTCTCGTTGCCGACCCGCCCTTGTCGGTATTATT
The DNA here is from genome assembly GCA_947523025.1 of Dryobota labecula. Taxonomy (NCBI): domain Eukaryota; kingdom Metazoa; phylum Arthropoda; class Insecta; order Lepidoptera; family Noctuidae; genus Dryobota; species Dryobota labecula. Next base: position 17,208,765 of record OX383284.1, read on the forward strand.
TACTTTATGGTTCTACGTGTAAACAGTTTCGATGTCTCGCGCTCGATGAGCACATGCTCAGGATAATACCGGTACCGGGGGATGTCTGTCTGCACTGGTTAACAACTTGTGCTAAGTGGTTGAATTTTATGCTGAACAGTGTATTTAACTACGAATGGTATTTTGTAGCATAGTTGGTGGCAACCTTCGTAGCAAACTTCGTAGCAAACTTCGTAGCCACATTCGTAGTAACCTTCGAAGCTTATTTATTTGTAGTACGTGGTACTTATTGGTTTGTGGTTTTTTAGCAATTTGTAACGGAAAAGTGTCGATTAATTTTAATTTCTCATAGCAGTCTTACGTAGCAGCAAGTTTTGTAGCATAAGGTTTCTTAAAATAAAGCACCATTTTGTATAATGTATTTATTTTATTTATTTATTTATTGAACAAGGCACACCAACGACATATTTACAAGGATAGTAATAATAGGTAATCACAAGTCTTCAGTACTCTGTAAATACATTACTTATAGGCTTGCACAACATTGTTATAGATAGGTGAACAACTATACAATTAAAATTTTAAATTCCTATTTCATTATAATATTAACAATGAAAATGTAATACATAATAAAATTACCAAATAAAATTAGAATATAAAATTAGATTAAATTAAAAATAATACATTTCGTCACATTGCATGAGATCAATACAACCATACAAAATTACAATAAAATATTCGCAAATAAGGTAAAAAAAAAAACAAACATATATATATATGAAATAAAATAAAGGAAAGCATCTAAATGACGTGTTAATAGTTAAAAGATACAAAACAAAAAAAAACAAAAATGAATATCGCAAGTCTAACTAAACTAAATTCAAAGAAATTATTAATAGATTTGGTTACAATATTAAATTAAGATTAATTTATGTCGTTGTTTCTTGTAAGTACTTGCACAACACTCAATACCAGTTGTTGCTATTTTATCTGGAGGAACATTGGCTCCTAAAACACAGGCCTTTGGCCTAGTTTAGGAGGCATCAATTCGCCCTTTAATGTGACTTTATTGTACAACATTTTCTCTAATCCTTGTGTACTTGTGTATGTTTTTTAAGTGTACTAATAATTATTTTATTATATTATTATTATAGCATGCAGTTTCGTTGCATGAGGTTTTGAAGCACGAGGTTTCGAAGCGCGAGGTTTCGTTGCAAAAGGTTTCATAGTAATCTTAGCTATTGTTATATATCTGACGAAGTTGTAAGTTCCTTTAACTACTTAAATAAGTCTGTAGTCTTGATCTTGTCTTTATCTCCTTCTGAGATATTTTATGAAATCCTGTTGCCTGCTTATTTCAGTATAGGTAAGGTACTTTAGACTGACATAATATTCTGCCCAACTGGAAGTAATATTACAGAAAACTTTTTTAAGTTTACTTGCTTTCAAGTCGGTGTCATCAAACATGCAATAACCTTGTCATAAAAAAACTTTTCCCGTTTGTGGTAAGGATTTTTTATTTTGTAAATTCTGAGTCGCCAAAATCATTGTCCATCTGTACATAAAAAGTTTTTTTTTTTGACTCAAGTAAGCTGTAATTAAGTTAAAACCTTAGGTAAAGCTCCGATCAAACCTGTTGATAGTTGTAAAACTGTAATTATTTCACTCGACGAAAACGCAATTCGATTTTATGTTGGATAAGTTTCGTCGTCCGTCGTCCGCCGTCCATCTTCAAACCAGATGCAACGACGACCGTTTTTTGCAACCGTTTTCGTCGTTGGGAAAACGGTTGCGTTTTGTCCGTCAAAAATACGATAACGACCCACCACTAGCGTTATCTAGGTCTAGCTATATCTGTGCTAAATACACTGTCAAAACAGTCACGACTCACAACAAATTACTTACCATTTTTTATAAATTAGAAACTCCTTCCTTACATCCTCCAAGGGCTCCAAGGATGTCACATAAACTCTGTGTCAATATCTCCTTTAAAAATATATATATACGAGTATGATCAGAGAGGTTCCCAGCGGGACTCGCGTCAATTGCTGAATCCCGTCCGGTTCCGGGCTGCCGGCAGTCAACGTCCGGTTTAGATTCATAACTCCAATGCTTAGAACATTGTCGGCATCTCATGTGTAAAATACGAGCGTACTCCACAAATATTTATGTTGCTATTCTTTGTTGGCGAATTATTAGGTACATTGCCATTATTTGTTTTTAGGGTTCCGTACGTCGGAATGAAAAAACTGAACCCTTATAGGATCACTCGTGTGTCTGTCTGTCTGTCTGTCTGTCCGTCTGTCACAGCCATTTTGCTCCGAATCTACTGGGCCGATTAAGTTGAAGTTTGGTACACATATGAAATTAAATGACCTAAACACGGACGTGTAACGTAAATAAATTAATTTTCAATATGGGGGTCAGTTTTGCGGGGCAAAATAGAAAATAAAATAAAATGTTTTGCAAACTGTACCGTGTGACATTTCAATTAAAAGGATTTCCGATATATTTTTTTATAATTTTAAAATATATTCTTTAAAAGTAATTTAAGAAAATAGATAAAAATTGACCCTTATATCCGAAACAACTGAGCCTAAAATTTTGAATAAAATACATAAAATAGTTCTTACTTATAGATTACAAGAAAACTTATAAGAAGTCTATGGTCTTAAAATAACATGGTAAATCTTTCAATATTGTGCGTAAAAACTTACATTTGTAGTTGGAATGTATGGGAGAACTTTTTCTCAACTACAATGTTATGTTTGTTCATGGGATAACTTCATCCCAGCTACGGAACTAAGAAAGAAAGAAAGAAAAATCGTTTATGTGCGGTAAACATGACGCAAAAAAAGAACACAACACAAAAAAAAAAAACAAGCTGGGGGTAAATATGCGTCACATCCACGCAAAACGGCCATCGCTCAGCATAATGCTGCGTCCCTATGCGAGACAGAGCCCCAGCGCTGGTTTTCAGCGACAGCCGCCGTTGACGTGATGTCGCCGACCTGTGCAGCATACAATGAGAAAAAAAATAACATAAATACACAATACCTAATTATTACTAATAGTTTTTATAAAAATAATATTATAATATTTAAAAATGGCTCTTCATTGTGTTTCGTACGACACGCACTTAGCCGGTATTTTTTCTTCTGCGCTGTTTTGGGGTGTTAGATAGATCTACACAATCTGTGAAAAAAAAAAATAAAAAAAAAATAACACTTTCGATCCGTGAAGGTGTTATTAAGTATTGTGCTAAGAGTTTATTTTGGAGGCCATTTTCAGAAAAAAGAAAATAATAAATAACCCCCTAGCTTCTATCCGCGACTACGTCCGCGTGAAATTTCTTGTACCCCCGGTCTCTAATCCGTTCTCGAGATATCATCAAAAAAGCCGTTCCATACAAAATGTATGAGAAAAATATTTTTTTCATATTTTTTTTTTCGTGAATTTTTTGCATGTTTATATATTTATTTATTTTATTATTTATGTGCACACATAAAAAATAATAATACGTAAAATACATAGAGATGTTTTATTAGTTATTCTGTTATTCGGGGCGGAGAAAATCCAACAAATCGAAGATCATTAAAATCGGTCCAGCCGTTCTTGAGTTATAAAGAATGCTTTAACTAACCCGACTTTGTTTTATTTAAAAAATTTACTCGGTAAACCACCATGGGTGTCTACAAGTCATAACTTATGACCTCTGTTGAAAATTTGTTAATTTTTAATGAAATTGGGGTAATTTTGGTAGTAAAATCATAAATTTTAAATAGCAGTAACTTTTTTATTTGCAAATATAATAAGATTTTTTTTAAATTCTTGGCAATGTTATTGCGGTGGGTACCTATGTGTCCCTTTTTGTATTGGACAGAGTTTTCTACACATTGTATAAGGAGAAATACTTCCCTAGTGCGATATATGTTTACGAAGCAAATAAAAAATAAATAAGAGTCCCGCTTAACTACTTTCTTATTCACTTCATCTCATTTTTAACTTAGAAATTTATTTAAAAGTTTGCGAAATTTTCTCCCGTAACATTTAGTTGAGGATAGAGTAGAAAGCTGCCTACCTACTAAGTATTTGTTTTGAGGAAACAGGTAGCGAGCGAGCTTCAACTACTTAAAAGTTGGGTTGCAAATGAAGCGTTACAAAAATGAACGCTCCTTTGGGCCCTATTTGGAGCGCGGAGTACCCAGTGGTTTTCGAAAGCGAATACTAGGCGAAAAGGAATAATTTCATGCAAGATGCTGATTATAGTTTTGTATAGATTTATCGTAAAAAAACTATTGTTAATATTACTGTGTAGATCGAAGAAGTAATACAAAATTATGTTTATCTTTACTCAATCTTCTATTTATTAATAAATAAAAAAAAACATTATTCACAAACATAAAGTACTAGCTTTTGCCCGCGGCTCCGCCCGCGTGGATATCGGGTATCGCGTAAAAAAGTAGCCTATGGCTTTCTCCATATCCCAGGCTATATCTCTCCTAAATTTCATGACGATCGGTTCAGCGGTTTAGGCGTGAAAACGTAACATACAGACAGACAGACAGAGTTACTTTCACATTTATAATGTATGGATGGATAGTATGGATATCTTTCTGTCAACGCAGTCAGAAAATATCAAACTAGTTTAGCAAGGGATAACAGTACGACAAACAAGGAAAAGTGATTACGCGAGTGGCAGCGTGTAATCGCTACGCTAAGACGTTTCGAGAGGCACCCGCTAAACCCCGGATTCGCGACGCACCGGTCTCGATCCCAGAAGTCACTTTTAAGCCATTACTTACTTGCTTGTTTTCGATTTGTTTTTTCCTGCGAAAAAAGACAACGCGAAATACAAGCGAGACTAACTTTCGGGCAATCAGCAAGCTCAACTTCGGGAAGGGTTAAATCAAAGGGTTCCGCTTTTATGAAGACTTATTTCAGACTTACCTTGAAGTTGAAATTAGATTTAATCTGGCTCGAAGCTTTAGGATTGAATTTTGTAAACAATTTGGAATACCTCTACAACTTCCAGGCTTTGTTGGAATACTATTGGGAACTCGGGATCCGGTTGTTTAGAAATTCCTTTGAAATGAATTTGTACTCATATGAGGTCGAGTTTTGTGAATACGCAGGCCAGTTCATGTTCAATGGGCATAAAGTATATGTGATGTTTATTTAATTGAGTTTATTTGGCATTGGCATTTGTTTAGGGTCAGAGCGATTGTTGTGTTTATTGTATACATACATGCTCAGGCAATTTTTTCGTTACAATAAAAAAGCGTTTGCGTATTTAAAGTAAAATGATTTCGATGTTAATATTTGAGGTTGACGCAAGGCCGCCGTGTATATTGTTACGTGGGTTTTAATATGAATTTTATTAGTGGCTTACCGAACGTTTTGGACGTGTTTAATTAATACACCCAGAACTGTATAAACGCTCACCGGTGGTTTTCACTGCTTAAATTACACAGAATTGTTTTTAGGATTCCTTGTTGACTACGGAACCCTAAAAACAATTCTTTCAAATCAAATCAAATCAAATCAAAAATGTTTATTTTTAAGGTTATGGTACAACAGATGTTACAAATATTGGTTCCAGCATACCCTGCCATAGTATGGCGTACAAATATTTCCAAAAACAAAGTATATTTTTTTTTTTACAAAAATGGATATTTAAAAAAATATAAAGACATGGTAAAGACAGTATTTTATGCCTTTGAAATAAAAGTTTACAGCTATCTAAAAAGTGGGCTCCACACATTACCCGGATGCATTTTTTTTGTACTTTGCACGTCTACTGAGTTTCCCCAAAGAATAAGACTATATCTGAGAGCAGATGCTACATAAGCATGGTAAGCAACCATTGCGGTATTTAGATTAATCTTTCGTCTTATACTTTTCAGGACCAACCAAAGCGATCAATTTTTTTGAGTATTTTATCTACGTGTGGTTTCCAGCTGCAATTTTGGTCCACGGTTATACCAAAGATTACACATTCCATTAACAGTGTTTAAGCCCGGGAATCGTTATTGTAACGGAAAGCACCATAATTCGAGCTTAAAATGAATTATATATGTCGTCAAATCATTAAAATGTATCGATTGTTCCGTGAAAACTAATATTCTAATATAAATTGCTTAAATAGCATTATATACTGATGAAAATGATCGATATCTCAGAACTGTAAAGAGATAGCGTAATTTGAACACTGCCATTAGCTTAGTTGGAGCATTTACCCCCTAATTACCTATTTTATATAACAGTATATACCCCCGGGGTACCGATTAAAGTAAAATCCATTGTGTCGAAAAGTAAACAGTGTTATGTACCATTTTCATACTGCGTAGAACCACGTCTCCCGTACCCCTCCTACGTCTAAGGAGAGCTAACTGCGCAATACCCCGCAGACACCCGTTCCCCTTCAACACCCCCTCATCAGGTAGGAATGTTTGTAACTGGTGAGTTTCATTGAATATACGACCAAGAGTCACCCGCAACTTGTGATCATGGGTAAAACCTATAAAGGGAACTCGAGCAAGTTGATTTTTGTAGTACATTGGTAGCACATCAGTAGTACATCAGTAATACATCAAGTAAATCTCTCAATAGCAATAATCTCTCCGTACGATTCAGTTGCTCTCCACATATATTCGAGAATTAGTCGCTCCGCGCTTAGATAGTTTTAATAAAGTCAGTTTAAGTTAGCCAATAATTTCAGTTTAAGGTAGTTTCTAGATATTCTATTAGTTCGTAAGTGCTGATTTATATATTGTGACTCTATTTTTGTTGACTGTAATTATCGTGTGTTATTTTATTGATTATACAAGTGTTTAATCTGACAGTGTGGTTTTCACTGGTTACGAGTAAGTGCGTTGGTAACCTTTCGACACCCCCGCCTACAACACCTGACTCCCCGAATATCTTACATTTTGGTCCTTACGAGCCGGATAAGGTTTACAAGTAACCATGAGTCAGAGGAGCACCATCACCACACGCAGCAGGCTGCGAAAGCTGGCTGAAGAGCAGAGCGCACGCAGAATTGATGACCCAGTATCGGACTCCGGGTTGCAGTCTGAAAGGGCACCGGGTTCACCGTCTGTCGCACCGACCATGGCGTCAACGTCTGCCCTCAACATCCCCCTGACGGGTGGTCGAGTAATCGACTACAGTGCTGGAAGTACGTCAGAGGGACCCCAAGGAGGACAGGCAGTAGCAAGAGGTCGCCATACGTCGCCGCGAAGCAGAACGTCATCAAAAGCTAGCCGCAAGAGCGTCGAGTATATCAGGAAACGCATAGAGTATGAAGCTGAAAAGGAGCTAGTACAGCTGAAAGAAAACCTTCTCAAGAAAAGGATGGAAGCTGATATTGCAGAGATAGAAGCAGCTGCCGAGAGTGACAACTCAAATACGGAAGCAGGGACGGCACAGCGCGTAGAGCAGTGGATAGACACAACGCCTCAGGTAACGCAACAACAAACAGTGTTGCACCAGTCAGGCCCAGTGTTGTGTCAATCGGATGCAGTGTTGTGTACCCCGTCAGCAGCGCGCGCGCCTACGGAAATGGCCGCGCCCCGTAACCCACCCGTGAGTCAAAGGCAGCTCAATGTAAGTACGCTTGAAAGTAATGTAAATGTATACCGTGATAATGTGTCGCATGTAATAGGTCCGTCTGTGTCAGTACCGTTTTCGAATCTAACGGTACCTATGGCCCAGACGCATACGCCAGTGTCTCAGGATAGAGTAACGTTCCATTTACCTGACAGGTATCCCGTCTTTACCACCCCGGTCGCAAGTGTACCTCGAGTTTCGATACCCGAGTCGGATACAAGGCGGCAGAAGAATTACGGGGCGGATGATAAAGAAAGACGAAGGGAAATGTCGGGCGATAGGGACAGCAAGATAGACAGATTGGCAGAGGCTATTACTAGTATGTCGCGACCGCGTCCGGTACCTAGACAGGCGTACGAGCTACCCCATTTTAGCGGTGACCCAGCTGAATGGATTTCTTATAAGAATATGTATTGGGACACAGCCGAACAGTATAATTTTAGAACGCATGAAAACTTAGCCCGGCTTAAGACGTCATTGCATGGCGACGCGAAGACCTCAGTTGAGGACCTACTACGGTCAGGTACAGATCCTTCCGAAATAATGCGCGCACTAGATGAGGAGTTCGGTCATCCGACGTTAATATTACAAAGTGCACTCAAGAAAATTAGGGATCTACCTAGGATAACTGAGAGTGGCCGTGAGTTAAGGCAGTTCACGTCTACAATAAGGAATGTTGTGTCCCTACTTAAAAACATTAGAGCCGACGGGTATATAAATAATCCGCAATTAGTTAGTGAGATAGTTAACAAATTAACTCCAATACAGCGCGCGCAATACGGCGATTTTGCTATGGGTATAGATAGCTCACAGGGGGTGGACCTAAGAGTGTCACCGGACCTAGAATTAATGTCACACTTCTTAAAACATTTAACTCGCTCGACTTCATATTACGTTCAAGCCAGTATGTTCGAAGCTAGTCCAGCCAAGCCACCTGTGAGGCAACAAAAGCAAGCCACGCGCTCAAGTAATAATAAAGTACCGCCGGCTCAGCGGGTACATACGCATAGTGACGAGTCTAGTGTACCTAAAGAATGCCTAATTTGCAAAAAGGAACATGCCATTGAACACTGCGACGCATTCGGTAAATTAAGCGTGCAACAACGATGGGACACTATTAAAGAGAAAAATACATGTTTCAAATGTTTAGTTAGTAAACACCCTAAGAGGTTTTGCCGCGCCAAAAGGTGCGAGAAATGTGGCTACAGCCATCATATTTTATTGCATGCAGATAAACAGAACAAAGACAGCAATAAACCAGAGGCCGGCAAAACAGTTAGTGAAAAAACGGAAAGCGTCACTAACATAGGGGAATGGCGAGCTACGGCTCTATTAAAAATAATTCCAATTGGAATAACCTATGACAATGGAACGCATCATAAATGTTACGCGCTACTAGACGACGGGGCAACAGTATCACTGATCGACAGCGCTATAGCTTCAGACCTAGCGGGCCCCCGCATACCTCTTACATTAAAAACAGCGGGTGGCTACGGAGTCACTGATTTAACTTCGCGAGCGGTACAAGCACGGATCACAGGGCCAAACGGACAACAACATGAAATCAAATGCCGTACCATGGTCAACATGAATTTGCCAATACAAACTGTGTCCGCTGCTATGCTGAACGATAACGCTCACCTCCGGGACTTGGGTTGCGTGGAGATGAGGGGCGCTAAGCCGATGTTGTTGCTTGGGCAGGATAACTGGCAGCTTTTGGTCAGTCAGGACATCCGACATGGACGATCCGGTAAACCAGTTGCCTCCCTCACGAAGCTAGGTTGGGTCGTACACGGACCATTCGATAGTGCTAACGATGTTAGCGATCAGTCAGTAAATTTTGTGACAGTTCCCCTGCCTGATCTGCATGACCTAGTCAAAGCTCAGTTCGAGCTAGAAGCTATAGGTATTTCGCAAAACGCTCGTAAAAATAAAAATAATGAAAGAGCGTTAGAAATCCTAGATAATACTAGCCGCCGCGTACCTAATAGTTCACAATGGGAAGTAGGGCTATTATGGAAACATGATGATGTGGAATTGCCTAATAATTATAATCAGGCCCGGCAGCGGTTATACGGAATAGAAAGGCGCGTGCGAAAAGACGCCGTCTTCGCTGAGGCGTATAATAAGCAAATAGATAGACTGCTAGAAGAGGGCTATGCGAGAGAGGTGGAGGGGAGTTTGGATAGCTCACCTATATGGTATCTGCCACATTTTGGCGTGGTAAATCTCAACAAGCCAGGAAAGCTCCGTTTAGTCTTCGATGCGGCCGCCACGTCTCACGGAACATGCTTAAATGATAACCTTTTGACCGGTCCTGACCTGCTGAATTCATTGCTTGGTATATTGATGAAATTTCGTATAGGTCCCATAGCCTTTTCAGGAGACATCGCGGACATGTTTATGAGAATTAGGATAAGGACTGAGGATCAAGGCGCGCAGTTATTTTTATGGAGAGACGCGGATCAGTCCATTGAACCAAAGGTATTCGCGATGAATTCCATGATCTTTGGGGCGACCTCATCACCTACCACGGCGATATATATACTCAACAAAAACGCCAGTGAGTTTGGTGATCGATACCCAGAAGCAGTGGAGGCCATAAAGGCCAAACATTACATGGACGATTATTTAGATAGTGTCTGTACCGAGGACCAAGCGAATAAACTGATAGAAGAGGTGACCCTGATACATGCCTCTGGTGGATTTGTAATACGGGGGTGGGTCACCAACTCATCAGAACTAAGGCATAGATTAAAATTAGACATGCCGGAAAGGGTAGCCCTCGAAAAAGGTGCAGGTACAGTCGAGAGAACTTTGGGGCTAATATGGGCACCGAAAGATGACGAATTAGGATTCGATCTATCCTTCAAACGACTACCAGAAACCATTATAAACGGTAGTGTGGTGCCCACGAAACGACAGTTTTTGAGCATGATTATGTCCATATACGACCCACTGGGTTTTTTGTATCCCTGCGTTATCCAGTCAAGAATACTAATGCAGAAAATCTGGAAATCAGGGATCCAGTGGGATGAACCCCTACAGGATAAGGATGCGAAAGTATGGTTCACTTGGCTTAATAATCTAAGTAAATTAAAAGAAGTCAAAATACCAAGGTGGTACGGGCTAAGCCTCGACAATTTAGAACTACATGTGTTCGGGGATGCTAGCGAATTAGCCTACGCCGCAGTCGCTTATCTAGTAGGTCATGACGCCGGAGGAAATAGGAAGGCTGTCATGGTAATAGGGAAAGCGCGTGTAGCACCTCAAAAGGTGATATCTATCCCTAGGCTCGAGCTACAAGCGGCCTTGTTAGCCTGCCGACTAGCAGACACGGCCGAGAAAGAGCTAGGGCTATCTATAAAACGTAAATTTTACTGGACAGACAGTAAAACGGTTCTTAGATGGATAAACTCTGACGCCCATGAGTTTCAGAGATTCGTATCACATAGACTGGCCGAGATTGATAAATTATCGGACCGAGGCAATTGGCGCTGGGTGCCATCGGAGGATAACCCTGCTGACAGAGCGACCAGATTGTCTTGGCCCGATAACCATGCGGTGTGGCTTTCTGGCCCCCCTTTTCTATGTGATCCACAGGAGCGGTGGCCGGTGTGTCATGAGGCTGAAGCGGCGGAAGCGGACCTCGAGCGCATTCAGCGGGTCCACGCTACATCAGCGCCGATGGCGCCACTCCTTCTCTACGAGCGCTATTCTTCATGGACGCGCATACAGCGCGTTATGTCACGCGTGCTAATATTCATCGGCCGATGTCGTAAGCATCGGTCAACAGCAGAGCTACAGCGTCCCGACCTGGAAGAAGCTCACAACTGCCTTATGCGGTTGTGCCAAGAAGACAGCTTCCGGGATGAGCGGGCCGCCATACTAGAAGGCCTGCCCGTCCCCAACAACAGCAGCATCAAGGCCCTAGACCCGATGATCACCGAGGACGGCTTGCTTCGGGTGAGGGGACGCCTGAGTGCCTGCGAGGTGCTCACCTTCGGGGAAAGGCACCCGATAATATTAGAGGGACGTCACCCTCTAACGCGAAAGTTGATCGCATTTTACCACGGGATGGCTTTACACGCCAACCACGAGACCGTCGTCAACAACCTTCGTGAATAATACTGGATCACAAGGGTAAGAACCTCAGTAAAAGCGGTGGTTGCCCAGTGCCAATTATGTCGTGTTTCCAGAGCTAAACCAGCCCCGCCCAAGATGGGCGATCTTCCGCTGGCGAGAGTCGAGACCTCGCGACGAGCCTTCGTCCGAGTGGGCGTCGACTACTTCGGCCCGATGGAGGTAGCAATTGGGCGGCGCCGCGAAAAGCGGTGGGGTGCATTGTTCACCTGCCTCACCACACGCGCCGTCCACCTCGAGTTGGCCGCCTCATTGAGCGCCGACTCCGCCATACTAGCCTTGCGGCGCCTTATTGCGCGCCGCGGGCAACCAGCGCATCTGTACTCAGATCAGGGTACCAATTTCATTGGAGCCAACACCGAACTACGAGCAGCCCTAAAGGACCTTAACCACGGTCTAGTCAGGGCCGAAGCCATCAACCGAGGCATCGAGTGGCACTTCAATCCCCCGGCAACCCCACACATGGGCGGCTGCTGGGAGCGCCTGGTGCGTTCCATAAAAAACGCACTCCGAAGCACGCTCAAGGAACGTGCTCCCCGAGAGGAGGTGTTGTATACCCTCCTCACCGAGGCCGAGCTGATTGTAAACAGCCGGCCTCTAACTTATGTCTACTACGACCACGACCAGCCTGTGGTCCTGACACCTAATCATCTACTCCTGGGCACTGCGTCCGGGAGTACTCCGTTCCTGCCGGGAGACTTCGAGGACGTCGATTCGCGCCGGCAATGGCGGCGCGTGAACGCGCTCGCCGACATGTTCTGGCGGCGCTGGCTACGAGAGTACCTCCCAACGCTGCAACGTCGTGACAAATGGATTAACAACGTACCCAATGTGCGGGTCAACGACGTAGTTGTGATTATAGACAATAATAAGGACAGGAATGTATGGACAAAAGGTGTAATTAAGAACGTGTATTACGGCAATGACGGTATTGTTCGTGTAGTCGACATTAGGACGTTAAATGGGGTCCTGCGTCGGCCGTAGCAAAGATTATCGTGCTTCCCACCGACCAAATATGATGTAATGCGGTTGAACCCTTTTACAGGGGGTGGAATGTAACGGAAAGCACCATAATTCGAGCTTAAAATGAATTATATATGTCGTCAAATCATTAAAATGTATCGATTGTTCCGTGAAAACTAATATTCTAATATAAATTGCTTAAATAGCATTATATACTGATGAAAATGATCGATATCTCAGAACTGTAAAGAGATAGCGTAATTTGAACACTGCCATTAGCTTAGTTGGAGCATTTACCCCCTAATTACCTATTTTATATAACAGTATATACCCCCGGGGTACCGATTAAAGTAAAATCCATTGTGTCGAAAAGTAAACAGTGTTATGTACCATTTTCATACTGCGTAGAACCACGTCTCCCGTACCCCTCCTACGTCTAAGGAGAGCTAACTGCGCAATACCCCGCAGACACCCGTTCCCCTTCAACACCCCCTCATCAGGTAGGAATGTTTGTAACTGGTGAGTTTCATTGAATATACGACCAAGAGTCACCCGCAACTTGTGATCATGGGTAAAACCTATAAAGGGAACTCGAGCAAGTTGATTTTTGTAGTACATTGGTAGCACATCAGTAGTACATCAGTAATACATCAAGTAAATCTCTCAATAGCAATAATCTCTCCGTACGATTCAGTTGCTCTCCACATATATTCGAGAATTAGTCGCTCCGCGCTTAGATAGTTTTAATAAAGTCAGTTTAAGTTAGCCAATAATTTCAGTTTAAGGTAGTTTCTAGATATTCTATTAGTTCGTAAGTGCTGATTTATATATTGTGACTCTATTTTTGTTGACTGTAATTATCGTGTGTTATTTTATTGATTATACAAGTGTTTAATCTGACAGTGTGGTTTTCACTGGTTACGAGTAAGTGCGTTGGTAACCTTTCGACACCCCCGCCTACAACACCTGACTCCCCGAATATCTTACAGTTATATTGGATGTCTATACCCAAAGTCTCAAATTCAGATAATTTATGTAAACAAAGTAATGTCAAGAAATGTCATTGTCAAAATGACAGGACAGTGGTGCAAAACATTTTATCATATAATTTTTTTTGTAAATTATCATCTATGATTTTAAAATGAATTAATTATTAGAACTATGCAGACAAAATACCGTTGCCAAACAATGTTTTATGTAGTGTGTTGGAGACACGGCCTGTTATCGTCATAATCAGCCTGTTTAAGTCCACTGCTAGACGTAAGCCTCCCAAAATCGATTTCCACTCGAAACAGTTTACAGCCGTTTTCATCTAAAATGTGGCTAGATATGCTACTTACAATATGAATCTATGAATTAAGAGTTGTTATATTAGTGTTGTTGAAGATTGATTTTTTTTTGAAAATGTTACGATCTCCTGCATTGTTACCAGTATCATAAAATATTTTATACCAGAAAATCTCCTTTCTTTAATAATTTTGTTTAAAAGAGAAAATTTATAAAAATAATTACGGTATGATTAATTTTTAATTATTATTTCTTAAAATCAGTACTTAAAAGAAAATGAAACCTCTTTTTTCGCCATTTTATGTGAATTACCATTACGAAGACATTTTTTTGCTATGTTATCCCCCTTTGTTTACATAAATTATCTGAATTTGAGACTTTAGGTATAGACTATCTGTGTTTGTGTTAAGTGCTTGAAGTTGTATTATATTGGTTTTTGTCATGTTTATTTTAAGTTATTATTTTCTAGCCATTTGATTGCCTTGTCTAATGCTTTAATAATTCGTTTTTCCAAGTCATTGTTATCGTCGCTTTTAATAACCAAGGTTGTGTCATCAGCAAATAGTATGCACTCTTCATTAATCGCCTCTGGTAGGTCGTTGATGTATACTAGACAGTCACTTTCATTCTGTCCGCGGCTTAGCTCAGATAACCTTAGTACTAGAAAGCTGTAATTTGGCATGGGTATACATATTAATCACGCCGACAAAGTGGTATAATAAAATCTTGTTTTTTTTAGGGGGTGTTCCCTACACGTAAATAAGGGATGATATATTTTTTGCTCGTTTATCCCATAGTGTGGGGTATTGTTGGATAGTCCTTTAAAAAATATTGCGGGTGTGTAAAACCATATTTCGATTCAGGGATTCGTTTGCGTAATATTAAGCTTTGAGGTGCACATTTTTGTTAGTCAAGTGTCCTCCCCTTGCCAGCTAAATGGTTGTACTTGGCTATGTGAAAAAATTCACAGCAGTAATATATATAACGAAGTTCAAATGAAAGCGATCATAGCTAAGTAGTTGCCGAGTAATAGTCAACCTACTTATATTTACAGTTGAAAAACATGTTTTCCCATACATTCCGTATGGAAGACCATGTTTTTTTAACTACAATGTCTATAATACAATGTTTTGGGGCTCTGTCTCGCTTATGGTCGTAACATTATGCTGAGCGATGCCTGTTTTGCATTGATGTGACGCATATTTTCCCTCAACTTGTTCTTTCCGTGACTACAATGTTAAGTTTGTTCCTGGGATAAATTCATCCCAACTACGGAACCCTTCATTGTGCGTGGTCCGACACGCACTTGGCCGGTTTGTTTACTTACGTCTGTTGATATTGTTTGTTAATTCATCAAATAATTAAATAGTAGTCGAGACTCTTGCAGTTTCGAAGAAATAAACTTAATATAATTCTCACTGATAAAATGGCTATCGATTTTAAATACCTCATAATTATCTGCGGTAAACTTTTTTTTATAGAACCTGTGTGAAGGAGGAGGCGACGCGATATGGCGTCTCGAAGAGGTCTGCGGAGTGAGGTCGGTCCACAATAGTCCTGAGGCCGGATGTGTGTTTCCCTTTGTATCGGGGCTTTTAAGTTCTGACGCCGATCATTGACACCGACTGAAAAAAAAGAAAATAAGGCTTAGGTACTGCAGCATGAGAGAATGAAAAAAATAACGGTTAACGCTGAACTATGTTTTGTTAGTTTTGTCGGTAAATAATAAAATATCAAAATATTGTTTTCTGCAGTTTGGTAAGAACAACTTTGAGAGCGAGGCTAACAGAAGAATTCAGCTGGGCAGCATTTGGGAAACTTCGTCGAGTCTTCTCGTCGCGTATTCCACAGAGGCTAATGACGTCTTCAATCAGTGCGTCCTGCCTGTTATGACTTACGGAGCCGATACGTGGATACCCACGGTATGGCTGATCCATAAATTCAAGGTCGCTCAGCGAGCTATGGAACGGGCTATGCTTGGAGTTTCTCTGAGGGATCGAATCCGGAATGAAATGACCAAAGTTGTCGACATAGCTCACAGAATAAGCAAGCTGAAGTGGCAATGGGCCGGCCATAGTAGCCGTAGAACCGATGACCGTTGGAGTAGACGTGTTCTTGAGTGGAGACCGTGAATCGGCAAACGTAAGGTAGGACGTCTTCAGGCTAGTTGGAGCGACGATCTTCGCAGGGTGGCTGGTAGCAGCTGGATGAGAGTTGCCGAGAATCGAGCTGAATGGAGTGCAATTGGAGAGGCCTATGTCCAGCAGTGGACTGCTATAGGCTGATGATGATGATGATATTGTTTTAGTATTCTACAATGTGTAAATATTAAAGTAGTATTAAGTAGTATTATTAGTAATAATAATAAAGGTGTCTGCACACAGCGGGCGCGGCGCGGCGGGACGGGACGCCGACGCGACGCTGAGTAGTTGTAATGTACTAGATATTACGGACGACGCCACACAGAGCCGTCTGGCTCGACGTGACGCGACGCGACGCTCTGTGTGGCGTCGTCCGTAATATCTAGTACATTACAACTGCTCAGCGTCGCGTCGGCGTCCCGTCCCGCCGCGCCGCGCCCGCTGTGTGCAGAGACCTTAAAGTAATATTAATAATATGAATGCCCATTATGAAAGTAGTTTGTTCAGAATCGTTTACTGAATTTATTTCTGTGATTTTTAATAAAGGTAATTTTTTATCCATAAAATAATTAAAACTATATACGTAAATTACAGTCACGCTTCTGCTGTCCTGTCAAAACAAACTAAAATGGACGAAATACCTACAACGCTAGACCCTTACACGTGTGCGACTGCGTGCGTGCGTAAATTTGTAAGGTGACCTTAATTTTCTCCCACAGTTAGTATAACTAATTTAATTAATAAACAATGTTTTATACATATAATAGCAAAACATTTGTGGCCATCATCATCATCATTTCAGCCGAAAGACGTCCACTGTTGGACATAAGCCACCCCCAATTGGGGGGATTTGCCATAATCGCCACGCTTGGCAGGCGGGTTGGCGATCGCAGTACGGTGTTAAAAATGCATAGAGAACGCTGCTGCCCGTTCTCTAGTAAGTCCCTTAGTCGCCTTTTACGACACCCACGAGAAGAAATGGGGTGGTGCTATTCTTTACGTCCGGCACCACACGGTACAACGGTAAAATTTAGTGTATGTATTATTATTATAACATAATTTTCTAATTGGGGTGTTTGGTGGCGTGAATACACATTTTGAATAAAGTTGCGTTCAAAGGAAAATGGTTACTAATCTTCTAGTAAAAAGGGGCAGTGACTTTCGTACTACCAGTATTTACTTGCAGCTCGTAAATTTTGTTTGAACACAAAACAGCTTTTCGGAGACGAGCGAATAAACATTGAGAGCTGACTTTTAGCTCTAAACTGTACATGCTGTTCCTGAATACAGTCGAGTGACACGCTATTTTATGACACTACCATTAAAAGTACTGCGTTTAGAAAGGATGGAAAGCTACCGTACATTGAATTTCAAAAACCACTCGTCGAAATAGATTTCGGCCACAAATATTCCACGATCCTCGTGTGTTGACGCAAAACCGTTCAAAAGTGAACCGAAAAATAGAAAGAATCAGTTTTATTATGTCGGTGTTTTTGCAGACGGTGCGCCAAAGGGCCGCATATGATCGACCGCATGACGTACACTTTATACCGCCACTATTTTTCCACAGCAGGTATGTGCTCCTTTGTGCTCGCCCGCCTCGGGACCACACTTCTTCCTTTCATTGTCCAGATCGCCGCTCGAGTAGGAAATCGATGACGTGTACCGAATATAACGTGTTATCGAAAGGAACATCGCCTCGTTGGCTCGCAGCACACTGACGTACTATTTTTGCTTGCTTGCCAAGAACATACTCATCTGTTTTCTTTAGTGTGGTTCAATAGGTAGATACAAGAATTAATTTTATACTAAAAGCTTTAAGATTATACGATTTACATAGAAACGAGAGTATCAAAGAAATAACGTTTCCATTTCAAATTATGCTAATGTTAATAGAAATGCGAGTCCCCTTTGCGCAAACATCCTACAATGAAAGAAAATATGCTGACGAGATCACGGACGCGCATATAATGATTTCTGAACAACATTTTTTTTTGCAGAATAAAAAAACAGAGGTAAAAGCTAATTATCCCTTCAGAGTCTTTACCGGTTCAAGTGATCCGCCATCAAATCGCATGAATCGCTCGTATTTATGGACGGAGGGGGAAGAGAAAATGACGTGCTGAATTAAGCCAGCATTTTTTTCTAAGTGGGCAGTAAACGGGCTGCCTTCACCCATACATATTGAAGTGTCGTATATTTTACGATCCATCCCGCTCGAGGGTACTCCCACGGAAGCAATGGGCGAACATCCGTATCGAGTGGACAAAATTACCTTCGTCCTGTTTTACAAGTTCAATCGTTTTGTTTTACCACTAAACCATTTCTGCTAATTTTAATATTTTAGTTTTAGAGCTTCACTCACGAGATTTATGTATTTTTTATTGATAGTATAATGAAAATGGAAATGGTTTTTATAATGAAATTTCTAGGAAATTCAAACTTCTGATTGCTATACTTTCTCTTGCAAAACAAATGATAATCATTTTTATAGCATTACAGGATAAAAATGATCATTTGTTTTTGCAATCGTAGTGCAGGATCTTCAACCCAAATATAGCGTTTATTATTAGTCCAGGAAAATTAGGGTTTCACCTCGGAATGAGAGATAGTCAGATAAAAATTTGTGTAAACCTTTATTTTGGCACCCTAAAACTTGTCTCAAAACATACTTATCATAGGGTGTCCGCGACTATAAGAAATTCCGAGATCAAAGGTAAAAAAAATCGTTTTTTTACACTTTTTATTGCAAATATCTCGTTTCCTATGGGTTTTATGCTATTTGCATTTATTATAAATATTGTAGAGGATTAAATTCTGTACAACTATTGTTTAGATTTTTTTTTGACTAATATTCCTGGACTATATGCTTGTTTTCAGATCCGTAAATGCATATCTATCAAAGTTATAAAAGAACATTTGTTAGTTCAAGATACCTAAATTAATAACAAAGTACATTCTGGCTTGGTAAGAATAGATCATTAATATCTGTTCTATTTTATATGCTTGCTCTAATCTAGAAGATCCCAGTTTATTTACGACAACTCAAACGTGCCTTTATTTATAAAACACAATAACTGTAACCCTTTACCAACGGATTAGAAACAATTGTTCTACGACAGTTAAATCATCATTTTTGTTCGCGTCCGTGTGAAGTAGCCTCAGTCCGTTAATTTAAATTATACGAGAGAATTCATGAGACGGGACGTTTCTTCGGCGGACATGCAAACAATTAATTACCGGGAATATTAATGCCCCGCATTAGTCAGGGGTAGAGCCGTGTCAGCGGACCCTCGGACTCGCAACGCTGTCCGCAGCTTACCCACAAGCCTACAGAACGCCCAGTTTTACTTGATCCATCATGGCGGCACTGCTTCTGACAGCAAACGTCAACGTTACGTCAAACGCAGTACATTTTCATTTAGTTCGTTATTTTACCGTATGTCAAGAAAAAGTGGCCGGTTTCCAATATTTAAATTGTCGGTAAATATTGCTGCAGTATATAACCTGATTAGATCCTTGTTGTGTGGTGCTGCGGTTCGACTAAGTTATAGAGCGCCTTTGTAAGGATTTTGTTGTTAATATTTATATGATGGTTATGGTGTATGGTATTTTTGGAATCGGTGTCTATTGTGTGCTTGGAGATAAGCAGTATTTTACGTGTAATATCATTGTTATTAAATTAAGATACATATTCTTATATCAATTTCATTGCACTAAGCAATAACGTGGAAAGATTTTCAAGGAGATCCGATGTGAATTTCTCTATGTATATTTATAGTTATTATTTTATTATATGTTTTTAAACCTGTTTGAAACTATTGTAGGTGTATTTTCTTTTTTTAAAGTACATTATATTAAACTTTAAAAAAATGCGGCGCAAGCGTACAATGAGCGTAACGGGACAATGCGTGTAACGGGACATTTTCGTGCATGCAGCCGGCGTTCATCGATTTATTGGACGTTGTCACGTCAAAATATATCTTTGCCCTTCTCTATTGAAATGATACAACAATATTAAACTTAAAACTATTTAGAATTTCAAAATCAATATCCAGCCCTTTGAAATTTAGAAGCTTTGCGCTTTATTGCGCTTGATAAAATTCATTCGGCAAACCAAAGTGGAATATTTGACGTCAATAAAATTGTTGTTTAAAACAATTTTTGGACTGTCGTCTGCCAATCAAAGGCCGTACAAAGCGGGGGCCGCGGGGCTTTATAGTAGGGCTGTCGCATTCATGTTATTAACATTGAGAACTTTTTTATAGGTCGATAGGTATACAGGGTGGATTTTTGCGACAGGGCAGTAAGTGTAGGTATCTTAACAGTTGTTATTACAAAAAAAAAAAAAAAAAACTGTTTCGGGAGACTGTTCTTATTTTTTTGAGAAATTTTGATCCTCATTCACAGATTTTGATAAACAATTACAGCCAGCAAGAAAATTGGCTATTTTCACAAAAACTTTTTTGATGTCAATTGATCCTGTATCTCTTATAAGGATCAAAACATTCTATTGGACCAACTGACGTTTAAGTATGTACTAGAAAAGTCAGAAATCGCAAAAACTTTATACATTTCGTAGGAAATGAGACTCCACCTTACTTTTTATGATGACTGGCCAATACAAGTCAGAAATCGCAAAAAAAAAAAAACTTTTCTTATACAGTCTTATCGTTCTAGACTATTGAAGGACTATTACAGAAATCACAAGCAACCAACTATCTAAATTCTGTTCTCAAAGTAATGGTGGTTAAAGTATGAAATTGCCGTTTTATAGTAATCGATACTTTGAATTGACATTAAACCTTCATGGTGTGAGATATTCGAGTGATACTTTTCTATTTTTTTTTCCACCGAATGTTGTATTTATTTAAATGATTATTTGATAAATATAACAACACAGAGTTACATAAATTGCACACACATACCTATATAAAAATAAACAAGGATTTCTGTTTCATGAGAACAGGCTGTCAAAAAAGTATTCCTGCTACATCTTCACATTGAAAGGCCCTGACATGTTTTCGCGTGCTTCTACTCTCATTGAAACTGCTCTTATAACTGAGATTTGTATTTTTCCTTTCAGCCAGTACACTATTTGAGAATATGCGTTTCCCCATTTCTCATTAAGCTTTGATGCGGTTTTTTTTTTAAACTGTTATATTCAGTTCCTAAGGCTCAATCGCATGAAATTACTAAAGGGGTGAATGAGGCTCTTAGGTCTTCAGCTGCTCGGTCGTATTTTAAGTGTTTCTCTCGGCTATGTCTCTGTGCTGTTTTTTGCCAGGTGAGGTTGCTGTAAGAGGAAGCGTCAGCATTTACAATGCGAACGTCGAAGAACGCTTTCCTTGCAGGTTCCCACACACTGTTTAGTAACATATCACCTATAAGTGCTGGTTGATTGATATTTGCGTCTTGCATTATGGGTTCTATTGTGCCAGTTCCCCAGGCTAGTTCGGCCCAATTTTTCAGTCATCTCTGTGTTGATCATGACCTTTTTTAATTAATCCTCCTTTCTTGCAGTTTAGTGCGTGGTTTAAGTCGAAATTACTCTCTCCGCATCCGTCGCAGGCCTCAGGGAGGTTTGCAGGTTCGTGGGCCTATCTAATAGCTAAAGCATCCCTAAACTGGGTAGCTGTGAGATTAGTGTTGTTAGCGGTGGTCGGTATGATAGTTAGCCATTGTGAAGAGTTCGTTTCAATAACTCTTTGGATACATCTTTTCATTTTATTTGGTAGTTTACATATTATGAGTGTACTTTTTTCGGCGTCTCTCTTTTGCCGCGATAGTTTTACTTCTTTGGCAGTATTTGTAGCATGAGTTAGATGGGCTAGTAAATCTAGCTTTTCGTCGGATTTGATGGCATGCGTTAGTATTCTATTTGATTCTACCGATGTTTTACAACAGTCGTTGTTATTCATGGGGTCGGTGATACCTAATCCGCCAAGTTTCACCGGTAGCCTAAATAGTTCATGTTCTAATGACGTTATTTCTCTGTCTAAGATTGATGGTATCAGTGTTGTCATGATGGATTGTTTTAAAGTTTGAAATTCCTCACAGGTGTTATCCATGACTGTTTGTAGGTACCTCCATTCACATTGGAGTGACTTTGTAAAGGCTGTATGTACAAGTTGTGGGTATTTTTTACTTGCTTTTGATAGTAGTCTTATACATTCAATCCATTCATTAACTTTGTCTTTGATGTATTGTTTTCGTCCATTCTCGTTTCCGATGACACCGCCCAGAAATCGATGTGAAAGTACAATCTTCACTCCAAACTTTCCAAATATTCTCTTTGCTTCTTCAGTTGATTTATTTTTGACTATCATATAGCTTTTAGAAGGTTCTGGGAAATAACCGTATTTCGGACCTAGTTTCATCAGTTTTTCTAGCTAATCTTTTAAGTTTTTTAGTTTACCAAAACAAGCAGAATCATCAGCATACCAGTTTTGTATATATTTTCCAGGGTCTTTGCAGCTTTGGATTAAGGGTAGAATTCCGACTGCATACATTAGCATTGCTAAAGGATCCCCTTGTGTTGTTCCTTCCTTGCTTAAGATGAATTCTTTTGAGCCTGACAGGCAAATGACTGCGAAGCCTCTATGCTAGAATGCTAGAATGCTAGAATCTACTGGCCGCGCTGTGCAATATTTCTTTTTAACACATATAGATGTGTTAAAAAGAAATATTGCACAGCGCGGCCAGTAGATTCTAGCATTCCAGAGAGCGATTGGACGACTCAGCGCATTGAAGGCGTTCGTGGCATCTATTAGGAGGAGTCCTTCATCATCTTCACCTTCATTAAAACATTTGGTCATGGCATGAATTCCTCCTTCAATACCCGATTTCATGCTTGCGCATAGTTGATCAGAGCCGCATGCTAGTTGAACATCTAGTCCTGTTGCCGTCGCCATGGCTTTTGCAATGATGCGTTGAAGTATTTCACCTATGCCAATCGGGCGGACACCTGGACATTTATCCATTTTTTTTTTTTTTAATATATTTTTTTTCCTCTTCTTGCTAAAAGAGCTCTTATGCAATCCCATTCGACAATTTCACTGCTTAGTTTTCTAGTTAGTGCTGCGATTGATTTTCTCAGTTTTGAGCTGTGGTTTCCATAGCGAAGTAGGAGTGATTTCCATTGTTCTGAGTCGGTGCCGCTTGGTCCAGCTCCGCCAGAGTTGTCTAGCAACTTTTTCTATATGGTTCGAGGTGATATCGACATTTGTCATAGTTGGGAGGTCAGGTTGGTCTATAAAATCTGATGGTTGTGGGGTAACTTGGTTAGGATGTTTATCTTTAAATATTTGATGTACTGTTTTGTTTCCTAGTTTTTCATTTGGGTCCAAGATTCCACCCCCTGATCTTTCCGTTATCCATCTATTTGCTTGTCTAATTTTTCCTTGTAACATAAGGCGGCCAAATATTCGGACAGTATGATCAGCGTCTTGTTTCTGTTTGTTTTTTGATGCTATTTTCGAGTTGCATATTAGATTTCTGCAATTAATTCATCATAATGACCTGAGTTCCACATTGCCATTCTTCTTTGAAGTGTTCGCCTGATATCCTGGCCTGATTTAACTAAATTGTCTCTCTGTAGTATTGTACTACATAAGATGAATATTCTTTCGGAGTTTCCTTCTCCTGGAAGATTATTTGTGAGATCTTTTATTTCTGTGGCTAGGAGTGTGGTTAGTTGTCTGCCTACATTTCCTTGTGGGATACTATATTGCTTACTGTGAAAATTTAAAAGTTTTTTCCAGCGTTCTCTCCAGGTTGAGTCTGGACCACTTTCGCTATTAAGTAGTCTTGCATTGAATCCCTTTAGGAACAAGTTTTGGATGGTTTCAGGAATTTGTGATTGGTTCACGGGCTGTTTCGTTTTGTATTTGCGCTTGGTTGAGGAGTTCGTTGGTTGTTTCAGTGGTACGGTTGATATTTTGAGAAGGAGTGTTGGGTGGGTGGAAATAATCCGGGTGTGACGCGAGAATATGTCTCTTTAGCCCTCTTTTTTTTATATTCCTGTGAACAAACCGGGCATGATTCTTTTGTGACTAGTAATGTTTGTCGCATGGATGGAATTTGTGGCTGCGATGATGATTTATCAGCGTCGTCTTCTTCGTTGGCGTCGTCGTCATTCATTATTGTTCGATCTTTCGTATGTAACTTTGTGTGTAAATTCCAATGATTTCAAAAGGAAGGATAGGCCCGTCTGAACATTTTACATAAACTTTCTGTATACAAGCAAAAGTAGCGCCATCTGTCATAATTCATACGAACTACGTGAGTGCATCGTTGCATAGGTCGACGACGTAACCTTGTACATGCGTACCTACATGATGGTCTTTACTACAGAGTTTTTGTGGATAGGAACATAATATTATTATAGTCACTTTTTGCCAGAAATTGTCTATTAAGTCTTATATTTTTTTCGGCTTCTAGGCATTACTCAAACAAGTCAGGAGAAGGAAAACAAAGTCCTCCCTCTACTTGTGAATTCTATTAGCTTATGAAGAAAGAATATCGTCATCATCTATGTGGCAACAATGAGCAGAACATACTCTTGTATTTTTATGATGTTTGAAATAAGGCTCCTTTCGTTGTTCCCTAATAATGCGACTCTCAAATCTCTATGCGTTGAATCATTTGAAAATCTGTAATATATTTAAAAAAAAAAATGTAATTCGCTATCGCATAATGTATAAACATCGTTTATATGTCTTCTCCTAATTTGGTACCCACCAAAAATCAAAATGACTTACACTAAGTTCAAAAATAAAACAATTTAAAAAAATGACGTCCGTACAATGTTTCTTCGTTCATTTCGAGGAGCCATTGTATGGCCAATGGGCCACACAATGGATGCCATTGTAAAATAATATTGTCGCTTTAAAAATATGTTTATTTAATCATTTAATTGCAACAAAAATAATATAATGTTATGCACCGATGATACGATAACCCATGTTCCTTTTAAATCTTTGTATCGTAATTTTTGCAGCCTTTTACCACGCAACTAAGCATTTTTATGACAGGCAAATACACTATCACTCCCTCGCACGGACCATTGTCAACTGAGTCGCGTTGGCCCTAAACCGTAATTTTTAGGGCCAGCGCGTTGGTGCCATGTAATCGCGGGGATAGCCAGGTCGTTACGCTAGTAATATATAAGTCAATGGTAAATTCACTATTAATTTTATGATGAAATACAAAATAAAACCGTGTATAAATTGAAAAATAAAAATTAATTGAAATAGTATTTTTTTTGACGTGACGTTGACGTTCCGAACCATAGAGGAATCTATATATATTTGATAATATATATATGTGATACTTTTCTATATTTATATACCTATGAGATTTTTCTTTAAAAAAATATGCAACATTCGATTTTCGAATTTTAATTGTTTTTTTTTTATTCAACTTAGACGGAAAAAATGGATACTTAAAAAATCCGAGATAATTTTTGAATACGAGTTCCGACGCGGAACTAACGCGGCAGAAACGGCTTGCAATTAATGCTGCGTTTGGAGAGGAGACTGATAATGAACGCACCGTGCGTTTTTAGTTTATACGCTTTCGTAATGGAAACTTCGACTTGAAGAACGAACCACGTGGAAGACCGCCCACCCAGGTGAATAACGCTGAATTGAAGGAAATGGTGGAAGCCAATCTGAGTCAAACTACCCAGGGTTTAGCAGCATGGATTAACGTTACCTTACCTACAATATTGACTCATTTGCATCAAATCAATAAGATAATAAAAAAAAAAAAAATGGGTGTAATGATTTGACTGATCTGCAGAAAGAAACGCGTGTTGAAACTTGCGCTACCTTGTTGAATCGGTACAGAAATGAAGGAGTATTGGATCGAAATGTGACATGTGATGAAAAGTGGATTCTTTACGATAAAGGCTCGTACAGACTCGCGCGATATCGCGGGCGCGACAGGCACCGACAAAGAAATTGTGCTACTAGTGTCGCGTCGCGCCCGCGATATCGCACTAGTCTGTATGAGCCTTAACCGTAAGCAAAAAATGTAATGGTTGACCCCATTTCAAACGCCGCAACAGTGCCCTAAAGCAAAGCTTACCAATAAAAAGGTAATGGTAACTGTTTGGTGGTCTCTTCATTGCGTTACACTATAGTTTTCTCAGATCTGGTCAAGCAATATCAGTAGATGTTTACTGTGCCGAACTTCGAACAATGATGGCGAAACTGGCAGTGAAATAGCCCTGACTCGTGAATCGATCTTCACCATTATTGCTCCATGATAACGCAAGACCTCACACTGCACGGGACACCGTTGTAACTCTACAAGAGCTGCAGTTAGAAACCATACGTCATCCTCCGTACTCGCCAGACCTTACTCCAACTGACTACATTTTTTTTGTGATTTGGATAATTTTCTACGTGGTAAAAAAATTTCTTCCTAAGAGGCAGTACAAAATGCTTTTACACAGTTTGTAGAATCTAGATCCCCAGAGTTCTATCGCAAAAGCATAAATGAACTTCTGATTAAATGGCAGCAATGTATGGACAATGAGGATAAATATTTCGATTAAATAAAAAAATAAAAAAAATGGAAAAAAACAGGTTTTATTTTTGCAGTATTAATCTATAATATAATGCGTTTTCGTTTGAAATCCAAAGTGAATTCTTTTTACCCGTCTACCTATCGATAGTAAAACAGTAAGTTGGGAGTCTCATTGCCTACAAAATGTATAAAAAAGTTTTGTGCGATTTTGGACTTATTTAGTACTTTTTTTTACCTAAGTTAGTCCAATAGAGTTTTTTGATTCTTATAAGAAACAGGATCGTTTGGCAATTTTATGAAAATGTCCCATTTCCTTGCTGAATGTAAAGTTTTTTCAAAATCTGACAATGGGGAACAAAATTTCAAAAAAAAATAAAAAAATACGACAGTCTCCTAAGACCGCTTTTCTGTAGCAACACGGTTAATGTATGTACATTCACCTGCAAAATTGCATGGATACCTTAGTGTCTATTTTTCAGTGAACGTTTGAGTTCAAATTTTCGAAAATAGAACTAGCTTTCGCTTTTCGCATCACACGATTTTATTTCTGTATTGTCCATGGATTTTTGCAGTCGAAATCCATCCTCTATAGTGTATACGGGAGAAGCAGATCTTAGCAATTGTTATAAGATTTATCAAAATATTTTCAGAAATTTTATCAGCCTAGAGTAACTTAGGAACCGTCACACAAACACATAATATCACGCCTGTAATCCCCGGAGGGTTAGGCAGAGGTGTATGCCATGGTTCATCCACATTTCGCCAGTTATGTTCAAGTCCCATGAAACAACTCTCATGTAGGAACAGTCACGTATGGTATAACAGCAGTTACGAATGTTATGGTGACGTTGTGATGACGATGATGATGGCTCCTGTCCGCGCCTACATTGTCTACAGAATTTCAGAATTGGCCTAAACTAAGACAGGATTTTATATACTCAGTCTTATACCTAAATTTCATCTCTAAAAGCATGACTACCCTAGATTAGAGTTACTAGACCTGTATTGAAAGAGAAACGTAAAAAATACGTTTTAAAACTCAGTAACTGCGACCAAACTCAGGACGTAAAAAGATAAAAGATTTTATTATTTTCTTGTCGAAAGCTTCGCTCTAAAGTTTATTGAGATGAGGACGTAATTAATATTAACAGTTTTCTTATGTTCCGACCATTTGCTGGGTAACGAGCTGGAAAATCTTCTGTGATAAGAGTTGTTTACTATTATGTTGTAAAAATTCTTGAAATTAATTTGCGCTTATAGTTTTATCATCAGTAGTAGTGGATGCTACTGTAGTAGTTGGTACTACTGTTTTAGTAGGTACTACTGTTTTAGTGGGTACTACTGTTTTAGTGAGTACTACTGTTCTAGTGGGTACTACTGTAGTAGTTAATGAGTATAGGACTGTTATAAACACTTCTTCGGGTCGACATGATTCGGCACGATTCGGCACACTCGGGCGGCAAATTCGGCATTCGGTTTTACCGCTCGGCCTTTGCTGAATTATGCCAAATCATGCACCTGAGTGAAACATTCCGAACCAATAATTGTATTCTTGGTTGCGAGTATGATGTCCTCAGGAGGATGACCACTGACATTACGTTAATAACAACCAACTACGATCACTCCGAGATTGTTCATTTCTATTGCAGGTAGGTAGTCGATAGATAAGAAATCCTCAAATAGACGTAATTTATTTATAATAAAAACTGTCTTGAACAGTCCGCCCCAAAAACATGTAGGTGGGTATGATACGGAGAAACAAGACAAAAAAAAAAAAAAAAAACAGCAACACTTGTTCCACACATTTTTACCGTATAGGTGTTGTACTTTTATATGAAACAGCAAATTTTAATAACCAACGAAATATTCTACGATGGGGGTTCTACAATGATGTATTGAATTCATGGTAACAGTTTGCGCGTCGATGTCCTTTACACCGTGTATAAAATGCAATTTACCGAGACCCCTTTCTTTTAAAAACTGGGCACATAATCACAAGTAGATAACGATTTCGTAAATTGCGGTTCTGGTTTTTAGTAGCTGAGCAGCGCAGAGGATGATTGAGGTTTTCTGGTAGGTTTGTGCGGTCCTTATCACATGTTCTATGGACGGCACACGGTGCGATTTTAATCAGTTTGACATACTGATAAATTTTATGTAAGGTATATTACAAAATATTTTAAGAGAAACATTTATAAGTGGTAAAAAAGCCAGAGCAACGAATTTTTTTTTTCCAAGTGTTTTTCTTTTTACGTAATTATTATAATTTTGAAGTTGCTTGAGATGTTTTGCAAAAAACTATTGCTTACTTATTCTATGAATGACCCGCCCGGACGGGGTAGCGGTGGCGGCGCGAGCGCGGTGTCTTTTGATAAAATGCAGTTGTAAAGTATCCCATATCTCAAAAACGGAAGACTTAAATAACAAAATCAATTAGAAACATCATATAATTTCTTTAATTATGTGATTTCTTCCCTTTGTTACATGTTTTTATTTAATCAACATAGTGTAAAGAGTCTCCGAGTAAAATGACTGTGTGACTTCCGGACATGACGAAATTGTAAGGGTTCCGCTTTTGCCATTTGGCTACGGAACCCCAAAAAGGGCCGCCACAATTCACTAGCTTTATCCTTAAGACGATAATGTTTGACGACGACAAGTAACGTTATAAGGGTGTTAGTACATCATCGACAAACGTTGAGGGTGTGTGCCGGCGAGCTTGATAACGTGTGTGTAATCCGATAAAATATACCTATTGCCTGCCGCGATGCCTCGTTATTAGTAATTACTACTGTGTGTATTAGGTTTCTGTTATGTTTTAGGTAGGTTTACTACAACAAATTTCGTAAGTAGTAGTCTAGGATAGTTTAGTTATTTAAACTTCTCACACACAATAAAGTACAAAGGCAAACTTAATGTCATAGGCATTCTCTTCCAGTCAACCAAGGGTAGTGAAGAGATAAGATGGAAGGTGCTGCTCTATTAGTTCTTGTCAATTTTACTTTTTTTGCATTGATTGATTCAAAATTAGAACAAAACATCAACTGTTGGATTACCTTTCAATATAGGGTTTACTTTAGGTCTCAAGATACGTAGAGATAATAGTGATTTAATCTTTCTGTTTAAAAATCTTCACAGTAAAATTGACTGTTCTCAGTTGTTAAGTTTAATTTTAACGTACAGTCGCCAGCACATTAAGTTACCACAAACTGTCAGATTTTCTCATTCGATTTTGAAGTTAACCAACAACATCTTAAAGTTTAAAATGGTTTGGAGAAATTTGACAGGCTCGTGTGGCTTGATGTGCTGGCCACCGCACCTTATAAATATCCGCGTCACCATATAGTCCCATTCCGCAAAACTTACGACTTTGCAGACTTCTAAATAATTGTGATGAAGGGATTGATATCTGTTGCACTTCATTTCAAAAATTCAAGCGCCAAGTCCACCAAAATATGTAACTAATAACTACCATGTAACGCAATTACCCCAACTATTGTAAATTACTGTCTTTTTAAAATTGTTTAAAAATTATGTGTCATTTGTGTACTTATATTGTTCTTCTTGTTTTCTTTGATGTAATAATGTATTTGTATGCTGTGTCTGTCGCTTAATATTGGCTTGGCTTGTATGTTGGCTTGTGTTAATTGGTTGAGCTGTTTTAGATCAATCTATACTAATATTATTTTATCACGTTGTAATTCCGACCCCCAAGATACAGACAAATGCCTAGTTTGGGGGTCACCGTCCAATCTGCTCTTGTATAAGATTAATAATAATAAATAAATAAATTAAATTTGAATTATAAGGAGGAAAGATTTTTTGTTTGTTTGTACTGAATAAGTTCCGAAAATACCGGACCGATTTTAACCATTTTTTCACAAATAGAAAGCTACATTATCAAGAAGTAACATAGGATAAATAATTAAATAATTATATAATTTACATATGTTAAAAAAATAGAGATCCTTAAGAAAATTGCAATCATGTAACCCAAAGTGGCAAAATTTTGCCCATGAGCCACTTAATCGAAACTTACGCGGGTTAAACCGCTTTGCGCAGCTAGTAAACAAATAAATACATACTTTATCACAATTCTTTTGATAACACATGTTGCGATCGTTAGTCTAATAATATTTAGTCGAGTTATTTATATTATTGTGTTACTTATAATCGATTATTTACATTGTATTTTAGTATCTGTATTCAATTGACATGTCGTGACATTTTGTGTCATTATACTATGACAACTGTCTATTTTTCTTGTTGAGTACCTCACTTGATATTCGCCGGTTGAACAGAACGGATTTAATTCAAATATTTCTGCGCAATCTGTGTTTTATTCAAGTAAACCTGCACTGTTCCATCAAATGATACCTTTTTCTTAGCCGGAGGGGCCCACTTTAAGGGGTAAAGCTACAGTTCCTTAGAAGAGCGGCAGCCGTCACATGACGGCCGCCGTCCTCAAAATGATGGCACCGGGGTTTGACTTTACGGTGTCAAAAACGGTCTTTAGGGAAACACACCAACTTTCTTTCTTTGTTTCAGTGAAGTCATTCGACGGTAAATGGCGGACGCTATTTGGCGGCCACCGCAGTCTTAGGAAACCCTATATAAAATTTAATTAAAATTCATTTATTTCAGGTCCTTGACCCATATTAAATCCAAAAACAATACACGATATTGTCAATTTTATAAGTAATACCTAGTAGGTATAATAACCTAATAAAAGTTAATTTTAAGACGCAAAAATATGAGTTGGTAACAAATAAATTTCAGATCAATTCAATTAATGTCAAAAGTACAAAGAAAAATAAAAATAAATTAATTAGGATAATTATATGTCTATAGCTTTAGACTCTTAACGCTTACCTAATCTGTTAATAGATTTCATAAACTATTCAATTGCAATGCCTATTATAATTATCCGTTAATGGCAATATCGCTTCCGAAGATTAGGTGTTAAATTTAGATGACCACCAATCTAAGCAGTCGGTCGAAGAGGATTTGTGCTACAATCGCTCGAATTATGGATAACGCTTAGTAACACGTAGTAACAGCTTTTGAATATCCAAGGCCGGCTTGGGGTTTAGTATGCCGAGTAAACAATGTAAGTGAAGTATGAAATGGGTATGTCCCATTTCATACTTCACTTACATTGTTTGGCTGCCCCATTTTTTAATTTCCTTATGTTTTATCGTTCGCTTTTGATCCTACTGCCTTTAAATAATCTCTTACTAGCAATCTCTAATTTTCCTCTAAAAAGAAAGGAAAAAATACTCTTCTCTAAGGATTTCTGAGAGTAGAGAGTAATAGTAGGTATAGTGGAAGTGGTAGTAGGTGTGTTCGCAGATCGCTGGGATTCCCCGATGTGGCGGAGTTGGACGCAGATCCACGCTGAATTTTAATTGTTTGTTTGTTTGTTTGTTTGTGTGTCTGTTCTAACACTAGGGGGTTTATTCATAAACGTTGCTTAAAGTTAAGTGACGTTCAAACGTCAAAAATGTATGGCTAAACAGTCGCTAATCATTACTTAACTTTAAGCGGCGTTTATAAATAAACCCCTAGATGTTAAGTAAAATTGTAACTAACCATATGGACTAAATTGTCTGAAATAAAAATATACTATACTATTCTATTCTTTAGTGTCTGATACAGTGATGTCTAGTGCACGGTTTCAATTCAAATGTCAACTAGATCTTTCTGCAACAATATGTGCGAATAAAAACAAGCTTACTGTAAAAAATATCAGGATTCTGTTTGCCATTTCGCTGCGAAACCCTAATAAATTAACCAGATAAATTAACAGCTCATTCTACTTATGTTTTGTCCCGCCCACCAAATCTTATACATTCACTTA
The DNA here is from genome assembly GCA_947523025.1 of Dryobota labecula. Lineage (NCBI taxonomy): Eukaryota > Metazoa > Arthropoda > Insecta > Lepidoptera > Noctuidae > Dryobota > Dryobota labecula. The sequence continues at coordinate 17,241,285 of OX383284.1, forward strand.
CAATTCCTTACCACAATCATTAGATAGAACAGCCTCATTACAAGTCGCACTCCACAAAGACCGGTCAAGACGTCGGGGCGTGGTTAAATTGCCATATAAATGTCTGTGGGTCCATCCCGCGACCCCTCTCGAGCAGGTCTGACCGCGGCTTAAGGGCCCGAACACACGTACCACAATCACACTACAACGACCGACACCACGTGGACGGGCGCTAATTTGTATGAAAGTGAATAGTCTATTCACACGGACTACATTTGGCCGTCAAAATCAACTGTGTGGGCGATTCCAATCACATCAAGGCGACATCGCAGCCTCAACGCAACGACATCACGACGACACTGTCATAGCTACTTAACTTATTTTAGGTTAGTTGTGTGTATAGAAATTATTGACAAGCATGTGCTCAGATATTAATGAAGTAATGAATGCTCAGATATTAATGGTAACTTGTAGTATATGGAACTTATTGACATTTTAAATTGTTCAGAAGTATTTGGTCACCTTGTCTGCTACAATATATCTGATAGCGACTGTACGTGTGAATGGGTCCTAAACGTTCGCCCCAATAAAATGTCTGGACTGGTCATCCAAATTCTATTTTCAAAATTTGTTTAAGATTAAAAATTCTTAAACAAATTTTGAAAATAGAATTTGTACTTGATGACAAACAAACGTCACGAATTCTATATTCAAAAAATGTTACCTGTAATAATTAAATGGTAAAATTAAAGAAGCGGGTGATATAAAAGTTTCGAGACGGGAACAAACAAAAACTAAGAAATATTCAAATACGAGTTATTTTAGCCCAGAATTATTAAAGTAGAATGACTGTCGTTGTTACTATATGTGGTCTTGTGTGGTCTACGGTCCGACTAGAATCAATCAATCAATCAACTCAGCATATTGCAGTCACTGCCGCAGCGACCACGTTGCGCAAGCGGATTGGTGATGGTGACCGCAGGGTTGGATAGAATCATCGTTATTCAGATTCACATGCTATAATTTACTATCTATAACTAAACATATTATAAATTAAAATTACTTTTCGTGTGTGACTGCGTTGTTATTAAAACGGACGTTAATGTCGTTTTCACCATAATTTAGAGAATTTACTCCGGTAGTTTAAAAAGCCGGCCAAGTGCGTGTCGGACTAAGCACAATGAAGGGTTCCGTATTTGGAAAGAATTTATCCTAAGAACAAACTTAATATTGTAGTTGTTAAAAATAATCTCCCATACATTCCAACTGCAAATGTAAGTTTGTACGCACAATATCGAGAGATTTACCATGTTATTTTAAGACCATAGACTTCTTATAGATTTTCCTGTAATTTATAAGTATAGAACTACTTTCTGTATTAAAAAAAAAAAAAAAAAAATTGGTTTAGTTGTTTTGGAGATAAAGGGGGGAATGCTAAATTTTCGTCTATTTTCACTTAAAACTTTAAAACTATTTATTTTAAAATTATAAAAAAAATTGTGACCTTCACAGTAAGCTCTTTTATTTGATATGTCACACGGTACAGTTTGCAAAACTTTTATTTTTTTGTTTGATCATAAACTGACCCCAATAGTCTAATAGTAGATTGTTATACAAGGGGTTAAAATTACCCATTTATACGAGGTAGTAAATAGAAATCGAGGTATAATGGGTTTTTAGCGCCGTATGTTACACTCTACTTTTCACAACGATTGCAAGAAAATAAAAGAATCCAATGCAATATTAAAAATAAATTACGGCCACTAATTCAATTTGCAAATTAGAGAAAAATTCTAAAGAATTCGCGCCAACGTCTTTTTTTTATTTCTTCTGTAGCCGCAACAACGGAATGCACGCCTTCTACCGAAGAGATCGCCGCTTCTAGTTCCCTTTTTAAAAAACAGAAAAAAAAAAACCACTTTTTCCCCTAGAGGTAAATATGGTATTTTTTCCTCAGTCTGGTACGATACAATGACGGCCTTTTTGAGCAAGAGGAGTTAAAATTCATTTATTTACGGTTCACGTCCATGTTTGGGTCACTCAAATTGATATGTATACCAAATTTCAACTTAATTGGTCCATTACATTCGGAGCAAATTGGCTGTGACAGAGGGACAGACAGACAGACAGACACACGAGTGATCCTATAAGGGTTCCGTTTTTTCCTTTTTAGGTACGGAACCCTAAAAATAAAGAAATCTCGGTTTTTTGTCAAGTTGTAAAAACCGTACGAAGCAGGGGCGGGTTGCTAGTATGTTTATATTATACTCAGCTATCAGATTAAACAAAGACAAACATATCTGTGCTGAAGAAGTAAAGGATGTTTTATAAAATTCATATAAAACTGAATAAATGATATCACCGTCATGTTATTAAAGTTTTCAGCTGGTTTAAATGGGAACTGATGCATGTCGTAACGATTATTATAATTTGTCATTCGCAGTTCCCGTTGATGAATGAAACAGAAATGTGTTCTGAAAAAAGGGAACAGCTCAAGGTAAGGTGTCAAGAAATAAAAAGCCGCGAAGAACTGCCGCGAAGAGCTCCGAAGAGCCGCAAAGAGGTGAAGTAAGCTGTCAATAGTGGAATAGTGATAGTCAGGTGGAATGACAGCTCACTTCACCTAAGTTTTCACGGTGAGATTTTTATAGAATAGATCGGTATTAGGTGAAGTAAGTGTGAAGTAAGCTGTCATTCCACCTGATGCTAGGGACTGACACAGCTAACTTCAAGCTCACTTCACCTAAGTTTCCACGGTAAGATTTTTATAGAATAGGTCGGTATTAGGTGAAGTGAGTGTGAAATAAGCTGTCATTTCACCTGATGCTTGTCATTCAGGGATTGACAAAGCTCACTTCACCTAAGTTTTCACGGTTTTTTAATAGATCGGCTGTTGCATAAATCAAGTATTAAATTAAATTTAAAAAAAAAAACTGCTATCTATCTAGTGAGACTATTAGGACTTAAAAAGACACCCGCAGCGAGTTAGTTTTTCCATTCTATAAAGTTTTACACCGCTTTTGAATCACAATATAATTCCTACTTTATGATTTTACCGTTTATTCAAATTAAATGCCACTTCTAAACGACAATATTTCCAACATAAAATGAATAGGTACAACTAGTAAAGCCAGTCACAGGACGAACATAAGTCTATGTATTTAGTTGGTTGTGGTCGGCTTCTGTTCAAGCTGTGTTTAGAACCATTAAGCTCGTCTATGTATCTTTTACTCTGACCAAATTGCGCCACAATTTTCTGCTTAGACTGTGTAGAGTAATTTATTTTTACATTCAACTGAAAGCAAAGATGTGACAGTCGAAAAGAATTTCATCTTTACTTAATATTGTACTGGTAATACTTTAGTTGTTGTGGAAAAGGAATAGGTAGAGAAAACATACATAAACTCACGCTTTCTTTAAATGGGGGTATGCAGACACTATCGCTTTTTTTTTATCTAGGGCATCTCAGAGTTAACCATGAGAGGTTGAGACTCTTTAACCGGACTTTCCTGTGGTTGCCTTAAGCTCCTAATGAAACTTAATGCCTCCAGCCAGGGCGTAAATACTTATAAACTAAACGACTGCCCGCTAAGGGCACCCCCTGTGGGGTACGAACCTCGGCTTAGCGCAGAGTCGGAGGGAGGATGGCAAGGGACCGACGGTGGCTGGATAAAATCAGGGTTATGATTATTATCGGGGGAATTTAAAGCTACAGGCTCAGCTATAGCGCGCGCTGGCGCTACGCTTACGGGCAAGGGTCGGGGAGGACTATTTAGTCGGGGATTTCGCGCGGGGCCTCGGCGGTGAGGTCGGAATGACGGTCGTGTATTATGTTTGCGAGCTGTACTTGTTTCCCTACTGCTCTCCTGGAGGAAAGTCGTGGAATCGTCTGGGTCGGTCAGTGCATGCCTTGGACGGCGGGTCTTACTGATGCGAGAGGGAGTGTAATTTGCGGCCTTCACAACTAGAGCGTTGCGATGAGTGGCTGCGGAATCGAAGAAGCGCTTTGAAATGCGCTTCATGAATTGGGCTATCGTAGGGATTATAACGCTACCTGCTATATACAGTCCTCACATACTCCTTTTGCTTCGTTTTCGTTCATACTAGAGTGTGTATCTTTTAACCATCCCGACTTTACGCATCGAGCGCGTTCGGCGCTCCGATTGGCCTCCGATTGATCCTTCACCAATCGGAGTGCTGAACACGGTCGAAAAATCGAGATGGTTGAAATAAACTCACACTAGGGCCTCTGGTTATACACGCACGTCGATTGCAAGTACTACCCACCTGACCTTTCTGAAGCACATCTCCAATTAAGTCACTATAATTATGTTTTCAAGTAAAGAACATTAATTTTGTTTCGTAAAGAAAATTCTTAGGCGCCTGTTACACGTAAAGTATTTACTGTGTTCCGCCAATAAATACTAATGTATCGTGGTATTTATTGAACGTGTAACTAACGTACTGATGAATGTCAATATTTAATAATGGATTTCTAGATTTCTTGATTCCGTATTGACGATCCTACGGAATGTGATAAATATTGACCGTCTAATCTCGCGTCAGTATTTATCACGTCAGTAGTGTCAGTGAAAATGGTGTTACTATTGTTAGAAGTTCTTCAAAGTAAATATAGGGCATTCGAAAATAATTCTTGTAATCATCCATTTCGCCATGTAGAGGTATGAGGAACAGGGTGTTCCTCATACCTCTCATACTCTATAGTAAAGGGAGGATCCTCCGACCAGACGGGTATTATGTCTGGTGGGCAACTGCCCAACGGTTGATGTCGGGATGTTGTATATATGCTAGTCGCGCGGTAAACTCTGATAGCGCGATGCAGGATTTGTGACGTCAGGTCTTTGATGCGTAGTTCGCATGTGGCGTTGTTGATACCGCCACAGTTTCATTTCGGCCATTAAATTCAAATGGGTGTACCTTTCTCTTTGTAGGTACCAGTTTTTTGACCACCGTGTTCTTATAACTTTTTTTTTAAACCAATTGCAAAAATAATAGCCACACAAGCTTTAGTTTTTAGCTGTATGTCCATTTTAACGTGTATTCAGCAAGAAACCGGACTAAATACTGACGTAATAAATATTGAACGTGTGTCTGGTGTATTAATCCATCAATAAATACAGACGTCTATCAATAAATACTGAACTGACGAATCGCAGTAAATACTTTACGTGTAACAGGCGCCGTAAATACGAGGAAGTTACCACTCTTCTCCCAGGAAAACTGAAATCCAGCATAATTATGCTTTCATTTTTTTAACTTTTTATCCAAGTATCAAGAAGCAAAGGTCTCGCTTAATAGTAAACATAAAAATATTGAGAACTAAAACGGTGTAATTTTGCCCCATTAATGGTAATTCGTATAAAATGTCGAAACTAAAGATTCCATTTACTTTTAAGTACTGATTTATTAAATAATAATAAAAAATCTGTACCTACTTAAAAGAAAATGGAACCTTTTTTAAAGCCATTATATGTAAAAAAAAAAACGGGTCAGTCTTGGGTGACTGCCGATAGAAGAAAAATACGTAACTTGAAAGCGTTCGGTGACGATAACGCGAGTTCCATGATTTTTGTTCACCCAAAAAGTACACATATTTATACACAGTATAGGTACATATAGCTCATAGAAAGTGTTCCGTGACGATGACGCGAGTTCCATGATTTTTGTTCACCAAAAAGTGCTCAACGCGTCTTAAGAAGTTTTCACTTCAAAAGTGTTTATTTCAATTAACATACTTGGTTTGCATTACATGATTTGGAGACTCCTTTTAAGCAAGGAAATGCTAGTGTTAGAAATATAATATGAATGTTTATGTGAAATATAATTTGCATACCATTAATGGGGACACAGGCGATGGGGACAGCGGGAATACACCACCAAAACAGACGATTCGACAAAACCGCTTAAGAATTCCGTATGTGTAGTAATAGCCCAGTTCGGTGGAGGAGCGGTTTTCTATTAGCCATTCATAATAATTCGTGTAATTGTGACGTGCTTTCTGATCCCGCCGGTTCGTAATATGAACCGAGACCGTTGCCATTTCCCCGCAGCGGCCGCGCTTTGAGTCACAGCTTCAATTTCAAACGTTTGATGTGTTTAATTACTTTGTTTGTTCTTGTTCCGCCTCCGATGCTTGGTGCGGTCGCCCTAAGTCGAAAACGCTTCCAAAACTGTAGCATTCGCAAATTAAACGTTACCCACGTCAAAGTGAGTGAATAGTTTTATGCTTACAACAAAATAATTAAAGCTTGACCACTGAAGAGGTAAATGTCAGATGCCGATATTCGAGTGATTGATTGGCAATCAACCTACGGCCTTTGTTTTGAAATGAGTAGGTGGCGAAAGCGTGTAACGTAATACGCAAAAGGACTCTCAGTACAGATATTGTGTACCTAATATACTTTTCGAGAAAATAATTTCACGTATTTTTTATGATTGACGAAATCAACTTGGTCAGCATACAAGAAAAATAAGGCAATGGGATAGTTCCCCATCGATCTTTTTCTACATACGGCTCGGTATGCAATGAAGAATTTAGACATGCTACCCCAAGATATTTCAAATATATTTAACTTTTAGGATTCATGTGGTGTTTTGACATTTCAATGCGGCTTATTCACCCCAACTCCCACGAAAGTTGGACCTCACTTGTATCCAACGTAACTGTTCGACATTTCCTCACTTATTTAGTAAATAATCACTGAAACGGTTAATTTTAAAGTAACGCCAGGGTCGGGTGTTCCACAAGGACGAGCCTTGGGTCCACAATATATCTTGTGGGCAGGCAACCGCGATTTGACTGACGGCGCACTCTGAAAGGACATTTATCAGTCTCACTAGCGGGTTACACTAAACCAAACAACAATGAATTCTCATTGACAAATTGTCTTGGCATTTCTTGTTCTACGGTCCTTCTTTTGACTAATAGACGCCTAAGACTTAGGTGAGGTTAGTTTGCTTGTGTTTGGATGAGTATCCAAACACAAGCACGAGAACGAGAACAGGAACGAGTATTTTATGTATTTACGCAGAGTTGCGTATGTACATAAAATACTTGTTCCTACTGGCCACACACATAACAATGATGCGAGTTTCTCCTATTATTGCTGCATCTACATAATTTCCATTATTTCTAACAAATGAACTTCATGCATAAAATAAAAGCGAGCAGTCCACCAAAACATTTAATTCGCAAAACCTAAGTGGTTAACACAGCGGTGTAATGTGAAAGGCGACAGGAATGGAGGACTTCCCCAGGCCGTCGCGACGTTCCTTCTAACCGGACCTTAGCCGCGTTCGTTGAATGTAAGCCACTTATGAAAATTAATGTAAAGCGAGGATAAACCAAAGCCTATTTTCTGCGCGAAGTAAAGCGGGCGGTTACAAATTGCTTTGGGCAAAGCGTAAATTTTAATTTTATCTCTAATACCCAAATGAGTACCGTGACTCGACATAATAAATGTACTCTTCCCACGTTAGCTGCGGTCGATTCGTGTGCCGCGTTTGTCTGCACAACGCGTTAACACATAGCCCGCTGGTGTATCACATGCCGAATCGCCTACTGTGACTATAATTATGTGAATCGCTTGGATTTGTGTGCGGTGTGAGCAGAAAGCTAAGCAATGTATGATGTGCAATTATCGGGTATGTTGTATTATAGTCTAGGTATTTGTTTATGCCCGTTTGCATGCTTATCTTCCCTTGGGTTCATTTTGTTCATTATGTGAGAATCGATTATGTGACCTGTTAAAAAATTCATTATTTTCACACGGTCTATCTTTGAATAATTCATTACTCCGTTTAAAATTAGTGAAACGTTAATTTTAAACTGACGTAAATAAACGATTTTATTCATAGATTTGGGCAAAGTTGTTTTGTATTTCTCTTCTTGTAAAGAGGCATCATTGGCATGTTTTCATCTCGTTATCAGCGGTTGCACGGTTCACTCCACTCAGGTGGGGCCACCTGTTTTCATCCTTTTGTCCGCCTCGGTGATAATGGCATGTTCGCGGTCCCTCTGCTTCACTGCACTACGTCTGTTAGGGTTTAATAAGAATTTCAACATTTAGTGGTAGGTAATAGTGGAAATTCGGAGAGCCAAATTTCCAAGAATACAGGGAAAGGAGATATCAAACTTTCTGTACCTACGTGTGGAAACTACAAAGTTATTATAAAGGATTCTTAGATTTATTGAAAAAAGAAGATTATACAATTCCATTAAAATGATTTTTTGGTAGGAGTACTCAAGAATAAAGGCTCGTACAGACTAGTGCGATATCGCGGGTGCGATGCGACTCTAGTAGCACAATTTCTTTGTCGCTGCCTGTCGCGCCCGCGATATCGCGCGAGTCTGTACGAGCCTTAATAATATTTATTCGTCGTATCTTACGAATAGGGGCGTAACTGCATAATAGCTACTTTCCAGGAGACACTTTTTTGTGATTAATTAAATTAAATATGAAAAAATGTGTATTGGTATTTTAAGCTTCGGCTAGGATTATTTTCAATACATTATCTTTATATTTTATACGCATTTTGTCCTTTAAATCCCGTTTTTAATTGTATTGTTGAACTGGTTATATGTGGTATGATGAGCAGAATTGAATTATGCAATAAAAAAAGAAAGCCCCTATGTTCGTTAGGGCATTACGATACTGATACGACGTATTAGAGAGAATTTGTTTAAGCAGATATTTTATCTTTTCAGTCTCGAAACTGTTGACGAGACTTTGACCTCATCTTTTAATTTGCCCTAATAGAAACGAGCGTTTCACACGTCGCGGTAGCAATGTAAACGAATTTTAAATAAGCGTTCGAATCGCCGCGTTTCGCACGCCCTGCTCGATCAGTGTGCCAGTCACGGCGGGACAGTTTATTTCAACTTCTCAACTTGTTCCGCGCCTTCGAATGGGGCATAATTTTCATAAGAAACGCGCCGCTGCGCCCCGACACAAAAATTAGATTCATCAGCCTCCCAGGCACATTTGGCTCGAAACATTCTCGAAGCGACCAATTCGATTCGAGTTCGTAACGAGCGCGTGAACAATGTGATGTTAACTTTTGTTACTTTGCATTTTGCTTTGTAAGTATTAATGTTGGGACTGTAGGTACGCATCGGATGTGTGTTTTATGTAAATGATCTGTTGTTAAGGGTTCAAGTAAATGATCTGTTATTAAGGGTTGAAGTTTGATACTCATAAACACTTCTATAGCTGCACTGCTCATGAAATCCACCAAACTTATTAGTTTACTAGCTACTGCCCGCGGCTTCTTATAACATCAGCTATCTGCCAGTGGAAGTCCCGTCAAAATTGGTCCAGCCGTTTTGGAGATTAGGCGGAACAAATAGACAAACAGACAATTTTTTTATTATTATTACCGTATAGTAAAAAAAAATCTTTTGACATTACAAACAGTCACTTCAATTTTATTGATCTGTATAGATTAGCTAAAAATTACACCGTAGAACATTTGTGTAATTTTATTATCAAAGAGTTTGATCGTCGTCTCAGCCAAGACTTCCCACTCTTATCGTATTTGAAATTTATACCAACACTCGCACTCTTAAATTGCGATTATATGGTATAACCATAAACCTCTCAAGCTTCTTTATGTCGGAATAATTTGCAGTCTGTATATTTTATTTAAGCCATATTTCCTCGAATATCTGGAGAGCGCGGAACCGCTAAAACAGTTTCATCAACGCTTAATATCGGTAATGTATGACGATCGTTTGTATAATTTTTTATTGCTCGCATTCTTTCATAACTTTTTTCATTTTTACTTTGGTTGTATATGGGAAGAATGTCGGATAATATTTTACAATATCTTTTCTTTGTTTGTTTAATATCAAATTCTTCAAAGTCCAGTTCAAAGTCATGTTCTTTTTCCAGCTCAATGTTGGCGTTGCAGAACGTGTATCTTGAAATCAAAACGCATAATAATAATAATAATAACCCCACCGCCGTATCTCTACGTTGACGTCGTGGTGGGGTTTGCGCGCTCCGAACTCTAGGTCTGTGCCGGTAGAGTTTACTTTCCCGGACCATGCCTAAGGTGAGGAGCCAGACCAAGAGAGATACAGAAACCCGCAGGGCAGCATGTGGCGAGCTGATGGGCAGTTGCGACCCCACGGACCCTATCTCCCGGGAGAAGTCATGTTCCTCATCTCTGGCTTGCCTTTATTGGCCGGCTGGAGTGAACACTGACGAGGAACTGAGCTCCCACCTCATTCTTGCCTTTATTGGCCGGCTTGAGTGGAGATTCGCAAGAGCAAACGTGCTCGGAGGAAGGAAGTATTCCAGTAAGTGCTTGTAGGGATCTTGACCATCTTCCGGGCTCTGGGATTGTTCTGAGAGCCGTGGAATACCTCTCCACTCCTCGAGTACCTCAGGACATGTTGCCCCTTTGTCGCTACGTCACTATGTGCTAGCGACCGTTTTCGGGGGCCCATTATTGAGTGTGCAAGTCACCCCCTGCCATTTTACCCGTGTATAATAAAACATTGATCAGGCAGGGGCCATAGTCCTTCCATAGTTTTAGGTAACCAGTCCATTTTAACCACCCAAACCCATAGTCCAATATCTTATGTTCCATATCCTGCAATAGTCCTACACCAACCGGGGGTTGTCCTTGGGTGCACTTGCATAGTGCGTACAGGGATAATCGTCGGTTAGTGCCTCATTTCATTCCAAGCGTGTAACGGGCCTCTGCGAGTTGGCTTCGGCACCTCGTACGCCTTCAAAAGGCCCGGGACCTCAGGGCTCCGAGATATGTCAAAAACATAAAAATAATAATAAACATTTATTTCAGACCAGGTCCATATTTTGTTAGTAACAATGTACTTAAAAATAACTAATGTTAGTATAGGCAACAAAGTTAAGTTACGACATGAAGCCGCACCCACCTTTGCAGCATGGGGGACTCCCACCGATCAGCAAAAACACCCAGTATAGTGTTGGTACTGCAACGAACGCGAGCGAGTAGGGAGGCGCATCTTTTCCTAACGATAGCAGCAAAGCCATCAACCCGCAACTCTGCAAACATCCCTGACGCAATGCAACGCCATGGCAGCCCCAACAGTACCCTTAGTGCATTATTATATTGGACACGCAGGTCGCTGTATGCCCGCTGCGAATAACTGACCCACAGGCTGCAGGTATAAAAAGATAATAGATAATAATGATATAATGTCAAAGTTAGTTAATTTAGTCGAAAACTTTAATTCAAGAACTTTTGCAAACATATATTTATAGTTTAAATAAGCAAATCGCGGTGCGAGACATTGAATAAAACGCGGCGTTCGGGACGCAAACATAATTTACTTATCTCACGCGAGACCAGAAAGTTTCGTTCAAACAAATAATATAGGTTTCCATCGGTGCGGGGAGCACCTGGGCGGCACTAGGATCGGTGTGTCCCCAGGGAAATAAAAACTTTCTCGCACGTCGCTTGTCCTAAAGCCTTCTTACTGTCTCCCTGCTCCGCGACACGTTCACCGATTTGCTACCGACGTACAGTTTATAGCTTTGATTCTCAACGACACACTACGTTTACGATATTGTATCGCATTACTGCCGCGTAAAGCGGCGCGTAAAAACTTTAGCGGAATAGATCGCTGAATTGAATAACCTAAACTTAAGTGCTTATCGGATTTCCGCCGCGAATACAATCAGATTTTGAGATATCCATTTCAACTTTTGTTATTCAAATTGTGTAAACTAAGCTACGTATAAGTAGATTTCCTCGAACGTGTGAAAGAATTAACGTCTGCAATCCTAGATTCTAAAGTCGGAAATTCTCGAAATGACTTCGCTAATATTACTAGTGTTGAAAGTTTCCGACGTCCCGAGTTCGATAACTGCCAGGATCTCAGCAGGAATTTTTAAATTAATTCAAAGGAAAAATAAAATTAACGAAGTTCGCGAAGATTAAATTATATCCGTCGTAATTTGTGTCAAGAAAGTTGGGATGTTGATTGTGGCATCACGTTCTTTTTATACGTATAATATAGTGAAGTTTCGTTATATAATTTGGAAAATGAATAGAGAATATCGTTATCAATTTTTGTTTACTATATCAAACGATCATAAAGATGAGAGCAATATTGAAAAGCTTTGCTTAGCACAATTTCCCAGAGGTTTACAGTCTATGTTTACGTGTGTATGTTGTAAGTGCACATGTGCGTACTTACACACATGTATCGGTAAGTACGCGTATTCTTCACTCAACTGATCTATGAACTTTAGTTTCGTTTCCCTTTCACTCCACAGAATCTATAAAATCTTTGAATAAACATTTGCCTTCTTTGCCCTTTTGCACTCGTAAAAGGGGTCTGAGAAACTCGCCTAAACTTATTTAAACTTTTACCCTAGGAAATCCTTTTCACAAGCACTTTAAATGTAGAATAGAATATGTATTGGAGAATAGAAAAAGGTTACGCCGAATTGTTTTATTTTTGTTAAATTAAAAATCTAGGATCGTTATAGAACTAGGTATATTATTTAATACGATATTTCAATAGCAAGCTACATCGCGGCAGGCCCTGATGGAGATAGTGGCATAAACTGTACTCCTTCAACAAGAACTAGTCCTTAGCAGCTTTTAATAGCGACCACTGAAAATCAGCGCTGTGCTGTTGATCTCCAATAGCACAGCATTATGCTGAGTGGAAGCCTTCTTGTCACAGTCATGACGTGCAGCTGCCGACTATTTTGGTATTGTGCTCATGATTATAATGTAGATCTATTTTGTTCTATTTTTCTGTTTACCTACCTACTCGAGTTAATTATCTTTTTGTATGCACGTGTTTCTGTGACAAATAAACCAATTTTTCTTTCCTTCTTTCTTTCAGAAGTGGAAAAGGAGTAAAGTGGAGGCCTTTGCCCGGCAGTGAGATATTACAGGCTTTTAATAATATAATATATTTAATAATAATATTTTTAAACTTAGCGGAAACTTTCCTGAGAGTCTTACATAGCTTCAACCATATTGTAGACGGCAAGTTTCGCTTCCGTATCACGGTTGATCTAAAAGCTTGTTACAGACCAGTAAGTAGTTCGTAAAGATATATTGATAAGGGTTAACGTAAATACTCTCCAATAACGTCTATCGTGTAGATCAGCTTTACAGTTTTCAAAGGGTTTGAAGTTAAAGTTCGCCCGGAGGTATTTCTCGGATCATCAAGACGGTTTTCCAATTTTAACTTTGCTTTAACCAAGCAGCGGTAGCGATTTTAGAATTATCTTCCCGCTTTGGCGGGCTCATCAAAATCTGTTTATCTTTCAAAGCTTCTGTCTACAGAGGTTGCTACTTTAACTTTTTTTTTATTAGGATATTACATTCTACTTTACATACCAGCAGCATGGATTATTAGCTATTTATTTTTTGTGAGAGTTTAACTTTTACAGGGTTATATTATAGAAGCGGGTCGCTAAAAGTGAAAGGGTTAAGGCATTTTTGTAGAGATTTTGGGTTACGTTACGTTTCTGTTAAGAGTTGGTATTACGCTTTTGTAAATCACATTATTAAAGGCTCCTACAAACAGGCGCGACACGCGATGCGACACAAAGACATCGCTCGTCACGCTACATGCGGTGCCTTTGTGTCGCGTCGCGTGTCGCGCCTGTTTGTAGGAGCTTTAATTTGGTCCACAGCTCGACGTTTTGTGTTGCTTGTCGTTAATCTACCTATGCACTTTGTCATATCTACCTACTGCATTTTTTATATTTGTTGACAATGGTGCCGATTCCCTTGTTCACAAACTAAACTAAATTTAAGTTCAGTGCATCTTTTTCTTTCTATTTCATTAAGAAAAGGACAGAAGATAAATTTTAGTTTAGTCCTGTCAAATTAATCAGCGCTTGACGTAAATTGTCGTAATTTTAGTTGGTAAGTTTTTAATCACGTTTAAACTTGTATGGAGTAGTGACAGGCGCTGATTATTTTGACAGGACTAAACTAAAATTTATCTTCTGTCCTTTTCTTAATGAAATAGAAAGAAAAAGATGCACTGAACTTAATTTTAGTTTAGTTTGTGAACAAGGGAATCGGCACCAATGATTTTTTAGTGCGACACTGTGTTGACATGGTCGTCGGCTGCAGTTGCCTCTGCTGTAGACACGTACCGCTCGTGTATATGAGTTACCTCCCCACATTTGCTGTAACATTTATTCAAATATAATATTTTCTTGCAACCCTCATATGTAACGCAAAGAAATACGTTGTGTGTTTAATTGTCCATGAGGTTGATAAAATACTGTTATTGTTTCCTGCAGTTAGGATGACGTTAAATAAAAAAAATGAAAAAAGGAAACGTCATGATTATGTAAGGATGCTAACACGCAGTGCTTGCACTTTTTGTGTCTGGCTTATTTTGTTTATTTTTGTTATTATTGTCTACTAGCTGTTGTACGACTTCATCTAACTTCGTTTTTTATTTGTATTTCATATTTTTTTAATACAGATAACCAGGACGATAGTAGCATATATGTGCTTCTCCAGTAGGCTTAGCCAAGTTGACAATCTACAATCGATAACGCTAACAGAAAGCTAAGCGAATGTAATAGGAATGACATCATCTCAACGTTAAGTCACGTGGTCAGAACAAACGAATAGAAGATTCGTAGACAAGTTTACAACTTATCAGATCGTTCAAAATGTTAGAATGAAATCTGATCCTTTCTACAACGTTGATCGCTACATCACTACATATTATAAAACAAAGTCCTCCGCCGCGTCTGTCTGTCTGTCTGTCTGTCTGTCTGTCTGTCTGTCTGTCTGTTCGCGATAAACTCAAATACTACTGCACCGATTCTCATGCTGTTTTCACCAATGGATAGCTTGGTTCTCTAGGAAGGTTTTAGTATATAATTTGTTATGTTTTTGTATGCATTTTTGTATGAATTAACGATATTTGTTGGAGGTGTCGGAAAAAAATAAGCCGTCTGGGAGCTTTCAACGAAAACGCTGTCTAAACCCTTTGAGATATAACAAAATAATGTATGGTGGAATTGTGTATCATAAAAAGGTCTTCAAAAAAGTCCGCGATGGCATATGTCTATCTCTTAAGGATAACATACTATATCCATTTTATTGACTTTTTGTAGGTATTTGTTTGCCGAATTTAACTCTTGGAAATACGATTACGATAACAATACGCTATAATATCAGTAGCTATTAGCCAAATTATGTTCGTAGATAAATAAGCTAGCTACTTACGTGTATTTCAAACAGTATACAAGAATATTTATCATAAAAACATTACTAAACACGGCGGCCTTATGATCAAAATTTGTGCATTCCAAAACTTTCGTTACTTTTTCACTGACATATTTATCACTTTTCGATAAACTAACACTCAATACGAAATCTACACTTATTTCTCAGTAATTCTGTATAAGATTCTTCTAAGATTAAACCGTTTTCTCATTGAATCCATTACTTTTAGCACGTATAACCTTGATGAATGTTTACATTAAGCATCGCGTCACACCGCCACACGACCACAGAGTATAGACGTATTTTGTTTTCTTTTTTCGTTCGTTTAGTGGTGTTCCCGCTAAAATGTCAACCGGTCAATTATTAGTCGATTAATCGAATTCTACATCCAGATCGTGTTGCAAGTACAAAATAAATGTCTAATATTTCGTCCAATTGCGAACGTGACCCTGAGAAAAGTTAGTACTTACGTGAATTATTCTAAAATTATTATTTGTGTCGCAATTTTATTTCGTGTTGTATTTGGTACAATTGATTGCTTTAAGAATTTGAGTGAAATTTCGTATTTTGATTTTGTGTTTGTTATCTTTAGGTAAAGACTCATTCACGTTCAGAACATAAGTACTTTTACTATATTAAATCATTTGTTTCGGTTTCTATTCACATAGTGTTCATGAAGAAACCATAAAACCATAGTTATTATTGTGAAATGTTAAAAGTTTGATGTCAAGCTCGATAGATGGCGTTGACGTCGAAATAGATCTCGCTATGGTTTCGTTACCGCGATTTGGTTGGGGTCTCACAATTTTAATTTAATATACCAGCTTAGATCAGTACACAATTGTGGTTTTATTTTCAACCCTATTAGTGTGCACATTAGTTCGATAGTTCAACTCATTACCAGCTCGGTAATAAACACATAGTGAGTCACATTAAAATTAATATTAAGTTAGAATTTTGAGATATAGCCTGGGATATGGAGAGGGTAGTACATAGGGTACTTTTTTATGCGATAACCGACATCCACGCGGGCGAAGCCGCGGGCAAAAGCTAGTCCCATATAAATGATCAGAATAAATGACCGCGCACTAAGTACACAACTGTAACTTTGACGTTAGTTTGACGTTTGTAGGAACGCTCACCATAGACTAAAGTATAGGTTTTTTCTAAATACGTTGTAGAATGAGCGATCGACTCAGTCGTGTCAACTTGGCTACCAACTTATCGTTTTCTATAGTCGGTTATGACGAGGCGTCAACGATTGTAGAAAGAGATTCGATATTAAACGTTTGTAACTTGGATAGGCCTACAGATTTGTCAAATTTCATAACAGTCGGTTCTGTAGTTTAGTCGTGAAAAGTTAACTGTAGTTTGGTATAATTGAGAAGCACTTTTTCAATTTTGTGAATGTGAGTACCATGGAGCCGTTTATTATGTTACTAGCTTCTGCCCGCGGCTTCGCCCGCGTGGATGTCGAAAAATAGCCGACGGGAACGTACGGCTTATTCCACAAATCCCCCCTGATAAATCCCCCTTAGGAGGAAAAGTGGAATATATAAAAACCAGTCTAGAATTCACCACTGATAATCCGGCTTATTTCACTAATCCCCCCAGAGAATACCCCTCAGTGGGGAAAACTGAACCCTAATGTAAAAAAATCACTTTTAGGGGATCTTGGGGTTTTTTTTTTTCAATTCTAGTTTTCCCCGCTAAGCGGGATTATCAGGGGTGAATTCTAGACTGTTTTTTTATAGATTCCACTTTTCCTCCTAAGGGGTATTTTCAGGGGGGATTTGTGGAATAAGCCGAACGTACTACCGGGATTAAAAAATAACCTATATGTTAATCCAGTTATAAACTATCTGTATACCAAATATCATATAAATTCGTCCATCCGTTTTTTGTGCAAACTGGAACATACATACAAACAAACAGACCAAAATTCTATAAACTATATTTTCGGCATCAGATTCGAATATTCAATGTAAGGTTTGACTTCGTTACTATTTTATTTTACTTCGTCTGCGTAGAGTATAAATTCTTTTTTCTAGATAATTATGAATTATTATAACAATAACAGTATAGAGCTTTGTTCATGGCTAATTGTCCTCCACTACGTGTGATATTTGAGAAATACTGTAAAGAAATACCTACTGTAAAGGACCAGTATCCACCTGGTTAAGCTACACTTGCCGCAGTTGGTCTGTGGATGGGTGACCATCTTTACATACAGAGACCCGTCCGCGCCTCGGAAAGCACGTTAAGCTGTTGATCCCGGATGTCATTCATGGATCTTTGACAGTCGTTACGTGAAATCAGAAGCCCGAAACTCTGACAACCATTTTTACCAAGGGGTATCGTATTACCCAGTAACTGCGTTGTGGAGGTCAGATAGACAGTCGCTGCATGTAAAATACTGTAAAGCTAGAAACAGTACACGTGTAGGTACTTATATTATTTTTACTTGAATACAAAATTTAGCGAATGAACTGCTTCAATACAAAACTACATCCCCCTTTTCAGAACCTTATGGGTTGAAAATAAACAATAAAACAACGATTTACGTTGTGTTAGTTTCCAACCATAAGCCGAAATATTAGTGATTTTTACATAAAAAATAAAGAACTTGAATTAATAACTAAATTTCATCCCCCTTTTTTCCCTTAAGGGTTGAAATTCTAACAACACCGTTGCGTTAGCTTCCAACCATAAGCCTAGATAGTAAATTCTGTGATTTTTCTTCGAAAATTAAGGACTTTTCAACTTCATCCCCCTTTTTAACCCTTCGAGGGTGGAATTATCAAAAACGCTGAAACACTTATACATTAATTTTAAATCGTCAGCCTAATCACAATATTTGAAGATCCTAAATTCAAAACTGACGGACTTTCATAAAAACTTTCATCCCCTACTTTATCCCCTTAGGAGTGGAATTTCTAAAAATCCTTTCTTTGTGCACTCCTAGACCTCCTAAGGAACCTATGTGCGAAATTTGGAATCTCTAGACCCAGCGGTTTGGGCTGTGCGTTGATATATCAGTCAGTCAGTCAGGACTTAGAATTTTATATATCTATTATATATCAGCCAGTCAGTCAGTTTACCATTATAGTATATAGATAATCGTCAGCCTAATCACAAAATTTGAAGATCCTAATTTCAAAACTGACGGACTTTCATATAAATTTTCATCCCCTATTTTACCCCTTTAGGGGTGAAATTTCCAAAAATCCTTTCTTAGTGTACCTTTAGACCTCATAAGGAACCTACGTGCCAAATTAGGAATCAGCGGTTTGGGCTGTGAGTCAGTCAGGACTTTGAATTTTATATATATAGACATAGAGATAGCTTTTGCCCGCGGCTTCGCCCACGTGAATGTCGGAAAAAATCCAACGGGAACGTACTACCGCAAATGAAAGTACCCTATGACCGGGATTAAAAATACTTTTGAGTAATTCAAAAACTTAAAAATAAAAACTTTTGAGTTATTCAAGGCACGCAGTTAAATACTCCCCTAAAAAATTAATTACCCCTCATTCCCCTGTTTGGGATCAATTCTCGAAAACCCCATATACTCGTAATCCTTTTTTTTTTCTTTGAAAAGAATAAGCACCTTAAGACCCATGACCATGTTTTGAAAAACGAATTATGACAAATTTGAGTTTTATGTATTAAGAACGTATTTGTGTTGAGTTCCAAGTTTATGAATAAAAAAAAAAGATTTTTCATACAATCTAAATCTCCCCCATTTCACCCCTTTAAAGCCCTTCTTAGAGTCTACAATCTATGGAATGGAAATTTATTCTGAAATAGATCAGTCCGTTAAGGTTTTTTTTTCATACAATCTATGACATCCCCCAATCCCCCCTTGTGCCTTGTGCCTGCGTCACAATAAATATCTGTTTGCCAAATTTCAGCGAAATCCGTTCAGTGGTTTGAGCTATATGTGTTGATAATCAGTTTTTCCATACAAACTTTGACACCCCCTTTATGGGGTAGTTTAAAAAAAAAATTAAATAATCAAACTTTTTTATTTAATAAGATACGCATTCGTGCTAAGTTTCAAGTTTATAAACTCTAGGAATAAGATTTTTCAAACAAACGAAATCTCCCCTTTTTACCCCCTTAAAGGATGAATTTTCTAAAATACTTTCTTAGCTGACGTGTTCTAATCTATATCCTAATCTAATCTAATCTAATCTAACTTTACTATCTACTGAATTGTATATATATAGATTGTTTGCTGCATTTGCTAAAAATTAAGTTTTAGTAACAGAAACGAATCGCTGTAAATCCGACTCCACGTAGAGTGCACCACGTGCCCTACCCCTAGAGTGTAATTTAGAATCGCGTAAGCGCGGAGGGGCGAGGCGGCCCGCGAGTTGAGGAGCAGGTGGTTGTAACGCTTGCCGCCGCGGCTGAGGATGGCCGGCGTAGCCGGCCAGCAAGACGAAGCTGCGGTGGTGAGCGTTAAACCATCTGCGACGATAAGCTCGCGTGGGACCGCCGGAGCCCCGCAGCGCCGGAACCGTGACAGACACCATGCCTGCTGCATGTTGCATGCTCTCTTGCATGCTGCATGCTTGCTTGCATGCTCGCTTGCATGCTGCATGCTTGCTTGCTTGCTTGCTCATTGCATGCTGCATGCTTGCTGCATGCATAGTGTATGCTTGAAACTCCATGTACAACAATCAACTGTTTTATTGAGTGATAATAGATACATCCAGCGCCGGAGCCGTGACAAAAGCCATATTGCTTAAATTGCATCTTTACTATTTATGTATTGTATCAGTTGGATGAGCACTATCGCATTCTGTTAGTATCCTAACTATCCTAATCTATATCGATTCTCCCGGAGAAGGGGATAGGGGGTTTTTCCGGGGGAGGGGCACATGGCTAAATAATAACAGCCGCACAGGTCGATCGATCAGGTTAAGCTACACTTGCCGCGGTTGGTCTGTGGATGGGTGACCATCTTTACATACAGAGACCTGTCCGTGCCTCGGAAAGCACGTTAAGCTGTTGATTTCGGCTGTCATTTATGGATCTTTGACAGTCGTTACGGGAAGTCAGAAGCCCGAAAGTTTGACAACCATTCTTACCAAGGGGTATTGTATTAACCCAGTAACTGCGTTGTGGAGGTCAGTTAGGCAGTCGCTCCATGTAAAATACCGTAAATTGAGAAACAGTACTCGTGTACTTATATTATTTTTACTTGAATACAAAATTTAGCGGATGAACAACTTCAATACAAAACTTCATCCCCCTTTTCAGGGTTGAAATAAAAAAAAAACAATGATTTACGTTTTGTTAGTTTCCAACCATAAGCCGAAATATGAGTTATTTTAACTTAAAAAATAAAGAACTTTAATTAAAAACAAAATTTCATCCCCCTGTTCACCCCCTTAAAGGTTGAAATTCTAACAACACCGTTGCGTTAGCTTCCAACCATAAGCCTAGATAGTAAATTTAGTGATTTTTCTTCGAATCCGACTTCATCCCCCTTTTTAACCCTCTGGGGGTGGAATTATCAAAAACGCTGAGACACATGTAAATTAATTTTCAATTGTCAGCCTAAACACAAAATTTGAAGATCCTAACTTCAAAACTGACGGACTTTCATATAAACTTCCATCCCATATTTTATCCCTTTAGGGGTAGAATTCCCAAAAATCCTTTCTTAGTGGATACTTACTCCTCACAAAGAACACACCCTCCAAGTTTCATGTCTCTAGGACCAGCGGTTTGGACTGTGCGTTGATATATCAGTCAGTCAGTCAGTCAGTTTACCATTTTATATATATAGATATAGAGATAGCTTTTGCCCGTGGCTTCGCCAGCGTGGATGTCGGAAAAAATCCAACGGGAACGTACTACCGCGAATGAAAGTACCCTATGACCGGGATTAAAAATACTTTTGAGTAATTCAAAAACTTAAAAATAAAACCTTTTGAGTTATTCAAGGCACGCAGTTAAATACTCCCCTAAAAACTTGATTACCCCTCATTCCCCTGTTTGGGATCAATTCTCGAAAACCCCATATACTCGTAATTCTTTTGTTTTTTTTCTTTGAAAAGAATAAGCACCTTAAGAGGGGATGTTTTGAAAAACGAATTATGACAAACTTTGTGTTTTATGTATTAAGAACGTATTTGAGTTGAGTTTCAAGTTTATGAACTAAACCCAGTAACTGCGTTGTGGAGGTTAGATAGGCAGACGCTCCATGTAAAATATTGTAAAGTTAGAAACAGTACACCTGTAATTATATTATTTTTACTTGAATACAAAATTTTGCGAATGAACAACTTCAATAAAAAAACTTCATCACCCTTTTCAGATCGTTGTGGGAAGAAATTAAAAAAAACTTTTTAACAAAAAAGCAAGCAACTTCCAAAAAAAAAAAACTAAAATTGAAAAATAACTTTAATTTCGGATGTCGGTGACCTTGGTTCTGCATTTTCGTTTTTTGCCACCGACTTCCGAAATTAAAGTTATTTTTCACTTTATAGTGTTTTTTTTTTTTTTTGGAAGTCGGTTGTTTTTTTTGTTTAAAAGTTTTAATTTTTCACTTTTTAGTTATGGTACCTACCCCACAACAATTCGATTACCACTACTTGCTACACCGCACAAACAACAGTGACACAAGATGTACGAAGTGGATTAAATACGTATTATCGAAGCTAACTCAAAAACTACCCAAGCAAAGTTAATAAAAATCGGTTAATTATCATTTATAGCCCGAGTGAACCACCCGCCACCCGTGAAATACTTATCATTGAGGAAAATTTGAGGCCATTTGTGGTCTTCTTCATCAGTTCCACTTCATCAAATGATACTTACTGAATGCAAATGCTTGAGTTTTTGATGAAAATACAAAAATCGCTATATGTTTGCCTATAAAATTTGAGGAGTTCCCTCAATTCCTCATGGATCCCATCATCAGAACGGGATTTGGGACCAATTTGGAAGTATAACCTTTCAAATAAAAAAGAATTTGCCAAATCGGTTCACAAACAACGGAGTTCTGAGGTAACAAACATTAAAAATAAAATAAAATAAAATACAACCGAATTGAGAACTTCCTCAAAAACAACTATTTACGTTGGTTGTGTTATTTTCTAAACATAAGCCGAAATTTTAGTGATTTTAACTTAATAAATAAAGAATTTTAATTAAAAACAAAAAAAAATCATCCCCCTTTTCATCCCCTTAAGGTTTGGAAATCCGACAACACGCTTTGGCTTCCAAGATGCCTAGATAGTAAAAATTTGTGATTTTTCTTCGAAAATTAAGGAACTTAACTTCATCCCCCTTTTTAACCCTTTGAGGGTGGAATTATCAAAAACGCTGAGACACGTATAAATTAATTTTCAATCATCAGCCTGAACACAAAATTTGAAGATCCTAACTTCAAAACTGACGGACTTTCATACAAACTTTCATCCCCTATTTTATCCCCTTAGGGGTGGAATTTCCAAAAATCCTTTCTTAGTGCACCCCTAGACCTCATAAGGAACCCACGTGCCAAATTTGGAATCTATAGACCCAGCGGTTTGGGCTGTGCGTTGATATGTCAGTCAGTCAGTCAGTCAGTCAGTCAGTCAGTTTCTTCTTTTATATATTTAGATAGTATCTATATGCTTTATGTATGTATGTATTTATTGTATATGTAAATGGTACACCACTGACTACCTGCAGTATTGTCTCTCCTACTTTTGATCAATCCAAAGGTTGTCTGTAAAAGATCGCTTTTAGAGATAAGACCGCCCATTGTGACACCCTATGTAACAGTTCTACATTTATATCTGTAATTTTTATGGTGTACATAATGAAGAGTATTCTGTCTATCTATCTCATACACTCCTGTAAGGTTGTTAGTGTTTTACCAATAACTCTGTATAAGGAAGTAATGATAGCTATCTACTTTAAAAGCAGTTTAAATACTTAGGGCACATTTTGACGGACAGACTTCAGGGCGACTGCGACATAGAAAGAGAGCGTAGGGCGCTCTCAATGAGGACATACTCGCACGCAAATTTCTGAAGTGCACCAAAGACGTAAAAAACACTGTTCAGAGCTTATTGCTTGTCAATGTACGCCTGTCAACTTTGGTGCAATTGATTGAGGGTGCAGTACAATGATGCTTACCGAACCCTTATGAAATTGCCTAGATACTGCAGTGCCTCGAGCATGTTTGCCGAAGCGAGGGTCCCGGACTTTTACGCCATCATGAGGTCAAGGGTCGCATCTTGTTGGCAGAGTATGGCACGTTCCAGTAACAGCATTTTGAGGGTTGTCTCTTGCAATCTAACAAGCCTCATATTTGTGCACTGGATTTCTGTTCACCTAAGCGAGAACAAAAAATGACGAAAGACTTTGTTTTTGATGACTATGGGTACCTATACATACCTCTATGTTTTAATTTATAATGTTAATTTTTTACTGTTTTTACTTATTATTCTATAAAAAAAATTGTATATGGGTATTTTGCCTGCAATAAAACATTATTATTATTATTATTTGTTATATGTGTTTATATATCTCGGGACCCTGGGGTCCCGGACCTTTGGAAGGCGTACGAGGGGCCGAAGCCAACTCGCAGAGGCCCGTTAGATGCTTTTTAATTAAATGAGTATGAGGCACCAACCGACGATTATCCCTGTACGCACTATGCAAGTGCACCCAAGGACAACCCCCGGCTGGTGTAGGACTATTGCAGGATATGGAAACAAAGATATTGGACTATGGGTTTGGGTGGTTAAAATGGACTGGTTACCTAAAACTATGGAAGGGCTATGGCCCCTGCCTGATCAATGTTTTATTATACACGGATAAAATGGCAGGGGGTGACTTGCACACTCAATAATGGGCCCCCGAAAAAGGCCGCTAGCACATAGTGACGTAGCGACAAGGGGCAACATGTCCTGAGGTGCTCGAGGAGTGGAGAGGTATTCCACGGCTCTCAGAACAATCCCAGAGCCCGGAAGATGGTCAAGATCCCTACAAGCACTTACTGGAATACTTCCTTCCTCCGAGCACGTTTGCTCTTGCGAATCTCCACTCAAGCCGGCCAATAAAGGCAAGAATGAGGTGGGAGCTCAGTTCCTCGTCAGTGTTCACTCCAGCCGGCCAATAAAGGCAAGCCAGAGATGAGGAACATGACTTCTCCCGGGAGATAGGGTCCGTGGGGTCGCAACTGCCCAACAGCTCGCCACATGCTGCCCTGCGGGTTTCTGTATCTCTCTTGGTCTGGCTCCTCACCCTAGACATGTTCCGGGAAAGTAAACTCTACCGGCACATACCTAAAGTTCGGAGCGCGCAAGCCCCATCACGACGTCAACGTAGAGATACAGCGTTGGGGTTATTATTATTATTATTTAATGTTACACTTTTTATTTCAGCCCATAAACTTCCAAAGCATGATACCTACTACCAATAAAGCAAAATCATTCAGTCTAGTCTTTTCCCAACTATGTTTTGGTCGGCTTCAAGTCTAACCGGATACAGCTGAATACCAGAATTTTACATGGAGCGACTGTGGTGGCATCTCCAACGCCACATGCGAACTACGCATCAAAGACCTGACGTCATACAAATCTTGCATCGCGCAATCAGAATTTACCGCGCGACTAGCATATATACAACATCCCGACATCAACCGTTGGGCAGTTGCCCACCAGACACAACACCCGTCTGGTCGGAGGATCCTCCCTTTTTAATACAGGATGAGTGAACTTTACAGCCTGTACCTCATACCTCTATATGACTGCCTATCTGACCTCCACAACCAATTGGGTTTTACGATACCACTTGGTAAGACTGGTTGTCAGACTTTCGGGCTTCTGACGACCCGTAACGACTGTCAAAGATCCACGAATGACAGCCGGGACCAACGGCTTAGCGTGATTTCCGAGGCATGGAGGAGTCTCAGTATGTAAAGATGGTCACCCATCCACAGCCCGACCGCGGCAAGCGTGGCTTAACCTGATCGATCAACTTATGCGGCTGTTATTACTTAGCCACGAGCTCCTCCTACTACCAATAAAGCAATTCACACAAATAAGTGACGAATCCGAATGAATTATCTTATAAGTATTACACGCTTAGCAAACGCAAATATCTTTAAGAAAGAAGCTTTCCAAAAAACTGCATAACAGGTAAACAAGAAAACCTGCTATCTAAAAATCCAAGAAGCAACTACTTTCAAAGTAAACTGATTCCAATTCCTTACCAAGCTTTATTCGCAAGCTGTGCCGTTATTCTACATTGCTGAAAAGATGCAAATCACAAGGAATTGTCCAAGAACCACGCGAAAGTGAATTGTTTTAAATTCACTCCTAAGATTTATTCATTAAACAACTCCAAGTCGCAAACATTAAGGAATAAACATGAGACACAATAAATTCTAGTTGCTACTTGTAAATGATTTTGGTTTGGTTCATCACTGTGGAAAAAGGAGGTAGTAGAATAATAGTTCGAAGCGTATATCTGTCCCATTGCAGGGCAAAGGCCTCTTCTTATACAGAGATCACCACGCTTGCTAAAGACAGGTTGGCGATTAGAATAGACTAGGACATGGTAGAGGTATGAGGAACAGGGTGTAAAGTTCACTCATACTCTATAGAAAAGGGAGGATTCTCCGACGAGACGGGCGTCGTGTCTGGTGAGCAATTGCCCGACGACGGTTGGTGTCGGGATGTTGTATAAATGCTAGTCGCGCGGTAAACTGTGATTGCGCGATGCAGGATTTGTGACGTCAGGTCTTTGATGCGTAGTTCGCATGTGGCGTTGTAGATGCCGCTACAAGCACATAAATTTATTCGAATAATGATTTACTGTAAATTAATACCACTTTCACACGCATTATAGTCTTCAGAAAAAGAAATGGAAATAATAAGAAAAGAAGCCCAAAAAAATAATATAAATGTTTTTTTTCCTGTAAGTAGGTTTGTACAAACACAACGTGGAAATAATAAAAATAAAAAAATAAACCAGCCAAGTGCGCGTCGGACCACGCACAATGAACGGTTCCGTAGATGGGATTAATTATACTAATTATTTATTATATGGTCCAAAGAACAAACTCAACATTGTAGTTAAGAAACATGTTCTCCCGTACAAAATTTATGGGAGAACATGTTTAAAAGTCAAATCCTCCTTAGATACTACTAGAAAATTATATACCTTCATACATACATAAACTCACGCCTTGTTCCCATGGGGATAGGCAGAAACTACAGAACGCCACCTGCTACGATGCTTACATACTGCTTTTGCCTCGTTTATGTTCCCCTGCTGTTTCTGTTGCTCCGTATGTTTATCTGGTCCTCCACGCGCGCCGGTTGCGAGTACTACGCACCTGACCTTTCTAAAGAACATCACCAATAAGGTTACTAAATGTCCTTCTAGGTCCCGGTGTGTCCACTCACATATGCCTTGTAAATACCTTTTGTGAGTCGCCTTTCATTCATCCTCTCAACATGACCAAACCATCTAACCATACTCTTTTAAATTGTTATCACTACATCTTCTTTTAAACCGCACCGTAGCCTTATGACTTCATTCCTCAGCCTATCATTCAGAAAATGTATTTTTATCTCATCGTCATCATTTCAGCCGAAAGACGTCCACTGCTGGACATAGGCCTCTCCCAAAAGGGGGGGATATGCCATAATCGCCACGCTTGACAGGCGATTGCAGTATGATGTTAAAAATATACATATATTATAGAGAACGCTGGTGCCCATTCTCTAGTAAATCCCTTAGTTGCCTTTTACGACACCCATGGGAATTTATCATTGAATTTTTCATATTTTTATCTAATCTTAATCTTTAAATAAAAGACTCAAAAGTACTCCCAAAACTAGCTCCAAGTGCCAAAAGTAGTTCAATCAAAACCAAAAGCGAGTTGATTTAGATAAAGAATCAATGCATGTTGTATGGTGTAAGTTAGATCCGTGTGTCATTGTTTAGAGATCTCGGGAACGTCGCCGGAGTCAATATGCGGAACATTTCCTATTACACGCCCACTTCTTTCCGTGAACGAATCCGATCTATATAGAGTGGTTTGTTAGAAGACTGGATTTGCACGGGATTGTACGAGTAGGTAGGAGTGATATTTAGAATTGATACTAACAGATTAAGTTATATTAAGATAATGTAGTGTGTAGCTTAGCTTATAGCGTGCATGTGTGTGTATGTCTAAGTGTATGTCTGTATGTGTGTGTATTTATGGCAGTAATTGGCGTGGTAGTTGTGTAGTGTGGTGTGTGGGATTCACTTTTAGTACGGTAACCAGCACTTGAGTGGTAACAAAATCAGAATGTAACCACCACAAGCTCTTATTCTATTGAAACTCCGTATTACGCTAGGCCAGATCAAGGTCAAAGTGATACCACTTACATACGTACAGCCTACAGTACTTTCATAGGTGCATGTGGGTAGATGCGTGAAAAATTATATTTCATCTGGAAATCAGGAACTTTGTTAAAAAGAACATATTCTAGTCATTATACAGTGTATCAGGGGGCCAAGTCTACTAATGTACAAACGTTGCAATGATCTCTTCATTGTGAGTTTTTGACAGATTTGCCATACAAACACTGTCAAATATTCACAATGGCGAGACCATTGCAACGTTTGTAAATTAGTAGACTTACGCCCCTGGTCACCGGTGTCCGATCCGTTAAGGCGAAGCAATATGATCAATTTTATCGACCAAATCCACAGAAATAAGGCATTTTGCATTTTTATTTTTTTAATTGAAAACTTCTTTAGCCGCGTTGAGCGATTTTTGGTAGGGGATAATTATGGGTTCGCGTCAGCGAAATGCGCGACATGCCCAGATACATTGTTTATTCTTTCTTTCTTTTTTTTTAAAAACGTTGCCCCACACTAGGAATTTCTCCTGTATCGTGGGTGCGTTTACAAACATTTAAACTCACATACACAAACAGCCAGACCCGGAATAACTAATTGTAGGTCATACAAATATTTGTTCCGTGCGGGAATCGAACCCGCGACACGCAGTGCAGCAGTCAATCGCTTAACCACTGCGCCAACCGTGCCGTCCGTTTATTAGACTGTTTCATTGAACCATTAAGTTGCATAACGCGGCACACCATCAACAATTTTATCACACTTATCAACCACTCTATATAAATCGGGCCATATTTTTATTCCAACACAATTTGTAATGGAAGCGACACGCGGAGACAAGAGAGCAAGGCAAGGGCGGGGGGCAGAGGGGCGGGGTGGTGGCGAAATTACTTGCAAATTCCATTTACAAAGTCGGCGGCCAGGCGTCAAAAGAAACTGGTGGTTGTCTGCTTCGGGAGCTGACTAGTTCCTAGATTGTGGTCTGATCATTGCAAATATATTTGGTTTGTTGAGTCTGTTACAGCTTTTCGAAATTTTTAAGGTTCCGTAGTAAACATGGAACCCTTATAGTTTTCTCCATGTCCGTCTGTCCGCGGCTTAGCTCAGAGACTCTTAGTACTAGAAAGCTGTAATTTGGTACGGGTGTACATATTAAATTAATCACGCCGACAAAGTGGTAAAATATTATATTATTTATTTAAAAGGTATTTTTTAGGGTAAGCGTCACGTTAAGCGGGGATGATATTTTTTTTCTTGTCTATCCCATCGTGTGCGGTGTCGTTGGATAGGGCGTTCAAAATATTACGGGGTTATGAAAACCAATTTTCGATTTAGGGATCCGTTTGCGTAATATTAAGCTTTAAAGTGCTAATATGTGTTAGAGTCAAGTGATCCCCTGCCAGCAAAATGGTTGTAGGTATTTAGATATGTGAAAAAATTCACAGCAGTAGTATATATAACGGAGTTAAAAGGGAAACTATCACAGCTAAGTAGGCTTTTCAAGTTACCGAGTAATAGTCGACCAACTTACATTTACAGTTGAAAAACATGTTAAGTTTTTTCTTGAAATAAATTCATCCCAACTACGGAACCCTTCATTGTGCGAGGTCCGACACGCAATTGGCCGGTTTTTTTGAGGAAACTACACGTGTCACGTGGGTTTTTAAATTTAGTGTTGCTTTGATAGGTAAATGTATTCGGGTTTGGCGTTGTCTAGAACTGTAAAAGTCTTAATTTTGTTTTTCTTTATGTGTAAAGTAGGTACTCCAACATCATTATCATCATCATCGGTCGGCTTTCAGTCTAACCGGCGCCCTAATAGCGTAACACACTATCAATCGCAATCTGATTGATTTTTAAATCAGATTGCTAACCCATTGCTTCATATGTTAAAAAAATTGGTCTGCCCTAAAACGTAAATAACGCAATGAATGTTGTTGAACTGTCAAAATGAAACCCATTCCTACTGATAGTGTGTTACGCAATTACCCCTCTGATGCTGCTGAATACCAGTATTTTACACGAAGAGACTGCCTATCTGACCTCCCACAACCCAGTTAATACAATACCCCTCGGTAAGACTGGGTCACTGCTGACCTGTGACCCTGTGTGCTGTGGACTGGCTTTCAAGCTTGTGACGACCCATAACAACAGTCAAAAAACTACAAATGACGGCTGTGACGAACGACAACTCGTAACAACTGTCATAAAACTACAAATGACGGCCGGGACGAACGACAACTCGTAATAACTGTCATAGAACTACAAATGACAGCCGGGACGAACGGCGACCCATAAGAACTGTCAAAGAACTACAAATGACAGCCGGGACGAACGACGACCCGTAACAATTGTCAAATAGCTACAAATGACAGCCGGGACGAACGGCTTAACGTGAAACACTCCAACATACAGCATAATAAAAACAAATGTTGTCTGCCTATTGTCGTTTTAGGCCAAATCCAGACTGCGAAATGTACAGCTTGTCCAAGAAATAAAGAAAATATATTCGTATTTTGAAAGGGAACCTTTTTCTCACCATTTATTAAAAATGTATTTAACTTACGTGTTTCGCAAATGATAAAAAAATTCCGTGCCAAAAAGACCCATAGACAAATGAGGAGCGACCAAGAAAATTCCTTATAAAAAACATCCTGGGACTTATCGGTTACTAGCTTTTGCCCGCGGCTCCGCATGCGTTGAGGTTATGTGTTATGTGTCCAGGTTTTTATCTATGTCCCAAATTTCATCCAAATCCGTTCAGCTGTTTTTGCGTGATTGAGTAACAAACATCCAAACATCCAAATATACGAACGATCACATTTATAATATTACTAGCTGCGCCCCGCGGTTTCACCCGCATAAGTCTCGATTCCGTGGGAATATCGGGATAAAAGTAACCTATGTGTTAACATAGGTTATAAACTATCTGTGTGCCTCATCCAAATCCGTTCTACCGTTTTGTCGTGATTGAGTAACAAACATCCATTCATCCTCACAAACTTTCACATTTTTATAATATTAGTACGATTGATTGATTGATTTTTAAGGAAAGTTATTAGGTATTGCTAATGTATACAAAAATTATAGGCGTACAAAACATTGAAAGAAAAAATACATTGGACGGAGGCTGCTTAAAATTGAAGAATATTACCTTTTTCCACTAATAAAACCCGCTTACTTAATATCATCAAAAAGTTTAAGTAATCAAGTTACAAGAAATAACAGGTAAAACGCCGAAAATACAGTTCTGAAAATTAATTTAAACTTACAAAAAAGTTTCAACACGAACTAATAGCCTTCAAATCCAGTACGAAACATGACCAGAAGTTTCCTGTTCTCCATGTTTGTGGCATGATTACCAATGGAGGTCGGGTGGTGAGAAGCCCACCGATTGGTATGTAAGTTACGAGACGTTACGGCGAACTTAGCTCATTACCAGTGGTACGCGGTAAGAATGACAATTGCGAGAATTTTTACTTCATTCTCGTCCACGCTTATTAGGTACTTCCAGACGTGTAGTGGCAAGAGACTCGAGTCTTGCAACTGCCATATTGAATTTTTCGCCTTAACATTAGACCAGTGCGCTTTGTTCTTGTTTCAGCTTAAAAACTAACCGACCTCGTCTCGGTGTCACGTAGGCAATGTTGCTGTAACACGTTGTGGAATTGTGACGTCACACACACTGAAATAATAGTATTTTTATAGTGGTGGAGACGCAGAGGGTTATTCCCTAAGTACGTTATTGTTTACATGTGTATGTATCAACGGGATTAGGTGGTTTCTTTGCCTTGTTTATACGTGAAAGCGGTCATTTTAGAAGTGACCATGATCACTGCATGTCTTATTTAAATATAGAGTTAAATTGGCAGATAACTGTTTGAGGGGCTCGTGGCTTAATAATACCAGCCGGGTTGATTGAAGGTTAAGCTACGCTTGCGCTGGTCGGTTCGTGGATGGGTGATTATCCATTTCATATCGAGAAAAGAAAGCACGTAAAGCTGTTGGTCCCGGCTGTCATTCGTAGATCTTTGACTACCCGTAACGGAAGTAACTGGGTTGTGGAGGTCAGATAGGCAGTAGCAGTGCATCTGGTTAGACTGGAAGCTAACCCGAAAATAGTTGGGAAAAAGCCAGGCAAATTGAATGATATTTAGTTAGTATAAACTATGTTTTAATCAAAAATAATGAAAATTAGTTAGTTTTAAGATTGCTTAAGTGTTTCAACATCCAGACTAACCTATTGAGGTTTTTGTAATGTGTCTGTTTATATTTTGTTTTATTCCGCAATTAACAAAAAAAAAAAAAAAAAAGGATTGATGACAGAAAACTGTTTATTGAGAAACACTAGATTCTACTAATTATGAGGCTACATCAAAAGATAATTTCAGTTTTTTACACAAAAAAGAGAAAATTGTATGTTAAAAATAAATCCACATTGAAAGCGATGCACTACTATCTTCTCCGATCCGAGGTAACACTTAGATGGAAGCATCGTTATTGGCAGTATCTATTCCAAGACTTGTCACAAACCTTCGGCCTATGAATAATTTACAAGACCGCCGCGACCGCAAAGTGTTTATTGTGATAGCGCGCCTGGCTTCACAACCGCAGTCTCATGTGAAATAAAACACCTAGATTTTTCCTCTCAATCTCTCGAGGTACGTCTACGGAAACATTTCAGCGAAAAAGATCTTATGCGCTTCAAAGAAACTTCCGAAAATGAATTATATATACCGGGAGTTAAGCCCTACTGTATGTACTTTTCTAAATCGCTCTCGGGACGTCGTTTTCTGGATGAAGTCGAGAGTGTAAGGAGTCGTGCCGTCGGATTAGGATAACGCATTTAGCGTCGAATGTTATGGGAATAAGGTCGATAATTATTTGCGGTTAGCAGTCACGTTTGCCGTGAGAGCCGGAATCGAGGGAAGGCGGCAGTAAATAACAAGCGAGATCGGATTATTTCGATAAGATCGTAAAATGAAACAAGGCGCGCCTCGGCGGGACGTTTTCTTTTTGAATATGTTACACGTTAGTTACTTTGCCCACGTACGGGTGTAAAATGTGAAAGTTTGACTTGGCTCATTTTCTCGTGTCTTACAGTTGCGCTTTTGGCACTGAATATATTTCTGATATTAGATTCGGGTTAGAGTTATTGGAATGGATTTACTTTATCTTATAAATGGGATAGAAATGAAATGAAGTGAAATTATTTATTCTGTAGATGAGGAGGAATAGGTCCTATTACTTATAATCAATTTAAGTTTCAACGCAATTAGACAACTTTTAATTTTAAAACGCATTTATTAGGCTTAGTTTGTCGGCATTTTTGCAGGTTGGTATTTTTCTTTAGTAACAAGATAGTTGGAACGTTTTAAAATGGTCGTTTGTTACAAGCGGAATGTGGAGTACGTAGACAACCCTGCGAGCGCGGCCGTGCATTGTGGGGCATTGTGGGGCAGCGCGGGGCAGCGCCGGGCAGCGTCGGGCATGTGGAAGCACGCGCGGTGGGTCAGAAGCGTCGGGTGCAATCTTATTTTTCCGGGCGGCTCGCTGGCGCTCTGCCGGCGGCTTATTGCCTACGTGCCAGCGGGCCGGTCGCGCGCCCGTCATATTATTCTATCGAGCGGCTATCGGTTGCGCCCACACGACCGATATTAGTATACCCGACGCTGCCTTCTCCAGATATTGCTCTGGATCGTAAATAAAACTGCCACCGCGGTAAACTACCCGCTCTCGGTGCGAAAGCTCCACTTATCACCTTAAGAAGACTCGGGTAAAGTACGCCGGTGGAAGCAGATATTGATATTTTCATAATTCCAGATTTATTTTCAAGATTTGAATACGAAAGCTGTTCATAAAGCATTTAGTAGATGTACAAAAAAACACCAGTGCAGCGTTATTGAATCTGGAGAATATTACCACCATTTTTGTACAATTTCTTGCGGTCAAATATAGTAAGAAACGACACCTCCACATTTATGACGAAACTTGTTTATCACAATTACGCAAACAATAACGTAATAAGGGCGTCCGCAGCCGGCGTTATTGTCGCCAGCGAATGTCGCCGCGGAGAGCTGTTGGAAAAAGTGAAAGTTTTTATCTGTGCGGTCCCCGGCCGCCCGTTCTCATTTCCACGGAGCCGCTCTTGATCGCAATCGGCTCCTGCAGGGTTGAGCTGTGTACACTTAACCATCGGATAATTGCTGATCAGCAGATACCTCGCGTACACCAATACAAACATATCGATTTATTGTTAGTTTACTTTTTTACTCTGCGGTTTTCGGAAGATTTTGAGAATGTGTAATGGTTTCGCAGATTTGCTTGAGCTGTGTCAAGCAAATCTTTTCATATTTCAATCCGTAAAAAATGTGCTATCAATGATCCTCAAAAACATCTGTTTTAAAAGTCACCTTAAAGTTTTAACAAAAAACAGCCAAAGAAAACTGATAACATCAGAGATGAAAATAAGCAACCCTATTTGCGAGGAGTGGAAGACAAAGAAAAAAGTGTACACTCAGGGGAACGATATGTCAAAAAATTATGTGACCCTAGCACTGGATGTGACAGTACTGGCAGTGACGGTTAAGTGTGAGATGATGCGTCACTGCGTTCGTGAGCTCAGTCGTGCAGTCGACTGCAGTGGCGTATCGCGCGCTTCGACGCCTCTAGGGATACTTCTTCAGCATCTCATTTTCGTATCGTATTTTCTTTTAGTTGTTTTGTTGTTGAGGTTTATTTGTTGGATTGAGTGACCTTTGTGGTTTTGAGTATTAAAATTTCTATTACTACTACTATTATTTAATTTACTGAAAATCAGCGTCAGTAGGAACACCTTATTTTGTCATCTGACATTATGCTGAGCTGAGGCCATTTTGGCATTTTAATAATTGTTTTCTGTTTTTTTATAGATTTAAGGTGTATTTTTTGCTGTAATATAAACGCATTTTTCTTTCTTTTTCTTTCTTATTTATCGTCGTCTTAGAGTGAAAACCTCGTATATGCGAAAAAGGCAACTTTACAGGAGGAAGGAAAAACTGCGCCCTGTGAAATTTTATTACCACATCTCTACAAATACGTGTCTTTTAGTGTGTAATATTCAAACTCGTCATATATGGCGTTACAGGTTGCAAATTTATTTTGTGTGAAACTAGGACGTGCGTTGCGAGGTTTTCTTTCCAAAAATGTAATAAAATGAAAATGACCAAAATTGCATTCCCGAGGTTTTCACTCTAAGACGACGTTATGATTCCTTCGGTGTAGTTGTGCTTAGCAAACTCATGTCTGCTCAGAACAATACATCACCATTACGCTTGCCAAGCATGGTGATAATGCCCTTTCAAATTTTATTGTAGCAGTCCAATGTGTAAAGCACCTGCCTGGGTTCGAACCCACGATCTACAACTCGTAAGTCTGGGTCGTTACCAACGGGCAACTGGCTCTGTGTCAATCATTTTATCACCATGACTGCTCTCAAAACAGTGAAGAAAAACATTGTGAGGAAACCGGCATGTCCTAGAACCAAAAATTCGAATACATATGTGACATTCTACCAACACGCACTGGGGCCGCGTGTTAGATTATAGCCCACTCCCTCTTGACGAGAGGAGATCTCTTTCTCAGCAGTGGAAACATGTTATTACTAATACTTATTATTTGCACCAACGACAGCCCCATTTTAAGTTTTTATTAAGTATTTTTGTCTTTTTCTTTTTCGCTAGGGCATCTCTGAGTTAACCTTGAGAGGTTGAGACTCTTTAACCAGTCTTTCCTGTGGTCGCCTTAAGCGCCTAAAAGCTTAAAGCCAGGGCGCAAAAACTTATAAACTAAACGACTGCGCGCTAAGGGCACCCCCTGTGAGGTACGAACCTCGGCTTAGGGCAGAGTCGGAGGGAGGATGGCAAGGGACCGACGGTGGCTGGATAGAATCAGGGTTATGATTATTATCAGGGGAATTTAAAGTTCTCAGCCATAGCGCGGGCTGGCGCTTCGCTTATGAGCAAGGGTCGGGGAGGACTATTTAGTCGGGGATTTCGCGATGGGCCTCGGCGGCGAGGTCGGAATGACGATCGTGTATTGTGTTTGCGAGCTGCTGTACTTGTTTCTCTACTGCTCTCCTGGAGGAGAGTTGTGGGGTTGTCTGGGTCGGTTAGTGTGTATTTTTGTGAAGTACAATAAAGTATATATAAACAAATAAATAACATACAATGTGAAGACAACAATACGACAATAAATGAACTGGCAATACTAATGCGTAGAAGTATTTTGGAACAATCAAATAAATCCTAACATCGAATTAAAAAAATCACTTTTTTAATTAGTAGTAGTGATGCGTCGACTATGAGTTTTGATCATATTTGAATAGTTATAGTGACTAAACTATTGTATATATCTCATTGGATTTTCGTATGCAGACTGGAAACGGCATTAAATATACGTAGTTAAATTTATTTTCGTATTGACGTTTCCACCTTGTATAGGCTCATTATGCATGGTCCAATGTGAACAGAGTTTGGAAGTGTACGCTTTTGAGCTGACAGGTGTTCATAAAAACGCTATAAAATGACGATTTTTCATTGATAGACCGTGGGTATTTTAACTTTTTTGTATACTTAAAATCTGTCTATACACCGTGGCATTTTAGTCGTCTTACAAAGACAGCCCACTTCATGTATCCAATGACTACTAAACATGAATGTAAAAAAAAAAAAATGTTTTTTGAACATTAACATTTTCTTTTTTTATTTATTATGACGCATGACATAGTTTAAAACACCCTGTTACGAGTGCAGTCCGAGCCATGTGTTACAAGGGCGCCGCGGAATGGAGCGGCGACAGATCACAGACAGATACACACACAGTCAGATGGACAGATGGGGGTGATAAGAGTTCATTCACCCTAACGCAAAAATGTGTTTCTTACTATTGCAACTTAAACTTAATCTAAATCCATTCTGCGGCGCCCTTATATCACAAGGCTCGGACTGCACTCGTAACAGGGTGTTTTAACCTATGTCATGCGTCATAATTAATAAAAATAAAGAATTTAAATGTTAAAAAAAAAAACTTTTTTACCTGAATGATTAGTAGTCATTGGATACATGAAGTGGGCTGTCTTTGTAAGACGACTAAATTGTCACGGTGTATAATATTCCTTCAATAGTTTTAAATATAATGTTCTGTTTATTTTAATTTTATCTACCTTTCTGTATCTGCCCGTGACATCACAGCGGGCCCTATCAGAATAAAAGTGCTGCGATACTTATTTTTAAATGTCGCAGCATCGTTCTGTGTTTTTATAAATATATTTTTTCTTTTTATACGTATATATATATTTTTAACTTTTATTTATTGTGTTTAGTTAGTTTGTGATCTTCCTGTGCGAGTCCCAATAAATACTTTTTCTTTCTTTCTATCTATATTTTCGGTCAGGTAGAAATAATAAAAATAAAAAATATTTTCTCTAGAATGAAATACAAATACCAGTTGGTATTTAAAAAATTGATGTCGCATAATAAATTTCGTAGTAAAATTTGAATCGGTCCACAGATAACGTGAGTACAATGAGTTGCCAATATTTTTCATTCTCTTAAGAGTGCGACATTTTTCACGGAACCTTTGTGTAGTCGGATATTTCATGTCGTGTGGGTAACTATGTTAATATAACATATAATATAACTTTTATTTTAGGACTAGCTGAGGTCTGCGGCTTCGCCCGTGTGGCTTTTTCTAAAATAAAAAGTAACCTAAGTTACTCAAACTCAAACTAAAAGAATTGATTTCAAATAAACCTATTACAGGCACTTTTGAATTGTCAAAGGGTCGGTCAGTCAGAAAGATGGAGCTAGTTGCTCATTCCAAAGCGTATTAGGTTCCTATGAAGAAGAACGGGCAAGAAACTCCAAGGACACTCTTTTAAAACAAAATATTGGTTACATCATTCATGTTGAACTTATTGTGAGAACAATGTAGAAAGACGTGCACGTTAGAAGCGTCCATAATAAAAACAATTCAAAAATTAAAATAAGCCGTGGCAGCTAAGAGATAACCAGTCCCAACTGACGGTGCCCGTTCACGAACATGACGCATGGATCAGCACCATTTAGCTGTTACTGTGTACTCCTATGTCAATTTGCCACGTTATAGCTATTTCATAGAACTGACAAAGTATGAGAGTGGATTTTAATATACGGACAATTTGAGTTGATAGTCCCAATTAATTTCCCAGACTTTACATCATCATCATCATCATCTTTCAGCCCAAAGACGTCCACTGCTGGACATAGGCCTCCCCCAATTGGGGGGGTTTGCCATAATCGCCACGCTTGGCAGGCGGGTTGGCGATCGCAGTATGGTGTTAAAAATGCATAGAGAACGCTGCTGCCCATTCTCTAGCAAGTCCCGTAGTCGCCTTTTACGACACCCACGGGAGGAAATAGGGTGGTGCTATTCTTTACGTCCGGCACCACACGGTACAGACTTTACATAGACAAAGTCACAGGAAAAGTCACTAGCATAATACATTCCCATTAGGACACACGTGAGGAGTGTTAAAAGGACATACACTGACCTTTTTGGCGCTGTCCCTTCAAAAGGTCGTGTGTCTCGCATTCGCAACTAACACATATTATGTTTATGCATGATTGGGACAAAAAGCAAAATTATTAGGATCGCTTTCAAATCAAATCAAATCAAATCATTTATTTTGCAAAGACTGTGGGTACAAAATAAGGTGTTCACATTTTAACAAATAGCTCTTCCACATTCTACCTTACGGCATGCAAAGGCAATAAGTAGGTATATAAGTTTCTAGATCCACTCAGTTGAACAAAAAACAAAAGTACATAAGCAAAGTACAGTGGATGGATGGAACAAATATCATTCATGCATGAATACAATAAATAAAGCAATAATCGAATTCTAAAAATAGTAATAAACAAAATCATTACATTTGCACCAAAATTAATAGATTACCTAATATTACATTATAAACTCTTATCAGTCAAAAAATCATGTACTGAATAATAGCATTTATTAATTAATAATGATGCTTTCTTTATAGGCTTTAAGCCCCGTTTTCATGGTAAACTTTTGTTGCGCAACAGTTGATCAACAGTGTTGATGAGCAACGACAAAGTTGCTGGAGACAAAGTTTATATCAACATGTCTTGTCCACACGCTATTCTGTACCCAAATGTTGCCCGAGGAAGTAGTGTTGTTCTGTTCTCTGTATAAAATGTATAATATTTCTAATAAATTGTTTATAAACTGGTTGCAAACACGTCCACACACTTACTTGTCCACACGTTGTCGCTCGTCGATCGAGAACTTGTCAACATGCCGTGATAAGCTCTGCAACACGCAGTGTTGCCAGCAACATGTTGACAGCAACTCGCACCCCCAGTGCGACAAAGGCGTAAGAGCAAAAAAACTGTTTGGTCTGGTAAATCTATTTAGCGTTTGATCTTATGATCTTTTGTTATATACCATTAAAGAGTAAAAAAATCAAGCTTTTTTTCAACAATATTTCAGATACTTCAAATTGTCGTCTATAAAGAATAATTAATATTTTAAGTTTTACACACGTTTATGGAGCTTTTTATCTGAAAAAATGTAAAGCTTATGTGACGCGACAAATGTCTTTTTTGGTATAATGGCTTAATTTTTCGTCAGATCTTAACGGACAAATTGAGCATTGTGTATCTTTATCTGCGCTATACGACACTGCAATAAAAAAAAGTGACGTATTCTTACTTACGCCTTTATCGCACTGGGGGTGCGATTACGCAGCAATATATTATGTTGATTTTACTTTGTAGGTAAATAAACAAATGTTTACCATGCTTACCTTCCCCGACCCTTGACTGTAAGTGAAGCGCCAGCACGCGTTTTAGCTGAGCAGCATGTAATCCAAACTCCCCACGATAATAATCAAGACACTGATTTTATCCAGCCACCGTCGGTCCCTTGCCACCCTCCCTCCGACTCAGCTGCCCTAAGCCGAGGTTCGTACCCCACAGGGGGTGCCCTTAGCGAGCAGCAGTCGTTTAGTTTATAGTTTTTACACCCTGGCTGGAGGCATTAAGTTTCGATAGGAGCTTAAGGCAGCCACAAGAAAGTCCGGTTAAAGAGTCGGAACCTTAGTGGTTACACTCTGAGATGCCCTAGATTAAAAAAAAAAATCCTGCATGGTCAATGTATGGTCTGTTTCAAAAGTATCTAATGAAGATTTTAAAAAATGTATAAGAAAACGTACCTCTGGATGTTTTGTAGTTCCACTTGTACACTTTTAGTGACAAACACAAAATGAGTGCTTTGATTTGTTTATTTGAATACGACGCGATTGTTTTAAATCACCTTAAAGATGATTTTCATTTGACAGCTGAGGTTGATTTTATAACCTCAATTTACGTCGATGATTTTTCAATTATAACCATCAATGTTTGAATAACAATAATAAAATAATGTTATTCTAACAATGATGGTTGGAAAAATTGGTTATATATAAAGTTGATACCGTCTAAGTACACATGAATATACTTATATACTTTTTATTTGCACCAATGAAAACCCCGATAAGGCCGGTATATTTTGTAGTGCATTAGTTTTTATTTTTGTAATGTTATTTGGTGTGCAATAAAGTATATATAAATAACGAACAATTCCATGATACATGATATTTGCGTAACTTAAACCGTTTACGCAGCGCACGCAAAGGAAGCTCTCCAAAAAGAAAAAAAAAAAAACCGTGTTTGCAACATTTTTCATTTATTTTCCGCTCCTATTGGTTGTACCGTGATGTTATATAGCCTATAATACTTCTCGATAAATGGACTATACAACACAAAAATAATTTAATAATTTTTCAATTCCAACCAGCAGTTCCTGAGATTAGCGCGTTCAAACAAACGAACAAACAAACATTTACCTATAGGTATGTAGGTACAAATGGCTGACACAATTCACAAATGTATGTCCATTGATAGTCGGCTTAGAGACAGCTCTGATTGGATAGCATGTCAGTTTTCATCATCTCGTATGCGTGTACTTGAAATGTCTCAATATCTTAGCAAACCGATAATGACCGATACGTAGTGTTTGAGAAGCCACAAGAGAGCTGTTACTAGAAAATCAGGATGGATTGGAATGCTTTGTATCATAATGTCGTGTTTTCTGTGACATTGCATTCGGTACTAGAAGATGAAAGT
Source organism: Dryobota labecula (assembly GCA_947523025.1). NCBI lineage: Eukaryota > Metazoa > Arthropoda > Insecta > Lepidoptera > Noctuidae > Dryobota > Dryobota labecula. Next base: position 17,282,087 of record OX383284.1, read on the forward strand.
AGCAGTAAGTAAGTGAGTTAAGTAGGTATAGATAATTTTTGTAAGTTTCTGTGACCGCAAATGTCAACCTTGTAGGTATATGAGTATGTGTCAAATTATAATAATAGCTAATCCGTCAAAACCATCATAAAATGCACGTTATACCTAAATAATAAATAGCTCCTCGTTTTCAGAAAATATTCTTGTCATGATATTTTCCAAAACAAAAGAAAATTACCTCAAACAGATCCAACTCAACAAGAAACTCCACAGAAAAATTAAACCATCTTATTCCATTACTATTCCGGCTTCCGAAGTAGAAAGAAGGCTGATTCAATTTTATTAGCGCATCGCGTTAGTGGTTTCGGCTTGTCGGCACGGGCCCCTAATAAAATGAGCCGAGGTAACGGCGTGTTTGCGCCGGGAGATGACAGATACGGCACGGACCGGGTCGCCACCGCGCCGCCCGAACCCCGCTCCTCTTATAAACTAGCGTACACACCACACCTACTAAACAGACTGAAAAACTGAATTTATATAGTGTTTGAGCTATGAGCTTTGGATGTGCGAATCAACGTCGAGTTTGTGAGGTGAGGAGTGGAAAGTTTTATTATTTTAAAGTTTTCGTATAGAGAATCCCGGTTTTTTATTGTATTTAGATTGAAAATTAAATATCTAATTTGTAGATTCGTACGTCACGTTTTCGACCATTTTTCTTTCAGTTCATGATCATATTATTCTGATAGCGGTACATTTATAGATTTGATTTTCTAAATCTACATTGGATTGGATTGGATTTTGCCAAATTTAAGTGGCAATGGGCAGGGCACATTGCGCGCAGAACAGATGGCCGTTGGGGCCGAAAGGTTCTGGAGTGGCGACCGCGTACCGGAAGACGTAGCGTTGGAAGGCCTCCCACAAGGTGGACCGATGACCTTATGAAAGCCGCAGGAATCCGCTGGATGCGGGAAGCACAGAACCGGTCGTGGCGGTGCTTGGGGGAGGCCTATGTCCAGCAGTGGACGTCTTTCGGCTGAAATGATGATGATGGTGACATTGGATTAAAGTGACCACACATTATTACTAAATAGGGGGTTGTGGCTAAGTAATAACAGCTGTAGGGGTCGGTCGGTCGAGTATTCCTGCCAGGGTTGCGGGTTTGTCCGAAAGGGATACTGCGGCCCTGGCACACAGGCAACTGAAGGAACCCGGGTGGGTTATAGTCAGCAAAAGTCTGACACGCCCTCCCGCTTCGTCCAGAGCGGGAGAACTTATTTAAAAATTTCCTACCCAAAAAAAAGGGGTCGAGTGTTCAGGTTAAGCTACACTTACCGCGGTAGGTGCGTGGAAAGGTCTTTACTACCAAGACCCATCCCTGCCTCGGAAAGCACGTTAAGGCAGTGGTCCCGGGTGTCATTCGTGGATCTTTGACAGTCGTTACGGGTCACCAGAAGCCCGAAAGTCTGACAACCAGTCTTCCCAAGGAGTATGGTATTACCCAGTAACTGGGTTGTGGAGGTCAGATAGGGAGTCGCTCCATGTAAAATACTGGTATTCAGCTGCTTCCGGTTAGACTGGAAGCCGACCCCAACATAGTTGGGAAAAGGCTAGACAGATGATGACATTATTACATTATTTTCTATTGGATGTAAGATTTGAATTAGTATTGCTTGATTTCATTTCATTTTACTCACAAGAAGCAAATTGTAAAAGGCTGCTTACTTACATAGAAAATGATAAATTCATTTTTATCGAAGAACTTCCACCATAGATATTACGTTCTTCGTAAAAGCGAGTAAAACTAGCACAAAAACCTCGTATTTCATAGCGCTGTTGTTTATAAATCAACAGTTTAATATCATTAAGCAGCTACGCCTAGTAAAGCTTAAAAACTTTCCAGTTTTAATTCGCCCGTGAGAGATTTTAATTTAGCGAGAAACAGTTTCCTCGAACTTGTAATGTATTCATATATTAACAAAATACTGACATCCAGCCCGGTTGCGGCGCTTTTCCGAACGCCACTTCTTTGAATAGTCTGAAATGAGTGAGATTTTATGCTACCCTGAATTTTGTATTAGTTGAAAGAAGAAAAAAGAAAAGAAAGAAAATACGTTTATTTTCGGTAAACAAGACGCAAAAAAGAAATTTTTAAACACAAAAAAAAAAAATTGTAAACTATGGGGGAATAATGTGTCACATCCACGCAAAACGGCTATCGCTCAGAATTATGCTGCGACCCTATGTAAGACAGAGCCCCAGCGCTGGTTAACGGCTTACTGAAGATAGTTTCTGTCATTTCTATGTAAGTAAGCAGTGGTTAAGGCAGTGGCAGGTGGGCAGTGGTGGTGGCAGGGGTAAAGGAAAACATCGTGAGGAAACCGGCATGTCCTAGAACCAAAAATTTCGAAGACATGTGACATCTACCAACCCGCACTGGACCCGTGTGGTGAATTACGGTCCACTCCCCCTCACAGAGAAAGATTATATAATAAGAGGAAAATTATAGGCAGATTATGTTATGTAAGCAGTGGTTTCTATGAATTTTTAGATGAATATTGTTAGAATGTCATCATGAAAAATAATAAAATCATCGACGTTGTTATTTTAATTACTAGCTTTTGCCCGCGGCTCCGCCCGCGTGGATATCGGTTATCTGGTAAAAAAGAAGCCTATGTCCTTCTCCATATCCCAGGATACATCTCTGCTAAATTTCATGACGATCGGTTCAGCGGTTTAGGCATGAAAACGTAACATACAGACAGACAGACAGAGAGACAGACAGACTGACAGAGTTAGTTTCAAATTTATAATATTAGTAAGTATGGAGTATGGATTTGTAAATTAAAACAAAACGGCAACGCATACTCCGAAGTGCATAATTTATTACAAGGGAGAATAAAATCAAATTTGTTTCGGATGTTTACGAACAAGGGTTTGCAAATTCGCGTTCTTTAGTCGACGCTAGAGGGAGAGAGCATTACTTTGCAATGCAGTGACATTTTTCTTTATGAACTCTCCCGCCCTGTTTTTATTAATTCCTACTCCCCGGTCCGAAATAAAAGCTTTAAAGAAAATGTTTTCATAATTTAAACCATTTATATCCAGACATCCTACTGTTTTTGTGGTTCAAACTAAATCTGTTCTTGTATGATCATATGTACAGACTAACGAGATGCAGCAGCGTTTGTATGAGTAAAGGCTCGTGCAAACAGGTGCGACACGCGACGCGACACAAAGACATCGCGTGTCGCGCGACGAGCGGTGCATTTGTGTCGCGTTGCGTGTCGCGCCTGTTTGTATAATGAAATCTGTATTAAGTAATACTAATCCATACTAATATTATAGATGTGAAAGTAACTCTGTGTCTGTCTGTCTGTTACGTTTTCACGCCTAAACCGCTGAACCGATTGTCATGAAATTTGGCAGAGATATACCCTGGGATATGGAGAAGGACATAGGCTACGTTTTTATGCGATAACCGACATCCACGCGGGCGGAGCCGCGGGAAAAAGCTAGTATCTCTATCTATATAATATATATGTGCGTGTGTATGTGACCGAACTCCTCCTAAACGGCTGGACCGATTTGGATGAAATTTGGTGTGTATATTTGAGTAGGTCCCTGGATGTTTTAGATTCACAATCGGACACGGTAGGTGGCGTTGCGACCGAGTTCTTAGAAACTGGACAACGTCTGTCCGGTCAGCTAGAATATTATAAAGAGGTAAAATTTGTTTATAATTTTGTATGAAATCTCGGGGGTAATCTCTGGAACTACTAGTCGGATTTAAAAAAATCTTTTTTGCATTCAATAGCCCAATTCAGAAAAAACGCTAAGTGCAAATAACATTAAATCGCGGGCGGGCTATGGATAGGGGGAACAAGAAATTTCACGCGGACGAAGTCGCAGGCAGAAGCTAGTGATGTATAATTCGCCTTCGCGTTTAAAAAACGAGCATTGTACATCACGCTGCTTATTGCATTCAATAACAATAATACTTTGCACGGGAATCCAGCCCAAGACCTCGTGCTCAGCGGTACCAGTAGCGCTGGCGACTACTGGACCAATGAGGCATTATTAGATGTTGTGTAATAATATCATGCTGCAAATACCAACGATCCAAGCTGTTGTAATTATGGCAAATGACCCTCAGGATAGTTTAGGGCAGTGGCGGTTTAGGGGAAGGTTCATTTCTGCAATGGATATCTTAAGGGTGCAATATCGAGAATAAATTGATAGGGAATCATGTTTATTTTTGTATGGACCTAGTGGTTGCGCTGATCGATTGGAATTACAGTATTGTCACTTCCTTTCACTTTTTTTATATGTTGGGAAACGTATTAATATATTAAGGTTGTTTAAAAAAAAATAAAAAATATCTAGGGCATCTCAGAGTGTAACCACTAAGGTTCCGACTCTTTAACCGGACTTTCCTGTGGCTGCCTTAAGCTCCTAACGAAACTTAATGCCTCCAGCCAGGGCGTAAAAACTATAAACTAAACGACTGCTGCTCGCTAAGGGCACCCCTGTGGCGTACGAACCTCGGCTTAGGCCAGCTTAGTTGGAGGGAGGGTGGCAAGGAACCGACGGTGGCTGGATAAAATCAGTGTTTTGATTATTATCGTGGGGAGTTTGGATTACATGCTGCTCAGCTAAAACGCGTGCTGGCGCTTCACTTACAGTCAAGGGTCGGGGAGGAGTTAAGATTGGTTTTGCTGCATCCTTATCTACTATTCCATTCCTGCACATTGTCTTTCATCCGAGTGGGAGCAAGAACAAGCTACTCGTCTCCATATTGGAATTAGAAGAAAACCAATATGGCGTTCGTCTGTGATCGTATTGCGTCGCGTGAGCAGTTTCTGTGCTCAAATTCGTGCATCAAGTGGAAATTCATGGAAAATCGCTTGTGTGTCGTCGCTCCAGGCCATCATCGCATCAAAGAAGGTATTGTGCAACCCTCTCCTTAAAACAACTGCTCATTTTCACCCAATTCTCTCCAACAGTCGTTGTTACGTCCATCCACCGTTTTCGTAAAACCAATTCAAAAAAAATCTATCGAAAATCATCGCTCCGTGCATCCACCTAGCATGCCCGAGGTTTTGGTGTTTACTTTAAGTAATATTACGGTGGTAGAGTTTTACAGCATTATGCTGAGCGATGGCCGTTTTGCGTGGATGTGACGCATATTTTCCCTCAACTTGCTCTTTTTTGTATTTGTGTTCTTACTTTACGTCATATTTACCGCAAATAAACGTATTATCATTTTTTTTTTAAATGGCGTCACGCAGTTCAGCCAAAAAAAAAAAAAATCATATCATTTATTTCAAATAGGCACGTAAAATGCACTTTTGAACGTCAAAAATTACATAATTAATTAATTGATTCTAGTTGCCCCTTCCAAAAGGTCTATGGAGAGAGATCTATGGTCAAAGTCAAATCATTTATTTCAAATAGGCACGTAAAATGCACTTTTGAACGTGAAAAATTACAAAAATAGTTAATTTATTCTAGTTGGGGCCAAAAGGTAGTTATGTATTGAGAAGAATGGGCAAGAAACTCCATACTTACTCTTTTAAAATGTTAACAATAGTTTTTATACATTAAATAATAATTATAGGTGAAGACGATGTACCTAGAATAAAAATTACTTACCACAATTGATAAAAAGAATGAAAAGTGAAGTAGGTAATGACAGAAAAATTTATTAATGCGATAGGTACATGGTGCTCACATATTTAAAAACATTGTATATGATTTTCCAAAAAAAATTACATATAATAAGTCAGTGTATGAGTTAAATTATATTAAAAATAAAATTAATATCATAAAAAATATAAATTATACAGTTAAATTAGCAACCAGTTTGATTTTGTCTAGGAGGTTGTCTACTGCTTAACCGGACTTTCCTGTGTGTTTCCATTAAGGCCTCCAGCCAGGGCATAAAACATAAAAACTAAGCGACTACGCTAAGATCACCCCCCTGCGTGGGTACGGACCTCGGCTTAGCGCGTCGCTGGGGGAGGACAGCAACGGACGAACTGGATCAGATTATGATTATTTAGGGACGAATTTAAAGCTACAGGTTCAGCGGCACGGGCTGGCTCGAGCAAGGGTCGGGGCGGGGATGGACAGGGACGTCGCGACGGGCCTCGTCGGCGAGGACGATGGGGTGGATGTCGGGAGATGTGCTTCCTAACTTCGCTAGTGGAGGGACTACTCTCCTGGAGGAGAGTGATAGCGTCATCGTGGATGATAGGAACTTCTCAACCAAACAAGATATCACCATCGTGTTTGGACTTATTGGATATGTATTGACAAATTTAGTATCTTACAAGTGAAGATGATAGAACAGATATTTAAACAAATAGTAATGCCAAAAAGTACAAAATCAAATTTAGGTAAAAATATTTATTTAAACAATCTTTTAATGAACTCAAAAGTATGTACTATGTTTACGTAAAATTAATTTAGTACTCTATTGTTCATTAAAAGTTTGTTTAAAAAAAAGTTTTTTTTTTTTTTTTTTGGAATTCATTAATCTAAAGACTGTTTGGTAAATGTTGTTGAACGTATGGAACAAAAAAAAAATTTAAAGAGTTTTTTTCAGCTTTCAAATTATCTACTCTCTAAAATACTATTGGGAAAATAATTGTAAGGTCAAGGAAATTAATTGTTAAACAAATTGACTACCACTATCCGTATATTATAAGCGCTTACGCACTTTAAGTTCAAAAAGTTGGCTATTGATTCTTTAATGTAATCTTTGTATTTTTTTGTTTTTTTGTACTTAAATATAAATATATAATTTAATTTTTTGCTATGTATCTTCTGGACAATGGGGTATATATAAATGAATAGCCATGTTACACCTAGTTCGAAAATATGTATGAGTACTTGCAACGCGCGCATTAAACTAAGTACTAAGTTTAATGCGCGCGTTGCAAGTACTCTACTATATATATACCATTATTTCGCGGACATTTGTGTGGGTTACACGTTTACCTAGTTTTTAAGTTATTCTGTCACACTTAAATTGTAATGTGTAACAGTTTTATGTCCCAATAAAGTAAAAATTAAATAAAAAAATATTGAAACCACAACTGTCATTTCTTGACGGTTGCATAAAACGGCTATAACACGCCAAATTGATGTAGGGTGTCAATTTGTTTAAAAGTTAATTTTCCTGAATTAAAAAAAAAAAAACATTTTCTAACCGGACAAGTGCGCCTCGAACCACGCTCACTGAAGGGTTCCGCAGTTGGGATGAATTTATCCCAAAAACAAACTTAAAATTGTAGTTGAAAAACATGTTCTCCCACACATTCCAACTGAAAATGTAAGTAGGTCAACTGTTACTCGTGAACTTGTAAAGCCTACTAAGCTGTGATAGTTTTCCTTTTAACTTCGTTATATATATGGTGTATATTCAAACATGAAATATTTTAATAGATACACCATAATGGTGGTAATGAAGCCATGGAAACGATATTTTTTTTTAACATGAGTATATTATTTAAAAAAATTAATAATTTAAAATTATTTGATATGATGGTTAATTATCAAAAGGCACCGCGCTCGTGCCACCACCGTCGCCGCGTCCGGACGGGTCATTCATAGAATAAGTAAGGTTTTTTTGCAAAATGTTTCAGGCAATTTTAAGATAATAATAATTATGTAAGAAAAAAACACATAGATTTAAAAAAAAATCGCTGCTGTGGCTATAGATACACCTTATATACTACTGCCGTGATTTTTTTCACGTATCCAACTATTTAGCTGGCAGGGGTGGGGCGTGATTAATAATTATGTATACCCATGCCAAATTACAGCTTTCTAGTACAAAGAGTCTCTGAGCTAAGCTGCGGACAGACAGATAGACGGACATGGCGAAACTATAAGGGTTCCTTGTTGACAGAACCCTAAAAACGAAAATTATTTTACAAAAACTGGCTTTGTTCTGTTAAACGAAATTGGCTTAAAAACAGAGGCACGTTATTGCATCGTTACACCAATTTTATTATTATATGTTTTGGAAGCTAATCAATTTGCATCTGTATACACGTCAGACTTAATGACCGAAAAAGCCCATTGAATGGAAAAAACCGGTCCCAAATCGGTGTTACATGAATGAGGGTCATGAAGCTAAATTCAATTTGTGATATATTTGTTAGCTGTGAATTATTTACGGTTTTAGATACCTACACTGTGTGTAGGGTTGCCAACTATACCATTTTATGTTTTTCACTAAAATACTGTTTACTCATCATCTGCCTAGCGTTTTCAAAGTTTGAAACTATGTTGAGGTCGGCTTCCACTCTAACCAGATGCAGCTGAATATCAGTATTTTACATGAAGCGACTGCCGATCTGACCTTCACAACCCAGTAACTAATACTAGCCCCTTGGTAAGACTGCTTGTCAGACTTTTGGGCTTCTGACGACCCGTAACAACTGTCAAAGATCTTCAAATGACAGCCGGGACCAATGGCTTAACGTGCTTTCCGAGGCACAGAGGGGTCTTGGTATGTGAAGATGGTCACCCATCCACGGACCAACGGCGGCAAACTTGCTTAACCAGATTGATCGACCCGTGCGGCTGGTATTACTTAGCCAAAAGAACGTCTTGGAATGCCTGCGTTACTGCGTATAAAATAATGGAACAACACTGATACACTAACTGATGCATTCTTACAGATTATTCATGACGAAAGCTATCATTAAAATAATTTATATTTACAAGTAAACATACGGGATTTCTCAATAAACAGGATTCAACCATAGGAATAACTTTCACTATGGGACCAACACTGAAATCTCGTAAAAAAAAAAAAAAATTGCTGTTCCCTACATTTTCAACAGCTGATTCTTTTTTCGAGTATTCAGGTTTGGTCCCATAGTGAAACTTGTTCATTATGATGAGTATAATGACCCATTAAGAGGAGGCCCATGAATTCAATTTCACCCTGTATATATGTATTTATGCACATAAACCTTCCAGAATAAATTCTCTATAAATTATAGAAAAAATTTAGAAGGAAAAATGCATAAATCCGTTGCTTAGTTAAGCAGAACAACGCGATCACACAGACAGATACGAAAAGTGACTTTTATTGAACTTAAACCTATAATATGTGTAGATGCTCTTTATAATAATAAAGATATAAAAATAATAATAATAATAACTTTATTGCAGGCGACGCAGGCCCATAGATAAATACCTTAACCTAAACATACATATTTTAATATAATAAAATTAGATTACAAGTAATAATCGCAAGCAGGTATTTTCGGCCATATACATGTCAACATTTAAGTTTTGTTTTTTACTTTTAGCTGTATTTCTTGCCGTCACATTCACAGATTCAGGGAAATAACTGTGATCTATTTGGATGAGTACTATTAGAATCACATTAGTAAACATTAAATGGTTTATTAAATTGCACCTACCTATCTACTTACATTTTCTTTTACGGAAAGCTTTAAAGAAAGAAAGTATTTATTGTGACTCGCACAGGAAGATCACAAACTAATAAATACACAATCACAAAAGTATAAAAAAGAAATAAAAAGAGAGTCCTGTACGAGGCCAAAAGGCTCCTATCTCAGCATGATGCTGCGACATTTAAAATAAGTGCCGCAGCGCTGGTAATCATATATACAAATAAAAAATAGAATATACACAACAAAAAAAAAAGAAGGGGGGAAGAACTCATTGGACATCAAAATATTCGTCCGCATAGCTGCATGTCAGTGGGAAAACTGCCCAAAAGCCTGGCAGTTGCCACGTTGGGTGGCAATGCTGATTCTTTGGCCTAAAAATAGGCCAGCCCAGAGGGTCATGTGAAGAGTCGACTAACCGCTTGGCGATGTCCCGAAATACTCGATGAGCACTCGGACTGGGGTCCGAGTGCTATGAGAAAGAGCTATGTGCTTGTGCCGTTTGGGGTTGAAATACTACATAGAACTATGGGTAGTTCTATGTAGTATTTCAACCCCAAACGGCACAAGCACATAGCTCTTTGCGCCGTTTGAGGTTTTATATTATGTATTATCACATTAGTTGATTATCAACTTGGCTTCCAATGTCGATAACCAGCCTTTCACCGCTTATACCCGGATAACATAAGTGGTGGCAAGTTCAATGGACAGGCAACTGACCGCAGAGATACTACCAATAGATAAACTCAATAAGCCAATCCCATGACTCTGATAGTTTTGCTCGCTTGGTTACACATTATTTGGGGAAAATAATGACATGCTGTACTTAAGTACAATACACGGTACAGTAATCTATTGTAAAATGTTTGATGTGCATGAGAGCAAATAAATAAATAAAATAAGTTGGTGCATTGCATAACTTGATATGAAACTGAAGGTAGATTGCTGTACTAATAAAATTGCAAGCTAATATAAAAAAAAAACTTTTTACGTCACACGTGACCATAATGTGAGTTTTACCGCACGCTACGCGTATGGTAAAACTCGCATTATGGCCAGGTGAAGACATAAAATTGTGTACTCGCCACGGGCAGTAAAAAAGAAAGCCCTCGATCGCATATTTACAACCCTCGTCTGCGGCTCGGGTCACAAATAGCTGCGATTTTGGGCTTTCTTTCTTTTACAGCCCTTGGTAAGTAATGTACTATTTAAAACAAGGTGTTTTCGTATTCTTCTCAGCAAACCCTTTCATTTGTTACCCATATCATGGGAGTACAAAAAAAATAATTGGTCCGCCATCTTTGGGGGTTCGCATTGATGGATTTACAATGATGTCACTAAGCGAACCGTGCATTGTCATCCAAATCAAACGTGTATGCAAAATTTCAGCTCAAACGGCTGGGAACAATTGTTTTAAAATTCAGTTGCAAGATTTGACCCAAACATACTGACTAATAAAGCAAGTTAAATAAAAGCTTGTAAATAGGTACGTAGTCATACATTCAAATATTACAATAAATTGGAGCTTCTCACAGATGACTTTGACAGGGCTTAACTTGTGATTGTTGGAATACTTAATATGTATTACCATAAGCCACGCTAGGCAAACAGATTAGTGATCGCTACTCCTAGTGCGAGTTTCACACGCTGTTTTCGATACGTAACCATAACTCATGCGAGTTAAGTAGCATGCTGTATAATTCAGTTGAATTAAGTATGGCTACTGTAAAGGGCCGCGTCCTAACCAAAGCACTGGTCACGCGAACATGCGAATGTCGTGTTCACTATGTTAAGCGAACCCGAACGCCTGGTTCCGCCGACAGAGGACGCCTGTCGGTTTTCCGAACAAATGTGTGACATATAAACACGACAATTGCATGTTCGTGCGACCGATCTCTTTGATTAGAACACTTCTATTAAGAGGCTACCGAGCGCACAGTGGCGCCCTCATCATTTGTTCGGTGATATCTTTTATTTAGCTTAGTGGCCACTATTTTCCGTTTTAATGATTACAATAAAACATAACAATTTAAAACTACTGTTTGTAGTAATAATAACGTATAGTCTTGTGAAGCACAACTTGACGAGCTTATTTTCTGCATTTTCATTCTAAAATAAAAGAAATCACCGAAATAACGATGAGGGCGCCACTGTGCACTCGGCGCAGTCTTAAGTGTACGTGTAAAATGCATTCTAGTGTACTGATTTATCCACTTATCCTCTTTAAGTAGTTCATAGATAGTCTGAGAAAACTTCGAAGAAAAAAAAAAATCTCCTTTCTATTCTTTCATTTGTCAGTACTAACCGCACAGCAGCAATAATTACTTAAAATTAACTTATCTATACCAAAATAAATATTGGCAGTATTCAGAAATTAGTGTTATGAAATTTGTTGAAAGTTGTGGATTCTTGTGATTGAGTTAAACAGGATATTGTTGGCTGATTCGGTTTGATTGTTAGAGCAATTTACTTGTTCGATGGCGAAGAGAATAATTATAAAATTGATTTGACCGCGAAGTTTCTTTTGTAGTAATTTGGTAAGGGCAGAAGGTTGGTGAAAGTTTATTTTCGTTAAGGTCACGCTTTTATCGATTAGTGGAGGTCAGATTAAAGTAAACGTAGGAAAACCTGTCTTTGATAAACATACCTAGGCCTAAATTTTGCTTGTCTGTCAGTCTTCTACAGACTGTACTTCGGAGAGTGTGCACAGGGGCTCCACGACCTGATTCCACCATCGCCCTTTTATTACCGGATTACCAGACGTACTGCAGGGTACCGCACTTGGTTGATATCCCGTCCAGTTGTACTCAGCCTCCACATTTATTTTGCGCTGCACAGCCAAAGTGTGGAACTTTCTGCCAGCGTCTGTGCTCCCTTCCACATATAACCCGCCTGACTTCAAAGCAAGAGTGAACAGGCATCTTCTGGGCATGCTCGTTCCATCATATACCTCAACCATCGCTTTCCATCAGCCGGAATCGAGGTCAAGAGCAGGCCCAATGAGCAATAAAAAAGACATTGTGTTCACCACAGTATTCACCAATATTGGCTGATGGATTAGTGTTCTACATTACACATACTAAAACTCACGCCTTCTTCCCATCGGGGTAGATAAAAACTACAGGTACAGAAACCCGACCTCCTACGATCCTTACGTACTACTTTTGCTTCGAAAGGGCTACATTTTCTCATTCATCATCATCAGCGTTATTTTTTTCATTTTATTTTTATTTATTTTTTCATTTTCATTCGTAACCACCTGCAATTAAGGTGGCTGTTGGCTGAATCTGATCCTTACTAGGAACCATACGACAGAAAAAACATTTTACTCGCTTATAAAAAAATAAAAAATATATTGTCAGGTATAGGGTATTAAATGAAAACAAATTTAAAACTCATATTAAAAGCACACTTTGTAAACAAGCATATTACAAATTAGAGTATTATATCCAAGATAAGAATGCTTGGAAATATGCTGGTCTTGCTCCATAAGACAATTTAGAGTCTAGACAAAATCAAACTGGTTGCTAATTCAACTGTATAATTTATAATCTTTATGATATTAATTTTATTTTCTGTGATTAATATAATTTAACTCACACACTGACTTATTATAATGTTAATTTTTTTGGAAAATCATATACCTACAATGTTTGTAAATATGTGAGCACCATGTATCTATCGCATTTATTAATTTTTCTGTCATTACTTCACTTTTCATTCTTTTTACCGATTGTGGAAAGTAATTTTTATTCTAGGTACATTGTCTTCACCTATAATTATTAATTAATGTATACAAACTATTGTTAACATTTTAAAAGAGTAAGTATGGAGTTTCTTGCCCATTCTTCTCTATACATAACTACCTTTTGGAAGGCGCAACTAGAATCAATTAACTATTCATGTAATTTTTGACGTTCAAAAGTGCATTTTACGTGCCTATGTGAAATAAATGATTTGACTTTGACCATAGATCTTGCTTAAAAACTATATTAGTAACATGCAGGAAGACTAAAAAGAAAGAAAATCACAATCACAGGAAGGTTTAACAAGCTTTGTTGCCAACAAGTGGCTTGGTAAACCTCCCCATTGTGGGCCCATCCAGCCTCTCTGAAAACACCTTCAGAATATTGTTGCTGCTTCCCCTCACTCGGGATATTGCTGAGACAACTTTCTTCCGCATTATCGCAAAGTAGTCGTCAGTCGATCAGCGCACATACCTGACACACTACAGTAAGGTGGAAGCCTCAACAGCGCCCTGAAGGCATTGTTGTATTGAATGCGCAGGGCATTGTCTGTTTTTAGGGTATGGTTATCCCAAAGGCTGATGGTCTAAAATGTTTGACTGGCGAAACATTGTGATATTATTGTAGATATTTTAAATCTTATATTGGCGTAATGCACAAGGTATTTGCCCAATCCCATATTTTAACCCGACTTCTCCAGCAAGAGGCTTATATTTTTACACGATAGTCTTCCAATAATTTCCAAGTTACAAAATATTGTGACTGTCGTCCGGTGTTACAGTTTTAAGTTATAACTTAGTGTCGAATGCTGCAACATTTACCGTAACTTCTACACATCTTATTTATATTAAAATGTTCTATTTTAATTAAGTTTTCTTCCGACTCAACTTTGAATATTAACAAGTTCTCTAGCTCTGTTTTTCTTGAGTTGCACTCAGTCAATAAAGTTTATTCGTATGAATTTTAAGCGTTATGAATGTTGCAATCTGTTTGTTTCTTCTTTGGTTTTATTTTAAAAGCGAAGTTTTATGTTGTCTTTGCCAAGAAGAGTTTACTTCATTCAATACATAATTATAAGCTGATATACTGCCCTGATAAGCCTAAAAACGACTTTTGTAAATTAGTTTATCCGTCAAATCTCTTAGTAATTTAGGGGAAAATTGAGATATAAAAAACTTCTTAGTGTTTTTTTTAAATGTTTTAAGTTAGATAGCGCTATTTGGCTTATACCAATAGATGCAAAATTATTCTAGCTATTGAATGGTATAAAAAAACCTAAAAGGGCGTATCTCAGAGATAGCGCCTTTCGATTTAGCAGGGCAGTATAGTACTTGGTTGCCTGCTTGAATGCAAACATCTGAAGATTTTATTTGGTTTTATTGTTAGGGTCTATTTTGTGCATCACTTTGTACAAAATAGACCCTAATTATGTATATATTATTCTATTATACATACATAAACCCACGTCTTCTTTCTATGGGGATATAATAACATATTATAATGCACTTATTATGATATGCAACCCATATAATTTTTACTTAATTGCGCTTGGGCTGTTGGAAAATATTCAGTACATCCTTTTAGTAACAAAATAAGTAAATTAGCCGTGGCTTCTACAATGTATACAGCGTGTTACGGAAAGGGTATATACATATCAAAGGCACGGATTCTTTTGGTGATAACAAACTACAGGGCAATATTTTTTTTTGATCTAGACGCACTGCAAGTTACCACCCCTACCTAGTTGATATTTCACCAACTCGCACTAAGCGTTTTCAAACGTCTTTTATAAGCAAAGCTAGCAAAGGAGTGGAACTCTCTGCCTGCGTCTGTATTTCCGAACGCATACAACCCTAATCTATTCAAAGTGAGAGTGAACAGGCTTCTTCTGGGTAAGCTCACTCCATCGTAGACTTTGTCTCTGTCATCCAGACCTAGACTAAAGTCAAGAGCAAACTCATAGTAGAATAAAAAAATAAAAAAAATTAAGAAACATTTAACTAAAAATCAAATTTTTCCAATTGAATTCTACACATCACTAGACCAAGTCAGCTGATCGGTGTCACTAAACTACACACAAAGAAACGGCGGTAATACGTTTGTTATGATTTAAATTTAATAAACTATCGAAATAAAAAAAATATTGAGCATTTTCTAGTTAGTGCTTTTGAGCTGAAATTTTGTACAGAGATTTTGAACCAGACACTCTTCACCCCGTTTGTATGGATATACCCTTTCCGTAACACGCTGTATACCTACTCATATCAAGAGACTGAACAGCTTCAACAATAGAATTTGACATTTAACCTATTGACCGCTTGGTTTTATATCAATTGCCGTGCCCCCAGCGCCCGGCTCATAAATCTACAAATAAATATCTACGACAAATATGGTCGTGCAATGATATAAAAAGCACAAAACGAACATAGGTTCTCAGTCGTATAAATACGACTGAGGCAGTACGGGCACGAAAAAATTTGTCGTATTAATCCGACCGGGGCGGTTAAAAGGTTAATTGTACTCAGAAGCAAGTTCAAACAATTGAAAATCATAAACTCTCCTGGTTTATCGCCTTACATAAACGTATCAAACTCAACGTCGACGATAGTTGTAAAATAACTGAGGTATAATGTTCCCCCTAACTCGTCTCGGCAGAAATAATACCGAATGCCGAGTGCCGAGGCCGAAGACGAATTGATTCGACAACTTAATGACTCATTCAAGAAGTCATAAAGTCGGCGGCATCTCACTGCTTAATATAGCGGAGTTGCAAGAAACAATTAGACAAGCGGCACAATCATCCTAGAGTTGGTGGGAGGAGTCAGTTGTGTTTGGATGCGGTATTTTTTATAAGTAATTTCAGTTAACTTACTATAAATATTGAACATTTCAGAACTGAGTGTAACTCATACAGAACAAAGTTATTTGCATTGAATATAGATTTTACAATGTCCAATCACTAAATAAAAACCCTAAATGAATTTATTCATTCACTGACGGACAACGCACAGCCGGGTCGAAAAACATGACATTTATAATAAAATCATTTCTAAAATAAAAGTTGCCTATGTTGCTTAAATCATCAGCTATCTGCTAGTGAAAGTCCCATCAAAATTGGTCTAGTCGTTTTGGAGATAAGCCGGAAAAAACAGATGGACAGACAAAAAAAAAGCGGTCAAGTGCGAGTCGGACTCGCCCATGAAGGGTTCCGTAGCAGCAAGCGCGGTTTACCATTTGTGACGTATAAAAAAACTACTTACTAGATCTCGTTCAAACCAATTTTCGGTGGAAGTTTACATGGTAATGTACATCATATATTTTTTGTAGTTGTATAATTCTCTTATTTTAGAAGTTACAAGGGCGGACACATTTTACTACTTTGGAAGTGTCTCTCGCGCAAACTATACAGTTTAGAAAAAAATTATATTAGAAACCTCAATATTATTTTTGAAGACTTATCAATAGATACTCCACACGTATGGATTTGATGAAAAAAAAAAAAAAAAAAAATGAGTTTTAGTTCTAAGTATGGGGAACCCCAAATTATTTTTTTTTTTTCTATTTATGTGTGAAAATCTTAATACGGTTCACAGAATACATCTACTTACCAAGTTTCAACAGTATAGTTCTTATAGTTTCGGAAAAAAGTGGCTGTGACATACGGACGGACAGACAGACATGACGAATCCATAAGGGTTCCGTTTTTTGCCATTTGGCAACAGAACCCTAAAAAGTACCGTACATAATTTCATATGCATTTAGTAAAAAGCTGTTCTTTTGACATTACAAACAGACACTTCAATTTTATTTATTTGTAGTATAGATGAAAATGAGCACTAAGTAAGGATTTTTGAAGAGGAATAAAGTAAGTAGAATAGGGGAAATTTTTGCGAATGTGAAATCCCATCGGGCATAATAATATATTATGTCTTGTTTCAATATGAACAGCGGCATTAGTTTACTTCATGAACCAAGTATAAAACCGGTGTTGCTACGACGTAGCAAGCGTAGCGCTTTGCTACGCTGGCTACGCTTTCGTAGCGTAATTTAAAGGCATATGATTCCATGGTAACTGTCGGCCATTTAAGTATTTTATGATCTGTTACAAGTTCTCAAGTATTTTTCTATCACATACAGATGCACAGATACAGGTGAGGATGAATGGTAAGTGAAAGTTCATTTATTCTACTAACGTTATGAATGGCGTGAATATCACTTACCGTTGTGCGTGCCTTTATAAATTGCGTGTCGAATATGTGGTGACACTCCTCTCTAAACAAATGCTGTCTTGTTTTAAACAGATCCCATGTCTGAACACTGAACCCCAAAATACAGGCCTAGGGCTAGTCTGGGAGTTTGGATCAGATCTTTGTAATACATAAATTGTAAATTTGGTCAAATTGTGGTCATCTCTTAGCTGCCACGGCTTATTTTAATTTTTGAATTGTTTTTATTACGGACGCTTCTAACATGCACGTCTTTCTACATTGTTCTCACATGTATAACTTCAACATGAATGATGTAACCCATATTTTGTAACAATATTTTGTTTTAAAAGAGTGTCCGTGGAGTTTCTTGCCCGTTCTTCTCCATAGGAACCTACTACGCTTTGGAATGGGCAATTAGCTTCATCTTTCTGACTGACCGACCCCTTGACAATTCAAAAGTGCCTGGAATTGGTTTATTTGAAATAAATGCTTTGTGTTTGAGTTTGAGTTTTGAAAAAATTGTGACTTTTAGTGTCTGTCATATTTAATGGATTTTTTTGTGACAAATAAACGTTTTTCACTATTTATTTTTATCTATAAAAATTAATTTGTATCCCCGAAATGTATGTACGTGCATAATTTCCGAGCTACTGCACCAAATTGGATTTTATTTTTTTAAATACATTTTTATACGTTCAGTTGTTCATTAGGAAGGAGTTGTTAAATTCAAACAGACCATAAGTCATAATGTCAATGTTGTATGCACCCGGGAAGGTTTTAGGTAGGGTAGGGTAGGGTAGATAGGTAGGGTAGGTAGGGTAGGGTAGGTAGGGTAAGGTAGGTAGGTAGATAGGAAGGGTATGGTAGATAGAGTAAGTAAGAAGGGTAGGGTAGGTAGGTAGGTGGTTAGGTAGGTAGGTAGGTAGGGTAAGTAGGGTAGAGGGTAGATTGTTAGTGGTACCCGTACGAAGCCGGGCCGGGTAAAGCTAGTTATTTCATAAATAAAATTTATTATAATTTCAGTGATGTCATTAGTCTAGCTTCACTCTCCTAGTTTTTGCTCCACTGTTATATTTTAATCTTCTTACCTTCTTGTACAGGCAACGTGTCGAATGGCGTGTAATACTGCTCGCATAAATCGTGGAGACACGGTGACGAGAGAAGGCGCACTTACGCGCGGAATGAGGCACATATACGCTCTGTGCGCCTCGCAAGCGCTAAAATTTCCTTTTAATTGTCTCGCCGTGAACGTACGACATCGCCCTGTTACCTAATACGGATAGGCATTGCCATTCGTATAATTCTATTTAGAGGCGAGCGTTTTAAATATAATCATTTTTAATAAAAAGCTGTTTGCTAAGTATTTTTGGTACCTACGTCAAAATGTCTGGACTTAAAATGGGACCTTGACCTTAAAGTTTTTTCAGACGTTTCTTTTCAAAGGTAGTCAGACGGGAAACTTCGGAGGCGACTTTGAGGTAAAAAAAAAAAACTAATTTCTCAAAGTGATTTCGGAATAAATAACTTTTCTTAGAGGAGAAACAGAAGAAAATTTCAAGATAATTGTTTGAAACTCAAACGAAGATTACAAAGGAAAGTGTGTTAAAAGTTTGCCCACCCTGATAGATTTCACTCGAAATCGATTCATTTGTGTACCTGAATGCGATAATATAGCTCCACGACTCAACCCCCATCACTACTACCACAGAACAGATATAACTTGGGTTCGAACTCGAGATCAGTGGCAGTTCAACGGCCAATGAATTCATCCCAAAAAGTTTTCGGCTTCGTGGGATCGTGTTTGGTAAAAGTTTCTTCCTTGGTCTCCTTGGTGATTTTATCTGTTCATGTGACTACGTACTACTATACTACAACTCCAATATCAATTAACACCGTCTAAAAGCAACACTTAGACACTTCTTTTATGACCACTTTGTATTTAAAGTGTTCCAGTTGCGAGTATAATGCAGTATAACAGTCTTGCACAATATTCAAATTAAATTGCATCTTTGCCAAAACTAGCGAGAAAATGGCACCGGTTACATTAATATACAATAGAGTTTCTGACCCTCCTTGTCGTGGCAACCTCTTTGTTTTTATAGGTTGTTGAATAAGCATTAACTAAGTAATTTGAGGGGCAGGTAGGTACGAATTGCGGCACGTTTAGGACCTTTTATGTTGCCATGGAAACGATATTAGTGTACCACAGTGCGATTACAACTACTTGTGTGTGGATTTTAGATTTTTACTTTGCAATTGTTTTACTTACTTTATCTTTGTATTTATTATTGTTGCTAGATAGCAACTAGGAAGACGAAAGTCCCCTTCTGATAGAAGTCTGACACTGACCAGCAAATTGCAAAAAAAAAATTTGAATTTTGCGGGCTACTCCAGCGCATCCCCCTTAAGAGCGCTATCGCGGGTCGACTAGAGCCACTCTTTAAAAAAAAGTGTGTCTAGAATTTTCTAATACCTTTTATAAAGTTTCATATTGAGACACGAAGCAACAAAATACGATCTAGGGGAATGTGGCCGTTTTTCTTTAGATCGAATTTTATATCTTCACAAACAGCAATAACCTTACAGTCTTTCAGTCTTTTAACGTGGTTAATCCTTCCCAATTTACCAGGTCCCCTTGCACTTCTCGATCCACAAGCTAGGAATTGAGAGCTGCTGTGGAGTCTGCATCCTGTTCCCAGGAGTAGTACTTTTGATAGCATTCTGTCAAGTCTTTCGATGATGGCATTATAATTTATTTAGTTTTTGACGTGACAACGTCTAATAAATCGATGAACGCCGGCTGCATGCACGAAAAAGGATGACTCATTGCCACGTTACGCTCATTGTCCTGTTACGCTCATTGTCCCGTTACGCTCATTGTACGCTTGCGCCGCATCAATGTTTTGTTATGATGACGTTGTCACGTTAAACTATCGTCCGTAAACTAACTTTACAGACAACCAATTTTTTTTTTTGACGTGACAACGTCTAATAAATCGATGAACGCCGGCTGCATGCACGAAAAAGAATGACTCATTGTCCCGTTACGCTCATTGTACGCTTGAGCCGCATCAATGTTTTGTTATGACTTTGTCACGTTAAACTATCGTCCGGAAACCAACTTTACAGACAACCAATTTTTTTCTTTTGAGGTACCCTAAAACGAGAAAAAATAAAGAAAAAATTGGTTGTCTGTAAAGTTGGTTTACGGACGATAGTTTAACGTGACAAAGTCATAACAAAACATTGATGCGGCTCAAGCGTATAATGAGCGTAACGGGACAATGAGCGTAACGGGACAAGGAGCGTAACGAGACATTTCCGTGCATGCAGCCGGCGTTCATCGATTTATTAGACGTTGTCACGTCAAAAACGGAACCCTTATAGGATCACTTCTTTGTCCGTCTGTCTGTCTGTCCGTCTGTCAAGACCCTTTTTCTCAGGAACGCGTAGAGATATCAAATTGAAATTAATATCAATTACGAAGGTTATTGCTCTCTTGGAGCTCTGAAAATCAAGCTACTAAGTCAACACAATAAAAAGATTACAGCCATTTATGCGACATATATGCGATATTCGCAAGTAAATCAAAACCTTTACGGGTACTTCCCGTTGACCTAGAATAATGAAATTTAGCAAGAAGCAAGGTCTTACAGCGCAAGTAAAGGAAACAGTCCGAAAATTGTTAATTTGTAGTTTTATCACTAAAAAAAATCGTTTTTCCGTTTACAAACTTAAATTTGCAATTGGAGAATTGACCGTCACGATGTATGGGAGAACATTTTTTTAACTACTTTGTACGGAACCCTCGGTACGCGAGTCAGACTCGCACTTGCCCGGTTTAAAAAAATAGACGCATTACAACTTTAGCAAGTCAATTTTGCACAGGAGCAGTGTTTCTACATAATGGTTAACCTTCCATGAACTATAGTTTGTTTTTACCAAGAGGTCTAGAAATACGCACCTTCCTTGTTATGTCACTAGAGATAATCCATGACATTAATTCCCTATAATATTATTAATTTACTAGCTGCTGCCCGCGGCTTAGCCTGCGTATCTTTTTCTATACAAATAAATAAAATTGAAGTGTTCGTTTGTAATGTAGTAATTTACGAACGAACCCGCGGTTAGCTGCTGAGCCGAAATTAAAAGTAGCCTAAGTTACTTCTTATAACATCAGCTATCTGCTAATAAAAGTGCCGTCAAAATTGGTCCAGCCATTTCGGAGATTAGCCGGAACAAACAGACAGACAAATTTTTAAAGAATTGTTGTTTTATTATAAGTGGTACCGTATATACTTTCATATACTACTATTGACGGCACGGTTGGCGCAGTGGTTCGATCCTCGCACGGAACAAATATTTGTATGATTTACAACTAGTTGTTCCGGGTCTGGCTGTTTGTGTATGTGAGTTTAAATGTTTGTAAACGCACCCACGATACAGGAGAAATTCCTAGTGTGGGGCAACGTTTAAAAAAAAAAAAATATATATATATACATTACAAATAAAAAAAATTACATTACAAAAATGACAAAAAAAGTACCTATCTACCTACAATTTATTAATAAAAACATATTTTTTTCTCTTTCTTTTAATTCATTAAAGTTAAATACATAAAATAGGAAATTACATAATAAAACCATAACACAAAACATAAAATATTAAAGCTAACACATTCGTACTTTTTATTATGCCATGGCTTATTTTAATTGTTTTATTTTTGAATTGTTTGTTTTTTTTTTGTTTCTATTTGGTGTACCTACTCTGGGCGCTTTTAACGTGTACGTTTCTATTTTTTATTTTTACATCGTTCTCACATTATGTTATAAATTCAACATTATATGTGTAACTAATATTTTTGTAACAATTTAATTTAAAAGAGTGTCCATGGAGTTTCTTGCCCGTTCTTCTCCATAGGTACCTACGCTTGGAATGGGAATGTAGCTTAATTTTTCTTACTGACCGACTCCTTGACAATTCAAAAGTGCCTGTAAATGGTTTAATTGAAATAAATGATTTGAGTTTGAGTTTGAGTTAGGATCAACCTGTACCAATTCAAAAACATTCCTACCACTTCTGTTTTAAGGACGGACTGGACGGTCAGATTGGTCACCGATGTTCGCTCGTCATATTTCTGTTATGTGTTTTATTGAGCAAGTACCTTATTATGTTATTTAAATAATGTAGACGATGTTTTTGGTGCCCGGTGAAACTCTAATGAGTTTATGTTGGCATCAACTTAAATGTATACAATGTATGTAAACTACTAAATAAATAAATAATAAAATTTGCAATTAGTAAAAATCTGTTATTTTGACATTACAAACAGACACTTCAAATTTATTTAGTAGCCAATTGAAATATTCTATAGGCATTTCAAGACAAAATGCAAGAGCAATTTGTCTTATGGTTTCTACCGATCAGGCTTGTCAATACTATGTATTCAATCATCGACATAATTCTGCTAATTATGCAGTATGCATCATTTCCATTTGCCCTTTCAGCTAATAACATCCACGTACTTACCGATGAATATCAATTCATTTTGCTAATGACATCGGGCACATATTAATGCATCAAATCGAATCAAAGCAAATGAATGCCTTCCTGTATTTTGCCGTGCCAAATATACACACGGTGCTCTGAAATTATATTGCTAATAGTCGACATGCGATGGCCAGGCGGGCATAGCCGGGAAGAGCGGGCTGAGCGAGCAGAGCGAGGAGAGTGGGGCTAGGTATTCAGCAATGGCTATAGGCTCACATCAATAGCAAATGCAATTAGTTTGAGTGCACCGTTTTTGATGTAGTGGCCGAGTGCCGACAGACACGCTCGTGTGTGAGTCGAGAGCTATCCGATATAAATAATCCACAACGTTAATCGTACATACGAGTAGTTGATTTAAAGCTGAACAAAATTGGTTGTCTGACTCTCTGAGTTGTGGTCGCGTTATCCCTGGCTCACTCGCGCGGATACACTAACCTGCTCCTAATTAAATTGTTATGTATATTCAGGTGGATTTGTGTGGTATATGGAGTTGGTATTATCAAAGAAACTAGAAAACATTTTGAAATGACTTTGCTGATGAGATTGTTAAATTGTAATCATTTATATCTTAAGATTTGGCCTGTTTAAAATTGTAGGGACAAAAGCCTGAACCTAAAAATAAATAAATAATAATAATAAAATTTATTAAAAAAAAATATATAAGGTATAAAGTTAAATACAGTTTTTCTTAAATTTATGTAAAGTTCAGCCATGATTTGTGCCTGAACTAGGTAATCCTATGTTTCAGGCGATTGGAGGTAATATTAATTGATTAAATAATCACATAACAAATTAATTTTATTGGTACATAGGTAAAAAGGTGTATAAAATTATAGAATCTTAACTTAGCTGACTAATTTAAAAATCAAAATAACAATAATACGAACAATATTGACTTTAGCACTAGTAATAATTTCTCTGTATCTTCATAGGACATACTTTGAAGAGTTTCCTTAAGGATTTTCTTGCAGTTACTATGATTTAAGGAGTTGATGTTTCACTTTTCATTTAGACTGTTATAGTAGCGGTCTGAGGTTCATATCAAATTTGGCTGTGAAAGCATGTTTTGTACTTTTTTTGAGGGCAAACTATATCTTTCCGTCTCTAAATAAATGTACCACGTGGTTGTTTCTTGTTTCATTGCCAAAAACTCATAGCAAGTTATACCTAAACGTTTTCGTGCTTGTTATGACTCTTTTTTTACATGAATAAACTATATATCATTTAGGTTAATGTTTATAATATAATACACAAAAAGTAGGTACCTAATGGGTCAAGATTAAAAGACAAAAAATGAGATGTGATGTGCGCGACGGTCATTGTAAAAATAGACAACGAGTTAATACAATGTCCATAACTGTTGAAAAAGCAGTCTCATTACACTTACGTTATATTTTAAAATGGAAGCTGAGAGTTTAAGCCGGAAATATAACTCTTTAGTTTCATCAAATACGGTGATTTTTACTACAAACAACAATTGACTCTTTCCGACTCTCGAATATTTCAACTTAGATTAAACAGACAGAAAAAAAAATATGTGCCGCGCTTAATTGGCACACTGTTGAACTGTTCATCAAGTCTGGTTTTAATTCTATTAATTAACAAGGCGTCAGTCGAGTCGAGAGTTATGTTGAAATGCAAAATATTTACACGATGAAAATCTGTCGATGTATGCTCGTTGATTTACGATTTCATTAGTTTCGTGCCTCGACGAGACAGGAACAATACATGTGTTTACTGATTGCGACGATTATTTGAATGCTAGTTGTACTCTGGCTTGGTAATGTAAGGTACAAAGAGATTGGGTGCAAATGAGATGTGCACCTATTGGATCGTATTAGTAGAATACTAACAAATTAGACGGGCCTTAATGAATGGGTGATGTGAATTAGGAGCGCTGGATTGAATTAGGGCTGTGTGGAGAAGTTGATTGCTTTAACGTAATAAAGTTGCTGGTTCAATAAAGAGAAACATGTATCAGAATAACAATAAGCATAATAAGATTAATAATGGTTCATTATTACAAAATATAACTTACTTATAATAATAATAATATATTACCTTAGCCAGAGGATAAGCATTGCCATACAACGTGGCAATGCTGACAGTCTCTTGGGTCTCTTGTGTCTCTTGGGCGGAGGAATTTTTCGACGCCATATTTTAGTTAATTTTGTTAATAGTATTAGTTAGATTAGTATTATTAAGTTTTTTTTTTAACACCGGTCCCTAAAATAGGCAGCGCCAGTATCTTGGGGTTCAAAAGCAATATTGAATAGGTAGCTGAATTTACTCATTGCTGGTCGTCAGTACCCCGAAAGTCTGACAACCAATCTTACCATGGGGTATCGTGTTACCCAGTAACAAGGTTGTAGAGGACAGAAAGGCATTCTGTATGAAAAATACTGGTATTCAACTACATGCATTATATTGGAAGCTGATCCCAATGAAGTGGGGAAAGAAGTGCTTCTCCTCCACATTTATTATGCGCTTAGCGAAAGTGTGGAACTCTCTGCCAGCATCTATGTTCCCTTTCACATAATTATAACCCTTTTGCCTATAAAGCAAGAGTGAACAGGCATCGTCTGGGCATGCTCGTTCCTTCACAGACCTCGTCCATCGCTTTCTATCGGGCGAGATCGAGATCAAGAGCAGGCCCAGTCAGTAATAAAAAATAAAAATGGGCAGGCAGATGATGACGATGATTCTCAACTGATAAGTATTTAATACGAGTAATTCCGTGTAACAATGTATAATCTATTTTTCAACACACTTGCTCGTAAAGTGGCTCTTAATGAACCGCTTTTAGGTCCATAATGCAGTGTATTAAAAACGCGTGCTTTTTACTTTACGTTACCGTGCTAGTGCTGTAACGCCACAGATAACTATTTACTAGTTAGATAATTGCTCTTTTTTTAAATCTCATCAAAGAGATTTCCATAATGCTGGTGCCATAATGCCATATTTCAATATTTTTTTTAATAGTCTGAATTGTCCTTGGTCCCAAAATGAACTAAAAATTTACCTTAAATTGTATGTGGTCCTTCCCGGAACCAAACGAAAAAGACCCTGACTGGCGTTCTATTATTGCGGATTCTCACTGAACTAATGTATATTTCTCTATGCCAATAGTACTTTCTAATTCCATACTAACTAAACTACAATTTGATATACGACAAAATTATTTTGTGTTTTTTTTTATTTAGGCTCTTAAGCGGTTTTGCCACTGCCTTTATTTACAACTGCGCACGCATTTTCCATAAAGTTAATAACAATACAAATCTGCTTTTTTCCTCGCAAGTGTGTTGAAAAACGTCGTATGAAACGCGTGTGCATTGATCATTACACTCTCGGCTTCCTTATCGCGCTTGGCTGCAGCTCGCGCTAATAATACCGCCTCCAGCGCAGTGATCAACATAGCACACATGTATCATAATGTACTATAATGGACAAACTGAAAACGCTACTGAGAATAAACTTTAAAACGATTCAAAAAACGTAAATAGTCTCGTATTCATTTCTGTAATCCCATTTATAATACAACGCGTTTTATAAATGAAGTATCAAGTCCAATAATAACGTTTATCACTTTGTTACCAGCTCTGGAGTTCGTCCAAGAGGAAAAATAAGTTTTCTTAGGCGTGCCAACAAAACTGTTGTAATTTGGGTTTTTAATCTAATGTTCCTTGTTTTCTTATTCGTGTATTTTTATGACTATCCTTAACTTATTGAACTTGTGTTTTTTATGTTATGTTTTTAGTATTATTTTGTAGGTAGTAGGTAAGTTTACTAAGGGTTGAATACCTTTGATGCAGATCCTAGACCTTTAATAAAAATACCTTGTTATTAAAATAAAAATAAAAATGTTATCTTTATTTTGTGAATCAAATCGGTTTGTTCAAGTTTTTAATCGGGACTGAGGAGTGATGCGGTCAACATTGAAGTAGGCTTGCCTAGAAATAACGCATGTAGAATAACAATACTTACGTAGAAATGAAATTCAAACCTAATATTGTTATTTCCATCGGACCCCTTCAGAGCATTTTCTAGGAAGTGACATTTGAGAGTACCTCCAAGTTCCCTTTTAAATTCCATAAATCCATCCAGGTTGTCTTGCGTGTAATTGCTCTTGGCGTACCGAAACCTGATATAGTTGCGGGAATTGGTAATATCGTATCATAATTATTATCTAATATTTATAATTTGTATGGTGTATGGTGTACACCATACGAAGAGGTCAGATATCCAGTTGCTCCATGTAAAATACTGGTATTTAACAGACTTCAATTAGACTGGAAGCCGACCCCAACCTAGCTGGGAAAAGGCTAGGCAGTTTTGTTTGGCGTACTTAATAAAGAGTCATCATTTCAGCCGAAAGTCGTGCACTGCTAGACATAAGTCAAGCACCGCTACTTCGATTGGTTCTGTACTTCCCGCATCCAGCGGATTCCGGCGGCCTTCACAACGTCATCGGTCCACCTTGTAGGAGGCCTTCCAAGACAACGTCTTCCGGTACGCGGTCGCCACTCCAGAACTTTTCGGCCCCACCGGCCATCTGTTTTGCGAGCAATGTGCCTTGCCCACTGTCATTTAAGTTTGGCAATTCTTCGAACTTTGTCGGCTACCTTGGTTCTCTTGCGGATCTCTTCATTTCTGATTCGATCACATAGGGAAACTCCAAGCCCTCTCCATTGCCCTTTGGGTGTTTTCTAATAAGGCCCAAAGATTATCTCACTAGATCGAGATTCTATTATTCTTAAATAAAGAGTATTCTATTTTATTCATATCTATTCAAGATATTAAAAAAAAAAACACTTTGTACAGCACACTGGATAATCATCGTATCTATTTTCACCCAATTTGCTTGATATGCATGTCAAACAATTCTTCAAATCCAATTACTTTTGAATAACTTAACTCTGTTAACAATTCTATCGCAAAAAAAATTACCTAAACTCGCTCTCTTCCCAAATAATTTTAGACAATATTCGTATTGTAGATTGATTGCGTTTTCCACATGCGTCATCGCATAGAAAATATTGCGAATGGGTAATTGGATATACGCTATATGTCGGGCGCACTCGACGCCCGGCGGCGCCTGCCACTGACGGCTGGTGACAAATAATATGACGGACGATGAATACTTGCACCTATTGGCTTAAATGCAATTTCATATCGAGCACTTACGCCAATATGTTTTTGAATGTTATTGGACGAACAGTGAGCCCTCGGGAAAAGCGATGATCGATTATTCGGTAGGAGACAACGCAATAAGTGATAAAATTTGCCAACTAAAATACAGAGCCATCCATTTTTATAGCTAAATTGAATTTTCAGTGAATTGAAACATAGAAACGTGCGATCGTAAACTAACAAAACGACACGGAAGTTTCTTTGTCAACGTTGGTACGTATTTGTTATGTGCCATCGAGAGACAAGGGGAAAAAGTGAAATAGATTTATTTTTGCAATGTTTCGCCTGTGTGCCGTACAGATCGTTTTAAAAGATAAACATAGTGGCATCCGCGAGATAAAAATAGATCAAATGCAGCTCGCAAACAGAAAAGCCACTCTTTAGCTATATTGTAATATGTGGTAACGGTTCAATTTCCGTGAATACCAACGATTTTACTGTAGATAGTAATCCATATTATACTTAATATTATAGGTAAATGCGATACTAATTCTGTATCGTCGCCTTAGAGTGAAAACCTCGGGAATTTTGGTCATTTTTATTTTATTCATCTTCATCATTTCAGCCGAAAGACGTCCACTGCTGGACATAGGCCTCCCCCAAGCACCACCACCTCGACCGGTTCTGTGTTTACTGCTTCCAGCGGATTCCTGCGGCTTTCATAAGGTCATCGGTCCACCTTGTGGGAGGCCTTCCAACGCTACGTCTTCCGGTACGCGGTCGCCACTCCAGAACCTTTCGGCCCCAACGGCCATCTGTTCTGCGCGCAATGTGCCCTGCCCATTGCCACTTAAGTTTGGCAATTCGTCGAGCTATGTCGGTTACCTTGGTTCTCCTGCGGATCTCTTCATTTCTGATTCGATCACGTAGGGAAACTTCAAGCATAGCCCTCTCCATTGCTCTTTGGCAAAATTATATTATTTATGATTATTTTATTACATTTTGGAAAGAAAACCTCGCACGCAAGGCACGTTCTAGTTTCACATTAAAAAAAAAATGCAACCTGTAACGCCATATATGACGAGTTTGAATATTGCACACAAAAAGACACGTCATATTTGAAGAAGGTGTGGTGATAAAATTTCACAGGGCGCTGTATTTTCTTCCTCCTGTAAATTTGCCTTTGCGCATATACGAGGTTTTAACTCTAAGGCCACTGTTACATAAAAGATTTTGTCCCCCTAGTTGTAATGGAACAAAAACCCAGATGCAAGGTGGTTATGTATCGAAATACAAGGAAACAATAAACTGTTTGAAATAACATATATTTATGAAAAATATAACTCCTCCTTACAACAACATACGGTAGCCTTAAGGGGTCTACCGCAATAATAATTAATTACATCTAACACTTATATTTAAGTTAACCTATAAAATAGGTAGGTGACTTTAACTGTCACTTATTAATGCCAGCCAGCTTAAACTTCAGCAGAAAGAACTAAGGTCGTGGAGAGTTGGAGATAAAGCCAGTACTGTTCGGAGTTTTAAGTTTAAATTAACTATCTCTGCTACCTTTTCACGCCTTAAGACCCTTAAGTCGAAAGCGTCAGGGTAGCCCGCGAAATTAAAATTTTCTTACGTTTATTGCAATTTGCAGGTCAGTATAAGGTTGTATGTTGATCATAATATGATTCGCGGGCGTATCAAATATTTATTTATACAATTCAATCTGCTTGGCCTTTTCCCAACTATGTTGGGGTCGGCTTCCAGTCTAACCGGATGCAGCTGAATACCAGTATTTTACATGGAGCTACTGCCTATCTGACCTCCACAACCCAGTAACTGGGTAACACGATACCCCCTGGTAAGACTGGCTGTCAGACTTTTTGGCTTCTGCCAACCCGTAACGACTGTCAAAGATCCACGAATGACAGCCGGGACCAACGGCTTAACGTGCTTTCCGAGGCACGGAGGAGTCTCGGTATTTATTTATACAATTATAATTATAAAATTCATCAATGCAACTCACTAAGTTTGATTATATAATCATATTGAATGACTATTTCATGAAATCACGAGTTTTAGGATTATACTAACTTTAAGTTGTAATTGATTCTAATGATTATAATTCCGTAAATTCATATTTGTTACGGCTGCGAATCATACTTTAAACAACACATACTCAGACAATGAGCTACAAATTGCAAAAACTCGTAAGAAAATTTAAATTTGAATTTGAATTTTGCGCCCTACCGTTTCTCCCTTAAGGTCATAGCACACATATCAACTCGAGCCGTTTAGTTATCTTTGTATGAAACTCCCAACTGAAAAGCACACTTATCGGAATCGTAACGTAAACGATTCACCTCAGGATAAGCTCACGAACCGCGGTGTGGCGCGTGGTCAACCAGTAGTCCCCGAACTTACGGCTAGTCGTCCCCGCGCTTACGTGTGTCCGTACGCGAGCTTGCGTATTGTGAACTGGGACAACCGTGCGCTACACTTCACGTTCGAATTCAAACTGATCTGATGCCAGCCAGGTCAACCAGCGGTCGGCGAGCCGTAAGCGAGGCGTCGCCTAGCCGTAGCCGAGTCGATGTATCGGAGCTGCTGATCCGCTTTGGTTACGTGCTCACGTTAGGTTGACGCCTGTTCGGCGGCGAGGCGAAAGGCGATACGGTGACGATCCCTTTCCGAGTTGATATGTGTGCTATGACCTTTAGTGGCTTTACAGATTTCGATGAAATTGGCATACAGGTAGACCATGAGGTGGGTTTAGCACATACAATACTTTTATCCGGTAGCACCGTCCCGTGGGATAATTTTCGACCTCAACGCGGGCGAGGCCTCGGACAAATGCTATAGTAGGTACTATAAATAAAAATATTCGTTTTGTAGTTAACTGAACAAGTGCAAAATTGAAATACCTACTTATGCAGAAAAAAAGGAGTTGAGTTACTAACATATTATTTCTGCAAATTGGACCATCCTATGGTTTTAATCTAAAAATAACTTTTTACTCAGTCTTGTTTGAATTCAATTGAAAAAGAATACTACCCACCATTGTATATTACATTACCTTCAAACACGTCTAGCTAGTAACAGCGAGAATTCAAAGAACAGGGATTTGATCTGGTTTCTCTGAACTCAAATACCGTGAAAGCAGCCCAGCTGTGGCATAATATAATTTAAATTAAGATAAAATCTCCGTAAAACATGGCAATGCTATTTAAATACGTCTTTTAATATTCTGTTTGTGAGCCAGCAAATACGTAGTGTATGAATTTGCTTAGCTGCCTGTGAGGGTTGGAAGAGAGATATTGCAGTAGCACGGTTCAGTTAAGACATGAGTTGCTATGGTTAAGCCAACTTGGTAAAGATGGGTTAGGTTGGGGGTCCACATTACTATAAGGTAAGGGATCTTGCTATGACTACGACTACTGGTCCCAGAAGCATGGACCATGAAGAAAGTTTGGCCGCACAGTCGGTCGTCCTACCAGTCTTGTTTAAGATTGTGAAGAGTTGTGCGACAAGTCGTGGTCATGGCAACATGATGCCTGAGGTGTGACTCTTCCAAACCCTTAATTCTATGATACCACCAGATCACTGTACAAAAGGCAGTGTTTCTTTTCCACAGAACCGTATCTAAAATCCAGATTTAAGCTACATTTTTATCAGTACTCACTCCAGAAATAACTTCGCTAAGAGTAAACCTCATCTTCTGATCACACGACCTGATACGCTAAAAACATTACTTTTAAAATTATACGGAGAAAATAGTTTGGTACACTCAAACCATCTTCATCCAGTGTGTCGCTATCACACCGTAACGAAAATAGTTCTCGTACACTTAAGACTAGGTGAGGCGGAGACGATTGAATCGAATATTCGCGGGGCTCGGCAATGCGACCCCGGTTCCACAAAATAGATAAGCACAGAAGGTCGTATCACAGAGTACAGATAGAGGTAAAGCTTCCATAACGGCGCTACAAGCACGAGGCGCGTGTGTGCGTGCCACTGACGGCTTCGTCGCGTACGAAAAGAACCGGTTTATACTGGTACGGCCAGTTGAATCCCTCAGGGCTGCACGTACGCGTCGCGCGTCCTTTTTAATTCAATAAAAGTACATGAGTAAAAAATAATGGTGTTTTAATATAAAAAGTGTAAATATGGTGTACTGTACTGTGTGTATGAACAATATTTGAAGGAATAAAAACATAAAAATTATGAATGACTGAACTTGATTATAATTTCCTAACATTTGCCCGTGGCCCCCCGTCCGCGTGGATGTCGGTTATCGCGTAAAAAAGTAGCATAGGTCCTTCTCTATATCCCAGAACTTTTTTTACAATTCATGTCAGATGATTGGTGTTTATGATTTGAAATAAGTAAGTAATATCTACTGAACTATTAGTAATTGAATAATTATCTTTATAAATTGAAACACTTAACTGATTAACGTTCTGTTAATTGAGTTTTATCTTCCTGTACCAACCCTACCAAAATAGGTATACATTTTGCACGCTCTTTAGAAGTTCTGTTTCTTTACTCATGCGGTCGTATTCAGTGAGCAAACACGGATGCACACATAGATACGCATCTACGAACAGAGAGTGAAACAAACAGACTGGCATTTGTTTGACACAGTTTGAGATCGCCGTACGACGCGACGACGTGGTGTATGGACCTGGCCTTCTGTACGCATCTATTTTGTGCCGGTTCCTTTGCGAGACTTCCAACTCGATTTCGGAATTCGGATATTATACAGGTTAGTTGGTCCAACTAGGTGGAACGTATTTTTAAACCGAGTGTTCTGGCGAATACATCGAATTCGGATGTTGAAAAATGTATTGGTATCGGTAGGCCGGAGTCAATCTGAACTTCCAGGGTACTGTTTATTTTTTTTAAGTAGCCTCAGCGTTCAGAAAACCTTATTTTTCGCTTTCAAACTGTATGAAGTATCTAATACACATCTTGATAGGACACTTAAATAGATTTTGACCTTGATTTTGTGATTTCCTTTGAATTAATTACGTAATGGTTTCGTGTGTTTAGTACTAATAGCATAATACACTATACATAATTAACCCCACATTAAGTCATGGTTCATGACTAAGTCGAAGCTTCCATTGAATTATATAACTTTTGACACTTTGAGCCATTTTCATCCGCTATAAGAAGCAAAGATGAAAACAACAATACAATATAAGAACAAAATTGTAGACTGATCTTTACAGAACAAATTACATGAGGCAAGTTGCCTCATGTAATTTGTCTGTACCACATAATAATGAGACCAGAAGAATACCTGTACCTGAGTGTCCTAAGTTGTCCTAAGTTGTCCTGAGTTTCTAGCCCGTTCTTCTCCATAGAGATCTACGTATTGGAATGGGCAACTAGCTTTAACTTTCTGACTAACTGGACCGTCTCTTTGACAATTCAAAAGTGCCTGTGAATGGTTTAATATATATATATATCTTATATATAAAATTTTCGAGTCACAATGTTAGTTACCATAGGTACTCCTCCGAAACGGCTTGACCGATTTTTATCAAATTTTATATGCATATTCAGTAGGTCTGAGAATCGGCTACTATCAATTTTTTTATGTTTTAGGTAGGTAGGTAGGGTAGGGTAGGGTAGGGTAGGGTAGGTAGGTAGGTAGGTAGGGTAGGGTAGGTAGGTAGGTAGGTAGGTGGGGTAGGGTAGGGTAGAGTAGGGTAGAGCAGTGGAGTTTATACTATAGTTTTTGACAGAACGAAGTCTGTCGGGTCAGCTAGTATATAATTTTTTTATTTTTATTGAACTAAATGCTTTGAGTGTGAGTTTGACAATATAGTGTAGTCTCGTAAAGTCATACAACAGACCTTACACTCGCGTATAGATTCGACATTGACGTCACTACAAAGCCATTACATTTTTCCCACCAAACACAACCTAGAATAAAGTTGATTACCGTGCGAGCCGGCCCAGTTTACAGAGGCGAGTTTTTTTTGTGGAGGCCCTTTATCGCGGACACTTTACCCACGACCACTGTGGGTAGTTGAATAGTGCTTCACCGTTTTATTTTTCAAGCTCGCAGTAAAATGTTTTGAAAGGACCGATTTCACTTTACGTCGGCTGCTCCCGCGTACCCGCCCGCATGTCTCCGACTGCCATTGTAAAAGCAACTACAATCGTGCATTATTGTTTCGACGTCGTACCTGCACCTTTTTTATTTCAGTTTTCATGCAAAACCGTATCTTTACACGGCTGAGTTATGGTGATGAAATTAAAATGGAGCTTTTAGTCGAACGTTTTGTTCGTTTCTTAATAACGATATCGCACTATCTCCACTTTTATAAAGTATATTATTTTTAAGGCTTTTTTATCTCGGAAATGGATAGCACATCTGTAATATTTCTGCTTATTTCCCACTTGTCATCTGCCTCAGTTTGGAATATAGAAAATTGAATTGAGCTACCTACCGGTAGACATTCTGAAAGTGGTTGAGGTAAGTGCTAAGATAGTGTCTATATATATATTAAAGTGCGTTGTGTGGGAAACATGCCACGTTTAAAATACACCTGCCTATACACACCATCGATGAAATTTTCAGACAGTAAAAAAACAAAAATGCTGGCCAGTGACTAAGTTGTAATTTGCATTTTGACCGCGTAGGTATTGCACTTTTGTAGGAAATAGCACTTTTTTTTTAATAACCGACGATAATTTTCAACTCATCCAGAATCATATACTGCAGTGTTTTTCAACGTGTGGGTCGCGACCCCCTAGGGGGTCGCCAAGCCTCTTAAAGGGGGAGGCCGTTACTTTAAAATTTAAAGCTCATAAATATAAAACCGTACCAGTTCAATATCTTATATGTATTAAGAAAAAGTTAATTAAAGGCTTAGGTTAACACGAATCAACAAATACCACAAATACAAATCACATAAATCATTAGTGTGACGAGGACCAAGCGTACCCATTCAAATTAAAGCGATTGTTACGCCTGTTTATCGCTAACCAATTTTTCAATTTATAATTTCTTTAAATTAACGAGTTTTCAAAATGTAGGCGATTTCTCTGTTTGCCTTTTATTTGAGCCATTGACGAAAACGTTAAATCGTACAAGTAGGAGGTTCCAAATGGAATGAAACACTTCAAAGCTGTTTTTCTGTTTAATCAAAAGGTACTTAAAGTGACAGACTTGAATTTTTCAAGGATTTTGAAAGATCTTGAATTTTTCAAGGAATTGATTCATGGTAGGGGGTCGCGAAATATTTTTCTATGCTAAGGGGGCCGCGCCATGAAAAGGTTGAATGAAAAGCACTGAATATACTGAATCCATGGTAACCGGTTTCGCATCGATGTCCCTTCTACCCCGAAAATAGATCTTTATAAAAACAAGAGCATAAGCCCCCGAACCCCTAACATAAAACAGCAATAACCCATAAAAAAGCGATCCACCTCTATAACAGTATTTTGACTAAAGCAGGAAGAAATCGAAAATTTTAATTGAATTCTTAAGATATATTTTATTCTCCTATTTCTCCTATTCAAAATGGCTACTGCGTCAACTGAATCACTTTTAACGGCTGCATTAAAGAGCGGGATTCATTCCGCAATATGCGTAACGTTCCAATTTATGCAGATTAAAGGAGCAGTAACTAAACGCACAGTCGGGTGTAAACTGAGGGGATATTTTCTCATGTTCGACCGATTATGAGTAAGCCTGGGCTATTGAGGTTCTATTACATAATACGAAGTTGCGAGCATTGCCTGTTATTCTGCTACGAGTATAATATATCACTAATATTCCGAAACAGGCACGAATTCTCCCCTTTCCTTTGCACGATACTCAATTGAGTAATTATCGCAGCGAATTGCTTGAAACTCGATAAATACTCGTTACAGTAACAATCAGTGAAAAACTCATTTCGGTGGAAAACAAAGGAGCGTATCAGCTGCCTATCAAACCATTTATGCCGTAAGTCATTTAATAAAATGCTCATACCAGAATCAATTTAAATCCTAACGTCAAAAGGTAAATTGGTGGCGGTTGAAGCGTTGTTGATTTTGAGGGGAATTGAATGTAATGGTTAGTCGAAAAGGCTAGTTCGTTTGTAGTGTCGTCAAATAATCTGGTGTACATGTGTGTGTCACAGAAATGCAGCTATACTGCGAAATATTCGTTTTGTAGTATACTGCTGCTGATATATTCCCTACATTTGTAATATTGACGTTATTCTATTAAATCCATTTGAATTTCAAGGAATAACGTCAATATTTTAAATAAACTTTTATTCAAAGTGCACTGGAATGTGGAATTAATATTTGATCGTATGTCGTATCAGATATTTCAGAATATGGACACAGTAGATACGTTCATAGGCAAAATAATCATTTGCAGAATAGTTCGTTACTTGATGCAACAAATCAGCTACAAAGTAGGAGATTATATAAAACTAGCTGACCCGACAGACTTCGTTCTGTCAAAAGCTATTTGACTGTGGCAGTTTGTCTACGCGCAAAGGAAACTACCTACCTACCCTACCCTACCTTACCCTATCCTACCCTACCTACCTATCTACCCTACCCTACCTACCTACCCTACCCTACCTACCTACCCTACCCTACCTACCTACCTACCCTACCCTACCCACCTACCTACCCTACCCTACCCTACCTACCCACCCTACCCTACCTAACTAAAACCTTCAATTTTTTTTTGGTAAAACCTATTCTCAGACCTACCAAATGATGACTGACACGTTATGTCAAACGCCATAAAGTTATATTAGAAGATAGAGTTACCTACTTATTATTACAATAAAAATGTAAATATGGTCGTTTTCTTACAATTATTTCTTACATTTTTTTTTTTTAACTTTCTTAAATTTTTCTTACATAAGAACCTTCTCCTGACAATAACAAACACAACAAAAAAATAATTAGCGAAATCGGTCCAGCCGTTCACGCGTGATGCCGTGACCAAGGGAAATAGGGATTCATTTTTATATATATAGATAAGGGATTATTTTTCTGATAGCCATACAAAGCAATTTGATCCTGTGTCGTATTGGTCTGTGTGTAGGCACGTCAGAGGTAGTTGTGACAAACCACACTTGCTGTTTGTATTTGAAATTAATAATATAAGTACCTACCTCCGACTAATCAATCCGAACTACAGTTAACTTTTATGCCTAAATGATATTTCGGGTTCTTTCACAATCCAGTTCTTCATCTACCTACTATATTATTGTCTAGTTAAATTAAAAGTTCTCCAAAATTCTCTTCACTTTCAACGTTCAGAAAAATTTTGAACGGGCCTATATGTATTTTGACCGGCTGTCGTATCGCATGTGTGCGTAAGACTACAGAAGGCTTTTTACTGATCAATGAAATGCTAGTTCAGTGCTGAACATATTATGTACAGTCTTACAAATTGAACGACAACAACCATGCTTCCCTCATCCAATATATTTAAGCCTAAAAATATTATGAAATACCCACAGTTGGTATAAAGAAATACGATCGTGATATTAAACACTATTATTCCCACATAGATGTATCCCAAAAAATCAGTAAAACTATACAAAGAAATATGATCGCGTGTCGTATCACAGTATTCAGTTGTCCGTGTATGCGTTAGACTACTGCTACACGCTTTAGTAATCAATAAACCATATCAATTCAAACATTTGTTATTCCTACATAGCCTTATCCCAAAAAATCTGTTACGCTATACAAAGAAATGTGATCGTGTGTCGTATCGTAGTATTCGGTTGTCCGTGTATGCGTTAGACTACTGCTACACGCTTTAGTAATCAATAAACTATCAGTTCAAACAATGTATTATTCCTACATAGACTTATCCCAAAAAATCTGTAATACTATACAAAGAAATATGATCGTGTGTCGTATCGTAGTATTCGGTTGTCGGTGTGTGCGTTAGGCTACAGCTACACTGCAAATCATTAGCAGGATAGAGACGGCTGCGGCGGACCACACTCGCTGTTTGCATTTGTAATTAATACACTGTTTGTACTTCTGATTTACGATAGCGTCCGTTGTGCACTCCTAATGTGTTAATAGCTTAGAAAATTAACATTTAAATTTATATGCGATATTATTATACTGATTGCTGAATCTATCAGAAAATTTATTTATATTGATAGTTTGAATAGAACTAATCTTTGATTTGATTATGCTACAGATTCACATAATATATGTTTACCAACACTCCACCAGACATATACCTAAGTTAACAAGTAAACTTACAGAATTCCACCATTAAATAAACATATTGTGCACCCAAATATTTTTATACCAGGTAACATTTTCATTCGTAACTATTCAAATAATGTTTTCATAGTTTTAGGTAATGTATGTAGGTATTCTTATAACAATATTTAGTAGC
This sequence comes from Dryobota labecula, assembly GCA_947523025.1. Lineage (NCBI taxonomy): Eukaryota > Metazoa > Arthropoda > Insecta > Lepidoptera > Noctuidae > Dryobota > Dryobota labecula. Next base: position 17,320,539 of record OX383284.1, read on the forward strand.
AGGTATCACGATTAAAATTTACTATGCAGATTTACCACGCGCTTAATACAAAGTAGGGTTAGTGAGAATTCAAACTTGAACACGCTGCGCTAGGGAATGCTAACTTTAGTGGATTCAAGCTGAATTAATTTATTTCAAATGTAGCAGGAAAGGATCATAACGGTACAAAGTACATATTTTTAAAGAAGCCTAATCTTACTATACACATACATTATATTATATACTAGCGAACCCGAGAGACATTGTCCTGTCTGAACGATCCTAGAACTCGATTGCAGCGCCAACTACCGGGTCCAATTGTTTTTTCAAACTATCCGGGAACCCACTGAAATATACACACAAAATTTCATGTAAACCGGTCCAGCCATTTAGGAGGAGTTAGGTGACAAACACACGTACAGAAAATTCAAAACTAAAAAAAAAAACAACTTCGTCCCGCGACTACATCCGCGTGAAATTTCGGCCCGCGACCCTCCGCGTGTTTCGGCCCCCGACCCACCGCGTAACATCCTGCTATTACTTCGTTTTCACATAGCGTTCTTTCTGACATTTTTTCTTTTTGCCCGGCTCCTTAGGGTCGCAGCGTGATGTTAAATAACCTTCTCCAGGAATTGAGCTATCAAATACAAAAATAATTTATTATAAGAATTACAAAAAAATAGAGAAAAAATAAATTTTATTTGCGGTAAACATGAGGCAAAAAAAAAACCTTTTATAATATTAGTATAGATTACAAAAGTGAAAGTTTATATGTTTGGATGATTGTTACTCAATCACGCAAAAATAGCTGAACGGATTTGGATGAAATTTGGCACACTAATATTTTATAAGATAATAATTTATTTGCTCAAACATGAGTACATTACATACAACACAAATTGTCAGCATGCAAGAGATTTAAAAGTATAACACATATAATACTTTTTATCCCGGTAGTATTATCCCGTAGAATAATTTTCGACCTCCACGCGAGCAAAGCCGCGGGCATTTTTTTTTATTGATTCATTTTTAATTCAGGCACAGTACCCATAATTTGTTAGTATTACTTAAACTATGTTAGACTAAATTAATTAAGACACAAACATACATACAAACATAAACAAATTATAAACAACAATAACAATACAACACAGCCTAAGGAACATAATATCTATTCTGCCATCTTCCGGAGATACCAGGCAACAGTACATGCACTGCGCACAGGTGCCCCATCAGGTGGCCTTCAGACTTACTGGAAACAATGCTCAGGAGACTGTTGTCACTGTCTCGCATCCGACGCAGTAGTGATGCAGATCTTTTACGCATGATCGCAAAGATTGCCTACCTAGTACGTAGTTGATAAATTACGTTTAATGTTGGCCTGTGACTAAGTTATCTATTGCCCATTACTTACGATTAAACATTAACCTCGTTTTTAGGGTTCCATAGTCAACAAGGAACCTTTATAGTTTCGCCATGTCCGTCCGTCAGTCTGTCTGTCTGTCCGTCCCCAGCTTAGCTCAAAGACTCTTAGTACTAGAAAGCTATAATTTGGCATGGATATACATATTAATCACGCCGACAAAGGTAAAATAAAATCGTGAAAAAAAAAAATAGTTATTTAGTGTACCTCCTCGTGGCCAATCATGTAAAGTGGGGATGTTATTTTTTTCGCCTGCCCTATGGTGTGAGGTATTGTTGGATGGGTCTTTCAAAAATATTGCGGGTTTGTGAAAACAATTTTTCAATTAAGGGATCCGTTTCTGGAATATTACGTCTAAAAGTGCTAATTTTTGTTAGAGTTGAGTGTCTCCCCCTGCCAGCTAAATGGTTGTACTTGGATATGTAAAAAAAATCACAGCAGCAGTATATATAACAAAGTTAAAAAGAAAACTATCACAGCCAAGTAGGCGTCACAAGATACCGAGTAATAGTCAACCAACTTACATTTACAGTTGAAAAACATGTTCTCCCATACATTCCGTACGGAAGAACATGTTTTTCAACTACGATGTTAAGTTTCTTCTTGCGATAAATTCATAACAACTACGGAACCCTTCATTGTGCATGGTCCGACACGCACTTGGCCGGTTTTCTATAATCGTCACGCGTTGCTGTCATATTGATATTGAGGGTTTCCTCCTCTCTTACCGGCACGAACTAAATGAAAAATAACTCATCCATAATATATTGGACATAAGCCCCCCCCAATCGGGGGGGTTTGCCATAATCGCCACGCTTGGCCGGCGGGCTGGCGATCGCAGTATGGTGTTAAGAATGCATAGAGAACGCTGCTGCCCATTCTCTAGTAAGTCTCTTAGTCGCCTTTTATGACATCCACGGGATGAAATGGGCTGGTGTTCGTAATTACGTCCGGCACCACAAGGACATGGATATTAAAAAAATACCTTATTCATTTATTATATCAGGTACACAATAATACTGTACAAAGCATGTCTGTTTTATACGAGGAATTGTTTAAATGAGTTGTACAAACAATTTAGATACTTAACGCAGTGTACGAAGGTTGTTAGATGACGTCACTAGCGTTCCGTAGCCGCTCCGTACGAGTATAATAAAGAAAACCGCAAGAAAATTGAAGTCGTGGTTAAGTTATAAGTGAACAAAATGTACGTGCACAAACCTTGTTGTATAAGTGAGTTAATAATGTACAACATGTGTTTGTTTGTCTGTGATTTTGAAGAAGTAGTCTGTATTGCCGTGTAAATATGGGTACATTCAATGTGTCAGTTTGTAACGTTCATTAAAATGAAACGACTATGCTGACGTACGTCAAATTATGAGTGTTTTATTCGCAACGTATGTCTTCGTTGAAACCTTCTGTCAACAATTATAAAAGGAGATTTCTCTGTATCCATACATCGTTCGCCCCAGAACCAACAGCAAAGGAAAATTACTTTGCGTGTTCTAAATTACAATTAAATGCCCATGAAGACAAAGTTTAATGACGGACAACTTGCAGAAAGGATTTATTTCAAAAGAAAACAAAGATTTTGAGGTTATATTTAGTAAGAAACAATCATTTAAATACATGCTAATAAATGCATGTCACTGTTATTTCTATTCAAATCAAATCAAATCAAATTCATTTAATTAACTTACACAAAGTTCTTAATATACAAATAGCATGGTATGACATTCTCACTAACAGAAGACTTAGACAGATTAAACAGCGGGTCCCAGACTAGGCACAGCCTGTATCTTGGTGACCCATTATTATTACTATTGCCTGTATGTGGTTAGTTAAGCTAAAGGAATCAGAAAACATTTAAGTATGTACTTACCTAAGTACCTATTAGGTATTTGGTAAATCTTTTTTTGTATTAATTCTAGTTTTTGTATTAAAAAAGGTAGGTAGGTAAATAAGTACTTATTTATTTAACTTCAATGCAAACAACTTTATCCTAATGTTTTTTGATTTTATTTATTTATACTTATTAGGAACTACTACTACTACTACTACTTAGGTAGGAAGTCATATTACTCATGTATGTTAGTCATGTTATTGAAAGATTGGACATCACTAATTGTCATGTCTAATCTAATTGTCAAAGATGGCGGCATATTTTATGTGATGTCGATATTCGCTCTTTTAATTGTTCATTATAGAACGCAGAATGTCCGTTTCATACAGATATTCGCAATTACACTAATAAAATATATTTATAATTATTATGTAGGTCAGATGTTTGTTGGTCCTGGGGCCATTTCCGACGATGTCCTTTAAGCAATGCTTTTTACTTAATTCCGTACTTTAAATAGAGTTCTAAGACTAAAGCGTTTTGTCCAAAATGTTCTTAGGTATATTATAATTATTCCATTCCTTTAAATACAATTTTAATCTAATAATAAGTTAATTATAAGTTAGAATAATAACATGTACAAGTATATAAAAAAGGAGGGGAAAGAATCAAAGGGCATCAAAAAATTCGTCCGCATCGCTGTTAACAGGAAAAGTGCCCAAAAGGTTGGCAGCATTGCCACGTTGTATGGCAATACTGATTCTTTGACCAAGAAATAGGCCAGCCCTCTGGTCACGTGGAGAGTCAACCAACCGCTTGGCGATGTCTCATTATTATTAATATCTCTTATTATTATATAGGTATATTATGATCGCTATCAGAGCACGACGCTGTGTGACTAGAGCTTTGTCGTTGGACATGACACGTACATAGTTTGAGTTTATGCTAGATTAAATTTAGAGTTATCTATCTAACTCTACTTATTAGTTTACCGTGATGCCAGGTTCTCAGTTTTAACCTACCTGCAAGTTCCTTTTCACAAGTGATCAAAGCCTAAAATGTAAACAGGAGTCAGCGTAAAATCACGTCACATAATGAAATACTGACACAGGAATACTCCACATACAACGAGTCCTAGGGGTGTGTCTTGCTCATTTTCGTTTCGTGAAAAATGTTGAGCCTCCCTAACCGCTGAGTACCTAAGTCAGCTCCACGACCCCTGGGCGTGGTGTCTGTTCGACGTACAATTTGCATTTTTAGCGAAAGTACGACGCACGTCTTCTGCAGACGAATTGTTCGGGAGACGAATGATCTCGCGACATGGATCGACACCGATGTTTACGAGATTTTTTTAAATATCTTTAACGTGAAGGGAGGCTGTTTGATTTAAAGTGGTTGTGAATGTTAATTGGTTTCGAGGATACTTGCATTCAATCAACCTCGTAACGTATGCTCGATGGAAAAGATTTTCTTTCAAGCTTTTCAAGGGTGATGGGATATCACTAACATATTATAAAACAAAGTCCTCCGCCGCGTCTGTCTGTCTGTCTGTCTGTCTGTTCGCGATAAACTCAAATACTACTGCACAGATTCTCATGCTGTTTTCACCAATGGATAGCTTGGTTCTCGAGGAAGGTTTTAGTATATAATTTGTTATGTGTTTGTATGCATTTTTGTATGAATTAACGATATTTGTTGGACGTGTCGGAAAAAAATAAGCCGTCTGGGAGCTTTCAACGAAAACGCTGTCTAAACCCTTTGAGATGTAACAAAATAATGTATGGTGGAATTATGTATCTTATAAAGGTCTTCAAAAAAGTCCGCGATGGCATATGTCTCTTAAGGATAACATACTATATCCATTTTATTGACTTTTTGTAGGTATTTGTTTGCCGAATTTTACTCTTGGAAATACGATTACGTTATCAATACGCTATAATATCAGTAGCTATTAGCCAAATTATGTTCGTAGATAAATAAGCTAGCTACTTATGTGTATTTCAAACAGTGTACAAGAATATTTATCATAAAAACATTACTAAACACGGCGGCCTTAAGATCAAAATTTGTGCATTCCAAAACTTTCGTTACTTTAACACTGACATATTTATCACTTTTCGATAAACTAACACTCAATACGAAATCTACACTTATTTCTCAGTAATTCTGTATATGATTCTTCAAAGATTAAACCGTTTTCTCATTGAATCTTTACGCACGTATAACCTTGATGAATGTTTACATTAAGCACCACACCACACCGCCACACGACCACAGAGTACAGACGTATATTGTTTTTTTTTTTTCGTTCGTTTAGTGGTGTTCCCGCTAAAATGTCAACCGGTCAAGTATTAGTCGATTAATCGAATTCTACAGCCAGATAGTGTTGCAAGTACAAAATAAATGTCAAATATTTCGTCCAATTGCGAACGTGACCCTAAGAAAAGTTATGCACCAATGGTGTTCATTATATATTTCGATCGTTTTATCAGCGCAAATGGTGTATCATGTGACATTTCGGAGGATTTCGTTTTGTTTTCTCATTGTTGGTACTTACGTGAATTGTTTTAAAATTATCATTTGTGTCGCACTTTTATTTCGTGTTGTAATTTGGTACAATTGATTGCTTTAAGAATTTGAGTGAAATTTCGTATTTTGATTTTGTGTTTGTTATCTTTAGGTAAAGAATCATTCACGTTGTTTCGGTTTCTATTCACATTAAAATTAATATTAAGTTAGAATTTTGAGATATAGCCTGGGATATGGAGAAGGACATAGGGTACTTTTTTATGCGATAACCGACATCCACGCGGGCGAAGCCGCGGGCAAAAGCTAGTGTAACATAAACAAAAAAAAAAAAAAAACAATACATCACGTCTGTAATCCCAGAAGAGTCAGGCAGAGGTTTACCTGTATTACACCCACATTTCGCAAGCTATGTTTAAGTCCCATGTAATAGGGGGCGAGCCTATCGCCATCAATCGGGCACAAATCCAGACTCCGAGCTGCTTGGATAAGTACATCCATACTATACAGAATATTTTTTTGCCCAGTGTGAAATTTTTTTTTGGTGGTTCAGTATCAGTAATAGTATTTTATATTTTATTTTATATCAGTAATAATAAATATCATTTTCATTATTTGTTCAATACTTTTTTTTTGTCCTACTTGAAATCAGCAAAATATGGATACAATCTATTCGTAATAATATCAATGTGTGAGCGCACAGCTAATAGAACCGCGCCGCCGCACGTTGCGCGACGAGTATCCAATAAACCAGTTTCAAAATAAACATCTTTCATTAACGATAACTAAATTTTTTTGTACTAAGACATATCAAAATAAGAAGTAGGTGTATAATAAAACACGTTTTAGTTTAATTTGTCAAAATATGCGCACAGATTACAAACTTTTCCTGTATACTATATACTAACCATATTTACATACTAATATTAAAAATGTAAAAGTAACTCTGTCTGTCTGTTACGTTTTCACGCCTAAACCGCTGAACTGATCATCATGAAATTTGGCAGAGATATAGCTTGGGATATGGAGAAGGACATAGGCTACTTTTTTACGTGATAACCGACATCCACGCGAGCGGAGCCGCGGGCAAAAGAAAGTTTTCTATAAAACTTTATATAAGGAAAACGTACTATCCATGGTGGATAGTATGTTTTCCTTATATAAAGTTACAGCGCTACCTTGAGTAGGTACCTACTAAAATGCAAAATAATATTATTTCATTTCACGTTGTTTAAAAGCAATAAAAATCCAAAAACTTAGTTTAGCTGGAAAAGTTTAGCTTTGCTTCAGCTTCGGGCGAGTCAAGTGAACGCACCCAACCCAACAAGGAATAGGCGTGTGCGGAATGCATAATCAAGCAGGAGATTAAAAACTACAAAACCTTGTCAATAGCAGCCTGCGACACTTGACACTGTTGAGTGTCGCGGCTTGTTGAGTCCACACAAGCACGTCCCTATTTAAATATCAAAGTCCCCTTAAAGCGATTAACAATCAAATTAATGAGTAACTCACGTTTTTAATATGACGGGCTTTAAAAAAATAGACTAAATCGAAATACGGATTTTTTTAAAGTAGTTTGTCGAATAGAAAAAAATCACAATTAATTACTAAACTTAATGTCTTATGTGTATAGAAAATTTCCTGTTCTTTTTGAATAAGAACTCAAATTTGGAAAAAAAAAACAAACTAAATTACAAAATTTCGGGACTTTAACCACTATTTTTTTATAATAATACCAATATCTAGCTACTAATAATACACAAGAAGTTTTAAAATGGGATTTGCATTGTGCAATACTAATATTTAATAATACTAAATACTAATATCAACTATACTCATTTTGTTCCAATTTTATCACAATTATATCTAATTTTGTCTAATTTAATCTTATTTTATCTAATTTTATCTAATTTTATCTAATTTTTATCTAATTTTATCTAATTTTATCTAATTTTGTAAAATTTTGTTTAATTTCATTCGATTTGATAACATTTTGTCAAGTTTTATGTAATTTAACCTAATTTTAAGATTGTAATCACCAGTATTGACCGATAACTTGCATGAGTGGTGCAAACTGTAAATATAAGTTGTTAATAAATAAATAAATATGTCTTCGACAAACCTTTTTATTTTCAACTTTTGATATTCGGCAATTCTCAAACGCAATGTTGAGAACGGCTTATAAATATTGGCGCAAAAGTGGTTTATTCTTAACCTTAACCAAGAACGTAGTTGTTTGGGCGAGCTAAATGCTGGACGATAGTCGGCATCCATCTTTTGGTCAAAACCATAAAAAATGTCAAAATTTTGAATTTTGTCTATGAATGCCGCGCAGTTCAAATATATAATTTCCACTTGAAACTATATCCTAAAATATAATTTAATTTGTCTGCTGATTTTGATAATTTAACTATCGATTGAATCTTAATGTGATCGAATCTCACGCCAATTTAGTATTACTAGTTATTTCTGCTAACTAACTGTCCCCGTTTCTTAGAACCGAGACCCAATTTAACCCGTCATGAGAAAATCGAATAAACTGTGACATTCAAACACAACTATAATATTTTCCGCAGTAAGGACAAGATTCCCGGGCATTTTGATCATATGAATTTTTAATCTGCTGGCCGTCAAAAAACGTAGAACAGAAATAGTCGCTCGCTTCGAAACCATTAATGTAAGTGCATGGTTCCTGTATCGAGCCATCTCTTAGTTGATATTACGATATGAAACTTCAAGTGCTCGTCTATATTCGTCGTTTATGCTATATTTTGATACTAATTTGAAAATATCGCTTTTTAAATGGAGCGTTTTCTTGAAGCTAGAGTTGTACATTTGATTTAGAGATTTTACTGTAGGTATGTGTGTAGAGTAGAATAGCATTTGCCTCTGATTATAATTAATTATTAATGATATGCCATAACTAACGAGCAGGTTACAAATTGGTATCACGTGATTAGTAATGTACTGTAGCAAGATATTATTTTAAAAGGAACATTTATTGAGGTGAAAGTTCGTCCAGCAGCAGTTATTGTCTTTTTAGTTTTATTCACCTCTAATTTTAATGGAAGCTTCTGATTCAAGAAGCTGTAACAAAATAAAATAGTTACAAAATGAATGTAACAATCATTTTCAGTTTGTGAATACCATTATTATTAGTTACCAAGCGAGAACGGTAGCAAAACTATTCAACTGAAACAATCTCAACGTGCCTGAAGTGCGGAACGGCAAAATTAATGATAATTGGGTCATTTCTTTTCTCAAATAAACAAGTATATGTACATTTATTTACGGGAAAGCAATATAATAAGCATTTTTCAAGCGGGCCGACGTCTCAGGTGTTCTCGCATCTACATATTGAAAGGAGTGTGATCAGAATCGAGATGCAGTTTTATTGTCACTCCCGCCGAGTAAAGCTATGAAATTTTATTGCTTTCTTTAAAATTTTCACGGAATTCACACACGTTATTGCCGTGCAAACGTACCGGCCATAACTATCGTATCGGGCGAAGGAGATGCTTTACAAAATGACTTCTTTGACACCAAATATGACAGTGTACATGTAACAAAATATGTGGAATTTACGATCCGCTCGAATGAGGATGTACATAAAACCATGTTTTACACGTTGTCGGCGATGGTTGAAGTTAACTTGAAGTAAAATGCCTATAAATTCGGGAAGGCAGTTTTGTTTTCACACACAGAAACAAGGAAGAGGTGTCCAAAAATGTGTAAAAGAAAGGTGACTACCTCATTAAAACTTAAAATATAGACAAAGAGCAGACTTACGACTCAAAACAATATTGTTTTGCGATAGCTTATCCAAAACGAATAAAGAAAATTATGAAAATTTTATTTTTGTTTGCGGTTAACACGTCAGGCACGTTTACCACAGGACATACAGTTAACAGATACAAACACTTCGTAAGTTGGTATTAGCATGTGAGTTCTACTTCTGAAATAATTCTTTCGTCACCTCCACCGTTCCCAGTCAAGACAATAATCCCTCTAATAAACACATAACAACAATACATTGTCACATTATTAATACCACGTCACACAGCGAATAAATCTTAAATTCGATCGTGTTTCATGTACAATATTAACCCGCGAACGTAAGAGGAAATGAGCGTCTGTATCTAAGGATTCACACGCGAATGGGCCACGGTGCAGATTGTTAGGAAATGTGGCGTTACTAACGCAGCTAATGTGGTATGAAAGGGGCGCTATTGCTTTATCTCAATCGCGGATTCGTGTGTCGTGGCCTTTAGAGAGTGTGGGATGATTAGTGGTAGGATGTGTGACTTTTGATCCATTAGCTAAGGGATTATGATATTGTTGGTATAGTTTAAAGACTTGGTTAGTGAATTATTGTTTGTACGAACGGTCGGGTTACCAAGATGCTTCTAACATGCCCGTCTTTCTACATAGTTCTGTATGTATAACTTCAACATGAAGGTGTAACCATTATTTTGTAACAATATTTTGATTTACAAGAGTGTCCACAGAGTTTATTTGAGTATGGGTTAGCCATGCTACCGACCTCATTGACTGCTTAATTTTATCTTGACATTTTTATGATAAAGCGCAATATGAAAAATACATCGACCCTCTGCTATGAAATTTACTGCTGGTTTTGTGCGGAAAATATGTTCCATTGCTTCCTAATCATGTTTTCACCTTTAGGTACTTAGGTAAATCACTTCATCATCATCATAATTTCAGCCGTAAGACGTCCACTCCTGGACATAAGGGCTCCCCCAAGGACCGCCACCTCGACCGGTTCTGGTAAGGTCATCGGTCTACCTTGTGCGAGGCCTTCCAACGCTCCGTCTTCCGGTGCGCGGTCGCCACTCCAGAACTTTTCAGCCCCATCGGCCACCTGTTCTGCGGGCATTGTGCCCTGCCCACTGCCACTAAAGTTTGGCAATTCTTCGGGCTATGTCGGTTACCTTGGTTCTCCTGCGGATCTCATTATTTCTGATTCGATCACAAAATCACAAGATGTTGTGAAAACAGTCTTGACTAATGTTTCAGAACTGGCTTTTTGCTGGTTCTGAAATATTAGTCAAGACTTTAATTTAACGTGATAACAAATATTGCCCATAAAATCATAAATCAACACTGTTTAAAACACATGCAAAACCGTAATCATTTACTAAAGTGATATACTACCTAATATGAATATCTGCAAACACGATGCATCAATTAAGTAATCTTTGACCAGGAGGCCGGTCCGACGGCAATACATCAATCAGCCTTGTCGGCGTGACGAGGCTGCAATCAAATAAAATTTAACTCAAAAGCCGTAAGCTCTCACATATAAGCTGTTTATATTCCGCTCATACAGCACTCTCTTCTGTTATTATACTTTATCTTAAAAAGCCATTTATTTTATTACCCAATCACACATTTCTACAAAATGTTTGTAGCATACGTATACTAAAAATAAAATATATCATAAACTAAAATTTTAACGTGCAAAATTTTTGATCCGGTGCATTTTAATTTATTTGAGATTTAATATTATGTTATAGTGGTAAATTGAATTGCAATTGTATTAATTATTTACATATTGTAATAATTTGTTTATATAATGGTAATTAATTAAATTAGTAGTAGTCGCCTCCTTGGTGTAGGCCTTCTCCAATTTTCCAATAGTGTCTGCCTCTGGCTTTGTTCATCCAGTTCGGCCCTAGTCTTTGTATATATAGGTCCGCCCATCTTTTCCTTTAGCGTCCCCTAGACCTTGTTCCTTCTCTTGGGATTCATTCTATAATTTTTTTTGGTCCATCTATCATTAGCCATCCGACATATATGACCCGCCTAGTTCCAATTTAGTGCCCTGACTCTCTCAACAATATCAGTCACTTTTGTAGTCATTCAAATTTTTTGGTTTTTAATTTTGTCTGATAGTCTGATTCCCAAAATGCTTCTTTTCATTTTGCGTTGATATATTGGTAGCTAGTTAGTCTTCCTCAGATTTCCTTAACGACCAACTTTGACAACCGTACGTCATGGCAGACACGGTAGGATTGCTATTTCAAAGAGCTCCTTCTTTTGACTAATATTTATATATTTATGTTTCATTATTTCTTTCAATGCTATGGCGACTCTTCCCTGCATTTCATTTTCAGTGAGATTATCAAATGAGACTGATGGACCCAAATAAATATATTCTTTGACGAATTCTACACTCTGGCCATCAACCATTATAGGATTGTTTTCTTGACTGTTTGTGATTATTTTGGTTTTTGTTATGTTGATCAACAGGCCCACTTTTCTACTCTCTTCTGTCAAGTTGTTTAAACATGGTTGCCAAATACTTTACCTTACCTCCTGTTAAGTACTGTCCCTTCTGCCAGTATGAGCCGTACAACGGATCTGTCAAAATCGATGTGAGATGACTGGTAACTTTTGTGCAACGGCAAGCCTTCCGTGATCCCACACAATTGCGATTATCTATAAAAGTAAGACCTCTTTCTCTCTCATTCTTATAGTAAAGTGAACACAAAAGACAGAGCTAACAGTAAAACATGCCATTGTATTAACATTTTAGATGAAACAACGAACGCATGTCAGTCGAAATTTACTTCCGGATATTGCATAAAAATGGCAGAAAATCGCAAGTGTTGTTTGTGATTTTATGTTTTTTGTATTTTATTGGCAATTTATTGTAGTTTTAATTAAAACCAATAAATAATGATGAAACCAAAGACATTTAAATTAAAAAAATTAAAATGTTAGTCACGACCGTCGCAGTCGTCTGTTTTTGTTTGTGGTATCAAGTGGTATTTTTTTAAACTTGTCGAACGTTTAAGTGTTCGTATGTATATGTTTAGATATACCACTAAACTAGCAACATAACTATCAACATAAACAACTTTGACATGTTTACAGTAATTACAGAGCGTTGTGGTGCCGCGAAATTCAATGACGTGTTTCAAATCGTTATTTGGATATATTTTTAATGGTTTTCAGTTATATTATTATTTTATCTTATTGCTAGGCATAAACTTCGTAGAAAAATGATTTTATAATGTAAACTTATGCATAATTTTGAGTTTTATGGTCTTGAATGAAAAAAATGATTTTTTTTTTAATTTGAAACATGCTCATTTGAATGTAAACCAAATTACATAAAAGTTATAAGAACGGATACCAAGAAAATTTTGTATTGATTAAAATATTTTTAACCGCGTTCAAGAGCTGTCAGTGTCACTATTCCCCAACAATGATGCTCTTGAACGCGGTTTAGATGTGCTGATCACGTTTAGTTTCATTGGTGAAATCGATGAGATCACCCTTAGGGATGGCATCACTAAGGGCAGTCACAACACATAAAAATACGAAATTTAAGGGTCCAAAATATCTTTAGATTTTAATTTCTTTAAAAATATAACAGAGCCAATAATAAAGCTAGAGTATTTATGAAGATTATTTAATAATAGTCGTCATAAATATATTAATAACTTAAGTTTTCGGATATGCTCTTATGGGAATTTAGGAAAAATAAATAATAATACTGATTTCCCAAAAACTACATTTATTGTGTTGTGTGCTGCAAGTGGCCCTTAGTGGGGAAAACATGCGTATTTATTTTATGTTTTTTTTTTTTTTTGTAATAGAGGCCATAATAGTACATACACTGTGAAAATTTTAAATATCAACTTATTACTGTTCAAAAGATACAGCCCTATGACAGACGGACGGACGGACAGCGGAGCCTTAGTAATAGGCTACCTACGTTGCACCTAGCCGTTGGCATTCTTTAGGTTCGGAACCCTGAAAATTAAAACTTATCGAATTTTAGAATTTTGATCACGTCTACAAGGCCAGATTCTCATTAATATTTCCCAATATACAAGTTTAGCTTATTAAAACCTCTGTGTTAGTTCATTTGTTTGAAACAATATCAGGAAGTAGCCGCGAGCGAGGACACGGACATTCCTCTAATCAAGTACCTCGGATCTAACTACCCTAATTGTTCGAAAGGTACCAGTCCCTTTAACTTAATACCTCATAGTTAACATATTCACGTTCGCATGTTACTTCAAAGTTTGGTTGCCTATACGTATAAGTTGTATTCGGTTCGTCCTGGAATTTTCTTTACGTGTATTAGAGCCTGTGGGTAAATAAGGATCAATTCCTGCTCAAAAATGTGTTATGAAATAATTTTCTTTATATAATGAGGGTTGTCGTGCCAAATTTGTCGACATAGCTCTTACTGCAGAATAAGCAATGTGAAGTGACAATGGGCCGGCCATAATAGCTGTAGAACCGATACCCCAACGGTAGACGTGTTCTTGAGTGGAGGTCGCGAATCGGGAAACGTAAGCTAGGACGCACTCAGGCTAGGTAGAGCGACGATCTTCGCAGGGTGGCTGATAGCAGCTAGATGAGAGTTGCCGATAATCGAGCTGAATGGCGTGCAATTGGAGAGATAGTGGACTGCTATTGGCTGATGATGATGATGATGATGAATGAGTAAAGGTAGTATTTTTTTAGATATTCTCATTAGCGGTAACACTGGTTAGTGGTTAGTTATTTTCTAGAAAACATTATTATTTCCCATACATTCAGTTTTGACCCTTTCGTATGATGAAATCTCACCGGACATGACAACTGTACTGACGAGAAATCCACGTAAAGAACACGACGATGTGTAAAACGTACTGAGTTCCGGCTACTGTACTTTAGTACACAACTCGGAAACACGGAACAAAGAGCGTTTGACAAAGTATCTGAACCTGCTCAATAAAAATGTGAAGACTTTCATATACATTTTTGAAGTTAAAATTTCTTTATGCGCGTTGACCGATTTTTGGTACGGGATAATCATAGGGGTTTGCGTCACCGACAATAAGTAATGTCAACAATCGACTGTCGATTAACAGTATATCTGTAGCTATGAGATGACGTGTTGTGTTTGACCAGCAGTGAAAGTATACATATTAAATAATATTAATGAATAATTTAAATTTACAAATTATTAAATTGAATTTTTGATACTATACTTATTTCAAACCACATATATTTTACAGTTTTAAGGTTTCACTTCTGTAGGCAGTCCCCATGACTGCCTATGTTTTTAAAATAATACGTTTTATCGGTAACTTACGAGTATAAAGTATATTTTTTTACAACATTGTCCTAACATGGAAAATGGTGCGTGCAAAAATTGGTTGGCTTATATTTCAGTGGTGTCTCCATAATGCAATAAGGAAAAAAAAATATTTTGCTCGTATCGGTAAGCGCACCTCCTACCCATGAGCTATTTACCTTTGTGTTTGAAGAAAATTTTTAGACAGAGTTTGTTAACTACATGTGTGTTGATAATGTAAAGAATATCTTATACACACAAGAGCGACACGTATCTTCTACTTAATAATCTGACAGCCAACGCACAGCCTAAAACGCTGGGTTTAAAAGCATGAAATTGCACAGGAGTTCCTTACGGAAGAAAGTACTGAGGATGGATTTTTGAAAATGTGTCCCCTCTTAGGTTTAAGGGATTAAAATTTGTATGGCAGTTCGTCATTTTTGCTTTTGTCATCGGGAACACGGCTTGACTATTACAATTTTGTAAAATTGCATGATTGCTGAAAATAAAATGACCATATATAAGTCATAAACCCATAAAGGACCGATGGCCAGTGTGATCAACTCCATTGTCTCTATAGATAAGCTAGCTAGATTGACCATCTGATGATCTATATATCTTCATACCTCGTTGCCGCTGGGATTTTGAAACTCTTCAGAAGATTGTTAATTATTTATTTGGGTGAAACAGGAATGAAATACTGAATAAAAGACAGATAATGTTTGTATGTATGTAGGTATGTGTCCGGACATCCGTGTGTTGTTTGATTTTTTTTATCTCATTAACAACTTCTATCATAATCTGTAAATACAACGCCAAATCATAACACAATGCGAATGATTCACGCCTATTAAGTTCATTCAATTCATGTCTGTAATCGACAAAGTCGCAATCCATCGAGCTGTTCGCATCACTGGTTTAAAATGTATTGGTTGTTCGGAATTATCGTCATATGTCAGCCTGCTGTCGCGGACAGGCTATGAGAGATCGGATGGGTAATGTACGTAACGTATAAGTGACGTCACTAATACGGGCTGTTGTGCTATCTCAAGCACACCTGTGCTGGAATGAGTGAGTGATGCCTAGGTATTACTTGATCCGTGCATGCTCACATTAACACTTCACATTACCAATTTATGGGTTAGGTACATCTGAATGATCGTCAATTCAGACCAGTTTGCCGAATACTGGCTACCCTCGAGACGATTGACGAGTCCGTCAAGTGTTCATGTCCGAAGCGTTTCTAATTTTGATTTTGTTCTAAGTTTATAATTACACTGTTGCATCATAGGCTGGTAGACATCATATTGGTCTCGTGCCACATTTAGTGATTTATTTTCGTGCCTATCAGAAATATTATGTAAATCATTAATCCATCTTTCCCTTTTCTTAATCTATTATTAAAACGTTGTTCGTCACTTAAAAACCGGATAAATGCGAGTTGAAGTCGCGTGGTGAGGGTTCCGCATAATGTTATCTACCATGTTTTTTATCCCAAAATAATTTATCCGAAGAACAAACTTAACATTGTAATTGAAATACATGTACATTCCAACTGCAAATGTATGTTTGTACGCACAATATTGACACACATTTACTATATTATTTTAAGACCAATTACTTATTACAGGTTTTTCTGTAATCTATAAGTAAATAAATATGTAGTGTATTTTTTTAAATTTTAGTCTCATTAGTTTCGGAGATAAGGGGATAGAGTAGATATGGGGGGAATGGTCAGTTTTAGTTTACTTTCTTAACTTTAAAATTATTTATTTTAAAATGATAAAAAAAAATTGAGTCCTTTACAACAATCCTTTTCATTTGATATTGTCACATAGTAAAGATTGCAAAACTTTAAAAAGAAAAAACAAATTTTCCCGCCAAAACTCACTCCCATATGCAAAATGCATTTATTTACGTTACACGTACGTGTTTGACTCACAGAATTTCATTATGTGTACCAAATTTCAACATCATCGGTACAGATTCGGAGCAAATTGGCTGTGAAATACGGATAGACAGACAGACAGACACACGACACTCTTAGCTGCCACGGGTTATTTTAATTATTTTATTTAGTCTCTATTTGTTGTACTACTCTGGACGCTTTTAACGTGTAAGTTTTTTTTTACATCGTTCTCACATTTAGTTATAAATTCAACATTATAGATGTAACGAATACTTTTGTAACAATTTAATTTAAAAGAGTGTCCATGTAGTTTCTTGCCCGTTCTTCTCCATACCAGGTACCTACGCTTTGGAATGGGCATGTAGCTTAATTTTTCTTACTGACCGACTCCTTGACAATTCAAAAGTGCCTGTAAATGGTTTAATTAAAATAAATGATTTGAGTTTTAGTTTGATCCTATAAGGGTTCCATTTTTTCTTTCGTACGTACGGAATCCTAAAATTTGTGATAATAACCAAATGCTGGAAACTCAGATTCTTGGCTAATATTGCACATCTTTTGTTCATACACTCGAAAAAACCAAATAAAGGTCACCGCACACAAGCACTACACCAATTGGCATCACCTCACCGATCCATTAATAATCAAAATTCACAAATTCAAACCATTTTTTTTATTAAAACATTTACAGGCACTTTTGAACTGTCACGGAGTCAGTCAGTCAGAAAGATGAAGCTAGTTGCCCATTACAAAGCGTAGTAAGTACCTACCTATGGAGAAGAACGTGCAAGAAACTCCATGGACACTCTATGGACTTTATTGCCCGTTCTTCAACTTTTGGCTTTTTTAAATTATATTTTTACAAAATATTAGTTACATCATTTATCATTTTCATTATTTTCTGTGCTATTTGCTAAATTCTCGCGCATAAGTTCTATTCAAATTACCAACCGCATTTCAAAATTGGACCTTCGACTTCCTGTTCGGCGTTAGGATTAATCCTTGTCAGTCATATAGTTGATCATAGTATGGAGTGCAGTCAAAGGCCAAGAAACCATCGTAGTTCACGTATCCGTGGGATGATTTACGCTAGCTCTCGTAATCCTGTCCGGTACGGTACTGAGTGGATTTTGATAAAACAGAAAGAGGATTATTTTGTACTTTTTCGTTGCAATTAGCATGATAAAACTATTTAGCTCAGTACTGAGATGCACTGAAGAAGAAATAAGTTCTGTATTCATACAATTTGTAAATTTGTTCTTTAAGAACCTTAAATACTTTATGCTCAGTTCTGCGCCGAAAGTTAAAATTCAACATAGCGCTTTTATTCAGGCATTCATTAAGAGAGAGAGCGTAGGTCATTGGAGGACATTGAGGAGTACGTGCGCCAGAAGACAAGGTACACGCCGAGGGTGCAGTTACTGGAGTCGCGCCGCAACGTCAACTTTAAAGCGTTCGTGGTGCGCGTACCGAATTTTCACCTGCCCCTCGTCATGGAAGAAGACTTTTGGCCGCAGAACGTGGTGTTCCGTCGCTTCCGCGGACAAGTACCACTGACAGCACATAGTCAAGGTAGTGCAAAGTGAAGTGCTACTAACATAGTTTTAAGTCTTATTTACTAACACAAGTTTACAATAAAAATATGTATGTTTAAGGTATTTATGTCCATTCCATCCATTTATTATTATTGTTGGTACGTTGTAATATGTTAGCTGGCAGGTTTGCACGGTTTACAAAAAAAGTAAAAGTAACGTTTTTTAGAGAATACTGTCAGTCCTAATACACGTGCAGCCTGCGGGTTGACTATTGGGAGGGCGTACAGTGATCTGAGAATGCAGTACAACAATGGGTTCAAGATACTGATGGGGCAGCCGCGGTCGCGGTATTGCAGTGCCTCCGTCATATTTGCCAAAACCCACGTAGACAGCATCGCTGCGGTCATGCGCAAGCGTTGCACCTCCGTCCTAACACGCATGCGTGCTAGTACCAGTAGCATACTCTGCGTAATGTCGGATCGCTCTGGGATTCTCCGATGCTCGAGAGCTGGATACGACTGCAAACAGTAATTTGTATTTAGTTATTAAAGTGTAAGTCATGCCATTACTATCATTAGTTTTTATTATGTATTTCTGTGTTACTAACACTTATTTGTATGTATCTTAAATCTAAAATAAATGAATATTATAAAAGTAATTAAGGTGTTGCCTTGTGTTAGTGAAAACAGGAATAAAATCGTTCAGAATATGAAAGAAAATGTCTGAAATCCGATTCTAAACTTATAAGATGAAGTATGGAGTAAATATTTTTCGTAATACGACTCTGTTGGATGTTAAGCTCACAGTGGTTAAATAAAGCTCACCAGCTTTAATACTGTGACTAATATTCCATGTTGATAGGGAAAAGAAAAATATAAACTATGAAATGCTCTCAAGTTAGTCAACAGAACTAGAGAGCTTTTGCGATGTGTCCTACTTATACGGTATTTGCGTAAATCCGGATTGCATGTCTAATGTAATAATGTAATGTAAAATTGTTTAAAAGAGCTAGCTAGTATTAAAAAATTGAGAAATCAGTGATAGAGTACAATAGAATATTGTTTGTGTATTGTGTAATTTAGGTACCCAGGCTGGATGTAAGCAGCCCACGATAGAGATAACTGGTTTTATTTGGAGGAGGCCTTCACCAGCGCAGGGGTTCTTGCAGACTGAGTTAAGTTCTAATTGTAATATAAAAATAGTAATAGGTTCATTACTACATCTAAGCCTAAATTTAATATATCTTACTCATAAGTATCTAACATAGGAAATAGTTATTATATGTATTTTAACTTTTGCATGTAATAAAAGGCTTTTTTGATGTAAAAACGTCTTTAAATTTGCTTCTATAGTGGGAGACAATTCAGAAAACTTATGATAACAAAATCGGGAGATACAGTTTGGTGTTGCAAGTACATGTATATATTGTATATCTATTATCTACTTCCGAAATTAAACTAAACCATTCGATAGCTAAAGGGTCAAAGAATTCGTTGGGTTGAGTGAGAACTGTGACGGATTGCGCACGGCGGAGGGGGAAGCGCCGCCATTTTGAGGTCGTTTCGCTGCGTCACATAATTTTCTTTTGATATAAATTTTGTCTCGGAGAAGCTACGACGTTTGTTTGAAATTCAATCGTCGGCTTTCGCAGCAATGTCACCCTATACTCGTCAAAAAGCCAAATCAAAACATATACGGTCGGAAAGGCCTTCTCACGAGCAATCCAATGATACCCATTAAACTCCATAAGAGATTGAAGTGATGCCGGTAACATAAAAGAATGAAGGCGTCCGAGCGGATCAACGACGGTGCCAGTAAATCTGCAGACTTATACGTATTCACGAAAAGCAATCAGCCAAATAAGAAAAAAAAAAATGTGCTTCATTTGGGCTTGCTTTAAAAATCAAGTCAAACTATAATTTTTTCCCGTGTTGGTTTCAGTGCAGAATAAGCTACCAGATTACCTCCCATAGGTATCGTTAAACGCAACTATGGGATTACCTATTAAATAATAATAATAATAATAATAATTTATTTGCAGACCTTGAAGTCCATAGTGTTAGTAATAACATGAAATATACTTATTAAACTATTATTAGTAACACATAATCAAAACAACAAACAATAAAATACAACATAACAAAATAAAATAAACAAAACAAGATGCCCGTCCTATTTCGAGCCGACCTGTGTGTGCAGTCTCACACATCGGCCAAGCATCGGGCAGTCCCACCGGTCACTCAATGCCCTCAACATGCTGTGGGAGCTGAAACATGTTCTTTGCCAGAGAGAAGCGCTTCGCTTCCGAATAATGGCCTAGAAATCATCTACCCTCGCATCAGTAAACATACCCGAAGCGCTACAAAACCGCGGCAGCCCCACGAGCATTCTGAAGGCATTATTATATTGTACACGCAGGGCGCTATTGCATCATCCAGGGTGGATTACAAGATACTGTTCCGTGAGCCAAACTTGGATCTTGGTTCTTTGAAAAAACCTATTCTGAAGCGGCGACACACAGTAAATTAACACAACACTCTCAATTTAATAAACTAACTGTGTGTAAGTAGCTGAAAACTTTCGATTATCAGACAACTGAAAGTCTACTTATCCCAATCCGTTAAATTCCTAACTCCGACAAAAATGACACTATCTCATACACACATAGATCACACATGTTTGTCAAGCCTAGTACCTAGTACCTAGTACCTAGTTATATTTTTCTTGATATTGTTTAAAGTAAACTTGATGACTTGAAACACGTTATTTATTAATCTAAATTAGTCTGTAACGTGTAAGTCTTGGGGGCCTAGTGACCGCCTCTAACAAAGGCTAGTTAAACAAAATTCGTGACGAGAAAAAAAAAACGGGGCAGTCTTTGGGGACTGTCGATAGAAGTGAAAACTATAAGTACATACATATATACACAGTATACATATTATAGCTCATGGAAAGCGTTCGGTGACGATGACGAGAGTTCCATGATTTCTGTTCACCCAATTATACTCGTTGCCGTCTCGTTCTCTATGATGCCATAATACAAAAAAAAAAAAAAAAAAACTCCAAGAACCAACATTTTCAATTCGAATGGCAAAGTTACATTAGATTTACCGCATGGTGTGATATTTTTTGTTCATAAATACATAAAAGGACCCTCAAGAGTATAATTACAGTCGACCTTCACTTACAGGTAAGTTCGTTTGACTATTCAAAAAGTGCTCAACGTGCCAAAAGAAGTTTTTACTTCAAAATAAAAAAACTAATATTTATATAAGGGGCAACGTGGAAAATTACATATTTTACGGAAGTAAGTATTATATTATTGATAGATTTTAAGCCATGGAAACCAATGTTTCCGGGTATCAACAATTTCATCATTAAATCTGTCTAGAATTTTGATTATAGCATAAACTTTCCTTTGCCTTGTTTCATCGTTCTGTTGGTCTGTAGGGACGCCAATGTTCAACTGTAGCGGTCGTTTGCAGCTTGCGTTTTAGTTTATTTTCACGAAATGTGTCCTGGGATTTTCTATACAAGGTAACCACAGGTGTTGTGTCAAGTACAAAATGTAGATGAAGAACATACATACATATATGAGGTGTATCTATTCATACATGAAATATTTTAAGAGAAACATCTATAGTTGGTAAAAAAGCCATAGCTGCGATTTTTTTTTGTATCTAAGTGTTTTATATTTTTACATAATTATCATAATTTTAAAATTGCTTCAGACATTTTGCAAACAAACCTTTACTTAGTTATTGTATAAATGACCCGCCCGAACGCGGCGACGATGGCGGCAAGCGACAAGCGCGGTGAATTTTGATAACTAATCATCATATCAAGTATAACTTTAAAAAAAAAAAAAAATACTCGGATTAAAAAAAAAATCGTTTCCATGGCTTCTTTACCACCTTTGAACAGATACATCCCATATAGAAATATTTGAATTATCGACAGATTGAATAGAAGTTTATACGGTTCTGATTACAGAGCCTTCGTAAGTCATCATCATCTGACTAGCCTTTTCACAACTATGCTGGGTTCGGCTTCCATTCTAACCAGATGCAGCTACCTGACCTCCACAACCCAATTACTGGGAAATACGATACCCTTGGTAAGACTATCAGACTTTCGGGATTCTGACGACCCATAACGACTGTCGAGGATCCACGAATTACATTTTTTTTTATTTAGGGCATCTCATAGTTGACCTTTAAAGATCGTGACTCCTTAACCGGACTTTCCTGTGGTTGCCTTAAGCTTCTAAAAACGTAAAGCCTCCGGCTAGGGCATAAAACTTATAAACTAAATGACTGCGCGCTAAGGGCACCCCCTGTGGGGTACGAACTCGACTTAGGGAAGAGTCAAAGGGAGGACAGCAAGGGACTGGATCAGTTCAGGGCTATGATCATTAATAGGGGAATTTAAAGCTACACACTCAGCTACGGCGCGTGCTGGCGCTTCATCGAGCAAACCACGAATGACAGCCGGGAACAACGGCTTAACGTGCTTTTCAAGGAATGGATGGGTCTTCTGTAAAGATGGTCACCCATCGACGAACCAACTGCGGCAAGCGAGTTTAACCTGATAGCCACAAGCTTCTTAATTAGTAAGTACTTGACATAATGATGACACGTTTAAAGAGCCATTTTTGCATAGGGTACCGATTTACAAAGAAATGAAATAACGAAGTGGTGTTTTAAAATGTTATTCTTGAAATAACTACAAACACCAAACATTGCAGATTGACCCCGAAAGTCTTTTATTACAAGAGACTTCGGTTGGCATTTCTAAACACTTTGGCCCAATCGAATAGCTAGTATCGAGTTCCAACCGATCGCTTTCTGATAGCGTGGTATCAGTTATTTTTGCCGTGATCGGATCTCGCCCAATCTTTGTGGGCGATCGATTCGCTTGGTCCTTCCTACACGCTTATTTGAATCCCCTTTCTAAGCGACTTCCTTTTCTGTGAGTGTCAGGTAATTATCTGTGTGGCATTCCAATTTTACGATCGAACGGTTAATTCAGTTTAAATCTCTTCGTCTAATACGTACTCGGCTGTAGGCAGTGCCTAATCCCAGTCCCTCGGAGCCAGTTCCCGAGTCTCGAGCAAGCTCGTCTAATGTGGAGTGGGACTCTTTATTTTTGTTTATATTAAATTTTTAAAGTGCTTTGATAGTCAGTCCACATTTTTGAAGCTGACTAATTAGAATTTTAAATCTTATTCAAACGTACGTGAGCTTGGAGTTTAGGCGTGCAGCTTTTCATAATTAGTGGAACTGCCGTTTTTATTAGGCGTATAAAATTATAATGCATTTCTAATTAACAAATGTCTGTCTTTTAAAAATAAATGAGCGTTTTAATATTAGGGATAAAAATGAGACATGTTAAATGATTTCCGTATCCGTCTCCATTAAATTGAATCGTCGTATCAGTAAATAAAGTTTGGTGCCAACTCATCAGCCGCAGTGGGCTGGGATCTGATAAAAGTTGTCGGAAACTTTCTTTTGCGATATCGCCACCTTCGTCATGTAAATTGGACAAGTTGTGGCCGACACTGATGCTTGTTTCATTGGTAAATATAGATTAGCTCTTAATCTGACCGATTCTCGCACAAAATTGTTTCCAGATGAACGGAGTCCGGTTCACTACGGGACAGGGTCGTTCGGGTCAAGTAGCTTTTGTAATACTTACGCAGGTAAGAGGTCAGACACGGACATCGAAGGTCATTCAATTATAATGTTAATTAAGTTTCTGTCCTATAAACAATGGAAGAATTTTCTCATTGAGTACTCACATATAGAAGAGAATCATAATCGCGAGAAAGATCAACAATTTCTTTCGTAACAAACGCCTTTTTATTTAATTTTATCTTTTACAAACTCTAATGAAAAAGCGGTATAGCGGATCAATATTCCATTTTCATCTAAGTGAAAAGTTCTACTAAATCTCGCTATAATAAAGCGTACATGTCTAAAGCGCTCGATTGCCCTTAAAGGATTCAAAGTTTTTATTGAAACGAAGCAGATCCAAAAAGTAAACAACTGCGGATACTTTTATCCTTTTCAACCCGGTTAACCCGTAAACCATCTCAGTTTAAGGAGGCATTAAATCGCAACTCAAACAAGAACCGTTACACTGAAGTTAACTCACATACTGCTTTGTGTCACGAACGCTAAAGCGAACCGAGTATAGTTGAAGAGATGCGGAGTTGGAGTGAGATGGGGTATGCCAGCTGGGAGAATGGGTGTGGAGGGTAAAAGGAGAAAAACTACATCGCTAAAAGTGAATGCGGTCGAAAGCCGCGCTTATTTTCAGCGCTAAGTGCATGGATTTTTTCAAGTGAAGCCATGAGCATGCTAGGTAGCTACGGGCGTCGAGCCGCCGCGCCATACCTATGGGTTGCACTACGCAGTTGCCGCCGACAAAAGAACTGTTTATACCGCCGTATATTTCTATGGCACACTACTTCCAATTACGTCGTAAGAACTTATTATAACAAGTGTCTGTCTGCAACTTCACTTAGTCGTAAAATTTGTAGTCATTTGTTAATTTACTGTATACTTCGAGATTTATTACAATCCTATAGGTACATGAGGTGGATTTTTGAGAGTAGTAAACCTTAATTGTTGTAGTTACAGGAAAACGATCTTAGGACACAATCCTTATTTTTTTGAGAAATTTTGATACCATTTTAAATGCTATATTTATTTAAACTTTTAGAAGTATTGTATTTATTTTATTTCTTATTTTGTTATTTTTGTCTCATTATTTACGCTGCACCGGGTAACGTCATCACGTCAGCGCCGGTTGTCATTGAAAACCAGCGCTGGGGCTCTACTTGTAACTTGTTATTTTCGTGTTTTTGTTCTTTCTCTGCGTCATGTAACATATTTTCTTTTTTTCTTTCTTTATACTGAAAAAAAAAAAAAACAAGAAATTGGGTCATTTTTCCAAAAAATTTTTTGTTGCCAATCGATCCTGTTTCTTATAAGGATCAAAAAATTCTACGGGACCAACAGAGGTTTGAGTACTAGAAAAGTCAGAAATCGCACAAAAACTTCCATAATAATATACATTTCGTAGGAAATGAGACTCCAACTTATTTTTAATGATGGATAGGCTGGCGGATAGGTACATAATTATAATGCTGTTAAATTACAGATTTATGCTGGACTTGTGTCATAAATTATTGTCTCCCATATAGCTGCCAAGCTAGACTAACGTACTTTCGAAAAACAAATACAGGTTTTTTATTTTTTGTTTGTTCAATTTTAAAAGAGAAATAAGTAAGTACCTACTGGTGTGGTTATCTTGCATGCACAATTACTCTACATTACAAATTAACAAGCCTGAAAATCATGTTTTCGGTTATTAAAATTCAGCAAAACCTATCTTGTTAATTACACTAATGCACCGCGGTCTATAACCAATGACATCGGATAATAATGCTTTTAAATTTAACATTGAGCGCCTAATTGGCAGCTTATTAAAGTGCTCGGCTTTTACCCGCGACACTGTTTTAGGACTAAAATACCTCAACAGTGCCAAACAGGAGTAAATTTGGAGAGTACTATAATTTTATTTAGGAATATAAAATTTAAAAAAACAGTTTTCAAGTCAGTCAAGGACTGACTGTAAAACTTACACAAACACTGCACTGCACTTTTATATTTATTTATTTAAACTTCTCACACACAATAAGGTACAAAGGCGGACTTAATGCCATAGGCATTCTCTACGGCTTATTCCACAAATCCCCCCTGAAAATCCCCCTTGTGAGGAAAAGTGGAATATATAAAAACCAGTCTAGAATTCACCACTGCTTATTTCACTAATCCCCCAGAGAATCCCCCTCAGTGGGGAAAACTGAACCCTAATGTAAAAAAATCACTTTCAGGGGGTCTTGGATTAAGTTTTATTTTTTTTCAATTCTAGTTTTCCCCCCTAAGCGGGATTATCAGGGGTGAATTCTAGACTGTTTTTTATAGATTCCACTTTTCCTCCTAAGGGGGATTTTCACGGGGGATTTGTGGAATAAGCCTTCTCTACCAGTCAACCAAGGGTAGAGAAGAGATAGGATGGCAGGTGCTCAATAGAAAAAAAAAAAAACTGCTTCGGAATCGTTCCCACATCTCGAAGCAATTACTTTTTTTTTATTATTCAATGTACAGACTGACTATTATTCAATGACTTCGTTACTATTTTATAATATGTATCAACCTTAGATGTATAAATCTTTCCATTACTCAAAAGTGTATTGTCTATCGTTTGCTCACAAGCATCGCATTATCCCTAATTCTACGAATTATCCATGCGTATGACCTAGAATCCTGTTCACCATTTGACTAAGGGATCTTAGCATGAAGATATAGATAGATGTACTAGTATCAGAATAATGCATCAATCGCTACGCTAGACAAGGATTAGTTGTCGAGTAACTCAATTATGATGTGCGTAGGCCATTTGATGGGATGTGTAAGTCTCTGTATGTTGGAGCTATGCACCATACTGCCATTTTTTTAAAGAAAAATATTAAAATAAGTGTAATAAAATAAAAAGCTAATCATTATAATTTATACCTAAAAATTTCATCATCATCATTTCAGCCGAAAGACGTCCACTGCTGGGCATAGGCCTCCCCCAAAAGGGGGGGATTTGCCATAATCGCCACGCTTGGCAGGCGGGTTGGCGATCGCAGTATGGTGTAAAAATGCATAGAGAACGCTGGTGCCCATTCTCTAGTAAGTCCCTCAGTCGCCTTTTACGACACCCAAGGGAGGAAATGGGGAATTTTGTAGGTTTCCACCCAAGGGAGGAAACCTACAAATTTAATTTATTTGAATAAATTAACTTTTTTATTGAATTTATTCTAATTCTTTAATACTAATTATGAACTATGCAAATAGGTAAAGTGTCTGTTTTTAATGTCAATATAACAGCTTTTTACCATATGCATGTGAAAGTAGTTCAGTAATAATACAAAACAAAACAACGATTTTGTCTGTCTGTCGGTCTTTCTGTCTGTTTGTTTTTCTGGCTAATTTCCGAACCGGCTGGACCAATTTCGATGGGACTTTCACTGGCTGATGCTGAGCTGATGTTATAAGGAGTAAGTACTTTTATTTTAGAAAAAGCCACGCGGGCGAAGCAGCGGGCAGCAGTTAGTCTACTACAAATAAATAAATAATATAATTCGATAGCTACAACAACAATAAACAATAATTATGTGTTCTATTCTCTTCTATTGATTTGAACTATGTTTTGTAAATATGTCACATGATTATTGTACGAAATGTTTTATATATTTTTTTTTGTTTTTCAGTGCCCTTACCGGGTGGATGTTTGATACTTTTAGTTTTATTCCAACCTCTTTACAATATGTTTGCAATAAACTGACTTGTTGCTCCTATGATTATACAGTTATGTCTTATTTTGTGAATTCATTCATTTTGTTTGTAAGTTGTTTGTTACCTTTCTGAGTAATGAGGTTTTTTTTGAAGTGAAAACTTCTTTAGGCGCGTTGAGCACTTTTTGGGTGAACAAAAATCATGGAACTCACGTCATCGTCACCGAACGCTTTCCATGAACTATATGTATACTGTGTATGTATATCTACTTTTTGTGTGAACAAAAATCATGGAACTCGCGTCATCGTCACCGAACGCTTTCCATGAACTATATGTATACTGTGTATGTATGTCTACTTTTTGTGTGAACAAAAATCATGGAACTCGCGTCATCGTCACCCAACGCTTTCCATGAGCTATATATTATAAAAGAACAGTTATTATAAAGTTTTGTGTTTTCGCTTCTGGACCTTATGACTGCCAGTTTTTTTAAAATTTAGTTTTAATATATGATTAAAATATTATATTAAAAGCAGATTGTCAAGTAAAACAGCGGAAATACATGATTATATTCTAGATTCGTGTGCTTGTTTGTGATCCAAGTTAAAAGATAGATAAATAAATAGTTGAGTTGCATTTGAAATTAACGTAGCCGTGTATGCAATATCTTATTTAGGTACAGTCTTCAAATGAGTTGAAGTAAGATAAACCATTGTTCTATGTTTTTTTTTTAAACTTTGCCCCACTCTAGGAATTTCTCCTGTATTGTGGGTGCGTTTTGTAAACTCACATAAACAAACAGCCAGACCCGGAACAACTACTTGTAGGTCATACAAATATTTGTTCCGTGCGGGAATCGAACCCGCGCCTTGCAGCGCAGCAGTCAATCGCTTAACCACTGCGCCAAATTGGATATGAGATAAGAGATCTCGCTTATAGCAATCTTCAACCAATTTTCAGTGACATCGTGTTCTTTTATTGGTGATGCTCTTCAGAACCAGGTTCGTAGTACTCGCAACCGATTTGCGTGTATGACCAGATGAAACGAAGCAAAAGGAGTCGCGATCGTAGCAGGTGGCGCTCTGTAGTTTCTGCATAATCCCATGGGAAGGCGTGAGTTTATGTATGTATATACCTATTGTGTTCTTTAAAGATTTTTCTTGATTTTCTAAACTAGTCACAAAGCGGTAAAATAATAATAAATCAATCTGCCTAGCCTTTTCCCAACTATGTTGGGGTCGGCTTCCAGTCTAACCGGATGCAGTTGAATACCAGGGTTTTACATGGAGCGACTGCCTATCTGACCTCCACAACCCAGTAACTGGGTAACACGATACCCCTTGGTAAGACTGGCTGTCAGCCTTTTGGGCTTTTGACGACCCGTAACGACTGTCAAAGATCTACGAATGACAGCCGGGACCAACGGCTTAACGTGCTTTCCGAAGCACGGAGGAATTGGTATGTAAAGATGGTCACCCATCCACGGACCAACCCCGGCAAGCGTAGCTTAACCTGACGAATCGACCCGTGCCGCTGTTATTACTTTGCCACGAGCTCCTCAAAGCGGTAAAATAATAATAAACTCAGCAAATGGAGTATCTAAGGTAGCAGGTGGTGTACTGTAGTTTCTGCCTACTCCCATGGGAAGAAGGTGTGAGTTTATTTAAGTTTTTTTTTGCTAGGTCATCTCAGAGTTAACCTTGAGAGGTTAAGACACTTTAACCGGTCTTTCCTGTGGTTACCTTAAGCTCCTCACGTAACTTAATGCCTCCAGCCAAGACGTAAAACTTATAAATTAAACGACTGCGCGCTAAGGGCACCCCCTGTGGGGTACGAACCTCGGCTTAGGGCAGAGTCAGAGGGAGGATGGCAAGGGACCGCCGGTGGCTGGAAAAAATCAGGGTAATGATTATTATCTGGGGGATTTAAAGCTAAAGGCTCAGCTATGGCGCGGGCTGGCGCTTCGTTTACGAGCAAGGGTCGGGGAGGACTATTTAGTCGGGTATTTCGCGATGGGCCTTGGCGGCGAGGTCGGAATGACGGTCGTGTATTGCGTATTCTTCTTCGAACTGTACTTGTTTCCCTACTGCTCTCCTGGAGGAGAGTCGTGGGGTCGTCTGGGTCGGTCATTATTTAAGTATGTATAGTGTTCTTTAAATATTGATTTAGATTTTTGTTGATTTTTTAAACTAGTTACAAAGTGGTAAAATAATAATAAATCCATACTTACTAATATTATAAATGTGAAAGTAACTCTGTCTGTCTGTCTGTATGTTTCGTTTTAACGCCTAAACCGCTGAACCGATCGTCATGAAATTTGGCAGAGATATAGCCTAGGATATGGAAAAGAACATAGGCTACTTTTTTACGCGATAACCGAAATCCACGCGGGCGGAGTCGCGGGCAAAAGATAGTTCAGTATAAAAATTTCCCAGGCAGGGGACATAGTCCTTTCATAGTTCTAGACAACCAATCCACTATAGTCACCCAAACCCATAGCCGTTATGTTTTGTTTCCATTTTCTGCAATAGTCCTGCACCAACCGGGGGTTTTCCTTGGGTATACATGCATAATGCATACAGGAATAATCGTCGGTTAGTGTCTCAACACAAAATATTGTCTAAGGGGCCTCTGCGAGTTGGCTTCGACCCCTTTTATGCCTTCCAAAGGTCCGGGATCTTAGTATCCCGAGATAGGTCTAAAAAAATCCGTTTAAAATATAAGTAAGGTATTCTTACCTTCATTAGTAAGATATTCGTTCACTTGCCAGCCTATCTTCTAAATTAGAAGCGGAAACCAACAGGTTGTTTATTTTAAGTGTGCTTCAAGAAGTTAATTAGATGAGGGAGACCGGCCAAGTTTAATTTGTTCAAAGGAATTCGTGACATTGCCAAAAAAAGTCATTATCAATGTTTTTAAGCCCCCACCTTGAATGTTTCCTTACAAAAAATAGGCTTCGTATCATTTATTCAGGGAAATGGAATACTGAAGGGTGGCTCCTAAATGGTGAGTTGTTTTTGTAATAATTACATATTGAAACTTTTTTTATTGTGATTGCTTTATACACATTGACATGAATATTTACTTGTGAAGTATAATATTATTATTTTAATTATTGTGAATGTGAAGACTATGTGGGTCTTTATTTTTATTTTTTTCTTCTCAGTATTTTTTTTTTCTGATCATGGTATGGCAGTTTGAGTAATTTATGCGGCCTGCCCAAATGTCCTTTCTTTGGTATTGTTCGTCGAATCGTTGAGCTCCTTATGTTCTGAGTTGAGCTGCACGATTACTGACAAATGCGTGCACTGAATGGATAGGTCCACTCAATCTGTGTGGTTCTTTCTTCAAAAGACCATTTCAGACACCAATCTACATGGTCTTCACATGATTTGACCAAGATTATGTCTGGACTTTAAAAGAGACTGTGATCTCTGAGTTTGTTTCGGTCTTTCTTCTCAGAGTAGTCAGATACGAAACGCCGACCTCATCTAGTTTTAAAATATGATTGACGTGTAAAAGTGTTTGTAAAAACCTACTTACAGAAATAAAATCATTTATCATTTATCATTTAATGTCTGATAGGTGCTGTTAATTAACTGTGATATATAAAATTACTATATTCCGTCTACCGAGAGAATGCTTTTTTGACACCTGCCAGTTGTACAAGATTCGGAACTAATAAAGTTTAAATTCGTAAAACACATATTCATCATCATCATCATTTCAGCCGAAAGACGTCCACTGCTGGACATAGGCCTCCCCCAAGCACCGCCACCTCGACCGGTTTTGTGCTTCCCGCATCCAGCGGATTCCTGCGGCTTTCATAATGTCATCGGTCCACCTTGTGGGAGGCCTTCGAACGCTACGTCTTCCGCTACGCGGTCGCCACTCCAGAACCTGTCGGCCCCAACGGCCATCTGTTCTGCGCAAACACATATTCGTTTGTATGAAACTGACAGGTATCAAAAAAAGCATTCGAGGTGGACGGAATTTAAAAAATTTAAAAATTCTTAAAAAAAGTTGTAACTATTTTAAAGTTTTATGCTAAGTTATCAACACTCAGTACATTAAAAAACTGTGTGAAAAACGTTTTGATTATACTTTGTGTGTAGAACACACAACAATTCTTAATTTCATTATTTCATTCGGTAATTTTTGTAACTTAACTTACAAAGCGACATCGGCACCTAACAAGAAGCTTGTCATTGATTACAGTTTAGTTCGCAGCAGATACCTCAAATCGGTCTCATAAATAAGTCGGAAATATTTTATGTCATGTGGATGGCCATCACTATCTTCTCATTCATCTTTATATACTCGTATATAATTCTTCTGTGCG
Organism: Dryobota labecula; assembly: GCA_947523025.1. Classification (NCBI taxonomy): domain Eukaryota; kingdom Metazoa; phylum Arthropoda; class Insecta; order Lepidoptera; family Noctuidae; genus Dryobota; species Dryobota labecula. Next base: position 17,352,549 of record OX383284.1, read on the forward strand.
TGTGTATGTGACTGAAATCCTCCTAAACGGCTGGACCAATTTTGATGAAATTTTTTGTGTGTGTTTAGGGGGATTCGAGAATGATTTAGATTCACAATTGGACCCGGTAGGTGGCGCTGTTCGGGCAGGACTACGCCTGTCAGGTTCGCTAGTCTATATAAGGTCGATCTATTCATACACGAAATATTTTAAGAGAAACATCTCTAGGTGGTAAAAAGCCATAACAGCGAAATAAAAAGAAAATCTAAGTGTTTTTATTTTTACATAATTATTACAATTTTAAAATTACTTGAGACATTTTGCAACAAAACCTTTACTTATTCTATGACTGACCCGCCCGGACGCGGCGACGGTGGTGGCACTAGCGCGGTTACTTTTGATAATTAATCATCATGTCATGTAATTTTTTGTTAAATAATATACTCAGATTAAAAAAAAAAATCGTTTCAATGGCTTCTTTACCACCTGTAGGTGTATCTTTTAAAATATTTCGTGTTTGAATAGATAAACTTTTTGTATACATCGCAAAACTCAACAAAGGCTCGACATAGTCGCCGGTTTTTTTTTGTATTCGTAATTAATTGTCAGGACAAGTTTTATATGAAATATTTTTTTTATTTAGCACGAACAGCTAGTTCTAATTAACAACCTACATAAATATTAGGTTACCAATCTGCGTCTGTTAAGCATGGTATTGCAATATCCATTATAACTCTTTATGGCTCATTCCACAAATCCCCCCTGAAATTCCACCTTAGGACGGAAAACCAGAATTGAAAAAAAAAAAAAAAAAAATACTTATTCCAAGATCCCCCCTGAAAGATTTTTTTTTTACATTAGTGTCCAGATTTCCCCACTGAGGGGGATTCTCTCAGGGGGGATTAGTGGAATAAGCCCTCTTTATCAACCCTTTTACTGGAAGATCCGACGCATATTGATCGTCCGTATTCTAGAGTAATTACTCGGGTCAGTCTTACAATTTATCGTATTTTAAAAGAGAGAGAGAGGGAGACAGAGTACGGAGACGTCTCGGTGGCTGCTGCTAGAGCTGACACTGTCATCACTTTCCACAAATGACGTATAGAAAGTGACGGCTTCGAACGGTTTGTGACATAATTTAAGTTGTGCGCTCAACGCACTTCTGCGCCACGAATTTTACTAGTAGGTACAGTCAGCCGCACAATGCTACATACATCGACAAGAATTCATGTACTTCTTTGTAGAAGTAAATTGATTCATGTGACACAATATTATGAAGACAAAGATTGTTCTTTGTTGCACAATATTGTTTCAATGTGTAGCCAAAAAAACATATTACAGATTGGGCTTCAAATTGGGATTGAGATTGGGATCTGGGCCTCAATTCTGCTATTACAATAGTGTCAGAATGGTCTATTACTGATTTCATAATTGTTGATTTTGACAAGTTTGGTAATCTACTAATATAATGGCGTCATTATGACTTTCCAATGGTCAGCCACTGAAACTCCATTGAAAAAATTGGTAATCTTGTACATAATGATAAATGAAACTTCCTACTAAACTTCCAACTTCCTACTACTTCAGATTGCTTATAATACTAATAAATAATATGTAAAAATATATATAAATGAATCTGGCATGAATAAATGTTCAAAATGCCATTGTAATGCAAATCTATTACGAGACCATTGACCGACCAATGATCGACTATTATGAATTTAGCAGATTACAAACTTTTAGCAAAATGACAATGGGATCGTGTTGGAGTGACGAATTTATAAAAATAGCAGACTTGGGCCCCTGGTCATTGAAACATTATTTTGGAACACAAATTGTTGACAATCAACCTTAACATTATTACAGTATCGGAGGATATATTTGGGCAAAACTCATTGAAATGGATTCATTCAAATGGCACAAATAATAATTGAAAGAGGTCTGATACTATAACGTTATAGTTCTTAGTATTTAATTCTTTGTAATTTTGGTTACAGAACATTTTATTTTTTTGTAAAAACTTTGTAGACATTGTGACTTATACTCGTAAGATCACCTTGGATGACTGTAAAGGTGTTATAATTGTAACTTTAATAAATAATTTTTCTTTTTTTTTTATTCTACTATGAGTTTGCTCTTGACTTTAGTCTAGGTCTGGATGATAGAGACAAAGTCTACGATGGAGTGAGCTTACCCAGAAGAAGCCTGTTCACTCTCACTTTGAATAGATTAGGGTTGTATGCGTTCGGAAACACAGACGCAGGCAGAGAGTTCCACTCCTTTGCTGCGCGCATTATAAAAGACGTTTGAAAATGCTTAGTGCGAGTTGGTGGAATATTAACTAGGTAGGGGTGGTAACTTGCAGTGTATAAATAAATATTTTGAAGGATGACTTTACCAACAGCCGTCTCTAGACGCTGTTGGCGCGGAGATTCTGTGCTCTGTGAACTGCAGTGTACAAGAAATGACAGCATACTTGGTTACGTTACTTCCCTATTAATTCGCTCATTTCCTTCGCTGTCCGTTAAAGCCTGTGAGATGAGAAGTAATCTTCTTATTTTTTTTTATTATTGGTCAGATTCAACCTCAGTTTGGTATCATTTTTACATCTATTTCGATACTGATTAATAATGTAATTTGAGATGAAATGTATGCGCACAATATCGACAGCTTTTGAGCTTGATTGAATGTATTATCGTATCAGTTGCTATCGTTTGGTCCGTTATTGTTTGTAACTATGTTTAAAACTGATTGTTTTTCATGCTATACAATTGTTACTCTGTTAAAAACATATTATCTCGTGACTGAGAAGGAATTATGACAAACGGCTCAATCAGGAACCTTGGTGTGTCTAGAATTTTATAATACCTTTTATAAAGTTTCATATTGAGACACGAAGCAACAAAATACGATCTAGAGGAATGTGACCGATTTCTTTAGATCGAATTTTGTTGCTTCGTGCCTCAATATGAAACTTTGCAATATGTAATAGGCAATGTTTGAATGCTCCCAAAGAATAAATGTGTTCAACTCATATTACTAAAGTTCATCATCATCATTTCAGCCGAAAGACGGCCACTGCAGAACATAGGCCTCCCCCAAGCACCGCCACCGACCGGTTCTGTGCTTTCCGCATCCAGCGGATTTCTGCGGCTTTCATAAGGTAATTGGTCCACCTTGTGGGAGGCCTTCCAACGCTATGTCTTCCGGTACGCGGTCGCCACTCCAGAACCTTTCGGCCCCAACGGCCATCTGTTCTGCGCGCAATGTGCCCTGCCCAATTGCCACTTAAGTTTGGCAATTCTTCGAGCTATGTCGGTTACCTTGGTTCTTATGCGGATCTCTTCATTTCTGATTCGATCACGTAGGGAAACTCCAAGCATAGCCCTCTTCATTGCCCTTTATGAAGTTATAATTTTTAATTTCATTGCTGAAGATCCTAACTGTCTCATTGATATTAATGATAATCCAAGCAACTCAATGCAAGCAAGTAAATGGAGTTTTAGAGATCGGCCTATTGATTCTGATCTCTAAAACTTCATTTACACGATACAAGTTTCTTGCCTGTGTCATACAATAAAGTTGAAGCAACCAATAACTTGCATCGTCTAAACACTGTTTGATGGTGCACCATTTCTTGTTGCTTCAACACATGGAATGGCACAGGTAATTATATCGCGCAATTTATTGTTTCTACGGACCAGAATATGAATAACAACCTTATTATTAAGGCTTTCCTTCCCTTCAAATTCTTTTTTCCCAAGTTCGCCAAACCTCTCCATTATCTTCCCAATAAGAAAACATCATTTAAAAAATGTATCGTTTAACATTGTACCACTTTATCGGCCATAACAATACAATTTCGCCGTTTAAGGTAAATAAAAATAACGTGTTTTTGACATTCATAACGTTATTGTAGGTGAATGTGTAAGGGTCTCACCTGGGCCCGTAACAATGGGCCTATACAATACCCCGCGAGGTAAACTGAATAACTTTATTTAAGAACACAATAAACCACTTTTTACTAGAAAATGTCTGAATCGAGTAATGCTATCGTGAGTCGGATAGGTGAAGAAAAAGAAAACAAAAAAACCTTAGGCAATTTTTTGCGTATTTTAGAAGTTCTAATAGAATACTTACGTTCTATACAGACAATAGGGACGTATCATGAGTAAAAAAAAAAAGTCTGTTTAGTCCGTCAGGCAGATAATAAAAAAATATTAGATACGTATTTTTTATTTATCATATTAATAAAAAAAATACTTAGATAAAACACATTAAAGTCGGGGAGTGGGGGCTAGTTACGTCACAATTCGAACAAACTACGTATAAAATCTAGCGAACGGTGACGTCATGCCACATTTGGATTCAATGTAACGCCGTCATATTTTGATTACGTAAAAAAAAAGAAAAAAAAAAAAAAAAAACGTGTCCAATATTTTTTAATAATCCACAAGATGTACATACATTTTTTTTTTGTCAACATCCCTATTGTCGAGTAGTGTATCCTACATTGCTTTCTTTAATTCCACGCTGGAATGCTTTTACATCAATATTATTGGGCTTTCGATTACATCTTGAAGATATTAGGTAAATTGTATTAAAGAGATTTTAGTTTGTCGGTTATTTTCTTTGATAGAGGCAGTATGGGTTGTTATTAAACATTCCTATATTTATTTGTAGAAGAAGCAAAGAATTTGCAACTCCTTATGTCACGTGGGCCCATTTTCCCTCCATTCGTTGAACTGTGCAGTGATTTCTAGCCCAGTGCTCTTCAGTTTTACTACTTGCGGGGAAGTTGGGAAGAATCGACGTTACTTCGCCGATAGAGAGTTCAAGCGGAAAACAAAAGGCAATCGAGCACTTTCCCACCTATTGGAAATACATCAGTAGCGAGGCAGGGCCATGACTGAGTTTCGGTTACAAGTGAGTATTTGATGGAGTTTCTATAAACACGACTTTGATGAATTTTTTGTTAAATAGTATTGCACTAGTGAACATCGTACTAGTAGGTATCCTAAGGTAGATTATAATATATTAGATAATCTTAGCTTCAAGCGAAATTTTGCATTTCAGTGTATATTTTAAGTAAAACTTTATTTTTACCGATTTTTTTTTTAACAACGGGTGGAGCTCTTTGCCTTAATCTCACCTGATGGTAAATGATGATAAGGCCGAAAATAGCGAGCTTCGCCCGGAATCCTCAATCACAGAGGAACTGGCTATCTTACCGCAACTGCTGAAACACAACAATGCTATTAACATTGTTGTTTTCATCCTAGTATCATTATAAGATCGAAACATATTATTTGATATGTATTCAAATACTGGTCGTGATTTGAGGTTAGGGTCGAACACTCCTGTGAATTAAATGGATATGAAAACTAGATTTCGCACCTGAGTTCCATTGCTCAGTAACAAGGTTGGACATGATCACAAAATGTTCCGATGCATTCAGTGGATTTCAATACCTCTACACGGTTCGAAGTTCTGTTTTCCATTAGGATAGGTCCTATATTTAGCAAGCTGATTAAGGTGTTAATTTGTTAGTAGTAATCTACGTGGTGTAAGGGACATGATTCTAGACCCTCTAGCGTAGAAATATTTCGGCGGTGATTAAAAAAAAAAGCTTCTTCATACAAACGTCTCGTACATTACATGGTCATAATGTATGTACCTAGCTATTTTATTTTTTTATCTACGCCCATGCTATAAATCCTCTATAAAAGTTTCTGAAACAGTTAGCTTATTGCCAACATTAAAACACCCAGTATCATAGTAACCATAATAGCTTTCAAATGGGAGTTATAATGTTGTACTGAATTTCATAATGCAACTCCTTTGCTTTTACGAGGATGATGATCCCTTCCTTACTCATCTGTTTGATGAGTAAGGAAGGGATCATCATCCTCCCTTCCATTCTCACTACTCAATTCGTGGTATCTTTATGAATTTCAAAAAAGAACATTGTCACGCACGCGCGTTTCACTATACTATACCATAGTGTCGTATCCCGCCATTTTTGTTCGATATTAGTATTACAAAAACTGTTTCAGAACCTTTTATAGAGGATTCATGTCATGGGTGTAGATAAAGTCTTGTATGCAACTGTAATAATTAGGTATTAAAACACTCATATGATACTATTATTACACTCGGCTTCGCCTCGTGTGATAAACCCACATTCGTGTTTTAATACCCCTTGTTATACAACAGTTGCATAAATAACTAAAATAAGTGACGAAAAATTTCAATGCTGCTGGGTCTAGGAGTCATGTACTGAATTTATTCTGCGCGTCGATGCATCCTAATTATACACTGTATATGCCACGAAATCTAACGTGTGATGATCTAGAAAATTTATTCAAGCTATACTACTGAAGCTGATATTCAAATTTTCATTTGAAGCGGGCTGTTCTGATACTTGTGAGTAAAACAGTGTTCTATATCGCCCCATGGTGTTTCCTTCATATTTCGTAGATACAAATCCTATTACAGCACATTACATGAACGGGTCTCCAGACAAAGGGTCGTGACATCTTATGACTGAGGCTCGTTCGTCCACTTCATTAAGACATGAATTATGAATGGAGGGCATTAGCATCCGCCTAGAGAGTACGTAACTATGACCACCATTGTTATGCAGATTGTTGCCGGACGTCGGCGTACAACCACCCTCTAATATGAGATGTTTGCAAACAAATATACATCGATAATAACCGCTTGTTACTAATTGTTCTTGGGTATGCAAATTGTGATAGTTGTCTGTTGAAGTTTGAAAGCTCTTGACTTGTTTAAGCGAGTTTGGTTTAGTAAAGAGTGAAGTGCATTGAGACTTTAGAGGTATGAGGAACAGGGTGTAAAGTTCACTCATACTCTATAGTAAAGGGAGGATCCTCCGACCAGACGGGTATTGTGTCTGGTGGGCAACTGCCCAACGGTTGATGTCGGGATGTTGTATATATGCTAGTCGCGCGGTAAACTCTGATAGCGCGATGCAGGATTAGTGACGTCAGGTCTTTGATGCGTAGTTTGCATGTGGCGTTGTTGATACCGCCACAACACTGCTATAGGGATTTGTATTTTTAGATCAGTTGCATGACTTGTTGGGGACAATGTTTTTTTTTTAACTTAGGTAGGTAAAAAAAAGGTAACGACTTTTTTTTACGTACCTTATAAAGACACGTAAGAAGAGAATACGATCTAGATATCTATAGATTGAATTCTCTTGCTTCGTGTCTCAATATGAAACTTTATAAAAGGTATTAGAAAATTCTAGACACACTTACCGAGGCTCCTTATTGAGCCGTTTTTCAGTTTTTCATAATTCCTTCTCAGTCACGAGATAATATTTTTTTGAAGCAGTGGAGAAAGTGCACCATTGTTTACGCCTTCTTAAAGGCAGTGAGCGATCTAAGAAACACCTTTGTTCAAAACCCAGAAAGACGCTATAAAATGAACTGCAGACTCCAGTATCAGCTACGAAAATCGCCGACCAAGAATGAGTTTTCTGTTTTCCGCAGTTAGAATAAACACTACACACACCTTTATGTGGATAGTTCAGTGAGTTTACAGCACGATTTAATGTCAAAACGACCACATTAACATTTCGTATGCAGTGAAAGTCCCCCCTGTAACCTATATATTCCATTGAATACGAAACTAGGTAACTTTCCGCCATAGTGAAAAGCTGCGGAGTTGGAACAAAGAGTTAGAAAAGTTGTGTCTCAAAAACGTGCAGTTTACTTCAATTTTAACTTCGCTGATGATAGTGACACAACTGAAATACATATATGATGTGGTTTAATAATAATAATAATAATCATTTATTCAAGCAACAAGACTAGTAATAGTAACAATATACTTACAAACAACATAGTTTGTAAGTGTTGTGGCGGTATCAACAATGCCACATGCGAACTACGCATCAAAGACCTGACGTCACAAATCCTGCATCGCGCTATCAGAGTTTACCGCGCGACTAGCATGTATACAACATCCCGACATCAACCGTTGGGCAGTTGCCCACCAGACGCAATACCCATCTGGTCGGAGGATCCTCCCTTTCCTATAGAGTGAACTTTACACCCTCTAAATCAGTAAAATATTAAAACAGACATAATTTGTGACATCATTGCTAACTGCTGCAGGGTAACAGGCCCAGTCAATACCCTGCAGCAGTGGTTCACAAACGCAAAATCTAGCCTGCTTGCTACCATAGCCAGGATGCTGTTGGTGCTGCCCCGCACACTACTAACCAGGGATGCGCACCGCTTCCGCATCACAGTGTAGAAGCAGTAAATAATCTTGTATCACACTATGTATATATATATATATATATAATATAATAATAATCACATCACACTTCACACTATATATAATATTATAAAGGCGAAAGTTTGCGTGGGTGTATGTTTGTCTCTTCTTCACACTTAAATGGCTGGACCAATTTTGATAAAATAATATTGTATGGAGGTAGCTGACACCCTGTATTAACATATAGGCTACTTTTTATCCCGATATTCCCACGGGATCGACACTTGTGCGGTTGAAACCGCGGGGCGCAGCTAGTCTTAAATATATAAAACAAAGTCAGGTTATTTACACCATTTATAACTCAAGAAGGCTGGACCGATTTTTATAATCTTTGATTTGTTGGATTTGTCTCTGCCCCGAATAGCAGAATAACTATTAACACATGCGAAAAATTCACGAAAAAAAATGTATGAAGAAAATTATTTTTTTCGTAAATTTTGTATGGAACGGCTTTTTGGATGATATTTCGAGAATAGATTGGGGAACGGACAAGAAATTTCACGCGGACGAAGTCGCGGGCAGAAGCTAGTTTTCACATTAAAGAGACAAGCTGTCGTTAAAAGTTACTTGAGTGAGTATTTTTGTTGCACTTTGAGTACTTACAACAGAAATAAATATACAGGGTTATTGGTGTAACTCTACCACCCTTGTAGGAAAGTATTACTAACATCATAAACAAAAACTTTTGTTTTATGACTTTTTACAAAACATAATACATTCACCAAAAACAAACCTTCAAGATTTCGTTGCTCTATACATTTAGAGCGTGGAATTTAAATATTTTTACTTTTGTATGAAAGTCTGATGAATGATGATGAGAAAAAAAAAATATCATCACCACTTTACGTGTAGGGGAAGTACCCTAAAAAAAGGGTCGGTGTGATTAATATGTATATCCATGCCAAATTACAGCTTTTTTTGTTTCTAAGACGCGGACAGACAGACTTACAAACAGACGGACTGGCGAAACTATAAGGGTTCCTTGTTGACTACGGAACCCTAAAAAAGATGTGAAGAGGAAAATGCGATCACGCGATGCAATATAACTTTACAATACAACCTTCTTCTGAAATTTATAGTGAGATTTTCTCACTCAAACCAGTATTGAATCATTGAAATAATTCTCCAGGGGAATACAACCAAATCTAACAATACCGCACCTTTGTACCCCATGCATTATTTACGTGTCTAAAACTACCTGCCCCACAGGGGAAACGCAAAAACGTCACAAAAAGAGTGTATTCCCATCTATTAGGTACACTGAATGTATACGTAGGTAGGTGTCCCAGCACTTAAGATGCAAACTGTGACATCCAAATCGTGATACACAGGGGAGTTCCATGGGACAGAAATGTACGTATCCGATATTGTGTTACTGGAACAAAGATCACTGAATATCAGCCGTGCGCCTAAACTTGGGCTTTGACAGACTGGACAAAGACTTCAAAGGGAACCTCAGTAGGGGTGTGCCATTAATAAAATGGTGACTTCTGTATCTGTGTCCTCCTCAGGGCTATTGATATATAGTAGGTAGGTGTAGCTAAAAGCTTTCGAGTTGTTTGTGGAACAGGAAATGATGTGGTCCTAAATAGATTAAAAATAGTTACCTTACTTTTTCATTTATGGACAAATAAGATAGAGGTTCTAGCTCATCATCATTTACCATTTGATTCTGTTTTTCATGTTTTCGACAATTGTAGATTTTTTTTCTGCATTTATTTAATAACGTCAACCTAAACCATTTGATTTATTTTAAATCGTCATCAAGCTTTGTAAGGATATACTATTAAAATTATAAAATTATCATCCAGTATCGCACATTCACTTTTAGTTATCATATTAAATCAACCGAAATTCAGCAAAGAAAGAAAGAAAGACATACATTTATTTAACATAGAAAGGCACACATGACATAATATAACACACAACATATAAAAAAAAATCGGCCAAGTGCGTGTCGGACCACACACAATGAGGGTTCCGTAATTGGGATGAATTTAACCCAAGAACAAACTTAACATTTTAGTAGAAAAAAAAAATATACTACTTACTAGATCTCGTTCAAACCAATTTTCGGTGGAAGTTTACATGATAATGTACATCATATATTTTTTTTACTTTTATCATTCTCTTATTTTAGAAGTTACACACATTATACCACTTTGGAAGTGTCTCTCGCGCAAAAAAATCAGTTTTTAATTAAATAAATTTAAAAAAATTATATTAGAAATCTCAATATCATTTTTGAAGATCTATCCATAGATACCCCACACTGCCGCACTATCGAAAAATGCAATAACTCGATTTTGCTGCTTCCGGGAATTGTATTTTTGATTATTGAATTTGTTATGAAGTTTTAGTTTTGCGTTCTTGCTTACTGAAAAACCAAGTTCCTGAAGAATCAATAAAAAGTTCCTTAGAGAGAGTTAATAGATTTCGATTTGCTGACTCCGAATATATAACACAACGAATATATAACTCAAAATCGTCCAAAATCGAGTTATTGCATTCTTCGTTAGCGCGGCAGCACACGTATGGGTTTGACGAAAAAAAAAAAAAAAAATTTTTGTTTTTCAGTTCATTTTGGGGGTTGCCCATACTAAGTATGGGCAACCCCCAAAATGTATTGTTTTTTTTTTCTATTTTTGAGTGAAAATCTTAATGCGGTTCACAGAATACATCTACTTACCAAGTTTCAACAGTATAGTTCTTATAGTTTCGGAAAAAAGGGGCTGTGACATACGGACGGACAGACAGACAGACATGACGAAACCATAAGGGTTCTGTTTTTTGCCATTTGGCTACGGAACCCTAAAAAAGTATAGAGTGCGATGTAAGAAATTAGCAGGCAACTGTGTCTCATGATACGCCAAAAAGGTCTAGTTCAGCAAAAGTTCCAGACAACTATTGCCTGACGCTGGTTTTCAAACTGGACTTGAAGCGTGAGGTGACTGATGTAAATCAGTTTTATACTGTAACGTGTACGTGTATACTTATGTAAATAAATTTTCACTTCTCATGCTCTAAAAGTTCGATGTTATGTTGTGCGCAGGGGAAATAAAGTCGCCTTTTATGCTTTAGTGCATAAAGTAATATTTTTTTCTAAGACAAAAAACAATCAGGCCCAACAGCCACACGCACAATAAAACGTCGCAGATTAAAGTCGTTATTTTATTTCAGTTGCTTTAATTTATGTCATTTCCGTGTTTTCTATCGTTAATTTATTATAACCAGATAAAATTGTTGTCTTTATTATTTAAAAACTTAAAAAACGTTTTTTATATCTTGGCAGTATGAAGTACCTACCCAAGTCGAATGACACATGTTGAAAATTAAAAATACTGTTATATACTTTATACCTGTTTCATTTTCTCGCAATCGAAGTGAAAAGCAGAGTGTGTAGATAGAATAGATAGATAGAATAAATACTCTTTATTATGTACACCATAAAAATTATAGATATAAATGTAGAACTGTTACATGGTGTCTGGTCATGGTGACTGTTGTGCTGGTGTCACAATGGGCGGTTTTATCGCTAAAAGCGATCTTTTACAGACAACCTTTGGATGGATCAAAAGTAGAAGGAGAGACAATACTGCAGGTAGTCAACTAGGGTAGGGTAGGGTAGGGTACTGGTGGTATAACTTGGGCATAAACGAGCCATTTTACCCCGAGACGGATATATCTACCCGAGCCGCAGGCGAGATATATCCGACTCGGGGTAAAATGGCTCGTTTATGCCCGAGTTATACACTTCTTTTATGCACTAGCTGTACAATCTGCTATTGTGTCAGATATATAACGAATATGTACATAATTAGTGTGATATTGAAAGCATAACACACAGCACAGTCAATGGGACAGTCAACGCACAGTCTATGGGACTCTGTTCCTAGTATTCAAGTTTCTATTCCACTAACATATACGGTACCTACGGTTGTCGCAATGAAAATAACAAAGCCTCAGGTAATTTCGCTAATGCAAGTGGTTACACCCTATCTACATCGCACTTACAGAGGCTTCGCCCGAAGGTACCTATTAAGAGGGTCGACACACGGCCGGGATATTCTCAGATCTTCCCCGGTATATTCTGACTAAGTGTTAATATTAAGTTGGTGGTAGATAGTTTGAGAGTGCAAATGGTCTAAGAAACTGGGAACGGTACCAGTGTTGTGTTGAAACAATTACCTACGGTTAATTTAACCTTACCTCTGTGTCCCTTAAGTACTTAAATTGTGTCCAAAATTTGGAGTACAGTAACCGGCCGTAAATATTGCACATGGATTTTTAGTAAATGTTCGGCTTTTTAGGGCATCCGTCGTCTTCGCCGAAAAAAAACACAATAGGACAAATAGGACGTAGTTTAGCAGAAAGTACTTAACCCACATTATGGTCAAAAATGAATTGTATATACCAAAGAGATCCTAACGGTTAATAGAAGAAAATCCCACGTTCATGTGCATTGGGTCCCATTGTTAAAAAATCAACCTTATCTTTGTAGTGTCACGGATCTTTTTGCTGGGTTAAAGAACCAACCGTTAGAACCTCTTCGGTATATACAACAAATTTTTTAACATAATGTGGGTTGAGTCATTTCTGCTAAACTATTTCCAATTGTGTGACAGTCTTTTTGTAATGCTCGATGTGTCATATTACTTTGTACATGTACTTTTTATACACGACGGACGCCCTAAAATTTCAAAAAATCCATGTGCAATATTTACGGTTACTGTAATTAATATTTGTGCATCATAGGTTGAGTTGAAACGAGAGAAAAACAATGTCAAAAGTTTTACTTCGTTTATATTTGTTTCGCAGGCAATATCATACATTTACATAAGGCCAATAAGTAAAGAAACACTGGCTGTACGGTAAATACACAATCTTTTACCAGATTCACAAAAAAAAAAAAAAAAATTACACAACACATCCGCGTAACATATGACTACGAAACTTCCATTTAGTATTTTAGATACAGTTTACAAATTATTTCTCATAAATTCAACAATATTAAAAACGTTAACAATTTACAAAATTTTCCCTATATTTTATAGCATTTCAGATTTACATACATTTTCATTAATACAGCTATAAAATTTAATACGTAACAAATTATATGAATGAGCAAATAAACTTCTAACGTTTATAACCGCTTAGCTACATTATATTATGTACATATACATTAACAGTTTATTATTTTAGATATACAATTATTATGACACTGAGTAGTTACATGCGCGCGCGACGCAACACAAACGAACTTCGTATTTTAGTGAAAAGTATTGTACAACAGCAAGAAAGTATTTTAGAGAAATGTATTTGTGGAAAATAAAATGGATAATAGTACACTCAAAACGTAAAAGTTCCAACAGTAATATAATATATAACTCAATAATATTATTTCCATACATTATTAAGCATTTACATTGTTAATAAAAGCTGACATCTGATGAAATGCTAATGATTATTAAGTAGTTACACTTATTTACCGTTCGTTCACCGTTTGCTATAAAATACTTAGTACCATAGTCTTTAATCTAAACGATAAACACTGTCTTACGTCCAATTAGTAAGAAACAGACACTTCTTATTGCCGAACAATGCTGAGCCATGCACACTTTTAAGACAAGCTCACGCTAAAGAATTAGTTCAATTATGATATACGTGTGTACGTGACGAATTACGTTAAGATTATTTCGAAATAAAGGTTGACGAAGTAGAAAATTTATAACGTTGATTGGTCTAGAATTCTAGATTTTGGAAGTAGGTACAGTTGTTGATTGACAGGTCAGCGATATGTTCGAAATCAGAATGCTTGGAAATTAAGCTCTTCTCCCATTACGATACGCACAGGCGACTCAAGTATCCTGTATCGGAGACTAGTCGCCACCAAGTATCTCACATATATTTGAATGCAGGCTCGCACACTACGCTACTGGTATCCTACGCGTCCGCGACTAGTATCGCGCGACTCGCCGTGTCGGTCGCTTGGGCGTCGCGTCTCTTCCGCGTCTTGACAAGATGGCGGCGGAGCAAAAAATTAATATTAAATTTGTACAAGAAGTAGAAAAAAATGCTTGTTTATATAACTACAAATTACCAGAATACATGCGAAAAAATAAAATAGACAGGACTTGGGCAGATCTTGTAAAAATTTATTATCATCATGTTGTAGTTCTTGTGCTGCTACAAAAAGTCTACAATTTATGTTTCTTTCAATATATAGATGAATCCAGTATTTTCTACTCTTGCGATGACGTCTTCTGTTTCTTTAAAACAGAAAAACCGCAAGTGCTTCTTCGTCAATGAAATCGCTTGACATAACGTCCGTCCACAAAAAAAAAAGAGTTAGCACAAATTATGAATTTAGTCATTTTTCAGTAGCATAATATGCGAGCGTCGAGTGGCGAACAAGTATCCAACCAGTATTCTACTCAAGTATCGTATCCTACAAGTATCGTAATGTGAGAATGTCCTTACAGTTACACTGTACTAGTCTTTTGTTTGAAACCATTTGGTGAATACGCTGATAGACTCGTTTATAGTAATAATCGAACGATGGGTGTAAATAAATTCGGACAGGTATTAACTGACAGCAGTTTAGGTATGTGTAATATCTGGATTCAAACGTGGTCTCAGTAAGTACGACAACTTGATAATGCATTCACGAATTCTGAATTTAAACACATGAAGATAAATGCTCGCGGTCAGTACACACCTCTGCCCTTCATGCATGATACCCAAGACTGTTATAAAAAAACAAAGAGTAACTTTTCCGATTTTTTCAGAGTCTAAACTTTGCGCATGGCTTTAAGTAAAAGTTTAGCATGTGGCGAGGGCTAAGGTCGTTATTAAAAAGGTAGCGCTCACGGCGAGGGCGGAAGCGGCAGCGGTGGCTGGCCCGCCTCCACCTAAGAAGCCAGCATCCTCGTCTCTTGGGCCACCTTCTCGAAGAGGACCCTGGAGGCTGGAGCGGACGTCGTTTGTCTCTTCAATGGAGTAGTCGCGATCATCGTCATCGCGTTTTCGGTTTGGCAACTCCATTTCTGCATCGTAAATAAAAAGGGGTTTTTAACATTCATCTGTACCGGGTGGAAGGGACATTGACACGAAGCCGGTTACCATGGATTCAGTAGATGATTCTGGAACCCCATACATTTAAATTTTACATCGATAATTAAAAAAAAAAATGCTGTCCCATACATTTTAACCGACGAAAAATATCAACGCTTGGGGTTCCAGAGTCATGTATTGAATCCATGGGTTACCATAGATTCAGACTTCGCGTCGATGTCCCTTCCACCCTGTATAATAAAAATGAAATGCTGTTCGCTGATAAGCGCATCGCTTCACAACGGCGAGACCGATTTGGCAATTTATATGGTACAACATTTCTGCTTTCGCCTCCAGTTTAAACTTAGACCATAGAAACTGATTGATTCAGCCCACAATAACCTAAACTATCTTTGGTACACAACATGCAACATAGTCCAAAGCTTACAATCATTTCTTGCCATTCAAAGGTCCATTGACAATACGAAGACAGTATGGCGCCTCCTTTGTCCATGACTTACCGTATAACCTAATGTTGCCTTCGGCGTCGCCTATAGAGTTCTTGGATATGCACTTGTACCCTCCGAGGTCACTCCTCTGGATGTTTCGGATAACGAGACGCATCTGCACGCTGTATGCAGAACTGTTGATCTCAGTCATCTGGTATTTGTCGTTTGAAATTATCATTTCACCTGCAAAAGAGAGAGACATTATTTTCAATTCAAGAAATACTGAGTCAAAGATAAAGACTCTTTTTTGATAGGTATTATATTGACGCATGAAAATAATTTGACACTCAGTAGGTACATAATCATAATTATAATAGTTGGTTCAATTCACTAAGATAGATGTGGGATGGGTGAGTTTTTATTTAATTTATTTATTGATTTATTAAAACTTTATGCACAAGTAAAAAAAATACCGCATTAAGGCGGTAAGTCCGCCTTTGTACGGTAATTTTTTATGGCTATGGCATTTTCTACTAGTAAACCTTAGGGTGATGCAGAGAGGAAGCATGGCAGGTACAACATAACATAAGGGATAGATAACACAAAAATAACTATAAAATACAAGAATAAATACAGACATACATATAAACAGAATTAACTTTGTCAGGAGAAATAACGAGAGGTAGACGAGAAATAACGGTCAGTAGAGGAAAAAACGAATCCAGCAAATCAGCGCTGGGATGTTTCTCCCAATTTCATACGTATATGTTCACGTGCCTTCACTTTTAAAGACAACCGATTGCTTGCCGTTCTGATATTCAGAGGGAGCGCATTCTAAAGAAAGACCGCCTGGACAAAGAAAGAAGAGTGAATTAAACCAGAGCGGAGAGGACATTAATGAACATTTAATGACGGTGTGTGACCCTTAAATGGTTAGTCATTAAATAAGTTTGAAAAATCCACCAAATAAAAATAAAATGCTCAACACGTCTACAACCAATAATAGTTATTTATGCAAGTGTTGTATAATAAGGGATTTTAAAACACGAATGTGGGTTTATCACATGAGTGTTTTAATACCTAATTATTACAGTTGCAAACAAGACTTTATCTACACCCATGACATGAATCCTCTATAAAAGGTTCTGAAACAGTTTTTGCAATACTAATATCGAACAAAAATGGCGGGATACGACGCTATGGTATAGTATAGTGAAACGCGCGTGCGTGACAATGTTCTTTTTTTGAAATTCATAAAGATACCACGAATTTAGTAGTGAGAATGGAAGGGATCATCATCCTCGTAAAAGCAAAGGAGTTGCATTATGAAATTCAGTACAACATTATAACTCCTGTTTGGATGCTATTATGGTTACTATGACACTGGGTGTTTTAATATTGGCAATAAGCTAACTGTTTCAGAAACTTTTAGAGAAGATTCATAGCATGGGCGTAGATAAACTATCTTGCACTATCAACTATTAATTATGTTTACATAGCGCCAAAGTGTTTGGTTTCAGTTGATACAGTCATTTGTTTCATCGCCCTTTATTCGATAGGCGCAAAGCCTTTCCGTCCATTTATATTCGGCCACTTCCGAGCATTGTCCGCCCGATATCGAATTGAAATATTGTTTCGGCATGTCGTGTGCGGAACAATACACTATATGCTCACATAATGTATCTACTTTGCAGTATGTGCTAACAGTAAAGCATTCAGTTAAAATAATATTCAATTTCATCCCATCCCATGTTGCAATGTCAACAAGCAAATGTTGATTTTGGGGCAAGTGTTAACATTATTCGTTCGTGTTCAATTTGTCAGTCGGAAAGCTTAATGTGCTTAACAAAACAATAGTAATTACAAGGATAAACTGCCGCTTTGCGATTGTTAATCCATTAATAGTGGTGTATGTCGCGACTGAATCATGGTTTGGGGGACATGTTGTTTGCCAATCAAAATGTTATGAATATTGGCTATTCATTTGTATTGCATTATAGGGCTGATTTCCTATTCAGTGTGACGCGAATCGAAATTTCTATGTTATTGGCGTTGTTTGAGATTGCGATCATAAACGGAGTAGGTGCCTTATGTGTGTTTTTTTAGGCGTATTTAAGTAATAGGGCACATGTCACTAGCGGTCTTGTCTTTTCTATTCTAATAAGTATTTATTATTATTTGCATAAAATGACTAACTTTATTACACAGTTAAATCTCAACTACTAATTATTTATGTATTTCTGTATCTGCCCCTGACATCACAGCGGGCCCTATCAGAATACCAGCGTTGCGGCACTTATTTTTAAATGTCGCAGCATTATGCTGAGATAGGAGCCTTTTGGCCTCGTGTTTTTATTTTTTATTTTCTTATTATATATTTTTTTTCTTTATACTTTTATAACTGTGTGTTTAGTTTGCGATCTTCCTGTGCGAGTCACAATAAATACTTATTCTTTCTTCTTTCTTTAACAAAATTTAATTATTCTGAACATTCAAGTACCAAAGTCCAGTGTTGGGACCCCAACACTAAATGTTACTAAAGGATGCGAACATCTAGCGTACCCGCTTGGTAGCCATCTTTATTAGAATGTCTCGTTCACTTTTCCTCATGATCGGTCCGCGACAGGTCGCAAAAACGTGTTCCTTCCTACCTACTAGATGATGTTGTTTTGGTGAGAATTTACCTCATTATTATTAAACAGTACGATATAGATCCGTTCCTAACTAGTGTGTCGTCAGCCAGGAAGAGCTTAAGCCGTAACTTTTTCATGAAGTTCATTTTATTATGATAGTTGATATGCAGTGCGAACAACATAGTAATTATGTTGTAGTATATAGTACGGTCAGCTGCAGAGAAATCTCACCCCCTCGCAATGTATTTATTCATTGCTAGGGGGTGAGATTTCTCTGCAGCTGACTGTACCTTGGTGTGAATATACTTAGAATTAACTCTTTTTTAATGTCTGTATTTTATTAGTGGAGACCTGTAATTGGCTTTCAGACTATTGTAAGTCTCCCATATCATTTAAATAAATAAATAAATCAGTCCAGTTTACTAAATAGGGATCTTTCATTCATATTTTCTAGAGTGGAACCAACGTCAGTGATATCGGAAAGGTGTTGAATAAAAAATAAAGTCATTCTACGGGATTTTTGCCTAGAAAATCCGTGAATCCAGCGAAAATAATCGGTGTGCGAATCTAAACACAGTCAACGTTTTGAATAATAGATACGATGCGCGCTGGTGTTTTTGATCTGCACTGTACAATGTACATAGTGTACATACCTACTGTACTAGGTACCCATTTTTAATTCTACTATTTATTCGTAATGTATTTTTGGTGAATGCTGAAAATATGATTGAACTTCTTCTTTATCAAATAAATTTTTCCAATGGATTTATTAAGGAATTGTAAAGGAGAAAGCCCTGCATTCTTCAGTTCTTATCAAAATAAGAAAGCATATTTCTTAACAAAACAAAACACTAGTATTATTTACTTACACGTGTAGGTATTTTAAAATTGTACATAGTAAAAAATTTAAAAAAATATATATATATTTCGAGCATCGCAATAACAACCTTAAGAATATCAATTTATACGTATAAAGAAATCGTCGAATCGAGGAGCTCGTGGCTAAGTAATAACAGCCGCACGGGTCGATCCGTCAGGTTAAGCTACGCTTGCCGGGGTTGGTCAGTGGATGGGTGACCATCTTTACATACCGAGACTCCTCCGTGCCTCGGAAAGCACGTTAAGCCGTTGGTCCCGGCTGTCATTCGTGGATCTTTGACAGTCGTTAAGGGTCGTCAGAAGCCCAAAAAAAAGTCTGACAACCAGTCTTACCAAGGGGTATCGTGTTACCCAGTTACTGGGTTGTGGAGGTCAGATAGGCAGTCGCTCCATGTAAAATACTGTTATTCAGCTGCATCCGGTTAGACCGACCCCAACATAGTTGGGAAAAGGCTAGGCAGATTGATTGACGTATAAAGAAATAAAAAAAATAAAAAAATAAGATTGAGATCTTATTTTTTTTAATTTGTAGTTTTTTTCTTCGAAATATGGTTGTTGGAGAGTAATTCACACTGACCAGGACCTCCGTACTAGTAGAAACTGTGTCATGGTAGGTCAGAAAGTAGAGCTCTCTCTACTTTCTGACCTACCATGACACAGTTTCTTAGTTCCATAATTTGGTATGTTTATTGCAAGCATGTATGTATTTTATTTTTAGTTTCTATGTTATAGATACCCTTTACATCTATAGGCATCTATACTCTTTACACATAAATAAAATTGAAGTGTCTGTTTGTAATGTCAAAATAACACTGAAACAGCTGGACCAATTTTGACGGGACTTTCACTGGCAGATAGCGGATTTTACAAGGAGTAACATAAGCTGCTTTTAGTTTAGAAAAACCACGCGGGCGAAGCTATGGGCCGCAGCTAGTCGTACCTAAATGAAGCGTGTTACTAAAATTTGCTGTAGGTACCCTCAAAATCTCATGAAAAATTAGTTTAGAACATTGTTATTGAGAGAATATGTTCAAAATGTGTGAGTATATTCTGTGTACAGCGATTCCGTTGAATATTTGTCGTAAGCTACATTATTACCGTGGCGGATCGCGATGCCTCGTTCGTTCTACATTAAAAATTGCTTACATTCTTCTTGTGTTGCTTATTTTGTGGGCAGCTTTTTAATTTTTTATTGCCAGCCAGTGACCATGGCTTTCTGTTACGAAATTGAAAAGGTTATAGTATAGGTTATAAGCATTTTTTTTATTACAGAATCCACTTGGTTGTTCTCCGTTCATGTATTGTAATTCTGTGGTGTAGGAAATTGGTTAGGAATCTGAATTATGCTTTGAATTAGCTTTTGGCCGCGGCTCCGCCCGCGTGGATGTCGGTTATCGCATAAAAAAGTACTCCTCCATATCCTAGGCTATATCCCTGCCAAATTTCATGACGATCGGTTCAGCGGTTTAGGCGTGACAACGTAACAGACAGACAGACAGAGTTACTTTCACATTTATAATATTAGTATGGATTGTATAGAATCAAATTCTTCGAATTTGACAGACAGTTGTGCTGCTGGTGAGTTTGTTGCGCCACTTCTTCTTCCCAGCTAAAGCACTAGGCAGTAGCGCAGGCCGGGCGTTTTAGGGGACTGTTTTATGTAATTTTGACGTTCAATAAGTGCTGTTACTCAGGCTAATTTGAATAGATGACTTTTGATTTGATTAAGATGGTTTTAGTTTGATAATTTTTGGCTGTAGTAAAAACTAAGCTGCTAGTATGCCACCTTGTTTGGAAGTAGGATTTGATCGTCGTAAATGGTGCGTCCTCATTGTGTTATTTGTAAGTGTTTTGTTTCGCTCCAAAGTTTATTTGCAAAATAGCAGCTCTTGTTTGTAAAGAGGATGATTTGATCGTCGCAAATGGTGCGTCCTCATTGTGTGTTATTTGTGTTTTGTTTTGCTCCAAAGTTTATTTGCAAAACGGCAGCTCTTGTTTGTAAAGAGGATGATTTGATCGTCGCAAATGGTGCGTCCTCATTGTGTGTTATTTGTGTTTTGTTTCGCTCCAAAGTTTATTTGCAAAACAGCAGCTTTACCTGCTGTTATATTTTCAACTAGCTACTGCTTGCGCTTCGCTCGCGTTAATTTATCCAAAATAAAAGTAGCCTAAGTTACTCCTTATAACATCAGTTATCTTGCAGTGAAAGTCCCGTCAAAATTAGTCCAGCCATTTCGGAGATTAGCCGGAACAAACAGACAGACAACAGACAAAAAAAATATTTTTTTGTTAATAGTACCGTACATATTATATATTATTATTTATTCTTACATATGTATTTAGTAAAAAGCTGTTATTTTGACATTACAAACAGACATTTCAATTTTATTTATTTTAGATCATAGATATAAAATCATAGTGGCTGAGTATGAATATACTTCTATCTAGTCTTCATTAAATGTTGTCTAAAAATTAGTTCTCCTTCATGGCAGGATGCACTAACCAATGCATCCAGCTAAACTAGGTACTATATTATCACAAATTCTCTCTCTAATTCAATATACAGTCACTATCGACTTCGCAGTAATATAACGCGGTGAGTTCGACGTCACCGTCGACTTGATGTGATCGTTAATCACGCCATAAGACGGTGGCTCTATTACAGACTGATATACCCCACGCCGGTTGATCTTACTCCAATTGAAGAGGCTTCATTTGAGGGTTTAACTTTATTACTGCTTTCGAATATGCTTATTTTAAGCGATTATACATTCAGGGAAATTCTTCAGTTATAGCGTTTTCATACGATTAACAAAGAATCCTCATCAACTGCATAGCTTTTTCTCAACTATGTTGTTGTTGGTCGGCTTCCATTCTAACCAGTAGACATGCGAAAAACAGTGCGTTTAAAAGTCATGTAATATGACATTACATTTCGTACCGAGGAATGTTGCATTACACCATGACTCCAAACATGACGCGAAATGACGCGCCACACGGTGGTTTCATGGCGCGTGCGGTGTTTCGGCGCACCAAGCATTAAGGCTCGTACAGACGCGCGACGCGACACTTGTAGCACAATTTCTTTGTCGCTGCCTGTCGCGCCCGCGATATCGCGCGAGTCTGTACGAGCCTTTACTGTGATAAATAAAGTGCGAGAGAGAAAGACGCGACAGTCATCACAGTCATGATTTAAAACCAGTACCTACTAGGCAGTCCACGGTATCAATAAAACGTAAACCTTATTACTTGAGTCATACGGTTCTCAATAATAATTTACTTATTTCGCAGCCAGCAGACTACCAGTAGTACCACGGGTAAAAAATAACTTCCCGTGGTACTACTGGATCGTATTGATCTGATACTGAGTAGTAATACTGGTAGTACGAGGGGCAACAAACGGATCGATCGACCAAAGAATGACAGTTGTGATTTAAATATTATATACGGACAATTTAATTTGGTAGCAATTAGTGTTACTGACTTTACATGTACGTTAAGTAAAAAATCGGTCAAGTGCGTGTCGGACCACGCACAATGAAGGGTTTCGTGGCTGGGATGAGTTTATCCCAAGAACAAACTTAACACTGTAGATGAAAAACATGTTCAGAACATGTTTTTCAATTGCAAATGTAAGTTGGTCGACTATTACTCGGCAATTTGTAAAGCCTACTTAGCTGTGATAGTTTTCTTTTTAACTTCATTATATATACTACTGCTGTGAATTTTTTAAATACAATCATTTAGCTGGCGGGAGACACACACTTGAGTCTTACAAAAATTAGCACTTTAAAGCTTAATATTTCGCAAACGGATCCTTGAAACGAAAAATGGTTTTCACAAACACGCAATATTTTTAAACGGCCTATTCAACGATACCCAACACCATGGGATAGACGAGAGAATAGTTATTTATACTACTAGTGCGGTAAGTTGGTTTTTACAAACGAGTAGACGAATGTAAGCCCGAGACGACGTAGAGGGCTTACCATAGTCACGAGTTTGTAAATATCAATTTCTGCACGTCTGTCATACAATGTTTTTCAACACATTTGCGAGAAAACAGTACAATATGTAATGAAACAAAATGATAATATAAAAAAAAAATATGTTAATAAATTATAACATTATGATAGACATTTATGTTTTTTTAGTCAAGAGACTCATTCAAAATATCAGGTGGATTAATTCCATATTAATATCAGATTCCTCAATTGAACTCATATTATTATTTTGTTTATAAATATCAGTCGGAAAGTCGCAACAACCTTTGACGTTTCTAATATGAACATGGCGCGAATTTGCAAATGGCGCCACATGCACGTGGTGAAAATTAGAACTACATCTTTCGTCTCATTTACTCTTTAATAATAAAGTGAGACAAACGTATTGAGCAAAAGCGCTTCCAAGGAGGGTCGATCAGTCAGCTTATTTGTTCTCTTAATGTGAAACTCCTTGGTGGAATTCTAATAATATTTTTTGTGGAAATTAAAAATAAACCTTATTAATGATGAGCTCTATGACCCATTAAGAGGATGCTCATGAATAAAATTTCACCCTGTAGTAGGATAGGACTCAATGAATTACGTTCCGGTACCCTATTCTGCACCATAAAAGGTGGCTTGGCTTACAAAACGTTTGAAAAGTAATAGAGTTCTAATCCAAATGGATGGAACCAAATTTTTTATGTAACAAGCTGCAACAGTCAAAAGCATTAAAATCTAGCTTTAAGCCAGATTTACACAGAACGATTTAATTGAATGTGGTATACCATAAGTTAAGCAACAAAGTTGCTCCGTCAAAATTGTTTTTAGACGATACAAATCCTTGCTTTAATTTTATTGTATGCTACAGGCAAGAAACTTGCATCGTGTAAATTTATTATTTAATTTATCTTTTGAGATTATTATTATTGTCAGAGTAAGGTGACTTTGGTATATTTTTTTTTGTGTTTGCTTTATTACCTTTATTACCTTTGGCATTAAAATAATCTAATTATTACATACATACGATGCATTGTTATTATGAGACAAACAGTTTATTAAGAGATATAAACAGAGAATTTTGATAACTTTTTGACCCCTTCAATAAGAAAATGAAAGACAATTAGAAAAAATAATCAGCGCATTTTGAAGACGAAAATATTCAGCTAATGACGCGCTGAACAGATTTTGAAAATAATTCTTAATTACCCTAAAGTAGGTGCACAAACATACCTCGAAATGTTGAGCAGAAAGAGCTGTATTCAACGCTTGATTTACCTAACATAATCAAACTCGATGTACAAAAAAAAAAAAAAAAATACTAGCTATTACTTATATTGTGTTTATTTCTGTGCAATAATAATATTTCATGTTATTTAATTAATGTGTTAAAAAAAACAAAAAAAAAAGTTGCGCAAATAACTCACCGCGAGTGAATTTTGCAAGACTGCAGCCTTAAAGATGAAAAAGCCGTGCCTTTATTGACTGCAGTTGACTTGCAGTATACAGGTTAATTCCTTAGGGAAACCGTACCCAAACAATACCTTGAAAAAACAATACCAAAGGAATGTACACAAAGCATCTTCATGATTATATATTATTCCCCCGCGAAGGGTAAAGGTGTCGCTCTAATCATGAAATGGCATTAATTTATTACTGGGGTGAGTTCATTGCATTAGTTTAGTTCGAAATAAACTTGATTTATTTATATGAAATTGCAAGAGTTGTCTGTGACATCAGCTATTTTGTTTTTGTGGTAAGACCTGAGGGATTATTTGTTTGAATTAGAAATGATGGAAATTATAAACTGAAATTATTATTCTGAATACATCATTTTTTTAAATAGTTGATGTGCTGGACATAATTATATGTCCTAAGATGCTAACCCTATACTTGGCAGAGATTTTTATCCTAACAAAAATATGTTTTTGCTTTTTTGTATATTAATTGGACTATTTGGACATCAGGAAAAATCAAATAAAAAATATCTAAAATTGAGTTTTCAGGATAAATGTGCATTTAAGCTCACACTGCCTGGTCTATGGTAATGCGGTAATCCCTTGATTATTAAAATTAACTGTCATCAATTATTTTAAAAACATAATACTGCAACGCAAATAACACCTTTAACCAAATCCACGCCTCTATCGACCAAATCGACGGTAGCAATGGTATTTTAAGCTTCTCGATATTCGCCGTCATCACTATCGGAGATGTTTATGTTTTCAACAGAAGACGCCAGAGATCGCGCAGGGGAACTTTCTTCGGAGACATCGGGGCGTGGATTTTGACTTCATCTTCCGAAGATTCGCTGGATTCTTCATCAGATTTAGTTCGGGATTTAGGCACCAAAGCGAGGATTTTTTGTGATCAGCACTATGAAACCAAAGCAGTGTAAGCTAAGAGGCGTGGATTTGGTTAAAGGCGTTATTTTCGTTGCGGTATTGTTTTTAAAATAATTGATGACAGTTAATTTTGATAATCAAGGGATTACCGCATTACCATAGACCACGCGGTGTGAATTTAAATACACACGATATAAAAGTTGTAAATTATGAGAAATTATAAACATATTATGCAAAAATATTACTACATACCAATAGCTTAGGGTTTATAGAAAGCAAAACTGAGACCATTATTGTTGATTAAGTTATATAAATCTAGATAAAAATGGATATTTATCTTGAAGTGCGTGGGAGCAGACAGACGATTCGCCATTTTGATCATCACTGACAGAGCGTAATTGAGATAGATATAGTTTTCTCTTTCTAGGCTTCAAGAACGTTTAGTAACTATGTTTGCATGAAAAATTAAATGATTCGATAATAATATTTGCCAGATTTTTTTTTTAACGAGATTTGCATTTAAGTTCACAGTGTCAAGTATAGGGTTAAAAACTTCTCCGGTTGTTTCTTTTTTGCTAACTATAAAAAATTTAGTTACTTAAGTACCATGGAAAATTGTGTATTTTTTTAGAAAGTCTGGTTTCTCTCAACTCGTATTCAAGTTTTAATAATTGTAACATGTCATGCCCTCAAATTCTATAAGTAATGCAACGCATACACGACTAAATCACAAGCATAAATTAATATCCTTAATTGTTCAAAATTGTTCTGTACCGAACTGAAATTGGGGTTTGAACACTAGCGCACTATTACTCCTGAGGCGCTATCATACGTTAGAACTCAACGCATTACTATTGTAATATTGCTCAGCAAATGGTAGCAAAACATCAAATGTTATTACTGTTCCGAACACAGTTTAACTAGTAAGATTGAGAATAAATCTTTAGTAATACATGTTTATTACAAGACAACTTGGGAATTGCACTTACATTGTGAAAGTAATAATATCTTTGTTATAAGAAAATAATTTCATAGGTATCATACAAGACCGGCAAAGTTTAAAACTTAGTCATTAACAGTCCCTAGAATGCATAATAAAAAAATAAAATAAAAGAAAAACTTCGTAAGAAGTAAAATTACAAAAAAACAGACTCATTGAAAGAAATAACTAGCCGAACTATTAAAAAAAAAAAAAAAAAAAAAAAAATTAAAAACAAATAAAAAAATTGAATTGAATTAAAAAATAACTCAACTTTAGTTATAAGGAAATAAACTTTGCTTAAATTAACAAAACTGATTTTTAGTGTGCAAAACAGGGTTTTGTAACAGATAACATCTAGTTCGCAAGTCACAATTTTTGTGTGAACAGGAACCAAAACTTTGTTACAGTTATGCAAACATTTCTTTCAGTGCTAAAAATTGCAGTTTAAACTTATAGTTTTTAGATTACATACACACATACCTAAATTCAAGCCTCCTTTCCATGGGGGTAGACAGAAACTATAGAAAGCCACCTGCTACGATCTTTCCTTTTATGTTTTTGATCATTTACAATAATATTCAATTTATTTAGAAGTATAATTAATTAAATTGAACCAAACAATAACTTTAAGCAATATACTAATAGCAACACGAACACAATAGCTTCATTAATAACTGCGGTCAAAGCCGAAGACATCGAGATTTGTCAAGAGACGTGGCTTTGGCGCTCAGGCCAGCAGACCACAAATCTGCGGCGACCGGCCCGGTCTGATGCAACTGACACCTCTACGGTGGCCAGCCGCCACTGACACGCCCTCTTTTGTTTATTGTTGACAACTTTGTTAATTAATTGTCAGTTTAGAGCATTCAATTGAAGGCGTATCGAATGGTAATGAATGGACGATGATGTTGAGAAGTTGAAGTGAAGATTAATTGTGAATTTTGTTCAATAGTTTTGCTTTGTTTGCGTCTGGTTCGCAATGATACCTACTGTCTCTGTTTGTATAACGTTTTGGTTTTTAGTTTATGTCATCTAAACTTAAAAAAAAAAAAAAAACCGGCCATGTCCGTGTCGGACCATGCATAATGAAGGATTCCGTAGTTGGGATGAATTTATCCCAACAACAAACTTAACATAGCACTAACTTAACGACAAATTTAAGTTGGTCGACAATTACTCGGTAACTTGTAAAGCCTACTTAGCTGCTATAGACGTTATAGTTTTCCTTTTAACTTCGTTATATATACTACTGCTGTGAATTTTTTCACATATCCAAATACAACCATTTAGCTGGCAGGGGTACATGACTCACACTTACAAAAATTTGCACTTTCCCTAAATCTAAAAATGGTTTGTTTTCTATCCAACGATACCCTACACCATGGGATAGACGAGAAAAAAAAGTATCATTCCTACTTTACGTGTAGGGGAGGTAAACAAAATAAAATATATTTCAAGATTTCATTTTGCCACTTGGTCGGCGTGATTAATATGAATACCCATCTCAAATTACAGCTTTCTAGTACTAAGGGTCTCTGAGCTGAGGACAGACAGACAAACAGACGGATATGGCGAAACTATAAGGGTTCCTTGTTGAATACAGAAGCCTAAGAAGAGATCGTGTTTGTCTTTTTTATAATAATACAAAACCATTTTCATCGCAGAATTTAAACGGACAATGATATATAAATTGGAACGAAAATGTTTCGTTAAAAGCACCATCGAAAAATAACCTGTACATCACTACAATAAAGTAAGCAATTTTGTTTAAATAAAACCCGATTGAAATTACAACAAAAAGTTGTCGCAAGGCCTGGCTGCGAATGGCGGACACTCCCATTCCATGTCCGGTGCGGCCGGCACGCCGCTTGTCCCATCTCGTCACGCCCGTGTATTACCTAATTTAATTTGTAGTCCCCGCAATTTATGGGCCGCAGAAGAGCCGTCTACTCCCTCTGTTTGTTAGTAACGGTCCAGACATATGTGCTGTACGTCACTTCAGCATTTGATTGTTAATTACTTTAAAAGCTTCGGCGTTACACAAGGTGTTAACCATTCTAAAAATTCGGAAAGTTTCAGGCTAACAAAGCTAAAATTTGCAATTTGCATTTGAAATCCAATAAAAAATCGGCCAAGTGCATGTCGGACCATGCACAATGAAGGGTTCCGTAGATGGGATAAATTGATGCAAATTTAAGTTGGTCGACTATTACTCGGTAGCCTACTTAGCTGTGAGAGTTTTTCTTTTAACTTCGTTATATATACTACTGCTGTGATTTTTTTCACATATCCAAATACAACCATTTAGCTGGCAGGGGGACACTTCACTCCAACAAAAATTAGCACTTCAAAGCTTAATATTATGAAAAAAAATCCCTAAATATAAAAATGGTTTTCACAAACCCGCAATATTTTTGAACGGCCTATCCAACAATTCCCCATACCATGTGATAGACGAGAAAAATAAAGATCATCCCCACTTTACGTGCAGGGGAAGTACTCTAAAAAATATATATGTATATATTTCAAGATTTTATTTTACCACTTTCGCATTTACACCGCGTGTATCCGCCCCATCATGACCTATGCGAGTCCAGCCTTTGCCCACGCAAAATCCTATATCATTCATAGGATGCAGACCCTTCAGAATCGATTCCTTCGAAAAATCACGGGAGCCCCCTGGTTCGTTCGGAACACAAACCTCCACTTGGAGCTTAAAATCCCTACAATAGCCCAATTCCTGAAAAGCGCTTCAAAGCGCTTCTTTGACTCCGCCGCCACCCACCGCAACACTCTTGTTGTACAGGCTGCCAACTACACCCCCTCACGTATTAGCAGGACCCGCCGCCCTCGGCATGCACTGACCGATCCAGACGACCCCATCACGCTTCTCCAGGAGAGTCATAGGGAAACTAGCACAGTTCGCAAGAGAGTACACACTACACGATCGTCATTCCGACCTCGTCGCCGAGGCCCCGCGCGAAATCCCAGACTAAATAATAATCCTCCCCGTCCCTTGCCTGTAAGCGAAGCGCCGGCACGCGCTTTAGCTGAGCCTGTAGCTTTAAATCCCAATGATAATAATCTAGCCACCGACGGTTCCTTGCCATCCTCCCTCCGACACTGCCCTAAGCCGAGGTTCGTACCCCACAGGGGGTGCCCTTAGCGCGCAGTCGTTTAGCTTAAAAGTACTCCCTGGCTGGAGGCCTTAAATTTCTTTTAGGAGCTTAAGGCACCACAGGATAGCCCGGTTAAAGAGTCTCAACCCCTCGTGGTTAAAACTGAGATGCCATTTATAAAAAAATAAAAATAAAAACCACTTTGTCGGTGGATTAATATGTATATGTCAAATTACAGCTTTCTGGTACTAAGAGTCTTTGAGCTAAGCACAGACAGACAGACGGAGATGGAAACTATAAGGGTTCTTTGTTGACTGCAGATCCCTAAAAATACGCTTTATCGTCGTGCATACAAAAAATATTGAATATTATCGAAATAATGAATATTAATATGCCATAATGAATATTTAAATGTGCAAATGCGTGAGGGAGAGATCAAAAGCGTGAACCTCGAAATGCGATATCTTTTGAAAAGTGTTTTTGCATACTTAGTTAATAATTAGGTTGTATCTATGTTTTCGGAATGTGAATTTTTACCGGCTACGTGATTTCGTTTTGTGGGGATCGAAAACTAATACTGCATAAATCCGTGGCGGTTTAGTTTCGGCGAGTAATATTTGAAATTGAATTTAGATTTGTACGAATATTGTGGTACGCACGTGAGAGTAAATATTGTGACTGTAGCCTAAAGCAATTTGAAGCGGGCGGGCCAGCGGTCTTTGTTGCATATCGGGCGGTAATAGAATTTGGTCCGCTTTTTGCGCGGGTGGTCGCTCCGACCACGTAATAGCGAGCTCGGTTGCCTTTGTAACTGCATCTAAATCTGCCTGCACTATGCGTCGGCCTGGTTAGGTTATAACCAATTATTTCGTCGTACCTTCTACTCCTATAGCTTGGGGATTTGCGGCTTGTTTATTTCTTTTGAAGACGTTGAGGAAGATATGGGATAAAGTTTGCTGGTTTTGTGTCATATTATATGGGTTGTGTATACTATGTTATGTACTATTACGGCGCGGCGTCCTGGAAAATGGTATTTGATATTATTAACGTATAGCATGATTTTCATTATATTTGTTAGATTAATCTGCGCGAAAATCTAAAGTGTTTAGAGCTAGGTCGGGAATACTTGAAGACTCTCACCCGCATTCTATGCGTTAGACAAAATCTGGTACAGTTCTAAAGTAACTTCCTATGAATATGTAACTTCAAATAGAGCAGAACAATTGCATGATGAAACTTACGAATATGCTAAGAATAGGTAAACTTGCGTGAGTTATAAGTTAAACAATAATAAATATTTACAAGCCAATGAGGTTCTTCATCGGTAAAAATGACGACCTTGCTTACAAACTTGATTTAAAGAAATCTTTTCTTTTCACCCATGTCATTTAAGGAACTTTTGTGCAAAATAAAGCTCTTCTATACATTAGACAAATAACTGTTCTCACCCTTTCGTTACTTCGATGTAAACGTTTAACTCCGTTATTTCACGATAAATACAAAGCACTGTAATCTATTTACCATTTACATTAAAAAAAAATAACTCTAAAGTACAGTAATTTCAACAATATTACACAATAACTGTCGTTATTAAGCCGTTATTTGTCTAATGCTATAGTAAATGGAGTATAATGGTTTGGGTTGTGCGTTGTCTGTCAGATTATAATATTGCAAGGGATTTGTTGCGCGCGCGCCCTATATTTTCGGAAAAAAATTCTAAATAAAATAAAAAATAACTTTATTCATTTGCACAGTCATTCAAATGTGTATTATAAACACGTCTAGTTCGGCCACATACCTATAAAAATTTCCTGTTCAATTCATATTATCAATCGGCAAAAAATCACTTCGAAATCTCAATTTCCATGCGTCTAACTTTCAGCAAACTCTGACTGCATTCGCATTGGACCGCATAAACTGTTCGATTAGACCGACAAAAAATATAAGTTTAAAGACCGCATTGCGAAAAAGTTTTGCTCGTTTTATCGGACTTTGGTCGAGGACCGTTCACACATGTCGCGGCATGCGGTGCGGTGGCGAGCGGCAGATGACTGCGAACGGCACAGGACGGCACTGGACGGCGCCGGTCGGCCCGCAACCCGTAAATCCATTCCTAACTCGACTTTAGTGGCCGGCCGTTGTCCGCCGACCGTGCCGGCTGTTTGTTGCAACGCATTATCCACTTGAAAACTGCCGCTTCGACTAAACCGTATTTCGGCATGTTGGATTCCAATTGCGTTGGCCTGTCTTCAACGCAATAAAAGTGAAAAATAATACTGATCACGAGTGTTTGCTGTCTGTCTCGACTAATATCAATTCTACTGCATCTGTATTTCATAAACATTGCGAAATTATACAAAAGCCAGCACTGCATTGTCAGTTTTATGAATATTTGGATTTACGACGGCGTGTGCGAGTCGGGTCAGTTTAGTTAAAGTCACGATATAATCTCTCGCATTTGATCTTTATTTCCTTCATCTACATACGTAAAACAAACGTAAAATAAATACTGAGCTTATCTCTGGCACATCTCCCTTCGTTCCTCTCCGAGTGCTTTTGTCCATCTGTCACCCCAGCACTAAATAAGCAACTTTTATTCCGAGGGTGTCAATTTAATGAGAAATAATGAAGTTGCCGACCTCTCTGATGTTTTGTTAGGTTAAGAGCCTTATTTGTATTAGTTAGAACGTGTTTTTATATAGGTGTTTCACAGGTGATATTTCACTGTATCCAATTTAGTTCGCCTTTTGACGGTCGGCTATTTATGTTAACCGGCTGAATTATTATTAAGTCAGCCGAAAATTTGTTAAATGGCTTTTTGAAACATTGTTTCTACAAATAGTAAAGGCACACACAAAGTGTGAAATACAGTAGGGCTACGCAAAAAGGCGTATTTACTTAACCCAGTGAAGTTTAATTAACGAGGTAGACACAAAAGAAATAACTTTATTTTTGAATCAATCAGAAACAGGCAGACTTTCATTAGTTTTTCTATCGAAACCGAAATTTCATTAGTTTTTCTATCAAAACTGAATTACCTTAATCCTAGACAATAAACAAGGTCCATTTATTAATTCGTAGTACAGCAATATTTCATGTTGTCATCGTTGGTATAATTATGAGGTCGTTAATAAGCCGTAACATAGGCGCCATATAATCAAAGTAAAATAAATCTTTGCGAAATGAAAAACGGACATGAAATAACCGCATATTTTTTCCCTTTAAATACGTCCATAAAAATGCAATAACTTGTAAGCAAGCACTAGCCCCGTGGCCTGTCAAAGAGGATAGTAGGAACATGAATAACGGTCCTTTTAATGACTGCTTTAACGCTTTCAATGTGCTTTATGAATAATGAAATTAGTTGCTTATTCCATTCTCGAGGTTCGTGCTTAGTACTTAATAGAGTTTATGAGTCGCGCCGCTCGTAAACGTCTTTAGAACACAGTCAGAGATTATACTAATTATAGCTTGCGCTAACTGATTCTGGAAGGTGATAAACGAAGCGTTAAATAAGGGAAAAACTCATCGATAACTTATAAAGTTATCGATGAGTTTAACATTGTTGTAACGTTGTTTTTTATGGTTTTAAGTATAACTTTCGATCCGTTTTTAGTGTTCCGCTTCCGACCTCGCCGCCGAGGTCCCGCGCGAAATCCCCGACTAACGAATAGTCCTCCCCGACCCTTGACTGTAAGTGAAGCGCCAGCACGCGCTTCAGCTGAGCAGCATGTAATCCAAACTCCCCACGATAATAATCAAAACACTGATTTTATCCAGCCACCGTCGGTCCCTTGCCACCCTCCCTCCGACGCTGCCCTAAGCCGAGGTTCGTACCCCACAGGGGGTGCCCCTAGCGAGCAGCAGTCATTTAGTTTATAGTTTTTACGCCCTGGCTGGAGGCATTAAGTTTCGTTAGGAGCTTAAGGCAGCCACAGGAAAGTCCGGTTAAAGAGTCGGAACCTTAGTGGTTACACTCTGAGATGCCCTAGTTAAAATTAAAAAAAAAAAGGTGTTCCCTAGTAAACAAGGAACCCGAATAGTTTCGCCATGTCCGTCTGTCTATCTGTCCGTCTATCCGTCTGTCCGCGGCTTAGCTCAGAGACTCTTGTAGGTACTAGAAAGCTAGTATTTGGTATGGGTATACATATTAATCACCCCGACAAAGTAGTAAAATAAAATCTTGTTTTTTTTTTTAGAACTATTCAAGTATTTGGGTCACTGGGTCTGGTCTGATGATCTGTCTGACAATGCGGACATCGAGAGGGAGCGAAGGGCGTCTGTCCGGTGCAACATGTTGGCGCGCAGGTTTGCACATTGTTCGTCATAGGTAAAAATAACCTTGTTCAAGGCATAGTGCCAGACTTTTTACACGTGCAGCCTGTGGACCATCTTCACCCACAACGCCCTTCGTGTCCAGTACAACAACGCGTTCAGAATTCTGTTGGGGCGGCCCCGGTTCTGTAGCGCATCGGCGATGTTCGCTGATGCTATTACCGATGACTTTTACGGAATAATCCGGAAAAAGAGTGCATCGCTTCTGCGTCGCTGTAGATGCAGGTCGAACGGGATCCTGAGCGTGTTGTCCGAGCGGTGGGATTCTCCTTTCTTTGCGGAGATGGCTGCAGCTGCATGCCAGCGCCTGCACGTATACCTATATATCTTTGACTTTGGTATTAAATTTTCTTTGGACATATTGTGACATTTGATTTTTCAATTAAATTTTTGAATTTTTGTGACATTTCAATTTTTTATTTAATTTTTGACATTTGTGACATTTTCTTTTGTTACTTATATTGAATATTTTTTTTTGATTTTTTTGAATATTTTATATTTGACTTATAATTCTAAATTCATTTTGAATTTCTGTAATTATTTTGTATGTCTAATAAAATATAATAAAATGTTATAAGAATTTTATAAAATGTTATATAATATAATGTTGTAAGTAAATAGTCCGTAACATTTATAGTGCAAGCATGACAATTAATAAAATTCCTTTTTAATTTTTTTTTTTAATTGGCTATATTTTATTGAGTCCAAATAAACGTTATTATTATTATTATTATTATGGTCTCTTTTGTTCACCATCTCATCATTTGCCTAGCCTTTTCAAAACTATGTTGAGACTGATTTTTGTTCATCATCTATGTCTAGTTTCTTATTGAACATTTCTGCCTTGCCAACGGTCCATAGCCAATTCCTTGAACTATTTTATCGAGTGTTGGTTCTATTTAGCCAAACAAATCGCCCCTCATCTTTCCTTGTCCTCTTCAATATGTAGGACAAAGTTAGCAGACTAATGTTGAGTGTTTCTTTGTAGTCCCCACTACTTTGTGCTAAGTCTCCAAGTTTGGACACCATAAAACTAGTCACCAAGAGATTTATTCAAGCTTCTTAAACTTTGCTTTTTGGGAGTATTTTATGCCTTTTATGTTTCAGTTAGGACTATACATACTAATATTATAAATGTGAAAGTAACTCTGTCTGTCTGTATATTACGTTTTCACGCCTTAACCGCTGAACCGATCATCATGAAATTTGGCAGAGATATAGCCTGGGATGGAGAAGGACATAGGCTACTTTTTTACGCGATAACTGACATCCACGCGGGCGGAGCCGCGGGCCAAACCTAGTCATTTATAATCTTTAATTATGTATGAACACCTATTACTTAATAGAAGGTTATAGAAAGTAGTAGATTTTCAACTTTTCTGGTGCTTTTCTCGGAAAATTGTTTTTTTTTTTTAATTTTTCAGTCGTGGTTATTTTGAGGGTCTGGAAACTTGGGATTATGACAAATGAATTGGCTAAGAGAATCATTACGATGTTTGGATGGATCAGTCCGTCTCTCAACATAACATAACATTATAACCACGTCTGGATTCCCCGAAGGGTTGCCACTTAAGTTTGGCAATTCTTCGAGCTATGACGGTTACCTTAGTTCTCCTGCGGATCTTTTCATTTCTGATTCGACCACGGTCCATCGTCGAATTCGACTCGGCTAGGCAGCGTTCGGGAAGCTACGTAATATCTTCTCGTCCTACATACCGCAGTGTCTCAAGACGTAAGTCTTTGGCACTGAAACGTGGTATCCCTAAATAAGGCATTTTTTATTGGGAAATTCTTACCGTTCTCTCTGGTCCAATAGTTGATGGCTTTAGGTGAAGCCTCGACGTGGCACTGAAGAGTGACGTCAGTGCCCGTCGGAGCGCCTACCAGCTGGTTTGGCACTTGCACCAATGGGTGAACTGGGAACAAAAGTGTTACATGATAAAATCAGTCAAGTCTAAAGGTATAAATAAGAAAATACAAAGGAATTGTCTTGTATCTCGTGGCCACTGAAAAATTAAATTTGTAAAAAAGAAACCGCGAAGAACTAGATCTTTGTTATTTTTAAGTATGTGTGGTATTTTTTTTACAGTTGTTTTGGTATTACTCATAGAAATTGTCAATTATTTTCTATTTGCAGTAAGTAAGAATTACGACTAAATATTTGTATTTACTATGAAGTAAACATTAAATATAATTATAAAATACAACGATATAATGCTTTGCTGTAAAAAAATTGTACTTTGATTTAAAGGACATTGACCAAATGACTAAGGAACCTAGTATCGGTATGAAACATGTGGTGACTCAAAGATTTATGGTTTAATTTAAATAATGATTTTAGGGCTTTCAAATGTTATTTACTATTTTATCATAATTCTCAGCATTACACAGTAATAAGGTATAAAAATCTAAGTTTCAAATCGAATCTCTTAGTGACTTTTTGTCACAATGTACCTATGCTGGTAAATTCAAAATAAGAATTATTCAAAATCGCGATTGAGCATTTTTAATACTCATTAATTTCGCTCGAGAATTCACATTTAACAGATCATCGAACAATTAGCAATTTGTACATCTTGGACGGCACATCGAAAATATCAAAGCATGGTTTCCACGAAAATGTAGTCTGTTATGAAATACTTATAAGTCGCTATCAACGCTTACTGTTGTGTTCAAATTAATTTATGATGAATCAAACAGGCAAAGTTCTCGAAAACATTCTGCCTTTCGATTAATCAAAAATTTTGCTTAGCTATTTTTAACACCTTATCAGATTGTTATTACAATTTAATAATAATAATTAGTTGTTATTAATATCTGTTGTTATTAATTATTCAACTATAAGTTCAATAATCGGATGCGTAATTTAATTATTTTGCGTAAGTCAAGGTTTTATTGTTTTTATATTCTTTGAATGTCATGCCAGTGACATGTGACAGTGACAATACGTGCGTGAAAAAAAAAAACTATGTATGGGTAAAATAGGAAATCGAAATAAAAACTAATACTTTTATGATGTTTTTTATGCGGATAAGGATTCGCATTACCATATAAAATCATTATATTTAAAAACAAGAATTATCAACATTATAAACTTAAGTCACCACAGAACAAATAACGATACTAGGTCCGGTCATTAAGGACTAAGTGCGGAAACCAAACCCTCTAACATAAAACAGGTCCGGTCAATCTCGTTTAATAAAACAATCTCGAAAAACTTCTAGAAATGCGATATTGCCAGCCCGCGCGGGTAGAACGTTCTTAACATAAATTGTAGTCGCGATAACTTCTCTAGTGAATTAGCCACTAGAATTAATTTGGTATTTATTTACATAACATCACGCCAGTAATCTTCGGAAGGGTTAGGCAGAGCTGTACCTATAGTAACACCCACATGTCGCCAGTTATGTTTAAGTCCCATGTAACAGGAGGTGAGCCTATTGCCATTAACCGGTCACAGATCCAGAATTCGGTCTGTTACTGAGAAATCCCAGACGGAAAAATCCAATAACAGTTTTCCCAACCAGGGATTCGAATCTTGGACGTCTTGCTCGGCAGTACCGCTTGCGACCACCGCTAGACTAACGAGGCAGTTAATATAAAATACAGGGTGGAAGGGACATCGACCGAAACCGGTTACCATGGATTCAGTACATGTTCTGGACCCCACTGCGTTAAAATTGTTGGCCGGTTATTTAAAATAAACTCACAATAGATAAGGAAGTTCTCAAACGATCAACCTATGAAAAATATCTAGGTAGACGACAAACTCAATTGGAAACTTCATCAACCATATCAAAATCAATTTAATGTCATTACTTGCAGCATTACGTTAAGTTTCAAACTGCATTCCAAAAAAATTACGTAAAATAATTTATAGTTCTCTGGTTAAATGTCATCTTGAATATTTAGTTGAGATATGAGGGTCAGCCGCGAAAACTTACCTATACTCCATTTATTATAACATTAGACAAATAACTGTTCGCACCCTTTCGTTATTTCGATGTAAAGGTTTAATAAACTCCGTTATTTCATGATAAATACAAAGCACTGTTATCTATTTACCATTTACATTAAAAAAATAACTCTAAAGTGCAGTAATTTCAACAATATTTTATTTATTTACTTTATTTTATTTTAAAGAAGGCTTACAGACTAACAAACCAATGATATAAAGAAATTAATATAAAGAAAATTGCTAATAACAAGCCTCCACATATAGTAAAAAAAAAATGTCGATAAAAAAAAGTACATACAAGTTAATATTATTAGTTAATATTAGATAAGTTAATTATCCATAAAAAAATAGCTGTGCCAAAAGTCGTCTTAAGGTCGCCACACTGGTGCAGAACAAGTCAACATTAAGGTCCATAGGAAGCCTATTAAAACTAAGTGCACTTCTTATTGAGAAAACATTCCGCCTATAATTAGTCATTGCGAAAGGTACATTTAATATTGGCCGTTGACGTAATCCCATCAGATTCGTGCGTAATGACAGATTAGCAACGAGTTCAGGACAGTTAATGTGGCCATTAGCGATACCCAACAGTAAACTCACGTCCCCAATATAACGTCTCATCTCCAGAGGAAGGCAGTGGTACCGTTTGCAGCGGTGCTCATAGTCAACTGAGTATTGCTGAGCCCTATAATCTAGAAAACGTAGAAATTTTCTTTGGACGCCCTCAATACGGGACTTATAAGTCTCATACTGCGGGTTCCAAACCTGAGACGCGTATTCTAAATGGCTGCGCACGAAAGAACAATACAAGATTTTAACCGGTTTAAGAGATCGGAAACAGGCCGTGGTGCGTAGTATAAATCCCAGAGCCTTGGATGCCCTTGTAACTATGCTATTTACATGTTGATCAAACAGAAGATTGCTGTCTATGATTACCCCTAAATCTCTAATGCTATTTAGCCTGCTAATGAGCTGATCGTTTAAGGTGTAATTACAATTTACCAAAGAAGTACAACGTGAGAATGTTAGGAGAAAGCATTTAGAGACATTTAAATGGAGTTTGTTACGGATGCAATATATTTCAAACCTATACAGGTCATCTTGTAATTGATATGCATCAGACATGTCTCGCACAACTTTATGAATCTTCATGTCATCAGCATAAAGTAAAATATACGAATGACGAAAGCACTGTTTGATATCTGTAATGAACAATATAAATAACAGAGGACCCAAAATGGAGCCTTGAGGTACGCCTGAAGAGACAGAACTCCAACCAGAGGTGTAGCCGTGAAGCACGACAGCCTGTGTTCTGTTCTCTATATAAGAGGAGAACCACCGGTATAGGTCACCATATATTCCGGCGAGAAACAGCTTCTTCAGCAGCATGCAATGATCAATACGGTCGAAACATTTACTATAGTCGGTATAAACTACGTCAACTTGTCGCTGTACCATACCGTTTGTAATAAACTCATGTGACAGAAGCAAGTTAGACGTGGTTGAGCGGTTCCTAACAAAACCGTGCTGTTCCTCACCGAGAATTGGCTTGAAAGCCGCATAGACATCGGATATTACACAATAACTGTCGTTATTTAGCCGTTATTTGTCTAATGCTATAGTAAATGGAGTATGGTACCACTACAAAGAACTATTTTTTTTGTTTGTATAGTACTTTTTTATTTTTATAATTTTTAAAATAAAAAAAGTACTATAAAAAAAAACAAAAAAACAAAGTTGAGCACTTTGTCTTTTTTTTTTTGTTTGCATAGTACTTTTTTATTTTTATAATTTTGTTCTTTGTAGTGGTATACTATCCATTTACTATAGCAGTATAACTCAACTCATCTCTAGAAATACTACACTGGCGTCCTTATTAAAAAAAATCATCACCAAATCTGTTCAATTAAACATACATATGAAAAATGTAACATAGCGTAAGGAATAAAAACAAAATCCAGTTAAAACCAGCGCACGCTTGCACTAATTATGGCATAAAAACAAAATTCGTTGAAGGAGCACGGCTGTTCAATAGTTTATCGGAGGATATAAAAAAATGTGACAATATAAACACATTCAAACTCAGATAAAGGCAATAAATACATCACAACACTTGAAATAATATAAAACAAAATATTATTATGCTAATATAATATCTCCAACACCCTAGAGGTAACTAATGATAATAGTACTAGTTATAATCACTTAAGTATCTAATGAGATACTTAAGTGACATTACGAGTATAAGCACACTGTTATTTTTTAAGTTCTTATGAGAAATAAAGTTCTTTAAACCTAAGTTGAGTTCTTTTAAAATTAGTTTTATGTTTGTTTAGAAATATTTTAAAGCACCACTTTTTCTTATCGAGTAATTTATACTAACTAAATAGTCTTTTTGAGAATAAGAAAGGAGATTTAAATTGTGAACATTAATAAACAGAATTGTTAAAATCTTAAGAGTTTCTTTGTCCTAATGAGTCCTATAGTTAGTTAAATAATTTGCAATTTAAAACATTGTTAATGGAAAATGATAATAAATATGTACCTAGGTATTATCTGAGAGATTTATTAAATTGTATTTTTTTATATATTTAAAATTAATAATAATAATAATAAAATCTTTATTTCTCAATAAATGCATTTACATAATTTTGATGTAAAACTGGCATAATATAATGCTCAAGAGTGAAAAACTCTGACTTCTAAACTAGGTTTATATACCTGTATCTTAGAAGCCAGAAAATTGGTGTAAGTACCATTTTTACAACAAAAAAAAAAGAAAGGATTTTCTTATGCAATAAATTAACAATATAAGCAAGAAGGTTCAAAAGAAAATTGTACTATTTATCTATGTAAAAGATAGGATAGTCAGTGTCAATCTTATTCGACCTTTTCGGTGATTCCAGTAACTTCGTTACAAAACTAGTCGGCACCAATATGTTAGTAATTATACGCAGCAACAAAACACAGGTATCAAATAATTTAATTGATTTCAATACCTATAATAGACAGCGCCATTAAGTCAGTAATTATACGCAGCAAGAAAACATCATCATTTCAGCCCAAAGACGTCCACTGCTGGACATAAGCCTCCCCAATAGAGGGGGGGGGGTTTGACATAATCGCCACGCTTGGCAGGCGGGTTGGCGATCGCAGTATGGTGTTAAAAATGCATAGAGAACGCTGCTGCCCATTCTCTAGTAAGTCCCTTAGTCGCCTTATATGACACCCACGGGAAGAAATGGGGTGGTGCTATTCTTTACGTTCGGCACCACACGGTACAAGAAAACATACTTATCAAATAATTTAATTAATTTAAATAACTATACTCCATTTATTATAACATTAGACAAATATCTGTTCTCACCCTTTCGTTATTTCGATGTAAACGTTTAATAAACTCCGTTATTTCACGATAAATACAAAGCACTGTAATCTATTTACCATTTACATTAAAAAAATAACTCTAAAGTGCAGTAATTTCAACAATATTACACAATAACTGTCGTTATTTAGCCGTTATTTGTCTAATGCCTGTACTCCATTTATTATAACATTAGACAAATAACTGTCCTCACCCTTTCGTTATTTCGATGTAAACGTTTAATAAACTCCGTTATTTCACGATAAATACAAAGCACTGTAATCTATTTACCATTTACATTAAAAAAATAACTCTAAAGTGCAGTAATCTCAACTATATTACACAATAACTGTCGTTATTTAGCCGTTAAAGAAAACATAGTTATCAAATAATTTAATTAATTTAAATAGCTATATAGATGGCACTAATATGTCAGTAATACAAGTATGTAAGTAAGAAAACGGGTAACAAATAATTTCGAATAATTATCACCACAAAATATTCCAAAAATAGCACAAACTAGTGAGTGGTTTTATTCACATTTTTGTAATATTACGTGCTATTTTCGCCTTGCGCTTATAAATACACGTTCAAAGCCTTTGCATTTGGTATGGTATGCATACGCCCCGCACATTCGGTTTGCTTGTGCAGTTTCAGAACATGTTATTTAATATTTATAACTTTTCGCACTAATAAAGGCGAATGTGCTACTAACAAAATGTTTGAAATAACGCA
Organism: Dryobota labecula; assembly: GCA_947523025.1. Lineage (NCBI taxonomy): Eukaryota > Metazoa > Arthropoda > Insecta > Lepidoptera > Noctuidae > Dryobota > Dryobota labecula. The sequence goes on from OX383284.1 coordinate 17,394,679, forward strand.
AAGTTGAATTTTAGTGTATGATAAACATGTGGATGTAATGTTTATGTTTGTGGTTTAGTTAAATGTCTGTTAAATAATATTCAAGCTGTATGGTTTTGCGTAGGACAGAGAGTAGTGAAAATGAGAAAGAGAGCCCTTTGACCTGCAGCGGGACAACAGAGGCTAAAAATTTGATAACATAACATCACTTCTATATACCCCACAGGGTGTTAAGCAGAGGTGTACTATCGGGGATATCCGAATCGGCACACTTTCAAAACAAAATTCCGTGTAAGCATCTTTACCGCTCCTTTTTGTGACGACCAAAAAAAAAAAAAAAACTTTTGTTTAAATACATTTCTCAGACTGTTACAATGATCACAGATGTCTGACCACCTCGTCTGGATTTTTACGGTCTTCTTTTTCATTTACAAAAACAACGGGCTCAGCAATAATCTGATGCTGCGATGTTATTGGTTGATGAGCGTAGGTAAGCGTGGCTATAGCGGCCGAGCGCTGCAAGCAAGAATAGTCCTTATAGTAGTCCAATTCGGATGTCCCCGATAGTACCGATAGTACACCCACATTTCGTCAGTTATGCTTAAGTCCCATGTAATATGTCTATTGCCTTCAATCGGGCACAAATCCAGACTCCGGGCTGCTAGTGAGCAATGCTAGATGGAAAAACCCAATAACAATTTGCCCGACCTGGGAATCGAACCCAGGATCTCATGTTCAGCAGGAGCGCTTGCGACCACTAGATCAACGAGGCAGATAAAATAAATAAATAAATAATAATTCGTTTTGCGACTGAAAAAACCTTGGTTTTTTTTTTCTTAGATTTTAGTTTAGTAAATACATATATACTTTTCTTCTCCCTAACATTCCAATGATCTATTAATTAAATTCTATTAGTTGTCTGAGAAAGATAGCCGAGAAGCGGTAGGACCTACAATTGTATTTTAACGCCTATATTGAGTTCATTGTTAATTTTTGTAATTAAGTTATATCATTCAAAACTGTTATGTTTGAGTTTGATCTAATAATAGTACATGATTGCAAAGGCCGTGAAATAGGCAATTGCAGGTCGAGTATGAGTTTGAAGGACGAGCCGTAGGCGAGGACTTCACTAATACGAGACAGGCAATTGCCATTTCCGCCGAGGCATATATAGTGCATTTCTCAAAAGAATGCAGGGAAATAAAACATACTTTTTATATTATACATTTATTAAGTATGTAAATAACAAATCAAGACAAATTATCAGCTTTGCCGCCAATTTTCTATTTATCATCTGTGCCGAAAGGCAAACGCATTTATGGCTATACAGCCGCATGAACGCAATTTGTGCTAAGCAAAGAGACTTACTTTGGTATGCCAAGAATGATAAAAGAGATCCAATCAAAGAGTATTTAATAACCCCAGCACGCCGTTACATACAACATTGCTGGAGCGTTATAATGTTCGAAATTTAAAAAAACGCTCCTGCAATGGATTTGATTTTCTTTGTCCGTAAATTCGATATTTCGCGTGTTCTTTTTTCGAAAATAATGACATGCATGTTTGAGAAAAAAATCATTAAAAAAAAAACATGTTTTTACTGTAAATATCAAAAGTCACATATTCACTTTTATGTATGCAAGTATATTTTTGGTATAGTTTATTGTACTTATACAGGGTCGGAGCAGGTGGTGGTACAGTGGCAGCGTAAGAGTTGTATGTCGTGGTTTTAAATCCAGGCAGTTGCTATACTTTGTGTAAACAAAGTATAGCAACTGCCTTTGCCCGCCTCTGTGGCCTAGTGGTAAAACCACCTGTCTCAGATCCAGAGGTCCCAGGTTCGATTCCCAGCGGGGGCAAAAATTTCTGCTCGGTTTGGTTGGTGGTAGGCCTTGTTCTAAGTCCGCCTGGCTAGCTACCACCATCTTATCTAAGTCTGTCGCCAAAACAACAATGTTAACAGCATTTGTTGTGTTTCGGCAGTTAGAGGTAAGATAGCCAGTTCCTCTGTGGTTGAGGATTCCGGGTGAAGCTCACTTCCATCTTCGGCCTTATCATCACTTATCATTAGGTGAGATGAAGGCCAAGAGCTTCCCCGTTGAATGTAAAAAAAAAACATGACCACTGCTCTCAAAACGGTGAAGGAAACCATCGTGAGGAAATCGGTATGTCCTAGAACCAAACATTCGAAGAATATTCTACGCTGATTATATTGTATACACCGTGGCATTTCAGTCGTCTTACAAAAACAGCTCACTTCATGTACCCAATGACTACTAATCATTCACGTAAAAAAATGTTTTTGAACATTCGTTTTTTTTTTTTTTTACTTTTATTAATTATGACGCATGACATAGTTTAAAACACCCTGTTACGAGTGCAGTCCGAGTCTTGTGATACAAGGGCGCCGCAGAATGGATTTAGATTAAGTTTAAGTTGCAATAGTAAGAAATACATTTTTGGGTTAGGGTGAATGAACTCTGATAAAGATATCGCCGCTCCATTCCGCGGCGCCCTTGTAACACAAGGCTCGGACTGCACTCGTAACAGAGTGTTTTAAACTATGTCATGCGTCATAATTAATAAAAATAAAAAAATCTAATGTTGAAAAAAAAACAATTTTTTTTTACATTAATGATTTGTAATCATTGGATACATGAAGTGGGCTGTCTTTGTAAGACGACTAAAATACCACGGTGTATACAGGGTTCCAGGCAATAATGCTACGTTTAAGTTTCCTACCGCTCAAAATGACCAGCAATTGCATACAAAATCAATTATATATGTCAGTCAACTGCAGTATGACGTCATATTATTAGCTGTATTTAATGAAACGTTCGCGCTAATAAATGAAATGACGTTAATATATTGCAGCGTGAGCTGCATTAGTTTCGAATAAACTTTTACGTTCATGTGAGCGTTCAACATGATACGATCTAATCTGTTTCGGTAATGAGTTATGGTTTTGACTATCCTATTGCGAATATGTAAATTGAGTGTATTTACAGTAGTGAGTTTTAAAGTGTTTTTACTTTTGAGGATTTTCTATTTTGTTAAAAATTATTGGTTCTAGGACGATTATCATAGGGTACAACATTATTTTAATATAAAGCCATTTTTAATACACTATACCGCTATTGTTTAAATAAAAAAATATTTAGGTTTTTGATTTTTATGAGCCGAAAAGCTGTCGTAGCAGTGCTGTAGCAGCTACGCCGTAGCGACCGCGAAGCTACGTCCTAACTGCTACGCACGACGTATCTATATATATATAAAAATGAATCCCTATTTCCCTTGGTCACGGCATCACGCGTGAACGGATTGACCGATTTCGAAAATATATTTTTTGTTGTGTTTGTTATTGTCAGGAAAAGGTTCATATGTAAGAAAAAATTAAGAAAGTTAAAAAAAAAATGCAAATTTAAGAATAAGTTTTTATTAATTATTTTTTTGAAGATTTAGGTAGGTAGGTAGGGTAGGGTAAGTAGGGTAGGGTAGGGTAGGTAGGTAGGTAGGTAGGTAGGTAGGTAGGGTAGGGTAGGATAGGGTAGGTAGGTAGGTAGGTAGGGAAGGGTAGGTAGGTAGGTATGGTAGGGTAGAGTAGAGTAGTGGAGTTTATACTATATTTCCTTTGCGCGTAGACAAACTGCCACAGTCAAATAGCTTTTGACAGAACGAAGTCTGTCGGGTCAGCTAATCTATAATATAAAAATGTATAGCAAAATGTGTTGGTAAGCGCATAACTCAACAACGCCTGGACCAATTTAACCAATTCTTTTTTTTTATGTTCGTTGAAGTCCAAGGATGGTTTTTTTTTTTATGGATTTTACGAAAAACTAGGGTAGGGTAGAGTAGGGTAGGGTAGGTAGGTAGGTAGATAGGGTAGGGTAGGGTAGGGTAGGGTAGGTAGGGTAGGGTAGGGTAGGGTAGGGTAGGGTAAGTAGGTAGGTAGGTAGGTAGGGTAGGGTAGGGTAGGGTAGGGTAGGTAGGTAGGTAGGTAGGTAGGTAGGGTAGGGTAGGGTAGGGTAGGTAGGTAGGGTAGGGTAGGGTAGGTAGGTAGGTAGGGTAGGGTAGCGTAGGATAGGGTAGGTAGGTAGGTAGGTAGGTAGGTAGGGTAGGGTAGGGTAGGTAGGTAGGGTAGGTAGGTAGGTAGGTAGGTAGGTAGGGTAGGTAGGGTAGGGTAGGGTAGAGTAGTGGAGTTTATACTATAGCTTTTGACAGAACGAAGTCTGTCGGGTCAGCTAGTCTTTTATAAAATCGCTATTTATGTGACGTTTATAATAGCTTAAGTCAAGACACGTTCAGGAAATGTTTGTATACGAAACATGAGTTTTCCCAAAATTATGAGTTAGTTGGCAACTTGTGATATTGTTGACAGTGCGCAGCGAGTCGCTATCGCCGCGTCACGTCACGTCGCTCGCGCACTCTGTTTGCCTCCTCGCTCCGCCACTTTGGTAAAACTCCACTGCGTCTGTCAGGTGTTTACACTGAATATCATCCCGCCTGGCTGCATTACTTCTGTTTGCATTAACTATTTAACGGACTAGATGTTTGCACGCAATTAAACTACAGTTTCAGACAGAGTACGGTTAGTTCGTAGCGTACCATCCATGTTTTTACAGTGATAATGTTAATCCAATGCAAACTCCAGCTTAGAGCACCATTCATTATAACTTTGAAAATTGTATTTACTCATCTGTACCAAAAATATTAAGTCGCAAAAAGACTTTAACAATGCTTTTATTTGAATCAAAAGATGTTTCGCAATTAACAAAGGCCTTGATTCAAAAAGATACCGAAAGGTTGAAATGTCGGAACGAAAGCGTCAAGTTGTTCTTAAAGCGAACGGATTATTTCGAAAATGTAAACAATCGCACCAGCATCCCCAAAAGTCTTTTTAGGGTGAATTAAGGAAAACGGAATTTTCTTCCACGACCTTAGATCGGAGCTTATTTGCGGTTATTCTCTTTGACCGTCGTTAAGTTCCTTTAGACGGCTTTTACGAGTTTGAGTGGCCAATTTAGCGAACAAAATCTGAACGATCAGAATTTTTGTTCTAATTAATAACTCCAAGGGGCTACGAGGGTAGCCTTTTGCTTATTAAATAAAGCGGAATAATGAACAGTCGAGATGTTAATCTAATTGCAATTGCGTTTTATCCAGTTGTATTTTATAAGAGTTAAAGCGGCGGAATATTTTACATTGGAATTATATCATGTGTGCTGAGTGCGCAGTATATAACTTAAAGAACGTGATTAAGCAATCCCTAACTGTATAAGTAGATAGGAATTCTCGCAGCAATCAAAAGTTAGGGGAGTTTTCTCGGGAAGGATTCCGCGCGGAATTCTTAAAGTGACAGTTTGATTAACCGAGCGGCGCACACGCTTTCACCGTTTTCGGATTTCTTGGCGTTTTGTACCTATTACCTGTTTTAGTTGACTTTGGAATTTCTTGAGCTGCAGTTTTAACCTAACAATACTTACAAATACGTTGCATTCACTACGCTATCTGAACGCAGACAAACTTATAAATCAGGGCGAGCTCGGAATTAACAGTACAAGAGAAAATATATCCTAAAATTAATTATCCTTAACTGCTGGATCCTCTTTGCAAATTGATCGCGATTTGTTCACTTCGTTTGGCGTGTTTCTTTTTCTCTAAACTCAATTTACCGTCGTCCAGGCTCCAGTGAATCAACTACAAGAGACTCATCGCATTACGTGGCACTTACTGCTACAAATGAATTGCTTCACTTCTGCTTCTAAAAAAGTGTTTTTATGTACCTTCGCGGCCGCAAGTCCACCCAGCCCGCTGTTATCATTCGTTTTCGGGGGGAGGAAATTTAAATTAAATATTTGAGAGCGTTAATTTTGTCTCCTCATCGAGCGAACGCGACGCATTCTTTGTGAAGTAATTAAACTGAGTGGAAGGGTTTCAGACGGCAGTAGTTTGTTTGTTCGCTTGAAATTGCGTTTCCTATGAAGTGAATTTCTCTCGGTTGTCGTCAAGCGACGTTGGCTTTTATTTGTTTTATAGATACGAGATATGAAATGTCAAGTATCTGAAATGTATATTTATAGGGCGTAATGTGAGTGGGATTAAGGGTGAAGCCAGACGAGCGTAATTTTTTGAGCTGTGAGTCGCGTAATTTCTACTCGGCAGAAATTCTGTTGGGCTGTCAGACGAGCGTAATTTATTGAGTTGCTTTTCAACGCTTGTATTGGGTGTTTGCGTAGTGCAATGGATATAATAAAAACGTTGTGTATAGGGAAGCATATAGCGAAGACACAGAAGATGATAGAAGAAAATACTGGGTGAATCCACTCAACAGTGAAAGACTGATGGGCGGACAGTTTCATGTCTTGTATGAACGTTTATGTGCAAATCCAGACATATTTCAAAATTACTCCATATGCCATTATATGTTTTTCAAGAATTATTAAATCTCGTACAACCTTTTATTACTAAATCAGACACAAATATGCGACTAGCCATCAGTGCAGAGGAAAGACTAATAATAAACACTCAAGTAATTTTTTAAAGTGTTTTTATTCCCTCGAGTCGCCCCCCTCTCGCCGCGAATTCAATTCGGTCCGAATAATGCGTGTGAGTCGGCAGACAACTCTTTTTGCGTCGCCGTGTGGATCAAATAGGACTTTTGTATGAAACCGAATGCAGCAGAATTTCTGCGACTCACGACTCACAAAATTACGTTCGTTTGGCCTCATACTTAGGATTACATCAAACTAGTACTTTGTTTACTTCATAAACTCATTTCAGGTATTATTTGATGTTACTCCGAACCTAAATAAGTTTTTGAGTTATTTAGTAGGTTCGTTCAGTTAAATGTAGAACCTATTCCAATCAGAGTGTTTACACTGGACTGCCAATAACAGAATGCAAATACGTAGTGGACAACGCGTCAGAGCGTCCAGTGACCCGCTGCTAACCATACAAAAAACTTTTATAGGCATGACGTTGATGTGAAAAGCGAGAGAATCAGACTCTGGAACTGGAATTATACTATTATTACCTTTTCCGTCTTTTACGGTTATTGTCTGGGCTTGAACTGGTGACACAAAGTAAGAAACCATAAAAATTCCGTTCCTATAAGTTGGGATAGATTTATTGTTTAGTACCTGAGAGAAAATCCTTACAACGATATTTTAAAGTGTGATTATTACTTGATTACGAAATATTACTGGAATGTTTTATTTTACTTTCATTGTTCACTGATGAACATCGCTTTGATTGTGTTTATTTAAAAGGAATAAAAAAATATTTGCAAAAACACTAAACTTATCCGACAGAATAGTGATTGTGAATTTATGTTTGGATGTAAAGAAGAATATAACAGCTCATCTACCTTATCCACCAATCGATGGAAATTACTACATCAACAGAAATGAACTGTAAAAAAAACCGGCCAAGTGCGTGTCGTGCCACGCACAATGAAGGGTTCCGTAATTGGGACGAATTTATCCCAAAAACAAACTTAACATTGTAGTTGAAATATTGTGTATGTTGACCCATACATTCCAACTGCAAATGTAAGTTGGTCGACTATTACTCGTTAACGTGTAAAGCCTACTTAGCTGTGATATTTTTCCTTTTAACTTCGTTATAGACTACTGCCATGATTTTTTTCACATATCCAAGAACAACCATTTAGCTGGCAGGGGGGAGATATTTGACTCTAACAAAAACTAGCACTTTAAAGCTTAATATTATGCAAACGGATCCCTGAATCGAAAAATGGTTTTCACAAACCCGCAATATTTTTGAACGATCTGTCTAACGATACCCCACCATGGGATAGACGAGAAAAAAAAAACACTTTAGGTGTAGGGGACCCCAAAAAAATTTATATTTCATGATTTTATTATACTACTTTGTCGGAGTGGTTAATATGTATACACATACCAAATTACAGCTTTGTAGAGAGAGAGAGAGATAGAGAGAAAGACAGAGAGAGAATTGAATAGAATAGAATTTTCTAATTTTCTGAGCTGAGCCGCGGACTGACAGAGAGACGGACATGGAGAAAATATAAGGGTTTGTTGTTGACTACGGAACCCTAAATATTTACCAATAATTACCAATAGATAATTTATAAAATAGTCGGTAATTTATACAAAAAAGATAACACAATTTAGTATTGTATGTTTGTCTGACAGCTTTGGTGATTGAAGGCTTTGTTTGATCATTGTATTATTAAAAACCCTTTTATAAATTTTCAATGAACGTTGATGGATCGCTGCAAATACATACATTATACAACGGTTGATTTTATTTACTGGATTTTATATGGCGCTAATTCTTTAGCTTTTGTTTTAGCAATACATGTAAAAAAAATGTATACAGGAATTGTTAATAATTTTATTAAGTTATTATTTTTGGTAACTAAAATATTAGTTAATAGGTTTTGTAACCGCATCAAAATCCGTTGCGTAGTTTAGAAAAACAACGCGGTCACACAGACAAACACGAAAAGCGACTTTAATTTATAACATACACACATCAAAAAAAGTTTATGATCACTAGCAAAGCTGATATAATTTTTTTAATTGTACTTTATCAAGTAAAATTCTTTGTATGTATGTTTTCTTTAAATAGAAATACCCTGTTTGAAATAAAAAAATAAAACAATTTTTTATTAAAAAAAAAAAAAAAAATTGAGTAATTAATCATAATGTAACAAAAATTTGATAGAATGAAAAAGACTGTTTAACCAAACTTAAACAACAATTTATTAATAAAAGGTTTATATTCAATATAATATAACTCCTCCCCTGGCTCGAACACATGCGGTGAGCCTGGGCATGCTGAGAAGAAAGTTATCCAGCATTCTTGGGGTATCCTGTCCCATTCTTGAATAGCGGCTTCCCTGAGCTCTGGCACTGTCTGGGGATGTGGCTGACGGTTCCAAACCGCTCGCTTAAGAGCATCCCACGCGTGTTCTATTGGGTTTAAGTCAGGCGAGCTGAATCATAATTTAATCTACCGTACCTAACAAAAAGATTTCGATTTTTCATAGCGATCGCAAACTTTTTTTGATGTGTGTATATAGATAGTACGTATGCCTGTATAGATGTATCATCATCATCATCATTTCAGCCAAAAGACGTCCACTGTTGGACATTGGCCTCCCCCAAGCACCGCAACTTTGACCGGTTTTGTGCTTCCCGCATCCAGCGGATTCCTGCGGCCTGTGTAGGAGACCATCCAACGCTACGTCTGCCAGTACGCGATCACCACTCCAGAACTTTTTGGCCCCTAAGGCCATCTGTTCTGTACATATGTACCTCCTTACTAATAAATGTTGTATAGCGTCTGTATAGTTACACAACGCTTTGTCTTCTTCTATCGAAAGTCAAAATACTGACGAGTGAAAGAGAGAAATCGGTGTGTAACTATACAGACGCTATACAACGTTTATTAGTAAGGAGGTTTTAGTATAGGATATTTTATATAACTAAATATACTTACAATATAAACTCCTAGCACTTTTACTATCATCACTCTCATAATAATCAAGCCATATGTAATTGTTCTCCTGACCATGGTCCTCAAACTCATTTGGAGCGAGCGTACCTTCGGGGATAATGCTATAATGAAGTTGGGTGGATACGGATGTGCTATCACAGGGATGTTATTAGTTCACAGGTGACTTCTGTTTCTTTATGTGGCCGTATTGTATACTATTTGTCGTTATAAGTATTCATTAGAATAGAATAGAATAATATTTATTTCTAAGTATATGGTACATTGAGATCTTAAAATTAAACATTGATTCACATATACTACCATTGCTGGTGTAGAAAAAATAATTAAGTGCATGCAAATCGTAGAAATTACAATAAAAGTTATATTAAATTAGTAAAATTGATTTGAATTTCTATTTTTAATACAATAATATTGATTCAGATTAATTGATTAGGATTATTTGTAATGTCAAAATATTAACTATTATGTCAAAAATAAAATACAAAACATGTCAAAAAAAAAAAAAATTGTCATGCCAAAAATATAAGTTCTAGTGTTAAAATATTAATTATAATGTCAAAATACTAATAGCTTAGATTATTAAATACAATAATAAATTATGTGTATAAATTAGTGGATGCTTTAAGGCGAGGTTCTTCAAGTTAACCTCTAGGACATGTAATTATAGTGTAATTTTATTTAGAAACGGTAATGATTACACGTGAAAAAATTATATGTTGCTTTTGAGACCTTTCTGTAGGTACGGCGGGTACTCGTTACATACATGCATAAAGTTCACTCGATAGAAAAAAAATCCAAACATACCCTTATTTTGTAGATTAAAGTAATTTTATTTCAATATCGTTTCGTCTATGATGATGTAATGTCCGTCGGGTTTAACATTGTTAATATCGTAAAACATATAATTTTCAACCCAAAATTAACGAAATTCACGGCACAATTTACTCGCGCCGAGCTGCCACCTCAAGAACAAAAATGCACGCTCGAAGAACCTCGCCTTAAGAGATTGGCGATAGTTGTATTTTATGTACGCCACTTATAAATAAGGGACATCATGATTCTAGACCCAGTTTTAGACTCAAAAGTTTTCATCGGTTACTTAAAAAAAATCTGCTGTTCCATACATTTTGACCGTGTGGTAATTTTGTATGAAACAGCAGTTTTTTTTTCAATAACCTGCGAAAAATGTCTACTCTGGTTCTGCGTGTCTTCAATCATGTGCTGAATTCATAGTAACGGTTTGCGCGTCCATACCCTTTACACCCTTATATTATGGTGGAAGGACCGGTCTGATCATTGTTCGTTCATTATGTAAATAAGTTCAAAACCAAACTCTCTAAATAAAACATAGTATATTTGCTCGCAAACTGAGCTAAAATACTCGTAAAGTTCATTTTATTTACACGAAGAAAAAACCCAACACATTTTTTTTTCCAACAAACTAAACTTTAATACAAAATGGTTACACTGTCATCGGTTTTCAGATTCATGAACTGATCAGCGTCAATTCCCAGTGGCATAACACTATCCATGCAAATGGAAATGGGCGTATGCACCTGTGAGGCACACTATAATTCCAGCAGTGATTTTGCGATCGGCGTGCGAATACGAACGGTTGATCCGGCCAGATAGGAGATTAATTTGTCTGAGTGCTGGCTCGAGCTAAACTTAGGTACAATTTTTTTTTTTTTCTGTAATGCATTGTGTCTACGGAAATGCTTATAAAGGTTGTCTCAGTAAGAACTTGAATTTTTTTAAACTAAAACAAATATATTGATTAAATGTTTTATTTACATTTTTTTTCTTAATATGCACTGAAATAAATATTTAGCCTAACTACTTCGGTTATTTCAGGAATAATCAAAGTTTTGTGTTTGACAAGACTTTATAAAAGTTAACTTGGTTTAATAAACGTGATTTGTCTATAAAATACAAAACAGCCTTCTGGTTTTGGTTACATGTTGCATATAGTTATGTGGTCACTTTTTGTGTTACATGTTGACGAAAGTTTGGTTAGGTATAAGTAAAAATTTTTTTCAGTGTGTACAGAGGTATATAGTAATGACATTTATGTACACTTGAAACAAAATATCGGTTTAATGCCCACCGTTGCTTTGTTGGCAGGAATGCACTCTTTTGACACAATTTTGCAGTAGGTACATTTTGCAGTAAAGGCTGCTGGATTTCACAAATTTAGCGTGCAATTTCTTCTTCTAGTTCCTCAGTTGTCACTGGGTGGTTTGTATATACCTTATTTTTTTTTAAACCTCGAAAAAATAATCCAGATAAAATAAATCGCAACTTCTTGGCGGCCAGTTGGTCTCCAAAACGAGAGATGACACGACCTGGACAAATGGTTTGCAACAACGTCATTGATTCGCGTGTAGTGTGACGTGGTGCCACCCTGTTGAAACCACATCTCATTTAAGTCCATTCCGTCAAATTATTGCCAAAAAAAGTCTGTCAACATGGTCCGGTAACGATTGCTGTCGACAGTCAAAAGCCGATTTGATCGCGTAATTTGCGAATGGTCATAGTAAAATTTTCCCCGTTTTTGTAATGGGCTTTCACTATTAACAATCGCTCTTCCAAGCTGTAACGAACCATTTCCGTAAATTTCTATGTTTTAATTAAAGAAATACCAAATATGGCTGACTCAATAATTACCTACCAGTCAAAAATTGGCGGCCCATGCCAAACTCAAGTTCTTGCTGAGACACCCTTTCTAGTCGGGTTCTGAAGGAAAGTATTCTCGGTTAAAAAGGTGAGTATTTTGTTGATTGGTTTAGAAAATCAGGACTTGAACCCTAATCAAAATCTTTACTACTTCTTTAAGCAAACTATAAATACAGGTTTTGTAAAATTGACAGAAGCCTACAGACTTTCTTGTTGGATAAATTATAGGGAAAGTTTTGTCTGCTAGACCGTAGATGGTACGTAGGTAGATAGGAAATAATTTAAATATTTATTAAGAAGGATCAAAAAGCAAGAACACACGAATCACGTTAAGCCGTTGGTTCCGGCTGTCTTTCGTGGATTTATGACAGTCGTTATGGGTCGTCAGAAGCCCAAAAGTATGACAACCAGTCTTAAAAAGAGGTATCGTATTACGCAGTAACTGGGTTGTGGAGGTCAGACAGCAAGTCTCTCCATGTAAAATACTGGTATTCAGCTGCTAGTTAGACTGGAAGCCGACCCCAGCATAGTTAGGACAAGGCTATGCAGATGATGATGATTTAGTAATAAATAAAGTCATTAAAACGCTCTTCCCCTCTCCTACTTATTTAAAACTAGGTTTTTGCCTCGGCTCCACCCGCGTGGATGTCGGTTATCGCGTAAAAAAGTAGCCTATGTCCTTCTCCATATATTAGCCTATATCTCAGCCAAATTTCATGACGATCGGTTCAGCGGTATAGGCGTGAAAACGTAACAGACTGCAGACAGAGTTACTTTCACATTTTAATATTAGTATGGATTTTGCTGTGCCCGTCAGGGTCCATAATTGATTCTATTTATTATTACTTACCACCTGTATGTATACATTAGAGATTGCAATAAAGATTCATTCAATAATTGTAATTTACCTATGCTAATATACATACGAAATAATTTAGTTAGGATATTGGTATTATCTTCTCGTCCCACATACTGCAGTGTCTCAAGACGAAAGTCTTTGACTAGTGCGTGTTGTCAGTATAGCACTGAAATGTGGTCGCTCATAATGGGCCTTATAAGAAGGCTAAAAGTCACCCAAAGGGCAATGGAGAGAGCTATGCTTGGGGTTTCCCTACGTGATCGAATCAGAAATGAAGAGATCCGCAGGAGAACCAAGGTAACCGAAGAATAGCATAGCTCGAAGAATTGCCAAACTTAAGTGGCAATGGGCAGGGCAAATTGCTCGCAGAACAGATGTTTGTTGGGGCTGAAAGGTTCTGGAGTGGCGACCGCGCACCGGAAGACGTAGCGTAGGAAGGCCTCTCACAAGGTGGACTGATGACCTTGTGAAAGCCACAGGAATCCGCTGAATGCGGGAAACATGGAACCGTTCGAGGTGGCAGTGCTTGGGGGAGGCCTATGTCCAGCAGTGGAAGTCTTTCAACTGAAATGATGAATGATGATGAATATTGCAAAAATATTATATCTCACTCTTACTCTCAAGAACACACAAGCGATAATACACAGCGCACAAAATATTGTAACTCAAATGTATCAGACGATTTCATCTATAATTGAAAACGATACTAAAACTAAATTCCAATAGTCAACGGGGCAGTAACTTTGTACGCTTTGGTGCGAGTCATTCGGATGCAAGACACGCACCTAAGATGATACGTGATAACACGAAAATCTCCCAATTGCTTACGTGTTCGAGCCGGCGGGGCCGGTGTGCTTCAGTCACGGAGTAGTAGGCAAATGGAGTGATAAATCTGTTTACCGAGGGAAAATACATAATGTGCTCAAATACGGAGCAAAAAAGATGACAAGTTTATTGCAACTACTCAAATATGAAGCAAATAAGATGTCGAGTTTATTGTAACTAGTTTATTTTTGGTGGTATGTCAAACTCAAACTCAAATCATTTATTTCAATTAAACCATTTACGGGCACTTTTGAATAGTCAAGGAGTCGGTCAGTAAGAAAAATGAAGCTACATGCCCATTCCAAAGCGTAGTAGGTACCTATGGAGAAGAACGGGCAAGAAACTCCATGGACACTGTTTTAAATTAAATTGTTATAAAAATAATTATTAGTTTGTTTGTTTAATGTTTAATGAAGGTAGAAATGCTTGGCTAGTAGCGGTCTCGATTGGAATCTAATAACAAAACGTGAACGATTCATACCCATAATCGATGCATATTGCTGTGAAACTCTACACACAAAATTAAACATATATTCAGCAACAGTATTGCCAATTCGCAGTTCTTCAATTGAAAACATGTAGAATAATGTGACATGAACAATCATCAAATTAGAGACGTTTCTTTAGTTAAATTAACAAGCTGAATTTAAAAGTAAAATATTCATATGAGCACTCCAGTTACTCCACACTCCACCTCAAAAGTTGAGAACTTGAGACCACCCGAGCATTGAATAACTCCTGGTTATAAATTAGGACGATCGTTTGATAAGTGAGTTCGCAACGTAACGCTTTTTGCTCGTGCTTTACGCAAGCGAGTAGACTTTATCGATGATTGAATTGATACACGTCGTGAATGCGTAATCAGATTGGGGCACTGTGGGTTGGGTTAGAGAATTAATTTTCAGGTGCTTTTTGTATGAGTAATTTGCTTTCGCTTTTCGTTTCGAAATCAACAAAACACTTACAAATAACACACAATGAGGACGCACCATTTGCGACGATCAAATCTCTTTAGTATGAGGCCAAACGAACGTAATTTTGTGAGTCGTGAGTCGTAGAATTTTGGTCGCAGAAATTCTGCTGTATTCGGTTTCATACAAAAGTCCTATTTGATTCACACGGCGACGCAAAATGAGTTGTCTGCCGACTCACACGCATTATTCGGACCGAATTGGGTTTGCGGCGAGAGGGGGCGACTCGTATCCATTGCACTACACAAACACCCAATACAAGCGTTGAAAATCAACTGAATAAATTACGCTCGTCTGGCAGCCCAACAGAATTTCTGCCGAGCAGAAATTACGCGACTCACAATTAAAAAAATTACGCTCGTCTGGCTTCACCCTTACAAACAAGTGACATACTAGCAGCTTAGTTTTTACTACAGCTAAAAATCATCAAACGAAAACCATCTTAATCAAATCAACAGTCATTAATTCAAATTAGGCTCAGAATCAGCACTTTTTGAACGTCAAAATTACATAAGAAGTCCCCAAAACGCCCGCCCTTCGCCCTTTTTCTAGTGCTTTAGCTGGGAAGAAGAAGTAGCGCAATAAACTCCCCAGCAGCACAGTTTAAATTATTGAATAAAACGCACTCAATATGTAGTTTCAGCTGCAGATCGGCGTGATTTTGAAAAGGAATTGTGTGTGGTAAATTTCTAAAAATATCGTCGAGGTATCTTTTAAAAGGCTTGGTTGTCAATTACGCTCCTGTTTAAAAGTTAAGTCAAATGAAAAGTTTATAAGCCACACTTAAAACATGCTATTACATAGCCTTTAATTGTCTTAGCCTAACACTGTATCATTACACCAAACGACACACTAGAGACACAGAATAATAATAATAATAATAATAACTCATTTCACTCCCCTACATTGCAAGCTACATTTGTCTCCCCTACTATCAGTTGTCTTGTTGTCTTATCTGTAATGAATACTCACAGTGTACATGCAGCATTATTCTCTTGCTCACTGAGGGAGGCACGCCATTGGCTGCGATGCATAGGTAAGCGCCCATCTCGGAGCGAGTCACCTTCGTTAGGTTGACTATTTCTCCTTCCAGTGAGGTCACTGTGGACAAAAGAGAATTTGCTATAGAACATTATTTATAAAAGACTTTAAATTAAAAAAAAAAAAAGGTAAAAAAGAAACATATTACGCGTAGAACTTAGTAGGTACGTGCTACTACTTGAATATACACACACCGGACATGACCCACAGTCTGTAAGACTTCTTTTTAAATCAAATTAAATTTATTCGTAAATTAGGTTTCAATACAATAAGGTGGTAGAATAAGATGGTTAGTTCGCTACATTTTACTCGAGAACATACAAATAATCACAAAGTTAGTTGTGTCGTAACAACAGACACACATTGTCAATTACTTACATACTAACATACAATTACCAATGTCAAAATAATAATAATCTAAATTTAATATTTAATAAATAAAAAATAAAAAAATCTAAATGTCAGTAGTGTCCTCCATAAACTCAGTAGTAACGTATATGAAAAAAAAAACACACATATAACATATATTATTATTAAGATTCCATATTTGTCGTGGAATTTTATTGAAAATAACTGGACCCATTCGATAAATACTTTTTCGTAGGAGGGCTGCTGTTTCTGCATCTGGATCTTACTCATTTATTTTTATTTTCATTCATAAGCAAAAGCTCTATCAAATGCTGTTAACATTGTTGCGATAGACTTAGATACTGGTGGTAGATAGTTAGGCGGACTTATACCAAGCCCTACCAACCAAACCGACCAGAAAATTTTGTCCCTGCTGTGAATCGAACCCTCTGCACTGAAAAAAATATTTAGCCTAACTACTTCGGCTATTTCAGGAATAATCAAAGTTTGACAAGACTTTATAAAAGTTAACTTGATTTAATAAAAGTGATACACAACAGCCAGCACAGGTTTTTGTTACATATTGCATAAAGTTATGTGGTCACTTTTTGTGTTACATGTTGACGAAAGTTTGGTTATGTATAAGTAAACATTTTTTTCAGTGTGGGTCTGAGTAGAAGGTCTTACCATTAGACCACAGAGACAGTTTATTATATTTGATATAAAAAAAATATCGTCTTTCTAGCACGGCAGGTTGTACTGGGGAGGCTGCTGCAGGTGCAGAAAACCTCAAACGGCGCAAATATAACAAACTTATAGGCAGTTATATTTTTGAGCCGTTTGGGGTTGAAGCATTAGGTCCATGGGGTCCGAGTGCTCATCGTGTATATCGCGACACCGCCAAGCGGTTGGTCGTCTCTTCACGTGACCTGGCCTATTTTTAGGCCAGAGAATCAGCGTCGCCATCCAACGTGGCAACGCTGCCAGCCTTTTGGGCACGCTTCCCACTGACGGTGATGCGGAAGAATTTTTTGATGACCAATGAGCACTTCCCCTTTTATTAAATTATTTTCTTGTATTTTTTTCGTGTAGGTATATAGTATGAATATTTTATTTTTAGTTTGTATGTTGTATTTAAGTTAAACTTGAAAAAATACAGAAAAAAAATGACATAAAATGTTTCTTAATCTCTCCGACCATGAGTGGTTTTAGTAGTAGCAAGTACAACATAACAACGCTCGAGTTAGTTTAAAACAGAAAACAGATTAAAAGAAAAAGACTGAAGAAATCAGAGCATTAAGTTCAGTTCATTCAATCACTGAAGCCTGACTTGAAAATAAATGAGTCCGATTTACGTTCGTGTTGTGAAGGCGAGTCGAAAATTGAAGAAGCAGCTTAGATTATTTTAGAATTCCACCTGAGTGAGTAATTTTAGAAAATACATCGTTTTATTGGACGTAGTTAAACTAAAAAGATTCAATCCACAACATTGTGAAAATTAAGTTAAGTGTGATAACCAATCTGATGCTAAATATCGACACTATTGGCCACTAAAAAAGATCCAAGCAAAAAAACAAGCGTTTATCATTTTGATCCACCTCAAAACCAACCTACATGCACATTAATATAAAATACTAGCTTTTGCCCGCGGCTTCGCTTAAATGAATGTCGGTTATCGCATAAAAAAGTAGCCTATGTCCATCTCCATATCCCAGGCTGTAATCTCTGCCAAATTTCATGAAGATCGGTTCAGCGGTTTGGGCGTGAAAACATAACAGACAGACAAACAGAGTTACTTTCACATTTATAATATTATAGTATGGATGATATTATATCTTCTAAACTTCAAACGTCAATTTGATATATGTATGTAAAGTTACTATAATTGGAAAAGTCAAAGTCAAAGTCAAAGTCAAATCATTTATTTCAAATAGGCACGAAGATGCACTTTTGAACGTCAAAAATTACATGAATAGTTAATTGATTCTAGTTGTGCCTTCCAAAAGGTAGTTATGTATGGAGAAGAATGGGCAAGAAACTCCATACTTACTCTTTTAAAATGTTAACAATAGTTTGTATACATTAATTAATAATTATAGGTGAAGACGATGTACCTAGAATTAAAATAATAATTACTTACCACAATTGGTAAAAAGAATGAAAAGTGAAGTAATGACAGAAAAATTAATAAATGCGATAGGTATGTACATGGTGCTCACATAATTACAAACATTGTATATGATTTTCCAAAAAAACAAAAATTTTACATATAATAAGTGTGTGAGTTAAATTTATATTAATCACAGAAAATAAAAATTAATATCATAAAAATTATAAATTATACAGTTAAATTAGCAACCAGTTTGATTTTGTCTAGACTCTAAATTGTCCTATGGAGCAGGACCAGCATGTTTCCAAGCATTCTTATCTTGGATATAATCCTCCAATTTGTATTATGCTTGTTTACAAAGTGTGCTTTTTATATGAGTTTAAAATTTTCTTTCATTTAATTGTAATATATCAGAAGGTATTTTATTGTAACATTTAACACAGTACCCCATAAAAGAAGTATGTACTTTAGATAATCTGAAAAATGGTTGATTGGATTGGATCCTTTTCGTTTAACTACATCCAATTAAAATACAGTTATAATAATAGTGCGTATTTATAAAGACAAAATCAATGTTATGTCTAACAGTAACTATACTCCATTTATTATAATATTAGATAAATAACTGTTCTCACCCTTTCGTTATTTCGATGTAAACGTTTAATAAACTCCGTCATTTTACGATAAATACAAAGCACTGTAATCTATTTACCATTTAAATTAAAAAATAAAACCGGGCAAGGAGCGAGTCGAACTCGCGCACCGAGGGTTCCGTACCAGCCCAGAAAAACTGTGCTTCAACCAAAGCACACATAATATAATACTACGTACTGATACCCAATCCCATACAAAGAAATGACACCTCCCTAAACAGAAATAGAAAAAGAGAGAGAGAGAGAATGTTAACACTGCGGTGTAGAATATTGCAGTACTAATCCAATTTTTGTTGATTTCTGAAAAAGTATGTTATTTAGAGACATAGTTTTATTTTTCCTGTAATTTTTACATAAGCTTCTATTGAGCTGGCTATTTTATTTCCTCGATTTTTTAACACATGGCAGCATCAGCGACTCACTAGTTGCCAGAGACTGTAGTTTTACAACGCCATCTAGGAGTCGGCCTAGATACTAAGTGTCATTCTCCTGATTTATGAGTGTAAATAGATAAATCAACATTAAACAAGGAAGTTTAGATTTTGACTAATCATCTTCAGCCAAAATCGGCCCTATAACGATTTTTATTGATTGTTAATTTCATAATTGTTATCTATGCTGCCATCTGTGAATTTTTTTCAAGATTAATTGTAATTTGTTCGAGTTGAGACCCCATGCCCAAAGCAACCTGCTACCTGCTAATATGTAGGAAAAAGGACATTTTGGTTGTGAAAAGTGAAATGTTTTTAAATTTTCATCAGCGAGGAGAAGAATAATAAAAAAAAAAAAACAGAAATAGAAAAAGAGAGAGAGAATTTTAACACTGCGGTGTAGAATATTGCAGTACTAATGCAATTTTTGTTGATTTCTGAAAAAGTATGTTATTTAAAGACATAGTTTTATTTTTCCTTTAATCTTTACATAAGCTTCTATCACATAGAGTAATTTCAGATTTTTCTACGGGAACGGCATTTTTTTATATTTTTCATCAAAAGTCGAAAACTATGCGGTCTAAAGAAAAAATAAATAATGTTTGAAAATGTGCAAATAGCGCTCTTTCATATGATACCCCACATGCCCCAGTAGCTGCATTTAGAATTTTTAAGACCACCTTTCAATCCCTGTTGCACAAAAAATAAAAACCTTTTTGTTTCTTTCTTATTTGCAAAATATTTGGGCAAACATCATCTAACATTATTTTATATTTCAAGTTGATAACATCAGCAGTTCTTGAGATATTCAGCTGTGACTGACAGACAGACAGAGTCACACCATAAGGGTTCCTTTTTACCATTTTGGTACGGAACCCTAATTAACTCTAAAGTGCAGTAATTTCATCAATATTACACAATAACTGTCGTTATTTAGCCGTTATTTGTCTAATGCAAAATAGTAAATGGAGTATAGATGCCATCGAGAAATATCTCGTTTTGTCACGATGTTTTTCCTTCTCTGTTAATTAATAAAATACGCACATGAATACTAAAAGTCAGAGGTGCTTGCCTTAGGTTCGAACTTGATAAGATAAGATATATTTATTTGTCAAAAACGGTACGTTTACAATAAAAAATAAAAAATGTTTTAGAATGTTTTGCCTAGAAAGGCGTACAAATATAATAATAATGTAATTTAAAGTACAAAAATCATAAGGTTATGTTAAATTAACAAAAATAATAACAAAAATGTCTGAAGTACATCATTTAAATTGTAGTATTTATTTATTTAAAAAAAAAATCATACTTTTATTTAAATTATTAATATTTAAATCTTTGTATGCCTTTGGTACCTTGTTGTATAATTTTGGGGCCATGAGAGCCGTTTTAGCACTAGGTAAACGAAGTCTCCGATTATCATGTTGATTTCTTTCGGAACAATCTGAAGACTTCGGAAACAGTTAGGGATTCTTTTTAGCAAATAATACCGTTTCTAATATAAGTATACAATGAAGGAAATGAGAGAATTTGATGTTTAATAAAATATGGTTTGCCGCACTGTCTGTAATTTTCGAAACCTATGACTTGACAGTTCGACTCGGTGACGGTCACACTGCTGAGCTAGGCTATAACAGCTGCTTACATTACGTTAAACATTAACATTACCATTACCATTCTAGGCTAAAAAACTTATTTCTTAGACCTAAAAGAAATTTCCAAAAAAAGTAACCAAAAATTTAATTCTTTATTTTAGCTTTGATTGAGTTTATTGTATCCTTTGTTCGTTATAAAATAACCTTTAATCGTGTTTTTAATTAAAGAAAGAACGTCTGAAACTTTTTATTAGGGCTATAAATAAAAACAGGTCTTTACAAAAAATCAAAGTGCGTAATATTTTATAATATTATAACAGAAAACTTAGAACCTAATTTGCATAAAATCTATTGAAACGTGTTTAACACAGGAGGCGGTACGTACCTGCTACAAAAATGTGAACAGAAAACCGATGTGTACCGATCTAACACAAAAAGTGAGGTACACCCAACCCTTACCTACGTACACACTCCGAAATTGCCAAAGCAAAGACCCACGAAAACGGTTTTGAGCACTATCTGCGGAAGTGCTTACATTACATTCCACCAGTAACTGTTGGAAAACACTTGTGAACCGCCAAAAGTTGACGGGTTGTGTAAACAAGTGCGGTTAGTGGTTCGAACTCGAGCTGTTTTCCTGACACCTTGCTCGAATGGCGGCCAAGTACGTTTACAGCCATTATTCAAACAAGAGGATAAAAAGCTAGGGCAATATTTTCCGAAGGAGCTGTACACCGTTGATGGTTTAAAGTGTAGAGCTCTTGGTGGCGGGACGACGCTTCGTTAGCAAACAATGCGCGCACAGAGGCGGCTGTTGAGTCGCTTCGTAGTAGTTTTAATTTATTTTTCATGGGTTGGAAATAGTTTATTGCGTTTCATTCAATTATGAGTTGAAGTTAACAAAATATATGCAAAGCCTCTAATGTTTGTAAGATAAATTAATGACATAAAAAATGTTTAAACTGAAATATGGCTCGTTTCTCTATAGGAGGTGTTTTTCAACGTGTGGGTCACGACCCCCTAGGGGGTTGCCAAGCCTCTTTAAGAGGGACATCGTTACTTTAAAATTTAAAGCTTATAAATATAAAATCATATTAATTCAAAATGTTATATTTGTTAACAAACAATATATATTAAAGGCTTAGGTTAACACAAATCAACAAATACCTATTAGTCACATGAATTATTAATGTGAAGTTGAACATACGCACCCATTCACATTATTGTGATGGTTGCCTGTTTTTCGTTAGCCAATGTTTTTTTACACATACGGTTAATTTCGGCGATTTCTCTGTTTGCCTTTTAATTGAACCATCGATGAAAACCATTATCTCGCACAAGCAGGAGGTTCCAAATGGAATTAAACACTTCGAAGCTTCTGTGTTTAATTGTGGGTATTCTGTTTTTCTGCTTAACCAAAAAGTTACCAAACTGACAGACTTGAATTCCAAGTTAGAAACCGCGGAGGGTAGTGGGAAGCGAATTATTTTTCCATACTAAGGGGGTCACACTATAAAAAAGGTTGACAAACACTGTTCTATAGAATAACTGTACGTACTAATACAAAAAAAAATAGGCAGGTATAAAGACTGCAGACAGAAGTGCAAACTCAAAACTTTGGAACAATTGGGTCTTTTTTTTTCTGTCTGGCGGCAGTATAATAGAATGTACTCTGTGGTCTGGTGCAACACGTCACGAGCATTTCGCGCATTTCGGTGACGCGAACCCATAAGTTTTTTCCCTACCAAAAATCGCTCAACGCGGCTAAAGAAGTTTTCACTTCAATAAAATAAAGCAGTAAAAGCATTTTAAAAGAAGATTTGAAAATAATAAAAATAAATCAATAATAATATGAAGTAGTGCTCCCACTACTCCACAGATTATTGTGCTGTCTTCGAAGCGGACCGTTGAATAAACTTGGCCTGTCGATGTGTCATAAGTCAAGTGACGCTTGAGCCCCACGGACCCCTAGTGGTTTTGCCACAGACGCACGAAATCTTTTAAAGAATCCTTTTAAAATGTTCTTCGTAATAGTTTTTCTTCCATTATTTCTTCTTTTTGGCTGGTTTAAATTAAATGGATGAATCGTTACGCAAATGAGACAAAATCATAAATATTTAATGAGAAAATTATAAAACGGCGCTTATCACGATAATGTGACCCAACTTGAAATTAATCGGTGTTTAATTAATGAAGTGTTGCCTCAAAATTCCCCAATAAAATAACGGCTGAAGGAATTTCAATTTATTACATTTCTGATTCAAAGTAAATTTCCAAGTTTTCTAATAATATTGGCACTAATAGCGTCGTCGCTTAACTCTACGGCGGTAAAAGTCCAGTACTTTGGTAAAGTGTCCTCGAGTAAAATGGAAAACCAACATTTTCTCATCACTCCTTGTTCTAAAGTTATAATTTTAATTATGAATTCGAAACGTTCTGTACTGAGTGGGAAATTATTTATTTTGTATTAGGGTGGGAGTACAGCCTTCTAAAAGTAGTACTTGAATTACACTGGTCCAGTCGCGCCACTTCTATAAAAAAATATTATCTCGTGACTGAGAAGGAATTTTGAAAAACGGCTCTATCAGTAAGTAAGTCTAGAATTTTTTTATACCTTTTATAAAGTTTCATATTGAGACACGAAGCAACAAAACTTAATCTAAAGAAACGCGGCCACATTCCTCTAGATCGTATTTTGTTGATTCGTATCTCAATATCCATACTAATATTATAAATGTGAAAGTAACTCTGTCTGTCTGTCTGTCCGTATGTAACGTTTTCACGCCTAAACCGCTGAACCGATCGTCATGAAATTTGGCAGGGATATAGCCTGGGATATGGAGAAGGACATAGGCTACTTTTTTACGCGATAACCGACATCCACGCGGGCGGAGCCGCGGCCAAAAGCTAGTAAAATTATATAAAAGGTATCAGAAAATTCTAGACACACTTACCGAGGTTGCTGATTGAGCCGTTTTTCATAATTCTTTCTCAGTCACAAGAGATTTTTTTTTTTTAAAGAAGTGGTACTAGTGGACCGGTGAGCGCCCTCTTAATAAGTAGAAATAGATAGATAGAACTCTTTATTATGTACACCATAAAAATTACAGATATAAATGTAGAAATGTTACATAGGGTGTCAAAATGGGCGGTCTTATCGCTAAAAGCGATCTTTTACAGACACAATACAGAGACAATACTGCAGGTAGTCAGTGGTGTACCATTCACATATACATACATAAAGAATATAAATACTTATCGATATACACCGTAGCATAAAAACTGGAATTTATTAATCAAACGGTTTTCCTAGGAATCACGCTAGATGAGAAATTACAATGGGGACCTCATATAACATCTCTTGCGGGGCGGCTAAGCTCGGCCGCGTATGCTGTTCGAAAGATAAGACAGTTAACAGATATAGAAACCGCGCGTTTAGTTTATTTTAGCTACTTCCATAGCATTATGTCGTATGGCATTTTACTGTGGGGTCGGGCTGCCGACATTGAATCCATTTTTATTTTACAAAAGAGGGCTGTCAGAGCCATTTATAATCTACATCGCCGCGAATCTCTTAGAGAACTATTTAAAACGATTAATATAATGACGGTACCTTGCCAATTCATTTATGAAAATATTATGTATGTAAGAAAAAATCTACATATTTTTAATAAAATCAGTGATAGGCATAATTTTAATACTAGAAATAAAGATAAAATAGATCAACCATTTTTCAGATTATCTAAGGTACATACATCTTTTATGGGGTACTGTGTTAAATGTTACAATAAAATACCTTCTGATATATTACAATTAAATGAAAGAAAATTTAAAACTCATATTAAAAGTACACTTTGTAAACAAGCATATTACAAATTAGAGGATTATATCCAAGATAAGAATGCTTGGAAACATGCTGGTCCTGCTCCATAGGACAATTTAGAGTCTAGACAAAATCAAACTGGTTGCTAATTTAACTGTATAATTTATAATTTTTATGATATTAATTTTATTTTCTGTGATTAATATTTTAACTCACACACTGACTTATTATATGTTGTTTTTATTTTTTATTTTTTTTTGGGAAATCATATACAATGTTTGTAAATATGTGAGCACCATGTACCTATCGCATTTATTAATTTTTCTGTTATTACTTCACTTTTCATTCTTTTTACCAATTGTGGTAAGTAATTTTGATGAATTTTTTTATATTTTTTATTTTTTTATTCTAGGTACATAGTCTTCACCTATAAATATTAATTAATGTATACAAACTATTGTTAACATTTTAAAAGAGTAAGTATGGAGTTTCTTGCCCATTCTTCTCCATACATAACTACATTTTGGAAGGCGCAACTAGAATCAATTAACTATTCATGTAATTTTTGACGTTCAAAAGTGCATCTTCGTGCCTATTTGAAATAAATTATTTGACTTTGACTTTGACTTTGACTTTGCATTTTAGTCGTCTTACAAAGACAGCCCACTTCATGTATCCAATGACTACTACTCATTCATGTAAAAAAAAAGTTTTTTTTTGAACATTTTAAACTTTTTTTTTATTATTTATGACGCATGACCTAGTTTAAAACACCCTGGTCCGAGCCTTGTGATACAAGGGCGCCGCAGAATGGATTTAGATTAAGTTTAAGTAGTAAGAAACACATTTTTGCGTTAGGGTGAATGAACTCTGATAAAGATGTCGCCGCTCCATTCCGCGGCGCCCTTGTAACACAAGGCTCGGACTGCACTCGTAACAGGGTGTTTTAAACTATGTCATGCGACATAATTAATTTAAAAAAAATCAAATGTTCAAAAAAATTTTTTTTTTTACTTGAATGATTAGTAGTCATTAGATACATGAAGTGGGCTGTCTTTGTAAGACGAGTAAAATGCCACGGTGTATATATATATATATAAATAATTTAAAAAAAACAAATACCTACAACAACAAAAAAAAAAAACAAAAGCATAAAAAAAAAACAAATACGACACAATAAATACAAATACAGCACTTAATGGACTTTCTATTAATTGGCGTGATCGCTAAGAACTATTGTCTGTACCACGCAAACAATTGTTATGAAATCGAACACCATCGCTGAAGAACTTACTCGATAATTGGGATTAACAATTCTGGATATCGTAGAGCGTAGTCGTATCTGTTTCAAACTTTGTGGTGCTGATGAAAAGCGTCGAATGGAAGGATGGTAGAGTTAATTTGCATCAGTCTACGACTAAGTTTCCACCATTCATTCGCTTATCTGCATAATTTGGTGTTGAACATGAAACAAATAGGCACGCGACACGCCGTTGTCACCACGAACATGTTTTATGCGAAACAATAAAGGGCAAATTTTGAATAATGCCCTATTGTTGGGACGCTGTTTTCTGTCGCCGCTATCATTATTATTACCTACACAACATAGGACGTAATTCGTTCTTCTCGGATTTACTAAAGTATGACTGTCTCAGAGATTTTCAGATTTACATTCAGAACAAAGCGGACTGCTAATGTGTTTAACGATTATGAGATTTATAAAAATCTTTGTCCAAAACAATTCAAAGAAAGGTAAAGATAATGAAATAATATCAAAGGATTCTCAAAAAACAAAAGGAATACAAATAAAGTGAAATAGATTTTTTGTTCCAATAGATAATGAAGCGAATTACTTAAAATGATGGTTTTACAATCCCGCGACACGCCAAAGCTATTAGTTACGTACATCGATGCAGCAATATCATATATCATGGCAATATTAAATTCTTGTACTTAAATTTGATTTATATGGCTGAAGTTGCCCCCTCAGTGGGAGATAACAAATTGGAAAGTGGCCGTGCTAGTCATTAAAAAACTATATTTGTCTTGGCCGGCCTCAAACTTTCCTCATTGGAATATTTGTGAAGAACCATAGGCCTAAGTAATGGATAGCTTGTATTGTTACTGTTCAGATTTATGGAGGTAACTTGTTACGGCTTCTTTAATTAGACTTCTGCACTCAAATTGATGATTGTTATTGATGTTAGTTAATTTAAAATTGGTTTAGGCGGGTTTCACCTCACCATCACTTATTCAAATTACGATAATTTGGTAAGTTCGTGGCTTTTGTGTTCTGTTAGTGTATTAGCATTCACTTTATACAAATTGATTTTGTTGCTTACTTTTGAATATTACTTTGTTAATTAAAAAAAATAAAGATAAATTTATTATCACGTTTATGGACTGCTTTGAAAGATGTACATCGTAATAAATTTCACAAAAAAAAAAAAAAAAAATGTTGATTCAAAGAAAATAAAACGGCGTCATTTTATATTAAACGGCGTCATTTTATTTGTTAAAATCAACGGCTAATAGTTGGCTGTCACTACAGCACCTGAATGCATGCATGCAATTACACTAATTTCCAACGTACATAATTGAAAAGGTCTAAGTGTGCTCTAATCTTAGCTGTAGTATTGAAGTGCTCGGCTCGTTGTGAAAGTCATTACCGGTAGTACTTTGTTAGCTTAATGAATTGACTGATGGCAAGAGGAGGTCTGAACAGTGGTAGGGTTAAGTGGGACCTGCTGATTAATCACCCTGTCAGTACAGTTTCCAATTGCCACTCGTCACGAATTCCCCTTGTGCTGGCATAATTTTTGTACTCACTTCCCATAGAGCAATCCAATGGTATTTTATTGCAACGTTTGAATTCGAATTCCAAAAATATGCCGTTACATTTTCAATTTCATAAATGGAATGGATGTTCGGAATTTAGGCAACGGTCGATTAATTTTATTGCCATATCAAAAATAAAAGAGCATAAAGTGCATAAATATGTGTGCTGACATTTTTTTTAATGGAAACTGTTTTATTGTTTGAATATTGTGGTTAATTTGGGAGCTCAGTGATAACCCTTTATCCAGCTTTTATTTGACCGAGTGCAGAGATGAGTAGGTAAGTAATTATTCCCGGACCGTCTCGAGATTGTAATCCGGCGGGATTAGGAAGGGCGGTGTGAATGGTAATAGGAGTTCCTGAGGTGCTGCGGTGTGATTTACTGCTAAGATTCAATAGTGAATATTTTAAGCTCTGATTTATTTGTTAGTCGTTTCTTGAAGTTGTTGAAATCTTTCGAAATGGACTGCAAAATGCTCATAGTATTTAGATAGAAGATAAAATACATTTTTTTCAAAACTACTTTATCTATTCAACGATTTATAAACCTGTTCAAAAACAATATAGCTTATACTTTGCTTTGTATTTTAATAAAAAATTCAAACTTTTAACCGTTCAGTAACTAAACTTAGGTATAACTTCGGCTCCCGTCATTATATTTGCAAGTAATGCTTCTAAAACTAATGTGCTTAACGACATTTTAAGCTGGAATAGTTTAGAGGTGGATAATATAGAAACTGGGTTAGGTTAAGCTCTGCCTAGTGCTGTTCCACAGTTTGAGGAGGGTCGACCTCATCCAACTTATATGAACCTTTGAACTCAGCCTGCATTTTCATGCATTATTATAGTTTTAATCGAAATATAAAAAGCGAGAACGCTTTTGTAATGTCTGGCTAGATAACGGTTTTTAAAAAATACTTTTTTCATGTAGCAATTTGGAAACAGATGTGGTTTTGTAACAGAGAACGGGCTTTATTATTTTTTAGAACAGTAGAGCAATTCTGTAAAAATCTCACGGTGAAAACTTAGGTGAAGTGAGCTTGAAGTGACGTGTAATTCCACCAGTAGAGCATTTCTGTAAAAATCTCACGGTGAAAACTTCGGTGATGTGAGCTTGAAGTGACATGTAATTCCACCTACCGGTCGATTCTGTAAAATCTCACCGTGAAAATGTAGGTGAAGTGAGATGCCAATCCCTAGCATCAGAGGAATGATAGCTTACCTCACCTTAGTTTTCACGGTGAGACGTTTACAGAATCGACCGGCTGATGCTTGAGATAGACACTATTGACAGCTCACTTCACCTAAGTTTTCACGGTGAGATGGTTACAGAATAGCAGTGCTCATGCTAGGGATTGACACTATTGATAGCTCACTCCACGCTCACTTCACCTTAGTTTTCACGGTGAGATGGTTACAGAATAGCACTGCTGTTTCGGTATGTAGTCCTTTCGTACAAGCAGATTTATTTTAATTGAAATATGGTTTACGGGTTTTTAAAGATATTTTTTTTGGGACACTTATTTTTTTAATTATATTTAACGATTATTATTGAGCAATATAACATTAGTACCATCTACAGTAGTACATCATCACCAGACTTTTATTAGAAAAGTTGAGAATATCAAAACAAAAAAGCGGCCAAGTGTGATTCGGACTCGCACCCGAAGGGTTTCGTCTCGCAACCCTTTTTAATATAAACTGTTTTTTTTTTAATAATCGCCGTACTAGTACAAGGTCTGTAAAAAAATCAATTGTCTGCCTATTACGGTTCAAAAGATACAGCCCTGTGAACTTAATAATAGGGTCCCGTTGGTATCCTTTGAGTACGGAACCCTAAAAATGCTTGACATTTACTTTGTTCTATAAATGTCAGTACAAAATATCTTTTAAATGATTACAGTCAAACTTCGCCAACCTATTTTAATTAAAATTAACTGCAATCTGAACGTCAGCCCGCTCTCTTGGTGTGAGTTTAACGATAGATTAGTCAGGAGTTATCGTGTTAAGAGGCCTTAAGTTCCCTCAAAGTAGTAAATGATATGCTTATAGCACGCGAACACCCGTGACCTTAGTAGAATGTAAATTTCGCTTGATTTTACTAACAAAATTGTTGTTTAAATCGGATGTTTATTTTGGTTTCTCATCGGTAAGTAAGTTCTAAGCACATCACTAAAATCATGGAACAACACAAATTTTCTAAGAACACTCTTCCATTTGGTCAGCTACTTGCTTAGCTAGAAGCTATTCTCTGACCCTTAGGATTCTGTGTGCCCCAACCAAGGGTGAGTTCTTCATTAATTTGGTATTTAAGCCAGACCCTCTGCACTGGATAGCCTATGTAAATATCATCACCTATGTAGTATCTGATTTCGTGGGTGTCTGTTATCCAGTGAACAGGAGATTGAATTATGTATGCATTGCTGGTGCATCGGGGCTGTACAAGGCCTCAATTTGTATTATAAGCGATATAGCGAGCTTTCTGCTGAGATTGTTTTACTTTGTGTTTTATGCTCGCGTGTCACATACAAAACATAATATTGCATCTGTCATTGCGCCACGCTATCTTTGCAAACTCTCTGCATGTAAACCGCTAAGATTTATTTATTTATACGAGTATAACAATTGTTTGCAGCACTAACGATAAACACCAAAGCGTGCAGCAATCCAACAACAAACAGTCAACAAAAGTTAATGCAAACACTAATCACAAATTTACTGTTAGACAAAAATATATAAAAATTCGGCTCCTGAGCAATTAGGGCGTTCAAGAGATTAATCGCCTGGGTTGTGGGAGCGTATCGAGCAGTGTAGGTACGCCCTGGCGGAGCCGCAAACAGGCACCGCAAGGCACAGACCACCGCAGCCGGCCCGGAGCAAACAATGAACACCGAGCTAGAGTAGTCGCGTCATCGAAATTATTGTTGGGCAAAAAGTAATAGTGCATTAACAGCGAACATTTACGTCTCAGTTTCAACGTATTGATGCCTACCATTCCCGCAACAAACAGAGATGAATACAAATAGGGATAATACCTATTTTTTTTATATATGTACCGAGCAAATTTTCGTTGGACCCGTTCTATCATAAGCTTATATTTTTGCTCATGAGGATTCCATACCAGTGCATTGTATTCAAGTTTGCTGATTTTAAAGTGATTTTTAAAGTTTGAGATGTGTTGAGCTTCCTTCTATCCTGCTTCCTACACCGTACCTTGGCCCCTGAAAGGGGAATGAAGCTGGGCACATCGTATGCGGATTGCTGCTTTTACACCTCAACTAAAATGCTCTCCTTAACGCGCCTTCCAGGGTTCTACATCCAGGGTGAGGGCAGAACATCTACACAGAGCACGCTGCTCCGAACGACACGCTGATTGCGTAGCCGAACTGTACGATACTCAGAACTGCACGCGTAGCTGAACCGCGCCCCTGCCTGCGGCCAGCTATTACTGCAAGCTACCTGCTGTTCTGAGAAAGCTGGACCGGCTGTTGCTGAGCCTTTGCTGGCAAGCCCTCCTGCGTCTCGTGCCACCATAGACGGTACCCTTCTTACCTATCCGAGTGTGTTCGAGTGCTCATATCAGTGGTGACCCTTACCTAAAATCTAGCCGTGAACGACTACGAGTATAATTATATGTGTGAAACTAATTTGCTAGTTTTCTTTATCTCTCTCTCTCTCTAACCTACGGTCTACGTAGTCTACCTACAAATCCCTAGCCGTTACAGTCCACGTTGCTCTAACCTAGGCATTTGGTTTACTTTTCTGTAAAATGACGCCTCATGCTACAGATTTTCTTGCATCGTGATTTGTGACAGACCCAGAACAAGTTTGGTATCTTTAGGTCGTAAAAGTAGTATTGGCCCTTTTTCTTAATTTTAGTTTAATGGAGTAAATTGTGTCAGCCAAGAACCTAGCTACGCGTAGGTAAGTATATAGATCGTGCCTGTGGGCGAAGTATTCGCGAACATCGTATGGAGCCCTTCATGACCAATTTAATAACGCGTTCAGAAAACTGATGGGGTTGCCATGGCGTTGCAGTGCATCAGGGATGTTTGCGGAGGCGCGTGTGGATTATTTTTACACTATAATGCGCAAGCGCGCTGCATCAATGGTGGCACGAGTCGTGGTCAGCTTCAACAGGGTTCTGAAAATGATAGCGGACAGAGTGGACTGTCCTTATATAGTTCAATGTTGTCAGTTACATATGTCACCGTATTGTGTTGTTTACTAACACGTAGTTGTAAGAACATTGTTACTAACCCTTTATGTAAAGTAGTAGTAATAAAGTTTTTGATTTGATTTGATTTGATAACACTATCAGTACCATCTTTATTATAATAATTATCTGTGCCCCGCGGTTTCATCCACCCGCGCTACTACTTCTGTCTTTTTGCTCGGCTTTTAAGGGACAGACATAAAAACAAACTCTTCAGCTTTCATTTAGAATGTTAGCGTTATGGCATTTATAGCAGAAATTACAGAACGTCACATATTTCAGGTTGTCTATTGGAAAAGGCCTCCTCTGATAAC
Organism: Dryobota labecula; assembly: GCA_947523025.1. NCBI lineage: Eukaryota > Metazoa > Arthropoda > Insecta > Lepidoptera > Noctuidae > Dryobota > Dryobota labecula. The sequence goes on from OX383284.1 coordinate 17,426,865, forward strand.
TTCCACTATTTTCTATATGTCGCAACTCTTCTTCAGTTTGGACCCACAGTGAGTTTTAACTTGTCTTCTCCTCTGGTGTATTGTCTTCCTCTGTTCCTTTTGCCATTTCTGGGGTACCATTCTGTCACGACTTTACTCCACTTGTATTGAGTGGCATCTTTAGTTAAGTAATAATAAACATTAAGTATAATAAGTACGCAGGAATCGTGTGGAGCAGCTCCGCATTTTCACACTATTTTTATTCGTCTGTGTCAACCGTAACATCGCTTCATGTTTGACAAAGTAATAGAATAATCATAGCTGAACAATCGGTCAAAACGAGGTGACAGTTTAATTTATTTACAATCAGGGATTTTGATAACGAATATTAATTGGTACAAATGTGTTGACAACAGTTGTTGACGTTATAATGTTATTTGATTAATTGGATTAAACGATTATAAATAGAAACTGCTTGTTTGCTCAACCATTGCATAGTTAATAATAATTAATATTGGCTTTTCAATGAAAATTTTGTTAAAATATTTTAATGTTTTAGTCGAAAAAAATTGTAATAATACCACGATTCTACAGTTTTAATCTAACCTAGCCCTTTTGGTAGGCTAGCTTAATTATTAGGACCAACTTTTGAAAAGGCCACAAAGTTCAAAAGAGACAAATGTATTAAAAAGGCAACATTAGAAGACCACAAAAAGATCATAGGTAAAAGATCAATGAGTCAAGGTGACCTGGAAGAGATCGCAGTAAGCGATGCGGCCGCCCATTGTATATTTTGTAGTGTATAAGTTTTGATTTTTGTAATGTATAATCTGGTGTAAATATTCAGAGGGTAAATTATATATTTCCTCGTACGTAATGTTGAGAGTTGGGGAAAAATTCCAGGTTATAGAGTAGCTAGTGACAACTTTAAGTCTCGCTTTGCATATTAATATATTTTAAATCCACACTATTGAAGATCAAACCACAGATTTAATGGGTGTTGGGCGCTAATAGACTAGAGCAAGTTCTCGTATAAGTTACCGACTCGCTTAGCGATGAATTAAACTCACTCTCGGAGTTTCTACGCAGTCCCGATACATGTGTGTGTCAATGCTCAAAGCCATATTTAATGGTAACATATTGAATTTATAGATTGCAACGGAGCTGGCAGTATTGAGTTACTATAGTCTATTAACGTCTAGCTTCAATATTCTATGGAGCCGTCAAGATGTATCTTAATGCCTTTACAATATGAACTGGCTTTACAGTCTCAAAGTTGCGTTATTATTAGGTTGCAAGTGACCTAGATTATTTCTGCCCAATTTTGGTAATAATAACAATAAAACGTTTATTTCGACCAACAAAGGATCATAAATCACAAAGATTACAAAATAAAAATACATACAATTAAAAAGACCACATAAAACATATCACATACTTAGATTGCTCAGTATGTGAACCATACAGCAATGGTTTAGTTATTGACAATCAAACCTCTGTGCGAATGCCCTCAGGATGCCGTTGGAGCTATCCCGAACCCTGTGCACCAGGGATGTTCGCCGACTCGGCCAACATCCCTGATACGCTGCAGAATCGGGGCAGCCCCATCAGCACCCTGAATGCATTATTATATTGCACACCGTAATAATTGTGGTTATCATCATCTGTTTACACTGAAAAAAAAAAAAAAAAAGTAGTTGCCACAATCAAGATTTTGTTTAGATTGATTAAGTTAGTTGTTTGCATCTGAGCCTATCAAGCACAATGATCACAGCTACTAGTTTTATTTGATATAGATTTGAAGCGGGATCTTGATTGGAGTTATCACAAAACCTATTTGTAGCAATTAAGTCAAAACATAGTTGCTCCAACCAAGATTATTTGATTAAAGTTTCAATGATCTTTATTGAAGTAATCAAAATGCTTGATTGACACAACTAACTTACTTTGTTACAGTATTTTTTTTTTACTTGTATCTTTTTTAACTCTTCTACAATGATGCCATGTTAAGGGTAATCGAGAAACTTGTTTGAGCGTTCAATCATTTGAACTAGAATTGCTGCAATCATGTCGTAATGATCAACTTAAGTAAGATTTTGATTATAAGAGATATCGTCAATCAAGCTAAAAAGTCACTTGATTCGTGTGCATTTTTTCAGTGTAGCATTTTCCAAACTAGGGGTTGGGGTCGGCTTCCAGTGTAACTGGAGGCAGCCGAGTACAAGTATTTTACATGGAGCGGTCGCCTCTCTGACCTCCACAATCCAGTTAGTGGAAAACACGATACCCCTTAATAAGACTGGTTGTCAGAATTTCGGGCTTCTGACTACCGGTAACGACTGTCTATGATCTACAAATTACAACCGGGACTAACAACTTAACGTGCTTTCCGAGGCATGGAGGCTTGTCAATTTAAGAGCGCTGTCACTGGTCCACTAGCGCGACTCCATTAAAAGCATTTTATCTCGTGACTGAGAAGGAATTATGAAAAACGGCTCAATCAACTATATCGGTACTAATACCTTTTATAAAGTTTCATATTGAGATACGAAGCAACAAAATACGATCTAGAGGAATGTGGCCGTTTTTATTTAGATAGAATTTTGTTGGTTCGTGTCTCAATATGAAACTATAAAAAAGGTATTAGAAAATTCTAGACACACCGATGTAGTTGATTGAGCCGTTTTTCATAGTTCCTTCTCAGTCACGAGATAATAATGTTTTTAAAGCATAATTGGAAAACAAACCGGGAAAATTAGTGCATTTTCTATGGAAATTTTGTATGAATGATTGAAATTTGGACAAGGTTGTCTTGTCCAAATTTCAATCATTGATACAAAATTTATGTATGTCTGGTCAGCTATTTGATAAGAAATGCACATTTTTGATGATTCACAATAAAACCTGTAACCCTTAAACCAGTTTTCCTTAAATTTTTCCTATTAACCCTTAAATTTCGCCGATTTGTGAGCGACACGCATTCGCCTCGCCCCTTCGTTCGCGGCTGTCAAGATCTACACTTCGCTTGTCTCCGCAAATTGTACGTGATTCCGTAATGCTTGTAAAGGATCTCGAACACCATCAAATCATGTTGCGGGATCGCAATTCCTGCTAGTTATATTTGAAAGATGTTTGTGAAGTGATTGTAGAAGAGGTTTTTTTCGTTAAGATGATGGATTAATTTTAGACGGTAGAAATGCATATTTCGATCTAGTTGATTTGGTAAAAGTAGGATCCAGGATATAAAACGTTGAATACATACCTTTCGTCTTTCCTTGAGGTCCACCTCTTGAAATTATGTCTCCTCCATCTTCTCTACGCCACACAATCTTGGGAGGTGGGTAACCTCTGGCTTTGCAGACCAGCTTGGCTGACCCTCCTTCTGGTACCATCATGTCTCCTGACGTCTCTTCATAGATTATGTCTGGAGGGATTACTACTTCCAGAAATGCTGTCTGAAATATGAAAAAAAGCTTTCAATTGTGTTGTGGAAAATCTTATTGAAAATTATATTAGGTAGCAACGTTACTCTTAGAACATAATTTTATCATAAAAAGGTTCCCATTAAATCATTAATCATTATTTTAAAACATTTGTTGATTTAAGAATTGCATGTTTTCACACTCGCATGCATCGCTATTCTGATTATAGCGTCAATGCTCTTTCGGAGAAATGACATTATACGGGCGCACCGATAAGGCCTGCATTCACGAACCACTACAAGAGTCGTTCCGAAAAACTGCCTGCAGTTCTCGTTAAAGAGTAACACAGTACAAAGAGCAGAACTAACAAAAAATATACACATTCAACGAAGTACATGTTCAGGAATAAATCGTGGGAAGGTAACATTTTAATGGTTCAAAATTAGCAGCACTTTACCTGCATTTTCATTGGGTCAGTGTTAACTTGGCACATATATTGTCCCCTGTCCTCCCGCTTCACCCCCCTAATGTTGAGTGTCCACGTGTTGTAGTCGTTGTGCGTGACGCTCAGCCGCGCGTTGTTCGTGATCACGTGCTCGTGGATCGCCAGGATCGCCTTCGTGTCCGCTTTGATCCACGCTACCTACCCCGCGAACATCCAGCGCGAACAGACGTCAGCGAAATTGTACGCCCAAAGTGTGCATGGAGGAAAGAACATTGTAAGTACAACGAAAAATAAAAAAGAACACAAACTCCGCATTCCTGTCACGATTATTCGTTACACGTATGATGTTTTGTTTGTAAACGATGAAGACTTTCAACGAACAAGTCTAATTACAAGCGAATGCTTCCCAAGAGGCAGTCACGACAACGATCCTCGAGCCGGCAACACTATCTTGTTGCGAGCGCCGCGCAAAATGCTCTCGGAATTTTTAATTACATTTTCGTCTGGTCGCCGGCATGAGGCGGGCTGCGGGCGCACTGAAAACGCCCTCGTTTCACCCGCTTTACCAAAAGCGTCGACATCGCAATAGAAGCTAATTTCCTGCATAGCGCGTAACAAAAAAATATGAACAGAAATACGGCGTTTGTACTCGTCTACGATACGCGTCGCCCTCGGTATTATAACTTTATTATTGAAAATATTATTTGGAGCGATGTTTTTTTTTGTAATTTCAGCTGTATGTGAGCGTTAGTACTACAATTCAATGTGCCCATTGAAAGAGTTATATGGGGTATCAGCCTTTTCATGTATCTGCTAAAGTTGGCAGTCGATGTATTTTTCACAAAATGCGGATAAAACTTAATCTTTGCTTTTCCCTTGCTATAAATTGCTTGGAAAATAATATCTGTACATTTAAATACGTAACGTAAGTGAATAGAGAAAGTGCAAGAAGAAGTGCACTAATAGAGGTGCGACTTAGAAAGTGTTCTACAATTGTATAGTGCTTGTGCAACTCTAATTAGTCACTAATTAGGTGCCTAGGAACTACGATCAGAACAAATATAACTAAAACATCGGAGTGCTTGAAAACAATGATTATTTTGTCGCAACAGCCTTACAATTCTCGCATTTTGCTTTATCTGCATTATAGAAATGTGCGAAGAAAGGATTGCAGAGCTGTTGAGCGATGTAATTTCAGCTTCAAAACGCTTTAGAAATTGCATCGCGTAAACACACAATAAATAATAAACGGGTATAAAATAAGATATATTTACCAAATTATGAACTCATCCATACCAGCGGTGCATATCGAAGATGTGTTTAAAATCTTTTGATTATTTGTGTGTTATGTATTGAGATTGTATTTGTGTGGTTTGAATCAATTATCTTTGTAGATGTTAAGAGCCAAATCATTGATATTTTTATGTCTTAGTAGGTATAATCTGTAATTTAACAACGAATTCTGTCTGCTGTTATTTAAATTAACGTCACTGTGATAATATAAATTTTTAGTCTGTTTGCATAATTTATACATTTACCTATAATATTTTCTATCATGTGAAACAACTCAATTGGCGGTTATTCCGTATACAACCATGGTGTAGATACCATTTTCATCTCAATACCCACGTGGGAATTGATCAGAAACACATGCGGAGGTGTTATTAGTCTTGTGTAATTACTTACGCGGGATCGATATAGAAAGCAAATATGTATCGATACGAATCGATAGTCGTGAAGAATCGAGTGACCTGAGCTAACGGCCCCAGTGAGACTATTATCGAATCTTGTTTCTCGTAGAGGAAAGATTTGAGAATAAGTATTTGTGTGCGGGTTAATTGCACGAGCTTTCATTGTTATGTCTAACGTGTTCTGTTTTTGTTAGATATCCAATATATTTGTCTCTTTAATAATTACATGCATTGGAAACGAATTAAATAAGTCTTATTGTTTATTTTAGCAACATTTATTGAGTGCAAACAAAATATCTTTAATATGCCAAAAATAAATAAACATGTACAAATTTATCTCAGCCCATCGAAATAATTCTAGGCACGATACAGGTATCGTATACGATACATATCGCATATCGTAATGATAGTGTACTAGATTAACTCCCGGGACAGTTTGAGAGCACCGCCTCTCGAAATGATTGAACGGGGACCGAGGGGGTTTGTCCTGGCTTTATTTTAATTTCCTAAAGTGACTGTTTTGCAACGTAAATTCCTTGGACTAAAGTGATCCCAACATAGTAGGGTGCGGTTTTTGTTTCGGCAATGATTGACTAACTGTCCGACGTGCATCGCTAAATTAAATTATCTTTGAAACTAAAAGGTCGCGTAAAGTGCATTTGGTATAAAAAGCATGCTCAAAACAGTGTTCCAAAATAAACGGAATTGTGCATTAGTGTTTAAAACCCAAGAATAGTTCTCGGAACGTTCGTTCACTGTTGCATAAATCACTGTTTTTATCACATTCTTGGATCTTAGTTTCTATGTGCAAGTGTTAGTGTCTAATGCAGTTGTGCACATTGTGCCAACACTACGGCTATGTGGACAAACTTACAGTAGATTTGTGCAAATATAGTACCGGTGTAACTCTACTCTAGGATAGAGAGAGGTTCTATAAAGTGGTGCTGTGAGTCTCGAAGAGTGCTGAAGAAAGTGCATTGAAGGTAGTGTGCTAAGAAGTGTGGAAGTGGTGCAAAGTCTATTTGTTGAGATCTATAATTTTTTATGTCAAATTCAGTAACGTGGTCTCTTGATTCTAAAAGTTTAGAGTGTTTTAGAGGAAACATCGTCAACTATTTAATTACTGATCATATCTAGTACAAAAGTAAGAGTTACTTTAGAAGCAAATGTAAAAAATCAGACAGAGAACAGTCTACTTACTGTTGTCAAGAGAACTTTATAAAATAAAACTCCAAAATGGTAATCTAGTGAGAATAAAAACATGCCTCTTAGAATTATTCATAAGTATTAGAGAGTTCATTCACTAGAAATAAAAAGACAGAAAATTAAAACATCAGTTACGATATTATAAGAAAAATATCTGAATAGAGAATGGAATCCGTACAAAACCATTTTAAGAAAGGAATTTTCCAGAACATTCAGAAAATTTCGAAGTTATAAATTATAGATCTCATAGTACAAGTGCTGTGACGGTGCTCCACTAGGGTTAGCTGTAATGAGTCGGTTTGATACACACCCTGGCTGTGGCGGAGTCGCCACTCACCCTGTAACCGCCCAGGTTATTCACCACGCAGGTGAACATCGCGTCCCTTCCCTGTGCGATGGTCACGTTCTCCAAGGGATATAGGAAGTCCGGCTCCAGACCTAGCGCTGAAACGAAAAGAAAAAACATGATTATTAGTCTCGTGGCAAAATTATTCAAGAGTAGGGTATACAAGGGTAAGCAACGCTTGCCAAGGTCTTGCTTTAGATAGATAGATAGAATACTCTTTATTATACATAATTAAAATAATAACAATTATTATTTTTATTTAATTTTTATGGTGTACACACCTTAAAAATTACAGATATAAATGTAGAACTGTAACATAGGGTGTCAAAATGGGCGATGTTATCGCTAAAAGCGATCTTTTACAGACAACCTTTGGATGGATCAAAACTAGAAGGAGAGACCATACTGCAGGTAGTCATTGGTGTACCATTTACATATACAATAAATACATACATACATAAAGTATATAGATACTTACACATAAAGCATTAGATACATAAAGTATATAGATTTTTTGATGGGTGACCATCCATTACATACCGAGACCCCTCCGTGCCTCAAAAAACACGTTATGCATTTGGTCCCGGCTGTCATTCGTAGATTTTCGACAGTCATTACGGGTTGTCACAAGCCCAAAAGTTTGACACCCCAGTCTTACCAAGGAGTATCGTGTTACCCAGTAACTTGGTTGTGGAAGTCAGATAGGCAGTCGCTCCATATAACTGGTATTCAGCTGCTTTCGGTTATACTTGAAGCCGACCTCAACATATTTAGTTGGGAAAATGCTAGGCAGATGATTATTAGTTCCTTGGCCCGTAAATTGATGAACAACTCAATTAACGTGATTGGTCTATTTGTATTGGAAATGAACTCCTAAATTATATTCTGATTGGTAGGTATATTTTTCGTTGGTTGTTGTTCATGATATTTTATGTCACACCTGGTCATAGTGCCAGGTGAAGACATAAAATTGTGTACTTACCAAGGGCTGTAAAAGAAAGAAAGCCCGAAATCGCAGGTATTCGTGACCCGAGCCGCAGACGAGGGTTGTAAATATGCGATAGAGGGCTTTTTTTACTGCCCGTGGTGAGTACACAATTTTACGTCTTCATCTGGCCACAATGCGAGTTTGAATGTACTATTCTCGTACTACGTCAGGTACACTAGGCCGTGTTTTGAACGTTATATTACTCTTCATCATTTCAGCCGAAAGATGCCCACTGCTGGACATAGGCCTCTTCCAAGCACCATTTTTATTTGTGCTTGTCATTAGGGGGGGGGGGGGTTGCCATAATCGCCACACTTGGCAGGCGGGTTGGCGGTCACAGTATGGTTAAATATGCATCTTAAAACGAGAAAACGCGTCTGCCAATTCTCTAGTAAGTCCCTTAGTCGTCTTTTATGACACCCACGGGAGGAAATGGGGAAATATTACTCTTATCGAAAATGTTTTCGCAGATTTTCTAAAAGACTGTCAAATCACGAAAATGATTCCCTAAATATAAATGTTTAGAGTTGGATTCCATCCATATTGCTAACTTCTTCGATGGCTCCACTTTGTTGTCAAATATGATTTAAATGTTTGAAGAACGTATCTTTTTTTAATTGGCTTAAAAAGTTTCTGCTGGTTATGTTATTATCTAGGTACAAATAATATAATATACCATTCTCGTGTAACATGAAATTTATTGTTTAAAATAATTCGTAGAAGTATGTATAGTAAAATAAATACTTGAGAAAGCTTGAAGTATAACGCAAAGATTTTTGATTGAAGAATATTTATCAATTTAAATATAGATTAAAACACAATTATAAATTTCGTTTTGTCATTCAAAATTAAATGGCCTATATTTGGTCAAGTAATGTCAAGACATCTTTTATACACCGATAAATTTTAGTGGTTGTTTTCCCGCAGCAGAACAACTTGCCATAAGGAGTACTTTCGGAATATAGAGTGAAAGTAAAAAAATAAAGATGTTTTTGTTTTAAAATAATTTAAAAAATATGCATCAACTCGAAAACGTGAGATTCAATAGTAACAATAGAGATAACTTGTAGGTACTACTCGAATCGCACGCGCCGCCAACAAAGGGAACAGCGATTCATAAATGTTCAAAGCAAAATAAACTCTCGCACGTGGTGATTTTTCACAATGGTTAATCTGCCATTTTTTGTTTCTAATATTTAATTTGTTTATAAAACGATTGTATTACCAAGACAAAACCATTTCGCTGCGGGAAAACAACCATTTAAATTTCACGGTGTATAATAAAATAGTAACGAAGTCAAAACTTCACATTCATTCATTTCATACAATCAAAGGAAAAAAATTCACATTGAATATTTTTTTTAAAGAGTAGGTACTACGGGGTGAACGAGTCTGATGCCGAAAATATAGTTTTAATTTTTTTGTCCGTTTGTCTGTTTGTCTGGATGTATGTTCCGGATTGGCGCAAAAACTACTGAATAGATTCTGTTCAAATTTTGCACCAATATTCCTTACGGGTCTTCGCATAGGCTATAATAGGTACATATAATATTATCACGCTATTTGCTATTATGTATTCCTCAACAAAGTACCGTGTGCCGGACGTAAAAAATAGCACCACTCCATTACCTACCGTGGGTGTCGTAAAAGGCGACTAAAGGATTTACTAGAGAATGGGCAGCAGGGTTCTCTATGCATTTTTAACACCATACTGCGATCGCCAACCCGCCTACCAAGCGTGGCGATTATGGCAAATTCTCCACCTTTTGGGGAAGGCCTATGTCCAGAAATGATGATGATGATGATTCCTCAATAGTTTATCGCGCCATTTAATTAGACGAGAAAAAATATAAAACAGTTAATCTTGACAAATGTAAAGGAACGGCTATTTTCGTCAAATTGTCAACGAAATAAACAGCCTAACGCCCTTCGCCCTGTAATACGGTTCGTGAGTTCGATCCCCAACAGATGTTCATTTTTTGTGATTGTTGTTTAATATTTTTTTAAGATTTCTGTATATTTTGGCTGCTGAGACCAAACCTACAAACGAATTACATCGCAACGAACGAAATAAACGAAACTACAGGAATTTTTTATAAAAACTGTGGCTGTTTTTTTTGTTGTATATTGTGGTTTCTTACGTCATTCATGGCTGGGCAGCGTTCGGGAAGCTACGCAATATCTTCTCGTCCCACACACCGCAGTGTCTCAAGACGAAAGTCTTTGACCAGTGCGTGTGGCCAGTGACGACCTATGGCACTGAAACGTGGTCACTCACAATGGGCGCTTGCAAAGGGCCTTATTAAAAGGCTAAAAGTCACTCAAAGGGCAATGGAGAGGGCTATGCTTGGAGTTTCACTACGTGATCGAATCAGAAATGAAGAGATCCGCAGGAGAACCAAGGTAACCGACATAGCTCGAAGAATTGCTAAACTTAAGTGGCAATGGGCAGGGCACATTGCTCGCAGAACAGAAGGCCGTTGGGGCCGAAAGGTTCTGGAGTGGCGACCGCGTACCGGAAGACGTAGCGTAGGAAGGCCTCCTACAAGGTGAACTGATGACTTTGTGAAAGCCGCAGGAATCCGCTGGATGCGGGAAGCACGGAACCGGTCGAGGTGGCGGTGCTTGGGGGAGGCCTATGTCCAGCAGTGGACGTCTTTCGGCTGAAATTAATGATGATGAATGAATTACGTCATTCACGCGAACGAAATCGCGGGCTACTACATATTTTCACATTCATACGTTTTTACATAAACTTTCCTATTGCAATCAAAACCGTAGCTAGCAGTTATTGAAATATTTCTGATATTCTACAACTCTGTATGTTTGACTTGTTGTTTGTATGATAAAGTAAGCCAAAAAACCAAAGCATAATTGGTTTTCTCTCTTGTGTGCCAATGCATTTTTTCCGAATTGTGATAGCTGTATATTACTACCAACAGAAAGAAAGAAAACTATTAGTTCGACCCGCCGTCCAAGGCATGCATTGACCGACCCAGACGACCCCACTACTCTCCTCCAGGAGAGTTGTAGGGAAACTAGTACAGTTCGCAAAATAAGAATACACAATACACGATCGTCATTCCGACCTCGCCGCCGAGGCCCCGCGCGAAATCCCCGACTAACGATTAGTCCTCCCCGACCCTTGACTGTAAGTGAAGCGCCGCCAGCACGCGCTTTAGCTGAGCAGCATGTAATCCAAAATCCCCCTGATAATAATCAAATCACTGATTTTATCCAGCCACCGTCGGTCCCTTGCCACCCTCCCTCCGACTCAGCTGCCCTAAGCCGAGGTTCGTACCCCACAGGGGGTGCCCTTAGCGAGCAGCAGTCGTTTAGTTTATAGTTTTTACGCCCTGGCTGGAGGCATTAAGTTTCGTTAGGAGCTTAAGGCAGCCACAGGAAAGTCTGGTTAAAGAGTCGGAACCTTAGTGGTTACACTCCGAAACGCCCTAGTAAACAAAAAAAAAATTGGTTTATTTGTCCCAGAAATACGTTCAAATAAAAAGATAAGCAAGTAATCTAAACTAATTTATACTAGTATAAAGAAAAAAGAGTTGATTGTTTGTTCCTCTTTCACGCTAAAACGGCGGAACGGATTTGGATGGAATTTGGCATATAGAGCGTAACGGGACAATGAGCGTAACGGGTCATTTTCGTGCATGCAGCCGGCGTTCATCGATTTATTAGACGTTGTCACGTCAAAAACAAAACAGATCAGATCACGAATAAAATAAAAAAACAAACCACGAGCACACAACAGAAATAGTCAACAGCTGCACGTCGTAATTGTAACAAGAAGGCTTCCGCTTACCATGATGCAGTCACAGTATAATAAAGTAACAGTATTACATCTTCATAGAAAACGGCCGAAACGACGCTCTTTGAAATCTCAGTGCATACCAGTACGCAACAGCCTCGACTGCGCGGCAGTTACGCACGGATGCGGAAGGTTTATCTACCGAGCGGCAGTAGGTAATTATTTCAATGTGACTGCCGAGACGTAATACTGTTACTTATTTATACTGTGATGCAGTGCTACGTGGACAGTAGCAAAGCGCTGAACTCACACATGCACAGAAAATTCAGTTACTTACTAAAGATTAGCTGTAATGCTAAATCGAAAAAGGACTTGGTAGCAATATTTTTCAGATTTTACAGTCGTCCGCCATGGTTGAATTCTCGGTAGTCTCAAAGCAAATAGGAATGCCGTTTTTATAGGAAAAGAAAGTTATATAAGCTTTCGCAGTCGAACCGTTTCTCCTGAGATTAAGCTAACCTAGGATTTACAACGCTGGTTTTCCAACGGGTTGGTTTAGTACATTATTTTCTAGATTCCAACTTTTATGCGGCACCTAATAAAATAGACTCGTGAATTTTGGTTTAGGGGGATTTAAAATTTCTTTTTAAATTAGCTTCTGCTGTGATAGTCGTCGGTGTTAGTTTTTAGGGTTCCGGAACCAAAGGTTGCCAACGGGACCCAATGCTCCGCCGTCCGTCCGCCCGTCCGTCCGCCCGTCCGTCTGTCACAAGGTTGTATCTTCTGAACCGTTACATGTAGACAGTTGACATATTCCTACTCGTACATTATTATTTACTCACCTATGCACACACTCCACGTACTTTCTCACCCACATTCACATCGACTTATTCACTACCGTCCACACTCTACAAATCATTTAAGTGTATGCAATTTTTCGGTTTTTATTTAAATTTATTATTTTTAAGCTTTATGTTAATTTAATATTCTGTAAGATTTTAACAATATTGTAAATGTTGGGTATAAAAAAATCCACAACTTGTTTATGGGGCTGTTTGCCAAGATACAGGTTTTTTTTACCTAGTTCGGCTGCAGTGGCTGCTCCCATGTATGTATTATTATCATTATAGCCTACAATTTTCGCATTTACGCAATATGGTTGTTATTATATTATTATAAATTACTGTTATATTCACAGAGTGTGTACTACTATGTTCGCTGTAACAACAATCCCTCCAAAAACATAAATGTGAAAATGCGAGCCAAGTTCAATATAATAGTCGAATTATTTAAACAAAGCAAATAACTTATGATCTTATTATATATATATTATGATATATCTTATACCTCAAAATTTGACCTGGCAAGGGAATTAAAAAAAAAAAAACAAGTCACAAAAAAAAAAGTTTATCTTAAATTTCATTTATGATTATAAGATTGACAGGTCACCGTGAAACTTGACAGGCATATATTATGTATTTTTTCACGAAGAAAGGTTTTATAGGTTTCTCTTAGACCTCCACGCTGGCGAAACCGAGGTCAAAAGCTAGTAGTGTATACAGGATGGTAGAGACATCGACGCACAACCTGTTACCATGGATTCAGTAAATGATTCTGGACGCCGCCTTTATTAAAAATAAATAATAATAAAAATTGAGTTGGAAATTATCAAATAACATCTCCCGGTCTGGGCGGAGCGGGAGGGCGTCAGACTTTTACTGACTAAAAGTCCACAACAGTTGCCTGTGTGCCAGGGCCACGGTATCCCTTTCGGACAAACCCGCAACCCTGGCAGGCACCGGTTTTAGCGGACCCCGTTAGTGCGTGCTGACATCTCTTTGACGCGCGCGTGGAACACAACGCGCTGTCGACCCGAGCCTAGTCCTTACCGGACGGCGAGCTGCATTCTGGACGCCCCTGCGTTGAAATTTCCGCGGTCAAAATGTATGGAACAGCAATTTTTTTTTTTGAAAGTGTAAGTACATAGTGAATCCATTTTAACACGTTGCGCGTCGACGTCCTTGCCATCCTGTATAGTTAACAACTAACAACTTGAAATTTTTTAACTTTAACCAAATCAGCATTAACTACCTATTTCAAGTTTAGTGAATACGATTATCAAGTAACATTAGCATAACGTCTCATATTTTACCTAATGTCATACTACCTTACAATTTAATTTAAAGGAGTGTCCATGGAGTTTCTTGCCCGTTCTTCTCCATAAGTACCTACTACGCTTTGGAATGGGCATGTAGCTTTCAGAGTTATTTTCATAACAAATAGTGTAGAGTCATCTCAATGATCTCTTTCTCTTGAATTTGTATACATAATTATATATAAAAAGTAGGTATATATTATAGTAAATATATATGTTTGTCTATTATTATTATTGTCAGGGATGTTCGCAGATGCGCGATTTATTTTTACATCTTTCTCACATTTAGTTATAAATTCAACATTATAGATGTAGGTAACTAATATTTTTGTAACAATTTAATTTAAAAGAAGCAGCGAAGTAGGTACCTATCTTCCTACTACGCTTTGGAATGGGCATGTAGCTTCATTTTTCTTACTGACCGACTCCTTGACAATTCAAAAGTGCCTGTAAATGGTTTAATTGAAATAAATGATTTGAGTTTGAGTTTGAGTTAGACTAAATGTTCGAACATGACCTGTTTAACAATGAACGTCTTCTGAATTATTATTCAGCTTTGTAAGTTTGTTTTTAGGAACTCGTGAGAATTTTTGATATTGTGAATTTGTGTTAGGTGTTAAATCATAAACCAAGGGAAGAAGTAAGTAAAGTTACATTGCAATCATTGAAAGGCACATAACAAAATGAAATGAAATGTGCATTTTTAGGTTCCGTACCTAAAGACCTATGGCTCAAAGGCTTATGGTCCTAAGGTCTATGTCCAGCAGTGGACTGCGACAGGCTGAGTTTTTTGACCCAAAAGGAGCCAACGGGACCCCTATCACTACGGCTCCGCTGACCGTCGGCTGTATCTTTTGAACCGTAATAGGTAGATACTCGAAATTTTCACAGAGTATGTCCTACTTTGGCCGCTATAACAAAAAAAATAAAAAAAATCTAATCAAATGAAGTTAAAAATGAAAGGGGGGACAAATTTTTGTAAAAATGTATTAGAAAATTCTAGACACACCGAGGTTGCTGATTGAGCCGTTTTTCATAATTCCTTCTCAGTCACGAGATAATATTTTTTTAAAGGAGTGGCGCTAGTGGACCGGCGACCGCCCTCTTAAGTAGGGGATGAAAGTTTGTCTCGAAAGTTCGTCATATTTCTGATGGGAAATTCCATTGGGCACATGGTTTATTTATTAAAACTTCTGGTCCACAATAAGGTACAAACGCGGACTTAATGCCTTAGGCATTCTCAACCAGTCAACCAAGGGTGGTGAAGATAGCAGGTGCTCTGTTTGAGTGGACTTTACGCCTGGACAGCTTTTAACCCTTTACAAAGCACAAGTCCGTTCCTGCATGGAGTATTGCAGCCACCTTTGGGATGGCTCAGCAAAGTACCAACTTGCTGCGCTTGACTCGGTGGAACGCAGAGCTAAGAGGCTCATTGGCGACGTAAAACTGGTGGATGCCAAGCTTCACAGCTTGGCTCATCGCCGCAAGGTTGCCTGCTTGTCGGTCTTCTACAGATTGTACTTCGGCGAGTGTGCCCATGAACTCCACGACCTCATTCCATCGGCTCCCTTCTACCATCGGACATCTAGGCGCACTGCAAGTTACCACCCCTACCTATTTGATATTCCACCAACTCGCACTAAGCGTTTTCAAACGTCTTTTATAATGCGCACAGCAAAGGAGTGGAACTCTCTGCCTGCGTCTGTGTTTCGGAACGCATACAACCCTAATCTATTCAAAGTGAGAGTGAACAGGCTTCTTCTGGGTAAGCTCACTCCATCGTAGACTTTGTCTCTGTTATCCAGACCTAGAGTAAAGTCAAGAGCAAACTCATAAATAGTAAAATAACAAAATAACAATAAAATAAAAAAAGTTAATAATCCCACCGCCGTATCTTTACGTTGATGTCGTGGTGGGGCTTGCGCGCTCCGAACTCTGGGTCTGTGCCGGTAGAGTTAACTTTACCGGAACAGGTCTAGGGTGAGGAGCTAGACCAAGAGAGATACATAAACCTGCAGGGTAGCATGTGGCGAGCTAATGGGCAGTAGCGACCCCACGGTCCCTATCTTCCGTGAGAAGTCTTGTTCCTCATCTCTGGTTTGCCTTTATTGGCCGGCTGGAGTGGACACTGACGAGGAACTGAGTTCCTAACTCATTCTTGCTTTTATTGGCTGGCTTGAATGGAGATTCGCAAGAGCAAACGTGCTCGGAGGAAGGAAGTATTCCAATAAGTGCTGGTATGGATCTTGACCATCTTCCGGGCTCTGGGATTGTGCTGGTAGTCGTGAAATACCTCTCCAGTCCTCAAGCACCTCAGGATATGTTGCCCCCTTGTTGCTACGACACTAAGTGCGAGCGACCGTTTCCGGGGACCCATTAATTAGTGTGCAAGTCACCCCCTGCCACTTTATCCGTGTACAATAAAACATTGATCAGGCAAGGGCTATAGTCCTTCCATAGTTTTAGGTAACCAGTCCATTTAAACCACCCAATATCCAATATCTTTGTTTCCATATCTTGCAATAGTCCTACACCAACCGAGGGTTGTCCTTGGATGCACTTGCATAGTTCGTACAGGGATAATCTTCGGTTAGTGCCTCCTTTCATTAAAAGCATCTAACGGGCCTCTGCGAGTTGGCTTCGGCCCCTCACACGCCTTCCAAAGGCCCGGGACCCCAGGGTCTCGAGATATATCAGAGAGAAAAATAATAATAAAAATATTTATAAAATAACAATTAAAATACGTACACAAGTACATAAATAGTTTATAAACTTATAATAGAATAGAATAGAATTTTGCTTTATTAGAGTAACCAAGACTCAACAAGAATGTTAGTAAAACTTACGACTATGTTAGTAAGTACAGATAATAAACAAAAACAAGGAAAACAATATAGTTAACAAGAAATACGTTTGGTCACCGCTGTGACATCCCATGAGAGACGGCACAACAGTGACCCACGTATTCACAGTCCAGGCGACTCGCAACCATACTTAAGACACTGTTGGAGCTGCCCCACACCCTGCGCACTAGGGAAGCGCACCTTTTATGCATTTTTGCGTAAAAGCAATCTACATGCGCTCAAACTCAAATCATTTATTTTAAAATAAACCATTTACAGACACTTTAGAATTGTCAAGGAGTCGGTCAGTAATAAAAATGAAGCTACATGCCCATTCCAAAGCGTAGTAGGTACCTATGGAGAAGAACGGGCAAGAAACTCCATGGACACTCTTTTAAATTAAATTGTTACAAAAATATTAGTTACCTATGTACATCTCAATTATTACTAGTGCTAAAGTAAATATTATTTGTATGATGGTTATTTTGTTTCTTAATTAGTTAGCTAAGTTAAGAGTCTATAATTTTATACACCTTTTTCATATGTACCAATAATTTAATAATTTTATGTGATTATTTAATCAATTAATGTACCTCCAATCGCCTGAAACACAGGATTACATAGTTCAGGCACAAATAATGAGTGAACTTGAGATAGATATAAGAAAAACTGTATTTAACTGAATACTTTATATTTTTGAATACATTTTATTATTATTATTTATTATTATCTATAATGTTTAATTTATAACTAAATGTGAGAACAATGTAAAAATAAATCGCGCATCTGCGAACATCCCTGACAATAATAATAATAGACAAACATATATATTTACTATAATATATACCTACTTTTTATATATAATTATGTATAGAAATTCAAGAGAAAGAGATAATTGAGATGACTCTACACTATTTGTTATGAAAATAACTCTGCAATTTCCGCTTAAATGCGTACCGACTGGGGGTGGTTTGTTTTTAATAGGCACAAAAAGTGACCAGAATTTGATATTATTTTGTCCTTTATTGCTGATCCATTAATAAACACAACATGCATTAACATTGCCCTTTTGTTTTGTTGTTTTTGCAACTTCTTTCAAAATTATGTTTCCGGAATGCTTAATTAACTTTTAACTTCAAAAGTATGAAGAGGGTTAAAGGTAATTTGATCGTGCTTCATTTGACAGTAATTTGTTTTGAAAGACATTAAATTAGGTTGACAAATGCTTATAAATATTGATGAATGTTATTAAAAGATGGCAAAACGTTAATAGAAAGATAAAATTTCACCAGCTATTAATATTTAAGGTGTATCTATTCATGCATGAAATATTTTAAGAGAAACATCTATAGGTTGACCACCTATAGATGTTTCTCTTAAAATATTAAAAGCCATAAAAACGAAAAAAAAATCTAAGTGTTTTATATTTTTACATAATTATTATAATTTTAAAATTGCTTGAGATATTTTGCAAAAATAACTTTACCTACTTTTTTTTTTATTCTTTGAATGACCCGCCCGGACGTGGCGGCACGAGCGCGGTGCCTTTTCATAAATCATCATATCAAGTAATTTTAAATTATTAATTTTTTTAAATAATATAAATCAGATGAAAAAAAAAAAATATAGGTTTCCATGGCTTCTTTACCACATAAAGGTGTATCGCTTAAAATATTTCGTGTTTGCTAGATACATCCTATATACATGAAAAAAATGTCATCATGTCATGTCATCATTTGCCTAGCTATTTCCCAACTAAGTTGAAATCGCCTTCCAGTCTAATCGGATACAGCAGAATACTAGTATTTTCCACGGAGTGTCTTTATATCTCACCTCCACAAGCCAGCTACTGTGTATTAGGTACATGTGTATGATTGCCCATTAAAACTTAAACTCAACTCAAATCATTTATTTCAATTAAGCCATTTACAGGCACATTTGAATTGTCAAGTAGTCGGTCAGCAAGAAAAATGGAGCTACTCGTACATGCCCATTCCAAAGCGTAGTAGGTACCTATGGAGAGGAACAGGCAAGAAACACCATTTTTAAATTAAATTGTTATAAAAATATTAGTTACATCTATTATGTTGAACTTATAACTAAATGTGAGAACTATATTTAAAAAAACGTACACGTTAAAAGCGTACAGAGTAGGTACAATAAATAGGAACAAAAAAAAAAAAACTAACAATTTAAATAAGCCGTGGCAGCTAAGAGATGAGCAGTCCCGACTGACGGCGCCCATTCACGAACATGATGCATGGATTAGCACCATTCAGCTCAACCATTTTGAAGGGAGCTAAATGATCCAACACACGCGCCACCATCAGCGAGACATTAGTAAGACTAGGTGTCACTTTCGGGCTTCTGACTGCCCGTCATCATCATCATCATTTCAGCCGAAAGACGTCTACTGCTGGACATAAGCCTCCCCCAATTGTTGGTTTTCCTCCCCCAATTGGTTTGCCATAATCGCCACGCTTTGCAGGCGGGTTGGCGATCGCAGTATGGTGTTAAAAATGCATAGAGAACGCTGCTGCCCATTCTCTAGTAAGTCCCTTAGTCGCCTTATACGACACCCACGAGAAGAAATGGGGTGATGCTATTCTTTAATTCCGGCACCACACGGTACACCTGGCGGTCACTACCCGTAATGACTGTCAAAGATCTAAAAATGACAGCGGGGACCAACGGTTTAACGTGCTTTTCGAGGCACGGAGAGCTCGATATGTAATGGATGGTCACCCATCCATTACATTACATATACTGGCCTCGGCTAGCGTAGCTTAACCTTTGCTCGACCCCTGCGGCTGTTATACAGAATGTTACGTTAGCAAAATAGTAAAGCTCACATATTTTCTCATTTCAGAAGAAAGAACGCAAAAAAAAAAATGGTTGTCTGTAAAGTTGGGTTACGGACGACAGTTTAACGTGACAACGTCATAACATACTTTAAGGGAGGTAGTAGGTACTCATGGAAATTAAGAAGTTTTACTATGGGGCAAAATCCGAAATATGAAACAAAAGTCAGCTGTTCCTTACATTTTGATCGTGTTGGTATTGCACTTTGTCTCACCTCGTTTAATATTACATTCTGTATATGAGAAAACTTTATGTTTTATTGACGTGACAACGTCTAATAAATCGATGAACGCCGGCTGCATGAACGAAAAAGGATGACTCATTGTCCCGTTACGCTCATTGTCCCGTTACGCTTATTGTCTTGTTACGCACATTGTACGCTTGCGCCGCATCAATGTTTTGTTATGACGTTGTCACGTTAAACTATCGTCCGTAAACCAACTTTACAGAGAACCAATTTTTTTTTGACGTGACAACGTCTAATAAATCGATGAACGCCAGCTGCATGCACGAAAAAGGATGACTCATTGTCCCGTTACGCTCATTGTACGCTTGCGCCGCATCAATGTTTTATTATGACGTTGCCAAGTAAACTATCGTCTGTAAACCAACTTTACAGACAAGCAATTCTCATTTTGATTTCATTTGGTAATGTTTGATATTTAGTGTGGATACTACGGTTATTTTATATTCCTGGTTGCGTTAAAAACCCACAGCTAAACTCTACTCCCAGAGGCTTCAGAAGTCCTTCTCAACTCAGTCCAAAACAACTTCGGACGTTCAGATCTCGGAATCACAAACGAATCGTTCACAGAATTTTAAGCGCAGAAAATACTCGTTATTCTTCACCGAATGTTTAGAATGATATACGTAAGTTCCGCATAAAAATGTCTCCCTTAGCGCCGTAGGTATTGTCCCGAGCGAATGGATAGCAGGAGCCGCTGGAGGCGTCAATATTCTACGTGACCAGTTACTTGTGTCGGCCACGGAAACATGTGTCGGAAGTGAAGACTATCTGTTTGCTCATAGAATGGCCATCGCACTGTTGAATTATTCGCGTCTACATGCGCGACAGGAAGCGGATTACATGGTGCATTCGATCCGTTTATGTTTTCGGTTATGGGAAGGTTTGCTGTAACTTTCTAAACGTCGAATATCAGGTAGGCTTTTTTTAGGTTTCCGTGGTCAACAAGGAACCCTTATAGATTCGCTATGTCTGTCCGTCCGTCCGTCTGTCCGTCTGTCCGTCCCCAGCTTAGCTCAGAGGCTCTTAGTACTCGAAAGCTATAATTTGACATGGATATACATATTAATCACGCCAACAAAGTGGTAAAATAAAATCATGAAAAAATTGTTATTTAGGTAAAGTGGGGATGTTTTTTTTTTTTCGCCTACCCTATGGTGTGGGGTTTTGTTAGATGGGTTTTCCAAAAATATTGCGGGTTTATGAAAACAATTTTTCGATTAAGGGATCCGTTTCTGAAATATTAGGCTTTAAAATGCTAATTTTTGTTTTTTTTAGGGTCAAGTGTGTGTCCCCCCCCCGCCAGCTAAACGGTTAGTTTTGTATAGGTGAAAAAATTCACGATAATAGTATATATAACGAAGTTAAAAGAAAAACTATCACAACTGAGTAGGCTTTTCAAGTTTACGAATAATAGTCGACCAACTTAAATTTGCAGTTGAAAAACATGTTCTCCCATACAATCTGTATAGGAGAGCATGTTTCTCAACTACAATATTAAGTTTGTTCTTGGGATAAATTCATCCCAACTACGGAACCCTTCATTGTGCGTGGTCCGACACGCACTTGGCCGGTTTTTTTTTTCAAAAACGTTAAGTCGGTACCAACAGACAGGCAGGCAACAACATCAGGCATGTATTTGTTCCTAGTGTCATTCGGGTAAATAATGACGATATATTTACAATCGAGACACGTCCAAAGTATCATAAGATATACCCACGTAATACTGGCACTAACCATTAATTAGTATTAAAGACAATAACAACACTATCTACAAGAAATCTACGTACACACCACACAGACAGACTCCATAGTAACTCGATTCTCTTATTCGACTACAATTTGCACTGAAAGATAAGCTCTTTATGTTTTCCTTTCATTAACAGATCGGGAAAACACATCGCTGGGTCCAATAAATTTCAATACATAACGGAGTTAAATTCATTTCGACCCTTATTTGTTCACGTCCATGGGTGGCAAACGGAATGGGTCAATTGAAGCACCAGAGCAAATGTCGCCAGACTAAATGTCGTCGATATACACAAGCCTTTCCTGTTCTATATTGGGAACACACAAAATGTCGGCTGGCTTCAGAGCCGTGTTAACATCCCGCATTTAAATGTTCAAATATTCATTGGCAATTAAAATATAATTAACTGCAAAAAGCGAGCTTAACCAAATGTACAATTGAAGGCGGTAATCAGGCAAAAAAATATGATTAAATACGGTCAGAAGGAAAATGTATTTATCGCATAATTGATTTGTCATTACTTCACTATTCATTCTTTTTACCTACTGTGGTATAATAATATTATTCCAGGTACGTCATCTTTACATATAATTTTTAATTAATGTGCACAAAATATTGTTAACATTTAAAAAAAGTAAGTACCTATGGAGTTTTTTGCTCATCGTAACAACCTTTTGAAAGGGGCAACTATGTAAGAATCAATTAATTATAATTATTTTTGTAATTTTTTACGTTCAAAAGTGCCTTTTATGTGCCTTTTTGAAATAAATGATTTGACTTTGAATAATTTTGTACTTCTGTAAGTCAGATTGAAAACTATGACTAATACCAGCTATAAGCAGACGATTATTTTATCCAGCGCATTCGCAGTACTGTTGAAATGCGGACAAAGTTCTTGGAATATCTCAGCGGAAATGATTCCACGATCTCGTAGTGAATATCAAATGTCCGAATCGTACAGACGTTCAGAAAGTAAATAGAGTTGGATTTGTATAGGTCGGGAGATCGCACTGCCAATAACCGGCCAATGCTGGCGTCGATACCAGCTGAAATCGTAAGTTCCGGCCCGACCAACTGATATTTGTAAATTCTATGGTAATCCGACTCTGAGTCTAATCCTACTTTCCATTCAGAACGGTTGAAATAAATTCTAAAAACAATAGACGGTTATTTGGATGTTGCGTTCATTGGGAGCGAGTATAAATGACCCCTTGTGTATTATCTACGCATTGGTATCATCAGCAATCGTATAATAATCGCATGTATAGTTCTAATTTGTTAAATTAATCCCGTTACGTATTTTGGTACGGTATGCGAGCACGTGTGCGTCTGCGAACAATTTGGTAACACGGTTTCGTACTTTCGTCGGGATTCGGAGTTGGTACACCTAACAACTCTTGGCCAAAAGTCCTACGGCTTAATTGGACGATTTTCTACATGGAGATTTGATTTACAGCGTCTTGAAAGTTAGAGCAAACAGGTAGTTAACATTTTGCTAGTATAATGTTTGAAATGACTTTGATTTGACTTTGTATGTTATACATCTACGAGTAATATAATGTTATTTAGGAGATAACGTCTCTGTGGATTTAAAAAGTTTTACTGTCTATAAAGTTCGTGTTAGTCATAACTAAAGTTAGGTTAGTGCTTATTTGAACACTCAACTTAGGTACACCTACGCAATAATCGAGACCAAATAATTTGGTATCACAAGAACTGTGGGCGAACTATAAAAACTTCTACTTGATAAAAATATAAAATTCACTGACAGTCAAAGTCAAATAATTTATTTCAAATGGACACAAAAAAGGCACTTATGAACGTCAAAAATTAAAAAAAAAAGTCCTATACCCGAAGTCTCTAATTCAGATAATTTATGTAAACAAAGTAATGTCAAAAAATGTCACTGTCAAAATGACAGGACAGTGGTACAAAACATTCTATCATATTTTTTTTTTTTCAATAGTTGTCGCTAAAATTAAAGTGAATTAATTATAAGTACTATGCGAACAAAATACCGTTGCCAAACAATGATTTGTGTAGTATGTCGGAGTCACGGCATAATAACGTCATAATCAGCCCTTTTAAGTCCAGTGCTAGACGTAGGCCTCCCAAAATCGATTTCCACTCGAAACAGTTTACAGTTGTTTTCATCCAAAATGTGGCTAGATATGCTACTTAAAATATGAATCTATGAATGAGAGTTGTAATATTAGTGTTGTTGAAGATTGTAAAAAATTGAAAATGTTTGGATCTCCTGCATTGTTACCAGTATCATAAAATATTTTATACCAGAAAATCTCCTTTTTTTAATAACTTTGTTTAAAACCGAAAATTTATAAAAATAATTACAGTATGATTATTTTTAAATTATTCTTTCATAAAATCAGTACTTAAAAGAAATGAAACCTCTTTTTTCGCCATTTTATGTGAATTACCATTACGCAGATGTTTTTTTGTTATGTTATCCCCTTTGTTTACATAAATTATCTGAATTTGAGACTTTGGATATAGGTGCTACTTTAAAAACGTATGGGGAAAAATGGGCAAGAAACTCCACACTTACAAAATGTTAACAATATATTGTATTGATTAATTAATTATTATTATGTGAAGACGATGCACCTAGAATAAAATTACTATACCACAATAGGTAATCTTGTGATGTCACAAGTGCCACAGACACTTAAGGCACAGACAAGTAATTAGGTTACATCGGGTGCTGACGCGCGGATTAAATGGATATTTTATTTTTTATTTGTTAATATTTTATATGATTATATCTATTTTATTGATTATTATTTATGTATTTCTGTATCTGCCCGTGACATCACAGCGGGCCCTATCAGAATACCAGCGCTGCGGCACTTATTTTTAAATGTCGAAGCATCATGCTGAGATAGGAGCCTCTGGGCCTCGTACGGGTACCTTTCATTCCGAACAATAGTACTGTTCCTGAGGAAAACAACAATAACGTTCTTATGATGATAGATGGCGCCACATATCTTTCGAATCATGATTGAAATATATTATTACAGAAGCTATAGTGTGTTAAGTTTATTTTATTTAAATAACTAATTACTTTTATAATTGTGTGTTTAGTTTGTGATCTTCCTGTACGAGTCACAATAAATACTTTTTCTTTCTTTCTTTCTTTCATTTCCGAGCAAATCTCTCTATAACAGTTCTAAATTAACCCTCCAACTTTAAGGCTTGGTAACATAATCCACTATAAATGTCATGGGTAAAATTCAAATTCCTCTACAACGGAATCAACCAATCACACCGCTTGCTTTTGCACCATGTGACCTCACGAATAGTATGGCGGACCAATGGCGACTTGTGTAATAGTGTTGTGCAGCGTTTAAATTGTATTGATTTAAAAAATCATCAATAACTCGTTGCCAGAAAAATTGTTTTAGCTGGTTTTGGAGTTAGTCTCCTCAATTATTGTTCAATGGAGCAGAACCAGCATGTTTCTAAGCATTCTTATCTTACAGACAGACATCGCAGAGCCTAAGCCGCAGGATCTACAAGCATGAAATTTTACGCAAGAGTTCCTTATGTAACGAAGGTGAGCAATAAGGAATGATTTTTTGAAAATTTTTCAAAAATCAAAATCAAAAAATCAGAAGTCAAAATATTTTATTTCACATAAACCTACATGGGCACTTATGAAACGTCAGAAGCTAGGTGCACGGTTCGAGTTAGTCGTTTCCTATGGAGAAGAGCCGGCAAGAAACTCCACGGTTACTCTTTTAAAAATAATTGGCTTTACAATATTATTAAATAACAGTGATAATAGGTATGGGAGGACAGTATAGGCCTTTCAACAATTACCAACAATTCACCCCTTAAAGGGGTTTTACATCCCTGGCTCAAAAACTAACCTCAGCCGTTACGCCGCTGTGCCAAAACTTTATACGCAATACAACATGTAATCTAAAACTTAGAATTTAGACATCTGCGAGTCTCTGTCCAAATATATGAAGTGTTTATTAGATTGAATTCTTTTTTATGTCCTACTAGCTGTTGCCCGTGACTTTGCCCGCGTGGATGTCAATACTTCCCTAGTTGAATCGGATTTTGTCCAGAATTTCATGGGTTTTAAAATTCCTACATACAAACTTTGACACCCCACAATCCCCCTTTGAGGGGAAGTTTGAATAAAAGTAATGAAAAATATTATTACTTACTTAGGCAAGTATTTGTGCCAAGTTTCAAGTTGATCAACCAAATGAATAAGATTTTTCATACAAACTTTCATCCCTTATTTCATTCCCATAGGGTTGGAATTTCCAAAAATCCTTTCTTAGTGCACCCCTAGACCTCATAAGGAACCTACGTGCCAAATTTGGAATCTCTAGACCCAGCGGTTTGGGCTGTGCGTTGATATGTCAGTCAGTCAGTCAGTCAGTTTCTTCTTTTATATATTTAGATAGATAAAAATATATTAATTTTCCAAATATTACTTATTATTAATATTTTAACTTTGTTAGCTTAGTTGTTGACTTTATTGTGCACGCTGTGGTCTCCTATAAGTGAAGGAGTACATCTACATAACACCTGATATTGCCCTTTATTTATGTGTCATGTTTATGTGTACATCTTTTGTTGGAGATCCTAAATAAATAAATAAATCAGGGATGAAAGATTTTATGGAAGTTCGTCATTTTGACGTTGGTAAATCCAATGTCACGGCACGGGAACACGGCTTTTAATAATAAAACAAAACACGATCCAAACAAATCCTTAGCATTCCTAGAACGTGCAATGAAGTCGAATATTAATCACTTACGCGAGCAAACACGTAGCACAGCTATAAGATCTGATATACGGCATTACTAGAGTTAGGCAGGCGCTTCATTTGCAATTTGGTTCAGTGATTTCGTTGGAGCTCTCCACTGAGCGAACGCTGCCCGTGAATTATGCCTATTGTTGTTGTTCCAGGGGCAAAGGATGCATTACTGTGCCTTGTTTGGAGATATTCGACGTCCTTTTACAGAAATTGCTTTTAAAACGTCCCTATTCATAGTATTTAGTGTATTAATTTGAGTTACTGAAATTGTTTTTTTTTTTTGTTGTATTTCGGTTTGCGTATCCTACAAGACAGAAATACAACAAAAAAAAATTGCGATTATTATCCTACTCCCTTGTTCTGAGTCATTTTGTGGGGAGGATGGTCAACTAGGTAGCTGATCTCTTGCTTGATCGTTCTCTGAGCAACCTGCCTCGAACACTTAATTCGTTATGTGTTGCCGGTGTTGAATGTGATTTGTATTACTAACATTTGCTAAAAGGTATTTTTTCACTAACAAGATGGATTATATTGTTGTCTGAAACTGAATAATAGTTATTTATGCAAGTGTTGTATAATAAGGGGTATTAAAACACGAATGTGGGTTTAATAGTATCACATGAGTATTTTAATACCTAATTAAAGTTGTATACAAGACTTTGTCTACACCCATGTTATCTATTCTTTGATATTTTCCAATTCAAGAAATCTTGGTACGCCTTTTCATACTGTTTTCTCGACTTTTCTGGTAATAATTAGTTAGAAATGTCCTTTGCTGCATTATAAATACCTGGTGATGTGATACCAAAGCTTGAATTACTCATTTTTTGTAAACAACAAACTTATAAATATTTGCAATACTAATATAGAACAAAAATGGCGGGATGCGACGTGAACTCGAATAACCTATAAGTTTTTTTTAAATTACGGCACTATGGTAGTAAAACGCGCGTGCATGACAATGTTCATTTTTTGAAATTCATAAATGTGGCTGTTTGATGAGTAAGAAAGGGATCGAAAACGCAAAGGAGTTGTATAATGAAATTTAGTACAATATTATAACACTCGTTTGGATGATATTATGGTAACTATGACACCGGTTGTTTTAATGTTGGCAATAAGCTAACTGTTTCAGAAACTTTTATAGAGGATTTATAGCATGGGTGTAGATAAATAAATATAAATTGCGTCGCGAAAATGTTAAGTTCATGTTTATTAAATATACCACATATCCCGGAATGAACGGACACTACCAAACACCCCAATTAGAATATTATGTTACAATCAAAATACATACACTGAATTTTTTCTATTATGTATAAAACATTGTTTATTTATTAAATAAGTTATACTAATTGTGGGAGAAAATTGTGGTCACATTACAAATCTACGTACGCACACAGTTGCACACGTATAAGGGCCTAGCGTAGTAGGTACTTCGTCCATTTATGTTTGTTTAGACAGTACAACGGAAGTGTGACTGTAATTTACGTGGTTTTAATTATTTTTGGGATAAAAATTACTTATATTGAAAGTTACAGAAATCGATTCAGTAAACGATTCTGAACAAACTATTTTCATAATGTGTTCATTCAGTTACACATTATATGTAAAGGTAGGAATTTTATTAATTCATGTAAAACATGAATAAATAATAAATAAATAAATAAATAAATAAATAATAAATATATAATAAACAATATTTAATAAATAAATAATAAAAATGACAAAATATCTTTCAGCATAATCAGTTGATCACTGAATCTTTTTGAAATATGATTTTTTATCACTTTTGAATTCTAGACAATAAAAAATTAGTTCAATAGTCGACTATAGTAAAAATGATAAAATCTTAAAAACTATGATAATTGAATAAAATTGATGTATGTCGTATATTCTATTCCTATCATTAATGCTCATGGAAATCGATGTTTCTATTACCATGTTTGAATATTATTGATTTATTTAGTTTCTTAATTTTCTTATAGTTCTTTAGGCACCAATAACTTTATTGATATGATAAATTGATTGTATTGTTAGCTAGAAGTCTTGAAAATCTTCCGAAACCAAAGAATTCAAACCTACGTATAATGGCCAATTTTTCCCACAACCTAACATTTAGATGTTAGATCTTCAAATGTTTATCAACTGCCATAAACTTTAGGAACCAAAAAAAAAAAACAACCATTTGCTTATTTCAAAAATAAAACCGTTGAAGTACTACTTACAAAATAATACGTAAGCAATATGTCAAGAGGGAATCACATTAACATCCTCAATAAATTACCCGAACAATCAGTTACGTTCGATACATTTGTTCAGGGGACCTCGAGCGAGGTTAAGACCAGGGACGACGAACCTTTTTGCATGTGCGTCGCAAAAGAGGAAAAAAAATGTTTTGCCTAAGTGTTCGAGCTGAGTGCACGCTCGACTCGAGCGTCCGGTGGGCGGCGCGTGCGGCGTTCATGTTAAACACATACAATCCCTCGCGAGTGTCCAGAGTGGTGGCGAGTGGTGCGGTGCGGCGAGCGTGCTTGTTTGCGGTGAGCGGGGCGACGAGCGTGGCGTCGCTGCAGTTCAAACCAGTTTGTGTTTGCGTAAAAAAGTCGCTATACAGCCTTCTCTGTTTAAATAGCGAGTTATAAAAATATTTTAACCACACATTTTCTTCTAAACACGACGCCATGATGAAAAATGTGACCGGCTCACACGAACGCTAAGCGCACGCCGTGCCACTCGGCGAATGCTATTTCGCCGCTTGCACGAACCGCAGAACGCCCCGCCGCACGCCTGTTCACTCAGGCACAATTAAATAAATAATTGCTCACATTACTAACAATCCTTTAATAAGGACGTGTTGTTGTGTTCTAAGACAAATAGATTTAGGTTCGCTGGCACCACAAATCGCTGAAAACATTTACCGCTGAACGTATTTAAAACAGCTCTAAGCTGTTTCTGTCAATC
The DNA here is from genome assembly GCA_947523025.1 of Dryobota labecula. Taxonomy (NCBI): domain Eukaryota; kingdom Metazoa; phylum Arthropoda; class Insecta; order Lepidoptera; family Noctuidae; genus Dryobota; species Dryobota labecula. The sequence goes on from OX383284.1 coordinate 17,456,318, forward strand.
GTTTGAAGCTGACCGAGACAGAATGATGTTTGTAGCGCTAAAAGCAAGTGATTTGTGGCCTGAGAAACAAATTCAAAACAAAACAAAACAGATTTGAATTATAAATAGTTTTTTTTTAAATTCTAATACGTTTTGTTTATTCAATTCTTCCCGTGCCCACAAATTTCTGTCGCCTAACCTGGTCCATGCCAAAGGTTCACCATCCCTGCCGCAGACGAATCGACTTATGATATCACTGAGTGGATCAGTGGGTAAATCGGCTATTGTCGCTGAGGGGAATCCGATTCCCGCCACTTACGGCTGTCGACGGATCTCAATCAGAGGTTATCTCTAACAACTTGATAAGTACTGACGGCAGATTAGATTTCTAACTTGAGATTCTTTTACGAGTTTTACGTTTCTTATTTTCGATTGGTGGGATTTTTTATGAGAGGAGCCTCGAAAGGGATGGAGCGTAGTTTAGTTTGGATAGGAATGGAAAATAAATGATTACTTGTTGTAAATAAAATAATCTTTTCTCAAACATGCATGGAAATATTGTCATTATTTTCGAGAAGCGAACAAGCGAAGTATCGAATTTACGGACAAAGAAAATCAAATCCATTGCAGGAGCGTTTTTTGAATTTGGAACATTACAACGCTCCAGCAATGTTGTATGAAACGGCGTGCTGGGGTTATTAAATACTCTTTGATTGGATCTCTTTTATCATTCTTGGTATACCAAAGTAAATCTCTTTGCTTAGCACAAATTGCGTTCACGTGGCTGTATAGCCATAAATGCGTTTGCCTTTCGGCACAGATGATAAATAGAAAATTGGCGGCAAAGCTGAAAATTCGTCTTGATTTGTTATTTTTTTGTTGTTTTATTTCCCTGTATTCTTTTGAGAAAAGCATTATATATGCCTCGGCGGAAATGGCAATTGCCTGTCTCGTATTAGTGGATTCCTCGCCTACGGCTCGGCCTTCAAACTCATACTCAACCTGCAATTACCTATTTCACGGTCTTTGCAATAATGTACTATTAATTACTTTCAATCATAGTAAGATTAGAATTTAATTTTATTGTTTAAGTGCATCATCATAAGTAAACACTAATAATCAGGACGTGTCAGAATTAACACATAATAACTCAATGTTTGTACGGTTCTAGTTTTACACTAACTTCAATTTCACACAGCATTATTCAAATACAAGAACATCATTCGCAATAAAACTTCCACAAACAATACATCTAAGCAGACGTGGCATCAGATCTTGTGTACTCGTATCTTGGTTTGCAAAACAAATATTTTCCTAGACGTTTTTGAAGTCGTTACGAACAAGTTAGACGGCCGGTCTACGGCCCGAGTGCAATTCGCGCCACTAGAGTCGCACTCCGGATTTGTTTGCTCCAACTAGTTAAATGTTGGCCCAAACTTTATTTCGGACGTCGAAGTCTCCGAGATGTTGTATACCCTTGTTATTGTTGTTCAAGTATATTTAGAGAGGTTCAGGCGTACCGTTAGAAACAAACATTCGTCTGGCTTATTCATTATTCATATAAAACTGCTATAGATCTCATTTGAGGATCGTTTACTTTGCAAATGCTTTAAAATTAGGTAAATGGAAATAGTTTCCATTGTATTTTTAACTACAATACCTAACTATTCAAAAATGTAGCAATCAAAACTTAAAATCTATTTTCATTAATCATATAAATAGAAATAGAATCAGATAAAACAATAAAGTAGAACCAACGGTGTGTTGATATTAAAACGCTTTTAATTAAAACCCTTAGCGTTACCAAACACAAACTTTAGCCATCACAAATATAAAAACTTATATTCTCAGTTCCAACTCTAAAACGGATAATCTGTGTGAACAAAGCGTATTGGAACTCAACGAACAAACAAAGTGAACGCAAACATCTCCAAAGGAAAATTGTTAACTAGAGAAAAATAAATTAAAGATCGACAGTAAGCAATAACGGAGAAACAATGTGGGGGGAAACCAAGAATTCTGGTTTGGGGTTTCAGAGAGCTCATTCGAAGTAAGGAAATTCTTTAACAAAATTGTTTCTAAATTAAAACAATCTCATAATTGCACATTCTCCAACTTCTTTGATGCAGTGTAGGTATGGCCCGGGGGATGGGGGTAGGATGGGGGGTGTTTGCCCGGGGTAAGTTTTGAGGCGAAGTTAAGCCGATTAAGTGTCATTTCCGGCGCGGAACTAGCACTGTTCATTAAATATTTCGAGTGACTTAATTGCTGAGGTCGCTCGTCTACCAAGTTTTGATGTGAACAGATTTCCACTATTCTTTGCGAATTTGAAAATGTATTCTGAATTTTATGTTGAATTTTTTCTGAGAATGTTTGCGTCAACGTTTGTAGTGTATTTTTAGCTTGGTTATAAATATTTGTTGGAAAAGGCTAGAAGTTTTGATTTTAGATTCATTTCATTCGTAGTGTGAACCAAAATAATGTGTCTTAGAATAGACTTAAACTAAAAAAAATAAGTATTTTTTGTTCAAGTTTTCTCTAAAAAATATAGTTAGGTACCTGAAAAATATCTAAAAATTTCAATAGCGCTGAAAATGAATGCAACGAAAACTGATAATGGAAAACAGTTAGCTGAGTACGTAAAAAACTATACCAAAGCTAAGAGCTTACACATTTTGCTAGTTTATTTACTACAGTTTGTAAAGTGACGGTAGAAAATGGGTTAATTAATGGTTTTCCAAGTGGACGCGAAACAATTTGTCTGCTACTTTTACCCCATTGCTCTCTATGAGCCTGAAATATTATTGTTATTTATGCTCTTTGGCAGTTTATTACGTCACAGTGAACTTCTAAACTATTTTGGTGTCTACTAGGTATACTAGGAAAGCTCTGGCGAGTATTATAATGGTTTTACAGAAGATCGCGGGAAGAGCAGTGGTGGCCTAGTGATAACCCAGGAAGTTTTAGGCAGGTGGAGATCTGCCCGGCTTGGGTGGAGCACCGCCGTGTACTCGCGGAGGCAATAGGTGGCGGCGATCTCTCGCGTCCGGCCCTGGTCCAGGCCATGGTACGGAGCGAGAGTTCATGGGAAGCAGTAACCTCCTTCTGCGAAGCAGTAATACTTCGCAGAAGGAGGAGGAGAACCCTTGAGGGAGAGGCAATCTGTGTGCCCTCACGCCCCTAGTTGCCGCAGGACACGCCCTGGGCGTCGGCAGTCAATAGCCGATTCCCGGCCACCGTAGGCGCGGGCTTGCGGACGGCGAGCAACGGGCAGCTCGCCGTTCGGTAAGGACTAGGCCTGGGTCGACGGCGCGTTGTGTTCCACGCGCGCCTCAAAATGATGTCAGCATGAACTGATGGGGTCCACAAGGGCCGTTGCTAAAAAAAAAAAGACATTCACTTTAATTTGTGTAATTATTTAATTTCATCACTAGGGCTCCCAAAAATGTAAAGGAAAAGACATCGTGAGGTAACCGGCATGTCCTTGAACCAAAAATTCGAAGACATGTGACATCCACAAACCCGCATTGGGCCCGCGTGGTGGATTAAAGCCTACAATCTATCACGGAGAGTAGACCTGTGTCCCAGTAGTGGGGACGTGCTGTGACCTATTATGCGGTGACAACCAGGCTGAGACTCGCACAGACCAGGGAAGCATGGCACAAAAGGGAGAAGGCCATCAGCAGTGGGTATAACAAGGCTACCAATAATGATGATGATGATAATGGTTATAGTTTAGATCTTTTTAGGGTTCCTTAGTCAACAAGGAACCCTTATAGTTTCGCCATGTCCGTCCGTCTGTCCATCCCCAGCTTAGCTTAGAAACTCTTAATACTAGAAACCTACACTGAAAAAAATGTTTACTTATACATAACCAAACTTTCGTCAACGATTTTAACAGTGAATAGATTTTTACTTTAGTTCTTTTAGTTTCCTTTAATGTAAGTGTGGGGCTTTTGTTCGAGGTAGCATATGTTTAGCGGGTAGGTACAATGGATATGCATACATTGCATTTTTTTTTTGGCTGTCCGGTTTGTTTGCAATAGATGTGTTTTGCTGAATGACATTTATTAATAAGTAGTCGTATCTTTTGTAATTTTTCCGTCACTGTTGTTACATAAATCAATAAATTACCCCTGAAATAATAATTTTTGGACTTTTTGGATGCGCCCTACATCTAAAAAGTCCAAAAAACTGACATTATTTTCAAAAACTTTATAAGTTTGGGATAGGATTCAATGTGCACTTCGTCTTTTGCCTTTATTGTGCACTGAAAAAAAAAATGTTTACTTATACATAACCAAACTTTCGTCAACATGTAACACAAAAAAGTGACCACATAACTTTATGCAATATGTAACCAAAACCTGTGCTGGCTGTTGTGTATCACTTTTATTAAATCAAGTTAACTTTTATAAAGTCTTGTCAAACTTTGATTATTCCTGAAATAGCAGAAGTAGTTAGGCTAAATATTTTTTTCAGTGTATAATTTGGCATGGGTATACATATTAATCACGCCGACAAATTGGTAAAATAAAGTCATGAAAAAAATAGTTATTTAGGGTACCTTCTGTATATGTAAAGTGGGGATGTTGTTTTTTTTCGCCTACCCTATGGTGTGGGGTATTGTCGGATGGGTCTTGCAAAAATATTGCGGGTGTGTCCAAACAATTTTTCGATGAAGGGACCCGTTTCTGAAATATTAGGCTTTAAAGTGCTAATTTTTGTTAGAGTTAACTGTCAGCTAAATGCTTGTACTTGGATATGTAAAAAAAAAACACAGCAGTATATAACGAAGTTAAAAGGAAAACTATCACATCCAAGTAGGCCTCACAAGTTCCCGAGTAATTTATAGTCAACCAACTTACATTTACAGTTGAAAAACATGTTCTCCCATACATTCCGATCATGTTTTTCAACTACGATGTTAAGTTTGTTCATGGGATAAATTTATACCAACTACGGAACCCTTCATTGTGCGTGCTCCGACACACTTATGGCCGGTTTTTCTTGATATTGTAATGGCTACGTTGAGTTTCCATTAGAATATTATAGGTTTGGTCATGTTGAGAGGATGAATGAAAGTCGACTAACAAAAGTAATTACAAGGCAGATGTCAGTGGAAACGGCGGGAGGGGACGCCCTAGGAGAACATATAGTGGGCTAATTGATGGTGTTATTCAGAAAGGTCAGGTGCGTGTATGACCAGATGTTGAATGTAAACGAAGCAAAAGGAGTATGTAAGGAGCGTGGCTCGTGGCGTTCTGTAGTTTTTGCCTATCCCCACGGGAAGAAGGCGTGAGTGTATGTATGTATGTATGTGTTATTGATTTTTTTCAGTAGCTAGCCAATAATAATAATAATATGTGCCGGTAGAGTTTACTTTACCAGAACATGTCTAGGGTGAGGAGCCAAACCAAGAGAGATACAGAAACCCGCAGGGCAGCATGTGGCGTACTGTCGGGCAGTTGCGACCCCACGGACCCTATCTCCCGGGAGAAGTCATGTTCCTTATCTCTGGCTTGCCTTTATTGGCCGGCTGGAGTGAACACTGACGAGGAACTGAGCTCCCACCTCATTCTTGCCTTTATTGGCCGGCTTGAGTGGAGAATCGCAAGAGCAAAAGTGCTCGGAGGAAGAAAGTATTCCAGTAAGTGCTTGTAGGGATCTTGACCATCTTCCGGGCTCTGGGATTGTTCTGAGAGCCGTGGAATACCTCTCCACTCCTCGAGCACCTCAGGATATGTTGCCCCCTTGTCACTACGTCACTATGTGCTAGCGACCGTTTTCGGGGGCCCATTATTGAGTGTGCAAGTCACCCCCTGCCATTTTATCCCTGTATAATAAAACATTGATAAGGCAGGGGCCATGGTCCTTCCATAGTTTTAGGTAAACCAGTCCATTTTAACCACCCAATCCCATAGTCCAATATCTTTGTTTCCATATCCTGCAATAGTCCTATACCAACCGGAGGTTGTCCTTGGGTGCACTTGCATACTGCGTACACTCGAACTGCGTGCGTATAATCGTCGGTTGGTGCCTCATTTAATTAAGAAGCGTCTAACGGGCCTCTGCGAGTTGGCTTCGGCCCCTCGTACGCCTTGCAAAGGTCCGGGACCCCAGGGTCCCGAGATATGTAAATATCATAAAATATTATAATTATAACATTTATTTCAGGCTACGCCATAATACGGCTATTTTTAATATACATCAATATTTTTTTATGCTTGTTTAATAATGTCATCTACAATTTATCGACCTAAATCTTGCTAGGAACAGGAGTTTCATTTATGCTTCTGTTGCTTGATATCTTTGAAGGTAAGCATAATGTACTTTCATTTTCATTCTACCTAAACGATTGCTTAAAAATCACACGACGAAATCCTCCAACATTATTTTAAGCCGTGTCCAAAAAACTACCATGAAAAAATAAAAACTTCAACCTATTTCAGCGTTAACCTCTCTCTATAAATATTTCCCTCTTTGTGTAAACACACGGATACGACGGGTTACTGCGGGCACAAAGTCCATTACAGTCAATTCGTCTAGACGCGGCACGTGTTGAAACTATTCTCACGGGTAAACGAATTACCTGCTCTATATAAATGAAAGAAACTGCCCGTAGAATAAACCGTAGAACAATAATTAAAGTGAGAAGGACTAAAAACTGTTATGTGCCGTTATGTATGGCCGTGACTGTACTTTGTTTACATTAGTCGCTATTTATTATTTACAGAGCCAACCATTTGAATATTTCCTTTTACATTTTCAATAGTAAGGGATTATTTTTGACGATTGCTATTTTGTGTTTGTTGTTTTTCTATCGTTTTAATGTTGCGCGTACACTGGTAAATCTGGGATTGCGGTGCAAGTTATGCGCTACATCGTTAAAGCTATTCACGCATCGCCATCGCACATTTTAATTAAATTCATCATGTATTTCATGCTAGGCTCGCGAACTGCTCGCCTTTGCTGTGCGTTCGCAATTTTGCAATCTAGTAAAGGTGTGCGCGGCTGCCGCGCGCGGCTGGACGCGCTATGATTGGACGACTGCCACGCGCGGCAGCCGCGAGCTACCTGCCGCGCACGGCGAACGCCGCAAGCGGTGTAGTGTTTGTTCGCCAGTGGTTGTGTGTGGACGGACGTATTTTATCAAGTAAAATGGATAACGAAACAGCAATTCGTCTTATTGAAATGTATGGCTCCCATAGTCCATTATGGGATACTAGGGAGCTACAACACACGCGGCCGCATTCATTGTGGTTTAAATACGAAATAAAGAGCGTGGCGTGTTTCGGACATGCCGCGCAGCACTGCCGCGCAGAAGGTCTAAACTAGTCGCGCGGCAAATTTGTGTCTTGCGAATGCCGCGCGTAGCTGCCGCGCACCTTGCACGCCGTGTTTGGACACACCTTTACAGTCGTCAGCACATCAAGTTACCACAACCTGTCAAATTTTCTCATTCGATTTTGAGATTAATCATCAACATTTTTTGGACCAATATGACAGTTTCGTATAACCTGATGTGCTGGCGACTGCACATGGGTTTAAAGAACTTTATTTCTCTTAAAAACCTAAAAAATAAAAATTCGCTTATAATGAGATACTTAAGCGATTATAACTATACTCCGTTTGAAATAAGGTTAGATATTTAAATAAAACTTTTTTACAGTCCGTTCAACAGGTTTTGACTTCTATTGCGTTGGTGGCATGACAAATGGCAGCTGCAGAAAACAGATTGTATTGTAACCACTTTTTTGCTTTCAATGCCATCATTATACCTACGGAATAGAAGTCAAAATCGGTTGAACGGACGGTTGTGATCTATTGCTTTAATCTGTGTTTGAATGTGTTTATGTTGTCACATTTTTTTATATCCTCCGGTAAACTATTGAACAGCTGTGCAATAAAATAAAATAAAACTTTAAAATGGAGTATTTTTTTTTTTGTGTATACTATAATAGAGTATACACTACAAAAAATTGGTTATCTGTAAAGTTGGTTTAAGGACGATAGTTTAACGTGACAACATCATAACAAAACATTGATGCGGCGCAAGCGTACAATGAGCGTAACGGGACAATGAGCGTAACAGGACACTGAGTCATCCTTTTTCGTACATGCAGCTGGCGTTCATCGATTTATTAGACGTTGTCACGTCAAAAAGCATTTTAAAGTTTAAAAAAAAAAAAAAAATCTTTAAACTGTTCTAGTGTAAAGTTGCCAACATGTAATTTGGTCAATATTGCCTTTCAAGTGTCGATAGTATGCCAATATGTGACGCACTTAATGCAATAAAGTTGTCCTGTATAGAAATATACAAAGCACAAAATACAAAAGCATCGTCCGACTAACAAGGATTCAATGATTCAGCAAAGTATGTGAGAAAGAAATTGAGGGTGAACATGAACAAATGTGATATTATGGGGCGAGAGGAGGTGAACCCAGACAAAAGTTATATAAATATAAACAAGCCGGCGATACTGTCCGTGAACGCATTACAGACCTTTCTATCCTTGCGGGTCGAATTTCGAAAAATCTTTACTTAGGGACCTCTAACAGAGGAAATAATAATATATTTCCTTCAATACATGTTGGTGAAGGTGTATTTATGTTTCTGAATATTGAAAGTTATTGTTAAATAAAATAAAATAAAATGTTCCATCTACAATATTCAAGGTGCTTTCCCTATTGTAGATGGAACATTTTACTGAAAGAAGACATTATTTGAATTTTAAAAACAATTTAAACTGTGTTCATAGATATTTAAATAATGACATGGTTGAACCGGAAATCGAACCCGTTACACGAGAAATTTTATTTGTGACACTGTTATTTAGCAATAAATAATCCATATGATGATGCCTTTCGGTCGGTATGATAAAGCTACAAGGTGATTATTTTTCTCGTGTAACGGGTTTGATTCCCGGTTCAACCATGTAATTATTTAAATGTCTATGAATGCAGTTAAAATTGTTTTTTAAATTCAAATAATGTCTTCTTTCAGTAAAATGTTCCATCTACAATATTCAAGGTACTTTCCTTCCATGTGGCATATCCGTGGGACGCCCTGTAATGTATATAATAGCTATTTATTTCTGTTTTTTTTTTTTAATTTTTATGGCCTTTTTAAGTCGATGGCAAATGTAAAAAATATTTTATTACGTTAGATACACAATATCTTCTCATCCCCCATACCGCAGTGTCTCAAGACGAAAGACTTTGACCAGTGCGTGTTACTAGTGATGACCTATGGTACTGAAACGTGGTCGCTCACAATGGGCCTTATTATGTAGAATGCTAAAAGTCACCCAAAGGGCAATGGAGAGGGCTTTGCTTGGAGTTTCCCTACGCGATCCAATTAGAAATGAGATACGCGGATGAACCAAAGTAACCGATATAGCCCGAAGAATTGCCAAACTAAAGCGACAGTGGGCACGGTACATTGCTCGCAGAACAGATGCCCGATGGGGCTGAAAGATTCTGGAGCGGTAACCGCGTACTGGAAGACGTAGCGTTGGAAGGCCTACTACAAGGTGGATCGATGACTTGTGAAGGCCGCAGGAATCCGCTGGTTGCGGAAAGCATAGGACTGGTCGAAATGGCGGTGCTTGAGGGAGACCTATGTCCAGCAGTGGACATCTTTCGCTGAAATTATGATGATGATGTTAGATAAGCTGGGCCCAGTAGTTGGCCACGCCAATCGCGGCATCAGTGGCGTTTTTTAGGTCCTCAGAAGTGCAGGTGTATCAATGGATACTTTGGACACTTCAACATAAATGGGACATGGTTTGAAAAATGTCCAAATATTTAAATCCGATTTAACTATGCTTAAAAGTACTATTAGGTATTATCTATATTATATGTATAAATCAATTGCCGTGCGTTACTCGCGCCAAAACTCGAAAATGGCTCGACCAATTTGATTTTTTTTTTTGTTTTGTTTTGTTTGCCTCATTTGTGGGGTGGTATAGGAAAAAATAAAACTAGGAAAACCCCAAAGCAACAGCCGGAAAATCTTAATTTTGTCTCACGTGGTACCGGATCATCTAGTTTTTATTTATTTATTACTTTAAGCACACAAAATGTACAGAGCCGAATTTAATGCCAGATTAAAAAAAAAATATAATGATGTACTATGAACAGGTTTAAGGAGTTACTACGGTATATATAAATGGGTTTCCGAAAAGCTTTTCCAAAGCAGCAACTGATTAAACTCAAAAAATCTTATTTAGCAACTTCTGTACAATGGCATAAGACGATACTAATTCAAAAGCCGCGAAGCGAATTTTAATGGGACTTTGATCCAATTACAAGAGACTTTGTTGTAGGTACCTTTTTCCTGAGAGGTCAATGTAACGGCTTATTCCACAAATCCCCCCTGAAAAATCCCCCTTAGGAGGAAAAGTGGAATATATAAAAACCAGTCTAGAATTCACCCCTGATAATCCGGCTTATTTCACTAATCCCCCAGAGAATCCCCCTCAGTGGGGAAAACTGAACCCTATTGTAAAAAAATCACTTTCAGGGGGGTCTTGGAATAAGTTTTTTTTCAATTCTAGTGTTCCCCCTAAGCGGGATTATCAGGGGTGAATTCTAGACTGTTTTTATAGATTCCACTTTTCCTCCTAAGGGGGATTTTCAGGGGGGAATTGTGGAATAAGCCCAATGTAACGGGGACTGGAAAAAGAACAAGAAAAAAATGTTCTGTGTCTGTGGTCTTTTGTGCTCTGTGGTCACTAGTAAAAACCGGCCAAGTGCGTGGGACGAATTTATCCCAAGAACATACATTGCAGTTGAAAAACAAGTTCTCCGATACATTCCAACTGTAAATGTAAGTTTTAACGCACAATATTAAGAGATTTACCATGTTATTTTAAGACCATAGACTTTTTAGTCTTTTTTTGTACTTCAACTATTTTCTGTATGTTTAAAAAAAAATAGGCTCAGTGGTTAAGCGATTGACTGCTGCGCTGCGTGTCGCGGGTTCGATTCCCGCACGGAACAAATATTTGTATGATCTACAAGTAGTTGTTCCGGGTCTGGCTGTTTGTGTATGTGAGTTTAAATGTTTGTAAACGCACCCACAATACAGGAGAAATCCTAGTGTGGGGCAACGTTTTTTTAAAAAAAGAAAGAAGAAAAGAAAGTTTCGGAGATAATGGTAAATTTTCATCTATTTTCTTAAATAACTTCAAAGGTATTAGAAATAATCAATGTATTAGAATTTATTATTGTATTTTATAGTTATTTTCGAGCTATCTATGTTGCACCAGCCATGTTTATTCTCTGCATCATCCTAAAATTACTGGTAGAAAATGCCTCAGGCATTAAATCCGCCTTTCTATTTTTTTTTTTTACATGTTCATAAAGTTTTAATCTATAGTAATAAGAAGTGTTTGTCAAAATAACAACTTTACTTCATTTTTTTCTTTATTACTAGTGCTAAAGTAAATATTGTTTGTATTATTGTTATTTTGTTTTTTAATTAGTTAGCTAAGTTAAGATTCTATAATTTTATACACCTTTTTACATATGTACCAATTATATTAATTTTATGTGATTATTTAATCAATTAATGTACCTCCAATCGCCTGAAACACAGGATTACCTAGTTCAGGCACAAATAATGAGTGAACTTGAGATAGATATAAGAAAAACTGTATTTAACTTTATACCTTATATTTTTGAATAAATTTTATTATTATTATTATTATTTATTATAACATTAGACAAATAACTGTTCTCACCCTTTCGTTATTTCGATGTAAACGTTTAATAAACTCCGTTATTTCACGATAAATACAAACCACTGTAATCTATTTACCATTTACATTAAAAAAATAACTCTAAGGTGCAGTAATTTCAACAATGTTACACAATAACTGTCGTTATTTAGCCGTTATTTGTCTAATGCTATAGTAAATGGAGTATAAATGTATATGAAAGTATATATTATACCGGTACTTATAACAAAAAACAGTTTAAGAAATTTTTGTCTGTCTATTTGGTCCGGCTAATCACCGAAACGGCTGGAGCGAGTTTGACGGGACTACCACTGGCATATATAGCTGATGTTAAAAGGAGTAAAACAGAAAAAGCCACGCGGGCGAACCCGCGGGTAGCAGCTAGTGTATTATACAGATAAACCTTCTGAAATAAATTTTCTAATATGGTGGTGAAAACCGGATCAAAGTCTGTTGCGCAGTTTAGAAGAACATCGCAGTCACATTGACAGACACGAAAAGCGACTTCAATGTATAATTATGTATAGATGACCAAGTTAACGTTTTCCCAAAAGAACTCGTACAAAACAAGTCTACTCATAAACACAATCACGATAAACAATAAATCCTCCCCTTCTGATTATTAACAAAATTGACCTACAAAGAAAATGATGTGTTGCCTTATACGTGATTCGTGTTACCCACATATTTATCGGTAACAAACCAATTTGCCCACTATTATTGTGTTAACGCCTACGCAGGGTTGCCAAAGTTCGGGGATTTTTTATATGAAAGAGTTTTTGGATTTGCAACTCGCTGGAAGGTTTTTCTCTGGTTCTCTGGTTTTTATTGATTTTTGTAAATATACACGTTATGGTTGTGTTATTCGTGTATAAAGAGTGCCTGTTATACGTTTAATACTCGAAATATCGTCGAATCTTCTCGTCGCGTATTCCACAGAGCCTAAAGACCAAGGTCTTCAATCAGTGCGTCCTGCCTGTTATGACTTACGGAGCCGAAACGTGGACACTCACGGTACGGCTGGTCTATAAATTCAAGGTCGCTTTAGCGAGCTATGGAACGAGCTATGCTTGGAGTTTCTCTGAGAGATCGAATCCGGAACGAGGTGATTCGGCAGAGAACCACAGTTGTCGACATAGCTCACAGAATAAGCAAGCTGAAGTGGCAATGGGCCGGCCATATTAGCCGTAGAACCGATGACCGTTGGGGTAGACGTGTTCTTGAGTGGAGACCGCGAATCGGCAAACGTAAGGTAGGATGCCCTCAGGCTAGGTTGAGCGACGATCTTCGCAGGGTGGCTGGCAGCAGCTGGATGAGAGTTGCCGAGAATCGAGATGAATGGCGTGCAATTGGAGAGGCCTATGTCCAGCAGTGGACTGCTATAGGCTGATGATGATGATGACTCGATATATGTTTCAAAATAAATGAATTGGAAAGAATCCGTCTTTGAAATTATAAAATAAATGTCATAACTCTTTCTTTTTCCCAGTTATTCCAGGAATATGATAAGTCTGAACATTATTTTCCTTCAAACTCTTTCGTCTTATTTCACATCGGTAGGCACTGTCTTTATTCATTTATTATCAGTTAACCTTTGTATAATTAAATCATATATTATACATTGGTGGAAGCCAATTTGATACATGCAAAATTGCAGCTATCAAGTTCAGCCAGGTAATTGAGGTGAATAAATTTGGAAGTTCCCAGCTTTAGTGAGTGGGAAGCTCTCGATGTATTTTCGAACGCAAGGCGGAGTTTAAATATAATTCAGTTGAAATAGCATCAACTACAAATATCGGTAATTTCTGAGGAATATTATATATATTATATTAATATATACACATATGCTTTTTTTATTGTGATTTCTTTATACACATTGACATGAATATTTACTTGTGGAGTATAATGTTATTATTTTAATTATTGTGAATGTCTAGACTATGTGGGTCTTTGTTTATTTTTATTTTTTTCTTCTCAGTTTTTTTTTCTAATCATGGTATGGCAGTTTGAGTAATTTATGCGGCCTGCCCAAATGTCCTTTCTTTGGTATTGTTCATCGAATTGTTGAGCTCCTTATGTTCTGAGTTGAACTGCACGATTACTGACAAATGCGTGCACTGAATGGACAGGTCCACTCAATCTGTGTGGTTCTTTCTTCAAAAGACCATTTCAGACACCAATCTACATGGTCTTCACATGATTTGACCAAGATTATGTCTGGACTTTAAAAGAGACTGTGACCTCTGAGTTTGTTTCGGCCTTTCTTCTCAGAGTAGTCAGATACGAAACGCCGACCTCATCTAGTTTTAAAATATGATTGACGTGTAAAAGTGTTTGTAAAAACCTACTTACAGAAATAAAAATCATTAAACATTTATCAATATTTATTTCGGACTACACAAGCAATCCATATGGTATTAGTAACAATGACTTAAATATTATGTAAGCTAACTCTGACAACAACTAAAAATGACATCCTGGTTGGGCTATGTAGCCCAACACACGTTGGCACGTGCTCCCGTACCCAGTGCCTTATAAAGGGACTGTCCACCTTGTCTAATGATGTTTTTAGGATGCTGTTGGAGCTTCCACGCAACCTACCCATTATTGACGCTGTTTTCTTCCTCATAATGGCATGAATGTCGTCAACACGGGCTTCCGCGAACATCTGCGAAGCGCTGCAGAAGCGTGGAAGCCCCATCAACTTACATTTCTTATCATCTTATATTGCTTATACACCGAGAAATTTTAGTGGTTGTTTTCCCGCAGCAGAACAACTTGCCATAAGGAGTACTTTCGGAATATAGAGTGAAAGTAAAAAAATTAAGATGTTTTTGTTTTAAAAATAATTTAAAAAATATGCATCAACTCGAAAACTAGAGAATCAATAGTAACACTAGAGGTAACTTGTAGATACTACTCGAATCGCACGCGCCGCCAACAAAGGGAACAGCGATTCATAAATGTTCAAAGCAAAATAAACTCTCGCACGTGGTGATTTTTCACAATGGTTAATCTGCCATTTTTTGTTTCTAACATTTAATTTGTTTATAAAACGATTGTATTACCAAGACAAAACCATTTCGCTGCGGGAAAACAACCATTTAAATTTCACGGTGTATAAGAAAGAAAAAAGAAAATTGCTTAAATACTTTAAGTACCTGGTAATTGATGAAAGGCCTACACTGTCCTCCCATACCTATTACTTATCACTGTTATTTAATAATATTGTAAAGCCAATTATTTTTAAAAGAGTAACCGTGGAGTTTCTTGCCGGCTCTTCTCCATAGGAAACGACTAACTCGAACCGTGCACCTAGCTTCTGACGTTTCATAAGTGCCCATGTAGGTTTATGTGAAATAAAATATTTTGATTTTGATTTTGATTTTGATTTAAAAAATACATCAAAAAGGAAATTATATATTAAAACCATAACACAAAAAATAAAATATTAAAGCTAACAAAGACATTTATACTTTTTAGGATCAACCTGTACCAATTCAAAAACATTCCTCCACCACTTCTGTTTTAAGGACGGACCGGACGGTCAGATTGGTCACCGATGTTCGCTCGTTAGTAATAGATAACTGTTATTATTTCGCTTACACCCTCGTTATATTTTTGTTATCTGTTTTGTTGAGCAAGTACCTTCTTATGTTATTTAAATTATGTAGTCGATGTTTTTGGTGCCCGGTGAAACACTAATGAGTTTATGTTGGCACCAACTTAAATGTATACAATGTATGTAAACTACTAAATGAATAAATAAAAAAAATAAAAAATAAATAAAATATGAATCCTACTAATATTATAAATGTAAAATTTTGCATGTTTGGATGTTTGTTACTACAAAAACTGGGTAAGGACATATGCTACTTGTCATCCTGGATTGCAGACGAAGTCGCGGGCAACAGCTAGTAGTAAATTCCTAAAAAGTTCTAGAACAATACAATGAAACTTACACAGATCTAAAACAGATCTTCAAAACTAATAGTATGGACCATCTTATCTCGATAAAAGTGCTAACATATGACGTCACCCATACGGACATACGGTTGCGATCGGCGAAGCTCACTTTTTCAATATCCCGTACCTAATGGCCGTCAGATGGCAAGTTGGGCAAAGTGATGCTATCAAAAAGCGATAGGCCGCGGTTTCGCGCGGTTATCGGGCCACTTTGCTCGTTCCTATGACATGGGTCCACTCGACATACTGTACACGCCGCACACACGATTCGAAATGAATTTAGTGGTTTTAGTTGGTTTATGAGTTATTTTTCTATTGTAGAGGACCTAGACTGGAAAATTTAAAGGTTGTTTTAATAAAATTGTTGATTGAAAATGTAAAATGGGGTTTAAACTTTATCGGCGATCTCAATTCAATAGATAGCTAGCCGTAATTTTAAACGCTTTTTGTTATTGGTAGGTACTGTTTTCGTAATGGAAACTTACACATAAATTACCAATTTTTTGAGTATGTAAGGATCGTAGTAAAACAACAGAACCCCCACTGAAAAAAATGTACTCCAATCTAGTGATATTTTTAGCTTGATTGACGATATCTTGTTTAGATTAATCAAAATCTTAGTTAAGTTGATCATCACGATATGATTGCAGCAATACTAGTTCAAATGATTGAACGCTCAAACAAGTTTCTCGATTACCCTTATCATGACATCATTGTAGAAGAGTTAAAAAAGAGACAATTAAAAAAAAATAACTGTAACAAAGTTAGTTGTTTCAATCAAGCATTTTGATTACTTCAATAAAGATCATTGAAACTTTAATCAAATAATCTTGGTTGGAGCAACTATGTTTTGACTTGATTGCTGCAAATAGATTTTGTGATAACTCCAATCAAGATCCCGTTTCAAATCTCAATCAAATAAAAGTAGTAGCTGTGATCATTGTGCTTGATAGGCTCAGATGCAAACAAGTTACTTAGTCAATCTAAACAAAATCTTGAATGTGGCAATGACTTTTTTTTTTTCAGTGCCACCTGGGTTCTGTAATTTTAATGTTCATGTAATATAACAGTAAACTATAAATAGTATGTTCATCCAACTGAAATTTTATTTCTTAAAACTTTTCTCCGTTTTCAAATAAATCATTATGGGAAAACAACGTCAACCTGACACATTTTTGTAATAAAGCAAAATGCTAATAAACGTTTAACAAATGAAAATTCCACGTTTTCAACGCAGGTACAATGTTATCGCGCGATATTTTAGTATGCGCGAGAGGCGCGCCACCGAAAAGTTATAAGGGCAGGATTGTTTGAAAAATATTCTCATAATCTCATTGTTTCTCAGATTAACGTTGTTACACTTCTGTTTATTAACAAAGCGCTTTTAATTTGAGTTAATTGTATTTGCCACGGCACATGATTAGCGAGGGTTTGTTTTTCACGCCAGGTACAATTAGCTTTTTCTGTTGTCTGACTTTTTTCGAATGAGTACCGTATGTTTCATTGCGAAGTTTTATGGACCTGAGATTCGGATTTTATGAACAGAAGAAAAAAGTCAGAAGATAGTTCCAGATAATTGCTGAATTGTACATGGAAGTATTTTATTTATTTATTTTATTCTATTCGGGAAACTTACAGCTAACACAAACAATGTTCTTAAACAATATGCATTTGAAGGCCATTTACAAGTTTCCACTGATAAACACTTGAAACAAAAAAGACTACAAATAAGGTCGGTACAAAATACTGCCGTCATAAGGAAAAAGGGCACATCGAACATTTTATAAATATGGAGAAAATCGAGTTAAAAATTTATATTGGTTTTTGGCGAAAAATATCGACTATAATATTATTTTTCGGAAATAAATGAATTAAAATAAATTCATTTTAATTCACAAAAAAGATTACAAATAAGGTCGGTACAAAATACTGCCGTCATAAGGAAAAAGGGCACATCAAACATTTTATAAATATGGAGAAAATCGAGTTTAAAATTTATATTGGTTTTTGGCGAAAAATATCGACTATAATATTATTTTTCGGAAATAAATGAATTAAAATAAATTCATTTTAATTCACAAAAAAGACTACAAATAAGGTCGGTACAAAATACTGCCGTCATAAGGAAAAACGGCACATCAAACATTTTATAAATATGGAGAAAATCGAGTTTAAAATTTATATTGGTTTTTGGCGAAAAATATCGACTATAATATAATTTTTCGGAAATAAATAAATTAAAATAAATTCACTTTCACGATTCCGATACGATTATTGAAATATAAGTTTTTATTTTATTGGTATTTATTAAATAATCAACATTTTCTAATTCGTAAACTTTAAATGAAAGAGCACATCTGTGGTAGTTATGCCTTTAATATTTAACGCAGGTCAATTATGCCTTTTCAACTAAATAAATAATACTAATACTAATATTTATCGTGGTACAAATAAAAGCCGCATTTATGCATTATGTGACCTTTTGACGTACTATAAGTCAGTTGTGCTCTTTTTACGTACAATAACTTAAAAATTTACTCAGTTGTGCCTTTTGGGCTTACGGTATTTTTGTTTATATTCACTGAAAACAATAATTTGCCGAACTAATTAAGTTACTTCAAAAATAACTCAACTTTAGTTATAAGGAAATAAACTTTGCTTAAATTTAACAAAACGATTTTGTAGTGTGCAAAACAGGGTTTTGTAACAGATAACATCTAGTTCGCAAGTCACAATTTTTGTGTAAACAGTAACCAAGTTTTTGCTAAACATTTCCTTCAGTGTTGTTCCTAAAATTGTACAAAAAATATTGGCAGATGGGTTTTTTTTTCTGATTCCGAATATGTATATAACTCAATTTCGGAAAAAAAAATTGTTGTGCCCTTTTTCCTTATGATGGCAGAATACCTATAACATAAAGTAGGAAACAAAATAACACGATCGATTAACACAATCTAAAAATCATTCAGACGCAAACAATTACTTTTCCGTAAAAAAGCTTTTCACTAACAACTGCTTAAGCCGAGAAACACTGGTATTGAAAATGTCCAAATCATGTTCTACCATGTACCAACTAGTTTATTAAAATTTCTGCTCTCACAAATTAGAAAAAAAAAAACAAAAAAAAAAACAACTAAATTATTAAATATATATATAATATATATTTTTATTGATATAGTATTTGTGAAACAAAACTTTAAAATAGTGACGTTTATTGACACAATGATTAAAATTAATGCTAACCATAAACTGTTTTGAGCGAATTCCTTTTCAATTTATCATCGACAACCAGATCAGCGCCTCTAAAATGTACGACACCGCCAGATAATACAATTTCCTCGTTTCTTTTGCATAGCAGAGGAGCAGCATTTTAGACGTCCGTTTGCATTGTTATTCAGTCGACGAAGTCACAGAGGCGCACGCTCCGGAGCTTATCGTCGGCCCCCAGCCGTTGTAAATTAAATAAATATACACCTAATGAGCGGAAATACAATGCATGACTAAGCTGAATAATTGCTTCATCTTCCTATTCGTGCATTTTCTTCGTTACGGCAAATAACTCGTCCACAATAGTCTGGCTACATCTAAAAAATAATGTAAATTTATTCGACGTACACCCGTGAAACTCGTTTTTAAAGTTCGAGTCTAGAATGTATGCGGAAGCTATGCTATTATTTATTACTTTCCGTTAGCTTGACTTCAGTAATTTTATTCAAAATAGAGAGAAAATGAAAAATGTACGGGGTTCATAGTCACCCCGCTGTGTAGGAAGGAAGTTATGATTGAGGGTGACTTTATGCGATTTGATTAGTTGTAAGCTTTTAGACGGATTGCAAGGGTTTCTTTATCTTATTTTACGCCTGTTTTTCTTTTTATTTTAGGTGCAGAAATCAAGTTGTGTGTAGGGACCACTTGGAGAGTTGCGAAGCGATAATTTCTAGATTGATTTAATAAACTTAAATTAAATAGGGCTTTAGGGGTTTTTTGTGTTGTGTTCTTTTTTTTGCGTCATGTTTACCGCAAATAAACGTTTTTTCTTTCTTTCTTTTCTTTCTTTCTTAGAACTGAAAATATATTTTTTTACCTCAGCACCTTAAGCAGACAGTGAGCAAAATTAGATTTTGCTGCGAGCGTGAGATAAAGTAACTTTTTAATAAAAAAAAATTAAATGCCAAGATTTGATTACATCACAAAATTCCAAAGATTTGAACTTCACTTTGTTCTGTCACTTTCACTTCGATACGAAAAAAGCGAGATATAGAAACAAGTCGATTCGAATTGATTTTCAAATTCGATACCTAGTAGGTCCAAAAAGGAAACAAACCAAAAGTTTCGTAGTGAGGCACGAAGCAACAAAACTCGATCTAAAGAAAAGCGGCCACATTCCTCTAGATCGTATTTTGTTGCTTCGTGTCTCAATATGAAACTTTATAAAAGGTATTAGAAAATTCTAGACACACTTACTGAGGTAGTTGATTGAGCCGTTTTTCATAATTCCTTCTCAGTCACAAGATAATATTTTTTTCAAGGATAATGGACCGGTGACTGACCTCTTAACACCGGAAGAAAAAAATTAGAGTTAGGTTTGAAAAAATGTAGAATTAAGTTTCCTGCCTGAAAAGTCTCGCGAAAAATATCTAAAAACTTATGCTATTTTCAATCAATGGAGACTTAGAAAGGGTGCAAACACTTTTTCGGAGACTGTGTACTATTATCGTACTTCAAAGAATTATCACAAACGAGGCAACCATATACAATGTGGAGTATTTACTCAATGTTAAAAACCACACTGAAAAAAATATTTAGCCTAACTACTTCTGCTATTTCAGGAATAATCAAAGTTTGACAAGACTTTATAAAAGTTAACTTGATTTAATAAAAGTGATACACAACAGCCAGCACAGGTTTTGGTTACATGTTGCATAAAGTTATGTGGTCACTTTTTTGTGTTACATGTTGACGAAAGTTTGGTTATGTATAAGTAAACATTTTTTTTTTCAGTGCACAATAAAGACAAAAGATGAAGTGCACATTGAATCCTATCCCAAACTTATAGAGTTTTTGAAAATAATGTCAGTGTTTTGGACTTTTTGGATGTAGGGCACATCCAAAAAGTTCAAAAAATTACTATTTCAAGGGTAATTTATTTATTTTATGTAACAAAACTGACGGAAAAATTACGAAAGATACGACTACTTATTAATAAATGTCATTCAGCAAAACACATCTGTTGCAAACAAACCGGACAGCCAAAAAAAAAATGTAATGTATGCATATCCATTGTACCTACCCGCTAAACATATGCTACCTCGAACAAAAGCCCCACACTTACACTAAAGGAAACTAAAAGAACTAAAGTAAAAATCTATTCACTGTTAAAATCGATACCGCTATCAAAATGCACCCGCGCTACCGTTCAAAGGCTCGTCCGCCCGACCGCCTCAAAGGATGTTCCACGAAACAAGCCGTACGTTCCCACTCAGATCAATGTACAAGGGTATAGAAGCTCCTCTTTCCTACAATCATGAGCACTTGGCACAAAACACATCCTTTCTCATTCCTCTGTGAGGACGTTTATCGAGATTATTTTTCTGTAAGCCGCTATGCTTTTGTATTTTTTTTTTTGAATTTGGAACTGCTGACGTAACTTATGCTTTTTTTCGCAGATTTTATTCACGGATAGTCAGCCTCAAAATTATGTGTTTGATTCTTTAATTTTCTATTATTTGTGTTTCATAATTCTGTATCGATGTGTAGCTACAATTAGATACCCAATCTATATACATAAAAAAAAAACATACAAATAAATTAAATTGAAGTATTTGTTTGTTATGTCAAAATAGCATATTTTTACTTAATGCTATGTGAGTATACGGTACTTATAACAAAAAAACAAGTTTGTTCCGGCTAATCTCCCAAACGGCTGGACCGACTTTGACGAGACTTTCACTGGCAGATAGCTAATGTTGTAGGAAGTAATTTAGGATACTTTTATTTTAGAAAAAGCCACACGGGGAACCCCGCAGGCAGCAGTTAGTGTGTAATATGTTGTATGGCTACATATTGATTCAAGATTATAGAACAAAGTTTGTAGAAAATTAAATGAATTCTTGTCGATCTGTACATCTTTTTGAGACCGACTGTATTTACATAAATTTCATGATGACTCTTATCTGTGTAATGCGTCATGTACCTTCACTCAACATATAAGTAGATATAATTAGTGCCATTAGGTACTCATTATATCCATATCCATACTAATATTACAAATGTGAAAGTAACTCTGTCTGTCTGTCTGTCTGTATGTTAAGTTTTCATGCCTTTACCGATGAATCGATCGTTGTGAAATTTGGCAGAGATGTAGCCTGAGATATGAAAAAGGACATAGGCTACTTTTTTACGCGATAACCGACATCCACGCGAGCGGAGCCGCGGGCAAAAGCTAGTCTACTTATAACACACATGTTTCACTCGTTTTCGATATTTTTACTCCGCATAGAAAAACTGAAATGAGCAGTTTCAGTTATTATATGAAACTGGAATTGTCATTGTTTTATAACTTTACAAAATGATTACTCGACTAATGATTTTATATATGAAAAGTTGACTTTAATATTACAAAATAATTATTATATTCTCTTCTTATTATCTCTTTGACTTAATTTAATCGTTTTGCCATTTCCATACCTAATATTTAACTAATTTGCAATTGAATGTTATCCTAATTTAATTCTGTGTTATTTCTGACAAGCTAACCAAAACCCTGAAAATGTATCTGTACGCCGAAAACGGCAGAATATTATGAACTTTTAAAACGATGTTACTATTCTGTTATAATAATTCTGACAAATGAATGGACTATTATTAAAAAATATGTCTGCTGCCAAACAAACGTACAGATTAATAATATTCAAGAAAAACGTAATAATGTTATTTGTTTGATCAATTCAAACTCAAACTCGAAACTCAAAGCATTTATTTCAAATAAACCAATTACAGGCACTTTTGAATTGTCAAGGGGTCGGTCAGTCAGAAAAATGAAGCTAGTTGCCCAGTCCAAAGCTTAGTAGGTTCCTATGGAGAAGAACGGGCAAGAAACTCCACGGGCACTCTTTTAAAACAAAATAGTGTTACAAAATATGGGTTACATCATTCATGTTGAAGTTATACATGTGAGAACAATGTAGAAAGACGTGCACGTTAGAAGCGTCCGTAATAAAAACAATACAAAAAATTAAAGTAAATTAAAATAAGCCGTGGCAGCTAAGAGATGACCAGTCCCAACTGACGGTGCCCGTTCACGAACATGACGCATGGATTAGCACCATTTAGCTTAACCATTTTGAAGGGATCTTAATGATCCAACACACATGCCACCACCAGCGAGACATTTGAGTGAACATGACATACTCTCAGCCGCCAGAGCACATTCAAGTCAATAAAAGACATATTACCCGGAAAATGGTAGCTCTATAGTACATAGAACTCACACCTGTGCTATGCAATTATATATTTCAAGGCGATTGAGTTTATACAATGCATATAGATATATATAGATAGTCTTACAATCTTCAGCAGCTCCAATAATATTTTTTTTTTTTTAACTCTTATAAAAACAAAAGATCATTGTTTTACATGAATGTTTTAACGATCTGTTTGAATCTGTTATACAAGGAAAAACGTCCCGATAAGCAAACATTGATGGACGTGTCAAACAAAAATATGCAGAGCTTGGAATGAAGGGAAACAGGCCATTGTTTGAAATAAAATCATTGTAACAAATCCAATTAATGAAGATTTTTTAACTGTTTGCATTTACAAACAAAATTAACTTGACAGAAACAAGAAGAATTAAAAAGAATCTCTTCTAAGTAAAAAAGAAACGAGAAAATACCTTTTAACAAATTCATGTTATCTACACTTATAATGAAGTACATTATCACCAACCTTATAATAATACCAGCCTATAACTGTCCCACTGCAGGGCAAAGGCCTCTTCTCATACAGAGAAGGCACGAGCATTGATCACCACGCTTGCTCAAGACGGGTTGGCGATTTCAGACTTATATTAACTATAAAGTCCAGGTTTCCTCACGATGTTTTTCCTTCACCGATGTCAGTAATGTCCAAGATAAACTCAGAAAGTATCTATGAATTGAATAAGTCACATTTTTACTTGCCCAGATTTGAACCCACAACCTCATGCATGAGAGGCGAGGCCTTCACCAACGGGCCATCATGACACTCTCACACCAACCTTATTATCTATTAAGTACTAGCTTCTGCCCGCGACTTCGTTCGCGTGAAATTTCTTGTTCCCGCGTCCCACCCCGTCGTATCGCATCTCCCGCCCGCGCTATTATTTCGTTTTGATATAGCGTTCTGTCTGACTTTTTTTCCTTTTTGCTTAGCTCCTGAGGGTCGTAGAGTAATGTTACATAGCCTTTAAACTTTCTCAAGAATTGGCTTATCAAATACAATTTTTTTGGATTGGGAGTTCTAGAGATTACCGCGTTCAAACAAACAAACACATAACAAAAAATAAACTCGTCAGCTTTATAATTACTATAAAGATTATTGACTATGTGTGTGTGTTTACCTATTGCGTGTTACCTATTCCAAATTCAACCGAAATATAAAAATAAAAAATTTAAATGGCAAACTCTATTACTTACCTATATACTACTTACTTACTTTTTTTTATAAACTTTCGCTTTATGAAAACTCGACTATTATTAAGAATCTTCGTAAGCCAATTTACCACATTTTTGTTCAAACATTTTATTATCAGATTACCCACAAAAGGACAACCGCAAAAAAATACACAGAAAAAACTAAATAAAATAACCCGTTAAAAAAGAAAAGATGATATTTGATCACATTAATCGAACATTCAAAGTATTTGTCTTTTGGCTCTGAACCCGTCCCACTTGCGAAGGGAGAGCGTTCGAGAATTTCAATTTAGGAGAAGAATGTGCCGACATAACGTGTGGCCCGAGATATTTTGATAGGACATGTTCTCCGTGAATAAATTTCTTTCCTCATATTAAAACTTTTTAAGCGGTTTTATTTATTATCAATTTGTGGTCGGCGATGTTATAGTTGGAGGCGAAATTGATTTTTAGCTAACAGAATGTTTAAATTTTTAATATGCAGCTTTTATGCATAAATTCTGAAATGAGATATTGAAAAATACTTCAAAGTCTCGTGTTAAAATATTTTTTCTGAGAGCAGTTTTTTTATTAAAATGCCATTTATAATTTTTTTTCTACTTCAAAGACAAGTTGTTTATGCTTTATGCTTTTTTTCCCGAAATTAAATAGCTTGTAAAATACTGAGCATTATTAAGTATGGAAAATATGTACATCGTTTGTTAAATTTGTACAAGAATCACACAAAGTACCATAGATATCCGGTCGGAATTTTCAATTTGATCGTGGAATGCGACCGCAAGTAAAGAACAAAACGTTGAAATCTGCATGTAGGTACTCGCAGAGAACGCACGCCGCCTGCCTCCTACTGGGTTAGTTCCCGATTTATTGTATCAATTTTGTATAAAGCCAGTAGGTGAAATAAGCGGGAAGAAATATGTGCTAGCTCGCGCTTTTCACCTCCGCAGTACTGCAGTAGACAATAGAAAAGAATTTAAAAAGGAAACTGATTTTACTAGGATTTTTCAGAAGATTTCTTGGTTCTGTGAGAAATTTGGTAGGTATTCAAAATTGACTTAGGATTTTCAAATTATCTCTTGCTCTAGAATAATAACGGTAGGACCAATATTTAAAATACTTTTCGAACAAAACCATTTCTACTACGCGGGCAATGTCTTTGAATGCTATCTCGTTTAATAAGGAGCGAACATGAGAACAAAATAATGTGTAATTTTAAAATAACAATATGATCAAGTGCAAATACAATGAAAAATAATGAATAAACTGCTAAAAATAAGCGGAATCGCTTTGAGAAAAGTAACGGTAGTGCCCTGTGCTGGTTTCTTAGCCTTGTCTTAGCTTCTTTCCTGTCAGATTCATGCAAATTTAACCTAATACCTACAGTATTTTCTTTGTAGCATGGTACGGGTGACAGTTATCAGTATAGAATGCTAATCATTCAATTGAATATCTTAAGATATTCAGTTTTATCGGTATTGATTCTCATTGCTAAAATCTCTTTCTGTTTATTATCGTGCGTCGGCGGCCATTTTGCGTCAGTACGAGTGCTAGCGCCTTGTATGCGACAGGTATTGCCATTTGCCATTCCGTTGTTTATTCTTATGTGTTTAAATTGTTATTTGTTTATTTATTTATTATTATGATTTTTTTTATTGTTTGTTTAGTTTGTTATTTTACTTGGTTGTGGTAATAGAACACAGAAACAGTTTTTTTTTGTGCCCTTAGGCATGTTAATTAACATGCCTAAGGGCACAAAAAAAAAAGGCTATCTATCAAACCAATACATCCCATCACTTAATATGCCTATGGCGTTACGATACGCGCATAGCAGTTTGCTTAATTTTTCTTTCAATTTTATTTTATTTTTAGACGATAATGTTTTGGCAGGGTAAACTTATTTAATTTACTACAGTTATTACTGATTCCATATTTTACGACTATATTCAGTCATGATTGTAAATCACAGTAACATTCAAGAGTAAAAGGAAGGATTCGTCTAATGTCATACACATGACATTAGACGAATGTCCACGAAAAGACGTCTCCACCAAAATGCATATCAAAACATACCTAAAAGTAACATACACTTAAAATAAACTAACATAATAGAGTAAAATATAAGCTTGTTTTCATAAGCCATATCAAATTCATTACGACAATAAAGTCCCAAATGTATTTACGAGGGATCACATCATGAATAAATTTTGTCAACAGAAAGTTTGATCTGCGTAAAATAGCTGCGGTAACTTAGACAATGCTTCGAAAAACCGAGACTTTGACTTGTTTAACACGACATTATAATATCACGCTTGTATACCCCGAAAGGGTAAGTAAAGGTGTGCATCCACATTTATGTTTTTAAATGTGGATGTGAACATAAATGTGGATGCACACCTTTACTTACCGTAAAGGTGTGCATCCACATTTATGTTTTTAAGTTCGTAATAGGAGTCGGGCCAGTTGTCTTCGGCTGCTACTGAGAATTTCTTAAAGCAATTTAACTTGTCTTGTCCGCTCGGCATGATTCGGCACAGCCGGGCGGAAAAATCGAATTTAATTAAGCTAGTAGGCTGCGCCATATACATAACATAACTACCTCTCTCAAGCATATCATGTTCATGCTCATTGTAGTGGGACCGTATTGGCAGATCAATTGGACGTAGTTATGCAAAATGGATCCAGCCACAAAAACTTACTTTTGAGAAAATGGGAGTTTTAGTAAAATTGATATATTAAAATAACAAGACCGTAGTTTGTTTTCCAAATCCTCTTAAATATTGGGTCTTTTTATTTACTTCCTGTATAGTATAATTTTAATAAATTTCATCTGCATAAATATACTTTTTTTCAGTAAAAATCTCTTTGGTTCTTTTTAACAATATTAAAAATGTGGGATGGATCTTTTAATGTTAAGTTGAGGCAATAAAACGCATATAAGAATAGTAAGGGTATTTAATTAAAAAAACATAGATACATAAAATATCAGATTTCTTCATCAGACACGATAGTACCTACCCGTAAAAAAAAAATCAAATGGCATGGTTCCTGTTGTATAGTATAAATTGATTTGATATAGAGATCCAAAGTAGTTTGGATCTTTTAAAACCCATGTTATCTATGTTTCCATGACACATGGTTCTATTTTAACTCTGCGAAAATGCTTAATATTCTGTTGGTATCATTAACGTCTGTGTTTTTCATTAGAAAAAAGGAACTTTGCGGCTTGGGTATTTTTTGCATATACTAAAGATGATGTGATGTGATGATGCTATTTATGGCGATAACCCAAAAACGGTTTTTGTGGGTTGGATCTATTTTGCATAACTAAGTCCAATTGTTTAGCAGTCAATGTTATAGGCTAACGTGGCGATGATGAAGACATTATTGAAATCTAAACAATAGACATAACTTATTCGTATATTGCTTATAGCTGCAGCCAATATTACGTGTTCTGCTTTTATTCGGTTTCAATTTGTCAACGATTCTTCTCCACCTGTTACGATCAGTGGCCTGGTGGAATGCGGCGCTGATAGGTATCTCGAATTGCTCCGACTACCGTTTTGGGCTTCGGCCCTAGGTCCGAACTTCAGTCTTCCCGAGCGTATATCTACTTAGCCTTTGTAAATACCGCTCGCTAACCGCTACGGCGGCACCGCTCGCTTTGCTCGCTCGGCTCGCGCGCGGTTGGCCACAGTTCTAACCTAGCTCATTTGGTAGAGGTGCCACAGCTTAGTTTTTGCGACCGATTCGGTTCGCGCGTGGTTGGCAACACTTCTAACGTAACCTATAATGAATATCATTCAGGCCGCTAGTTGAACTGCGCCGTTTAGTAAAAAGGCTAGGCTGTTAACTGAAAGGCTAATTAAGCTAGTTGGATGCGATATATACATATATATACGTGCATATATATACCTATATCCTCTTAAGGATAACAACAACATACCTATGTTCCCTACATTTTTACGAGCTATGCGAACATAAATGTAGGAAACAGCTGATTATTTTTTCGCGATTTCAGGTTTGGTCCCATAGTGAAAGTTGTTCATAATGATGAGTATAATGACCCCTTAAGAGGACGCCCATGAATTCAATTTCACCCTGTATAGTATTTATTATATATGGAACAGACAGCCTCAAAAATAATATATGTATTCATCGACAAGACAAATTAATTATTTTTCAGGTTGAGTGTACATGTGGTTTAGGTATATCTAAACATTTTGAAATCCAACTGATTTCGAATACTTTGAATTTAATCACATATCTTTCACATTTTGGATTTGAAACGTAACGGCTCGTTAATTGAGATGTATTGGCAGTTTGCACCAACAACACAATGCATCCAGAATATATATGACATCCTGCAGAAATATTCGAAAGTCATCTATCGATTTCATGAGTTTCGTTTCATCCTATTTTTTGGTACCGGGAGTGATGGCGAGATTTGTAACCCGTTATTAAAGAGCCTTTTGACTTTGATCCGAAAATTTTCAGATTGCGTCCACCAATATTACTGGACCTTCAAATATCGCAAGCTGAAGTTCACTTTCGAAAATTATACCTACGTGTGGTAATTTTTTGATGCCACACTTATAATTAATTCCCCCCTTTTCATACATGCACATTGTACATATTATTTCTTATAAATTATGTAAATATTCCATTTCCTCCCGTGGGTGTCATAAAAGGCGACTATGTGATTTACTAGAGAATGGGCAGCAGCGTTCTCTATTCATTTTTAACACCATACTGCGATCGCCAACCCGCCTACCAAGCGTGGCCATTATGGCAAACCCCCCACTTTGGCGGAGGCCTATGTCCAGCAGTGGACGTCTTTCGGCTGGAATGATAAGTAGGTATTTATATATTATAGTAATTTATATGTATGTCTATTATAAGTTTGTAACATATTTATGTACTTGTGTATCTATTTTATTTGTTATCTTTTTAATATTTTTATTATTATTATTATCTCCTCTTAAATAGAGCACCTGCCGTCTTATCTCTTCACTACCTTTGGTTGACTGGTAGAGAATGCCTATGGCATTAAGTCCGCCTTTGTACCTTATTGTGTGTGAGAAGTTTAAATAAATAAATAAATGATGATGATGATGTAAATATCGGAAATAAACCCTTCATATTGTTCGCGACGATGCGTCACCAACAATTTAGCTTGTATAAAATCAGTAATTTTAACTTAGCTTAAGTATATAGGAAATATAATTTCTTCATTAATACTAGAAATAATAGCATAAATTATGTAGAATCGATGATGTGCGCGCTGAGGCGCCATCAGAAATGAGTTTTATTCAAAAATGTTCCTATTTACGTAGGTGCCCATGTATTTTTGCACACTTTTTTCCACACAATATGCCCCACCTACAAATAGGGAAAATTTCATGTCGCAATAATGCGTAATAAAACAGTCAAAATAATGTGCAATGACTATACTAACTCAAATATGTGAAAAGTATAGTCATTGATAGTGCTGCCTAGCAGCTATAATGTAATCAAAATGACAATTTTGATAAAAGTCGTAAACTCGACCATTGTACGCCTCGATTAGGTAAGTTAGACAGACAAAACTTAAAATCATTTACTGTATCCAGGTCACCTAGACCGAGACCTAGCCCTGGACCTAACTTCCTGAAATCTAGCCCTTCAGGATACCTACCTAATCGAGTCTAAATGCCGCGAAGCGGATTTCGTAAAATAAAGGCTACCCAACCTGTATTCAGAGGCTCATAGCGGGCTGAAAAATCTAGGTACGAAAACTAAAATACTAGATTTCTCTAGGGCAATAGACTAGCTTGAGGTTTCTTTTGGTATGGTGGAGATCGGTTCAGTACTTTGCCAGTAAAGTCACTTGCAAACAATTTAATATTTAATTATTCACATAAATCCCGTTGTAACTGAAATATCTTTTCAGTGGGAATAGTTAGAATCATGATAGAAACCTCATTAGAAAGGCCATTATTTTACGAACCTTATGATGTATAACACTTTATGTAAAGTGATAGAAATAAGGGTGTTTAGGTGTGAAACACATTAGAACTTAAGATATTTTAAACCAATAAAGTTTCTAAAACGGGAGGCGATTCGCGGCTCTCAGTAAGGTAAAGGAGCACTACTACCTTAGTGAGCGCGCCACCTATAAATTTCGTAGTCATCGACATGGAACTAATTCCATCTAAATAGTCATATAGTAGTACTGGGGAGTCCTGAAATCGCTTCCTGAATATTTATGAAGTCTTATCAGTAATACGGTCTTATTATTTCTTCCGTAAACCTGTAATTCTTCAGGAGTAATGTCGCAGTGAGTATTGAAGATATCCTGAACTATTGGTGCAGGACGTCAGCGCCGCTTGGACTGGGATAGCCTTACAACCTTCCTGATTTTCGAGTCAAGCGATCACGCCCGTCCGGTACATCTGTTGGTCCTTCGAGCCGGATATCATCGAAGAAGGAATATTCCTGGAATCAGAGGACCTGTTCCTGAAGAATTATTTTCGAATCCTGAAGACTTATGACTGAAGAGTTATTATTTCCTGAAGGATTATTTTGAAGACTGAAGAGTTATTTTTTCCTGAAGAGTTATTATTTCCTGAAGGATTATTTTGAAGACTGAAGAGTTATTTTTTCCTGAAGAGTTATTATTTCCTGAAGGATTATTTTGAAGACTGAAAAGTTATTTTTTCCTGAAGAGTTATTATTTCCTGAAGGATTATTTTGAAGACTGAAAAGTTATTTTTTCCTGAAGAGTTATTATTTCCTGAAGGATTATTTTGAAGACTGAAGAATTAATTTCGGATCCTGAAAACTTTTTCCCTGAAGAATTATTCTCGGATCCTGAAGACTTATTTCCTGAAGGATTATTTTTTTTTAAACTTTGAAGAATCAACATTGAATAGAGAAGAAACAACTTTGACGTTTGAAGATTTGTTTTGAAGATAGAAGAAGCGTCTTTGACGTTTTGAAGATTTGTTTTGAAGATAGAAGAAACATCTTTGAAGTTTTGAAGATTTGTTTTGAAGATAGGAGAAATAACTTTGACGTTTTGAAGATTTGTTTTGAAGATAGAAGAAACATCTTGGAAGTTTGAACATCTGTGTAAAGGATTACAGTTAGTGCACATATAGTGAAGTGACGTCCCTGAATCTAAACCAACATGCCGGTCACGAGGTCACAAGGCAAAGCACCTGAAGCATGGATGGTGGAGTTGGACAGAACGCGTACCTCTACAGCTATACGTCATGAGTTACCTCCACGTTCGCCATCCACTACGGAAGGGACCGAGCAGCCGCTACCGCCGCCCCCCGCCCCGAGCGGGGGTGAAGACGTACCTGTGCCAACACAATCAAAGAAAACAGAACAAATAGAACAACCGACTACATTCAGGAAGGAATCCAGACTGGAAGGAACTTCAGATAGAACATTAAAACCTTCGGATAAATCAGTGAACCCGAACAAAGCAGTGAAGCAATCAGCTGATACAAAGGATGTAACTTATAGAGGAATCATGCTAATGACTACCCGGAGTGATGCCCGTAACGAACATAGAGTACCGCCGTCCATAAGTAGGACGATACGGTCGAATAGGAAAATTTCAAGAGCGCGTGAAGACTTATTGAAAATTAGGTTGGAACTTGCTCAAATAGCACTTCAAAGAGCCGAAGAAGGAGATTCTGATGGCTACATGGATGATCGGAATTCGAACGAGGAGTATGTGCGATCGTGGCTAGAGGAGGCGCCTGAGCCTGAGCCATTGAAGGAGGACAATGCCGCCGAGGGGAACCGCAGTTTACATAGAAGCCACAAGGCCGTCGAGACTCAACTGCCCTCGGGAGAAGATGCCGTTGGAGGGAACATATACCCCTCCATCGAAGTCGGATCAATAGTGAACCTCCATCAAACGCAAGTACCCATGTTAACTCATCCTATAGTGAACGAAGTGAAAGATATAGTACCATCGAAGGATCCGGGGGAAGCACAACTCCGTCCATTCATAACGGAGTTGACGTCCGCTATAGCGTCGCTAGCCGACAAGAAAACAGAACAGTGGTCATCGAATAACCCCTCGGCGTCGAAGGTGATTATGACCCTACCAAATTACAGTGGGGCTCATACAGAATGGCTGTCGTTTCGCGCCATTTATGAAACAACTCGTCGATATTTCAACGATGTTGAGAATACAGCTAGGCTGAGAAGGAGCCTGCGCGGACGAGCACTGGAAACAGTGAGCTCAGAACTCATCGGACATGCAAGACCAGATGACATCATGAGAGAACTCGAGCTGCAGTTCGGCCGTCCAGACTCAATTGCTCAAGCTGAAACAGATAGGCTCCGTGGGCTGCCGCGCTGCAGTGAATCACCAAAGGATATCTGCACGTTCGCAAGCCGAGTTAGGAGCGGCATAGTCACGCTACGTGCGTTGAAGAAAGAACATTACTTAATCAACGCTGAATTGATGCGGTTACTGACTGAGAAGTTGCCAAATTCCCTTCGGGTACAATGGTATAGGACCTATACCGAGAAGTACCAATCGCTGCCAGACTTATCACTGCTCAGCGACTTTATCACAGAACAAGCCCGCTTCTGCAGTGCTTTCGCTCCGCCTGAGAATATTAATCCGGTCGAAGCTACAGCAACTAGGCGTGTCACCCAAAGGACACACACAGCTACAGACAAGACGGCGTTGAAATGCCGTGTCTGCCAGAAAGAAGGGCACGAAGCTTATGACTGCAAGAAGTTTAAAGAAGCACCCAATAGAAGGAGATGGGAACTCGCAAAGAAACTAAGGTTGTGTTTCCGTTGTCTGCGAGTCCATCGATCGGACCATAGATGTCCGAGAAAGAGGTGTGACCTCAAGGAGTGTACAGCCACACACCATCCGCTTCTTCATTTTGACAAGAAGCCTGCTGCAGAGGGTGCCGAGAAGCCTGATGCCCCAGACAAGAAGGAGCCTCAGGAAACGGTAGCCAGTTCGAGGTCGACATCAAACCAGACATATTTGAAGATCATACCGGTCCGGGTAATCGGACCGGCGGGAGAAGCAGCAACATTCGCGCTGCTCGATGATGGATCAACCGTTTCGCTGATAGATGAAGACATTGCAAAGCAAATCGGGGCAGAGGGCCGCATCGACCCTCTGAAGATAGGTGCGATCGGTAACACCACAATCGACACTCCTTGTTCGCGTCGAGTAACAGTCGACCTTGCAAGCCAGCTGAGAAGTAAAGTGTCATTCAAGGCGCGCACCATACCGAAGCTCAACCTCACACCGCAAACAGTCAGCGAAGAAGACATCGCACAATGCAAGCATCTGGACGACCTGAGGCAACAGCTTACGTACAACGTCGGCGCACCGAAGATTCTCATCGGTCAAGATAACTGGCATCTATTATTAGCCAGTGAAATCCGCAGAGGTCCGAGACACCAGCCTATTGCGTCACTCACTGCAATGGGCTGGACCCTACACGGCGCGCACACCAGAATCTTGGGTCAACAGGTACACTACGTCAACCGACTAGATACGAGCGATGAAGAACTGAACGAGCAACTTCGTGAATTCTTCGCTTTAGAGTCGCTGACTATCAATCCGAAGCGACCAAACTCCGATCCCGAGAAGAAAGCTGAAGACATCCTGAATCGTCACACTCAGCAGTTAGAAGATGGACATATAGAAACCGCTATGCTTTGGAACAATGAAAGCATAGAAATGCCAGATAGTTATGGGACCGCACTAAATAGGCTCGTCTCAATCGAAAAGAAGCTCGACAGAAACCCTGCTCTTCGAGATAAATACACAGAACAAATGGACTCCCTAGAGAAGAAGGGATACGCAGAGAAGGCGCCCAAAACGAGCACACCAGGTAGAATGTGGTACCTAACACATTTCGACGTGTTCAACCCAATGAAGCCAGACAAGCTCCGCATAGTACATGACGCTGCGGCCAAATCGAGAGGATTGTCACTCAACGACTTCCTTCTAACTGGACCAGACCTGCTGCAGTCACTGCCCGGCGTTATGATGAGGTTCCGACGACACTGCATAGCCATTTCCGGTGACATAACGGAGATGTTTATGCAGGTAAAGGTGCGAGCTCAAGACCGAGACGCACTTCGATACCTATGGAGAGGCGATAGAAGGGAGGGAGCGCCTGAAGAATACCGAATGACGTCCATTATATTCGGTGCGGCAAGTTCGCCGTGCACGGCCATATTCGCAAAGAATTGGAATGCGAAAAGGCACATAGAGGAGCATCCAGAAGCAGTGGAAGCTATCATCCATAGTCATTATATGGATGACTACCTTGATAGTTACAGGACGGTCGAGGACGCAACGCGTATCGCAACGTCGGTGAAGAACATACACGTGAAAGCGAAGTTCGAACTTAGAAAATGGGTATCGAACAATACGCAAGTCATTGAAAACATAGATCCGTCACAGATCCGAACTGAAGTTGTCAGCATCGGAGATACAGAAAACACCGAAAAGATATTTGGTCTAATATGGAAACCGGGTATAGACAGCAAGAAACAATGGCGGCGCTCACAGATACTCGCCGACATGTTCTGGCGACGCTGGGTGCGCGAGTACCTGCCGGAGTTGCAAAACCGGCGGGAGCCGCATAGCCGCGGGCCAGGACTACAGGTGGGCGACCCTATTCTCATTGCCGACGGCCAGCTGCCTCGCAACACGTGGCCGCGAGGCCGCATAATAGCCGTGTTTCCAGGGGCTGATGGTGAGGTCCGGACTGCTGAGGTGCGCACCGCTGGCGGCACCCTGAAGCGTCCGGTGAAGAAACTCGTCCCACTACCGAAGTAACGTGGCGTCGAGACGGCGGGCGTCGCGGCGGCGAGCGTCGCGACTACGGTCGTCGCTCACTGGCGTGATGCAGCGCCGTGCCGACGTCGCTACGAGTCGCCACTGCGCTGCACGGCGGGAGAGATGTTCGCGACGATGCGTCACCAACAATTTAGCTTGTATAAAATCAGTAATTTTAACTTAGCTTAAGTATATAGGAAATATAATTTCTTCATTAATACTA
Organism: Dryobota labecula; assembly: GCA_947523025.1. NCBI lineage: Eukaryota > Metazoa > Arthropoda > Insecta > Lepidoptera > Noctuidae > Dryobota > Dryobota labecula. Next base: position 17,491,733 of record OX383284.1, read on the forward strand.
GAAATAATAGCATAAATTATGTAGAATCGATGATGTGCGCGCTGAGGCGCCATCAGAAATGAGTTTTATTCAAAAATGTTCCTATTTACGTAGGTGCCCATGTATTTTTGCACACTTTTTTCCACACAATATGCCCCACCTACAAATAGGGAAAATTTCATGTCGCAATAATGCGTAATAAAACAGTCAAAATAATGTGCAATGACTATACTAACTCAAATATGTGAAAAGTATAGTCATTGATAGTGCTGCCTAGCAGCTATAATGTAATCAAAATGACAATTTTGATAAAAGTCGTAAACTCGACCATTGTACGCCTCGATTAGGTAAGTTAGACAGACAAAACTTAAAATCATTTACTGTATCCAGGTCACCTAGACCGAGACCTAGCCCTGGACCTAACTTCCTGAAATCTAGCCCTTCAGGATACCTACCTAATCGAGTCTAAATGCCGCGAAGCGGATTTCGTAAAATAAAGGCTACCCAACCTGTATTCAGAGGCTCATAGCGGGCTGAAAAATCTAGGTACGAAAACTAAAATACTAGATTTCTCTAGGGCAATAGACTAGCTTGAGGTTTCTTTTGGTATGGTGGAGATCGGTTCAGTACTTTGCCAGTAAAGTCACTTGCAAACAATTTAATATTTAATTATTCACATAAATCCCGTTGTAACTGAAATATCTTTTCAGTGGGAATAGTTAGAATCATGATAGAAACTTCATTAGAAAGGCCATTATTTTACGAACCTTATGATGTATAACACTTTATGTAAAGTGATAGAAATAAGGGTGTTTAGGTGTGAAACACATTAGAACTTAAGATATTTTAAACCAATAAAGTTTCTAAAACGGGAGGCGATTCGCGGCTCTCAGTAAGGTAAAGGAGCACTACTACCTTAGTGAGCGCGCCACCTATAAATTTCGTAGTCATCGACATGGAACTAATTCCATCTAAATAGTCATATAGTAGTACTGGGGAGTCCTGAAATCGCTTCCTGAATATTTATGAAGTCTTATCAGTAATACGGTCTTATTATTTCTTCCGTAAACCTGTAATTCTTCAGGAGTAATGTCGCAGTGAGTATTGAAGATATCCTGAACTATTGGTGCAGGACGTCAGCGCCGCTTGGACTGGGATAGCCTTACAACCTTCCTGATTTTCGAGTCAAGCGATCACGCCCGTCCGGTACACATATGTTATAAAAAAAAAGATCAATAATAATATAATCTATTTTTGAGTTTAAAAATTATTTGCGGTATCTATGAAAGTCAAAGTTTTGTAAAATTGTGTAGCTGTTTTAGTTATTCATACTGCATAAAAAAAAATTACTAGCAAAAAACTAATTGACCATACAAAATTCCGCTAGTGATTGGAAAATAATCCCGTATAGCCTCAAAAATCATAGTAACTGAATTCCGTAGTTGACACAATTCCCACGGCATAATATGCGGCTGACGTGTCCTATATTTTTCTTTAATTCTGCGAAACGTGTGGTTTTATAATATGGTGGACACGATATCACCGATTTTATTTGTTTTGTCTCTTTGTTGATGCTTTAATAGAACATATTATGAACTCAATTGGTCTCGACTTGACATGATAGAAAATTAAATTATAATAAATTTCACTGAGTCAAAATAAAATAAACCATTGAACTGTAAAGCGCCTGTCTGGGTTCGAACCCACGACCTACAACTCGTAAATCAGATTACCACCGACGGACGACGAGCTATGGGCAGCTCGCCGTCCGGTAAGGACCAGGCCCGGGTCGACGGCGCGTTGTGTTCCACGCGCGCCTCAAAGAGATGTCAGCACGCACTGACGGGGTCCGCTAGGACTGGTGCCTGCCAGGGTTGCGGGTTTGTCCGAAAGGGATACCGTGGCCCTGGCACACAGGCAACTGAAGGTACACGGGTGGGTTTTAGTCAGTTAAAGCCTCCGTGATAATTTTCAACTAAAAAAAAAGGGGTGTTTCCACTGGGCCACCGCTGCTCCTGCTGTTGCTGTGTATATATTTTCATTACCACTGCTCTCAAAACGGTAAAGAAAAACATAGTGAGGAAACCGTAGATGTCGTAGAACCAAAAATTCGAAGGTAAGTGACATCCACCAACCCGCTCACACACACTGAGCCACACCACGCGGGCTCAGTGTGCGTGGGGCAGCCGCGCGCACTGGGCCCGTGTGGTAAAATACAGCCCACTCCCTCTCCAAGAGAGGAGGCCTGTGTCCCAGCAGTGGGAGCATTATAGCCTGATTATGTGTTACGAGTATGTATCAAATGACTCCATTTCCTTCCGTGAGTTTCGTTAAAGGCGACTAAGGGACTTACTAGCGAATGGGCAGCAGCGTTCTCTATGCATTTTTAAGACCATACTGCGATCGCCAACCCGCCTGCCAAGCGTGGCGATTATGGCAACCCCCCCTCCCTCAATTGGGGGAGGCCTATGTCCAGCAGTGGACGTCTTTCAAACTGTATCCGTAGGTAAAGTGACGCATGGCCAAAGTGGAAATAACACCGCCATCTTGTTTTATGAAAACATTCTAAGTGACATTTCTCAAAACAATTGCACCAATGTTTACCAACAGCGCCCCCCTGTCAACGTCATTCCAGCACCAAAAGATCCTTGTAGCCGCTTGTAGCAGTGTTAAGGTGAGTACCTATTATGCATTATTATTAAGAGGGTGTACAAGGGTCTACTAGCGCCACTACTTTAAAAAACGGATTATCTCGTGGCTGAGAAGGAAGGAAGGCTCAACAGCGACCTCGGTAAGTGTGTCTAGAATGTTCTAATACCTTTTATTAAGTTTCATATTGAGACACGAAGCAACAAAATACGATCTAGAGGAATGTGGCCGTTTTTCTTACCCTTACTTTACTTACTCACCTTAACACTGCTACAAGAAGCTACAAGGATCATCTGCGTATGCGCTCTTCAGATCGCTTTTAGCCATAAGACCGCCCCATTGTGTCACCCCTTGTTAAATTTTCTACATATAAATCTGTAATTTTTATGGTGTGCAATAAAGAGTATTCTATCTATTATGCATTTACTTGTAACAGAACATCGAGCATTAGGCGTTTTAAAATTTTAGCGAACCCCACTTCAAACACGACGCTCGAGGTTAGTTACAACTTGATTTTGCAAACTAACGAGCGAATTTGTGTAATATTTCATCGAGCCTCTAGATCCAACATTTCAACGAAGTGGAAACACAAAATAGAAAGGAATGTTATAGGCAAATGCTTACTCGCCGGGAGCATTGCCTTGAACATTGTGTCGAGCATTCACAGGAACGTTACATTACATGGAAATGCTTTTTTGACGTGATAACGTCTTTTAAATCGATGGCGACGACGCTTGCACGCACGAAAAAGCATGACTCATTGTCACGTTCCGCCTGAGCCGAGCGTGCAAGCGAGAGCGCGGAACAAGCGATAGAGAGGCACGATCGGCCTAAGCGTTCGGCTTGTGTTACGTTATCACGTAAAATTATCAATTATTATACTCACCTTTACAGTGAATTTCACAGATGAAGTTGGTCGCTAGGCGACCTTGTTATAATCACCACAAAAATGTTGAAATACATGTCATGTACCTAATTGTATAATTGTATCTTTTATCTCTTTTCTTACCAAGAAATAAACTATTTTGATTTATTTATTAGGACTTATTTTTGGTTTATCAGAACACTGACGTCATTATTTTCTGTGGGATATTGACACTGACAACTCTTGAACGCGGTTAAGATGTGTTGATTGTGTTCAGTTTCATTGGTGAAATGCGCCCATAATGTGCAAAATTCCAAAGAAGCAAGAAAGATGTCCTCAATCAATATGCCCAATCGACGTAAGGGTCGTTTTAGTTTTACGGGGACACAACATATCCAAACAGTTAATAAAAATCGTAGCCGGCCTTATAGCCCCCCCGTGCGTGACCCAATCGCCTCACAAATAACATTTTTACAACACATAAATTTCCTACTTATATTTCCCAGTTTAGTTACATTATAAAAATAACATGTAGTAAAATATTACTAGGATTAGCCCCCAGCTTCACTCTCAGTATAAGTGTCAATAGAGATTTTTCAATGCGAATTTACAATACCTATACTTAGCAATAAAACTTGTTTATGTGCATTAGCATTTAATGTATTCGTAAATGTATAAGATTATAATTATTATTACATTATTACATCTGAATTATTCACTCTTATTTGAATAAAATTCGAATAAGAGTTAATAATTGAGATGCATCTTGAATATTCATATTAATTCACATAAAATAAGAGAGTTTAAAACTAAAATAATTTACGAGGCTTTTTATCTATCTACACTATTTTACGTGAAATGGGCGATTCTTTCTTCGTTGGTTTACGATTTGGTTTTATAGTTCAATTTGTCTTCACATGCATCAAAAGACTGTTCTGACGGTTCTCAAAAATGATTTATGTTATTGTAACTGCTTAGGACCTTCTTTGTCTTCATATCTTGAGTGCTTTTTATTATCTTGCACCATTCATTGAAAGTGATAGACATTACTTTTAGCCCTCACTTTATATTGCAGCTTTCATAAAAATAATCTATTTAAGTAGAAAAATATACAAGCCTTGATCAACAAACACAAGTTTTTTTTTTCTAATTTTAAACGCAAAATAGTTATTTATGCAACTCTTGTATAAAAAGGGGTATTAAAACACGAATGTGGGTTTATCACATGAGTGTTTTAATACCTAATTATGTCCAGTTGCATACAAGACTTTATCTGTTATCTACTCTTTGATATTTTCCAATTCATGAAATCTTGGTACGCCTTTTCATATTGTTTTCTCGATTTTTCGGGTAATAATTGGTTAGAAATGTCCTTTGCTGCATTATAAATATCTGGTGGTGTGTTAGTTATCAAAGGTTTTATCAGTCATTTTTGTAAATAACAAACTTATAAATTTTTGTGAACTCGAATAACCTATAAGTTTTTTTTTAATTACGGCGCTGTGGTAGTAAAACGCGCGTTCTTTTATTGAAATTCATAAATGTGGCTGTTTGATGAGTAAGTAAGGGATCGAAAACGCAAAGGAGTTGCATAATGAAATTTAGTACAACATTATAACACTCGTTTGGATGGTATTATGGTTAGTATGACACCAGTTGTTTTAATGTTGGCAATAAGCTAATTGTTTCAGAAACTTATAAAGAGGATTTATAGCATGGGTGTAGATACTCGTAAATAAATAAAATGAACCCCACAAAAAATATGATTGCCATAAATACCGCAAAATTTTCCCCGTAATCACAGCTGATTATAAAAGCGATCAAACAAGAAAGTTTCGTTACAATAAATAAACAAAGCTTCGAGGGTGGCTCGTAGTAGATAAAACCCTTATGGGCGACCGACGACAAGTGATGACGGTCACGTTTTTAATCACCCCGGTTTCATCCGTGACGTGTCAGAGGGAGTTTGGCCGTGTACTTCGAGTTGGCTTGTTCATTGAGAGCTTTAGCGTGCCTAATTATTTGCGACGTGTGCTGCCTTGAGAAATATCTATCTACAAGCCGTGTGCCCATGTGTCTCATTGGCAAAAGATAATGAACTTTCATCCCCTATTTAGTCCCCAATAGGGGGGGATGCAGTTATCAAAAATCCTTCCTTAGTGCTCACCTTTGATATAAAAGGAACTGTTATATAGCATTTCAATCTTTTAGAACTCCATGTCTCGTCAATGTTGTCTGTCAGTGACTTTAATTTTTTTAGTAAGCAGACAAGCTATGTGCCCGCACTGAAAAAAATGTTTACTTATATAACCAAACTTTCGTCAACATGTCAAACTCTTGTGCAAAATTGCATGCTTCTGGTTCAGGCTGTGCGTTGTCTATCGTTGATTTTGAGATTTTTATCAGACAAGCCATGTGCCCGATACGAATTTTGGTATAAACTTTCATCCCCTTGTTAACCTTTAAAGGGGATGCATTTTCAAAAATCCTTCCTTAGAGCTCACTTTCGTTATAAAATGAACTTGTGCAACATTTCAATCTTAGCTAGACCCTGATGTCTCGGCAATGTGTTGGTCTGTCAGTGAATTTAAGATTTTTACTAAGTAGTTTTTTTTTTTTTCAGTGGAGTTTGTGACGATATAACTTCTTTTAGTCATGAACTTACTTAGATTATTATCATAACCAGTAGGTAGCATCACGAATCCAAATTTATGGTAGGTTGTGTGTGATTGTTGGTTTGTTGAGCACGTGTTTTGCTTAGACTTGCGGAAAAGAAATAGCAATCGTGTTTGTTGGTTACCTTGGGGCTTATAACAATATTAATCTGCTGTTGCTGTGAAGCTACCAAATAATGATGTTGTATTATTTTTTGTGTCAGTTGGCCCGTAAAAAGTACTTTTACTTTTGTATCGGTTGCTTTTGGGTGCCGTGTCGTGCAGGGGTGCCGTGTGGTGCCGGTTGTGCCATGTGGTGACGGACGTAAAGAATAGCACCCCATTTCCTCCGGTGGGTGTCGTAAAAGGCGACTAAGGGACTTACTAGAGAATGGACAGCAGCGTTCTCTATGCATTTTTAACACCATACTGCGATCGCCAACCCGCCTGCCAAGAGTGGCGATAACGGCAAACCCCCCCAACAGGGAGAGGCTTATGTCCAGCAGTGGACTTCTTTCGGCTGAAATGTTGATGATGATCGGTTGGTTACGGGTTATAAGAGGCATCTATGTCAATTTCAGAGTGCCTAGTGGTAATCCTAAGGTGGAAAAGTATGAAAAAACCTGGACACAAACAAAAAACTCTAAAATTTAAAAGGTAATTTTTTGATCACAGCGTCGTCTGAGGACGGCTAATGAAAATAGGAAGTTAACAGCAGCTATCCTTTATACAATAGCATACATTCCTTATGGCTGGGTATAAGCGTTGTTTGGAGTTTTCATTAGCCGTACCCAGAAGCGTCGACGCTTTGTTTAAAAAATTACCTACAACTTATATTAAACTTAAAGGGCCTGTACATATGATTTGTTTTACTTTTTAGAGGTTTAAGATGGGAGTTTTTAAAATTTAAAATTTAACTGTTATGTCCTGCTTTTTAAACTTTATATACGAATAGTCGACACGCTACGATCGACGTGTGCCTCGCTTAAATCTTCGCAGCTGTACGTATGATTCCCACAGTTAAGCTAGTTAGTAATGTATCCTCATTTCTTTTTGATACTCCATCAATATACCTGATCACCATCTATCCATAACCTATTCATTGAGACCACTGCACTGTGTTTTTTGCTCCAAAAAAGTGACATCAGCTTTTATTGAATATTTTATCAAGTGTTTGTATACTCTATTTTTTTTTAATCTTAAAGTTTTCGTGACCTTGCAGGCTAAAATACATAAAACAATTCGTACAAGCAAAAATTGTATATGATTGAGTTTTGTTTGCATTACAGATTTATGAAGCAAGTCTAGGCGCATATTTTTCCCTTTTTATTTAATCGAAAATGACAACAGAACCCACAAAAACAAAAAAAAGTTGTACCGAAATCTGTTTTTTTTTTAAATTTAATTTTTACAACTCGAGGTAGAACCTGTCTTGTACAAATATATTCCTTATACTCAGGTTTATCACCCACAAAAATATTATTTTCAACTTGGGCCTTGGTTTCGGGAAAATTATTTTCAAAAATATGTGTTAGGGTTGTCACTATTTTGACCTTTTGGGACATAGTTTTTATTATGTACTAGCTTCTGCCCGCGACTTCATTCGCGTGGAAGTCGTAAAACACCATAATATAATAAAATACCAGCCACATTTTAATAAAACTTCCCTGAACACTACCTACGTTTTAGGTGAAGCGGGAGCGGGAGTTGGTTTCCGCACTTAGTCCTTCAGGTGGACCATTGTACATGGGCCATGGCGGCCATCAGTGGTTATTTCAACCAGCCCACCTCCCTCCAGAAGTTAATTACGTCTCCCGGTATGTTTAGAACATCTGTGAAAGATCAGGGTGCCCCGAGGGTCTCTGTTCTAATCTGGGTGACACCTGTGCATATAAAGAGCACATGCGCGACGGTTTCCTCAGCCTCCATGCAAGCTCTGCACAGAGGATTGTCCGATATGTCTATTGTGTGGAATTTTATGAGTATGTGCAAATAGCGCTCTTTCATACGATACCCCACATACCCTAGTAGTCCCACTTCGATTTTTTAAGAGTTAAGTCCCGGTTGCAAAAAAAAAAACTTTCTTATTTGCAACATAGTTGGGCAAACGTCATCTAAAAT